>OY282608.1:40543057-41773697 GCA_958298945.1 Atherix ibis
TGGCTTGTTGGTTTGTTGTTTTGTTGGTTTGTTGGCTTGTTGGCTTGTTGGTTTGTTGGTTTGTTGGCTTGTTGGCTTGTTGGTTTGTTGGTTTGTTGGTTTTTTGGTTTGTTGGTTTGTTGGTTTGTTGGTTTGTTGGTTTGTTGGTTTGTTGGTTTATTTGTTTGTTGGTTTGTTGGCTTGTTGGTTTGTTGGATTGTTGGCTTGTTGGCTTGTTGGTTTGTTGGTTTGTTCGTTTTTTGGTTTTTTGGTTTTTTGGTTTGTTGGTTTGTTGGTTTGTTGGTTTGTTGGTTTGTTGGTTTGTTGGTTTGTTGGTTTGTTGGTTTTTTGGTTTGTTGGTTTATTTGTTTGTTGGTTTGTTGGCTTATTGGTTTGTTGGTTTGTTGGCTTGTTGGTTTTTTGGTTTGTTGGTTTGTTGGTTTATTTGTTTGTTGGTTTGTTGGCTTGTTGGTTTGTTGGTTTGTTGGTTTGTTGGTTTGTTGGTTTGTTGGTTTGTTGGCTTGTTGGTTTGTTGGTTTGTTGGCTTGTTGGTTACTTAATTTGTTGGTTTGTTGGCATGTTGGTTTGTTGGTTTGTTGGTTTGTTGGCTTGTTGGTTTGTTGGTTTGTTGGCTTGTTGGCTTGTTGGTTTGTTGGTTTGTTGGTTTGTTGGTTTGTTGGTTTGTTGGTTTGTTGGCTTGCTGGTTTGTTAGTTTGTTGGTTTGTTGGTTTGTTGGTTTGTTGGTTTGTTGGTTTATTTGTTTGTTGAATTGTTGGTTTGTTGGTTTATTGGTTTGTTGGTTTATTTGTTTGTTGAATTGTTGGTTTGTTGGTTTGTTGGTTTGTTGGTTTGTTGGCTTGTTGGTTTGTTGGTTTGTTGGTTTGTTGGCTTGTTGGCTTGTTGGTTTGTTGGTTTGTTGGCTTGTTGGTTTGTTGGTTTGTTGGTTTGTTGGTTTGTTGGTTTGTTGGTTTGTTGGCTTGTTGGTTTGTTGGTTTGTTGGCTTGTTGGTTACTTAATTTGTTGGTTTGTTGGCATGTTGGTTTGTTGGTTTGTTGGTTTGTTGGCTTGTTGGTTTGTTGGTTTGTTGGCTTGTTGGCTTGTTGGTTTGTTGGTTTGTTGGTTTGTTGGCTTGTTGGTTTGTTGGTTTGTTGGCTTGCTGGTTTGTTAGTTTGTTGGTTTGTTGTTTTGTTGGTTTGTTGGTTTGTTGGTTTATTTGTTTGTTGAATTGTTGGTTTGTTGGTTTGTTGGTTTGTTGGTTTGTTGGTTTATTTGTTTGTTGGTTTGTTGGTTTGTTGGTTTGTTGGTTTGTTGGCTTGTTGGTTTGTTGGTTTGTTGGCTTGTTGGCTTGTTGGTTTGTTGGTTTGTTGGTTTGTTGGATTGTTGGCTTGTTAGTTTGTTGGTTTGTTGGTTTGTTAGTTTGTTGGCTCGTTGGTTTGTTGGTTTGCTGGCTTGTTGGTTTGTTGCTTTGTTGGTTTGTTGGCTTGTTGGTTTGTTGGTTTGTTGGTTGGTTGGTTTGTTGGCTTGTTGGCTTGTTGGCTTGTTGCTTTGTTGGTTTGTTGGTTTGTTGGCTTGTTGGTTTGTTGGTTTGTTAGTTTGTTAGTTTGTTGGCTTTTTGGTTACATGGTTTGTTGGTTTGTTGGTTTGTTGGCTTGTTGGTTTGTTGGCTTGTTGGTTTGTTGGTTTGTTGGTTTGTTGGCTTGTTGGCTTGTTGGTTTGTTGGTTTGTTGGTTTGTTGGTTTGTTGGTTTGTTGGTTTTTTGGTTTGTTGGTTTATTTGTTTGTTGGTTTGTTGGCTTGTTGGTTTGTTGGTTTGTTGGTTTGTTGGCTTGTTGGTTTGTTGTTTTGTTGGTTTGTTGGCTTGTTGGCTTGTTGGTTTGTTGGTTTGTTGGCTTGTTGGCTTGTTGGTTTGTTGGTTTGTTGGTTTTTTGGTTTGTTGGTTTGTTGGTTTGTTGGTTTGTTGGTTTGTTGGTTTGTTGGTTTATTTGTTTGTTGGTTTGTTGGCTTGTTGGTTTGTTGGTTTGTTGGCTTGTTGGCTTGTTGGTTTGTTGGTTTGTTCGTTTTTTGGTTTTTTGGTTTTTTGGTTTGTTGGTTTGTTGGTTTGTTGGTTTGTTGGTTTGTTGGTTTGTTGGTTTGTTGGTTTGTTGGTTTGTTGGTTTTTTGGTTTGTTGGTTTATTTGTTTGTTGGTTTGTTGGCTTATTGGTTTGTTGGTTTGTTGGCTTGTTGGTTTTTTGGTTTGTTGGTTTGTTGGTTTATTTGTTTGTTGGTTTGTTGGCTTGTTGGTTTGTTGGTTTGTTGGTTTGTTGGTTTGTTGGTTTGTTGGTTTGTTGGCTTGTTGGTTTGTTGGTTTGTTGGCTTGTTGGTTACTTAATTTGTTGGTTTGTTGGCATGTTGGTTTGTTGGTTTGTTGGTTTGTTGGCTTGTTGGTTTGTTGGTTTGTTGGCTTGTTAGTTTGTTGGTTTGTTGGCTTGTTGGTTACTTAATTTGTTGGTTTGTTGGCATGTTGGTTTGTTGGTTTGTTGGTTTGTTGGCTTGTTGGTTTGTTGGTTTGTTGGCTTGTTGGTTTGTTGCTTTGTTGGTTTGTTGGCTTGTTGGTTTGTTGGTTTGTTGGTTTGTTGGTTTGTTGGCTTCTTGGCTTGTTGGCTTGTTGCTTTGTTGGTTTGTTGGTTTGTTGGCTTGTTGGCTTGTTGGTTTGTTGGTTTGTTCGTTTTTTGGTTTTTTGGTTTTTTGGTTTGTTGGTTTGTTGGTTTGTTGGTTTGTTGGTTTGTTGGTTTGTTGGTTTGTTGGTTTTTTGGTTTGTTGGTTTACTTGTTTGTTGGTTTGTTGGCTTATTGGTTTGTTGGTTTGTTGGCTTGTTGGTTTTTTGGTTTGTTGGTTTGTTGGCTTGTTGGTTTGTTGGTTTGTTGGCTTGTTGGCTTGTTGGTTTGTTGGTTTGTTGGTTTGTTGGATTGTTGGCTTGTTAGTTTGTTGGTTTGTTGGTTTGTTAGTTTGTTGGCTCGTTGGTTTGTTGGTTTGCTGGCTTGTTGGTTTGTTGCTTTGTTGGTTTGTTGGCTTGTTGGTTTGTTGGTTTGTTGGTTTGTTGGTTTGTTGGCTTGTTGGCTTGTTGGCTTGTTGCTTTGTTGGTTTGTTGGTTTGTTGGCTTGTTGGTTTGTTGGTTTGTTAGTTTGTTAGTTTGTTGGCTTTTTGGTTACATGGTTTGTTGGTTTGTTGGTTTGTTGGCTTGTTGGTTTGTTGGCTTGTTGGTTTGTTGGTTTGTTGGTTTGTTGGCTTGTTGGCTTGTTGGTTTGTTGGTTTGTTGGTTTGTTGGTTTGTTGGTTTGTTGGTTTTTTGGTTTGTTGGTTTATTTGTTTGTTGGTTTTTTGGTTTGTTGGTTTGTTGGTTTATTTGTTTGTTGGTTTGTTGGCTTGTTGGTTTGTTGGCTTGTTGGTTTGTTGGCTTGTTGGTTTGTTGGTTTGTTGGTTTGTTGGCTTGTTGGCTTGTTGGTTTGTTGGTTTGTTGGCTTGTTGGCTTGTTGGTTTGTTGGTTTGTTGGTTTTTTGGTTTGTTGGTTTGTTGGTTTGTTGGTTTGTTGGTTTGTTGGTTTGTTGGTTTATTTGTTTGTTGGTTTGTTGGCTTGTTGGTTTGTTGGTTTGTTGGCTTGTTGGCTTGTTGGTTTGTTGGTTTGTTCGTTTTTTGGTTTTTTGGTTTTTTGGTTTGTTGGTTTGTTGGTTTGTTGGTTTGTTGGTTTGTTGGTTTGTTGGTTTGTTGGTTTGTTGGTTTGTTGGTTTTTTGGTTTGTTGGTTTATTTGTTTGTTGGTTTGTTGGCTTATTGGTTTGTTGGTTTGTTGGCTTGTTGGTTTTTTGGTTTGTTGGTTTGTTGGTTTATTTGTTTGTTGGTTTGTTGGCTTGTTGGTTTGTTGGTTTGTTGGTTTGTTGGTTTGTTGGTTTGTTGGTTTGTTGGCTTGTTGGTTTGTTGGTTTGTTGGCTTGTTGGTTACTTAATTTGTTGGTTTGTTGGCATGTTGGTTTGTTGGTTTGTTGGTTTGTTGGCTTGTTGGTTTGTTGGTTTGTTGGCTTGTTAGTTTGTTGGTTTGTTGGCTTGTTGGTTACTTAATTTGTTGGTTTGTTGGCATGTTGGTTTGTTGGTTTGTTGGTTTGTTGGCTTGTTGGTTTGTTGGTTTGTTGGCTTGTTGGTTTGTTGCTTTGTTGGTTTGTTGGCTTGTTGGTTTGTTGGTTTGTTGGTTTGTTGGTTTGTTGGCTTCTTGGCTTGTTGGCTTGTTGCTTTGTTGGTTTGTTGGTTTGTTGGCTTGTTGGCTTGTTGGTTTGTTGGTTTGTTCGTTTTTTGGTTTTTTGGTTTTTTGGTTTGTTGGTTTGTTGGTTTGTTGGTTTGTTGGTTTGTTGGTTTGTTGGTTTGTTGGTTTTTTGGTTTGTTGGTTTACTTGTTTGTTGGTTTGTTGGCTTATTGGTTTGTTGGTTTGTTGGCTTGTTGGTTTTTTGGTTTGTTGGTTTGTTGGCTTGTTGGTTTGTTGGTTTGTTGGCTTGTTGGCTTGTTGGTTTGTTGGTTTGTTGGTTTGTTGGATTGTTGGCTTGTTAGTTTGTTGGTTTGTTGGTTTGTTAGTTTGTTGGCTCGTTGGTTTGTTGGTTTGCTGGCTTGTTGGTTTGTTGCTTTGTTGGTTTGTTGGCTTGTTGGTTTGTTGGTTTGTTGGTTTGTTGGTTTGTTGGCTTGTTGGCTTGTTGGCTTGTTGCTTTGTTGGTTTGTTGGTTTGTTGGCTTGTTGGTTTGTTGGTTTGTTAGTTTGTTAGTTTGTTGGCTTTTTGGTTACATGGTTTGTTGGTTTGTTGGTTTGTTGGCTTGTTGGTTTGTTGGCTTGTTGGTTTGTTGGTTTGTTGGTTTGTTGGCTTGTTGGCTTGTTGGTTTGTTGGTTTGTTGGTTTGTTGGTTTGTTGGTTTGTTGGTTTTTTGGTTTGTTGGTTTATTTGTTTGTTGGTTTTTTGGTTTGTTGGTTTGTTGGTTTATTTGTTTGTTGGTTTGTTGGCTTGTTGGTTTGTTGGCTTGTTGGTTTGTTGGCTTGTTGGTTTGTTGGTTTGTTGGTTTGTTGGCTTGTTGGCTTGTTGGTTTGTTGGTTTGTTGGTTTGTTGGTTTGTTGGTTTGTTGGTTTTTTGGTTTGTTGGTTTGTTGGCTTGTTGGTTTTTTGGTTTGTTGGTTTGTTGGTTTATTTGTTTGTTGGTTTGTTGGCTTGTTGGTTTGTTGGTTTGTTGGTTTGTTGGTTTGTTGGTTTGTTGGTTTGTTGGCTTGTTGGTTTGTTGGTTTGTTGGCTTGTTGGTTACTTAATTTGTTGGTTTGTTGGCATGTTGGTTTGTTGGTTTGTTGGTTTGTTGGCTTGTTGGTTTGTTGGTTTGTTGGCTTGTTGGCTTGTTGGTTTGTTGGTTTGTTGGTTTGTTGGTTTGTTGGTTTGTTGGTTTGTTGGCTTGCTGGTTTGTTAGTTTGTTGGTTTGTTGGTTTGTTGGTTTGTTGGTTTGTTGGTTTATTTGTTTGTTGAATTGTTGGTTTGTTGGTTTGTTGGTTTGTTGGTTTATTTGTTTGTTGAATTGTTGGTTTGTTGGTTTGTTGGTTTGTTGGTTTGTTGGCTTGTTGGTTTGTTGGTTTGTTGGTTTGTTGGCTTGTTGGCTTGTTGGTTTGTTGGTTTGTTGGTTTGTTGGTTTGTTGGTTTGTTGGTTTGTTGGTTTTTTGGTTTGTTGGGTTATTTGTTTGTTGGCTTGTTGGTTTGTTGGTTTGTTGGTTTGTTGGCTTGTTGGTTTGTTGGTTTGTTGGTTTGTTGGCTTGTTGGCTTGTTGGTTTGTTGGTTTGTTGGCTTGTTGGCTTGTTGGTTTGTTGGTTTGTTGGTTTTTTGGTTTGTTGGTTTGTTGGTTTGTTGGTTTGTTGGTGTATTTGTTTGTTGGTTTGTTGGTTTGTTGGTTTGTTGGTTTTTTGGTTTGTTGGTTTATTTGTTTGTTGGTTTGTTGGCTTGTTGGTTTGTTGGTTTGTTGGTTTGTTGGCTTGTTGGTTTTTTGGTTTGTTGGTTTGTTAGTTTATTTGTTTGTTGGTTTGTTGGCTTGTTGGTTTGTTGGTTTGTTGGTTTGTTGGTTTGTTGGTTTGTTGGTTTGTTGGCTTGTTGGTTTGTTGGTTTGTTGGCTTGTTGGTTACTTAATTTGTTGGTTTGTTGGCATGTTGGTTTGTTGGTTTGTTGGTTTGTTGGCTTGTTGGTTTGTTGGTTTGTTGGCTTGTTGGCTTGTTGGTTTGTTGGTTTGTTGGTTTGTTGGCTTGTTGGTTTGTTGGTTTGTTGGCTTGCTGGTTTGTTAGTTTGTTGTTTTGTTGTTTTGTTGGTTTGTTGGTTTGTTGGTTTATTTGTTTGTTGAATTGTTGGTTTGTTGGTTTGTTGGTTTGTTGGCTTGTTGGTTTGTTGGTTTGTTGGCTTGTTGGCTTGTTGGGTTGTTGGTTTGTTGGTTTGTTGGCTTGTTGGCTTGTTAGTTTGTTGGTTTGTTGGTTTGTTGGTTTGTTGGCTCGTTGGTTTGTTGGTTTGTTGGCTTGTTGGTTTGTTGCTTTGTTGGTTTGTTGGCTTGTTGGTTTGTTGGTTTGTTGGTTTGTTGGTTTGTTGGCTTGTTGGCTTGTTCCTTTGTTGGTTTGTTGGTTTGTTGGTTTGTTGGCTTGTTGGCTTGTTGGTTTGTTAGTTTGTTAGTTTGTTGGCTTTTTGGTTACATGGTTTGTTGGTTTGTTGGTTTGTTGGTTTGTTGGCTTGTTGGTTTGTTGGCTTGTTGGTTTGTTGGTTTGTTGGTTTGTTGGCGTGTTGGCTTGTTGGTTTGTTGGTTTGTTGGTTTGTTGGTTTGTTGGTTTGTTGGTTTGTTGGTTTGTTGGTTTTTTGGTTTGTTGATTTATTTGTTTGTTGGTTTGTTGGCTTGTTGGTTTGTTGGTTTGTTGGTTTGTTGGCTTGTTGGTTTGTTGGTTTGTTGGCTTGATGGCTTCTTGGTTTGTTGGTTTGTTGGCTTGTTGGCTTGTTGGTTTGTTGGTTTGTTGGTTTTTTGGTTTGTTGGTTTGTTGGTTTGTTGGTTTGTTGGTTTGTTGGTTTATTTGTTTGTTGGTTTGTTGGCTTGTTGGTTTGTTGGTTTGTTGGCTTGTTGGCTTGTTGGTTTGTTGGTTTGTTGGTTTTTTGGTTTTTTGGTTTGTTGGTTTGTTGGTTTGTTGGTTTGTTGGTTTGTTGGTTTGTTGGTTTGTTGGTTTGTTGGTTTGTCGGTTTTTTGGTTTGTTGGTTTATTTGTTTGTTGGTTTGTTGGCTTGTTGGTTTGTTGGTTTGTTGGTTTGTTGGCTTGTTGGTTTTTTGGTTTGTTGGTTTGTTGGTTTATTTGTTTGTTGGTTTGTTGGCTTGTTGGTTTGTTGGTTTGTTGGTTTGTTGGTTTGTTGGTTTGTTGGTTTGTTGGTTTTTTGGTTTGTTGGTTTATTTGTTTGTTGGTTTGTTGGCTTGTTGGTTTGTTGGTTTGTTGGTTTGTTGGCTTGTTGGTTTGTTGGTTTGTTGGCTTGTTGGTTTGTTGGTTTGTTGGTTTGTTGGCTTGTTGGTTTGTTGGTTTGTTGGTTTTTTGGTTTGTTAGTTTGTTGGTTTGTTGGTTTGTTGGTTTGTTGGTTTGTTGGCTTGTTGGTTTGTTGGTTTGTTGGTTTTTTGGTTTGTTGGTTTGTTGGTTTGTTGGTTTGTTGGCATGTTGGTTTGTTGGTTTGTTGGTTTGTTGGCTTGTTGGTTTGTTGGTTTGTTGGCTTGTTGGCTTGTTGGTTTGTTGGTTTGCTGGTTTGTTGGTTTGTTGGCTTGTTGGTTTGTTGGTTTGTTGGCTTGTTGGTTTGTTGGTTTGTTGGTTTGTTGGCTTGTTGGCTTATTGGTTTGTTGGTTTGTTGGCTTGTTGGTTTGTTGGTTTGTTGGTTTGTTGGTTTATTGGCTTGTTGGCTTGTTGCTATGTTGTTTTGTTGGTTTGTTGGCTTGTTGGCTTGTTGGTTTGTTAGTTTGTTGGCTTTTTGGTTACTTGGTTTGTTGGTTTGTTGGTTTGTTGGCTTGTTGGTTTGTTGGCTTGTTGGTTTGTTGGTTTGTTGGTTTGTTGGCTTGATGGCTTGTTGGTTTGTTGGTTTGTTGGTTTGTTGGTTTGTTGGTTTGTTGGTTTGTTGGTTTTTTGGTTTGTTGGTTTGTTGGTTTGTTGGCTTGTTGGTTTGTTGGTTTGTTGGCTTGTTGGCTTGTTGGTTTGTTGGTTTGTTGGTTTGTTGGCTTGTTGGTTTTTTGGTTTGTTGGTTTGTTGGTTTGTTGGTTTGTTGGTTTATTTGTTTGTTGGTTTGTTGGCTTGTTGGTTTGTTGGTTTGTAAGCTTGTTGGCTTGTTGGTTTGTTGGTTTGTTGGCTTGTTGGTTACTTAGTTTGTTGGCTTGTTGGTTTGTTGGTTTGTTGGCTTGTTGGTTTGTTGGTTTGTTGGTTTTTTGGTTTGTTGGTTTATTTGTTTGTTGGTTTGTTGGCTTGTTGGTTTGTTGGTTTGTTGGTTTGTTGGCTTGTTGGTTTGTTGGTTTGTTGGCTTGTTGGCTTGTTGCTTTGTTGGTTTGTTGGCTTGTTGGCTTGTTGGTTTGTTGGTTTGTTGGCTTTTTGGTTTGTTGGTTTGTCGGTTTGTTGGTTTGTTGGTTTGTTGGTTTATTTGTTTGTTGGTTTGTTGGCTTGTTTGTTTGTTGGTTTGTTGGTTTGTTGGTTTGTTGGTTTGTTGGTTTGTTGGTTTGTTGGTTTGTTGGTTTGTTGGTTTTTTGGTTTGTTGGTTTATTTGTTTGTTGGTTTGTTGGCTTGTTGGTTTGTTGGTTTGTTGGTTTGTTGGCTTCTTGGTTTGTTGGTTTGTTGGTTTGTTGGCTTGTTGGTTTGTCGGTTTGTTGGTTTGTTGGCTTGTTGGCTTGTTGGTTTGTTGGTTTGTTGGTTTTTTGGTTTGTTGGTTTGTTGGTTTGTTGGTTTTTTGGTTTGTTGGTTTATTTGTTTGTTGGTTTGTTGGCTTGTTGGTTTGTTGGTTTGTTGGTTTGTTGGCTTGTTGGTTTGTTGGTTTGTTGGCTTGTTGGCTTGTTGGTTTGTTGGTTTATTGGTTTGTTGGTTTGTTGGCTTGTTGGTTTGTTGGTTTGTTGGCTTGTTGGTTTGTTGGTTTGTTGGTTTGTTGGCTTGTTGGCTTGTTGGCTTGTTGGTTTGTTGGTTTCTTGGTTTATTTGTTAGTTGGTTTGTTGGTTTGTTGGTTTGTTGGTTTGTTGGTTTAATTGTTTGTTGGTTTATTAGTTTGAAGGTTTGTTGGTTTGTTGGTTTGTTGGTTTGTTGGATTGTTCGTTTGTTGGTTTGTTGGCTAATTGGTTTGTTGGTTTGTTGGTTTGTTGGCTTGTTGGTTACTTAGTTTGTTGGTTTGTTGGTTTGTTGGTTTGTTGGCTTGTTGGCTTGTTGGTTTGTTGGTTTGTTGGCTTGTTGGTTTGTTGGTTTGTTGGTTTTTTGGTTTGTTGGTTTATTTGTTTGTTGGTTTGTTGGCTTGTTGGTTTGTTGGTTTGTTGGTTTGTTGGCTTGTTGGTTTGTTGGTTTGTTGGCTTGTTGGCTTGTTGGTTTGTTGGTTTGTTGGCTTGTTGGCTTGTTGGTTTGTTGGTTTGTTGGTTTGTTGGCTTTTTGGTTTGTTGGTTTGTCGGTTTGTTGGTTTGTTGGTTTGTTGGTTTATTTGTTTGTTGGTTTGTTGGCTTGTTGGTTTGTTGGTTTGTTGGTTTGTTGGTTTGTTGGTTTGTTGGTTTGTTGGTTTGTTGGTTTGTTGGTTTGTTGGTTTGTTGGTTTGTTGGTTTTTTGGTTTGTTGGTTTATTTGTTTGTTGGTTTGTTGGCTTGTTGGTTTGTTGGTTTGTTGGTTTGTTGGTTTGTTGGCTTGTTGGTTTGTTGGTTTGTTGGTTTGTTGGCTTGTTGGTTTGTCGGTTTGTTGGTTTGTTGGCTTGTTGGCTTGTTGGTTTGTTGGTTTGTTGGTTTTTTGGTTTGTTGGTTTGTTGGTTTGTTGGTTTGTTAGTTTGTTGGTTTATTTGTTTCTTGGTTTGTTGGTTTGTTGGTTTTTTGGTTTGTTGGTTTGTTGGTTAGTTGGTTTGTTGGTTTGTTGGTTTGTTGGTTTTTTGGTTTGTTGGTTTATTTGTTTGTTGGTTTGTTGGCTTGTTGGTTTGTTGGTTTGTTGGTTTGTTGGCTTGTTGGTTTGTTGGTTTGTTGGCTTGTTGGCTTATTGGTTTGTTGGTTTATTGGTTTGTTGGTTTGTTGGCTTGTTGGTTTGTTGGTTTGTTGGCTTGTTGGTTTGTTGATTTGTTGGTTTGTTGGCTTGTTGGCTTGTTGGTTTGTTGGTTTCTTGGTTTATTTGTTTGTTGGTTTGTTGGTTTGTTGGTTTGTTGGTTTGTTGGTTTATTTGTTTGTTGGTTTATTAGTTTGAAGGTTTGTTGGTTTGTTGGTTTGTTGGTTTGTTGGTTTGTTGGATTGTTCGTTTGTTGGTTTGTTGGCTAATTGGTTTGTTGGTTTGTTGGTTTGTTGGTTTATTTGTTTGTTGGTTTGTTGGTTTGTTGGTTTGTTGGTTTGTTGGTTTGTTGGTTTGTTGGTTTATTTGTTTGTTGGTTTGTTGGTTTGTAGGTTTGTCGGTTTGTTGGTTTGTTGGTTTGTTGGTTTGTTGGTTTGTTGGTTTGTTGGTTTGTTGGTTTGTTCGTTTGTTGGCTTGTTGGTTTGTTGGTTTGTTGGTTTTTTGGTTTGTTAGTTTGTTGGTTTGTTGGTTTGTTGGTTTGTTCGTCTGATGGTTTGTTGGTTTTTTGGTTTGTTGGTTTGTTGGATTGTTGGTTTGTTGGTTTGTTGGTTTGTTGGTTTGTTGGCTTGTTGGTTTGTTGGTTTGTTGGCTTGTTGGTTTGTTGGTTTGTTGGTTTTTTGGTTTGTTGGTTTATTTGTTTGTTGTTTTGTTGGCTTGTTGGTTTGTTGGTTTGTTGGTTTGTTGGTTTGTTGGCTTGTTAGTTTGTTGGTTTGTTGGCTTGTTGGCTTGTTGGTTTGTTGGTTTGTTGGCTTAATGGCTTGTTGGCTTGTTGGTTTGTTAGTTTGTTAGTTTGTTGGCTTTTTGGTTACATGGTTTGTTGGTTTGTTGGTTTGTTGGCTTGTTGGTTTGTTGGCTTGTTGGTTTGTTGGTTTGTTGGTTTGTTGGCTTGTTGGCTTGTTGGTTTGTTGGTTTGTTGGTTTGTTGGTTTGTTGGTTTGTTGGTTTGTTGGTTTGTTGGTTTGTTGGTTTTTTGGTTTGTTGGTTTATTTGTTTGTTGGTTTGTTGGCTTGTTGGTTTGTTGGTTTGTTGGTTTGTTGGCTTGTTGGCTTGTTGGTTTGTTGGTTTGTTGGTTTGTTGGCTTGTTGGTTTGTTGGTTTGTTGGCTTGTTGGCTTGTTGGTTTGTTGGCTTGTTGGCTTGTTGGCTTGTTGGTTTGTTGGTTTGTTGGTTTTTTGGTTTGTTGGTTTGTTGGTTTTTTGGTTTGTTGGTTTGTTGGTTTATTTGTTTGTTGGTTTGTTGGCTTGTTGGTTTGTTGGTTTGTTGGTTTTTTGGTTTGTTGGTTTGTTGGTTTGTTGGTTTGTTGGTTTGTTGGTTTGTTGGTTTGTTGGTTTTTTGGTTTGTTGGTTTATTTGTTTGTTGGTTTGTTGGCTTGTTGGTTTGTTGGTTTGTTGGTTTGTTGGCTTGTTGGTTTTTTGGTTTGTTGGTTTGTTGGTTTATTTGTTTGTTGGTTTGTTGGCTTGTTGGTTTGTTGGTTTGTTGGTTTGTTGGTTTGTTGGTTTGTTGGTTTTTTGGTTTGTTGGTTTATTTGTTTGTTGGTTTGTTGGCTTGTTGGTTTGTTGGTTTGTTGGTTTGTTGGTTTGTTGGCTTGTTGGTTTGTTGGTTTGTTGGCTTGTTGGTTTGTTGGTTTGTTGGCTTGTTGGCTTGTTGGTTTGTTGGTTTGTTGGTTTTTCGGTTTGTTAGTTTGTTGGTTTGTTGGTTTGTTGGTTTATTTGCTTGTTGGTTTTTGGTTTGTTGGTTTGTTGGTTTGTTGGCTTCTTGATTTGTTGGTTTGTTGGTTTGTTGGTTTGTTGGCTTGTTGGCTTATTTGTTTGTTGGTTTGTTGGCTTGTTGGTTTGTTGGTTTGTTGGTTTGTTGGCTTGTTGGCTTGTTGCTTTGTTGGTTTGTTGGTTTGTTGGCTTGTTGGCTTGTTGGTTTGTTAGTTTGTTGGCTTTTTGGTTTCTAGGTTTGTTGGTTTGTTGGTTTGTTGGCTTGTTGGTTTGGTGGCTTGTTGGTTTGTTGGTTTGTTGGTTTGTTGGCTTGTTGGTTTGTTGGTTTGTTGGTTTGTTGGTTTGTTGGTTTTTTGGTTTGTTGGTTTGTTGGTTTGTTGGTTTGTTGGTTTGTTGGCTTGTTGGTTTGTTGGTTTGTTGGCTTGTTGGCTTGTTGGTTTGTTAGTTTGTTGGCTTTTTGGTTACTCGGTTTGTTGGTTTGTTGGTTTGTTGGCTTGTTGGTTTGTTGGCTTGTTGGTTTGTTGGTTTGTTGGTTTGTTGGCTTGTTGGCTTGTTGGTTTGTTGGTTTGTTGGTTTGTTGGTTTGTTGGTTTGTTGGTTTTTTGGTTTGTTGGTTTGTTGGTTTGTTGGCTTGTTAGTTTGTTGGTTTGTTGGCTTGTTGGCTTGTTAGTTTGTTGGTTTGTTGGCTTGTTGGTTTTTTGGTTTGTTGGTTTGTTGGTTTGTTGGTTTGTTGGTTTGTTGGATTGTTGGTTTGTTGGTTTGTTGGTTTGTTGGTTTGTTGGTTTGTTGGTTTTTTGGTTTGTTGGTTTGTTGGTTTGTTGGCTTGTTAGTTTGTTGGTTTGTTGGCTTGTTGGCTTGTTAGTTTGTTGGTTTGTTGGCTTGTTGGTTTGTTGGTTTGTTGGCTTGTTGGTTTGTTGGTTTGTTGGCTTGTTGGCTTGTTGGTTTGTTGGTTTGTTGGCTTGTTGGTTACTTAGTTTGTTGGTTTGTTGGCTTGTTGGTTTGTTGGTTTGTTGGCTTGTTGGTTACTTAGTTTGTTGGTTTGTTGGTTTGTTGGTTTGTTGGCTTGTTGGCTTGTTGGTTTGTTGGTTTGTTGGCTTGTTGGTTTGTTGGTTTGTTGGTTTTTTGGTTTGTTGGTTTATTTGTTTGTTGGCTTGTTGGTTTGTTGGTTTGTTGGTTTGTTGGCTTGTTGGGTTGTTGGTTTGTTGCCTTGTTGGTTTGTTGGTTTGTTGGCTTGTTGGCTTGTTGGTTTGTTGGTTTGTTGGTTTGTTGGCTTTTTGGTTTGTTGGTTTGTTGGTTTGTCGGTTTGTTGGTTTGTTGGTTTGTTGGTTTATTTGTTTGTTGGTTTGTTGGCTTGTTGGTTTGTTGGTTTGTTGGTTTTTTGGTTTGATGGTTTTTTGGTTTGTTGGTTTGTTGGTTTGTTGGTTTGTTGGTTTGTTGGTTTGTTGGTTTTTTGGTTTGTTGGGTTATTTGTTCGTTGGTTAGTTGGCTTGTTGGTTTGTTGGTTTGTTGGTTTGTTGGCTTGTTGGTTTGATGGTTTGTTGGTTTGTTGGCTTGTTGGTTTGTCGGTTTGTTGGTTTGGTGGCTTGTTGGCTTGTTGGTTTGTTGGTTTGTTGGTTTTTTGGTTTGTTGGTTTGTTGGTTTGTTGGTTTGTTAGTTTGTTGGTTTATTTGTTTGTTGGTTTGTTGGTTTGTTGGTTTTTTGGTTTGTTGGTTCGTTGGTTAGTTGGTTTGTTGGTTTGTTGGTTTGTTGGTTTTTTGGTTTGTTGGTTTATTTGTTTGTTGGTTTGTTGGCTTGTTGGTCTGTTGGTTTGTTGGTTTGTTGGTTTGTTGGCTTGTTGGCTTGTTGGTTTGTTGGTTTATTGGTTTGTTGGTTTGTTGGCTTGTTGGTTTGTTGGTTTGTTGGCTTGTTGGTTTGTTGGTTTGTTGGTTTGTTGGCTTGTTGGCTTGTTGGTTTGTTGGTTTCTTGGTTTATTTGTTTGTTGGTTTGTTGGTTTGTTGGTTTGTTGGTTTGTTGGTTTATTTGTTTGTTGGTTTATTAGTTTGAAGGTTTGTTGGTTTGTTGGTTTGTTGGTTTGTTGGTTTGTTGGATTGTTCGTTTGTTGGTTTGTTGGCTAATTGGTTTGTTGGTTTGTTGGTTTGTTGGTTTGTTGGTTTATTTGTTTGTTGGTTTGTTGGTTTGTTGGTTTGTTGGTTTGTTGGTTTATTTGTTTGTTGGTTTGTTGGTTTGTAGGTTTGTCGGTTTGTTGGTTTGTTGGTTTGTTGGTTTGTTGGTTTGTTCGTTTGTTGGTTTGTTGGTTAATTGGTTTGTTGGTTTGTTGGTTTGTTGGCTTGTTGGTTTGTTGGTTTGTTGGTTTTTTGGTTTTTTGGTTTGTTAGTTTGTTGGTTTGTTGGTTTGTTGGTTTGTTCGTCTGATGGTTTGTTGGTTTGTTGTTTTTTTGGTTTGTTGGTCTGTTGGATTGTTGGTTTGTTGGTTTGTTGGTTTGTTGGTTTGTTGGCTTGTTGGCTTGTTGGTTTGTTGGCTTGTTGGTTTGTTGGTTTGTTGGTTTTTTGGTTTGTTGGTTTATTTGTGTGTTGGTTTGTTGGCTTGTTGGTTTGTTGGTTTGTTGGTTTGTTGGCTTGTTAGTTTGTTGGTTTGTTGGCTTGTTGGCTTGTTGATTTGTTGGTTTGTTGGCTTGTTGGCTTGTTGGTTTGTTGGTTTGTTGGTTTTTTGGTTTGTTGGTTTGTCGGTTTGTTGGTTTGTAGGTTTGTCGGTTTGTTGGTTTGTTGGTTTGTTGGTTTGTTCGTTTGTTGGTTTGTTGGTTAATTGGTTTGTTGGTTTGTTGGTTTGTTGGCTTGTTGGTTTGTTGGTTTGTTGGTTTTTTGGTTTGTTAGTTTGTTGGTTTGTTGGTTTGTTCGTCTGATCGTTTGTTGGTTGTTTGGTTTGTTGGTTTGTTGGATTGTTGGTTTGTTGGTTTGTTGGTTTGTTGGTTTGTTGGCTTGTTGGCTTGTTGGTTTGTTGGCTTGTTGGTTTGTTGGTTTGTTGGTTTTTTGGTTTGTTGGTTTATTTGTTTGTTGGTTTGTTGGCTTGTTAGTTTGTTGGTTTGTTGGTTTGTTGGCTTGTTAGTTTGTTGGTTTGTGGGCTTGTTGGCTTGTTGGTTTGTTGGTTTGTTGGCTTGTTGGCTTGTTGGCTTGTTGGTTTGTTGGTTTGTTGGTTTTTTGGTTTGTTGGTTTGTCGGTTTCTTGGTTTGTTGGTTTGTTGGTTTATTTGTTTGTTGGCTTGTTGGTTTGTTGGTTTGTTGGTTTGTTGGTTTGTTGGTTTGTTGGTTTGTTGGTTTTTTGGTTTGTTGGTTTTTTGGTTTGTTGGTTTGTTGGTTTGTTGGTTTGTTGGTTTCTTGGTTTGGTGGTTAGTTGGTTTGTTGGTTTGTTGGTTTTTTGGTTTGTTGGTTTGTTGGTTTATTTGGTTGTTGGTTTGTTGGATTGTTGGTTTGTTGGTTTGTTGGTTTGTTGGCTTGTTGGTTTGTTGGTTTGTTGGTTTGTTGGCTTGTTGGTTTGTTGGTTTGTTGGCTTGTTGGCTTGTTGGTTTGTTGGTTTGTTGGTTTTTTGGTTTGATGGTTTGTTGGTTTGTTGGTTTGTTGGCTTGTTGGTTTGGTGGCTTGTTGGTTTGTTGGTTTGTTGGTTTGTTGGCTTGTTGGTTTGTTGGTTTGTTGGTTTGTTGGTTTGTTGGTTTTTTGGTTTGTTGGTTTGTTGGTTTGTTGGTTTGTTGGCTTGTTGGTTTGTTGGTTTGTTGGCTTGTTGGCTTGTTGGTTTGTTAGTTTGTTGGCTTTTTGGTTACTTGGTTTGTTGGTTTGTTGGTTTGTTGGCTTGTTGGTTTGTTGGCTTGTTGGTTTGTTGGTTTGTTGGTTTGTTGGCTTGTTGGCTTGTTGGTTTGTTGGTTTTTTGGTTTGTTGGTTTGTTGGTTTGTTGGTTTTTTGGTTTGTTGGTTTGTTGGTTTGTTGGCTTGTTGGTTTGTTGGTTTGTTGGCTTGTTGGCTTGTTGGTTTGTTGGTTTGTTGGCTTGTTGGTTTTTTGGTTTGTTGGTTTGTTGGTTTGTTGGTTTGTTGGTTTGTTGGATTGTTGGTTTATTTGTTTGTTGGTTTGTTGGCTTGTTGGTTTGTTGGTTTGTTGGCTTGTTGGCTTGTTGGTTTGTTGGTTTGTTGGCTTGTTGGTTACTTAGTTTGTTGGTTTGTTGGCTTGTTGGTTTGTTGGTTTGTTGGCTTGTTGGTTACTTAGTTTGTTGGTTTGTTGGTTTGTTGGTTTGTTGGCTTGTTAGCTTGTTGGTTTGTTGGTTTGTTGGCTTGTTGGTTTGTTGGTTTGTTGGTTTTTTGGTTTGTTGGTTTATTTGTTTGTTGGCTTGTTGGTTTGTTGGTTTGTTGGTTTGTTGGCTTGTTGGGTTGTTGGTTTGTTGGCTTGTTGGTTTGTTGGTTTGTTGGCTTGTTGGCTTGTTGGTTTGTTGGTTTGTTGGCTTTTTGGTTTGTTGGTTTGTTGGTTTGTCGGTTTGTTGGTTTGTTGGTTTGTTGGTTTATTTGTTTGTTGGTTTGTTGGCTTGTTGGTTTGTTGGTTTGTTGGTTTTTTGGTTTGATGGTTTTTTGGTTTGTTGGTTTGTTGGTTTGTTGGTTTGTTGGTTTGTTGGTTTGTTGGTTTGTTGGTTTGTTGGTTTTTTGGTTTGTTGGTTTATTTGTTCGTTGGTTAGTTGGCTTGTTGGTTTGTTGGTTTTATGGTTTGTTGGCTTGTTGGTTTGTTGGTTTGTTGGTTTGTTGGCTTGTTGGTTTGTCGGTTTGTTGGTTTGTTGGCTTGTTGGCTTGTTGGTTTGTTGGTTTGTTGGTTTTTTGGTTTGTTGGTTTGTTGGTTTGTTGGTTTGTTGGTTTGTTAGTTTGTTGGTTTATTTGTTTGTTGGTTTGTTGGTTTGTTGGTTTTTTGGTTTGTTGGTTCGTTGGTTAGTTGGTTTGTTGGTTTGTTGGTTTGTTGGTTTTTTGGTTTGTTGGTTTATTTGTTTGTTGGTTTGTTGGCTTGTTGGTCTGTTGGTTTGTTGGTTTGTTGGTTTGTTGGCTTGTTGGCTTGTTGGTTTGTTGGTTTATTGGTTTGTTGGTTTGTTGGCTTGTTGGTTTGTTGGTTTGTTGGCTTGTTGGTTTGTTGGTTTGTTGGCTTGTTGGCTTGTTGGTTTGTTGGTTTATTGGTTTATTTGTTTGTTGGTTTGTTGGTTTGTTGGTTTGTTGGTTTGTTGGTTTATTTGTTTGTTGGTTTATTAGTTTGAAGGTTTGTTGGTTTGTTGGTTTGTTGGTTTGTTGGTTTGTTGGATTGTTCGTTTGTTGGTTTGTTGGCTAATTGGTTTGTTGGTTTGTTGGTTTGTTGGTTTGTTGGTTTATTTGTTTGTTGGTTTGTTGGTTTGTTGGTTTGTTGGTTTGTTGGTTTATTTGTTTGTTGGTTTGTTGGTTTGTAGGTTTGTCGGTTTGTTGGTTTGTTGGTTTTTTGGTTTGTTGGTTTGTCGGTTTGTTGGTTTGTAGGTTTGTCGGTTTGTTGGTTTGTTGGTTTGTTGGTTTGTTCGTTTGTTGGTTTGTTGGTTAATTGGTTTGTTGGTTTGTTGGTTTGTTGGTTTGTTGGTTTGTTGGTTTGTTGGTTTGTTGGTTTGTTAGTTTGTTGGCTTGTTGGTTTGTTGGTTTGTTGGTTTTTTGGTTTGTTAGTTTGTTGGTTTGTTGGTTTGTTCGTCTGATGGTTTGTTGGTTTGTTGGTTTTTTGGTTTGTTGGTTTGTTGGATTGTTGGTTTGTTGGTTTGTTGGTTTGTTGGTTTGTTGGCTTGTTGGCTTGTTGGTTTGTTGGCTTGTTGGTTTGTTGGTTTGTTGGTTTTTTGGTTTGTTGGTTTATTTGTTTGTTGTTTTGTTGGCTTGTTGGTTTGTTGGTTTGTTGGTTTGTTGGTTTGTTGGTTTGTTGGCTTGTTAGTTTGTTGGTTTGTTGGCTTGTTGGCTTGTTGGTTTGTTGGTTTGTTGGCTTAATGGCTTGTTGGCTTGTTGGTTTGTTAGTTTGTTAGTTTGTTGGCTTTTTGGTTACATGGTTTGTTGGTTTGTTGGTTTGTTGGCTTGTTGGTTTGTTGGCTTGTTGGTTTGTTGGTTTGTTGGTTTGTTGGCTTGTTGGCTTGTTGGTTTGTTGGTTTGTTGGTTTGTTGGTTTGTTGGTTTGTTGGTTTGTTGGTTTGTTGGTTTTTTGGTTTGTTGGTTTATTTGTTTGTTGGTTTGTTGGCTTGTTGGTTTGTTGGTTTGTTGGTTTGTTGGTTTGTTGGCTTGTTGGTTTGTTGGTTTGTTGGTTTGTTGGCTTGTTGGTTTGTTGGTTTGTTGGCTTGTTGGCTTGTTGGTTTGTTGGCTTGTTGGCTTGTTGGCTTGTTGGTTTGTTGGTTTGTTGGTTTTTTGGTTTGTTGGTTTGTTGGTTTGTTGGTTTGTTGGTTTGTTGGTTTATTTGTTTGTTGGTTTGTTGGCTTGTTGGTTTGTTGGTTTGTTGGTTTTTTGGTTTGTTGGTTTGTTGGTTTGTTGGTTTGTTGGTTTGTTGGTTTGTTGGTTTGTTGGTTTTTTGGTTTGTTGGTTTATTTGTTTGTTGGTTTGTTGGCTTGTTGGTTTGTTGGTTTGTTGGTTTGTTGGCTTGTTGGTTTTTTGGTTTGTTGGTTTGTTGGTTTATTTGTTTGTTGGTTTGTTGGCTTGTTGGTTTGTTGGTTTGTTGGTTTGTTGGTTTGTTGGTTTGTTGGTTTGTTGGTTTTTTGGTTTGTTGGTTTATTTGTTTGTTGGTTTGTTGGCTTGTTGGTTTGTTGGTTTGTTGGTTTGTTGGCTTGTTGGTTTGTTGGTTTGTTGGCTTGTTGGTTTGTTGGTTTGTTGGCTTGTTGGCTTGTTGGTTTGTTGGTTTATTGGTTTTTCGGTTTGTTAGTTTGTTGGTTTGTTGGTTTGTTGGTTTATTTGCTTGTTGGTTTTTTGGTTTGTTGGTTTGTTGGTTTGTTGGCTTGTTGATTTGTTGGTTTGTTGGTTTGTTGGTTTGTTGGCTTGTTGGCTTATTTGTTTGTTGGTTTGTTGGCTTGTTGGTTTGTTGGTTTGTTGGTTTGTTGGCTTGTTGGCTTGTTGCTTTGTTGGTTTGTTGGTTTGTTGGCTTGTTGGCTTGTTGGTTTGTTAGTTTGTTGGCTTTTTGGTTTCTAGGTTTGTTGGTTTGTTGGTTTGTTGGCTTGTTGGTTTGGTGGCTTGTTGGTTTGTTGGTTTGTTGGTTTGTTGGCTTGTTGGTTTGTTGGTTTGTTGGTTTGTTGGTTTGTTGGTTTTTTGGTTTGTTGGTTTGTTGGTTTGTTGGTTTGTTGGCTTATTGGTTTGTTGGTTTGTTGGCTTGTTGGCTTGTTGGTTTGTTAGTTTGTTGGCTTTTTGGTTACTTGGTTTGTTGGTTTGTTGGTTTGTTGGCTTGTTGGTTTGTTGGCTTGTTGGTTTGTTGGTTTGTTGGTTTGTTGGCTTGTTGGCTTGTTGGTTTGTTGGTTTGTTGGTTTGTTGGTTTGTTGGTTTGTTGGTTTTTTGGTTTGTTGGTTTGTTGGTTTGTTGGCTTGTTGGTTTGTTGGTTTGTTGGCTTGTTGGCTTGTTGGTTTGTTGGTTTGTTGGCTTGTTGGTTTTTTGGTTTGTTGGTTTGTTGGTTTGTTGGTTTGTTGGTTTGTTGGATTGTTGGTTTATTTGTTTGTTGGTTTGTTGGCTTGTTGGTTTGTTGGTTTGTTGGCTTGTTGGCTTGTTGGTTTGTTGGTTTGTTGGCTTGTTGGTTACTTAGTTTGTTGGTTTGTTGGCTTGTTGGTTTGTTGGTTTGTTGGCTTGTTGGTTACTTAGTTTGTTGGTTTGTTGGTTTGTTGGTTTGTTGGCTTGTTGGCTTGTTGGTTTGTTGGTTTGTTGGCTTGTTGGTTTGTTGGTTTGTTGGTTTTTTGGTTTGTTGGTTTATTTGTTTGTTGGCTTGTTGGTTTGTTGGTTTGTTGGTTTGTTGGCTTGTTGGGTTGTTGGTTTGTTGGCTTGTTGGTTTGTTGGTTTGTTGGCTTGTTGGCTTGTTGGTTTGTTGGTTTGTTGGCTTTTTGGTTTGTTGGTTTGTTGGTTTGTCGGTTTGTTGGTTTGTTGGTTTGTTGGTTTATTTGTTTGTTGGTTTGTTGGCTTGTTGGTTTGTTGGTTTGTTGGTTTTTTGGTTTGATGGTTTTTTGGTTTGTTGGTTTGTTGGTTTGTTGGTTTGTTGGTTTGTTGGTTTGTTGGTTTGTTGGTTTGTTGGTTTTTTGGTTTGTTGGTTTTTTGGTTTGTTGGTTCGTTGGTTAGTTGGTTTGTTGGTTTGTTGGTTTTTTGGTTTGTTGGTTTATTTGTTTGTTGGTTTGTTGGCTTGTTGGTCTGTTGGTTTGTTGGTTTGTTGGTTTGTTGGCTTTTTGGCTTGTTGGTTTGTTGGTTTGTTGGTTTGTTGGCTTGTTGGTTTGTTGGTTTGTTGGCTTGTTGGTTTGTTGGTTTGTTGGTTTGTTGGCTTGTTGGCTTGTTGGTTTGTTGGTTTCTTGGTTTATTTGTTTGTTGGTTTGTTGGTTTGTTGGTTTGTTGGTTTGTTGGTTTATTTGTTTGTTGGTTTATTAGTTTGAAGGTTTGTTGGTTTGTTGGTTTGTTGGTTTGTTGGTTTGTTGGATTGTTCGTTTGTTGGTTTGTTGGCTAATTGGTTTGTTGGTTTGTTGGTTTGTTGGTTTGTTGGTTTATTTGTTTGTTGGTTTGTTGGTTTGTTGGTTTGTTGGTTTGTTGGTTTATTTGTTTGTTGGTTTGTTGGTTTGTAGGTTTGTCGGTTTGTTGGTTTGTTGGTTTTTTGGTTTGTTGGTTTGTCGGTTTGTTGGTTTGTAGGTTTGTCGGTTTGTTGGTTTGTTGGTTTGTTGGTTTGTTCGTTTGTTGGTTTGTTGGTTAATTGGTTTGTTGGTTTGTTGGTTTGTTGGTTTGTTGGTTTGTTGGTTTGTTGGTTTGTTGGTTTGTTCGTTTGTTGGCTTGTTGGTTTGTTGGTTTGTTGGTTTTTTGGTTTGTTAGTTTGTTGGTTTGTTGGTTTGTTGGTTTGTTCGTCTGATGGTTTGTTGGTTTGTTGGTTTTTTGGTTTGTTGGTTTGTTGGATTGTTGGTTTGTTGGTTTGTTGGTTTGTTGGTTTGTTGGCTTGTTGGCTTGTTGGTTTGTTGGCTTGTTGGTTTGTTGGTTTGTTGGTTTTTTGGTTTGTTGGTTTATTTGTTTGTTGTTTTGTTGGCTTGTTGGTTTGTTGGTTTGTTGGTTTGTTGGTTTGTTGGCTTGTTAGTTTGTTGGTTTGTTGGCTTGTTGGCTTGTTGGTTTGTTGGTTTGTTGGCTTAATGGCTTGTTGGCTTGTTGGTTTGTTAGTTTGTTAGTTTGTTGGCTTTTTGGTTACATGGTTTGTTGGTTTGTTGGTTTGTTGGCTTGTTGGTTTGTTGGCTTGTTGGTTTGTTGGTTTGTTGGTTTGTTGGCTTGTTGGCTTGTTGGTTTGTTGGTTTGTTGGTTTGTTGGTTTGTTGGTTTGTTGGTTTGTTGGTTTGTTGGTTTTTTGGTTTTTTGGTTTGTTGGTTTATTTGTTTGTTGGTTTGTTGGCTTGTTGGTTTGTTGGTTTGTTGGTTTGTTGGCTTGTTGGTTTGTTGGTTTGTTGGTTTGTTGGCTTGCTGGTTTGTAGGTTTGTTGGCTTGTTGGCTTGTTGGTTTGTTGGCTTGTTGGCTTGTTGGCTTGTTGGTTTGTTGGTTTGTTGGTTTTTTGGTTTGTTGGTTTGTTGGTTTGTTGGTTTGTTGGTTTGTTGGTTTATTTGTTTGTTGGTTTGTTGGCTTGTTGGTTTGTTGGTTTGTTGGTTTTTTGGTTTGTTGGTTTGTTGGTTTGTTGGTTTGTTGGTTTGTTGGTTTGTTGGTTTGTTGGTTTGTTGGTTTGTTGGTTTGTTGGTTTTTTGGTTTGTTGGTTTATTTGTTTGTTGGTTTGTTGGCTTGTTGGTTTGTTGGTTTGTTGGTTTGTTGGCTTGTTGGTTTTTTGGTTTGTTGGTTTGTTGGTTTATTTGTTTGTTGGTTTGTTGGCTTGTTGGTTTGTTGGTTTGTTGGTTTGTTGGTTTGTTGGTTTGTTGGTTTGTTGGTTTTTTGGTTTGTTGGTTTATTTGTTTGTTGGTTTGTTGGCTTGTTGGTTTGTTGGTTTGTTGGTTTGTTGGCTTGTTGGTTTGTTGGTTTGTTGGCTTGTTGGTTTGTTGGTTTGTTGGCTTGTTGGCTTGTTGGTTTGTTGGTTTATTGGTTTTTCGGTTTGTTAGTTTGTTGGTTTGTTGGTTTGTTGGTTTATTTGCTTGTTGGTTTTTTGGTTTGTTGGTTTGTTGGTTTGTTGGCTTGTTGATTTGTTGGTTTGTTGGTTTGTTGGTTTGTTGGCTTGTTGGCTTATTTGTTTGTTGGTTTGTTGGCTTGTTGGTTTGTTGGTTTGTTGGTTTGTTGGCTTGTTGGCTTGTTGCTTTGTTGGTTTGTTGGTTTGTTGGCTTGTTGGCTTGTTGGTTTGTTAGTTTGTTGGCTTTTTGGTTTCTAGGTTTGTTGGTTTGTTGGTTTGTTGGCTTGTTGGTTTGGTGGCTTGTTGGTTTGTTGGTTTGTTGGTTTGTTGGCTTGTTGGTTTGTTGGTTTGTTGGTTTGTTGGTTTGTTGGTTTTTTGGTTTGTTGGTTTGTTGGTTTGTTGGTTTGTTGGCTTGTTGGTTTGTTGATTTGTTGGCTTGTTGGCTTGTTGGTTTGTTAGTTTGTTGGCTTTTTGGTTACTTGGTTTGTTGGTTTGTTGGTTTGTTGGCTTGTTGGTTTGTTGGCTTGTTGGTTTGTTGGTTTGTTGGTTTGTTGGCTTGTTGGCTTGTTGGTTTGTTGGTTTGTTGGTTTGTTGGTTTGTTGGTTTGTTGGTTTTTCGGTTTGTTGGTTTGTTGGTTTGTTGGCTTGTTGGTTTGTTGGTTTGTTGGCTTGTTGGCTTGTTGGTTTGTTGGTTTGTTGGCTTGTTGGTTTTTTGGTTTGTTGGTTTGTTGGTTTGTTGGTTTGTTGGTTTGTTGGATTGTTGGTTTATTTGTTTGTTGGTTTGTTGGCTTGTTGGTTTGTTGGTTTGTTGGCTTGTTGGCTTGTTGGTTTGTTGGTTTGTTGGCTTGTTGGTTACTTAGTTTGTTGGTTTGTTGGCTTGTTGGTTTGTTGGTTTGTTGGCTTGTTGGTTACTTAGTTTGTTGGTTTGTTGGTTTGTTGGTTTGTTGGCTTGTTGGCTTGTTGGTTTGTTGGTTTGTTGGCTTGTTGGTTTGTTGGTTTGTTGGTTTTTTGGTTTGTTGGTTTATTTGTATGTTGGCTTGTTGGTTTGTTGGTTTGTTGGTTTGTTGGCTTGTTGGGTTGTTGGTTTGTTGGCTTGTTGGTTTGTTGGTTTGTTGGCTTGTTGGCTTGTTGGTTTGTTGGTTTGTTGGCTTTTTGGTTTGTTGGTTTGTTGGTTTGTCGGTTTGTTGGTTTGTTGGTTTGTTGGTTTATTTGTTTGTTGGTTTGTTGGCTTGTTGGTTTGTTGGTTTGTTGGTTTTTTGGTTTGATGGTTTTTTGGTTTGTTGGTTTGTTGGTTTGTTGGTTTGTTGGTTTGTTGGTTTGTTGGTTTGTTGGTTTTTTGGTTTGTTGGTTTATTTGTTCGTTGGTTAGTTGGCTTGTTGGTTTGTTTGTTTGTTGGTTTGTTGGCTTGTTGGTTTGTTGGTTTGTTGGTTTGTTGGCTTGTTGGTTTGTCGGTTTGTTGGTTTGTTGGCTTGTTGGCTTGTTGGTTTGTTGGTTTGTTGGTTTGTTGGTTTTTTGGTTTGTTGGTTTGTTGGTTTGTTGGTTTGTTAGTTTGTTGGTTTATTTGTTTGTTGGTTTGTTGGTTTGTTGGTTTTTTGGTTTGTTGGTTCGTTGGTTAGTTGGTTTGTTGGTTTGTTGGTTTGTTGGTTTTTTGGTTTGTTGGTTTATTTGTTTGTTGGTTTGTTGGCTTGTTGGTCTGTTGGTTTGTTGGTTTGTTGGTTTGTTGGCTTGTTGGCTTGTTGGTTTGTTGGTTTATTGGTTTGTTGGTTTGTTGGCTTGTTGGTTTGTTGGTTTGTTGGCTTGTTGGTTTGTTGGTTTGTTGGTTTGTTGGCTTGTTGGCTTGTTGGTTTGTTGGTTTCTTGGTTTATTTGTTTGTTGGTTTGTTGGTTTGTTGGTTTGTTGGTTTGTTGGTTTATTTGTTTGTTGGTTTATTAGTTTGAAGGTTTGTTGGTTTGTTGGTTTGTTGGTTTGTTGGTTTGTTGGATTGTTCGTTTGTTGGTTTGTTGGCTAATTGGTTTGTTGGTTTGTTGGTTTGTTGGTTTGTTGGTTTATTTGTTTGTTGGTTTGTTGGTTTGTTGGTTTGTTGGTTTGTTGGTTTATTTGTTTGTTGGTTTGTTGGTTTGTAGGTTTGTCGGTTTGTTGGTTTGTTGGTTTGTTGGTTTGTTGGTTTGTTCGTTTGTTGGTTTGTTGGTTAATTGGTTTGTTGGTTTGTTGGTTTGTTGGCTTGTTGGTTTGTTGGTTTGTTGGTTTTTTAGTTTTTTGGTTTGTTAGTTTGTTGGTTTGTTGGTTTGTTGGTTTGTTCGTCTGATGGTTTGTTGGTTTGTTGTTTTTTTGGTTTGTTGGTCTGTTGGATTGTTGGTTTGTTGGTTTGTTGGTTTGTTGGTTTGTTGGCTTGTTGGCTTGTTGGTATGTTGGCTTGTTGGTTTGTTGGTTTGTTGGTTTTTTGGTTTGTTGGTTTATTTGTGTGTTGGTTTGTTGGCTTGTTGGTTTGTTGGTTTGTTGGTTTGTTGGCTTGTTAGTTTGTTGGTTTGTTGGCTTGTTGGCTTGTTGATTTGTTGGTTTGTTGGCTTGTTGGCTTGTTGGTTTGTTGGTTTGTTGGTTTTTTGGTTTGTTGGTTTGTCGGTTTGTTGGTTTGTAGGTTTGTCGGTTTGTTGGTTTGTTGGTTTGTTGGTTTGTTCGTTTGTTGGTTTGTTGGTTAATTGGTTTGTTGGTTTGTTGGTTTGTTGGCTTGTTGGTTTGTTGGTTTGTTGGTTTTTTGGTTTGTTAGTTTGTTGGTTTGTTGGTTTGTTCGTCTGATCGTTTGTTGGTTTTTTGGTTTGTTGGTTTGTTGGTTTGTTGGTTTGTTGGCTTGTTGGCTTGTTGGTTTGTTGGCTTGTTGGTTTGTTGGTTTGTTGGTTTTTTGGTTTGTTGGTTTATTTGTTTGTTGGTTTGTTGGCTTGTTAGTTTGTTGGTTTGTTGGTTTGTTGGCTTGTTAGTTTGTTGGTTTGTGGGCTTGTTGGCTTGTTGGTTTGTTGGTTTGTTGGCTTGTTGGCTTGTTGGCTTGTTGGTTTGTTGGTTTGTTGGTTTTTTGGTTTGTTGGTTTGTCGGTTTCTTGGTTTGTTGGTTTGTTGGTTTATTTGTTTGTTGGCTTGTTGGTTTGTTGGTTTGTTGGTTTGTTGGTTTGTTGGTTTGTTGGTTTGTTGGTTTGTTGGTTTTTTGGTTTGTTGGTTTTTTGGTTTGTTGGTTTGTTGGTTTGTTGGTTTGTTGGTTTCTTGGTTTGGTGGTTAGTTGGTTTGTTGGTTTGTTGGTTTTTTGGTTTGTTGGTTTGTTGGTTTATTTGGTTGTTGGTTTGTTGGATTGTTGGTTTGTTGGTTTGTTGGTTTGTTGGCTTGTTGGTTTGTTGGTTTGTTGGTTTGTTGGCTTGTTGGTTTGTTGGTTTGTTGGCTTGTTGGCTTGTTGGTTTGTTGGTTTGTTGGTTTGTTGGCTTGTTGGTTTGTTGGTTTGTTGGTTTGTTGGCTTGTTGGTTTGTTGGTTTGGTGGCTTGTTGGTTTGTTGGTTTGTTGGTTTGTTGGCTTGTTGGTTTGTTGGTTTGTTGGTTTGTTGGTTTGTTGGTTTTTTGGTTTGTTGGTTTGTTGGTTTGTTGGTTTGTTGGCTTGTTGGTTTGTTGGTTTGTTGGCTTGTTGGCTTGTTGGTTTGTTAGTTTGTTGGCTTTTTGGTTACTTGGTTTGTTGGTTTGTTGGTTTGTTGGCTTGTTGGTTTGTTGGCTTGTTGGTTTGTTGGTTTGTTGGTTTGTTGGCTTGTTGGCTTGTTGGTTTGTTGGCTTGTTGGTTTGTTGGTTTGTTGGTTTGTTGGTTTGTTGGTTTGTTGGTTTTTTGGTTTGTTGGTTTGTTGGTTTGTTGGCTTGTTGGTTTGTTGGTTTGTTGGCTTGTTGGCTTGTTGGTTTGTTGGTTTGTTGGCTTGTTGGTTTTTTGGTTTGTTGGTTTGTTGGTTTGTTGGATTGTTGGTTTATTTGTTTGTTGGTTTGTTGGCTTGTTGGTTTGTTGGTTTGTTGGCTTGTTGGCTTGTTGGTTTGTTGGTTTGTTGGCTTGTTGGTTACTTAGTTTGTTGGTTTGTTGGCTTGTTGGTTTGTTGGTTTGTTGGCTTGTTGGTTACTTAGTTTGTTGGTTTGTTGGTTTGTTGGTTTGTTGGCTTGTTGGCTTGTTGGTTTGTTGGTTTGTTGGCTTGTTGGTTTGTTGGTTTGTTGGTTTTTTGGTTTGTTGGTTTATTTGTTTGTTGGCTTGTTGGTTTGTTGGTTTGTTGGTTTGTTGGCTTGTTGGGTTGTTGGTTTGTTGGCTTGTTGGTTTGTTGGTTTGTTGGCTTGTTGGCTTGTTGGTTTGTTGGTTTGTTGGCTTTTTGGTTTGTTGGTTTGTTGGTTTGTCGGTTTGTTGGTTTGTTGGTTTGTTGGTTTATTTGTTTGTTGGTTTGTTGGCTTGTTGGTTTGTTGGTTTGTTGGTTTTTTGGTTTGATGGTTTTTTGGTTTGTTGGTTTGTTGGTTTGTTGGTTTGTTGGTTTGTTGGTTTGTTGGTTTTTTGGTTTGTTGGTTTATTTGTTCGTTGGTTAGTTGGCTTGTTGGTTTGTTGGTTTGTTGGTTTGTTGGCTTGTTGGTTTGTTGGTTTGTTGGTTTGTTGGCTTGTTGGTTTGTCGGTTTGTTGGTTTGTTGGCTTGTTGGCTTGTTGGTTTGTTGGTTTGTTGGTTTTTTGGTTTGTTGGTTTGTTGGTTTGTTGGTTTGTTGGTTTGTTAGTTTGTTGGTTTATTTGTTTGTTGGTTTGTTGGTTTGTTGGTTTTTTGGTTTGTTGGTTCGTTGGTTAGTTGGTTTGTTGGTTTGTTGGTTTGTTGGTTTTTTGGTTTGTTGGTTTATTTGTTTGTTGGTTTGTTGGCTTGTTGGTCTGTTGGTTTGTTGGTTTGTTGGTTTGTTGGCTTGTTGGCTTGTTGGTTTGTTGGTTTATTGGTTTGTTGGTTTGTTGGCTTGTTGGTTTGTTGGTTTGTTGGCTTGTTGGTTTGTTGGTTTGTTGGTTTGTTGGCTTGTTGGTTTGTTGGTTTCTTGGTTTATTTGTTTGTTGGTTTGTTGGTTTGTTGGTTTGTTGGTTTGTTGGTTTGTTGGTTTATTTGTTTGTTGGTTTATTAGTTTGAAGGTTTGTTGGTTTGTTGGTTTGTTGGTTTGTTGGTTTGTTGGATTGTTCGTTTGTTGGTTTGTTGGCTAATTGGTTTGTTGGTTTGTTGGTTTGTTGGTTTGTTGGTTTATTTGTTTGTTGGTTTGTTGGTTTGTTGGTTTGTTGGCTTGTTGGTTTATTTGTTTGTTGGTTTGTTGGTTTGTAGGTTTGTCGGTTTGTTGGTTTCTTGGTTTGTTGGTTTGTTGGTTTGTTGGTTTGTTCGTTTGTTGGTTTGTTGGTTAATTGGTTTGTTGGTTTGTTGGTTTGTTGGCTTGTTGGTTTGTTGGCTTGCTGGTTTTTTGGTTTTTTGGTTTGTTAGTTTGTTGGTTTGTTGGTTTGTTGGTTTGTTCGTCTGATGGTTTGTTGGTTTGTTGTTTTTTTGGTTTGTTGGTCTGTTGGATTGTTGGTTTGTTGGTTTGTTGGTTTGTTGGTTTGTTGGCTTGTTGGCTTGTTGGTTTGTTGGCTTGTTGGTTTGTTGGTTTGTTGGTTTTTTGGTTTGTTGGTTTATTTGTGTGTTGGTTTGTTGGCTTGTTGGTTTGTTGGTTTGTTGGTTTGTTGGCTTGTTAGTTTGTTGGTTTGTTGGCTTGTTGGCTTGTTGATTTGTTGGTTTGTTGGCTTGTTGGCTTGTTGGTTTGTTGGTTTGTTGGTTTTTTGGTTTGTTGGTTTGTCGGTTTGTTGGTTTGTAGGTTTGTCGGTTTGTTGGTTTGTTGGTTTGTTGGTTTGTTCGTTTGTTGGTTTGTTGGTTAATTGGTTTGTTGGTTTGTTGGTTTGTTGGCTTATTGGTTTGTTGGTTTGTTGGTTTTTTGGTTTGTTAGTTTGTTGGTTTGTTGGTTTGTTCGTCTGATCGTTTGTTGGTTTTTTGGTTTGTTGGTTTGTTGGATTGTTGGTTTGTTGGTTTGTTGGTTTGTTGGTTTGTTGGCTTGTTGGCTTGTTGGTTTGTTGGCTTGTTGGTTTGTTGGTTTGTTGGTTTTTTGGTTTGTTGGTTTATTTGTTTGTTGGTTTGTTGGCTTGTTAGTTTGTTGGTTTGTTGGTTTGTTGGCTTGTTAGTTTGTTGGTTTGTGGGCTTGTTGGCTTGTTGGTTTGTTGGTTTGTTGGCTTGTTGGCTTGTTGGCTTGTTGGTTTGTTGGTTTGTTGGTTTTTTGGTTTGTTGGTTTGTCGGTTTCTTGGTTTGTTGGTTTGTTGGTTTATTTGTTTGTTGGCTTCTTGGTTTGTTGGTTTGTTGGTTTGTTGGTTTGTTGGTTTGTTGGTTTGTTGGTTTTTTGGTTTGTTGGTTTTTTGGTTTGTTGGTTTGTTGGTTTGTTGGTTTGTTGGTTTCTTGGTTTGGTGGTTAGTTGGTTTGTTGGTTTGTTGGTTTTTTGGTTTGTTGGTTTGTTGGTTTATTTGGTTGTTGGTTTATTTTTTTGTTGGTTTGTTGGTTTGTTGGTTTGTTGGCTTGTTGGTTTGTTGGTTTGTTGGTTTGTTGGCTTGTTGGTTTGTTGGTTTGTTGGCTTGTTGGCTTGTTGGTTTGTTGGTTTGTTGGTTTTTTGGTTTGATGGTTTGTTGGTTTGTTGGTTTGTTAGTTTATTTGTTTGTTGGTTTGTTGGCTTGTTGGTTTGTTGGTTTGTTGGTTTGTTGGCTTGTTGGTTTGTTGGTTTGTTGGCTTGTTGGCGTGTTGGTTTGTTGGTTTATTGGTTTGTTGGTTTGTTGGCTTGTTGGTTTGTTGGTTTGTTGGCTTGTTGGTTTGTTGGTTTGTTGGTTTGTTGGCTGGTTGGCTTGTTGGTTTGTTGGTTTCTTGGTTTATTTGTTTGTTGGTTTGTTGGTTTGTTGGTTTGTTGGTTTGTTGGTTTATTTGTTTGTTGGTTTATTAGTTTGAAGGTTTGTTGGTTTGTTGGTTTGTTGGTTTGTTGGTTTGTTGGATTGTTCGTTTGTTGGTTTGTTGGCTAATTGGTGTGTTGGTTTGTTGGTTTGTTGGTTTGTTGGTTTGTTGGTTTATTTGTTTGTTGGTTTGTTGGTTTGTTGGTTTGTTGGTTTGCTGGTTTGTTGGTTTATTTGTTTGTTGGTTTGTTGGTTTGTAGGCTTGTCGGTTTGTTGGTTTGTTGGTTTGTTGGTTTGTTGGTTTGTTCGTTTGTTGGTTTGTTGGTTAATTGGTTTTTTGGTTTGTTGGTTTGTTGGCTTGTTGGTTTGTTGGTTTGTTGGTTTTTTGGTTTGTTAGTTTGTTGGTTTGTTGGTTTGTTGGTTTGTTCGTTTGATGGTTTGTTGGTTTGTTGGTTTTTTTGTTTGTTGGTTTGTTGGATTTTTGGTTTGTTGGTTTGTTGGTTTGTTGGCTTGTTGGCTTGTTGGTTTGTTGGTTTGTTGGTTTGTTGGTTTGTTGGTTTGTCGGTTTGTTGGTTTGTTGGCTTGTTGGATTGTTGGTTTGTTGGTTTGTTGGTTTTTTGGTTTGTTGGTTTGTTGGTTTGTTGGTTTGTTAGTTTGTTGGTTTATTTGTTTGTTGGTTTGTTGGTTTTTTGGTTTGTTGGTTCGTTGGTTAGTTGGTTTGTTGGTTTGTTGGTTTGTTGGTTTTTTGGTTTGTTGGTTTATTTGTTTGTTGGTTTGTTGGCTTGTTGGTCTGTTGGTTTGTTGGTTTGTTGGCTTGTTGGTTTGTTGGTTTATTGGTTTGTTGGTTTGTTGGCTTGTTGGTTTGTTGGTTTGTTGGCTTGTTGGTTTGTTGGTTTGTTGGTTTGTTGGCTTGTTGGTTTGTTGGTTTGTTGGCTTGTTGGTTTGTTGGTTTGTTGGTTTGTTGGTTTGTTGGCTGGTTGGCTTGTTGGTTTGTTGGTTTCTTGGTTTATTTGTTTGTTGGTTTGTTGGTTTGTTGCTTTTTTGGTTTGTTGGTTTATTTGTTTGTTGGTTTGTTGGCTTGTTGGTCTGTTGGTTTGTTGGCTTGTTGGCTTGTTGGTTTGTTGGTTTATTGGTTTGTTGGTTTGTTGGCTTGTTGGTTTGTTGGTTTGTTGGTTTGTTGGCTTGTTGGTTTGTTGGTTTGTTGGTTTGTTGGCTTGTTGGCTTGTTGGTTTGTTGGTTTCTTGGTTTATTTGTTTGTTGGTTTATTAGTTTGAAGGTTTGTTGGTTTGTTGGTTTGTTGGTTTGTTGGTTTGTTGGATTGTTCGTTTGTTGGTTTGTTGGCTAATTGGTGTGTTGGTTTGTTGGTTTGTTGGTTTATTTGTTTGTTGGTTTGTTGGTTTGTTGGTTTGTTGGTTTGTTGGTTTATTTGTTTGTTGGTTTGTTGGTTTGTAGGCTTGTCGGTTTGTTGGTTTGTTGGTTTGTTGGCTGGTTGGCTTGTTGGTTTGTTGGTTTCTTGGTTTATTTGTTTGTTGGTTTGTTGGTTTGTTGGTTTGTTGGTTTGTTGGTTTATTTGTTTGTTGGTTTATTAGTTTGAAGGTTTGTTGGTTTGTTGGTTTGTTGGTTTGTTGGTTTGTTGGATTGTTCGTTTGTTGGTTTGTTGGCTAATTGGTGTGTTGGTTTGTTGGTTTGTTGGTTTGTTGGTTTGTTGGTTTATTTGTTTGTTGGTTTGTTGGTTTGTTGGTTTGTTGGTTTGTTGGTTTATTTGTTTGTTGGTTTGTTGGTTTGTAGGCTTGTCGGTTTGTTGGTTTGTTGGTTTGTTGGTTTGTTGGTTTGTTCGTTTGTTGGTTTGTTGGTTAATTGGTTTTTTGGTTTGTTGGTTTGTTGGCTTGTTGGTTTGTTGGTTTGTTGGTTTTTTGGTTTGTTAGTTTGTTGGTTTGTTGGTTTGTTGGTTTGTTCGTTTGATGGTTTGTTGGTTTGTTGGTTTTTTTGTTTGTTGGTTTGTTGGATTTTTGGTTTGTTGGTTTGTTGGTTTGTTGGCTTGTTGGCTTGTTGGTTTGTTGGTTTGTTGGTTTGTTGGTTTGTTGGTTTGTCGGTTTGTTGGTTTGTTGGCTTGTTGGATTGTTGGTTTGTTGGTTTGTTGGTTTTTTGGTTTGTTGGTTTGTTGGTTTGTTGGTTTGTTAGTTTGTTGGTTTATTTGTTTGTTGGTTTGTTGGTTTGTTGGTTTTTTGGTTTGTTGGTTCGTTGGTTAGTTGGTTTGTTGGTTTGTTGGTTTGTTGGTTTTTTGGTTTGTTGGTTTATTTGTTTGTTGGTTTGTTGGCTTGTTGGTCTATTGGTTTGTTGGTTTGTTGGTTTGTTGGCTTGTTGGCTTGTTGGTTTGTTGGTTTATTGGTTTGTTGGTTTGTTGGCTTGTTGGTTTGTTGGTTTGTTGGCTTGTTGGTTTGTTGGTTTCTTGGTTTCTTGGCTTGTTGGCTTGTTGGTTTGTTGGTTTCTTGGTTTATTTGTTTGTTAGTTTGTTGGTTTGTTGGTTTGTTGGTTTGTTGGTTTATTTGTTTGTTGGTTTATTAGTTTGAAGGTTTGTTGGTTTGTTGGTTTGTTGGTTTGTTGGTTTGTTGGATTGTTCGTTTGTTGGTTTGTTGGCTAATTGGTTTGTTGGTTTGTTGGTTTGTTGGTTTGTTGGTTTGTTGGTTTATTTGTTTGTTGGTTTGTTGGTTTGTTGGTTTGTTGGTTTGTTGGTTTATTTGTTTGTTGGTTTGTTGGTTTGTAGGTTTGTCGGTTTGTTGGTTTGTTGGTTTGTTGGTTTGTTGGTTTGTTCGTTTGTTGGTTTGTTGGTTAATTGGTTTGTTGGTTTGTTGGTTTGTTGGCTTGTTGGTTTGTTGGTTTGTTGGTTTTTTGGTTTTTTGGTTTGTTAGTTTGTTGGTTTGTTGGTTTGTTGGTTTGTTCGTCTGATGGTTTGTTGGTTTGTTGTTTTTTTGGTTTGTTGGTCTGTTGGATTGTTGGTTTGTTGGTTTGTTGGTTTGTTGGTTTGTTGGCTTGTTGGCTTGTTGGTTTGTTGGCTTGTTGGTTTGTTGGTTTGTTGGTTTTTTGGTTTGTTGGTTTATTTGTGTGTTGGTTTGTTGGCTTGTTGGTTTGTTGGTTTGTTGGTTTGTTGGCTTGTTAGTTTGTTGGTTTGTTGGCTTGTTGGCTTGTTGATTTGTTGGTTTGTTGGCTTGTTGGCTTGTTGGTTTGTTGGTTTGTTGGTTTTTTGGTTTGTTGGTTTGTCGGTTTGTTGGTTTGTAGGTTTGTCGGTTTGTTGGTTTGTTGGTTTGTTGGTTTGTTCGTTTGTTGGTTTGTTGGTTAATTGGTTTGTTGGTTTGTTGGTTTGTTGGCTTGTTGGTTTGTTGGTTTGTTGGTTTTTTGGTTTGTTAGTTTGTTGGTTTGTTGGTTTGTTCGTCTGATCGTTTGTTGGTTTTTTGGTTTGTTGGTTTGTTGGATTGTTGGTTTGTTGGTTTGTTGGTTTGTTGGTTTGTTGGCTTGTTGGCTTGTTGGTTTGTTGGCTTGTTGGTTTGTTGGTTTGTTGGTTTTTTGGTTTGTTGGTTTATTTGTTTGTTGGTTTGTTGGCTTGTTAGTTTGTTGGTTTGTTGGTTTGTTGGCTTGTTAGTTTGTTGGTTTGTGGGCTTGTTGGCTTGTTGGTTTGTTGGTTTGTTGGCTTGTTGGCATGTTGGTTTGTTGGTTTGTTGGTTTTTTGGTTTGTTAGTTTGTCGGTTTCTTGGTTTGTTGGTTTGTTGGTTTATTTGTTTGTTGGCTTGTTGGTTTGTTGGTTTGTTGGTTTGTTGGTTTGTTGGTTTGTTGGTTTGTTGGTTTTTTGGTTTGTTGGTTTTTTGGTTTGTTGGTTTGTTGGTTTGTTGGTTTGTTGGTTTCTTGGTTTGGTGGTTAGTTGGTTTGTTGGTTTTTTGGTTTGTTGGTTTGTTGGTTTATTTGGTTGTTGGTTTGTTGGATTGTTGGTTTGTTGGTTTGTTGGTTTGTTGGCTTGTTGGTTTGTTGGTTTGTTGGTTTGTTGGCTTGTTGGTTTGTTGGTTTGTTGGCTTGTGGCTTGTTGGTTTGTTGGTTTGTTGGTTTTTTGGTTTGATGGTTTGTTGGTTTGTTGGTTTGTTAGTTTATTTGTTTGTTGGTTTGTTGGCTTGTTGGTTTGTTGGTTTGTTGGTTTGTTGGCTTGTTGGTTTGTTGGTTTGTTGGCTTGTTGGCCTGTTGGTTTGTTGGTTTATTGGTTTGTTGGTTTGTTGGCTTGTTGGTTTGTTGGTTTGTTGGCTTGTTGGTTTGTTGGTTTGGTGGTTTGTTGGCTGGTTGGCTTGTTGGTTTGTTGGTTTCTTGGTTTATTTTTTTGTTGGTTTGTTGGTTTGTTGGTTTGTTGGTTTGTTGGTTTATTTGTTTGTTGGTTTATTAGTTTGAAGGTTTGTTGGTTTGTTGGTTTGTTGGTTTGTTGGTTTGTTGGATTGTTCGTTTGTTGGTTTGTTGGCTAATTGGTGTGTTGGTTTGTTGGTTTGTTGGTTTGTTGGTTTATTTGTTTGTTGGTTTGTTGGTTTGTTGGTTTGTTGGTTTGTTGGTTTATTTGTTTGTTGGTTTGTTGGTTTGTAGGCTTGTCGGTTTGTTGGTTTGTTGGTTTGTTGGTTTGTTGGTTTGTTCGTTTGTTGGTTTGTTGGTTAATTGGTTTTTTGGTTTGTTGGTTTGTTGGCTTGTTGGTTTGTTGGTTTGTTGGTTTTTGGTTTGTTAGTTTGTTGGTTTGTTGGTTTGTTGGTTTGTTCGTTTGATGGTTTGTTGGTTTGTTGGTTTTTTTGTTTGTTGGTTTGTTGGATTTTTGGTTTGTTGGTTTGTTGGTTTGTTGGCTTGTTGGCTTGTTGGTTTGTTGGTTTGCTGGTTTGTTGGTTTGTTGGTTTTTTGGTTTGTTGGTTTATTTGTTTGTTGGTTTGTTGGCTTGTTGGTTTGTTGGTTTGTTGGTTTGTTGGCTTGTTGGTTTGTTGGTTTGTTGGCTTGTTGGCTTGTTGGCTTGTTGGTTTGTTGGTTTGTTGGTTTTTTGGTTTGTTGGTTTGTCGGTTTGTTGGTTTGTTGGTTTGTTGGTTTATTTGTTTGTTGGTTTGTTGGCTTGTTGGTTTGTTGGTTTGTTGGTTTGTTGGTTTGTTGGTTTGTTGGTTTGTTGGTTTGTTGGTTTGTTGGTTTTTTGGTTTGTTGGTTTTTTGGTTTGTTGGTTTGTTGGTTTGTTGGTTTGTTGGTTTGTTGGTTTGTTGGTTTTTTGGTTTGTTGGTTTATTTGTTTGTTGGTTTGTTGGCTTGTTGGTTTGTTGGTTTGTTGGTTTGTTGGCTTGTTGGTTTGTTGGTTTGTTGATTTGTTGGCTTGTTGGTTTGTTGGTTTGTTGGCTTGTTGGCTTGTTGGTTTGTTGGTTTGTTGGTTTTTTGGTTTGATGGTTTGTTGGTTTGTTGGTTTGTTAGTTTGTTGGTTTATTTGTTTGTTGGTTTGTTGGCTTTTTGGTTTGTTGGTTTGTTGGCTTGTTGGCTTGTTGGCTTGTTGGCTTGTTGGTTTGTTGGTTTGTTGGTTTGTTGGTTTGTTGGTTTTTTGGTTTGTTGGTTTATTTGTTTGTTGGTTTGTTGGCTTGTTGGTTTGTTGGTTTGTTGGTTTGTTGGCTTGTTGGTTTGTTGGTTTGTTGGTTTATTGGCTTGTTGGCTTGTTGGTTTGTTGGTTTGTTGGTTTTTTGGTTTGTTGGTTTGTCGGTTTGTTGGTTTGTTGGTTTGTTGGTTTATTTGTTTGTTGGTTTGTTGGCTTGTTGGTTTGTTGGTTTGTTGGTTTGTTGGTTTGTTGGTTTGTTGGTTTGTTGGTTTGTTGGTTTGTTGGTTTTTTGGTTTGTTGGTTTTTTGGTTTGTTGGTTTGTTGGTTTGTTGGTTTGTTGGTTTGTTGGTTTGTTGGTTTTTTGGTTTGTTGGTTTATTTGTTTGTTGGTTTGTTGGCTTGTTGGTTTGTTGGTTTGTTGGTTTGTTGGCTTGTTGGTTTGTTGGTTTGTTGATTTGTTGGCTTGTTGGTTTGTTGGTTTGTTGGCTTGTTGGCTTGTTGGTTTGTTGGTTTGTTGGTTTTTTGGTTTGATGGTTTGTTGGTTTGTTGGTTTGTTAGTTTGTTGGTTTATTTGTTTGTTGGTTTGTTGGCTTTTTGGTTTGTTGGTTTGTTGGCTTGTTGGCTTGTTGGCTTGTTGGTTTGTTGGTTTGTTGGTTTGTTGGTTTGTTGGTTTTTTGGTTTGTTGGTTTATTTGTTTGTTGGTTTGTTGGCTTGTTGGTTTGTTGGTTTGTTGGTTTGTTGGCTTGTTGGTTTGTTGGTTTGTTGGTTTATTGGCTTGTTGGCTTGTTGGTTTGTTGGTTTGTTGGTTTTTTGGTTTGTTGGTTTGTCGGTTTGTTGGTTTGTTGGTTTGTTGGTTTATTTGTTTGTTGGTTTGTTGGCTTGTTGGTTTGTTGGTTTGTTGGTTTGTTGGTTTGTTGGTTTGTTGGTTTGTTGGTTTGTTGGTTTTTTGGTTTGTTGGTTTTTTGGTTTGTTGGTTTGTTGGTTTGTTGGTTTGTTGGTTTGTTGGTTTGTTGGTTTTTTGGTTTGTTGGTTTATTTGTTTGTTGGTTTGTTGGCTTGTTGGTTTGTTGGTTTGTTGGTTTGTTGGCTTGTTGGTTTGTTGGTTTGTTGATTTGTTGGCTTGTTGGTTTGTTGGTTTGTTGGCTTGTTGGCTTGTTGGTTTGTTGGTTTGTTGGTTTTTTGGTTTGATGGTTTGTTGGTTTGTTGGTTTGTTAGTTTGTTGGTTTATTTGTTTGTTGGTTTGTTGGCTTTTTGGTTTGTTGGTTTGTTGGCTTGTTGGCTTGTTGGTTTGTTGGTTTGTTCGTTTTTTGGTTTGTTGGTTTGTTGGTTAGTTGGTTTGTTGGTTTGTTGGTTTGTTGGTTTCTTGGTTTGTTGGTTTATTTGTTTGTTGGTTTGTTGGCTTGTTGGTTTGTTGGTTTGTTGGTTTGTTGGCTTGTTGGTTTGTTGGCTTGTTGGCTTATTGGTTTGTTGGTTTATTGGTTTGTTGGTTTGCTGGCTTGTTGGTTTGTTGGTTTGTTGGCTTGTTGGTTTGTTGGTTTGTTGGTTTGTTGGCTTGTTGGCTTGTTGGTTTGTTGGTTTCTTGGTTTATTTGTTTGTTGGTTTGTTGGTTTGTTGGTTTGTTGGTTTGTTGGTTTGTTGGTTTGTTGGTTTGTTTGTTGGTTTATTAGTTTGAAGGTTTGTTGGTTTGTTGGTTTGTTGGTTTGTTGGTTTGTTGGTTTGTTGGTTTGTTCGTTTGTTGGTTTGTTGGCTAATGGGTTTGTTGGTTTGTTGGTTTGTTGGTTTGTTGGTTTGTTGGTTTGTTGGTTTATTTGTTTGTAGGTTTGTTGGTTTGTTGGTTTGTTGGTTTGTTCGTTTGTTGGTTTGTTGGTTAATTGGTTGGTTGGTTTGTTGGTTTGTTGGCTTGTTGGTTTTTTGGTTTGTTAGTTTGTTGGTTTGTTGGTTTGTTGGTTTGTTGGTTTGTTCGTTTGATGGTTTGTTGGTTTGTTGGTTTTTTGGTTTGTTGGTTTGTTAGTTTGTTGGTTTCTTGGTTTGTTGATTTGTTGATTTGTTGGTTTGTTGGCATGTTGGTTTGTTGGTTTGTTGGTTTGTTGGCTTGTTGGTTTGTTGGTTTGGTGGCTTGTTGGCTTCTTAATTTGTTGGTTTGTTGGTTTGTTGGGTTGTTGGCTTGTTGGTTTGTATGTTTGTTGGTTTGTTGGTTTGTTGGTTTGTTGGTTTTTTGGTTTGTTGGTTTGTTGGTTTGTTGGCTTGTTGGTTTGTTGGTTTGTTGGCTTGTTGGCTTGTTGGTTTGTTGGTTTGTTGGCTTGTTGGTTACTTAGTTTGTTGGTTTGTTGGTTTGTTTGTTTGTTGGCTTGTTGGCTTGTTGGTTTGTTGGTTAGTTCGTTTGTTGGTTTGTTAGTTTGTTGGTTTGTTGGCTTGTTGGCTTGTTGGTTTATTTGTTTGTTGGTTTGTTGGCTTGTTGGTTTGTTGGTTTGTTGGTTTTTTGGCTTGTTGGTTTGTTGGTTTGTTGGCTTTTTGGCTTGTTGGTTTGTTGGTTTGTTGGCTTGTTGGTTACTTAATTTGTTGGTTTGTTGGCATGTTGGTTTGTTGGTTTGTTGGTTTGTTGGCTTGTTGGTTTGTTGGTTTGTTGGCTTGTTGGCTTGTTGGTTTGTTGGTTTGTTGGTTTGTTGGCTTGGTGATTTGTTGGTTTGTTGGCTTGTTGGTTTGTTAGTTTGTTGGTTTGTTGGTTTGTTGGTTTGTTGGTTTGTTGGTTTATTTGTTTGTTGGTTTGTTGGTTTGTTGGTTTGTTGGCTTGTTGGTTTGTTGGTTTGTTGGCTTGTTGGCTTGTTGGTTTGTTGGTTTGTTGGTTTGTTGGTTTGTTGGTTTGTTGGTTTGTTGGTTTTTTGGTTTGTTGGTTTATTTGTTTGTTGGTTTGTTGGCTTGTTGGTTTGTTAGTTTGTTGGTGTGTTGGCTTGTTGGTTTGTTGGTTTGTTGGCTTGTTGGCTTGTTGGTTTGTTGGTTTGTTGGCTTGTTGGCTTGTTGGTTTGTTGGTTTGTTGGTTTTTTGGTTTGTTGGTTTGTTGGTTTGTTGGTTTGTTGGTTTGTTGGTTTATTTGTTTGTTGGTTTGTTGGCTTGTTGGTTTGTTGTTTTGTTGGTTTGTTGGCTTGTTGGTTTGTTTGTTTGTTGGTTTGTTGGTTAGTTGGTTTGTTGGTTTTTTGGTTTGTTGGTTTGTTGGTTTGTTGGCTTGTTGGTTTGTTGGCTTGTTGGTTTGTTTGTTTGTTGGTTTGTTGGTTTGTTGGTTTGTTGGTTTTTTGGTTTGTTGGTTTGTTGGTTTGTTGGCTTGTTGTTTTGTTGGTTTGTTGGCTTGTTGGCTTGTTGGTTTGTTGGTTTGTTGGCTTGTTGGTTACTTAGTTTGTTGGTTTGTTGGTTTGTTTGTTTGTTGGCTTGTTGGCTTGTTGGTTTGTTGGTTAGTTCGTTTGTTGGTTTGTTAGTTTGTTGGTTTGTTGGCTTGTTGGCTTGTTGGTTTATTTGTTTGTTGGTTTGTTGGCTTGTTGGTTTGTTGGTTTGTTGGTTTGTTGGCTTGTTGGTTTGTTGGTTTGTTGGCTTTTTGGCTTGTTGGTTTGTTGGTTTGTTGGCTTGTTGGTTACTTAATTTGTTGGTTTGTTGGCATGTTGGTTTGTTGGTTTGTTGGCTTGTTGGCTTGTTGGTTTGTTGGTTTGTTGGCTTGTTAGTTTGTTGGTTTGTTGGTTTGTTGGTTTGTTGGTTTTTTGGTTTGTTGGTTTGTTGGTTTGTTGGCTTGTTGGTTTGTTGGTTTGTTGGCTTGTTGGCTTGTTGGTTTGTTGGTTTGTTGGCTTGTTGGTTACTTAGTTTGTTGGTTTGTTGGTTTGTTTGTTTGTTGGCTTGTTGGCTTGTTGGTTTGTTGGTTAGTTCGTTTGTTGGTTTGTTAGTTTGTTGGTTTGTTGGCTTGTTGGCTTGTTGGTTTATTTGTTTGTTGGTTTGTTGGCTTGTTGGTTTGTTGGTTTGTTGGTTTGTTGGCTTGTTGGTTTGTTGGTTTGTTGGCTTTTTGGCTTGTTGGTTTGTTGGTTTGTTGGCTTGTTGGTTACTTAATTTGTTGGTTTGTTGGCATGTTGGTTTGTTGGTTTGTTGGTTTGTTGGCTTGTTGGTTTGTTGGTTTGTTGGCTTGTTGGCTTGTTGGTTTGTTGGTTTGTTGGTTTGTTGGCTTGGTGATTTGTTGGTTTGTTGGCTTGTTGGTTTGTTAGTTTGTTGGTTTGTTGGTTTGTTGGTTTGTTGGTTTGTTGGTTTATTTGTTTGTTGGTTTGTTGGTTTGTTGGTTTGTTGGCTTGTTGGTTTGTTGGTTTGTTGGCTTGTTGGCTTGTTGGTTTGTTGGTTTGTTGGTTTGTTGGTTTGTTGGTTTGTTGGTTTGTTGGTTTTTTGGTTTGTTGGTTTATTTGTTTGTTGGTTTGTTGGCTTGTTGGTTTGTTAGTTTGTTGGTGTGTTGGCTTGTTGGTTTGTTGGTTTGTTGGCTTGTTGGCTTGTTGGTTTGTTGGTTTGTTGGCTTGTTGGCTTGTTGGTTTGTTGGTTTGTTGGTTTTTTGGTTTGTTGGTTTGTTGGTTTGTTGGTTTGTTGGTTTGTTGGTTTGTTGGTTTATTTGTTTGTTGGTTTGTTGGCTTGTTGGTTTGTTGTTTTGTTGGTTTGTTGGCTTGTTGGTTTGTTTGTTTGTTGGTTTGTTGGTTTGTTGGTTTGTTGGTTTTTTGGTTTGTTGGTTTGTTGGTTTGTTGGCTTGTTGGTTTGTTGGCTTGTTGGTTTGTTTGTTTGTTGGTTTGTTGGTTTGTTGGTTTGTTGATTTTTTGGTTTGTTGGTTTGTTGGTTTGTTGGCTTGTTGGTTTGTTGGTTTGTTGGCTTGTTGGCTTGTAGGTTTGTTGGTTTGTTGGCTTGTTGTTTACTTAGTTTGTTGGTTTGTTGGTTTGTTTGTTTGTTGGCTTGTTGGCTTGTTGGTTTGTTGGTTAGTTCGTTTGTTTGTTTGTTAGTTTGTTGGTTTGTTGGCTTGTTGGCTTGTTGGTTTATTTGTTTGTTGGTTTGTTGGTTTGTTGGCTTGTTGGTTTGTTGGTTTGTTGGCTTGTTGGCTTGTTGGTTTGTTGGTTTCTTGGTTTGTTGGCTTGGTGATTTGTTGGTTTGTTGGCTTGTTGGTTTGTTGGTTTGTTGGTTTGTTGGCTTGTTGGTTTGTTGGTTTGTTGGCTTGTTGGCTTGTTGGTTTGTTGGTTTCTTGGTTTGTTGGCTTGGTGATTTGTTGGTTTGTTGGCTTGTTGGTTTGTTAGTTTGTTGGTTTGTTGGTTTGTTGGTTTGTTGGTTTGTTGGTTTATTTGTTTGTTGGTTTGTTGGTTTGTTGGTTTTTTGGCTTGTTGGTTTGTTGGTTTGTTGGCTTGTTGGCTTGTTGGTTTGTTGGTTTGTTGGTTTGCTGGCTTGTTGGCTTGTTAGTTTGTTGGTTTGTTGGTTTGTTGGTTTGTTGGCTTGTTGGTTTGTTGGTTTGTTGGCTTGTTGGTTTGTTGCTTTGTTGGTTTGTTGGCTTGTTGGCTTGTTGGTTTGTTGGTTTGTTGGTTTGTCGGTTTGTTGGTTTGTTGGTTTGTTGGTTTGTTGGCTTGTTGGCTTGTTGCTTTGTTGGTTTGTTGGTTTGTTGGCTTGTTGGCTTGTTGGTTTGTTAGTTTGTTAGTTTGTTGGCTTTTTGGTTACATGGTTTGTTGGTTTGTTGGTTTGTTGGCTTGTTGGTTTGTTGGCTTGTTGGTTTGTTGGTTTGTTGGTTTGTTGGCTTGTTGGCTTGGTGGTTTGTTGGTTTGTTGGTTTGTTGGTTTGTTGGTTTGTTGGTTTGTTGGTTTGTTGGTTTTTTGGTTTGTTGGTATGTTGGTTTGTTGGTTTATTTGTTTGTTGGTTTGTTGGTTTGTAGGTTTGTCGGTTTGTTGGTTTGTTGTTTTGTTGGTTTATTGGTTTGTTCGTTTGTTGGTTTGTTGGTTAATTGGTTTTTTGGTTTGTTGGCTTGTTGGTTTGTTGGTTTGTTGGTTTTTTGGTTTGTTAGTTTGTTGGTTTGTTGGTTTGTTGGTTTGTTGGTTTGTTCGTTTGATGGTTTGTTGGTTTGTTGGTTTTTTAGTTTGTTGGTTTGTTGGATTTTTGGTTTGTTGGTTTGTTGGTTTGTTGGCTTGTTGGCTTGTTGGTTTGTTGGCTTGTTGGTTTGTTGGTTTGTTGGTTTTTTGGTTTGTTGGTTTATTTGTTTGTTGGTTTGTTGGCTTGTTGGTTTGTTGGTTTGTTGGTTTGTTGGCTTGTTGGTTTGTTGGTTTGTTGGCTTGTTGGCTTGTTGGTTTGTTGGTTTATTGGCTTGTTGGCTTGTTGGTTTGTTGGTTTGTTGGTTTTTTGGTTTGTTGGTTTGTCGGTTTGTTGGTTTGTTGGTTTGTTGGTTTATTTGTTTGTTGGTTTGTTGGCTTGTTGGTTTGTTGGTTTGTTGGTTTGTTGGTTTGTTGGTTTGTTGGTTTGTTGGTTTGTTGGTTTGTTGGTTTTTTGGTTTGTTGGTTTTTTGGTTTGTTGGTTTGTTGGTTTGTTGGTTTGTTGGTTTGTTGGTTTGTTGGTTTATTTGTTTTTTGGTTTGTTGGCTTATTGGTTTTCTGGTTTGTTGGCTTGTTGGCTTGTTGGTTTGTTGGTTTGTTGGTTGTTTAGTTTGTTGGTTTTTTGGTTTGTTGGTTTGTTGGTTTGTTGGTTTTTTGGTTTGTTGATTTATTTGTTTGTTGGTTGGTTGGCTTGTTGGTTTGTTGGTTTGTTGGCTTGTTGGCTTGTTGGTTTGTTGGTTTGTTGGTTTGTTGGTTTTTTGGTTTGTTGGTTTAATTGTTTGTTGGTTTATTGGCTTGTTGGTTTGTTGGTTTGTTGGTTTGTTGGCTTGTTGGTTTGTTGGTTTGTTGGTTTGTTGGTTTGTTGGTTTGTTGGCTTGTTGGTTTGTTGGTTTGTTGGTTTGTTGGTTTGTTGGTTTGTTGGTTTGTTGGTTTGTTGGTTTGGTGGTTTGTTGGTTTGTTGGTTTGTTGGTTTGTTGGTTTGCTGGTTTGTTGGTTTGTTGGGTTGTTGGCTTGTTGGTTTGTTGGTTTGTTGGTTTGTTGGCTTGTTGGTTTGTTGGTTTGTTGGTTTGTTGGCTTGTTGGCTTGTTGGTTTGTTGGTTAGTTGGCTTGTTGGTTTGTTGGTTTGTTGGCTTGTTGGATTGTTGTTTTGTTGGTTTGTTGGCTTTTTGGTTTGTTTGTTTGTTGGTTTGTTGGTTTGTTGGTTTGTTGGTTTTTTGGTTTGTTGGTTTGTTAGTTTGTTGGCTTGTTGGTTTGTTGGTTTGTTGGCTTGTTGGTTTGTTGATTTGTTGGTTTGTTGGCATGTTGGTTTGTTGGTTTGTTGGCTTGTTGGTTTGTTGGTTTGGTGGCTTGTTGGCTTGTTAGTTTGTTGGTTTGTTGGTTTGTTGGGTTGTTGGCTTGTTGGTTTGTTGGTTTGTTGGCTTGTTGGTTTGTTGGTTTGTTGGTTTGTTGGCTTGTTGGCTTGTTGGTTTGTTGGTTTGTTGGCTTGTTGGTTTGTTGGTTTGTTGGATTGTTGGATTGTTGTTTTGTTGGTTTGTTGGTTTGTTGGTTTTTTGGTTTGTTGGTTTTTTGGTTTGTTGGTTTGTTGGTTTGTTGGTTTGTTGGTTTGTTGGTTTGTTGGTTTTTTGGTTTGTTGGTTTATTTGTTTGTTGGTTTGTTGGCTTGTTGGTTTGTTGGTTTGTTGGTTTGTTGGCTTGTTGGTTTGTTGGTTTGTTGATTTGTTGGCTTGTTGGTTTGTTGGTTTGTTGGCTTGTTGGCTTGTTGGTTTGTTGGTTTGTTCGTTTTTTGGTTTGTTGGTTTGTTGGTTAGTTGGTTTGTTGGTTTGTTGGTTTTTTGGTTTCTTGGTTTGTTGGTTTATTTGTTTGTTGGTTTGTTGGCTTGTTGGTTTGTTGGTTTGTTGGTTTGTTGGCTTGTTGGTTTGTTGGCTTGTTGGCTTATTGGTTTGTTGGTTTATTGGTTTGTTGGTTTTTTGGTTTGTTGGTTTGTTGGTTTGTTGGTTTGTTGGTTTGTTGGTTTGTTGGTTTTTTGGTTTGTTGGTTTATTTGTTTGTTGGTTTGTTGGCTTGTTGGTTTGTTGGTTTGTTGGTTTGTTGGCTTGTTGGTTTGTTGGTTTGTTGATTTGTTGGCTTGTTGGTTTGTTGGTTTGTTGGCTTGTTGGCTTGTTGGTTTGTTGGTTTGTTGGTTTTTTGGTTTGATGGTTTGTTGGTTTGTTGGTTTGTTAGTTTGTTGGTTTATTTGTTTGTTGGTTTGTTGGCTTTTTGGTTTGTTGGTTTGTTGGCTTGTTGGCTTGTTGGTTTGTTGGTTTGTTCGTTTTTTGGTTTGTTGGTTTGTTGGTTAGTTGGTTTGTTGGTTTGTTGGTTTGTTGGTTTCTTGGTTTGTTGGTTTATTTGTTTGTTGGTTTGTTGGCTTGTTGGTTTGTTGGTTTGTTGGTTTGTTGGCTTGTTGGTTTGTTGGCTTGTTGGCTTATTGGTTTGTTGGTTTATTGGTTTGTTGGTTTGCTGGCTTGTTGGTTTGTTGGTTTGTTGGCTTGTTGGTTTGTTGGTTTGTTGGTTTGTTGGCTTGTTGGCTTGTTGGTTTGTTGGTTTCTTGGTTTATTTGTTTGTTGGTTTGTTGGTTTGTTGGTTTGTTGGTTTGTTGGTTTGTTGGTTTGTTGGTTTGTTGGTTTGTTTGTTGGTTTATTAGTTTGAAGGTTTGTTGGTTTGTTGGTTTGTTGGTTTGTTGGTTTGTTGGTTTGTTGGTTTGTTGGTTTGTTCGTTTGTTGGTTTGTTGGCTAATGGGTTTGTTGGTTTGTTGGTTTGTTGGTTTGTTGGTTTGTTGGTTTGTTGGTTTATTTGTTTGTAGGTTTGTTGGTTTGTTGGTTTGTTCGTTTGTTGGTTTGTTGGTTAATTGGTTGGTTGGTTTGTTGGTTTGTTGGCTTGTTGGTTTTTTGGTTTGTTAGTTTGTTGGTTTGTTGGTTTGTTGGTTTGTTGGTTTGTTCGTTTGATGGTTTGTTGGTTTGTTGGTTTTTTGGTTTGTTGGTTTGTTAGTTTGTTGGTTTCTTGGTTTGTTGATTTGTTGAATTGTTGGTTTGTTGGCATGTTGGTTTGTTGGTTTGTTGGTTTGTTGGCTTGTTGGTTTGTTGGTTTGGTGGCTTGTTGGCTTCTTAATTTGTTGGTTTGTTGGTTTGTTGGGTTGTTGGCTTGTTGGTTTGTATGTTTGTTGGTTTGTTGGTTTGTTGGTTTGTTGGTTTTTTGGTTTGTTGGTTTGTTGGTTTGTTGGCTTGTTGGTTTGTTGGTTTGTTGGCTTGTTGGCTTGTTGGTTTGTTGGTTTGTTGGCTTGTTGGTTACTTAGTTTGTTGGTTTGTTGGTTTGTTTGTTTGTTGGCTTGTTGGCTTGTTGGTTTGTTGGTTAGTTCGTTTGTTGGTTTGTTAGTTTGTTGGTTTGTTGGCTTGTTGGCTTGTTGGTTTATTTGTTTGTTGGTTTGTTGGCTTGTTGGTTTGTTGGTTTGTTGGTTTTTTGGCTTGTTGGTTTGTTGGTTTGTTGGCTTTTTGGCTTGTTGGTTTGTTGGTTTGTTGGCTTGTTGGTTACTTAATTTGTTGGTTTGTTGGCATGTTGGTTTGTTGGTTTGTTGGTTTGTTGGCTTGTTGGTTTGTTGGTTTGTTGGCTTGTTGGCTTGTTGGTTTGTTGGTTTGTTGGTTTGTTGGCTTGGTGATTTGTTGGTTTGTTGGCTTGTTGGTTTGTTAGTTTGTTGGTTTGTTGGTTTGTTGGTTTGTTGGTTTGTTGGTTTATTTGTTTGTTGGTTTGTTGGTTTGTTGGTTTGTTGGCTTGTTGGTTTGTTGGTTTGTTGGCTTGTTGGCTTGTTGGTTTGTTGGTTTGTTGGTTTGTTGGTTTGTTGGTTTGTTGGTTTGTTGGTTTTTTGGTTTGTTGGTTTATTTGTTTGTTGGTTTGTTGGCTTGTTGGTTTGTTAGTTTGTTGGTGTGTTGGCTTGTTGGTTTGTTGGTTTGTTGGCTTGTTGGCTTGTTGGTTTGTTGGTTTGTTGGCTTGTTGGCTTGTTGGTTTGTTGGTTTGTTGGTTTTTTGGTTTGTTGGTTTGTTGGTTTGTTGGTTTGTTGGTTTGTTGGTTTATTTGTTTGTTGGTTTGTTGGCTTGTTGGTTTGTTGTTTTGTTGGTTTGTTGGCTTGTTGGTTTGTTTGTTTGTTGGTTTGTTGGTTAGTTGGTTTGTTGGTTTTTTGGTTTGTTGGTTTGTTGGTTTGTTGGCTTGTTGGTTTGTTGGCTTGTTGGTTTGTTTGTTTGTTGGTTTGTTGGTTTGTTGGTTTGTTGGTTTTTTGGTTTGTTGGTTTGTTGGTTTGTTGGCTTGTTGTTTTGTTGGTTTGTGGGCTTGTTGGCTTGTTGGTTTGTTGGTTTGTTGGCTTGTTGGTTACTTAGTTTGTTGGTTTGTTGGTTTGTTTGTTTGTTGGCTTGTTGGCTTGTTGGTTTGTTGGTTAGTTCGTTTGTTGGTTTGTTAGTTTGTTGGTTTGTTGGCTTGTTGGCTTGTTGGTTTATTTGTTTGTTGGTTTGTTGGCTTGTTGGTTTGTTGGTTTATTGGTTTGTTGGCTTGTTGGTTTGTTGGTTTGTTGGCTTTTTGGCTTGTTGGTTTGTTGGTTTGTTGGCTTGTTGGTTACTTAATTTGTTGGTTTGTTGGCATGTTGGTTTGTTGGTTTGTTGGCTTGTTGGCTTGTTGGTTTGTTGGTTTGTTGGCTTGTTCGTTTGTTGGTTTGTTGGTTTGTTGGTTTGTTGGTTTTTTGGTTTGTTGGTTTGTTGGTTTGTTGGCTTGTTGGTTTGTTGGTTTGTTGGCTTGTTGGCTTGTTGGTTTGTTGGTTTGTTGGCTTGTTGGTTACTTAGTTTGTTGGTTTGTTGGTTTGTTTGTTTGTTGGCTTGTTGGCTTGTTGGTTTATTGGTTAGTTCGTTTGTTGGTTTGTTAGTTTGTTGGTTTGTTGGCTTGTTGGCTTGTTGGTTTATTTGTTTGTTGGTTTGTTGGCTTGTTGGTTTGTTGGTTTGTTGGTTTGTTGGCTTGTTGGTTTGTTGGTTTGTTGGCTTTTTGGCTTGTTGGTTTGTTGGTTTGTTGGCTTGTTGGTTACTTAATTTGTTGGTTTGTTGGCATGTTGGTTTGTTGGTTTGTTGGTTTGTTGGCTTGTTGGTTTGTTGGTTTGTTGGCTTGTTGGCTTGTTGGTTTGTTGGTTTGTTGGTTTGTTGGCTTGGTGATTTGTTGGTTTGTTGGCTTGTTGGTTTGTTAGTTTGTTGGTTTGTTGGTTTGTTGGTTTGTTGGTTTGTTGGTTTATTTGTTTGTTGGTTTGTTGGTTTGTTGGTTTGTTGGCTTGTTGGTTTGTTGGTTTGTTGGCTTGTTGGCTTGTTGGTTTGTTGGTTTGTTGGTTTGTTGGTTTGTTGGTTTGTTGGTTTGTTGGTTTTTTGGTTTGTTGGTTTATTTGTTTGTTGGTTTGTTGGCTTGTTGGTTTGTTAGTTTGTTGGTGTGTTGGCTTGTTGGTTTGTTGGTTTGTTGGCTTGTTGGCTTGTTGGTTTGTTGGTTGTTGGCTTGTTGGCTTGTTGGTTTGTTGGTTTGTTGGTTTTTTGGTTTGTTGGTTTGTTGGTTTGTTGGTTTGTTGGTTTGTTGGTTTGTTGGTTTATTTGTTTGTTGGTTTGTTGGCTTGTTGGTTTGTTGTTTTGTTGGTTTGTTGGCTTGTTGGTTTGTTTGTTTGTTGGTTTGTTGGTTTGTTGGTTTGTTGGTTTTTTGGTTTGTTGGTTTGTTGGTTTGTTGGCTTGTTGGTTTGTTGGCTTGTTGGTTTGTTTGTTTGTTGGTTTGTTGGTTTGTTGGTTTGTTGGTTTTTTGGTTTGTTGATTTGTTGGTTTGTTGGCTTGTTGGTTTGTTGGTTTGTTGGCTTGTTGGCTTGTTGGTTTGTTGGTTTGTTGGCTTGTTGGTTACTTAGTTTGTTGGTTTGTTGGTTTGTTTGTTTGTTGGCTTGTTGGCTTGTTGGTTTGTTGGTTAGTTCGTTTGTTTGTTTGTTAGTTTGTTGGTTTGTTGGCTTGTTGGCTTGTTGGTTTATTTGTTTGTTGGTTTGTTGGTTTGTTGGCTTGTTGGTTTGTTGGTTTGTTGGCTTGTTGGCTTGTTGGTTTGTTGGTTTCTTGGTTTGTTGGCTTGGTGATTTGTTGGTTTGTTGGCTTGTTGGTTTGTTGGTTTGTTGGTTTGTTGGCTTGTTGGTTTGTTGGTTTGTTGGCTTGTTGGCTTGTTGGTTTGTTGGTTTCTTGGTTTGTTGGCTTGGTGATTTGTTGGTTTGTTGGCTTGTTGGTTTGTTAGTTTGTTGGTTTGTTGGTTTGTTGGTTTGTTGGTTTGTTGGTTTATTTGTTTTTTGGTTTGTTGGTTTGTTGGTTTTTTGGCTTGTTGGTTTGTTGGTTTGTTGGCTTGTTGGCTTGTTGGTTTGTTGGTTTGTTGGTTTGCTGGCTTGTTGGCTTGTTAGTTTGTTGGTTTGTTGGTTTGTTGGTTTGTTGGCTTGTTGGTTTGTTGGTTTGTTGGCTTGTTGGTTTTGTTGCTTTGTTGGTTTGTTGGCTTGTTGGCTTGTTGGTTTGTTGGTTTGTTGGTTTGTCGGTTTGTTGGTTTGTTGGTTTGTTGGTTTGTTGGCTTGTTGGCTTGTTGCTTTGTTGGTTTGTTGGTTTGTTGGCTTGTTGGCTTGTTGGTTTGTTAGTTTGTTAGTTTGTTGGCTTTTTGGTTACATGGTTTGTTGGTTTGTTGGTTTGTTGGCTTGTTGGTTTGTTGGCTTGTTGGTTTGTTGGTTTGTTGGTTTGTTGGCTTGTTGGCTTGGTGGTTTGTTGGTTTGTTGGTTTGTTGGTTTGTTGGTTTGTTGGTTTGTTGGTTTGTTGGTTTTTTGGTTTGTTGGTATGTTGGTTTGTTGGTTTATTTGTTTGTTGGTTTGTTGGTTTGTAGGTTTGTCGGTTTGTTGGTTTGTTGTTTTGTTGGTTTGTTGGTTTGTTCGTTTGTTGGTTTGTTGGTTAATTGGTTTTTTGGTTTGTTGGCTTGTTGGTTTGTTGGTTTGTTGGTTTTTTGGTTTGTTAGTTTGTTGGTTTGTTGGTTTGTTGGTTTGTTGGTTTGTTCGTTTGATGGTTTGTTGGTTTGTTGGTTTTTTAGTTTGTTGGTTTGTTGGATTTTTGGTTTGTTGGTTTGTTGGTTTGTTGGCTTGTTGGCTTGTTGGTTTGTTGGCTTGTTGGTTTGTTGGTTTGTTGGTTTTTTGGTTTGTTGGTTTATTTGTTTGTTGGTTTGTTGGCTTGTTGGTTTGTTGGTTTGTTGGTTTGTTGGCTTGTTGGTTTGTTGGTTTGTTGGCTTGTTGGCTTGTTGGTTTGTTGGTTTATTGGCTTGTTGGCTTGTTGGTTTGTTGGTTTGTTGGTTTTTTGGTTTGTTGGTTTGTCGGTTTGTTGGTTTGTTGGTTTGTTGGTTTATTTGTTTGTTGGTTTGTTGGCTTGTTGGTTTGTTGGTTTGTTGGTTTGTTGGTTTGTTGGTTTGTTGGTTTGTTGGTTTGTTGGTTTGTTGGTTTTTTGGTTTGTTGGTTTTTTGGTTTGTTGGTTTGTTGGTTTGTTGGTTTGTTGGTTTGTTGGTTTGTTGGTTTATTTGTTTTTTGGTTTGTTGGCTTATTGGTTTTCTGGTTTGTTGGCTTGTTGGCTTGTTGGTTTGTTGGTTTGTTGGTTGTTTGGTTTGTTGGTTTTTTGGTTTGTTGGTTTGTTGGTTTGTTGGTTTGTTGGTTTTTTGGTTTGTTGATTTATTTGTTTGTTGGTTGGTTGGCTTGTTGGTTTGTTGGTTTGTTGGCTTGTTGGCTTGTTGGTTTGTTGGTTTGTTGGTTTGTTGGTTTTTTGGTTTGTTGGTTTAATTGTTTGTTGGTTTATTGGCTTGTTGGTTTGTTGGTTTGTTGGTTTGTTGGCTTGTTGGTTTGTTGGTTTGTTGGTTTGTTGGTTTGTTGGTTTGTTGGCTTGTTGGTTTGTTGGTTTGTTGGTTTGTTGGTTTGTTGGTTTGTTGGTTTGTTGGTTTGTTGGTTTGGTGGTTTGTTGGTTTGTTGGTTTGTTGGTTTGTTGGTTTGCTGGTTTGTTGGTTTGTTGGGTTGTTGGCTTGTTGGTTTGTTGGTTTGTTGGTTTGTTGGCTTGTTGGTTTGTTGGTTTGTTGGTTTGTTGGCTTGTTGGCTTGTTGGTTTGTTGGTTTGTTGGCTTGTTGGTTTGTTGGTTTGTTGGCTTGTTGGATTGTTGTTTTGTTGGTTTGTTCGCTTGTTGGTTTGTTTGTTTGTTGGTTTGTTGGTTTGTTGGTTTGTTGGTTTTTTGGTTTGTTGGTTTGTTAGTTTGTTGGCTTGTTGGTTTGTTGGTTTGTTGGCTTGTTGGTTTGTTGATTTGTTGGTTTGTTGGCATGTTGGTTTGTTGGTTTGTTGGTTTGTTGGCTTGTTGGTTTGTTGGTTTGGTGGCTTGTTGGCTTGTTAGTTTGTTGGTTTGTTGGTTTGTTGGGTTGTTGGCTTGTTGGTTTGTTGGTTTGTTGGCTTGTTGGTTTGTTGGTTTGTTGGTTTGTTGGCTTGTTGGCTTGTTGGTTTGTTGGTTTGTTGGCTTGTTGGTTTGTTGGTTTGTTGGATTGTTGGATTGTTGTTTTGTTGGTTTGTTGGCTTGTTGGTTTGTTTGTTTGTTGGTTTGTTGGTTTGTTGGTTTGTTAGTTTTTTGGTTTGTTGGTTTGTTGGTTTGTTGGCTTGTTGGTTTGTTGGTTTGTTGGCTTGTTGGCTTGTTGGTTTGTTGGTTTGTTGGCTTGTTGGTTACTTAGTTTGTTGGTTTGTTTGTTTGTTGGCTTGTTGGCTTGTTGGTTTGTTGGTTTGTTGGTTTGTTGGTTTGTTGGTTTGGTGGTTTGTTGGTTTGTTGGTTTTTTGGTTTGTTGGTTTGTTAGTTTGTTGGTTTCTTGGTTTGTTGGTTTGTTGATTTGTTGATTTGTTGGTTTGTTGGCATGTTGGTTTGTTGGTTTGTTGGTTTGTTGGCTTGTTGGTTTGGTGGCTTGTTGGCTTCTTAGTTTGTTGGTTTGTTGGTTTGTTGGGTTGTTGGCTTGTTGGTTTGTTGGTTTGTTGGCTTGTTGGTTTGTTGGTTTGTTGGTTTGTTGGTTTGGTGGTTTGTTGGTTTGTTGGTTTTTTGGTTTGTTGGTTTGTTAGTTTGTTGGTTTCTTGGTTTGTTGGTTTGTTGATTTGTTGATTTGTTGGTTTGTTGGCATGTTGGTTTGTTGGTTTGTTGGTTTGTTGGCTTGTTGGTTTGTTGGTTTGGTGGCTTGTTGGCTTGTTAGTTTGTTGGTTTGTTGGGTTGTTGGCTTGTTGGTTTGTTGGTTTGTTGGCTTGTTGGTTTGTTGGTTTGTTGGTTTGTTGGCTTGTTGGCTTGTTGGTTTGTTGGTTTGTTGGCTTGTTGGTTTGTTGGTTTGTTGGATTGTTGGATTGTTGTTTTGTTGGTTTGTTGGCTTGTTGGTTTGTTTGTTTGTTGGTTTGTTGGTTTGTTGGTTTGTTAGTTTTTTGGTTTGTTGGTTTGTTGGTTTGTTGGCTTGTTGGTTTGTTGGCTTGTTGGTTTGTTGGTTTGTTGGCTTGTTGGCTTGTTGGTTTGTTGGTTTGTTGGCTTGTTGGTTACTTAGTTTGTTGGTTTGTTGGTTTGTTTGCTTGTTGGCTTGTTGGCTTGTTGGTTTGTTGGTTTGTTGGTTTGTTGGTTTGTTGGTTTGGTGGTTTGTTGGTTTGTTGGTTTTTTGGTTTGTTGGTTTGTTAGTTTGTTGGTTTCTTGGTTTGTTGGTTTGTTGATTTGTTGATTTGTTGGTTTGTTGGCATGTTGGTTTGTTGGTTTGTTGGTTTGTTGGCTTGTTGGTTTGTTGGTTTGGTGGCTTGTTGGCTTCTTAGTTTGTTGGTTTGTTGGTTTGTTGGGTTGTTGGCTTGTTGGTTTGTTGGTTTGTTGGCTTGTTGGTTTGTTGGTTTGTTGGTTTGTTGGCTTGTTGGCTTGTTGGTTTGTTGGTTTGTTGGCTTGTTGGTTTGTTGGTTTGTTGGCTTGTTGGATTGTTGTTTTGTTGGTTTGTTGGCTTGTTGGTTTGTTTGTTTGTTGGTTTGTTGGTTTGTTGGTTTGTTGGTTTTTTGGTTTGTTGGTTTGTTGGTTTGTTGGCTTGTTGGTTTGTTGGTTTGTTGGTTTGTTGGCTTGTTGGTTACTTAGTTTGTTGGTTTGTTGGTTTGTTTGTTTGTTGGCTTGTTGGCTTGTTGGTTTGTTGGTTAGTTCGTTTGTTGGTTTGTTAGTTTGTTGGTTTGTTGGCTTGTTGGCTTGTTGGTTTATTTGTTTGTTGGTTTGTTGGCTTGTTGGTTTGTTGGTTTGTTGGTTTGTTGGCTTGTTGGTTTGTTGGTTTGTTGGCTTTTTGGCTTGTTGGTTTGTTGGTTTGTTGGTTTGTTGGTTTGTTGGTTTGTTGGTTTGTTGGTTTGTTGGTTTGGTGGTTTGTTGGTTTGTTGGTTTGTTGGTTTGTTGGTTTGCTGGTTTGTTGGTTTGTTGGGTTGTTGGCTTGTTGGTTTGTTGGTTTGTTGGTTTGTTGGCTTGTTGGTTTGTTGGTTTGTTGGTTTGTTGGCTTGTTGGCTTGTTGGTTTGTTGGTTTGTTGGTTTGTTGGTTTGTTGGTTTGTTGGTTTGTTGGTTTATTTGTTTTTTGGTTTGTTGGCTTATTGGTTTTCTGGTTTGTTGGCTTGTTGGCTTGTTGGTTTGTTGGTTTGTTGGTTGTTTGGTTTGTTGGTTTTTTGGTTTGTTGGTTTGTTGGTTTGTTGGTTTATTTGTTTTTTGGTTTGTTGGCTTATTGGTTTTCTGGTTTGTTGGCTTGTTGGCTTGTTGGTTTGTTGGTTTGTTGGTTGTTTGGTTTGTTGGTTTTTTGGTTTGTTGGTTTGTTGGTTTGTTGGTTTGTTGGTTTTTTGGTTTGTTGATTTATTTGTTTGTTGGTTGGTTGGCTTGTTGGTTTGTTGGTTTGTTGGCTTGTTGGCTTGTTGGTTTGTTGGTTTGTTGGTTTGTTGGTTTTTTGGTTTGTTGGTTTAATTGTTTGTTGGTTTATTGGCTTGTTGGTTTGTTGGTTTGTTGGTTTGTTGGCTTGTTGGTTTGTTGGTTTGTTGGTTTGTTGGTTTGTTGGTTTGTTGGCTTGTTGGTTTGTTGGTTTGTTGGTTTGTTGGTTTGTTGGTTTGTTGGTTTGTTGGTTTGTTGGTTTGGTGGTTTGTTGGTTTGTTGGTTTGTTGGTTTGTTGGTTTGCTGGTTTGTTGGTTTGTTGGGTTGTTGGCTTGTTGGTTTGTTGGTTTGTTGGTTTGTTGGCTTGTTGGTTTGTTGGTTTGTTGGTTTGTTGGCTTGTTGGCTTGTTGGTTTGTTGGTTTGTTGGCTTGTTGGTTTGTTGGTTTGTTGGATTGTTGTTTTGTTGGTTTGTTGGCTTGTTGGTTTGTTTGTTTGTTGGTTTGTTGGTTTGTTGGTTTGTTGGTTTTTTGGTTTGTTGGTTTGTTAGTTTGTTGGCTTGTTGGTTTGTTGGTTTGTTGGCTTGTTGGTTTGTTGATTTGTTGGTTTGTTGGCATGTTGGTTTGTTGGTTTGTTGGTTTGTTGGCTTGTTGGTTTGTTGGTTTGGTGGCTTGTTGGCTTGTTAGTTTGTTGGTTTGTTGGTTTGTTGGGTTGTTGGCTTGTTGGTTTGTTGGTTTGTTGGCTTGTTGGTTTGTTGGTTTGTTGGTTTGTTGGCTTGTTGGCTTGTTGGTTTGTTGGTTTGTTGGCTTGTTGGTTTGTTGGTTTGTTGGATTGTTGGATTGTTGTTTTGTTGGTTTGTTGGCTTGTTGGTTTGTTTGTTTGTTGGTTTGTTGGTTTGTTGGTTTGTTAGTTTTTTGGTTTGTTGGTTTGTTGGTTTGTTGGCTTGTTGGTTTGTTGGTTTGTTGGCTTGTTGGCTTGTTGGTTTGTTGGTTTGTTGGCTTGTTGGTTACTTAGTTTGTTGGTTTGTTTGTTTGTTGGCTTGTTGGCTTGTTGGTTTGTTGGTTTGTTGGTTTGTTGGTTTGTTGGTTTGGTGGTTTGTTGGTTTGTTGGTTTTTTGGTTTGTTGGTTTGTTAGTTTGTTGGTTTCTTGGTTTGTTGGTTTGTTGATTTGTTGATTTGTTGGTTTGTTGGCATGTTGGTTTGTTGGTTTGTTGGTTTGTTGGCTTGTTGGTTTGGTGGCTTGTTGGCTTCTTAGTTTGTTGGTTTGTTGGTTTGTTGGGTTGTTGGCTTGTTGGTTTGTTGGTTTGTTGGCTTGTTGGTTTGTTGGTTTGTTGGTTTGTTGGTTTGGTGGTTTGTTGGTTTGTTGGTTTTTTGGTTTGTTGGTTTGTTAGTTTGTTGGTTTCTTGGTTTGTTGGTTTGTTGATTTGTTGATTTGTTGGTTTGTTGGCATGTTGGTTTGTTGGTTTGTTGGTTTGTTGGCTTGTTGGTTTGTTGGTTTGGTGGCTTGTTGGCTTGTTAGTTTGTTGGTTTGTTGGGTTGTTGGCTTGTTGGTTTGTTGGTTTGTTGGCTTGTTGGTTTGTTGGTTTGTTGGTTTGTTGGCTTGTTGGCTTGTTGGTTTGTTGGTTTGTTGGCTTGTTGGTTTGTTGGTTTGTTGGATTGTTGGATTGTTGTTTTGTTGGTTTGTTGGCTTGTTGGTTTGTTTGTTTGTTGGTTTGTTGGTTTGTTGGTTTGTTAGTTTTTTGGTTTGTTGGTTTGTTGGTTTGTTGGCTTGTTGGTTTGTTGGCTTGTTGGTTTGTTGGTTTGTTGGCTTGTTGGCTTGTTGGTTTGTTGGTTTGTTGGCTTGTTGGTTACTTAGTTTGTTGGTTTGTTGGTTTGTTTGCTTGTTGGCTTGTTGGCTTGTTGGTTTGTTGGTTTGTTGGTTTGTTGGTTTGTTGGTTTGGTGGTTTGTTGGTTTGTTGGTTTTTTGGTTTGTTGGTTTGTTAGTTTGTTGGTTTCTTGGTTTGTTGGTTTGTTGATTTGTTGATTTGTTGGTTTGTTGGCATGTTGGTTTGTTGGTTTGTTGGTTTGTTGGCTTGTTGGTTTGTTGGTTTGGTGGCTTGTTGGCTTCTTAGTTTGTTGGTTTGTTGGTTTGTTGGGTTGTTGGCTTGTTGGTTTGTTGGTTTGTTGGCTTGTTGGTTTGTTGGTTTGTTGGTTTGTTGGCTTGTTGGCTTGTTGGTTTGTTGGTTTGTTGGCTTGTTGGTTTGTTGGTTTGTTGGCTTGTTGGATTGTTGTTTTGTTGGTTTGTTGGCTTGTTGGTTTGTTTGTTTGTTGGTTTGTTGGTTTGTTGGTTTGTTGGTTTTTTGGTTTGTTGGTTTGTTGGTTTGTTGGCTTGTTGGTTTGTTGGTTTGTTGGTTTGTTGGCTTGTTGGTTACTTAGTTTGTTGGTTTGTTGGTTTGTTTGTTTGTTGGCTTGTTGGCTTGTTGGTTTGTTGGTTAGTTCGTTTGTTGGTTTGTTAGTTTGTTGGTTTGTTGGCTTGTTGGCTTGTTGGTTTATTTGTTTGTTGGTTTGTTGGCTTGTTGGTTTGTTGGTTTGTTGGTTTGTTGGCTTGTTGGTTTGTTGGTTTGTTGGCTTTTTGGCTTGTTGGTTTGTTGGTTTGTTGGCTTGTTGGTTACTTAATTTGTTGGTTTGTTGGCATGTTGGTTTGTTGGTTTGTTGGTTTGTTGGCTTGTTGGTTTGTTGGTTTATTGGCTTGTTGGCTTGTTGGTTTGTTGGTTTGTTGGTTTGTTGGCTTGGTGATTTGTTGGTTTGTTGGCTTGTTGGCTTGTTGGTTTGTTGGTTTGTTGGTTTTTTGGTTTGTTGGTTTGTTGGTTTGTTGGTTTTTTGTTTTGTTGGTTTATTTGTTTGTTTGTTTATTGGCTTGTTGGTTTGTTGGTTTGTTGGTTTGTTGGTTTGTTGGTTTGTTGGTTTGTTGGTTTGATGGTTTGTTGGTTTGTTGGTTTATTGGCTTGTTGACTTATTGGTTTGTTGGTTTGTTGGTTTTTTGGTTTGTTGGTTTGTCGGTTTGTTGGTTTGTTGGTTTGTTGGTTTATTTGTTTGTTGGTTTGTTGGCTTGTTGGTTTGTTGGTTTGTTGGTTTGTTGGTTTGTTGGTTTGTTGGTTTGTTGGTTTGTTGGTTTGTTGGTTTTTTGGTTTGTTGATTTATTTGTTTGTTGGTTGGTTGGCTTGTTGGTTTGTTGGTTTGTTGGCTTGTTGGCTTGTTGGTTTGTTGGTTTGTTGGTTTGTTGGTTTTTTGGTTTGTTGGTTTAATTGTTTGTTGGTTTATTGGCTTGTTGGTTTGTTGGTTTGTTGGTTTGTTGGCTTGTTGGTTTGTTGGTTTGTTGGTTTGTTGGTTTGTTGGTTTGTTGGCTTGTTGGTTTGTTGGTTTGTTGGTTTGTTGGTTTGTTGGTTTGTTGGTTTGTTGGTTTGTTGGTTTGGTGGTTTGTTGGTTTGTTGGTTTGTTGGTTTGTTGGTTTGCTGGTTTGTTGGTTTGTTGGGTTGTTGGCTTGTTGGTTTGTTGGTTTGTTGGTTTGTTGGCTTGTTGGTTTGTTGGTTTGTTGGTTTGTTGGCTTGTTGGCTTGTTGGTTTGTTGGTTTGTTGGCTTGTTGGTTTGTTGGTTTGTTGGCTTGTTGGCTTGTTGGTTTGTTGGTTTGTTGGTTTTTTGGTTTGTTGGTTTGTTGGTTTGTTGGCTTGTTGGTTTGTTGGTTTGTTGGTTTGTTGGTTTGTTGGCTTGTTGGTTTGTTGGTTTGTTGGTTTGTTGGTTTGTTGGCTTGTTGGTTTGTTGGTTTGTTGGTTTGTTGGTTTGTTGGTTTGTTGGTTTGTTGGTTTGGTGGTTTGTTGGTTTGTTGGTTTGTTGGTTTGTTGGTTTGTTGGTTTGTTGGTTTGTTGGGTTGTTGGCTTGTTGGTTTGTTGGTTTGTGGGCTTGTTGGTTTGTTGGTTTGTTGGTTTGTTGGCTTGTTGGCTTGTTGGTTTGTTGGTTTGTTGGATTGTTGGTTTGTTGGTTTGTTGGCTTGTTGGATTGTTGTTTTGTTGGTTTGTTGGCTTGTTGGTTTGTTTGTTTGTTGGTTTGTTGGTTTGTTGGTTTGTTGGTTTTTTGGTTTGTTGGTTTGTTAGTTTGTTGGCTTGTTGGTTTGTTGGTTTGTTGGCTTGTTGGTTTGTTGATTTGTTGGTTTGTTGGCATGTTGGTTTGTTGGTTTGTTGGTTTGTTGGCTTGTTGGTTTGTTGGTTTGGTGGCTTGTTGGCTTGTTAGTTTGTTGGTTTGTTGGTTTGTTGGGTTGTTGGCTTGTTGGTTTGTTGGTTTGTTGGCTTGTTGGTTTGTTGGTTTGTTGGTTTGTTGGCTTGTTGGCTTGTTGGTTTGTTGGTTTGTTGGCTTGTTGGTTTGTTAGTTTGTTGGATTGTTGGATTGTTGTTTTGTTGGTTTGTTGGCTTGTTGGTTTGTTTGTTTGTTGGTTTGTTGGTTTGTTGGTTTGTTGGTTTTTTGGTGTGTTGGTTTGTTGGTTTGGTGGCTTGTTGGTTTGTTGGTTTGTTGGCTTGTTGGCTTGTTGGTTTGTTGGTTTGTTGGTTTGTTGGTTTGTTGGTTTGGTGGTTTGTTGGTTTGTTGGTTTTTTGGTTTGTTGGTTTGTTAGTTTGTTGGTTTCTTGGTTTGTTGGTTTGTTGATTTGTTGATTTGTTGGTTTGTTGGTTTGTTGGTTTGTTGGCTTGTTGGTTTGTTGGCTTGTTGGTTTGTTGGTTTGTTGGCTTGTTGGCTTGTTGGTTTGTTGGTTTGTTGGCTTGTTGGTTACTTAGTTTGTTGGTTTGTTGGTTTGTTTGTTTGTTGGCTTGTTGGTTTGTTGGTTTGTTGGCTTGTTGGTTTGTTGGTTTGTTGGATTGTTGGATTGTTGTTTTGTTGGTTTGTTGGCTTGTTGGTTTGTTTGTTTGTTGGTTTGTTGGTTTGTTGGTTTGTTAGTTTTTTGGTTTGTTGGTTTGTTGGTTTGTTGGCTTGTTGGTTTGTTGGCTTGTTGGTTTGTTGGTTTGTTGGCTTGTTGGCTTGTTGGTTTGTTGGTTTGTTGGCTTGTTGGCTTGTTGGTTACTTAGTTTGTTGGTTTGTTGGTTTGTTTGTTTGTTGGCTTGTTGGCTTGTTGGTTTGTTGGTTTGTTGGTTTGTTGGTTTGTTGGTTTGGTGGTTTGTTGGTTTGTTGGTTTTTTGGTTTGTTGGTTTGTTAGTTTGTTGGTTTCTTGGTTTGTTGGTTTGTTGATTTGTTGATTTGTTGGTTTGTTGGCATGTTGGTTTGTTGGTTTGTTGGTTTGTTGGCTTGTTGGTTTGTTGGTTTGGTGGCTTGTTGGCTTCTTAGTTTGTTGGTTTGTTGGTTTGTTGGGTTGTTGGCTTGTTGGTTTGTTGGTTTGTTGGCTTGTTGGTTTGTTGGTTTGTTGGTTTGTTGGCTTGTTGGCTTGTTGGTTTGTTGGTTTGTTGGCTTGTTGGTTTGTTGGTTTGTTGGCTTGTTGGATTGTTGTTTTGTTGGTTTGTTGGCTTGTTGGTTTGTTTGTTTGTTGGTTTGTTGGTTTGTTGGTTTGTTGGTTTTTTGGTTTGTTGGTTTGTTGGTTTGTTGGCTTGTTGGTTTGTTGGTTTGTTGGTTTGTTGGCTTGTTGGTTACTTAGTTTGTTGGTTTGTTGGTTTGTTTGTTTGTTGGCTTGTTGGCTTGTTGGTTTGTTGGTTAGTTCGTTTGTTGGTTTGTTAGTTTGTTGGTTTGTTGGCTTGTTGGCTTGTTGGTTTATTTGTTTGTTGGTTTGTTGGCTTGTTGGTTTGTTGGTTTGTTGGTTTGTTGGCTTGTTGGTTTGTTGGTTTGTTGGCTTTTTGGCTTGTTGGTTTGTTGGTTTGTTGGCTTGTTGGTTACTTAATTTGTTGGTTTGTTGGCATGTTGGTTTGTTGGTTTGTTGGTTTGTTGGCTTGTTGGTTTGTTGGTTTATTGGCTTGTTGGCTTGTTGGTTTGTTGGTTTGTTGGTTTGTTGGCTTGGTGATTTGTTGGTTTGTTGGCTTGTTGGCTTGTTGGTTTGTTGGTTTGTTGGTTTTTTGGTTTGTTGGTTTGTTGGTTTGTTGGTTTTTTGTTTTGTTGGTTTATTTGTTTGTTGGTTTATTGGCTTGTTGGTTTGTTGGTTTGTTGGTTTCTTGGCTTGTTGGTTTGTTGGTTTGTTGGTTTGTTGGTTTGTTGGCTTGTTGGTTTGTTGGTTTGTTGGTTTGTTGGTTTGTTGGTTTGTTGGTTTGTTGGTTTGATGGTTTGTTGGTTTGTTGGTTTATTGGCTTGTTGACTTATTGGTTTGTTGGTTTGTTGGTTTTTTGGTTTGTTGGTTTGTCGGTTTGTTGGTTTGTTGGTTTGTTGGTTTATTTGTTTGTTGGTTTGTTGGCTTGTTGGTTTGTTGGTTTGTTGGTTTGTTGGTTTGTTGGTTTGTTGGTTTGTTGGTTTGTTGGTTTGTTGGTTTTTTGGTTTGTTGGTTTTTTGGTTTATTGGTTTGTTGGTTTGTTGGTTTGTTGGTTTATTTGTTTTTTGGTTTGTTGGCTTATTGGTTTGTTGGTTTGTTGGCTTGTTGGCTTGTTGGTTTGTTGGTTTGTTGGTTGCTTGGTTTGTTGGTTTTTTGGTTTGTTGGTTTGTTGGTTTGTTGTTTTTTGGTTTGTTGATTTATTTGTTTGTTGGTTGGTTGGCTTGTTGGTTTGTTGGTTTGTTGGCTTGTTGGCTTGTTGGTTTGTTGGTTTGTTGGTTTTTTGGTTTGTTGGTTTGTTGGTTTGTTGGCTTGTTGGTTTGTTGGTTTGTTGGTTTGTTGGTTTGTTGGCTTGTTGGTTTGTTGGTTTGTTGGTTTGTTGGTTTGTTGGCTTGTTGGTTTGTTGGTTTGTTGGTTTGTTGGTTTGTTGGTTTGTTGGTTTGTTGGTTTGGTGGTTTGTTGGTTTGTTGGTTTGTTGGTTTGTTGGTTTGTTGGTTTGTTGGTTTGTTGGGTTGTTGGCTTGTTGGTTTGTTGGTTTGTGGGCTTGTTGGTTTGTTGGTTTGTTGGTTTGTTGGCTTGTTGGCTTGTTGGTTTGTTGGTTTGTTGGATTGTTGGTTTGTTGGTTTGTTGGCTTGTTGGATTGTTGTTTTGTTGGTTTGTTGGCTTGTTGGTTTGTTTGTTTGTTGGTTTGTTGGTTTGTTGGTTTGTTGGTTTTTTGGTTTGTTGGTTTGTTAGTTTGTTGGCTTGTTGGTTTGTTGGTTTGTTGGCTTGTTGGTTTGTTGATTTGTTGGTTTGTTGGCATGTTGGTTTGTTGGTTTGTTGGTTTGTTGGCTTGTTGGTTTGTTGGTTTGGTGGCTTGTTGGCTTGTTAGTTTGTTGGTTTGTTGGTTTGTTGGGTTGTTGGCTTGTTGGTTTGTTGGTTTGTTGGCTTGTTGGTTTGTTGGTTTGTTGGTTTGTTGGCTTGTTGGCTTGTTGGTTTGTTGGTTTGTTGGCTTGTTGGTTTGTTAGTTTGTTGGATTGTTGGATTGTTGTTTTGTTGGTTTGTTGGCTTGTTGGTTTGTTTGTTTGTTGGTTTGTTGGTTTGTTGGTTTGTTGGTTTTTTGGTTTGTTGGTTTGTTGGTTTGGTGGCTTGTTGGTTTGTTGGTTTGTTGGCTTGTTGGCTTGTTGGTTTGTTGGTTTGTTGGCTTGTTGGTTACTTAGTTTGTTGGTTTGTTGGTTTGTTTGTTTGTTGGCTTGTTGGCTTGTTGGTTTGTTGGTTGGTTGGCTTGTTGGTTTGTTGGTTTGTTGGTTTGTTGGTTTGTTGGTTTGTTGGTTTGTTGGTTTGTTGGTTTGTTGGTTTGGTGGTTTGTTGGTTTGTTGGTTTTTTGGTTTGTTGGTTTGTTAGTTTGTTGGTTTCTTGGTTTGTTGGTTTGTTGATTTGTTGATTTGTTGGTTTGTTGGCATGTTGGTTTGTTGGTTTGTTGGTTTGTTGGCTTGTTGGTTTGTTGGTTTGGTGGCTTGTTGGCTTCTTAGTTTGTTGGTTTGTTGGTTTGTTGGGTTGTTGGCTTGTTGGTTTGTTGGTTTGTTGGCTTGTTGGTTTGTTGGTTTGTTGGTTTGTTGGCTTGTTGGCTTGTCGGTTTGTTGGTTTGTTGGCTTGTTGGTTTGTTGGTTTGTTGGTTTGTTGGTTTGTTGGTTTGTTGGTTTGTTGGTTTGTTGGTTTGTTGGTTTTTTGGTTTGTTGGTTTTTTGGTTTGTTGGTTTGTTGGTTTGTTGGTTTGTTGGTTTATTTGTTTTTTGGTTTGTTGGCTTATTGGTTTGTTGGTTTGTTGGCTTGTTGGCTTGTTGGTTTGTTGGTTTGTTGGTTGTTTGGTTTGTTGGTTTTTTGGTTTGTTGGTTTGTTGGTTTGTTGGTTTGTTGGTTTGTTGGGTTGTTGGCTTGTTGGTTTGTTGGTTTGTTGGCTTGTTGGCTTGTTGGTTTGTTGGTTTGTTGGTTTGTTGGCTTGTTGGCTTGTTGGTTTGTTGGTTTGTTGGCTTGTTGGTTTGTTGGTTTGTTGGCTTGTTGGATTGTTGTTTTGTTGGTTTGTTGGCTTGTTGGTTTGTTTGTTTGTTTGTTTGTTGGTTTGTTGGTTTGTTGGTTTGTTGGTTTTTTGGTTTGTTGGTTTGTTAGTTTGTTGGCTTGTTGGTTTGTTGGTTTGTTGGCTTGTTGGTTTGTTTGTTTGTTGGTTTGTTGGTTTGTTGGTTTGTTGGTTTTTTGGTTTGTTGGTTTGTTGGTTTGTTGGCTTGTTGGTTTGTTGGTTTGTTGGCTTGTTGGTTTGTTGGTTTGTTGGTTTGTTGGCTTGTTGGCTTGTTGGTTTGTTGGTTTGTTGGTTTGTTGGTTTGTTGGTTTGTTGGTTTTTTGGTTTGTTTGTTTGTTGGTTTGTTGGCTTGTTGGTTTGTTGGTTTGTTGGCTTGTTGGCTTGTTGGTTTGTTGGTTTGTTGGCTTGTTGGTTACTTAGTTTGTTGGTTTGTTGGTTTGTTTGTTTGTTGGCTTGTTGGCTTGTTGGTTTGTTGGTTAGTTCGTTTGTTGGTTTGTTAGTTTGTTGGTTTGTTGGCTTGTTGGCTTGTTGGTTTATTTGTTTGTTGGTTTGTTGGCTTGTTGGTTTATTTGTTTGTTGGTTTGTTGGCTTGTTGGTTTGTTGGTTTGTTGGTTTGTTGGCTTGTTGGTTTGTTGGTTTGTTGGCTTTTTGGCTTGTTGGTTTGTTGGTTTGTTGGCTTGTTGGTTACTTAATTTGTTGGTTTGTTGGCATGTTGGTTTGTTGGTTTGTTGGTTTGTTGGCTTATTGGTTTGTTGGTTTGTTGGCTTGTTGGCTTGTTGGTTTGTTGGTTTGTTGGTTTGTTGGCTTGGTGATTTGTTGGTTTGTTGGCTTGTTGGTTTGTTAGTTTGTTGGTTTGTTGGTTTGTTGGTTTGTTGGTTTGTTGGTTTATTTGTTTGTTGGTTTGTTGGTTTGTTGGTTTGTTGGCTTGTTGGTTTGTTGGTTTGTTGGCTTGTTGGCTTGTTGGTTTGTTGGTTTGTTGGTTTGTTGGTTTGTTGGTTTGTTGGTTTGTTGGTTTGTTGGTTTTTTGGTTTGTTGGTTTATTTGTTTGTTGGTTTGTTGGCTTGTTAGTTTGTTGGTTTGTTGGTGTGTTGGCTTGTTGGTTTGTTGGTTTGTTGGCTTGTTGGCTTGTTGGTTTGTTGGTTTGTTGGCTTGTCGGCTTGTTGGTTTGTTGGTTTGTTGGTTTTTTGGTTTGTTGGTTTGTTGGTTTGTTGGTTTGTTGGTTTGTTGGTTTATTTGTTTGTTGGTTTGTTGGCTTGTTGGTTTGTTGTTTTGTTGGTTTGTTGGCTTGTTGGTTTGTTTGTTTGTTGGTTTGTTGGTTTGTTGGTTTGTTGGTTTTTTGGTTTGTTGGTTTGTTGGTTTGTTGGCTTGTTGGTTTGTTGGCTTGTTGGTTTGTTTGTTTGTTGGTTTGTTGGTTTGTTGGTTTGTTGGTTTTTTGGTTTGTTGGTTTGTTGGTTTGTTGGCTTGTTGGTTTGTTGGTTTGTTGGCTTGTTGGCTTGTTGGTTTGTCGGTTTGTTGGCTTGTTGGTTACTTAGTTTGTTGGTTTGTTGGTTTGTTTGTTTGTTGGCTTGTTGGCTTGTTGGTTTGTTGGTTAGTGCGTTTGTTGGTTTGTTAGTTTGTTGGTTTGTTGGCTTGTTGGCTTGTTGGTTTATTTGTTTGTTGGTTTGTTGGCTTGTTGGTTTGTTGGTTTGTTGGTTTGTTGGCTTGTTGGTTTGTTGGCTTTTTGGCTTGTTGGTTTGTTGGTTTGTTGGCTTGTTGGTTACTTAATTTGTTGGTTTGTTGGCATGTTGGTTTGTTGGTTTGTTGGTTTGTTGGCTTGTTGGTTTGTTGGTTTGTTGGCTTGTTGGCTTGTTGGTTTGTTGGTTTCTTCGTTTGTTGGCTTGGTGATTTGTTGGTTTGTTGGCTTGTTGGTTTGTTAGTTTGTTGGTTTGTTGGTTTGTTGGTTTGTTGGTTTGTTGGTTTATTTGTTTGTTGGTTTGTTGGTTTGTTGGTTTGTTGGCTTGTTGGTTTGTTGGTTTGTTGGCTTGTTGGCTTGTTGGTTTGTTGGTTTGTTGGTTTGTTGGCTTGTTGGCTTGTTAGTTTGTTGGTTTGTTGGTTTGTTGGTTTGTTGGCTTGTTGGTTTGTTGGTTTGTTGGCTTGTTGGTTTGTTGCTTTGTTGGTTTGTTGGCTTGTTGGCTTGTTGGTTTGTTGGTTTGTTCGTTTGTTGGTTTGTTGGTTTGTTGGTTTGTTGGTTTGTTGGCTTGTTGGCTTGTTGCTTTGTTGGTTTGTTGGTTTGTTGGCTTGTTGGCTTGTTGGTTTGTTAGTTTGTTAGTTTGTTGGCTTTTTGGTTACATGGTTTGTTGGTTTGTTGGTTTGTTGGCTTGTTAGTTTGTTGGCTTGTTGGTTTGTTGGTTTGTTGGTTTGTTGGCTTGTTGGCTTGTTGGTTTGTTGGTTTGTTGGTTTGTTGGTTTGTTGGTTTGTTGGTTTGTTGGTTTTTTGGTTTGTTGGTTTATTTGTTTGTTGGTTTGTTGGCTTGTTGGTTTGTTGGTTTGTTGGTGTGTTGGCTTGTTGGTTTGTTGGTTTGTTGGCTTGTTGGCTTGTTGGTTTGTTGGTTTGTTATCTTGTTGGCTTGTTGGTTTGTTGGTTTGTTGGTTTTTTGGTTTGTTGGTTTGTTGGTTTGTTGGTTTGTTGGTTTATTTGTTTGTTGGTTTGTTGGCTTGTTGGTTTGTTGGTTTGTTGGCTTGTTGGCTTGTTGGTTTGTTGGTTTGTTGGTTTTTTGGTTTGTTGGTTTGTTGGTTTTTTGGTTTGTTGGTTTGTTGGTTTGTTGGTTTGTTGGTTTTTTGGTTTGTTGGTTTATTTGTTTGTTGGTTTGTTGGCTTGTTGGTTTGTTGGTTTGTTGGTTTGTTGGTTTGTTGGTTTGTTGGCTTGTTGGTTTTTTGGTTTGTTGGTTTGTTGGTTTATTTGTTTGTTGGTTTGTTGGCTTGTTGGTTTGTTGGTTTGTTGGTTTGTTGGTTTGTTGGTTTGTTGGTTTTTTGGTTTGTTGGTTTATTTGTTTGTTAGTTTGTTTGCTTGTTGGTTTGTTGGTTTGTTGGTTTCTTGGATTGTTGGTTTGTTGGTTTGTTGGCTTGTTGGTTTGTTGGTTTGTTGGCTTGTTGGCTTGTTGGTTTGTTGGTTTGTTGGTTTTTTGGTTTGTTGGTTTGTTGGTTTGTTGGTTTGTTGGTTTGTTGGTGTATTTGTTTTTTGGTTTGTTGGCTTATTGGTTTGTTGGTTTGTCGGCTTGTTGGCTTGTTGGTTTGTTGGTTTGTTGGTTGTTTGGTTTGTTGGTTTTTTGGTTTGTTGGTTTGTTGGTTTGTTGGTTTTTTGGTTTGTTGATTTATTTGTTTGTTGGTTGGTTGGCTTGTTGGTTTGTTGGTTTGTTGGTTTGTTGGTTTGTTGGCCTGTTGGCCTGTTGGTTTGTTGGCTTGTTGGTTTGTTAGTTTGTTGGTTTGTTGGTTTGTTGGTTTGTTGGTTTGTTGGTTTATTTGTTTGTTGGTTTGTTGGTTTGTTGGTTTGTTGGTTTGTTGGTTTGTTGGCTTGTTGGTTTGCTGGTTTGTTGGCTTGTTGGCTTGTTGGTTTGTTGGTTTGTTGGTTTGTTGGTTTGTTGGTTTGTTGGTTTGGTGGTTTGTTGGTTTGTTGGTTTGTTGGTTTGTTGGTTTGTTGGTTTGTAGTTTGTTGGTTTGTTGGTTTGTTGGTTTGTTGGTTTGTTCGTTTGTTGGCTTGTTGGTTTGTTGGTTTGTTGGCTTGTTGGTTTGTTGGTTTGTTGTTTTGTTGGTTTGTTGGTTTATTGGCTTGTTGGCTTGTTGGTTTGTTGGTTTGTTGGCTTGTTGGTTACTTAGTTTGTTGGTTTGTTGGCATGTTGGTTTGTTGGTTTGTTGGTTTGTTGGCTTGTTGGTTTGTTGTTTTGTTGGCTTGTTGGCTTGTTGGCTTGTTGGTTTATTGGTTTGTTGATTTGTTGGTTTGTTGGCATGTTGGTTTGTTGGTTTGTTGGTTTGTTGGCTTGTTGGTTTGTTGGTTTGGTGGCTTGTTGGCTTGTTAGTTTGTTGGTTTGTTGGTTTGTTGGGTTGTTGGCTTGTTGGTTTGTTGGTTTGTTGGCTTGTTGGTTTGTTGGTTTGTTGGTTTGTTGGCTTGTTGGCTTGTTGGTTTGTTGGTTTGTTGGCTTGTTGGTTTGTTGGTTTGTTGGATTGTTGGATTGTTGTTTTGTTGGTTTGTTGGCTTGTTGGTTTGTTTGTTTGTTGGTTTGTTTGTTTGTTGGTTTGTTGGTTTTTTGGTTTGTTGGTTTGTTGGTTTGTTGGCTTGTTGGTTTGTTGGTTTGTTGGCTTGTTGGCTTGTTGGTTTGTTGGTTTGTTGGCTTGTTGGTTACTTAGTTTGTTGGATTGTTGGTTTGTTTGTTTGTTGGCTTGTTGGCTTGTTGGTTTGTTGGTTAGTTCGTTTGTTGGTTTGTTAGTTTGTTGGTTTGTTGGCTTGTTGGCTTGTTGGTTTATTTGTTTGTTGGTTTGTTGGCTTGTTGGTTTGTTGGTTTGTTGGTTTGTTGGCTTGTTGGTTTGTTGGTTTGTTGGCTTGTTGGCTTGTTGGTTTGTTGGTTTGTTGGCTTGTTGGTTACTTAATTTGTTGGTTTGTTGGCATGTTGGTTTGTTGGTTTGTTGGTTTGTTGGCTTGTTGGTTTGTTGGTTTGTTGGCTTGTTGGCTTGTTGGTTTGTTGGTTTGTTGCTTTGTTGGCTTGGTGATTTGTTGGTTTGTTGGCTTGTTGGTTTGTTAGTTTGTTGGTTTGTTGGTTTGTTGGTTTGTTGGCTTGTTGGTTTGTTGGTTTGTTGGCTTGTTGGCTTGTTGGTTTGTTGGTTTGTTGGTTTGTTGGCTTGTTGGCTTGTTAGTTTGTTGGTTTGTTGGTTTGTTGGTTTGTTGGCTTGTTGGTTTGTTGGTTTGTTGGCTTGTTGGTTTGTTGCTTTGTTGGTTTGTTGGCTTGTTGGCTTGTTGGTTTGTTGGTTTGTTAGTTTGTTGGTTTGTTGGTTTGTTGGTTTGTTGGCTTGTTGGCTTGTTGCTTTGTTGGTTTGTTGGTTTGTTGGCTTGTTGGCTTGTTGGTTTGTTAGTTTGTTAGTTTGTTGGCTTTTTGGTTACATGGTTTGTTGGTTTGTTGGTTTGTTGGTTTGTTGGTTTATTTGTTTGTTGGTTTGTTGGCTTGTTGGTTTGTTGGCTTGCTGGTTTGTTGCTTTGTTGGTTTGTTGGCTTGTTGGCTTGTTGGTTTGTTGGTTTGTTGGTTTGTTGGTTTGTTGGTTTGTTGGTTTGTTGGTTTGTTGGTTTGTTGGCTTGTTGGCTTGTTGCTTTGTTGGTTTGTTGGTTTGTTGGCTTGTCGGCTTGTTGGTTTGTTGGTTTGTTGGTTTGTTGGTTTGTTGGTTTGTTGGTTTGTTGGTTTTTTGGTTTGTTGGTTTATTTGTTTGTTGGTTTGTTGGCTTGTTGGTTTGTTGGTTTGTTGGTTTGTTGGTTTGTTGGTGTGTTGGATTGTTGGTTTGTGGGTTTGTTGGCTTGTTGGCTTGTTGGTTTGTTGGTTTGTTGGCTTGTTGGCTTTTTGGTTTGTTGGTTTGTTGGTTTTTTGGTTTGTTGGTTTGTTGGTTTGTTGGTTTGTTGGTTTGTTGGTTTATTTGTTTGTTGGTTTGTTGGCTTGTTGGTTTGTTGGTTTGTTGGCTTGTTGGCTTGTTGGTTTGTTGGTTTGTTGGTTTTTTGGTTTGTTGGTTTGTTGGTTTGTTGGTTTGTTGGTTTGTTGGTTTGTTGGTTTTTTGGTTTGTTGGTTTATTTGTTTGTTGGTTTGTTGGCTTGTTGGTTTGTTGGTTTGTTGGTTTGTTGGTTTGTTGGTTTGTTGGCTTGTTGGTTTTTTGGTTTGTTGGTTTGTTGGTTTATTTGTTTGTTGGTTTGTTGGCTTGTTGGTTTGTTGGTTTGTTGGCTTGTTGGTTTGTTGGTTTGTTGGTTTTTTGGTTTGTTGGTTTGTTGGTTTGTTGGTTTGTTGGTTTGTTGGTTTGTTGGTTTGTTGGTTTGTTGGTTTATTTGTTTTATGGTTAGTTGGCTTATTGGTTTGTTGGTTTGTTGGCTTGTTGGCTTATTGGTTTGTTGGTTGTTTGGTTTGTTGGTTTTTGGTTTGTTGGTTTGTTGGTTTGTTGGTTTGTTGGTTTTTTGGTTTGTTGATTTATTTGTTTGTTGGTTGGTTGGCTTGTTGGTTTGTTGGTTTGTTGGTTTTTTGGTTTGTTGGTTTGTTGGTTTTTTGGTTCGTTGGTTTATTTGTTTGTTGGTTTGTTGGCTTGTTGGTTTGTTGGTTTGTTGGTTTGTTGGCTTGTTGGTTTGTTGGTTTGTTGGTTTGTTGGTTTGTTGGCTTGTTGGTTTGTTGGTTTGTTAGTTTGTTGGTTTGTTGGTTTGTTGGTTTGGTGGTTTGTTGGCTTGTTGGTTTGTTGGTTTGTTGGTTTGTTGGTTTGCTGGTTTGTTGGTTTGTTGGTTTGTTGGTTTGTTGGTTTGTTGGTTTGTTGGCTTGTTGGTTTATTTGTTTGTTGGTTTGTTGGCTTGTTGGTTTGTTGGTTTGTTGGTGTGTTGGCTTGTTGGTTTGTTGGTTTGTTGGCTTGTTGGCTTGTTGGTTTGTTGGTTTGTTGGCTTGTTGGCTTGTTGGTTTGTTGGTTTGTTGGTTTTTTGGTTTGTTGGTTTGTTGGTTTGTTGGTTTGTTGGTTTATTTGTTTGTTGGTTTGTTGGCTTGTTGGTTTGTTGGTTTGTTGGCTTGTTGGCTTGTTGGTTTGTTGGTTTGTTGGTTTTTTGGTTTGTTGGTTTGTTGGTTTTTTGGTTTGTTGGTTTGTTGGTTTGTTGGTTTGTTGGTTTTTTGGTTTGTTGGTTTATTTGTTTGTTGGTTTGTTGGCTTGTTGGTTTGTTGGTTTGTTGGTTTGTTGGTTTGTTGGCTTGTTGGTTTTTTGGTTTGTTGGTTTGTTGGTTTATTTGTTTGTTGGTTTGTTGGCTTGTTGGTTTGTTGGTTTGTTGGTTTGTTGGTTTGTTGGTTTGTTGGTTTTTTGGTTTGTTGGTTTGTTTGTTTGTTGGTTTGTTTGCTTGTTGGTTTGTTGGTTTGTTGGTTTGTTGGATTGTTGGTTTGTTGGTTTGTTGGCTTGTTGGTTTGTTGGTTTGTTGGCTTGTTGGCTTGTTGGTTTGTTGGTTTGTTGGTTTTTTGGTTTGTTGGTTTGTTGGTTTGTTGGTTTGTTGGTTTGTTGGTTTATTTGTTTTTTGGTTTGTTGGCTTATTGGTTTGTTGGTTTGTCGGCTTGTTGGCTTGTTGGTTTGTTGGTTTGTTGGTTGTTTGGTTTGTTGGTTTTTTGGTTTGTTGGTTTGTTGGTTTGTTGGTTTTTTGGTTTGTTGATTTATTTGTTTGTTGGTTGGTTGGCTTGTTGGTTTGTTGGTTTGTTGGCTTGTTGGCTTGTTGGTTTGTTGGTTTGTTGGTTTTTTGGTTTGTTGGTTTGTTGGTTTGTTGGTTTTTTGGTTTGTTGGTTTATTTGTTTGTTGGTTTATTGGCTTGTTGGTTTGTTGGTTTGTTGGTTTGTTGGCTTGTTGGTTTATTGGTTTGTTGGTTTGTTGGTTTGTTGGCTTGTTGGTTTGTTGGTTTGTTGGTTTGTTGGTTTGTTGGTTTGTTGGTTTGTTGGTTTGGTGGTTTGTTGGTTTGTTGGTTTGTTGGTTTGTTGGTTTGTTGGTTTGTTGGTTTGTTGGTTTGTTGGTTTGTTGGTTTGTTGGTTTGTTCGTTTGTTGGCTTGTTGGTTTGTTGGTTTGTTGGCTTGTTGGTGTGTTGGTTTGTTGTTTTGTTGGTTTGTTGGTTTATTGGCTTGTTGGCTTGTTGGTTTGTTGGTTTGTTGGCTTGTTGGTTACTTAGTTTGTTGGTTTGTTGGCATGTTGGTTTGTTGGTTTGTTGGTTTGTTGGCTTGTTGGTTTGTTGTTTTGTTGGCTTGTTGGCTTGTTGGCTTGTTGGTTTATTGGTTTGTTGATTTGTTGGTTTGTTGGCATGTTGGTTTGTTGGTTTGTTGGTTTGTTGGCTTGTTGGTTTGTTGGTTTGGTGGCTTGTTGGCTTGTTAGTTTGTTGGTTTGTTGGTTTGTTGGGTTGTTGGCTTGTTGGTTTGTTGGTTTGTTGGCTTGTTGGTTTGTTGGTTTGTTGGTTTGTTGGCTTGTTGGCTTGTTGGTTTGTTGGTTTGTTGGCTTGTTGGTTTGTTGGTTTGTTGGATTGTTGGATTGTTGTTTTGTTGGTTTGTTGGCTTGTTGGTTTGTTTGTTTGTTGGTTTGTTGGTTTGTTGGTTTGTTGGTTTTTTGGTTTGTTGGTTTGTTGGTTTGTTGGCTTGTTGGTTTGTTGGTTTGTTGGCTTGTTGGCTTGTTGGTTTGTTGGTTTGTTGGCTTGTTGGTTACTTAGTTTGTTGGTTTGTTGGTTTGTTTGTTTGTTGGCTTGTTGGCTTGTTGGTTTGTTGGTTAGTTCGTTTGTTGGTTTGTTAGTTTGTTGGTTTGTTGGCTTGTTGGCTTGTTGGTTTATTTGTTTGTTGGTTTGTTGGATTGTTGGTTTGTTGGTTTGTTGGTTTGTTGGCTTGTTGGTTTGTTGGTTTGTTGGCTTGTTGGCTTGTTGGTTTGTTGGTTTGTTGGCTTGTTGGTTACTTAATTTGTTGGTTTGTTGGCATGTTGGTTTGTTGGTTTGTTCGTTTGTTGGCTTGTTGGTTTGTTGGTTTGTTGGCTTGTTGGCTTGTTGGTTTGTTGGTTTGTTGCTTTGTTGGCTTGGTGATTTGTTGGTTTGTTGGCTTGTTGGTTTGTTAGTTTGTTGGTTTGTTGGTTTGTTGGTTTGTTGGTTTGTTGGTTTATTTGTTTGTTGGTTTGTTGGTTTGTTGGTTTGTTGGCTTGTTGGTTTGTTGGTTTGTTGGCTTGTTGGCTTGTTGGTTTGTTGGTTTGTTGGTTTGTTGGCTTGTTGGCTTGTTAGTTTGTTGGTTTGTTGGTTTGTTGGCTTGTTGGTTTGTTGGTTTGTTGGCTTGCTGGTTTGTTGCTTTGTTGGTTTGTTGGCTTGTTGGCTTGTTGGTTTGTTGGTTTGTTGGTTTGTTGGTTTGTTGGTTTGTTGGTTTGTTGGTTTGTTGGCTTGTTGGCTTGTTGCTTTGTTGGTCTGTTGGTTTGTTGGCTTGTCGGCTTGTTGGTTTGTTGGTTTGTTGGTTTGTTGGTTTGTTGGTTTGTTGGTTTGTTGGTTGTTTGGTTTGTTGGTTTATTTGTTTGTTGGTTTGTTGGCTTGTTGGTTTGTTGGTTTGTTGGTGTGTTGGATTGTTGGTTTGTGGGTTTGTTGGCTTGTTGGCTTGTTAGTTTGTTGGTTTGTTGGCTTGTTGGCTTTTTGGTTTGTTGGTTTGTTGGTTTTTTGGTTTGTTGGTTTGTTGGTTTGTTGGTTTGTTGGTTTGTTGGTTTATTTGTTTGTTGGTTTGTTGGCTTGTTGGTTTGTTGGTTTGTTGGCTTGTTGGCTTGTTGGTTTGTTGGTTTGTTGGTTTTTTGGTTTGTTGGTTTGTTGGTTTGTTGGTTTGTTGGTTTGTTGGTTTGTTGGTTTTTTGGTTTGTTGGTTTATTTGTTTGTTGGTTTGTTGGCTTGTTGGTTTGTTGGTTTGTTGGTTTGTTGGTTTGTTGGTTTGTTGGCTTGTTGGTTTTTTGGTTTGTTGGTTTGTTGGTTTATTTGTTTGTTGGTTTGTTGGCTTGTTGGTTTGTTGGTTTGTTGGCTTGTTGGTTTGTTGGTTTGTTGGTTTTTTGGTTTGTTGGTTTGTTGGTTTGTTGGTTTGTTGGTTTGTTGGTTTATTTGTTTTATGGTTAGTTGGCTTATTGGTTTGTTGGTTTGTTGGCTTGTTGGCTTATTGGTTTGTTGGTTGTTTGGTTTGTTGGTTTTTTGGTTTGTTGGTTTGTTGGTTTGTTGGTTTGTTGGTTTTTTGGTTTGTTGATTTATTTGTTTGTTGGTTGGTTGGCTTGTTGGTTTGTTGGTTTGTTGGTTTTTTGGTTTGTTGGTTTGTTGGTTTTTTGGTTCGTTGGTTTATTTGTTTGTTGGTTTGTTGGCTTGTTGGTTTGTTGGTTTGTTGGTTTGTTGGCTTGTTGGTTTGTTGGTTTGTTGGTTTGTTGGTTTGTTGGCTTGTTGGTTTGTTGGTTTGTTGGTTTGTTGGTTTGTTGGTTTGTTGGTTTGGTGGTTTGTTGGCTTGTTGGTTTGTTGGTTTGTTGGTTTGTTGGTTTGCTGGTTTGTTGGTTTGTTGGTTTGTTGGTTTGTTGGTTTGTTGGTTTGTTGGTTTGTTGGTTTGTTGGCTTGTTGGTTTGTTGGTTTGTTGGCTTGTTGGTTTGTTGGTTTGTTGTTTTGTTGGTTTGTTGGTTAATTGGCTTGTTGGCTTGTTGGTTTGTTGGTTTGTTGGCTTGTTGGTTACTTAGTTTGTTGGTTTGTTGGCATGTTGGTTTGTTGGTTTGTTGGTTTGTTGGTTTGTTGGTTTGTTGGTTTGTTGGCTTGTTGGCTTGTTGGCTTGTTGGTTTGTTGGTTTGTTGGTTTGTTGGCCTGTTGGTTTGTTGGTTTGTTGGCTTGTTGGTTTGTTAGTTTGTTGGTTTGTTGGTTTGTTGGTTTGTTGGTTTGTTGGTTTATTTGTTTGTTGGTTTGTTGGTTTGTTGGTTTGTTGGTTTGTTGGTTTATTGGCTTGTTGGTTTGCTGGTTTGTTGGCTTGTTGGCTTGTTGGTTTGTTGGTTTGTTGGTTTGTTGGCTTGTTGGCTTGTTAGTTTGTTGGTTTGTTGGTTTGTTGGTTTGTTGGTTTGTTGGCTTGTTGGTTTGTTGGTTTGTTGGCTTGTTGGTTTGTTGCTTTGTTGGTTTGTTGGCTTGTTGGCTTGTTGGTTTGTCGGTTTGTTGGTTTGTTGGTTTGTTGGTTTGTTGGTTTGTTGGATTGTTGGCTTGTTGCTTTGTTGGTTTGTTGGTTTGTTGGCTTGTTGGCTTGTTGGTTTGTTAGTTTGTTAGTTTGTTGGCTTTTTGGTTACTTGGTTTGTTGGTTTGTTTGTTTGTTGGCTTGTTGGTTTGTTGGCTTGTTGGTTTGTTGGTTTGTTGGTTTGTTGGCTTGTTGGCTTGTTGGTTTGTTGGTTTGTTGGTTGTTGGTTTGTTGGTTTGTTGGTTTGTTGGTTTTTTGGTTTGTTGGTTTATTTGTTTGTTGGTTTGTTGGCTTGTTCGTTTGTTGGTTTGCTGGTTTGTTGGGTTGTTGGTTTGTTGGTTTGTTGGCTTCTTGGCTTATTGGTTTGTTGGTTTGTTGGCTTGTTGGCTTGTTGGTTTGTTGGTTTGTTGGTTTTTTGGTTTGTTGGTTTGTTGGTTTGTTGGTTTGTTGGTTTGTTGGTTTGTTGGCTTGTTGGTTTGTTGGTTTGTTGGTTTGTTGGCTTGTTGGCTTGTTGGTTTGTTGGTTTGTTGGTTTTTTGGTTTGTTGGTTTGTTGGTTTGTTGGTTTGTTGGTTTGTTGGTTTGTTGGTTTTTTGGTTTGTTGGTTTATTTGTTTGTTGGTTCGTTGGCTTGTTGGTTTGTTGGTTTGTTGGTTTGTTGGCTTGTTGGTTTTTTGGTTTGTTGGTTTATTTGTTTGTTGGTTTGTTGGCTTGTTGGTTTGTTGGTTTGTTGGTTTGTTGGTTTGTTGGTTTGTTGGTTTGTTGTTTTTTTTGGTTTGTTGGTTTATTTGTTTGTTGGTTTGTTGGCTTGTTGGTTTATTGGTTTGTTGGTTTGTTGGCTTGTTGGTTTGTTGGTTTGTTGGCTTGTTGGTTTGTTGGTTTGTTGGCTTGTTGGTTTGTTGGTTTGTTGGTTTGTTGGCTTGTTGGTTTGTTGGTTTTTTGGTTTGTTGGTTTGTTGGTTTGTTGGTTTGTTGGTTTTTTGGTTTGTTGATTTATTTGTTTGTTGGTTTGTTGGCTTGTTGGTTTGTTGGTTTGTTGGTTTGTTGGTTCGTTGGCTTGTTGGTTTGTTGGTTTGTTGGCTTGTTGGCTTGTTGGTTTCTTGGTTTGTTGGTTTGTTGGTTTGTTGGTTTATTTGTTTTTTGGTTGGTTGGCTTGTTGGTTTGTTGGTTTATTGGCTTGTTGGCTTGTTGGTTTGTTGGTTTGTTGGTTTTTTGGTTTGTTGGTTTGTTGGTTTGTTGGTTTGTTGGTTTGTTGGTTTGTTGGTTTTTTGGTTTGTTGGTTTATTTGTTTGTTGGTTTGTTGGCTTGTTGGTTTGTTGGTTTGTTGGTTTGTTGGCTTGTTGGTTTGTTGGTTTGTTTGTTTGTTGGCTTGTTGGTTTGTTGGTTTGTTGGTTTGTTGGTTTGTTGGTTTGTTGGTTTGTTGGTTTGTTGGTTTGGTGGTTTGTTGGTTTGTTGGTTTGTTGGTTTGGTGGTTTGTTGGTCTGTTGGTTTGTTGGTTTGTTGGTTTGTTGGTTTGTTGGCTTGTTGGTTTGTTGTTTTGTTGGCTTGTTGGCTTGTTGGCTTGTTGGTTTATTGGTTTGTTGATTTGTTGGTTTGTTGGCATGTTGGTTTGTTGGTTTGTTGGTTTGTTGGCTTGTTGGTTTGTTGGTTTGGTGGCTTGTTGGCTTGTTAGTTTGTTGGTTTGTTGGTTTGTTGGGTTGTTGGCTTGTTGGTTTGTTGGTTTGTTGGCTTGTTGGTTTGTTGGTTTGTTGGTTTGTTGGCTTGTTGGCTTGTTGGTTTGTTGGTTTGTTGGCTTGTTGGTTTGTTGGTTTGTTGGATTGTTGGATTATTGTTTTGTTGGTTTGTTGGCTTGTTGGTTTGTTTGTTTGTTGGTTTGTTGGTTTGTTGGTTTGTTGGTTTTTTGGTTTGTTGGTTTGTTGGTTTGTTGGCTTGTTGGTTTGTTGGTTTGTTGGCTTGTTGGCTTGTTGGTTTGTTGGTTTGTTGGCTTGTTGGTTACTTAGTTTGTTGGTTTGTTGGTTTGTTTGTTTGTTGCCTTGTTGGCTTGTTGGTTTGTTGGTTAGTTCGTTTGTTGGTTTGTTAGTTTGTTGGTTTGTTGGCTTGTTGGCTTGTTGGTTTATTTGTTTGTTGGTTTGTTGGATTGTTGGTTTGTTGGTTTGTTGGTTTGTTGGCTTGTTGGTTTGTTGGTTTGTTGGCTTGTTGGCTTGTTGGTTTGTTGGTTTGTTGGCTTGTTGGTTACTTAATTTGTTGGTTTGTTGGCATGTTGGTTTGTTGGTTTGTTGGTTTGTTGGCTTGTTGGTTTGTTGGTTTGTTGGCTTGTTGGCTTGTTGGCTTGTTGGTTTGTTGCTTTGTTGGCTTGGTGATTTGTTGGTTTGTTGGCTTGTTGGTTTGTTAGTTTGTTGGTTTGTTGGTTTGTTGGTTTGTTGGTTTGTTGGTTTATTTGTTTGTTGGTTTGTTGGTTTGTTGGCTTGTTGGTTTGTTGGTTTGTTGGCTTGTTGGCTTGTTGGTTTGTTTGTTTGTTGGTTTGTTGGCTTGTTGGCTTGTTAGTTTGTTGGTTTGTTGGTTTGTTGGCTTGTTGGTTTGTTGGTTTGTTGGCTTGCTGGTTTGTTGCTTTGTTGGTTTGTTGGCTTGTTGGCTTGTTGGTTTGTTGGTTTGTTGGTTTGTTGGTTTGTTGGTTTGTTGGTTTGTTGGTTTGTTGGCTTGTTGGCTTGTTGCTTTGTTGGTCTGTTGGTTTGTTGGCTTGTCGGCTTGTTGGTTTGTTGGTTTGTTGGTTTGTTGGTTTGTTGGTTTGTTGGTTTGTTGGTTTTTTGGTTTGTTGGTTTATTTGTTTGTTGGTTTGTTGGCTTGTTGGTTTGTTGGTTTGTTGGTGTGTTGGATTGTTGGTTTGTGGGTTTGTTGGCTTGTTGGCTTGTTAGTTTGTTGGTTTGTTGGCTTGTTGGCTTTTTGGTTTGTTGGTTTGTTGGTTTTTTGGTTTGTTGGTTTGTTGGTTTGTTGGTTTGTTGGTTTGTTGGTTTATTTGTTTGTTGGTTTGTTGGCTTGTTGGTTTGTTGGTTTGTTGGCTTGTTGGCTTGTTGGTTTGTTGGTTTGTTGGTTTTTTGGTTTGTTGGTTTGTTGGTTTGTTGGTTTGTTGGTTTGTTGGTTTGTTGGTTTTTTGGTTTGTTGGTTTATTTGTTTGTTGGTTTGTTGGCTTGTTGGTTTGTTGGTTTGTTGGTTTGTTGGTTTGTTGGTTTGTTGGCTTGTTGGTTTTTTGGTTTGTTGGTTTGTTGGTTTATTTGTTTGTTGGTTTGTTGGCTTGTTGGTTTGTTGGTTTGTTGGCTTGTTGGTTTGTTGGTTTGTTAGTTTTTTGGTTTGTTGGTTTGTTGGTTTGTTGGTTTGTTGGTTTATTTGTTTTATGGTTAGTTGGCTTATTGGTTTGTTGGTTTGTTGGCTTGTTGGCTTATTGGTTTGTTGGTTGTTTGGTTTGTTGGTTTTTTGGTTTGTTGGTTTGTTGGTTTGTTGGTTTGTTGGTTTTTTGGTTTGTTGATTTATTTGTTTGTTGGTTGGTTGGCTTGTTGGTTTGTTGGTTTGTTGGTTTTTTGGTTTGTTGGTTTGTTGGTTTTTTGGTTCGTTGGTTTATTTGTTTGTTGGTTTGTTGGCTTGTTGGTTTGTTGGTTTGTTGGTTTGTTGGCTTGTTGGTTTGTTGGTTTGTTGGTTTGTTGGTTTGTTGGCTTGTTGGTTTGTTGGTTTGTTGGTTTGTTGGTTTGTTGGTTTGTTGGTTTGGTGGTTTGTTGGCTTGTTGGTTTGTTGGTTTGTTGGTTTGTTGGTTTGCTGGTTTGTTGGTTTGTTTGTTTGTTTGTTTGTTGGTTTGTTGGTTTGTTGGTTTGTTGGTTTGTTGGCTTGTTGGTTTGTTGGTTTGTTGGCTTGTTGGTTTGTTGGTTTGTTGTTTTGTTGGTTTGTTGGTTAATTGGCTTGTTGGCTTGTTGGTTTGTTGGTTTGTTGGCTTGTTGGTTACTTAGTTTGTTGGTTTGTTGGCATGTTGGTTTGTTGGTTTGTTGGTTTGTTGGTTTGTTGGTTTGTTGGTTTGTTGGCTTGTTGGCTTGTTGGCTTGTTGGTTTGTTGGTTTGTTGGTTTGTTGGCCTGTTGGTTTGTTGGTTTGTTGGCTTGTTGGTTTGTTAGTTTGTTGGTTTGTTGGTTTGTTGGTTTGTTGGTTTGTTGGTTTATTTGTTTGTTGGTTTGTTGGTTTGTTGGTTTGTTGGTTTGTTGGTTTGTTGGCTTGTTGGTTTGCTGGTTTGTTGGCTTGTTGGCTTGTTGGTTTGTTGGTTTGTTGGTTTGTTGGCTTGTTGGCTTGTTAGTTTGTTGGTTTGTTGGTTTGTTGGTTTGTTGGCTTGTTGGTTTGTTGGTTTGTTGGCTTGTTGGTTTGTCGGTTTGTTGGTTTGTTGGTTTGTTGGTTTGTTGGTTTGTTGGCTTGTTGGCTTGTTGCTTTGTTGGTTTGTTGGTTTGTTGGCTTGTTGGCTTGTTGGTTTGTTAGTTTGTTAGTTTGTTGGCTTTTTGGTTACTTGGTTTGTTGGTTTGTTTGTTTGTTGGCTTGTTGGTTTGTTGGTTTGTTGGTTTGTTGGTTTGTTGGTTTGTTGGCTTGTTGGCTTGTTGGTTTGTTGGTTTGTTGGTTGTTGGTTTGTTGGTTTGTTGGTTTGTTGGTTTTTTGGTTTGTTGGTTTATTTGTTTGTTGGTTTGTTGGCTTGTTCGTTTGTTGGTTTGCTGGTTTGTTGGGTTGTTGGTTTGTTGGTTTGTTGGCTTCTTGGCTTATTGGTTTGTTGGTTTGTTGGCTTGTTGGCTTGTTGGTTTGTTGGTTTGTTGGTTTTTTGGTTTGTTGGTTTGTTGGTTTGTTGGTTTGTTGGTTTGTTGGTTTGTTGGCTTGTTGGTTTGTTGGTTTGTTGGTTTGTTGGCTTGTTGGCTTGTTGGTTTGTTGGTTTGTTGGTTTTTTGGTTTGTTGGTTTGTTGGTTTGTTGGTTTGTTGGTTTGTTGGTTTGTTGGTTTTTTGGTTTGTTGGTTTATTTGTTTGTTGGTTCGTTGGCTTGTTGGTTTGTTGGTTTGTTGGTTTGTTGGCTTGTTGTTTTTTTGGTTTGTTGGTTTATTTGTTTGTTGGTTTGTTGGCTTGTTGGTTTGTTGGTTTGTTGGTTTGTTGGTTTGTTGGTTTGTTGGTTTGTTGTTTTTTTTGGTTTGTTGGTTTATTTGTTTGTTGGTTTGTTGGCTTGTTGGTTTATTGGTTTGTTGGTTTGTTGGCTTGTTGGTTTGTTGGTTTGTTGGCTTGTTGGTTTGTTGGTTTGTTGGCTTGTTGGTTTGTTGGTTTGTTGGTTTGTTGGCTTGTTGGTTTGTTGGTTTTTTGGTTTGTTGGTTTGTTGGTTTGTTGGTTTGTTGGTTTGTTGGTTTGTTGGTTTGTTGGTTTATTTGTTTTTTGGCTTGTTGGCTTCTTGGTTTTTTGGTTTGTTGGTTTGTTGGTTTGTTGGTTTGTTGGTTTTTTGGTTTGTTGATTTATTTGTTTGTTGGTTTGTTGGCTTGTTGGTTTGTTGGTTTGTTGGTTTGTTGGTTCGTTGGCTTGTTGGTTTGTTGGTTTGTTGGCTTGTTGGCTTGTTGGTTTCTTGGTTTGTTGGTTTGTTGGTTTGTTGGTTTATTTGTTTTTTGGTTGGTTGGCTTGTTGGTTTGTTGGTTTGTTGGCTTGTTGGCTTGTTGGTTTGTTGGTTTGTTGGTTTTTTGGTTTGTTGGTTTGTTGGTTTGTTGGTTTGTTGGTTTGTTGGTTTGTTGGTTTTTTGGTTTGTTGGTTTATTTGTTTGTTGGTTTGTTGGCTTGTTGGTTTGTTGGTTTGTTGGTTTGTTGGCTTGTTGGTTTGTTGGTTTGTTTGTTTGTTGGCTTGTTGGTTTGTTGGTTTGTTGGTTTGTTGGTTTGTTGGTTTGTTGGTTTGTTGGTTTGTTGGTTTGGTGGTTTGTTGGTTTGTTGGTTTGTTGGTTTGGTGGTTTGTTGGTCTGTTGGTTTGTTGGTTTGTTGGTTTGTTGGTTTGTTGGCTTGTTGGTTTGTTGGTTTGTTGGTTTGTTGGTTTGTTGATTTGTTGGTTTGGTGGTTTGTTGGTTTGTTGGTTTGTTGGTTTGTTGGTTTGTTGGTTTGTTGGTTTGTTGGTTTGTTGGTTTGTTGGTTTGTAGGTTTTTTGGTTTGCTGGTTTGTTGGTTTGTTGGTTTGTTGGTTTTTTGGTTTGTTGGTTTGTTGGTTTCTTGGTTTATTTGTTTGTTGGTTTGTTGGTTTGTTGGTTTATTTGTTTGTTGGTTTGTTGGTTTGTAGGTTTGTTGGTTTGTTGGTTTGTTGGGTTGTTCGTTTGTTGGTTTGTTGGTTAATTGGTTTGTTGGTTTGTTGGTTTGTTGGCTTGTTGGTTTGTTGGTTTGTTGGTTTTTTTGTTTTGTTGGTTTCTTGGTTTGTTGGTTTGTTCGTTTGATGGTTTGTTGGTTTTTTGGTTTGTTGGTTTGTTGGTTTCTTGGTTTGTTGGTTTGTTGATTTGTTGATTTGTTGGTTTGTTGGCATGTTGGTTTGTTGGTTTGTTGGTTTGTTGGCTTGTTGGCTTGTTGGTTTGTTGGTTTGTTGGTTTGTTGGTTTGTTGGTTTGTTGGTTTGTTGGTTTTTTGGTTTGTTGGTTTATTTGTTTGTTGGTTTGTTGGCTTGTTGGTTTGTTGGTTTGTTGGTTTGTTATCTTGTTGGTTTGTTGGTTTGTTGGCTTGTTGGCTTGTTGGTTTGTTGGTTTGTTGGCTTGTTGGCTTGTTGGTTTGTTGGTTTGTTGGTTTTTTGGTTTGTTGGTTTGTTGGTTTGTTGGTTTGTTGGTTTGTTGGTTTATTTGTTTGTTGGTTTGTTGGCTTGTTGGTTTGTTGGTTTGTTGGCTTGTTGGCTTGTTGGTTTGTTGGTTTGTTGGTTTGTAGGTTTTTTGGTTTGTTGGTTTGTTGGTTTGTTGGTTTGTTGGTTTGTTGGTTTTTTGGTTTGTTGGTTTATTTGTTTGTTGGTTTGTTGGCTTGTTGGTTTGTTGGTTTGTTGGTTTGTTGGCTTGTTGGTTTTTTGGTTTGTTGGTTTGTTGGTTTATTTGTTTGTTGGTTTGGTGGCTTGTTGGTTTGTTGATTTGTTGGTTTGTTGGTTTGTTGGTTTGTTGGTTTTTTGGTTTGTTGGTTTATTTGTTTGTTGGTTTGTTGGCTTGTTGGGTTGTTGGTTTGTTGGTTTGTTGGCTTTTTGGTTTGTTGGTTTGCTGGTTTGTTGGCTTGTTGGTTTGTTGGTTTGTTGGCTTGTTGGCTTGTTGGTTTGTTGGTTTGTTGGTTTTTTGGTTTTTGGTTTGTTGGATTGTTGGTTTGTTGGTTTGTTGGTTTATTTGTTTTTTGGTTTGTTGGCTTGTTGGTTTGTTGGTTTGTTGGCTTGTTGGCTTGTTGGTTTGTTGGTTTGTTGGTTGTTTGGTTTGTTGGTTTTTTGGTTTGTTGGTTTGTTGGTTTGTTGGTTTGTTGGTTTTTTGGTTTGTTGATTTATTTGTTTGTTGGTTGGTTGGCTTGTTGGTTTGTTGGTTTGTTGGCTTGTTGGCTTGTTGGTTTGTTGGTTTGTTGGTTTGTTGGTTTGTTGGCTTGTTGGTTTGTTGGTTTGTTGGTTTGTTTGTTTGTTGGTTTGTTGGCTTGTTGGTTTGTTGGTTTGTTGGTTTGTTGGTTTGTTAGTTTGTTGGTTTGTTGGTTTGTTGGTTTGTTGGTTTGTTGGTTTGTTGGCTTGTTGGCTTGTTGGTTTGTTGGTTTGTTGGTTTGTTGGTTTGTTGGTTTGGTGGTTTGTTGGTTTGTTGGTTTGTTGGTTTGTTGGTTTGTTGGTTTGTTGGTTTGTTGGTTTGTTGGTTTGTTGGTTTTTTGGTTTGCTGGTTTGTTGGTTTGTTGGTTTGTTGGTTTGCTGGTTTTTTGGTTTGTTGGTTTGTTGGTTTGTTGGTTTGCTGGTTTGTTGGTTTGTTGGTTTGTTGGTTTGTTGGTTTGTTGGTTTCTTGGTTTATTTGTTTGTTGGTTTGTTGGTTTGTTGGTTTGTTGGTTTGTTGGTTTGTTGGTTTGTTGGTTTGTTGGTTTTTTGGTTTGTTGGTTTATTTGTTTGTTGGTTTGTTGGCTTCTTGGTTTGTTGGTTTATTTGTTTTTTGGTTTGTTGGCTTGTTGGTTTGTTGGTTTGTTGGCTTGTTGGCTTGTTGGTTTGTTGGTTTATTGGTTTTTTGGTTTGTTGGTTTGTTGGTTTGTTGGTTTGTTGGTTTGTTGGTGTGTTGGTTTGTTGGTTTTTTGGTTTGTTGGTTTATTTGTTTGTTGGTTTGTTGGCTTGTTGGTTTGTTGGTTTGTTGGTTTGTTGGCTTGTTGGTTTTTTGGTTTGTTGGTTTGTTGGTTTATTTGTTTGTTGGCTTGGTGGCTTGTTGGTTTGTTGATTTGTTGGTTTGTTGGTTTGTTCGTTTGTTGGTTTGTTGGTTTTTTGGTTTGTTGGTTTATTTGTTTGTTGGTTTGTTGGCTTGTTGGTTTGTTGGTTTGTTGGTTTGTTGGTTTGTTGGCTTGTTGGTTTGTTGGTTTGTTGGTTTGTTGGCTTGTTGGTTTGTTGGTTTGTTGGCTTGTTGGCTTGTTGGTTTGTTGGTTTGTTAGTTTTTTGGTTTGTTGGTTTGTTGGTTTGTTGGTTTGTTGGTTTGTTGGTTTATTTGTTTTTTGGTTTGTTGGCTTGTTGGTTTGTTGGTTTGTTGGCTTGTTGGCTTGTTGGTTTGTTGGTTTGTTGGTTGTTTGGTTTGTTGGTTTTTTGGTTTGTTGGTTTGTTGGTTTGTTGGTTTGTTGGTTTTTTGGTTTGTTGATTTATTTGTTTGTTGGTTGGTTGGCTTGTTGGTTTGTTGGTTTGTTGGCTTGTTGGCTTGTTGGTTTGTTGGTTTGTTGGTTTTTTGGTTTGTTGGTTTGTTGGTTTGTTGGTTTTTTGGTTTGTTGGTTTATTTGTTTGTTGGTTTGTTGGCTTGTTGGTTTGTTGGTTTGTTGGTTTGTTGGGTTGTTGGTTTGTTGGTTTGTTGGTTTGTTTGTTTGTTGGTTTGTTGGCTTGTTGGTTTGTTGGTTTGTTGGTTTGTTGGTTTGTTGGTTTGTTGGTTTGTTGGTTTGTTGGTTTGTTGGCTTGTTGGCTTGTTGGTTTGTTGTTTTGTTGGTTTGTTGGTTTGTTGATTTGTTGGTTTGGTGGTTTGTTGGTTTGTTGGTTTGTTGGTTTGTTGGTTTGTTGGTTTGTTGGTTTGTTGGTTTGTTGGTTTGTTGGTTTGTTGGTTTTTGGGTTTGCTGGTTTGTTGGTTTGTTGGTTTGTTGGTTTGTTGGTTTTTTGGTTTGTTGGTTTCTTGGTTTGTTGGTTTGCTGGTTTGTTGGTTTGTTGGTTTGTTGGTTTGTTAGTTTTTTGGTTTGTTGGTTTGTTGGTTTGTTGGTTTCTTGGTTTATTTGTTTGTTGGTTTGTTGGTTTGTTGGTTTGTTGGTTTGTTGGTTTGTTGGTTTGTAGGTTTGTTGGTTTGTTGGTTTGTTGGTTTGTTGGTTTGTTGGTTTGTTGGTTTGTTCGTTTGTTGGTTTGTTGGTTAATTGGTTTGTTGGTTTGTTGGTTTGTTGGTTTGTTGGTTTGTTGGTTTGTCGGTTTATTTGTTTGTTGGTTTGTTGCTTTGTTGGTTTGTTGGTTTATTTGTTTGTTGGTTTGTTGGTTTGTAGGTTTGTTGGTTTGTCGGTTTGTTGGTTTGTTGGTTTGTTGGTTTGTTCGTTTGTTGGTTTGTTGGTTAATTGGTTTGTTGGTTTGTTGGTTTGTTGGCTTGTTGGTTTGTTGGTTTGTTGGTTTTTTGGTTTGTTGGTTTGTTGGTTTGTTGGTTTGTTCGTTTGATGGTTTGTTGGTTTTTTGGTTTGTTGGTTTCTTGGTTTGTGGGTTTCTTGGTTTGTTGGTTTGTTGATTTGTTGATTTGTTGGTTTGTTGGCATGTTGGTTTGTTGGTTTGTTGGTTTGTTGGCTTGTTGGTTTGTTGGTTTGTTGGCTTGTTGGCTTGTTGGTTTGTTGGTTTGTTGGTTTGTCGGTTTGTTGGCTTGTTGGTTTGTTGGTTTGTTGGCTTGTTGGTTTGTTGGTTTGTTGGTTTGTTGTTTTGTTGGTTTGTTGGTTTATTGGCTTGTTGGCTTGTTGGTTTGTTGGTTTGTTGGCTTGTTGGTTACTTAGTTTGTTGGTTTGTTGGCATGTTGGTTTGTTGCTTTGTTGGTTTGTTGGCTTGTTGGTTTGTTGGTTTGTTGGCTTGTTGGCTTGTTGGTTTGTTGGTTTTTGGTTTGTTGGCTTGTTGGTTTGTTGGTTTGTTGGCTTGTTGGTTTGTTAGTTTGTTGGTTTGTTGGTTTGTTGGTTTGTTGGTTTGTTGGTTTGTTGGTTTATTTGTTTGTTGGTTTGTTGGTTTGTTGGTTTGTTGGTTTGTTGGTTTGTTGGTTTGTTGGTTTGTTGGCTTGTTGGCTTGTTGGTTTGTTGGTTTGTTGGTTTGTTGGCTTGTTGGCTTGTTAGTTTGTTGGTTTGTTGGTTTGTTGGTTTGATGGCTTGTTGGTTTGTTGGTTTGTTGGTTTGTTGGCTTGTTGGTTTGTTGCTTTGTTGGTTTGTTGGCTTGTTGGCTTGTTGGTTTGTTGGTTTGTTGGTTTGTTGGCTTGTTGGCTTGTTGCTTTGTTGGTTTGTTGGTTTGTTGGCTTGTTGGCTTGTTGGTTTGTTAGTTTGTTAGTTTGTTGGCTTTTTGGTTACTTGGTTTGTTGGTTTGTTGGTTTGTTGGCTTGTTGGTTTGTTGGCTTGTTGGTTTGTTGGTTTGTTGGTTTGTTGGCTTGTTGGCTTGTTGGTTTGTTCGTTTGTTGGTTTGTTGGTGTGTTGGTTTGTTGGTTTGTTGGTTTTTTGGTTTGTTGGTTTATTTGTTTGTTGGTTTGTTGGCTTGTTGGTTTGTTGGTTTGTTGGCTTGTTGGTTTGTTGGTTTGTTGGCTTGTTGGCTTGTTGGTTTGTTGGTTTGTTGGCTTGTTGGCTTGTTGATTTGTTGGTTCGTTGGTTTTTTGGTTTGTTGGTTTGTTGGTTTGTTGGTTTGTTGGTTTGTTGGTTTGTTGGTTTATTTGTTTGTTGGTTTGTTGGCTTGTTGGTTTGTTGGTTTGTTGGCTTGTTGGCTTGTTGGTTTGTTGGTTTGTTGGTTTTTTTGGTTTGTTGGTTTGTTGGTTTGTTGGTTTGTTGGTTTTTTGGTTTTTTGGTTTATTTGTTTGTTGGTTTGTTGGCTTGTTGGTTTGTTGGTTTGTTGGTTTGTTGGCTTGTTGGTTTTTTGGTTTGTTGGTTTATTTGTTTGTTGGTTTGTTGGCTTGTTGGTTTGTTGGTTTGTTGGTTTGTTTGTTTGTTGGTTTGTTGGTTTGTTGGTTTTTTGGTTTGTTGGTTTATTTGTTTGTTGGTTTGTTGGCTTGTTGGTTTGTTAGTTTGTTGGTTTGTTGGCTTGTTGGTTTGTTGGTTTGTTGGCTTGTTGGTTTGTTGGTTTGTTGGCTTGTTGGCTTGTTGGTTTGTTGGTTTGTTGGTTTTTTGGTTTGTTGGTTTGTTGGTTTGTTGGTTTGTTTGTTTGTTGGTTTGTTGGTTTGTTGGTTTATTTGTTTTTTGGTTTGTTGGCTTCTTGGTTTGTTGGTTTGTTGGCTTGTTGGCTTGTTGGTTTGTTGGTTTTTTGGTTGTTTGGTTTGTTGGTTTTTTGGTTTGTTGGTTTGTTGGTTTGTTGGTTTGTTGGTCTTTTGGTTTGTTGATTCATTTGTTTGTTGGTTTGTTGGCTTGTTGGTTTGTTGGTTTGTTGGTTTGTTGGTTTGTTGGTTTGTTGGTTTTTTGGTTTGTTGGTTTATTTGTTTGTTGGTTTGTTGGTTTGTTGGTTTTTTGGTTTGTTGGTTTGTTGGTTTGTTGGTTTGTTGGTTTGTTGGTTTGTTGGTTTTTTGGTTTGTTGGTTTATTTGTTTGTTGGTTTGTTGGCTTGTTGGTTTGTTGGTTTGTTGGTTTGTTGGCTTGTTGGTTTGTTGGTTTGTTGGTTTGTTGGCTTGTTGGTTTGTTGGTTTGTTGGTTTGTTGGTTTGTTGGTTTGTTAGTTTGTTGGTTTGTTGGTTTGTTGGTTTGGTGGTTTGTTGGTTTGTTGGTTTGTTGGTTTGGTGGTTTGTTGGTTTGTTGGTTTGTTGGTTTGTTGGTTTGTTGGTTTGTTGGCTTGTTGGTTTGTTGGTTTGTTGGTTTGTTGGTTTGTTGATTTGTTGGTTTGGTGGTTTGTTGGTCTGTTGGTTTGTTGGTTTGTTGGTTTGTTGGTTTGTTGGTTTGTTGGTTTGTTGGTTTGTTGGTTTGTTGGTTTGTTGGTTTTTTGGTTTGCTGGTTTGTTGGTTTTTTGGTTTGTTGGTTTGTTGGTTTTTTGGTTTGTTGGTTTCTTGGTTTATTTGTTTGTTGGTTTGTTGGTTTGTTGGTTTGTTGGTTTATTTGTTTGTTGGTTTGTTGGTTTGTAGGTTTGTTGGTTTGTTGGTTTGTTGGTTTGTTGGTTTGTTGGTTTGTTGGTTTTTTGGTTTGTTGGTTTATTTGTTTGTTGGTTTGTTGGCTTGTTGGTTTGTTGGTTTGTTGGCTTGTTGGTTTTTTGGTTTGTTGGTTTGTTGGTTTATTTGTTTGTTGGCTTGGTGGCTTGTTGGTTTGTTGATTTGTTGGTTTGTTGGTTTGTTCGTTTGTTGGTTTGTTGGTTTTTTGGTTTGTTGGTTTATTTGTTTGTTGGTTTGTTGGCTTGTTGGTTTGTTGGTTTGTTGGTTTGTTGGTTTGTTGGTTTGTTGGTTTTTTGGTTTGTTGGTTTGTTGGTTTGTTGGTTTGTTGGTTTGTTGGTTTGTTGGTTTTTTGGTTTGTTGGTTTATTTGTTTGTTGGTTTGTTGGCTTGTTGGTTTGTTGGTTTGTTGGTTTGTTGGCTTGTTGGTTTGTTGGTTTGTTGGTTTGTTGGCTTGTTGGTTTGTTGGTTTGTTGGTTTGTTGGTTTGTTGGTTTGTTAGTTTGTTGGTTTGTTGGTTTGTTGGTTTGGTGGTTTGTTGGTTTGTTGGTTTGTTGGTTTGGTGGTTTGTTGGTTTGTTGGTTTGTTGGTTTGTTGGTTTGTTGGTTTGTTGGCTTGTTGGTTTGTTGGTTTGTTGGTTTGTTGGTTTGTTGATTTGTTGGTTTGGTGGTTTGTTGGTCTGTTGGTTTGTTGGTTTGTTGGTTTGTTGGTTTGTTGGTTTGTTGGTTTGTTGGTTTGTTGGTTTGTTGGTTTGTTGGTTTGTTGGTTTTTTGGTTTGCTGGTTTGTTGGTTTTTTGGTTTGTTGGTTTGTTGGTTTTTTGGTTTGTTGGTTTCTTGGTTTATTTGTTTGTTGGTTTGTTGGTTTGTTGGTTTGTTGGTTTATTTGTTTGTTGGTTTGTTGGTTTGTTGGTTTGTTGGTTTGTTGGTTTGTTGGTTTGTTGGTTTTTTGGTTTGTTGGTTTATTTGTTTGTTGGTTTGTTGGCTTCTTGGTTTGTTGGTTTATTTGTTTTTTGGTTTGTTGGCTTGTTGGTTTGTTGGTTTGTTGGCTTGTTGGCTTGTTGGTTTGTTGGTTTATTGGTTTTTTGGTTTGTTGGTTTGTTGGTTTGTTGGTTTGTTGGTTTGTTGGTGTGTTGGTTTGTTGGTTTTTTGGTTTGTTGGTTTATTTGTTTGTTGGTTTGTTGGCTTGTTGGTTTGTTGGTTTGTTGGTTTGTTGGCTTGTTGGTTTTTTGGTTTGTTGGTTTGTTGGTTTATTTGTTTGTTGGCTTGGTGGCTTGTTGGTTTGTTGATTTGTTGGTTTGTTGGTTTGTTCGTTTGTTGGTTTGTTGGTTTTTTGGTTTGTTGGTTTATTTGTTTGTTGGTTTGTTGGCTTGTTGGTTTGTTGGTTTGTTGGTTTGTTGGTTTGTTGGCTTGTTGGTTTGTTGGTTTGTTGGTTTGTTGGCTTGTTGGCTTGTTGGTTTGTTGGTTTGTTGGTTTGTTGGTTTGTTGATTTGTTGGTTTGGTGGTTTGTTGGTTTGTTGGTTTGTTGGCTTGGTGGCTTGTTGGTTTGTTGATTTGTTGGTTTGTTGGTTTGTTCGTTTGTTGGTTTGTTGGTTTTTTGGTTTGTTGGTTTATTTGTTTGTTGGTTTGTTGGCTTGTTGGTTTGTTGGTTTGTTGGTTTGTTGGTTTGTTGGTTTGTTGGTTTGTTGGTTTGTTGGTTTGTTGGCTTGTTGGCTTGTTGGTTTGTTGGTTTGTTGGTTTGTTGGTTTGTTGATTTGTTGGTTTGGTGGTTTGTTGGTTTGTTGGTTTGTTGGTTTGTTGGTTTGTTGGTTTGTTGGTTTGTTGGTTTGTTGGTTTGTTGGTTTGTTGGTTTTTTGGTTTGCTGGTTTGTTGGTTTGTTGGTTTGTTGGTTTGTTGGTTTTTTGGTTTGTTGGTTTCTTGGTTTGTTGGTTTGCTGGTTTGTTGGTTTGTTGGTTTGTTGGTTTGTTGGTTTTTTGGTTTGTTGGTTTGTTGGTTTGTTGGTTTCTTGGTTTATTTGTTTGTTGGTTTGTTGGTTTGTTGGTTTGTTGGTTTGTTGGTTTATTTGTTTGGTGGTTTGTTGGTTTGTAGGTTTGTTGGTTTGTTGGTTTGTTGGTTTGTTGGTTTGTTGGTTTGTTGGTTTGTTCGTTTGTTGGTTTGTTGGTTAATTGGTTTGTTGGTTTGTTGGTTTGTTGGTTTGTTGGTTTGTTGGTTTGTCGGTTTATTTGTTTGTTGGTTTGTTGCTTTGTTGGTTTGTTGGTTTATTTGTTTGTTGGTTTGTTGGTTTGTAGGTTTGTTGGTTTGTCGGTTTGTTGGTTTGTTGGTTTGTTGGTTTGTTCGTTTGTTGGTTTGTTGGTTAATTGGTTTGTTGGTTTGTTGGTTTGTTGGCTTGTTGGTTTGTTGGTTTGTTGGTTTTTTGGTTTGTTGGTTTGTTGGTTTGTTGGTTTGTTCGTTTGATGGTTTGTTGGTTTTTTGGTTTGTTGGTTTCTTGGTTTGTGGGTTTCTTGGTTTGTTGGTTTGTTGATTTGTTGATTTGTTGGTTTGTTGGCATGTTGGTTTGTTGGTTTGTTGGTTTGTTGGCTTGTTGGTTTGTTGGTTTGTTGGCTTGTTGGCTTGTTGGTTTGTTGGTTTGTTGGTTTGTCGGTTTGTTGGCTTGTTGGTTTGTTGGTTTGTTGGCTTGTTGGTTTGTTGGTTTGTTGGTTTGTTGTTTTGTTGGTTTGTTTGTTTATTGGCTTGTTGGCTTGTTGGTTTGTTGGTTTGTTGGCTTGTTGGTTACTTAGTTTGTTGGTTTGTTGGCATGTTGGTTTGTTGCTTTGTTGGTTTGTTGGCTTGTTGGTTTGTTGGTTTGTTGGCTTGTTGGCTTGTTGGTTTGTTGGTTTTTGGTTTGTTGGCTTGTTGGTTTGTTGGTTTGTTGGCTTGTTGGTTTGTTAGTTTGTTGGTTTGTTGGTTTGTTGGTTTGTTGGTTTGTTGGTTTGTTGGTTTATTTGTTTGTTGGTTTGTTGGTTTGTTGGTTTGTTGGTTTGTTGGTTTGTTGGTTTGTTGGTTTGTTGGCTTGTTGGCTTGTTGGTTTGTTGGTTTGTTGGTTTGTTGGCTTGTTGGCTTGTTAGTTTGTTGGTTTGTTGGTTTGTTGGTTTGTTGGCTTGTTGGTTTGTTGGTTTGTTGGTTTGTTGGCTTGTTGGTTTGTTGCTTTGTTGGTTTGTTGGCTTGTTGGCTTGTTGGTTTGTTGGTTTGTTGGTTTGTTGGCTTGTTGGCTTGTTGCTTTGTTGGTTTGTTGGTTTGTTGGCTTGTTGGCTTGTTGGTTTGTTAGTTTGTTAGTTTGTTGGCTTTTTGGTTACTTGGTTTGTTGGTTTGTTGGTTTGTTGGCTTGTTGGTTTGTTGGCTTGTTGGTTTGTTGGTTTGTTGGTTTGTTGGTTTGTTGGTTTATTTGTTTGTTGGTTTGTTGGCTTGTTGGTTTGTTGGTTTGTTGGCTTGTTGGCTTGTTGGTTTGTTGGTTTGTTGGTTTTTTTGGTTTGTTGGTTTGTTGGTTTGTTGGTTTGTTGGTTTTTTGGTTTTTTGGTTTATTTGTTTGTTGGTTTGTTGGCTTGTTGGTTTGTTGGTTTGTTGGTTTGTTGGCTTGTTGGTTTTTTGGTTTGTTGGTTTATTTGTTTGTTGGTTTGTTGGCTTGTTGGTTTGTTGGTTTGTTGGTTTGTTTGTTTGTTGGTTTGTTGGTTTGTTGGTTTTTTGGTTTGTTGGTTTATTTGTTTGTTGGTTTGTTGGCTTGTTGGTTTGTTAGTTTGTTGGTTTGTTGGCTTGTTGGTTTGTTGGTTTGTTGGCTTGTTGGTTTGTTGGTTTGTTGGCTTGTTGGCTTGTTGGTTTGTTGGTTTGTTGGTTTTTTGGTTTGTTGGTTTGTTGGTTTGTTGGTTTGTTGGTTTGTTGGTTTGTTGGTTTGTTGGTTTATTTGTTTTTTGGTTTGTTGGCTTCTTGGTTTGTTGGTTTGTTGGCTTGTTGGCTTGTTGGTTTGTTGGTTTTTTGGTTGTTTGGTTTGTTGGTTTTTTGGTTTGTTGGTTTGTTGGTTTGTTGGTTTGTTGGTCTTTTGGTTTGTTGATTCATTTGTTTGTTGGTTTGTTGGCTTGTTGGTTTGTTGGTTTGTTGGTTTGTTGGTTTGTTGGTTTGTTGGTTTTTTGGTTTGTTGGTTTATTTGTTTGTTGGTTTGTTGGTTTGTTGGTTTTTTGGTTTGTTGGTTTGTTGGTTTGTTGGTTTGTTGGTTTGTTGGTTTGTTGGTTTGTTGGTTTTTTGGTTTGTTGGTTTATTTGTTTGTTGGTTTGTTGGCTTGTTGGTTTGTTGGTTTGTTGGTTTGTTGGCTTGTTGGTTTGTTGGTTTGTTGGTTTGTTGGCTTGTTGGTTTGTTGGTTTGTTGGTTTGTTGGTTTGTTGGTTTGTTAGTTTGTTGGTTTGTTGGTTTGTTGGTTTGGTGGTTTGTTGGTTTGTTGGTTTGTTGGTTTGGTGGTTTGTTGGTTTGTTGGTTTGTTGGTTTGTTGGTTTGTTGGTTTGTTGGCTTGTTGGTTTGTTGGTTTGTTGGTTTGTTGGTTTGTTGATTTGTTGGTTTGGTGGTTTGTTGGTCTGTTGGTTTGTTGGTTTGTTGGTTTGTTGGTTTGTTGGTTTGTTGGTTTGTTGGTTTGTTGGTTTGTTGGTTTGTTGGTTTTTTGGTTTGCTGGTTTGTTGGTTTTTTGGTTTGTTGGTTTGTTGGTTTTTTGGTTTGTTGGTTTCTTGGTTTATTTGTTTGTTGGTTTGTTGGTTTGTTGGTTTGTTGGTTTCTTGGTTTATTTGTTTGTTGGTTTGTTGGTTTGTTGGTTTTTTGGTTTGTTGGTTTATTTGTTTGTTGGTTTGTTGGCTTGTTGGTTTGTTGGTTTGTTGGTTTGTTGGCTTGTTGGTTTGTTGGTTTGTTGGTTTGTTGGCTTGTTGGTTTGTTGGTTTGTTGGTTTGTTGGTTTGTTGGTTTGTTGGTTTTTTGGTTTGTTGGTTTGTTGGTTTGTTGGTTTGTTCGTTTGATGGTTTGTTGGTTTTTTGGTTTGTTGGTTTCTTGGTTTGTGGGTTTCTTGGTTTGTTGGTTTGTTGGTTTGTTGATTTGTTGGTTTGTTGGCATGTTGGTTTGTTGGTTTGTTGGTTTGTTGGCTTGTTGGTTTGTTGGTTTGTTGGCTTGTTGGCTTGTTGGTTTGTTGGTTTGTTGGTTTGTCGGTTTGTTGGCTTGTTGGTTTGTTGGTTTGTTGGCTTGTTGGTTTGTTGGTTTGTTGGTTTGTTGTTTTGTTGGTTTGTTGGTTTATTGGCTTGTTGGCTTGTTGGTTTGTTGGTTTGTTGGCTTGTTGGTTACTTAGTTTGTTGGTTTGTTGGCATGTTGGTTTGTTGCTTTGTTGGTTTGTTGGCTTGTTGGTTTGTTGGTTTGTTGGCTTGTTGGCTTGTTGGTTTGTTGGTTTTTGGTTTGTTGGCTTGTTGGTTTGTTGGTTTGTTGGCTTGTTGGTTTGTTAGTTTGTTGGTTTGTTGGTTTGTTGGTTTGTTGGTTTGTTGGTTTGTTGGTTTATTTGTTTGTTGGTTTGTTGGTTTGTTGGTTTGTTGGTTTGTTGGTTTGTTGGTTTGTTGGTTTGTTGGCTTGTTGGCTTGTTGGTTTGTTGGTTTGTTGGTTTGTTGGCTTGTTGGCTTGTTAGTTTGTTGGTTTGTTGGTTTGTTGGTTTGTTGGCTTGTTGGTTTGTTGGTTTGTTGGTTTGTTGGCTTGTTGGTTTGTTGCTTTGTTGGTTTGTTGGCTTGTTGGCTTGTTGGTTTGTTGGTTTGTTGGTTTGTTGGCTTGTTGGCTTGTTGCTTTGTTGGTTTGTTGGTTTGTTGGCTTGTTGGCTTGTTGGTTTGTTAGTTTGTTAGTTTGTTGGCTTTTTGGTTACTTGGTTTGTTGGTTTGTTGGTTTGTTGGCTTGTTGGTTTGTTGGCTTGTTGGTTTGTTGGTTTGTTGGTTTGTTGGCTTGTTGGCTTGTTGGTTTGTTCGTTTGTTGGTTTGTTGGTGTGTTGGTTTGTTGGTTTGTTGGTTTTTTGGTTTGTTGGTTTATTTGTTTGTTGGTTTGTTGGCTTGTTGGTTTGTTGGTTTGTTGGCTTGTTGGTTTGTTGGTTTGTTGGCTTGTTGGCTTGTTGGTTTGTTGGTTTGTTGGCTTGTTGGCTTGTTGGTTTGTTGGTTCGTTGGTTTTTTGGTTTGTTGGTTTGTTGGTTTGTTGGTTTGTTGGTTTGTTGGTTTGTTGGTTTATTTGTTTGTTGGTTTGTTGGCTTGTTGGTTTGTTGGTTTGTTGGCTTGTTGGCTTGTTGGTTTGTTGGTTTGTTGGTTTTTTTGGTTTGTTGGTTTGTTGGTTTGTTGGTTTGTTGGTTTTTTGGTTTTTTGGTTTATTTGTTTGTTGGTTTGTTGGCTTGTTGGTTTGTTGGTTTGTTGGTTTGTTGGCTTGTTGGTTTTTTGGTTTGTTGGTTTATTTGTTTGTTGGTTTGTTGGCTTGTTGGTTTGTTGGTTTGTTGGTTTGTTTGTTTGTTGGTTTGTTGGTTTGTTGGTTTTTTGGTTTGTTGGTTTATTTGTTTGTTGGTTTGTTGGCTTGTTGGTTTGTTAGTTTGTTGGTTTGTTGGCTTGTTGGTTTGTTGGTTTGTTGGCTTGTTGGTTTGTTGGTTTGTTGGCTTGTTGGCTTGTTGGTTTGTTGGTTTGTTGGTTTTGTGGTTTGTTGGTTTGTTGGTTTGTTGGTTTGTTGGTTTGTTGGTTTGTTGGTTTGTTGGTTTATTTGTTTTTTGGTTTGTTGGCTTCTTGGTTTGTTGGTTTGTTGGCTTGTTGGCTTGTTGGTTTGTTGGTTTTTTGGTTGTTTGGTTTGTTGGCTTCTTGGTTTGTTGGTTTGTTGGTTTGTTGGTTTGTTGGTTTGTTGGTTTGTTGGTTTTTTGGTTTGTTGGTTTATTTGTTTGTTGGTTTGTTGGCTTGTTGGTTTGTTGGTTTGTTGGTTTGTTGGCTTGTTGGTTTGTTGGTTTGTTGGTTTGTAGGCTTGTTGGTTTGTTGGTTTGTTGGTTTGTTGGTTTGTTGGTTTGTTAGTTTGTTGGTTTGTTGGTTTGTTGGTTTGGTGGTTTGTTGGTTTGTTGGTTTGTTGGTTTGGTGGTTTGTTGGTTTGTTGGTTTGTTGGTTTGTTGGTTTGTTGGTTTGTTGGCTTGTTGGTTTGTTGGTTTGTTGGTTTGTTGGTTTGTTGATTTGTTGGTTTGGTGGTTTGTTGGTCTGTTGGTTTGTTGGTTTGTTGGTTTGTTGGTTTGTTGGTTTGTTGGTTTGTTGGTTTGTTGGTTTGTTGGTTTGTTGGTTTTTTGGTTTGCTGGTTTGTTGGTTTTTTGGTTTGTTGGTTTGTTGGTTTTTTGGTTTGTTGGTTTCTTGGTTTATTTGTTTGTTGGTTTGTTGGTTTGTTGGTTTGTTGGTTTATTTGTTTGTTGGTTTGTTGGTTTGTAGGTTTGTTGGTTTGTTGGTTTGTTGGTTTGTTGATTTGTTGGTTTGTTCGTTTGTTGGTTTGTTGGTTAATTGGTTTGTTGGTTTGTTGGTTTGTAGGTTTGTTGGTTTGTTGGTTTGTTGGTTTGTTGGTTTATTTGTTTGTTGGTTTGTTGGTTTGTTGCTTTGTTGGTTTGCTGGTTTATTTGTTTGTTGGTTTGTTGGTTTGTAGGTTTGTTGGTTTGTTGGTTTGTTGGTTTGTTGGTTTGTTGGTTTGTTCGTTTGTTGGTTTGTTGGTTAATTGGCTTGTTGGTTTGTTGGTTTGTTGGTTTGTTGGCTTGTTGGTTTGTTGGTTTGTTGGTTTTTTTGTTTTGTTGGTTTCTTGGTTTGTTGGTTTGCTCGTTTGATGGTTTGTTGGTTTTTTGGTTTGTTGGTTTGTTGGTTTGTTGGTTTCTTGGTTTGTTAATTTGTTTATTTGTTGATTTGTTGGTTTGTTGGCATGTTTTTTTGTTGGTTTGTTGGTTTGTTGGCTTGTTGGTTTGTTGGTTTGTTGGCTTGTTGGCTTGTTGGTTTGTTGGTCTGTTGGTTTGTTGGCTTGTTGGTTTGTTGGTTTGTTGGTTTGTTGGCTTGTTGGTTTGTTGGTTTGTTGTTTTGTTGGCTTGTTGGCTTGTTGGTTTGTTGATTTGTTGGCTTGTTGGTTTGTTGGTTTGTTGGCTTGTTAGCTTGTTGCTTTGTTGGTTTGTTGATTTGTTGGCTTGTTGGCTTGTTGGTTTTTTAGTTTGTTGGCTTTTTGTTTACTTGGTTTGTTGGTTTGTTGGTTTGTTGGTTTGTTGGCTTGTTGGTTTGTTGGCTTGTTGGTTTGTTGGTTTGTTGGTTTGTTGGCTTGTTGGCTTGTTGGTTTGTTGGTTTGTTGGTTTGTTGGCTTGTTGGTTACTTAGTTTGTTGTTTTGTTGGTTTGTTGGTTTGTTGGTTTGTTGGTTTGTTGGCTTGTTGGCTTGTTGGTTTATTGGTTATTTCGTTTGTTAGTTTGTTAGTTTGTTGGTTTGTTGGCTTGTTGGCTTGTTGGTTTATTTGTTTGTTGGTTTGTTGGCTTGTTGGTTTGTTGGTTTGTTAGTTTGTTGGCTTGTTGGTTTGTTGGTTTGTTGGTTTGTTGGCTTGTTGGCTTGTTTGATTGTTGGTTTGCTGGCTTGTTGGTTACTTAGTTTGTTGGTTTGTTGGCATGTTGGTTTGTTGGTTTGTTGGTTTGTTGGCCTGTTGGTTTGTTGGTTTGTTGGCTTGTTGGCTTGTTGGTTTGTTAGTTTGTTGGTTTGTTGGCTTGTTGGTTTGTTGGTTTGTTGATTTGTTGGTTTGTTAGTTTGTTAGTTTGTTGGTTTGTTGGTTTGTTGGTTTGTTGGTTTGTTGATTTATTTGTTTGTTGGTGTGTTGGCTTGTTGGTTTGTTGGTTTGTTGGTTTGTTGGCTTGTTGGTTTGTTGATTTGTTGGTTTGTTGGTTTGTTGGTTTGTTGGCTTGTTGGTTTGTTGGTTTGTTGGTTTGTTGGCTTGTTGGTTTGTTGGTTTTTTAGTTTGTTGGCTTTTTGGTTACTTGGTTTGTTGGTTTGTGGGCTTGTTGGCTTGTTGGTTTGTTGGCTTTTTGGTTTGTTGGTTTGTTGGTTTATTGGCTTGTTGGTTTGTTGGTTTGTTGGCTTGTTGGTTTGTTGGTTTGTTGGTTTGTTAGTTTGTTGGTTTGTTGGCTTGTTGGTTTGTTAGTTTGTTGGTTTGTTGGTTTGTTGGCTTGTTGGGTTGTTGTTTTTTGGCTTGTTGGTTTGTTAGTTTGTTGGCTTGTTGGCTTGTTGGCTTGTTGGTTTGTTGGTTTGTTGGCTTGTTGGTTTGTTGACTTTTTGGTTTGTTGGTTTGTTGGTTTGTTGGCTTGTTGGCTTGTTAGTTTGTTGGGTTGTTGGCTTGTTGGTTACTTAGTTTGTTGGTTTGTTGGCATGTTGGTTTGTTGGTTTGTTGGTTTTTGGCTTGTTGGTTTGTTGGTTTGTTGGCTTGTTGGCTTGTTGGCTTATTGGTTTGTTGGTTTGTTGGTTTGTTGGCTTGTTGGTTTGTTGGTTTGTTGGTTTGTTGGCTTGTTGGCTTGTTGGTTTGTTGGTTTGTTGGTTTGTTGGTTTGTTGGTTTGTTGGTTTGATGGTTTGTGGGTTTGTTGGTTCGTTGGTTTGTCGGCTTGTTGGTTTGTTGGTTTGTTGGTTTGTTGGCTTGTTGGTTTATCGGGTTGTTGGTTTGTTGGCTTGTTGGTTTGTTGGTTTGTTGGTTTGTTGGTTTGTTGGTTTGTTGGTTTGTTGGTTTGTTGGTTTGTTGGTTTGTTGGCTTGTTGGCTTGTTGGTTTGTTGGTTTTTTGGCTTGTTGGTTTGTTGGTTTGTTGGCTTGTTGGCTTGTTGCTTTGTTCGTTTGATGGTTTGTTGGTTTGTTGGTTTTTTGGTTTGTTGTTTTTTGGTTTGTCGCTTTGTTGGTTTGTTGATTTGTTGGCTTGTTGGCTTGTTAGTTTGTTGGCTTGTTGGTTTGTTTGTTTGTTGGTTTTTGGTTACTTGGTGTGTTGGTTTGTTGGTTTGTTGGCTTGTTGGCTTGTTGCTTTGTTCGTTTGATGGTTTGTTGGTTTGTTGGTTTTTTGGTTTGTTGGTTTGTTGGTTTGTTCGTTTGTTGGTTTGTTGGTTAATTGGTTTGTTGGTTTGTTGGTTTGTAGGTTTGTTGGTTTGTTGGTTTGTTGGTTTGTTGGTTTATTTGTTTGTTGGTTTGTTGGTTTGTTGCTTTGTTGGTTTGCTGGTTTATTTGTTTGTTGGTTTGTAGGTTTGTTGGTTTGTTGGGTTGTTGGTTTGTTGGTTTGTTGGTTTGTTCGTTTGTTGGTTTGTTGGTTAATTGGCTTGTTGGTTTGTTGGTTTGTTGGTTTGTTGGCTTGTTGGTTTGTTGGTTTGTTGGTTTTTTTGTTTTGTTGGTTTCTTGGCTTGTTGGTTTGTTGGTTTGTTGGCTTGTTGGTTACTTGGTTTGTTGGTTTGTTGGCTTGTTGGCTTGTTGGTTTGTTGGTTTGTTGGTTTGTTGGTTTGTTGGTTTGTTGGTTTGTTGGCTTGTTGGTTTGTTGGTTTATTGGTTTGTTGGCTTGTTGGCTTGTTGGTTAATTGGTTTGTTGGTTTATGTAAATTTGTTGGTTTGTTGGCTTGTTGGTTTGTTGGTTTGTTGGCTTGTTGGCTTGTTGGTTTGTTGGTTTGTTGGTTTGTTGGCTTGTTGGTTTGTTGGTTTGTTGGCTTGTTGGTTTGTTGGCTTGTTGGTTTGTTGGTTTGTTGGTTTGTTGGCTTGTTGGTTTATTGGTTTGTTGGCTTGTTGGTTTGTTGGTTTGTTGTTTTGTTGGTTTGTTGGTTTGTTGGTTTGTTGGTTTATTTGTTTGTTGGTTTGTTGGCTTGTTGGTTTGTTGGTTTGTTGGTTTGTTGGCTTGTTGGCTTGTTAGTTTGTTGGCTTTTTGGTTACTTGGTTTGTTGGTTTGTTGGTTTGTTGGTTTGTTGGTTTGTTGGTTTTTTGGTTTGTTGGTTTGTTGGTTTGTTGGCTTGTTGGTTTGTTGGTTTGTTGGCTTGTTCGTTTGTTGGTTTGTTGGCTTGTTTGCTGGTTGGTTTGTTGGTTTGTTGGCTTGTTGGTTACTTGGTTTGTTGGTTTGTTGGTTTGTTGGTTTGTTGGTTTGTTGGCTTGTTGGCTTGTTGGTTTGTTAGTTAGTTCGTTTGTTGGTTTGTTAGTTTGTTGGCTTGTTGGCTTGTTGGCTTGTTGGCTTGTTGGTTTGTTGGTTTGTTGGTTTGTGTGTTTGTTGGTTTGTTGCTTTGTTGGTTTGTTGGTTTGTTGGCTTGTTGGCTTGTTGGTTTGTTGGCTTGTTGGTTTGTTAGTTTGTTGGTTTTTGGTTTTTTGGTTTTTGGTTTGTTGGTTTGTTGGCTTGTTGGTTTGTTGGTTTGTTGGCTTGTTGGCTTGTTGGTTTGTTGGTTTGTTGGTTTGTTGGTTTGTTGGTTTGTTGGTTTGTTACTTTGTTGGTTTATGGGTTTGTTGGCTTGTTGGCTTGTTGGTTTGTTTGCTTGTTGGTTTGTTAGTTTGTTGGCTTTTTGGTTACTTGGTTTGTTGGTTTGTTGGTTGATTGGCATGTTGGTTTGTTGGCTTGTTGCTTTGTTGGTTTGTTGGCTTGTTGGTTTGTTGGTTTGTTGGCTTGTTGGCTTGTTGGTTTGTTGGTTTGTTGGTTTATTGGTTTGTTGGTTTGTTGGTTTGTTACTTTGTTGGTTTATGGGTTTGTTGGCTTGTTGGCTTGTTGGTTAGTTGGTTTGTTGGTTTGTTGGTTTGTTGGCTTGTTGGTTTGTTGGTTTGTTGGCTTGTTGGTTTGTTGGTTTGTTGGTTTGTTGGCTTGTTGGTTTGTTGGTTTGTTGGTTTGTTGGTTTGTTAGCTTGTTGGTTTGTTGGTTTGTTGGCTTGTTGGTTTGTTGGTTTGTTGGTTTGTTGGTTTGTTGGCTTGTTGGCTTGTTGGCTTGTTGGTTTGTTGGTTTGTTGGCTTGTTGGTTTGTTGGTTTGTTGGCTTGTTGGCTTGTTGCTTTGTTGGTTTGTTGGTTTGTTGGTTTGTTGGCTTGTTGGCTTATTGGTTTGTAGGTTACTTCGTTTGTTGGTTTGTTAGTTTGTTGGTTTGTTGGTTTGTTGGCTTGTTGGTAACTTAGTTTGTTGGTTTGTTGGCATGTTGGTTTGTTGGTTTGTTGGTTTGTTGGCTTGTTGGTTACTTAGTTTGTTGGTTTGTTGGCATGTTGGTTTGTTGGTTTGTTGGTTTGTTGGTTTGTTGGTTTGTTGGTTTGTTGGTTCGTTGGTTTATTTGTTTAGTTGGTTTGTTGGCTTGTTGGTTTGTTGGTTTGTTGGCTTGTTGGCTTGTTGGTTTGTTGGTTTGTTGGTTTGTTGGTTTGTTAGCTTGTTGGTTTGTTGGTTTGTTGGCTTGTTGGTTTGTTGGTTTGTTGGTTTGTTGGTTTGTTGGCTTGTTGGCTTGTTGGCTTGTTGGTTTGTTGGTTTGTTGGCTTGTTGGTTTGTTGGTTTGTTGGCTTGTTGGCTTGTTGCTTTGTTGGTTTGTTGGTTTGTTGGTTTGTTGGCTTATTGGTTTGTAGGTTACTTCGTTTGTTGGTTTGTTAGTTTGTTGGTTTGTTGGCTTGTTGGCTTGTTGGTTTATTTGTTTGTTGGTTTGTTGGCTTGTTGGTTTGTTGGTTTGTTGGTTTGTTGGCTTGTTGGTTTGTTGGTTTGTTGGCTTGTTGGCTTGTTGGTTTGTTGGTTTGTTGGCTTGTTGGTTACTTAGTTTGTTGGTTTGTTGGCATGTTGGTTTGTTGGTTTGTTGGTTTGTTGGCTTGTTGGTTTGTTGGTTTGTTGGCTTATTGGCTTGTTGGTTTGTTGGTTTGTTGGTTTGTTGGTTTGTTGGTTTGTTGGTTTGTTGGTTTATTTGTTTGTTGGTTTGTTGGCTTGCTGGTTTGTTGGTTTGTTGGTTTGTTGGCTTGTTGGTTTGTTGGTTTCTTGGCTTGTTGGCTTGTTGGTTTGTTGGTTTGATGGCTTGTTGGCGTGTTGGTTTTTTGGTTTGTTGATTTGTTGGCTTGTTGGTTTGTTGGTTTGTTGGCTTGTTGGTTTGTTGGTTTGTTGGTTTGTTGGCTTGTTGGCTTGTTGGTTTGTTGGCTTGTTGGTTTGTTGGCTTGTTGGTTTGTTGGTTTGTTGGTTTGTTGGTTTGTTGGCTTGTTGGCTTGTTGCTTTGTTCGTTTGATGGTTTGTTGGTTTGTTGGTTTTTTGGTTTGTTGGTTTGTTGGGTAGTTGGCTTGTTGGCTTGTTGGTTTGTTGGTTTGTTGGCTTGTTGGTTTGTTAGTTTGTTGGTTTGTTGGCTTGTTGGCTTGTTGGTTTGTTGGTTTTTTGGTTTGTTGGTTTGTTGGTTTGTTGGTTTGTTGGTTTGTTGGTTTATTTGTTTGTTGGTTTGTTGGCTTGTTGGTTTGTTGGTTTGTTGGTTTGTTGGTTTGTTGGTTTGTTGGTTTGCTGGCTTGTTGGTTTGTTGGCTTGTTGGTTTGTTGGTTTGTTGGCTTGTTGGTTTGTTGGTTTGTTGGTTTGTTGGCTTGTTGGCTTGTTGGCTTGTTGGTTTGTTGGCTTGTTGATTTGTTGGTTTGTTGGCTTGTTGGCTTGTTGCTTTGTTGGTTTGTTGGTTTGTTGGCTTGTTGGCTTGTTGGTTTGTTAGTTTGTTGGCTTTTTGGTTACTTGGTTTGTTGGTTTGTTGGTTTGTTGGTTTGTTGGCTTGTTGGTTTGTTGGTTTACTGGTTTGTTGGCTTGTTGGTTTGTTGGTTTGTTGGTTTGTTGGTTTGTTGGTTTGTTGGTTTTTTGGTTTGTTGGTTTGTTGGTTTGTTGGTTTGTTGGTTTGTTTGCTTGTTGGTTTGTTGGTTTGTTGGCTTGTTGGTTACTTAGTTTGTTGGTTTGTTGGTTTGTTGGTTTTTTGGTTTGTTGGCTTGTTGGCTTGTTGGTTTCTTGGTTTGTTGGCTTGTTGGCTTGTTGCTTTGTAGGTTTGTTGGTTTGTTGGCTTGTTGGCTTGTTGGCTTGTTGGTTTGTTAGTTTGTTGGCTTTTTGGTTACTTGGTTTGTTGGTTTGTTGGTTTGTTGGCTTGTTGGTTTGTTGGCTTGTTGGTTTGTTGGTTTGTTGGTTTGTTGGCTTGTTGGCTTGTTGGTTTGTTGGCTTGTTGGTTTGTTGGTTTGTTGGCTTATTGGTTTGTTAGTTTGTTGGTTTGTTGGTTTGTTGGTTTGTTGGTTTGTTGGTTTATTTGTTTGTTGGTTTGTTGGCTTGTTGGTTTGTTGGTTGTTGGCTTGTTGGCTTGTTGGTTTGTTGGTTTGTTGGCTTGTTGGCTTGTTGGTTTGTTGGTTTGTTGGTTTGTTGGTTTGTTGGCTCGTTGGTTTGTTGGTTTGTTGGCTTGCTGCTTTGTTGGTTTATTGGTTTGTTGGCTTGTTGGCTTGTTGGTTTGTTGGTTTGTTGGCTTGTTGGTTACTTAGTTTGTTGGATTGTTGGGATGTTGGTTTGTTGGTTTGTTGGTTTGTTGCCTTGTTGGTTTGTTGGTTTGTTGGCTTGTTGGCTTGTTGGTTTGTCGGATTGTTGGTTTGTTGGTTTGTTGGTTTGTTGGCTTGTTGGTTTGTTAGTTTGTTGGTTTGTTGGTTTGTTGGTTTGTTGGTTTATTTGTTTGTTGGTTTGTTGGCTTGTTGGTTTGTTGGTTGTTGGCTTGTTGGCTTGTTGGTTTGTTGGTTTGTTGGCTCATTGGCTTGTTGGTTTGTTGGTTTGTTGGTTTGTTGGCTTGTTGGTTTGTTGGTTTGTTGGCTTGCTGGTTTGTTGGTTTGTTGGTTTGTTGGCTTGTTGGCTTGTTGGTTTGTTGGTTTGTTGGCTTGTTGGTTTCTTGGTTTGTTGGTTTGTTGGCTTGTTGACTTGTTGCTTTGTTGGTTTGTTGATTTGTTGGCTTGTTGGTTTGTTGGCTTGTTGGCTTGTTGGCTTTTTGGTTACTTGGTTTGTTGGTTTGTTGGTTTGTTGGCTTGTTGGTTTGTTGGCTTGTTGGTTTGTTTGTTTGTTGGTTTGTTGGTTTGTTGGCTTGTTGGCTTGTTGGTTTGTTGGTTTGTTGGTTTGTTGGTTTGTTGGTTTGTTGGTTTTTTGGTTTGTTGGTTTATTTGTTTATTGGTTTGTTGGCTTGTTGGTTTGTTGGTTTGTTGGTTTGTTGGCTTGTTGGTTTGTTGGTTTGTTGGCTTGTCGGCTTGTTGGTTTGTTGGTTTGTTGGCTTGTTGGCTTGTTGGTTTGTTGGTTTGTTGGTTTTTCGGTTTGTTGGTTTGTTGGTTTGTTGGTTTGTTGGTTTGTTGGTTTATTTGTTTGTTGGTTTGTTGGCTTGTTGGTTTGTTGGTTTGTTGGTTTTTTGGGTTGTTGGTTTGTTGGTTTGTTGGCTTGTTGGCTTGTTGGCTTGTTGCTTTGTTAATTTCTTGGTTTGTTGGCTTGTTGGCTTGTTGGTTTGTTAGTTTGTTGGCTTTTTGGTTACTTGGTTTGTTAGTTTGTTGGCTTTTTGGTTACTTGGTTTGTTGGTTTGCTGGTTTGTTGGCTTGTTGGTTTGTTGGCTTGTTGGTTTGTTGGTTTGCTGGCTTGTTGGCTTGTTGGTTTGTTGGTTTGTTGGTTTGTTGGTTTGTTGGTTTGTTGGTTTGTTGGTTTGTTGGTTTGTTGGCTTGTTGGTTTGTTGGTTTGTTGGCTTGTTGGCTTGTTGGTTTGTTGGTTTGTTGGCTTGTTGGTTTGTTAGTTTGGTGGTTTTTTGGCTTGTTGGCTTGTTGGTTTGTTGGTTTTTTGGTTTGTTGGTTTGTTGGTTTACTTTTTTGTTAATTTGTTGGTTTGTAGGTTTGTTGGTTTGTTGGTTTGTTGGTTTATTGGTTTGTTGGTTTGTTGGTTTGTTTGTTTATTTGTTTGTTGGTTTGTTAGTTTGTTGGTTTGTTGGTTTGTTGGTTTATTTGTTTGTTGGTTTGTTGGTTTGTAGGTTTGTTGGTTTATTGGTTTGTTGGTTTGTTGGTTTGTTGGTTTGTTGGTTTGTTCGTTTGTTGGTTTGTTGGTTAATTGGTTTGTTGGTTTGTTGGTTTGTTGGTTTGTTGGTTTTTTCGTTTGTTGGTTTGTTGGTTTGTTGGTTTGTTGGTTTGTTGGTTTGTTCGTTTGATGGTTTGTTGGTTTGTTGGTTTTTTGGTTTGTTGGTTTATTTGTTTGTTGGTTTGTTGGCTTGTTGGTTTGTTGGTTTGTTGGTTTGTTGGCTTGTTGGTTTGTTGGTTTGTTGGTTTGTTGGCTTGTTGGTTTGTTGGTTTGTTGGCTTGTTGGCTTGTTGGTTTGTTGGCTTGTTGGCTTGTTGGTTTGTTGGTTTGTTGGTTTTTTGGTTTGTTGGTTTGTTGGTTTGTTGGTTTGTTGGTTTATTTGTTTGTTGGTTTGTTGGCTTGTTGGTTTGTTGGCTTGTTGGTTTGTTGGTTTGTTGGTTTGTTGGCTTGTTGGTTTGTTGGCTTGTTGGCTTGTTGGCTTGTTGCTTTGTTGGCTTGTTGGTTTGTAAGTTTGTTGGCTTTTTTGTTACTTGGTTTGTTGGTTTGTTGGCTTGTTGGTTTGTTGGTTTGTTGGCTTGTTGGTTTGTTGGTTTGTTGGTTTGTTGGTTTGTTGGCTTGTTGGTTTGTTGGTTGTTGGCTTGTTGGCTTGTTGGTTTGTTGGTTTGTTGGTTTGTTGGTTTGTTGGTTTATTTGTTTGTTGGTTTGTTGGCTTGTTGGTTTGTTGGTTGTTGGCTTGTTGGCTTGTTGGTTTGTTGGTTTGTTGGCTCATTGGCTTGTTGGTTTGTTGGTTTGTTGGTTTGTTGGTTTGTTGGCTTGTTGGTTTGTTGGTTTGTTGGCTTGCTGGTTTGTTGGTTTGTTGGTTTGTTGGCTTGTTGGCTTGTTGGTTTGTTGGTTTATTGGCTTGTTGGTTTCTTGGTTTGTTGGCTTGTTGGCTTGTTGCTTTGTTGGTTTGTTGGTTTGTTGGCTTGTTGGCTTGTTGGCTTGTTAGTTTGTTGGCTTTTTGGTTACTTGGTTTGTTGGTTTGTTGGTTTGTTGGCTTGTTGGTTTGTTGGCTTGTTGGTTTGTTTGTTTGTTGGTTTGTTGGTTTGTTGGTCTGTTGGCTTGTTGGTTTGTTGGTTTGTTGGTTTGTTGGTTTGTTGGTTTGTTGGTTTTTTGGTTTGTTGGTTTATTTGTTTATTGGTTTGTTGGCTTGTTGGTTTGTTGGTTTGTTGGTTTGTTGGCTTGTTGGTTTGTTGGTTTGTTGGCTTGTTGGCTTGTTGGTTTGTTGGTTTGTTGGCTTGTTGGATTGTTGGTTTGTTGGTTTGTTGGTTTTTCGGTTTGTTGGTTTGTTGGTTTGTTGGTTTGTTGGTTTGTTGGTTTATTTGTCGTTGGTTTGTTGGCTTGTTGGTTTGTTGGTTTGTTGGTTTGTTGGCTTGTTGGTTTGTTGGTTTGTTGGCTTGTTGGCTTGTTGGTTTGTTGGTTTGTTGGCTTGTTGGTTTGTTAGTTTGGTGGTTTTTTGGCTTGTTGGCTTGTTGGTTTGTTGGTTTTTTGGTTTGTTGGTTTGTTGGTTTACTTTTTTGTTAATTTGTTGGTTTGTAGGTTTGTTGGTTTGTTGGTTTGTTGGTTTGTTGGTTTGTTGGTTTGTTGGTTTGTTCGTTTGTTGGTTTGTTGGTTATTTGGTTTGTTGGTTTATTGGTTTGTTGGTTTGTTGGTTTGTTTGTTTATTTGTTTGTTGGTTTGTTAGTTTGTTGGTTTTTTGGTTTGTTGGTTTATTTGTTTGTTGGTTTGTTGGTTTGTAGGTTTGTTGGTTTTTTGGTTTGTTGGTTTATTTGTTTGTTGGTTTGTTGGTTTGTAGGTTTGTTGGCTTGTTGGTTTGTCGGTTTGTTGGTTTGTTGGCTTGTTGGTTTGTTGGCTTGTTGGCTTGTTGGCTTGTTGCTTTGTTGGCTTGTTGGTTTGTAAGTTTGTTGGCTTTTTGGTTACTTGGTTTGTTGGTTTGTTGGTTTGTTGGCTTGTTGGTTTGTTGGTTTGTTGGCTTGTTGGTTTGTTGGTTTGTTGGTTTGTTGGCTTGTTGGCTTGTTGGTTTGTTGGTTTGTTGGTTTGTTGGTTTGTTGGTTTGTTGGCTTGTTGGTTTGTTGGTTTGTTGGTTTTTTCGTTTGTTGGTTTGTTGGTTTGTTGGTTTGTTGGTTTGTTCGTTTGATGGTTTGTTGGTTTGTTGATTTTTTAGTTTGTTGGTTTATTTGTTTGTTGGTTTGTTGGCTTGTTGGTTTGTTGGTTTGTTGGTTTGTTGGCTTGTTGGTTTGTTGGTTTGTTGGTTTGTTGGCTTGTTGGTTTGTTGGTTTGTTGGCTTGTTGGCTTGTTGGTTTGTTGGCTTGTTGGTTTGTTGGTTTGTTGGTTTTTTGGTTTGTTGGTTTGTTGGTTTGTTGGTTTGTTGGTTTATTTGTTTGTTGGTTTGTTGGCTTGTTGGTTTGTTGGCTTGTTGGTTTGTTGGTTTGTTGGTTTGTTGGCTTGTTGGTTTGTTGGCTTGTTGGCTTGTTGGCTTGTTGCTTTGTTGGCTTGTTGGTTTGTAAGTTTGTTGGCTTTTTGGTTACTTGGTTTGTTGGTTTGTTGGTTTGTTGGCTTGTTGGTTTGTTGGTTTGTTGGCTTGTTGGTTTGTTGGTTTGTTGGTTTGTTGGCTTGTTGGCTTGTTGGTTTGTTGGTTTGTTGGTTTGTTGGTTTGTTGGTTTGTTGGTTTGTTGGTTTGTTGGTTTGTTGGCTTGTTGGTTTGTTGGTTTGTTGGCTTGTTGGCTTGTTGGTTTGTTGGTTTGTTGGCTTGTTGGTTTGTTGGTTTGTTAGTTTGTTGGCTTGTTGGCTTGCTGGTTTGTTGGTTTGTTTGCTTGTTGGTTTGTTGGTTTGTTGGCTCGTTGGCTTGTTGCTTTGTTGGTTTGTTGGTTTGTTGGCTTGTTGGCTTGTTGGTTTGTTAGTTTGTTGGCTTTTTGGTTACTTGGTCTGTTGGTTTGTTGGTTTGTTGGCTTGTTGGTTTGTTGGCTTGTTGGTTTGTTGGTTTGTTGGTTTGTTGGCTTGTTGGCTTGTTGGCTTGTTGGTTTGTTAGTTTGTTGGTTTGTTGGTTTGTTGGTTTGTTGGTTTGTTAGTTTTTCGGTTTGTTGGTTTGTTTGTTTGTTGGCTTGTTGGTTTATTGGTTTGTTGGCTTGTTGGTTACTTAGTTTGTTGGTTTGTTGGATTGTTGGCTTGTTGGTTTGTTGGTTTGTTGGTTTGTTGGCTTGTTGGCTTGTTGGTTTGTTGGTTTGTTGGTTTGTTGGCTTGTTGGTTTGTTGGTTTGTTGGCTTGTTGGCTTGTTGCTTTGTTGGTTTGTTGGTTTGTTGGTTTGTTGGTTTGTTGGTTTGTTGGTTTTTTGGTTTGTTGGTTTGTTGGTTTGTTGGTTTGTTGGCTTGTTGGCTTGTTGGTTTGTTGGTTTGTTGGCTTGTTGGTTACTTAGTTTGTTGGTTTGTTGGTTTGTTGGTTTGTTGGCTTGTTGGCTTGTTGGTTTGTTGTTTTGTTGGCTTGTTGGCTTGTTGTTTTTGGTTTGTTGGTTTGTTGGCTTGTTGGCTTGTTGGTTTGTTAGTTTGTTGGCTTTTTGGTTACATGGTTTGTTGGTTTGTTGGTTTGCTGGCTTGTTGGTTTGTTGGCTTGTTGGTTTGTTGGTTTGTTGGTTTGTTGGCTTGTTGGCTTGTTGGCTTGTTGGTTTGTTGGTTTGTTAGCTTGTTGGTTGGTTGGTCTGTTGGTTTGTTGGCTTGTTGGCTTGTTGGTTTGTTGGTTTGTTGGCTTGTTGGTTTGTTGGTTTGTTGGCTTGTTGGCTTGTTGGCTTGTTGGCTTGTTGGTTTGTTGGTTTGTTGGCTTGTTTGTTTGTTAGTTTGTTGGTTTTTTGGCTTGTTGGCTTGTTGGTTTGTTGGTTTTTTGGTTTGTTGGTTTGTTGGTTTCTTGGTTTGTTGGCTTGTTGGTTTGTTGAATTGTTGGTTTGTTGGCTTGTTGGCTTGTTGGCTTGTTGGTTTGTTGGTTTGTTAGCTTGTTGGTTGGTTGGTCTGTTGGTTTGTTGGCTTGTTCTCTTGTTGGTTTGTTGGTTTGTTGGCTTGTTGGTTTGTTGGTTTGTTGGCTTGTTGGCTTGTTGCCTTGTTGGTTTGTTGGTTTGTTGGCTTGTTTGTTTGTTAGTTTGTTGGTTTTTTGGCTTGTTGGCTTGTTGGTTTGTTGGTTTTTTGGTTTGTTGGTTTGTTGGTTTCTTGGTTTGTTGGTTTGTTGCTTTGTTGGTTTGTTGGTTTGTTGGCTTGTTGGCTTGTTGGTTTGTTGGCTTGTTGGTTTGTTAGTTTGTTGGTTTTTGGTTTTTTGGTTTGTTGGTTTGTTGGTTTGTTGGCTTGTTGGTTTGTTGGTTTGTTGGCTTGTTGACTTGTTGGTTTGTTGGTTTGTTGGTTTGTTGGTTTGTTGGTTTGTTGGTTTGTTACTTTGTTGGTTTATGGGTTTGTTGGCTTGTTGGCTTGTTGGTTTGTTTGCTTGTTGGTTTGTTAGTTTGTTGGCTTTTTGGTTACTTGGTTTGTTGGTTTGTTGGTTGATTGGCATGTTGGTTTGTTGGCTTGTTGCTTTGTTGGTTTGTTGGTTTGTTGGCTTGTTGGCTTGTTGGTTAGTTGGTTTGTTGGTTTGTTGGCTTGTTGGTTTGTTGGTTTGTTGGTTTGTTGGCTTGTTGGCTTGTTGGTTTGTTGGTTTGTTGGCTTGTTGGTTTGTTGGCTTGTTGGCTTGTTGGTTTGCTGGTTTGTTGGTTTGTTGGCTTGTTTGCTTGTTGGTTTGTTGGTTTGTTGGTTTGTTGGTTTGTTGGCTTGTTGGTTACTTAGTTTGTTGGTTTGTTGGCATGTTGGTTTGTTGGTTTGTTGGTTTGTTGGCTTGTTGGTTACTTAGTTTGTTGGTTTGTTGGCATGTTGGTTTGTTGGTTTGTTGGTTTGTTGGTTTGTTGGTTTGTTGGTTTGTTGGTTTATTTGTTTATTTGTTTGTTGGTTTGTTGGTTTGTAGGTTTGTTGGTTTGTTGGTTTGTTGGTTTGTTGGTTTGTTGGTTTGTTGGTTTGTTGGTTTGTTGGTTTGTTCGTTTGTTAGTTTGTTGGTTAATTGGTTTGTTGGTTTGTTGGTTTGTTGGTTTGTTGGTTTGTTGGTTTGTTGTTTTGTTGGTTTGTTGGTTTATTTGTTTGTTGGTTTGTTGGTTTGTTGCTTTGTTGGTTTGTTGGTTTATTTGTTTGTTGGTTTGTTGGTTTATAGGTTTGTTGGTTTGTTGGTTTGTTGGTTTGTTGGTTTGTTGGTTTGTTGGTTTGTTCGTTTGTTGGTTTGTTGGTTAATTGGTTTGTTGGTTTGTTAGTTTGTTGACTTGTTGGTTTATTGGTTTGTTGGTTTTTTGGTTTGTTGGTTTGTTGTTTTGTTGGTTTATTGGTTTGTTCGTTTGATGGTTTGTTGGTTTGTTGGTTTTTTGGTTTGTTGCTTTGTTGGTTTGTTGGTTTCTTGGTTTGTTGGTTTGTTGATTTGTTGATTTGTTCGTTTGTTGGCATGTTGGTTTGTTGGTTTGTTGGTTTGTTGGCTTGTTGGTTTGTTGGTTTGTTGGCTTGTTGGCTTGTTGGTTTGTTGGTTTGTTGGTTTGTTGGTTTGTTGGTTTGTTGGTTTGTTGGCTTGTTGGTTTGTTGGTTTGTTGGCTTGTTGGTTTGTTGGTTTGTTGGTTTGTTGGCTTGTTGGCTTGTTGGCTTGTTGGTTTGTTGGTTTGTTGGCTTGTTGGTTTGTTGGTTTGTTGGCTTGTTGGCTTGTTGCTTTGTTGGTTTGTTGGTTTGTTGGTTTGTTGGCTTGTTGGCTTATTGGTTTGTAGGTTACTTCGTTTGTTGGTTTGTTAGTTTGTTGGTTTGTTGGCTTGTTGGCTTGTTGGTTTATTTGTTTGTTGGTTTGTTGGCTTGTTGGTTTGTTGGTTTGTTGGTTTGTTGGCTTGTTGGTTTGTTGGTTTGTTGGCTTGTTGGCTTGTTGGTTTGTTGGTTTGTTGGCTTGTTGGTTACTTAGTTTGTTGGTTTGTTGGCATGTTGGTTTGTTGGTTTGTTGGTTTGTTGGCTTGTTGGTTTGTTGGTTTGTTGGCTTATTGGCTTGTTGGTTTGTTGGTTTGTTGGTTTGTTGGTTTGTTGGTTTGTTGGTTTGTTGGTTTATTTGTTTATTGGTTTGTGGGCTTGCTGGTTTGTTGGTTTGTTGGTTTGTTGGCTTTTTGGTTTGTTGGTTTCTTGGCTTGTTGGCTTGTTGGTTTGTTGTTTTGATGGCTTGTTGGCGTGTTGGTTTTTTGGTTTGTTGGTTTGTTGGTTTGTTGGCTTGTTGGTTTGTTGGTTTGTTGGCTTGTTGGTTTGTTGGTTTGTTGGTTTGTTGGTTTGTTGGCTTGTTGGCTTGTTGGTTTGTTGGCTTGTTTGTTTGTTGGCTTGTTGGTTTGTTGGTTTGTTGGTTTGTTGGTTTGTTGGCTTGTTGGCTTGTTGCTTTGTTCGTTTGATGGTTTGTTGGTTTGTTGGTTTTTTGGTTTGTTGGTTTGTTGGGTAGTTGGCTTGTTGGCTTGTTGGTTTGTTGGTTTGTTGGCTTGTTGGTTTGTTAGTTTGTTGGTTTGTTGGCTTGTTGGCTTGTTGGTTTGTTGGTTTTTTGGTTTGTTGGTTTGTTGGTTTGTTGGTTTGTTGGTTTATTTGTTTGTTGGTTTGTTGGCTTGTTGGTTTGTTGGTTTGTTGGTTTGTTTGTTTGTTGGTTTGTTGGTTTGCTGGCTTGTTGGTTTGTTGGCTTGTTGGTTTGTTGGTTTGTTGGCTTGTTGGTTTGTTGGTTTGTTGGTTTGTTGGCTTGTTGGCTTGTTGGTTTGTTGGTTTGTTGGCTTGTTGGTTTGTTGGTTTGTTGGCTTGTTGGCTTGTTGCTTTGTTGGTTTGTTGGTTTGTTGGCTTGTTGGCTTGTTGGTTTGTTAGTTTGTTGGCTTTTTGGTTACTTGGTTTGTTGGTTTGTTGGTTTGTTGGTTTGTTGGCTTGTTGGTTTGTTGGTTTGCTGGTTTGTTGGCTTGTTGGCTTGTTGGTTTGTTGGTTTGTTGGTTTGTTGGTTTGTTGGTTTGTTGGTTTTTTGGTTTGTTGGTTTGTTGGTTTGTTGGTTTGTTGGTTTGTTCGCTTGTTGGTTTGTTGGTTTGTTGCCTTGTTGGTTACTTAGTATGTTGGTTTGTTGGTTTGTTGGTTTTTTGGTTTGTTGGCTTGTTGGCTTGTTGGTTTCTTGGTTTGTTGGCTTGTTGGCTTGTTGCTTTGTTGGTTTGTTGGTTTGTTGGCTTGTTGGCTTGTTGGCTTGTTGGTTTGTTAGTTTGCTGGCTTTTTGGTTACTTGGTTTGTTGGTTTGTTGGTTTTTTGGCTTGTTGGTTTGTTGGCTTGTTGGTTTGTTGGTTTGTTGGTTTGTTGGTTTGTTGGCTTGTTGGCTTGTTGGTTTGTTGGCTTGTTGGTTTGTTGGTTTGTTGGCTTGTTGGTTTGTTAGTTTGTTGGTTTGTTGGTTTGTTGGTTTGTTGGTTTGTTGGTTTGTTGGTTTGTTGGTTTGTTGGTTTGTTGGTTTGTTGGTTTATTTGTTTATTGGTTTGTGGGCTTGCTGGTTTGTTGGTTTGTTGGTTTGTTGGCTTGTTGGTTTGTTGGTTTGTTGGCTTGTTGGCTTGTTGGTTTGTTGGTTTGTTGGCTTGTTGGTTACTTAGTTTGTTGGTTTGTTGGCATGTTGGTTTGTTGGTTTGTTGGTTTGTTGGCTTGTTGGTTTGTTGGTTTGTTGGCTTATTGGCTTGTTGGTTTGTTGGTTTGTTGGTTTGTTGGTTTGTTGGTTTGTTGGTTTGTTGGTTTATTTGTTTATTGGTTTGTGGGCTTGCTGGTTTGTTGGTTTGTTGGTTTGTTGGCTTTTTGGTTTGTTGGTTTCTTGGCTTGTTGGCTTGTTGGTTTGTTGTTTTGATGGCTTGTTGGCGTGTTGGTTTTTTGGTTTGTTGGTTTGTTGGTTTGTTGGCTTGTTGGTTTGTTGGTTTGTTGGCTTGTTGGTTTGTTGGTTTGTTGGTTTGTTGGTTTGTTGGCTTGTTGGCTTGTTGGTTTGTTGGCTTGTTTGTTTGTTGGCTTGTTGGTTTGTTGGTTTGTTGGTTTGTTGGTTTGTTGGCTTGTTGGCTTGTTGCTTTGTTCGTTTGATGGTTTGTTGGTTTGTTGGTTTTTTGGTTTGTTGGTTTGTTGGGTAGTTGGCTTGTTGGCTTGTTGGTTTGTTGGTTTGTTGGCTTGTTGGTTTGTTAGTTTGTTGGTTTGTTGGCTTGTTGGCTTGTTCGTTTGTTGGTTTTTTGGTTTGTTGGTTTGTTGGTTTGTTGGTTTGTTGGTTTATTTGTTTGTTGGTTTGTTGGCTTGTTGGTTTGTTGGTTTGTTGGTTTGTTTGTTTGTTGGTTTGTTGGTTTGCTGGCTTGTTGGTTTGTTGGCTTGTTGGTTTGTTGGTTTGTTGGCTTGTTGGTTTGTTGGTTTGTTGGTTTGTTGGCTTGTTGGCTTGTTGGTTTGTTGGTTTGTTGGCTTGTTGGTTTGTTGGTTTGTTGGCTTGTTGGCTTGTTGCTTTGTTGGTTTGTTGGTTTGTTGGCTTGTTGGCTTGTTGGTTTGTTAGTTTGTTGGCTTTTTGGTTACTTGGTTTGTTGGTTTGTTGGTTTGTTGGTTTGTTGGCTTGTTGGTTTGTTGGTTTGCTGGTTTGTTGGCTTGTTGGCTTGTTGGTTTGTTGGTTTGTTGGTTTGTTGGTTTGTTGGTTTGTTGGTTTTTTGGTTTGTTGGTTTGTTGGTTTGTTGGTTTGTTGGTTTGTTCGCTTGTTGGTTTGTTGGTTTGTTGCCTTGTTGGTTACTTAGTATGTTGGTTTGTTGGTTTGTTGGTTTTTTGGTTTGTTGGCTTGTTGGCTTGTTGGTTTCTTGGTTTGTTGGCTTGTTGGCTTGTTGCTTTGTTGGTTTGTTGGTTTGTTGGCTTGTTGGCTTGTTGGCTTGTTGGTTTGTTAGTTTGCTGGCTTTTTGGTTACTTGGTTTGTTGGTTTGTTGGTTTTTTGGCTTGTTGGTTTGTTGGCTTGTTGGTTTGTTGGTTTGTTGGTTTGTTGGCTTGTTGGCTTGTTGGTTTGTTGGCTTGTTGGTTTGTTGGTTTGTTGGCTTGTTGGTTTGTTAGTTTGTTGGTTTGTTGGTTTGTTGGTTTGTTGGTTTGTTGGTTTATTTGTTTGTTGGTTTGTTGGCTTGTTGGTTTGTTGGTTGTTGGCTTGTTGGCTTGTTGGTTTGTTGGTTTGTTGGCTTGTTGGCTTGTTGGTTTGTTGGTTTGTTGGTTTGTTGGTTTGTTGGCTTGTTGGTTTGTTGGTTTGTTGGCTTGCTGGTTTGTTGGTTTGTTGGTTTGTTGGCTTGTTGGCTTGTTGGTTTGTTGGTTTGTTGGCTTGTTGGTTACTTAGTTTGTTGGTTTGTTGGGATGTTGGTTTGTTGGTTTGTTGGTTTGTTGCCTTGTTGGTTTGTTGGTTTGTTGGCTTGTTGGCTTGTTGGTTTGTCGGATTGTTGGTTTGTTGGTTTGTTGGTTTGTTGGTTTGTTGGTTTGTTGGCTTGTTGGTTTGTTAGTTTGTTGGTTTGTTGGTTTGTTGGTTTGTTGGCTTGTTGATTTGTTGGTTGTTGGCTTGTTGGCTTGTTGGTTTGTTGGTTTGTTGGCTCATTGGCTTGTTGGTTTGTTGGTTTGTTGGTTTGTTGGTTTGTTGGCTTGTTGGTTTGTTGGTTTGTTGGCTTGCTGGTTTGTTGGTTTGTTGGTTTGTTGGCTTGTTGGCTTGTTGGCTTGTTGGTTTGTTGGTTTGTTGGCTTGCTGGTTTCTTGGTTTGTTGGCTTGTTGGCTTGTTGCTTTGTTGGTTTGTTGGTTTGTTGGCTTGTTGGCTTGTTGGCTTGTTAGTTTGTTGGCTTTTTGGTTACTTGGTTTGTTGGTTTGTTGGCTTGTTGGTTTGTTGGCTTGTTGGTTTGTTTGTTTGTTGATTTGTTGGTTTGTTGGCTTGTTGGCTTGTTGGTTTGTTGGTTTGTTGGTTTGTTGGTTTGTTGGTTTGTTGGTTTTTTGGTTTGTTCGTTTATTTGTGTATTGGTTTGTTGGCTTGTTGGTTTGTTGGTTTGTTGGTTTGTTGGCTTGTTGGTTTGTTGGTTTGTTGGCTTGTTGGCTTGTTGGTTTGTTGGTTTGTTGGCTTGTTGGCTTGTTGGTTTGTTGGTTTGTTGGTTTTTCGGTTTGTTGGTTTGTTGGTTTGTTGGTTTGTTGGTTTGTTGGTTTGTTGGTTTATTTGTTTGTTGGTTTGTTGGCTTGTTGGTTTGTTGGTTTGTTGGTTTGTTGGCTTGTTGGTTTGTTGGTTTGTTGGCTTGTTGGCTTGTTGCTTTGTTGGTTTCTTGGTTTGTTGGCTTGTTGGCTTGTTGGTTTGTTAGTTTGTTGGCTTTTTGGTTACTTGGTTTGTTGGTTTGTTGGCTTGTTGGTTTGTTGGCTTGTTGGTTTGTTGGTTTGCTGGCTTGTTGGCTTGTTGGTTTGTTGGTTTGTTGGTTTGTTGGTTTGTTGGTTTGTTGGTTTGTTGGTTTGTTGGCTTGTTGGTTTGTTGGTTTGTTGGCTTGTTGGCTTGTTGGTTTGTTGGTTTGTTGGCTTGTTGGTTTGTTAGTTTGGGGGATTTTTGGCTTGTTGGCTTGTTGGTTTGTTGGTTTTTTGGTTTGTTGGTTTGTTGGTTTACTTTTTTGTTAATTTGTTGGTTTGTAGGTTTGTTGGTTTGTTGGTTTGTTGGTTTGTTGGTTTGTTCGTTTGTTGGTTTGTTGGTTATTTGGTTTGTTGGTTTATTGGTTTGTTGGTTTGTTGGTTTGTTTGTTTATTTGTTTGTTGGTTTGTTAGTTTGTTGGTTTTTTGGTTTGTTGGTTTATTTGTTTGTTGGTTTGTTGGTTTGTAGGTTTGTTGGTTTATTGGTTTGTTGGTTTGTTGGTTTGTTGGTTTGTTGGTTTGTTGGTTTGTTCGTTTGTTGGTTTGTTGGTTAATTGGTTTGTTGGTTTGTTGGTTTGTTGGCTTGTTGGTTTGTTGGTTTGTTGGTTTTTTCGTTTGTTGGTTTGTTGGTTTGTTGGTTTGTTGGTTTGTTCGTTTGATGGTTTGTTGGTTTGTTGGTTTTTTGGTTTGTTGGTTTATTTGTTTGTTGGTTTGTTGGCTTGTTGGTTTGTTGGTTTGTTGGTTTGTTGGCTTGTTGGTTTGTTGGTTTGTTGGTTTGTTGGCTTGTTGGTTTGTTGGTTTGTTGGCTTGTTGGCTTGTTGGTTTGTTGGCTTGTTGGCTTGTTGGTTTGTTGGTTTGTTGGTTTTTTGGTTTGTTGGTTTGTTGGTTTGTTGGTTTGTTGGTTTATTTGTTTGTTGGTTTGTTGGCTTGTTGGGTTGTTGGCTTGTTGGTTTGTTGGTTTGTTGGTTTGTTGGCTTGTTGGTTTGTTGGCTTGTTGGCTTGTTGGCTTGTTGCTTTGTTGGCTTGTTGGTTTGTAAGTTTGTTGGCTTTTTGGTTACTTGGTTTGTTGGTTTGTTGGTTTGTTGGCTTGTTGGCTTGTTGGTTTGTTGGTTTGTTGGCTTGTTGGTTTGTTGGTTTGTTGGTTTTTTGGTTTGTTGGCTTGTTGGTTTGTTGGTTGTTGGCTTGTTGGCTTGTTGGTTTGTTGGTTTGTTGGTTTGTTGGTTTGTTGGTTTATTTGTTTGTTTGTTTGTTGGCTTGTTGGTTTGTTGGTTGTTGGCTTGTTGGCTTGTTGGTTTGTTGGTTTGTTGGCTCATTGGCTTGTTGGTTTGTTGGTTTGTTGGTTTGTTGGTTTGTTGGCTTGTTGGTTTGTTGGTTTGTTGGCTTGCTGGTTTGTTGGTTTGTTGGTTTGTTGGCTTGTTGGCTTGTTGGTTTGTTGGTTTGTTGGCTTGTTGGTTTCTTGGTTTGTTGGTTTGTTGGCTTGTTGGCTTGTTGCTTTGTTGGTTTGTTGGTTTGTTGGCTTGTTGGCTTGTTGGCTTGTTAGTTTGTTGGCTTTTTGGTTACTTTGTTTTTTTGGTTTGTTGGTTTGTTGGCTTGTTGGTTTGTTGGCTTGTTGGTTTGTTTGTTTGTTGGTTTGTTGGTTTGTTGGCTTGTTGGCTTGTTGGCTTGTTGGTTTGTTGGTTTGTTGGTTTGTTGGTTTATTGGTTTGTTGGTTTTTTGGTTTGTTGGTTTATTTGTTTATTGGTTTGTTGGCTTGTTGGTTTGTTGGTTTGTTGGTTTGTTGGCTTGTTGGTTTGTTGGTTTGTTGGCTTGTTGGCTTGTTGGTTTGTTGGTTTGTTGGTTTGTTGGCTTGTTGGCTTGTTGGTTTGTTGGTTTGTTGGTTTTTCGGTTTGTTGGTTGGTTGGTTTGTTGGTTTGTTGGTTTGTTGGTTTATTTGTTTGTTGGTTTGTTGGCTTGTTGGTTTGTTGGTTTGTTGGTTTGTTGGCTTGTTGGTTTGTTGGTTTGTTGGCTTGTTGGCTTGTTGCTTTGTTGGCTTCTTGGTTTGTTGGCTTGTTGGCTTGTTGGTTTGTTAGTTTGTTGGCTTTTTGGTTACTTGGTTTGTTGGTTTGTTGGTTTGTTGGCTTGTTGGTTTGTTGGCTTGTTGGTTTGTTGGTTTGCTGGCTTGTTGGCTTGTTGGTTTGTTGGTTTGTTGGTTTGTTGGTTTGTTGGTTTGTTGGTTTGTTGGTTTGTTGGTTTGTTGGTTTGTTGGCTTGTTGGTTTGTTGGTTTGTTGGCTTGTTGGCTTGTTGGTTTGTTGGTTTGTTGGCTTGTTGGTTTGTTAGTTTGGTGGTTTCTTGGCTTGTTGGCTTGTTGGTTTGTTGGTTTTTTGGTTTGTTGGTTTGTTGGTTTACTTTTTTGTTAATTTGTTGGTTTGTAGGTTTGTTGGTTTGTTGGTTTGTTGGTTTGTTGGTTTGTTGGTTTGTTCGTTTGTTGGTTTGTTGGTTATTTGGTTTGTTGGTTTATTTGTTTGTTGGTTTGTTGGTTTGTTTGTTTATTTGTTTGTTGGTTTGTTAGTTTGTTGGTTTTTTGGTTTGTTGGTTTATTTGTTTGTTGGTTTGTTGGTTTGTTGGTTTGTAGGTTTGTTGGTTTATTGGTTTGTTGGTTTGTTGGTTTGTTGGTTTGTTGGTTTGTTCGTTTGTTGGTTTGTTGGTTAATTGGTTTGTTGGTTTGTTGGTTTGTTGGCTTGTTGGTTTGTTGGTTTGTTGGTTTTTTCGTTTGTTGGTTTGTTGGTTTGTTGGTTTGTTGGTTTGTTCGTTTGATGGTTTGTTGGTTTGTTGGTTTTTTGGTTTGTTGGTTTATTTGTTTGTTGGTTTGTTGGTTTGTTGGCTTGTTGGTTTGTTGGTTTGTTGGCTTGTTGGTTTGTTGGTTTGTTGGCTTGTTGGCTTGTTGGTTTGTTGGCTTGTTGGCTTGTTGGTTTGTTGGTTTGTTGGTTTTTTGGTTTGTTGGTTTGTTGGTTTGTTGGTTTGTTGGTTTGTTGGTTTGTTGGTTTATTTGTTTGTTGGCTTGTTGGCTTGTTGGTTTGTTGGCTTGTTGGTTTGTTGGTTTGTTGGTTTGTTGGCTTGTTGGTTTGTTGGCTTGTTGGCTTGTTGGCTTGTTGCTTTGTTGGCTTGTTGGTTTGTAAGTTTGTTGGCTTGTTGGTTTGTTGGTTAGTTGGTTTGTTGGCTTGTTGGTTTGTTGGTTTGTTGGTTTGTTGGCTTGCTGGTTTGTTGGTTTGTTGGTTTGTTGGCTTGTTGGCTTGTTGGTTTGTTGGTTTGTTGGCTTGTTGGTTTCTTGGTTTGTTGGTTTTGTTGGCTTGTTGGCTTGTTGCTTTGTTGGTTTGTTGGTTTGTTGGCTTGTTGGCTTGTTGGCTTGTTGGTTTGTTGGTTTGTTGGTTTGTTGGTTTGTTGGTTTGTTGGTTTTTTGGTTTGTTGGTTTATTTGTTTATTGGTTTGTTGGCTTGTTGGTTTGTTGGTTTGTTGGTTTGTTGGCTTGTTGGTTTGTTGGTTTGTTGGCTTGTTGGCTTGTTGGTTTGTTGGTTTGTTGGCTTGTTGGCTTGTTGGTTTGTTGGTTTGTTGGTTTTTCGGTTTGTTGGTTGGTTGGTTTGTTGGTTTGTTGGTTTGTTGGTTTGTTGGTTTATTTGTTTGTTGGTTTGTTGGCTTGTTGGTTTCTTGGTTTGTTGGTTTGTTGGCTTGTTGGTTTGTTGGTTTGTTGGCTTGTTGGCTTGTTGCTTTGTTGGCTTCTTGGTTTGTTGGCTTGTTGGCTTGTTGGTTTGTTAGTTTGTTGGCTTTTTGGTTACTTGGTTTGTTGGTTTGTTGGTTTGTTGGCTTGTTGGTTTGTTGGCTTGTTGGTTTGTTGGTTTGCTGGCTTGTTGGCTTGTTGGTTTGTTGGTTTGTTGGTTTGTTGGTTTGTTGGTTTGTTGGTTTGTTGGTTTGTTGGTTTGTTGGCTTGTTGGTTTGTTGGTTTGTTGGCTTGTTGGCTTGTTGGTTTGTTGGTTTGTTGGCTTGTTGGTTTGTTAGTTTGGTGGTTTTTTGGCTTGTTGGCTTGTTGGTTTGTTGGTTTTTTGGTTTGTTGGTTTGTTGGTTTACTTTTTTGTTAATTTGTTGGTTTGTAGGTTTGTTGGTTTGTTGGTTTGTTGGTTTGTTGGTTTGTTGGTTTGTTCGTTTGTTGGTTTGTTGGTTATTTGGTTTGTTGGTTTATTTGTTTGTTGGTTTGTTGGTTTGTTTGTTTATTTGTTTGTTGGTTTGTTAGTTTGTTGGTTTTTTGGTTTGTTGGTTTATTTGTTTGTTGGTTTGTTGGTTTGTAGGTTTGTTGGTTTATTGGTTTGTTGGTTTGTTGGTTTGTTGGTTTGTTGGTTTGTTCGTTTGTTGGTTTGTTGGTTAATTGGTTTGTTGGTTTGTTGGTTTGTTGGCTTGTTGGTTTGTTGGTTTGTTGGTTTTTTCGTTTGTTGGTTTGTTGGTTTGTTGGTTTGTTGGTTTGTTCGTTTGATGGCTTGTTGGTTTGTTGGTTTTTTGGTTTGTTGGTTTATTTGTTTGTTGGTTTGTTGGCTTGTTGGTTTGTTGGTTTGTTGGTTTGTTGGCTTGTTGGTTTGTTGGTTTGTTGGCTTGTTGGTTTGTTGGTTTGTTGGCTTGTTGGCTTGTTGGTTTGTTGGCTTGTTGGCTTGTTGGTTTGTTGGTTTGTTGGTTTTTTGGTTTGTTGGTTTGTTGGTTTGTTGGTTTGTTGGTTTGTTGGTTTATATGTTTGTTGGCTTGTTGGCTTGTTGGTTTGTTGGCTTGTTGGTTTGTTGGTTTGTTGGTTTGTTGGCTTGTTGGCTTGTTGGCTTGTTGGCTTGTTGGCTTGTTGCTTTGTTGGCTTGTTGGTTTGTAAGTTTGTTGGCTTTTTGGTTACTTGGTTTGTTGGTTTGTTGGTTTGTTGGCTTGTTGGCTTGTTGGTTTGTTGGTTTGTTGGTTTGTTGGTTTGTTGGTTTGTTGGTTTTTTGGTTTGTTGGTTTATTTGTTTATTGGTTTGTTGGCTTGTTGGTTTGTTGGTTTGTTGGTTTGTTGGCTTGTTGGTTTGTTGGTTTGTTGGCTTGTTGGCTTGTTGGTTTGTTGGTTTGTTGGCTTGTTGGCTTGTTGGTTTGTTGGTTCGTTGGTTTTTCGGTTTGTTGGTTTGTTGGTTTGTTGGTTTGTTGGTTTATTGGTTTATTTGTTTGTTGGTTTGTTGGCTTGTTGGTTTGTTGGTTTGTTGGTTTGTTGGCTTGTTGGTTTGTTGGTTTGTTGGCTTGTTGGCTTGTTGCTTTGTTGGTTTCTTGGTTTGTTGGCTTGTTGGCTTGTTGGTTTGTTAGTTTGTTGGCTTTTTGGTTACTTGGTTTGTTGGTTTGTTGGTTTGTTGGCTTGTTGGTTTGTTGGCTTGTTGGTTTGTTGGTTTGCTGGCTTGTTGGCTTGTTGGTTTGTTGGTTTGTTGGTTTGTTGGTTTGTTGGTTTGTTGGTTTGTTGGTTTGTTGGCTTGTTGGTTTGTTGGTTTGTTGGCTTGTTGGCTTGTTGGTTTGTTGGTTTGTTGGCTTGTTGGTTTGTTAGTTTGGTGGTTTTTTGGCTTGTTGGCTTGTTGGTTTGTTGGTTTTTTGGTTTGTTGGTTTGTTGGTTTACTTTTTTGTTAATTTGTTGGTTTGTAGGTTTGTTGGTTTGTTGGTTTGTTGGTTTGTTGGTTTGTTGGTTTGTTCGTTTGTTGGTTTGTTGGTTATTTGGTTTGTTGGTTTATTGGTTTGTTGGTTTGTTGGTTTGTTTGTTTATTTGTTTGTTGGTTTGTTAGTTTGTTGGTTTTTTGGTTTGTTGGTTTATTTGTTTGTTGGTTTGTTGGTTTGTAGGTTTGTTGGTTTATTGGTTTGTTGGTTTGTTGGTTTGTTGGTTTGTTGGTTTGTTGGTTTGTTCGTTTGTTGGTTTGTTGGTTAATTGGTTTGTTGGTTTGTTGGTTTGTTGGCTTGTTGGTTTGTTGGTTTGTTGGTTTTTTCGTTTGTTGGTTTGTTGGTTTGTTGGTTTGTTGGTTTGTTGGTTTGTTGGTTTGTTCGTTTGATGGTTTGTTGGTTTGTTGGTTTTTTGGTTTGTTGGTTTATTTGTTTGTTGGTTTGTTGGCTTGTTGGTTTGTTGGTTTGTTGGCTTGGTGGTTTGTTGGTTTGTTGGTTTGTTGGCTTGTTGGCTTGTTGGTTTGTTGGTTTGTTGGTTTGTTGGTTTGTTGGTTTGTTGGTTTGTTGGTTTGTTGGCTTGTTGCTTTGTTGGTTTGTTGGCTTGTTGGCTTGTTGGCTTGTTGGTTTGTTGGTTTGTTGGCTTGTTGGTTTGTTGGTTTGTTAGTTTGTTGGCTTGTTGGCTTGCTGGTTTGTTGGTTTGTTTGCTTGTTGGTTTGTTGGTTTGTTGGCTCGTTGGCTTGTTGCTTTGTTGGTTTGTTGGTTTGTTGGCTTGTTGGCTTGTTGGTTTGTTAGTTTGTTGGCTTTTTGGTTACTTGGTCTGTTGGTTTGTTGGTTTGTTGGCTTGTTGGTTTGTTGGCTTGTTAGTTTGTTGGTTTGTTGGTTTGTTGGCTTGTTGGCTTGTTGGCTTGTTGGTTTGTTAGTTTGTTGGTTTGTTGGTTTGTTGGTTTGTTGGTTTGTTAGTTTTTCGGTTTGTTGGTTTGTTTGTTTGTTGGCTTGTTGGCTTGTTGGTTTGTTGGCTTGTTGGCTTGTTGGTTTATTGATTTGTTGGCTTGTTGGTTACTTAGTTTGTTGGTTTGTTGGATTGTTGGCTTGTTGGTTTGTTGGTTTGTTGGTTTGTTGGCTTGTTGGCTTGTTGGTTTGTTGGTTTGTTGGTTTGTTGGCTTGTTGGTTTGTTGGTTTGTTGGCTTGTTGGCTTGTTGCTTTGTTGGTTTGTTGGTTTGTTGGCTTGTTGGCTTGTTGGTTTGTTGGTTTGTTGGCTTGTTGGTTTGTTGGCTTGTTGGCTTGTTGGTTTGTTGGCTTGTTGGTTACTTAGTTTGTTGGTTTGTTGGTTTGTTGGTTTGTTGGCTTGTTGGCTTGTTGGTTTGTTGATTTGTTGGTTTGTTGGTTTGTTGGTTTGTTGGTTTGTTGGTTTTTTGGTTTGTTGGTTTGTTGGTTTGTTGGTTTGTTGGCTTGTTGGTTTGTTGGCTTGTTGGCTTGTTGGTTTGTTGGCTTGTTGGTTACTTAGTTTGTTGGTTTGTTGGTTTGTTGGCTTGTTGGCTTGTTGGTTTGTTGTTTTGTTGGCTTGTTGGCTTGTTGTTTTGTTGGTTTGTTGGTTTGTTGGTTTGTTGGCTTGTTGGTTTGTTAGTTTGTTGGCTTTTTGGTTACATGGTTTGTTGGTTTGTTGGTTTGCTGGCTTGTTGGTTTGTTGGCTTGTTGGTTTGTTGGTTTGTTGGTTTGTTGGCTTGTTGGCTTGTTGGCTTGTTGGTTTGTTGGTTTGTTAGCTTGTTGGTTGGTTGGTCTGTTGGTTTGTTGGCTTGTTGGCTTGTTGGTTTGTTGGTTTGTTGGCTTGTTGGTTTGTTGGTTTGTTGGCTTGTTGGCTTGTTGGCTTGTTGGTTTGTTGGTTTGTTGGCTTGTTTGTTTGTTAGTTTGTTGGTTTTTTGGCTTGTTGGCTTGTTGGTTTGTTGGTTTTTTGGTTTGTTGGTTTGTTGGTTTCTTGGTTTGTTGGCTTGTTGGTTTGTTGGTTTGTTGGCTTGTTGGTTTGTTAGTTTGTTGGTTTGTTGGCTTGTTGGCTTGTTGGTTTGTTGGTTTTTTGGTTTGTTGGTTTGTTGGTTTGTTGGTTTGTTGGTTTGTTGGTTTATTTGTTTGTTGGTTTGTTAGTTTGTTGGTTTGTTGGTTTGTTGGCTTGTTGGTTTGTTGGTTTGTTGGTTTTTTGGTTTGTTGGTTTGTTGGTTTGTTGGTTTGTTGGTTTGTTGGTTTATTTGTTTGTTGGTTTGTTGGCTTGTTGGTTTGTTGGTTTGTTGGTTTGTTGGCTTGTTGGTTTTTTGGTTTGTTGGCTTGTTGGCTTGTTGGTTTGTTGGTTTGTTGGCTTGCTGGTTACTTAGTTTGTTGGTTTGTTGGCATGTTGGTTTGTTTGTTTGTTGGTTTGTTGGCTTGTTGGTTTGTTGGTTTGTTGGCTTGTTGGCTTGTTGGTTTGTTGGTTTGTTGGTTTGTTGGCTTGTTAGTTTGTTGGTTTGTTGGCTTGTTGGTTTGTTAGTTTGTTGGTTTGTTGGTTTGTTGGTTTGTTGGTTTGTTGGTTTGTTGGTTTATTTGTTTGTTGGCTTGTAGGTTTGTTGGTTTGTTGGTTTGTTGGCTTGTTGGTTTGTTGGTTTGTTGGATTGTTGGCTTGTTGGTTTGTTGGCTTGTTGGCTTGTTGGTTTGTTGGTTTGTTGGTTTGTTGGTTTGTTGGTTTGTTGGCTTGTTGGTTTGTTGGTTTGTTGGCTTGTTGGTTTGTTGGTTTGTTGGTTTGTTGGCTTGTTGGCTTGTTGGTTTGTTGGTTTGTTGGTTTGTTGGCTTGTTGGCTTGTTGGTTTGTTGGTTTGTTGGTTTGTTGGCTTGTTGCTTTGTTGGTTTGATGGTTTGTTGGCTTGTTGGCTTGTTGGTTTGTTAGTTTGTTGGCTTTTCGGTTACTTGGTTTGTTGGTTGGTTGGTTTGTTGGCTTGTTTGTTTGTTGGCTTGTTGGTTAGTTGGTTTGTTGGCTTGTTGGCTTGTTGGTTTGTTGGTTTGTTGGTTTGTTGGTTGGTTGGTTTTTTGGTTTGTTGGTTTATTTGTTTATTGGTTTGTTGGCTTGTTGGTTTGTTGGTTTGTTGGTTTGTTGGCTTGTTGATTTGTTGGTTTGTTGGCTTGTTGGCTTGTTGGTTTGTTGGTTTGTTGGCTTGTTGTCTTGTTGGTTTGTTGGTTTGTTGGTTTTTTTGTTTGTTGGTTTGTTGGTTTGTTGGTTTGTTGGTTTATTTGTTTGTTGGTTTGTTGGCTTGTTGGTTTGTTGGTTTGTTGGTTTGTTGGCTTGTTGGTTTGTTAGTTTGTTGGCTTATTGGCTTGTTGCTTTGTTGGTTTGTTGGTTTGTTGTCTTGTTGGCTTGTTGGTTTGTTAGTTTGTTGGCTTTTTGGTCACTTGGTTTGTTGGTTTGTTGGTTTGTGTGCTTGTTGGTTTGTTGGTTTGTTGGTTTGTTGGCTTGTTGGTTTGTTGGTTTGTTGGCTTGTTGGCTTGTTGCTTTGTTGGTTTGTTGGTTTTTTGGTTTGTTGGCTTGTTGGTTTGTTGGTTTGTTGGCTTGTTGGCTTGTTGGTTTGTTGGTTTGTTGGCTTGTTGGTTTGTTGGTTTGTTGGCTTGTTGGCTTGTTGCTTTGTTGGTTTGTTGGTTTGTTGGTTTGTTGGCTTGTTGGTTTGTTGGTTTGTTGGCTTGTTGGCTTGTTGGTTTGTTAGTTTGTTGGCTTGTTGGTTTGTTAATTTGTTGGTTTGTTTGCTTGATGGCTTGTTTGTTGGTTGTTGGCTTGTTGGTTACTTAGTTTGTTGGTTTGTTGGCATGTTGGTTTGTTGGTTTGTTGGCTTGTTGGTTTGTTGGTTTGTTGGCTTGTTGGTTTGTTGGTTTGTTGGTTTGTTGGCTTGTTGGTTTGTTGGTTTGTTGGCTTGTTGGTTTGTTAGTTTGTTGGTTTGTTGGTTTGTTGGTTTGTTGGTTTGTTGGTTTATTTGTTTGTTGGTTTGTTGGCTTGTTGGTTTGTTGGTTTGTTGGTTTGTTGGTTTGTTGGTTTGTTGGTTTGTTCGTTTGTTGGTTTGTTGGTTTGTTGGTTTGTTCGTTTGTTGGCTTGTTTGTTTGTTGGCTTGTTGCCTTGTTGGTTCGTTGGTTTTTTGGTTTCTTGGTTTGTTCGTTTGTTGGTTTGTTTGTTTGTTGGTTTGTTCGTTTGTTGATTCGTTGGTTACTTGGTTTTTTGTTTGTTGGTTTGTTGGTTTGTTGGTTTGTTGGTTTGTTGGTTTTTTGGTTTGTTGGTTTATTGGTTTGTTGGTTTTTTGGTTTGTTGGTTTGTTGGTTTGTTGGTTTGTTGGTTTATTTGTTTGTTGGTTTGTTGGTTTGTTGGTTTGTTGGTTTGTTAGTTTGTTGGTTTGTTGGTTTGTTGGTTTGTTGGCTTGTTGGTTTGTTGGTTTGTTGGTTTGTTGGTTTTTTGGTTTGTTGATTTGTTGGTTTGTTGGTTTGTTGGTTTATTTGTTTGTTGGTTTGTTGGTTTGTTGGTTTGTTGGTTTGGTGGTTTGGTGGTTTGTTGGTTTGTTGGTTTGTTGGTTTATTTGTTTGTTGGTTTGTTGGTTTGTTGGCTTGTTGGTTTGTTGGTTTTTTTGGCTTGTTGGCTTGTTGGTTTGTTGGTTTGTTGGCTTATTGGTTACTTAGTTTGTTGGTTTGTTGGCATGTTGGTTTGTTGGTTTGTTGGTTTGTTGGCTTCTTGGTTTGTTGGTTTGTTGGCTTGTTGGCTTGTTGGTTTGTTGGTTTGTTGGTTTGTTTGCTTGTTGGTTTGTTGGTTTGTTGGCTTGTTGGCTTGTTGGTTTGTTGGTTTGTTAACTTGTTGGTTACTTAGTTTGTTGGTTTGTTGGCATGTTGGTTTGTTGGTTTGTTGGTTTGTTGGCTTGTTGGCTTGTGGGTTTGTTGGCTTGTTGGTTTGTTGGTTTGTTGGTTTGTTGGCTTGTTGGTTTGTTGGTTTGTTGGTTTGTTGGCTTGTTGGCTTGTTGGCTTGTTGCTTTGTTGGTTTGTTGGTTTGTTGGCTTGTTGGCTTGTTGGTTTGTTAGTTTGTTGGCTTTTTGGTTACTTGGTTTGTTTGTTTGTTGGTTTGTTGGCTTGTTGGCTTGTTGGTTTGTTGGTTTGTTGGTTTGTTGGTTTGTTGGTTTGTTGGTTTGTTGGTTTTTTGGTTTGTTGGTTTATTTGTTTATTGGTTTGTTGGCTTTTTGGTTTGTTGGTTTGTTGGTTTGTTGGCTTGTTGGTTTGTTGGTTTGTTGGCTTGTTGGCTTGTTGGTTTGTTGGTTTGTTGGTTTGTTGGCTTGTTGGCTTGTTGGTTTGTTGGTTTGCTGGTTTTTCGGTTTGTTGGTTTGTTGGTTTGTTGGTTTGTTGGTTTGTTGGTTTATTTGTTTGTTGGTTTGTTGGCTTGTTGGTTTGTTGGTTTGTTGGTTTGTTGGCTTGTTGGTTTGTTGGTTTGTTGGCTTGTTGGCTTGTTGCTTTGTTGGTTTCTTGGTTTGTTGGCTTGTTGGCTTGTTGGTTTGTTAGCTTGTTGGCTTTTTGGTTACTTGGTTTGTTGGTTTGTTGGTTTGTTGGCTTGTTGGTTTGTTTGCTTGTTGGTTTGTTGGTTTGCTGGCTTATTGGCTTGTTGGTTTGTTGGTTTGTTGGTTTGTTGATTTGTTGGTTTGTTGGTTTGTTGGTTTGTTGGCTTGTTGGTTTGTAGGTTTGTTGGCTTGTTGGCTTGTTGGTTTGTTGGTTTGTTGGCTTGTTGGTTTGTTAGTTTGGTGGTTTTTTGGCTTGTTGGCTTGTTGGTTTGTTGGTTTTTTGGTTTGTTGGTTTGTTGGTTTACTTTTTTGTTAATTTGTTGGTTTGTAGGTTTGTTGGTTTGTTGGTTTGTTGGTTTGTTGGTTTGTTCGTTTGTTGGTTTGTTGGTTATTTGGTTTGTTGGTTTATTGGTTTGTTGGTTTGTTGGTTTGTTTGTTTATTTGTTTGTTGGTTTGTTAGTTTGTTGGTTTTTTGGTTTGTTGGTTTATTTGTTTGTTGGTTTGTTGGTTTGTAGGTTTGTTGGTTTATTGGTTTGTTGGTTTGTTGGTTTGTTGGCTTGTTGGTTTGTTGGTTTGTTGGTTTTTTCGTTTGTTGGTTTGTTGGTTTGTTGGTTTGTTCGTTTGATGGTTTGTTGGTTTGTTGGTTTTTTGGTTTGTTGGTTTATTTGTTTGTTGGTTTGTTGGCTTGTTGGTTTGTTGGTTTGTTGGTTTGTTGGCTTGTTGGTTTGTTGGTTTTTTGGTTTGTTGGCTTGTTGGTTTGTTGGTTTGTTGGCTTGTTGGCTTGTTGGTTTGTTGGCTTGTTGGCTTGTTGGTTTGTTGGTTTGTTGGTTTTTTGGTTTGTTGGTTTGTTGGTTTGATGGTTTGTTGGTTTATTGGCTTGTTGGTTTGTTGGCTTGTTGGTTTGTTGGTTTGTTGGTTTGTTGGCTTGTTGGTTTGTTGGCTTGTTGGCTTGTTGGCTTATTGCTTTGTTGGTTTGTTGGTTTGTTGGCTTGTTGGCTTGTTGGTTTGTAAGTTTGTTGGCTTTTTGGTTACTTGGTTTGTTGGTTTGTTGGTTTGTTGGCTTGTTGGTTTGTTGGCTTGTTGGTTTGTTGGTTTGTTGGTTTGTTGGCTTGTTGGCTTGTTGGTTTGTTGGTTTGTTGGTTTGTTGGTTTGTTGGTTTGTTGGTTTGTTGGTTTGTTGGTTTGTTGGCTTGTTGATTTGTTGGTTTGTTGGCTTGTTGGCTTGTTGGTTTGTTGGTTTGTTGGCTTGTTGGTTTGTTGGTTTGTTGGTTTGTTAGTTTGTTGGCTTGTTGGCTTGCTGGTTTGTTGGTTTGTTTGCTTGTTGGTTTGTTGGTTTGTTGGCTCGTTGGCTTGTTGCTTTGTTGGTTTGTTGGTTTGTTGGCTTGTTGGCTTGTTGGTTTGTTAGTTTGTTGGCTTTTTGGTTACTTGGTCTGTTGGTTTGTTGGTTTGTTGGCTTGTTGGTTTGTTGGCTTGTTGGTTTGTTGGTTTGTTGGCTTGTTGGCTTGTTGGCTTGTTGGTTTGTTAGTTTGTTGGTTTGTTGGTTTGTTGGTTTGTTGGTTTGTTAGTTTTTCGGTTTGTTGGTTTGTTTGTTTGTTGGCTTGTTGGCTTGTTGGTTTGTTGGCTTGTTGGCTTGTTGGTTTATTGGTTTGTTGGCTTGTTGGTTACTTAGTTTGTTGGTTTGTTGGATTGTTGGCTTGTTGGTTTGTTGGTTTGTTGGTTTGTTGGCTTGTTGGCTTGTTGGTTTGTTGGTTTGTTGGTTTGTTGGCTTGTTGGTTTGTTGGTTTGTTGGCTTGTTGGCTTGTTGCTTTGTTGGTTTGTTGGTTTGTTGGCTTGTTGGCTTGTTGGTTTGTTAGTTTGTTGGCTTTTTGGTTACTTGGTTTGTTGGTTTGTTGGTTTGTTGGCTTGTTGGTTTGTTGGTTTGTTGGCTTGTTGGCTTGTTGGTTTGTTGGTTTGTTGGTTTGTTGGTTTGTTGGTTTGTTGGTTTGTTGGTTTGTTGGTTTTTTGGTTTGTTGGTTTGTTGGTTTGTTGGTTTGTTGGTTTGTTGGTTTGTTGGCTTGTTGGTTTGTTGGCTTGTTGGCTTGTTGGTTTGTTGGTTTGTTGGCTTGTTGGTTACTTAGTTTGTTGGTTTGTTGGTTTGTTGGTTTATTGGCTTGTTGGATTGTTGGTTTGTTGTTTTGTTGGCTTGTTGGCTTGTTGTTTTGTTGGTTTGTTGGTTTGTTGGCTTGTTGGCTTGTTGGTTTGTTAGTTTGTTGGCTTTTTGGTTACATGGTTTGTTGGTTTGTTGGTTTGCTGGCTTGTTGGTTTTTTGGCTTGTTGGTTTGTTGGTTTGTTAGTTTGTTGGCTTGTTGGCTTGTTGGCTTGTTGGTTTGTTGGTTTGTTAGCTTGTTGGTTGGTTGGTCTGTTGGTTTGTTGGCTTGTTGGCTTGTTGGTTTGTTGGTTTGTTGGCTTGTTGGTTTGTTGGTTTGTTGGCTTGTTGGCTTGTTGGCTTGTTGGTTTGTTGGTTTGTTGGCTTGTTTGTTTGTTAGTTTGTTGGTTTTTTGGCTTGTTGGCTTGTTGGTTTGTTGGTTTTTTGGTTTGTTGGTTTGTTGGTTTGTTGGTTTGTTGGCTTGTTGGTTTATTGGTTTGTTGGCTTGTTGGTTTGTTAGTTTGTTGGTTTGTTGGTTTGTTGGTTTGTTGGTTTGTTGGTTTGTTGGTTTATTTGTTTGTTGGTTTGTTGGTTTGTTGGTTTGTTGGTTTGTTGGCTTGTTGGTTTGTTGGTTTGTTGGTTTTTTGGTTTGTTGGTTTGTTGGTTTGTTGGTTTGTTGGTTTATTTGTTTGTTGGTTTGTTGGCTTGTTGGTTTGTTGGTATGTTGGTTTGTTGGCTTGTAGGTTTTTTGGTTTGTTGGCTTGTTGGCTTGTTGGTTTGTTGGTTTGTTGGCTTGTTGGTTACTTAGTTTGTTGGTTTGCTGGCATGTTGGTTTGTTTGTTTGTTGGTTTGTTGGCTTGTTGGTTTGTTGGTTTGTTGGCTTGTTGGTTTGTTGGTTTGTTGATTTGTTGGCTTGTTGGTTTGTTGGTTTGTTGGCTTGTTGGTTTGTTAGTTTGTTGGTTTGTTGGTTTGTTGGTTTGTTGGTTTGTTGGTTTGTTGGTTTGTTGGTTTATTTGTTTGTTGGCTTGTAGGTTTGTTGGTTTGTTGGTTTGTTGGCTTGTTGGTTTGTTGGTTTGTTGGATTGTTGGCTTGTTGGTTTGTTGGCTTGTTGGCTTGTTGGTTTGTTGGTTTGTTGGTTTGTTGGTTTGTTGGTTTGTTGGCTTGTTGGTTTGTTGGTTTGTTGGCTTGTTGGTTTGTTGGTTTGTTGGTTTGTTGGCTTGTTGGCTTGTTGGTTTGTTGGTTTGTTGGTTTGTTGGTTTGTTGGCTTGTTGGCTTGTTGCTGTGTTGGTTTGATGGTTTGTTGGCTTGTTGGCTTGTTGGTTTGTTAGTTTGTTGGCTTTTTGGTTACTTGGTTTGTTGGTTGGTTGGTTTGTTGGCTTGTTTGTTTGTTGGCTTGTTGGTTTGTTGGTTTGTTGGCTTGTTGGCTTGTTGGTTTGTTGGTTTGTTGGTTTGTTGGTTTGTTGGTTGGTTGGTTTTTTGGTTTGTTGGTTTATTTGTTTATTGGTTTGTTGGCTTGTTGGTTTGTTGGTTTGTTGGTTTGTTGGCTTGTTGATTTATTGGTTTGTTGGCTTGTTGGCTTGTTGGTTTGTTGGTTTGTTGGCTTGTTGGCTTGTTGGTTTGTTGGTTTGTTGGTTTTTTTGTTTGTTGGTTTGTTGGTTTGTTGGTTTGTTGGTTTATTTGTTTGTTGGTTTGTTGGCTTGTTGGTTTGTTGGTTTGTTGGTTTGTTGGCTTGTTGGTTTGTTGGTTTGTTGGCTTGTTGGCTTGTTGCTTTGTTGGTTTGTTGGTTTGTTGTCTTGTTGGCTTGTTGGTTTGTTAGTTTGTTGGCTTTTTGGTTACTTGGTTTGTTGGTTTGTTGGTTTGTTGGCTTGTTGGTTTGTTGGATTGTTGGTTTGTTGGTTTGTTGGTTTGTTGGCTTGTTGGCTTGTTGGTTTGTTGGTTTGTTGGTTTGTTGGTTTGTTGGTTTGTTGGTTTGTTGGTTTGTTGGTTTGTTGGCTTGTTGGTTTGTTGGTTTGTTGGCTTGTTGGCTTGTTGGTTTGTTAGTTTGTTGGCTTGTTAGTTTGTTAGTTTGTTGGTTTGTTGGCTTGATGGCTTGTTTGTTGGTTGTTGGCTTGTTGGTTACTTAGTTTGTTGGTTTGTTGACATGTTGGTTTGTTGGTTTGTTGGCTTGTTGGTTTGTTGGTTTGTTGGCTTGTTGTTTTGTTGGTTTGTTGGTTTGTTGGCTTGTTGGTTTGTTGGTTTGTTGGCTTGTTGGTTTGTTAGTTTGTTGGTTTGTTGGTTTGTTGGTTTGTTGGTTTGTTGGTTTATTTGTTTGTTGGTTTGTTGGCTTGTTGGTTTGTTGGTTTGTTGGTTTGTTGGTTTGTTGGTTTGTTGGTTTGTTCGTTTGTTGGTTTGTTGGTTTGTTGGTTTGTTCGTTTGTTGGCTTGTTTGTTTGTTGGCTTGTTGCCTTGTTGGTTTGTTGGTTTTTTGGTTTGTTGGTTTGTTCGTTTGTTGGTTTGTTTGTTTGTTGGTTTGTTCGTTTGTTGATTCGTTGGTTACTTGGTTTTTTGTTTGTTGGTTTGTTGGTTTGTTGGCTTGTTGGTTTGTTGGTTTGTTGGTTTTTTGGTTTGTTGGTTTGTTGGTTTGTTGGTTTGTTGGTTTTTTGGTTTGTTGGTTTGTTGGTTTGTTGGTTTGTTGGTTTATTTGTTTGTTGGTTTGTTGGTTTGTTGGTTTGTTGGTTTGTTAGTTTGTTGGTTTGTTGGTTTGTTGGTTTGTTGGCTTGTTGGTTTGTTGGTTTGTTGGTTTGTTGGTTTGTTGGTTTGTTGGTTTGGTGGTTTGTTGGTTTGTTGGTTTGTTGGTTTATTTGTTTGTTGGTTTGTTGGTTTGTTGGCTTGTTGGTTTGTTGGTTTTTTTGGCTTGTTGGCTTGTTGGTTTGTTGGTTTGTTGGCTTATTGTTTACTTAGTTTGTTGGTTTGTTGGCATGTTGGTTTGTTGGTTTGTTGGTTTGTTGGCTTCTTGGTTTGTTGGTTTGTTGGCTTGTTGGCTTGTTGGTTTGTTGGTTTGTTGGTTTGTTTGCTTGTTGGTTTGTTGGTTTGTTGGCTTGTTGGCTTGTTGGTTTGTTGGTTTGTTAACTTGTTGGTTACTTAGTTTGTTGGTTTGTTGGCATGTTGGTTTGTTGGTTTGTTGGTTTGTTGGCTTGTTGGCTTGTTGGTTTGTTGGCTTGTTGGTTTGTTGGTTTGTTGGTTTGTTGGCTTGTTGGTTTGTTGGTTTGTTGGTTTGTTGGCTTGTTGGCTTGTTGGTTTGTTGGTTTGTTGGTTTGTTGGTTTGTTGGTTTGTTGGTTTGTTGGTTTTTTGGTTTTTTGGTTTGTTGGTTTATTTTTTTATTGGTTTGTTGGCTTGTTGGTTTGTTGGTTTGTTGGTTTGTTGGCTTGTTGGTTTGTTGGTTTATTTGTTTGTTGGTTTGTTGGTTTGTTGGTTTAATTGTTTGTTGGTTTGTTGGTTTGTTGGTTTGTTGGTTTGTTGGTTTGTTGGTTTGTTGGCTTGTTGGCTTGTTGGTTTGTTGGTTTGTTGGCTTGTTGGTTACTTAGTTTGTTGGTTTGTTGGCATGTTGGTTTGTTGGTTTGTTGGTTTGTTGGCTTGTTGGTTTGTTGGTTTGTTGGCTTGTTGGCTTGTTGGTTTGTTGGTTTGTTGGCTTGTTGGTTTGTTGGTTTGTTGGCTTGTTGGTTTGTTAGTTTGTTGGTTTGTTGGCTTGTTGGTTTCTTGGTTTGTTGTTTTGTTGGTTTGTTGGTTTGTTGGTTTGGTGGTTTATTGGTTTGTTGGTTTGTTGGTTTATTTGTTTGTTGGTTTATTGGTTTGTTGGTTTGTTGGTTTGTTGGTTTGTTGGCTTGTTGGTTTGATGGTTTGTTGGCTTGTTGGCTTGTTGGTTTGTTGGTTTGTTGGCTTGTTGGTTACTTAGTTTGTTGGTTTGTTGGCATGTTGGTTTGTTGGTTTGTTGGTTTTTTGGCTTGTTGGTTTGATGGTCTGTTGGCTTGTTGGCTTGTTGGTTTGTTGGTTTGTTGGTTTGTTGGCTTGTTGGTTTGTTGGTTTGTTGGTTTGTTGGCTTGTTGGTTTGTTGGTTTGTTGGTTTGTTGGTTTGTTGGCTTGTTGGCTTGTTGGTTTGTTGGTTTGTTGGTTTGTTGGTTTGTTGGTTTGTTGGTTTGTTGGTTTGTTTGTTTTTTGGTTTGTTGGTTTATTTGTTTATTGGTTTGTTGGCTTGTTGGTTTGTTGGTTTGTTGGTTTTTTGGCTTTTTGGTTTGTTGGTTTGTTGGCTTGTTGGCTTGTTGGTTTGTTGGTTTGTTGGCTTGTTGGCTTGTTGGTTTGTTGGTTTGTTGGTTTTTTGGTTTGGTGGTTTGTTGGTTTGTTGGTTTGTTGGTTTGTTGGTTTATTTGTTTGTTGGTTTGTTGGCTTGTTGGTTTGTTGGTTTGTTGGTTTGTTGGCTTGTTGGTTTGTTGGTTTGTTGGCTTGTTGGCTTGTTGCTTTGTTGGTTTGTTGGTTTGTTGTCTTGTTGGCTTGTTGGTTTGTTAGTTGGTTGGCTTTTTGGTTACTTGGTTTGTTGGTTTGTTGGTTTGTTGGCTTGTTGGTTTGTTGGCTTGTTGGTTTGTTGGTTTGTTGGTTTGTTGGCTTGTTGGCTTGTTGGTTTGTTCGTTTGTTGGTTTGTTGGTTTGTCGGTTTGTTGGTTTGTTGGTTTGTTGGCTTGTTGGTTTGTTGGTTTGTTGGCTTGTTGGCTTGTTGGTTTGTTAGTTTGTTGGCTTGTTGGCTTGTTGGTTTGTTGGTTTTTTGGTTTGTTGGTTTGTTGGTTTGTTGGTTTGTTGGTTTGTTGGTTTATTTGTTTGTTGGTTTGTTGGCTTGTTGGTTTGTTGGTTTGTTGGTTTGTTGGCTTGTTGGTTAGTTGGTTTGTTGGTTTTTTGGTTTGTTGGTTTGTTGGTTTGTTGGTTTGTTGGTTTGTTGGTTTGTTGGTTTATTTGTTTGTTGGTTTGTTGGCTTGTTGGTTTGTTGGTTTGTTGGTTTGTTGGCTTGTTGATTTATTGGTTTGTTAACCTGTTGGCTTGCTGGTTTGTTGGTTTGTTGGCTTGTTGGTTACTTAGTTTGTTGGTTTGTTGGCATGTTGGTTTGTTGGTTTGTTGGTTTGTTGGCTTGTTGGTTTGTTGGTTTGTTGGCTTGTTGGTTTGTTGGTTTGTTGGTTTGTTGGTTTGTTGGCTTGTTGGTTTGTTGGTTTGTTGGCTTGTTGGTTTGTTAGTTTGTTGGTTTGTTGGTTTGTTGGTTTGTTGGTTTATTTGTTTGTTTGTTTGTTGGCTTGTTGGTTTGTTGGTTTGTTGGTTTGTTGGTTTGTTGGTTTGTTGGTTTTTTGGTTTGTTCGTTTGTTCGTTTGTTGGTTTGTTGGTTTGTTCGTTTGTTGGCTTGTTTGTTTGTTGGCTTGTTGGCTTTTTGGTTTGTTGGTTTTTTGGTTTGTTGGTTTGTTCGTTTGTTGGTTTGTTTGTTTGTTGGTTAGTTCGTATGTTGTTTCGTTGGTTACTTGGTTTGTTGGTTTGTTGGTTTTTTTGGTTTGTTGGTTTGTTGGTTTTTTGGTTTGTTGGTTTGTTGGTTTTTTGGTTTGTCGGTTTGTTGGTTTGTTGGTTTGCTGGTTTGTTGGTTTATTTGTTTGTTGGTTTGTTGGTTTGTTGGTTTGTTGATTTGTTGGTTTGTTGGTTTGTTGGCTTGTTGGTTTTTTGGTTTGTTGGTTTGTTGGTTAGTTGGTTTGGTGGTTTGTTGGTTTGTTGGTTTGTTGGTTTATTTGTTTGTTGGTTTGTTGGTTTGTTGGTTTTTTGGCTTGTTGGTTTGTTGGTTTGTTGGTTTGTTGGCTTGTTGGCTTGTTGGTTTGTTGGTTTGTTGGCTTGTTGGTTACTTAGTTTGTTGGTTTGTTGGCATGTTGGTTTGTTGGTTTGTTGGTTTTTTGGCTTGTTGGTTTGTTGGTTTGTTGGCTTGTTGGCTAGTTGGTTTGTTGGTTTGTTGGTTTGTTGGTTTGTTGGTTTGTTGGTTTGTTGGTTTGTTGGTTTGTTGGTTTATTTGTTGCTTGGTTTGTTGGCTTCTTGGTTTGTTGGTTTGTTGGTTTGTTGGTTTGGTGGTTTGTTGGGTTGTTGGTTTGTTGGTTTGTTGGTTTGTTGGTTTGTTGGTTTGTTGGTTTTTTGGCTTGCTGGTTTGTTGGTTTGTTGGTTTGTTGGTTTGTTGGTTTGTTGGTTTGTTGGTTTGTTGGCTTGTTGGTTTGTTGGTTTGTTGGCTTGTTGGTTTGTTGGTTTGTTGGTTTGTTAGTTTGTTGGCTTTTTGGTTACTTGGTTTGTGGGTTTGTTGGTTTCTTGGTTTGTTGGTTTGTTGGTTTGTTGGTTTGTTGGTTTGGTGGTTTGTTGGTTTGTTGGTTTGTTGGTTTGTTGGTTTGTTGGTTTGTTGGTTTTTTGGTTTGCTGGTTTGTTGGTTTGTTGGTTTGTTGGTTTGTTGGCTTGTTCGTTACTTGGTTTGTTGGTTTGTTGGTTTGTTGGCTTGTTGGTTTGTTGGTTTGTTGGTTTGTTGGCTTGTTGGTTTGTTGGTTTGTTGGCTTGTTGGTTTGTTGGCTTGTTGGTTTGTGTGCTTGTTGGTTTGTTAATTTGTTGGCTTTTTGGTTACTTGGTTTGTTGGTTTGTTGGTTTGTTGGTTTGTTGGCTTGTTGGTTTGTTGGCTTGTTGGTTTGTTGGTTTGTTGGTTTGTTGGCTTGTTGGTTTGTTGGTTTGTTGGTTTGTTGGCTTGTTGGTTTGTTGGTTTGTTGGTTTGTTGGCTTGTTGGCTTGTTGGTTTGTTGGTTTGTTGGCTTGTTGGTTTGTTGGTTTGGTGGTTTGGTGGCTTGTTGGCTTGTTGCTTTGTTCGTTTGATGGTTTGTTGGTTTGTTGGTTTTTTGGTTTGTAGGTTTGTTGGTTTGTTGGCTTGTTGGCTTGTTGGTTTGTTGGTTTGTTGGCTTGTTGGTTTGTTAGTTTGTTAGTTTGTTTGCTTGTTGGCTTGTTGGTTTGTTGGTTTTTTTGGTTTGTTGGTTTGTTCGTTTGTTGGTTTGTTTGTTTGTTGGTTTGTTTGTTTGTTGGTTCGTTGGTTACTTGATTTGTTGGTTTGTTGGGTTGTTGGTTTGTTGGTTTGTTGGTTTTTTGGTTTGTTGGTTTGTTGGTTTATTGGTTTGTCGGTTTGTTGGTTTATTTGTTTGTTGGTTTGTTGGTTTTTTTGTTTGTTGGTTTGTTGGCTTGTTGGCTTGTTGGTTTGTTGGTTTCTTGGTTTGTTGGTTTGTTGGTTTGTTGTATTGTTGGTTTGTTGGTTTGTTGGTTTGTTGGTTTGTTCGTTTGTTGGCTTGTTGGTTTGTTGGCTTGTTGGCTTGTTAATTTGTTGGTTTGTTGGTTTGTTTGTTTGTTGGTTTGTTGGTTTATTTGTTTGTTGGTTTGTTGGTTTATTGGTTTGTTGGTTTGTTGGTTTGTTGGTTTGTTGGTTTGTTGGCTTGTTGGTTTGTTGGTTTGTTGGTTTGTTGGTTTGTTGGTTTGTTGGTTTGGTGGTTTGTTGGTTTGGTGGTATGTTGGTTTGTTGGTTTGTTGGTTTTTGGTTTGCTGATTTGTTGGTTTGTTGGTTTGTTGGTTTGTTGGTTTGTTGGCTTGTTGGCTTGTTGGCTTGTTGGTTTGGTGGCTTGTGGGTTTGTTGGTTTGTTGGTTTGTTGGTTTGTTGGTTTGTTGGTTTCTTGGTTTGTTGGTTTGTTGATTTGTTGGTTTGTGGCTTGTTGGTTGGTTGGTTTATTGGTTTGTTGGATTGTTGGTTTGTTGGTTTGTTGGCTTGTTGGCTTGTTGGTTTGTTGGTTTGTTGGTTTGTTGGTTTGTTGGCCGATTAGTTTGTTGGTTTGTTGGCTTGTTGGTTTGTTGGTTTGTTGGTTTGTTGGCTTGTTGGCTTGTTGGTTTGTTGGCTTGTTGGTTTGTTGGTTTGTTGGCTTGTTGGCTTGTTGCTTTGTTGGTTTCTTGGTTTGTTGGCTTTTTGGGTTGTGGTTTGTTGGTTTTTTAGTTTGTTGGCTTGTTGGTTACTTGGTTTGTTGGTTTGTTGGTTTGTTGGCTTGTTGGTTTGTAAGTTTGTTGGTTTGTTGGCTTGTCGGTTTGTTGGTTTGTTGGCTTGTTGGCTTATTGGTTTGGTGCTTGTTGGTTTGTTGGTTTGTTGGTTTGTTGGTTTGTTGGCTTGTTGGTTACTTGGTTTGTTGGTTTGTTTGGTTGTTGGTTTGTTGGTTTGTTGGCTTGTTGGCTTGTTGGTTTGTTGATTAGTTCGTTTGTTGCTTTGTTAGTTTGTTGGTTTGTTGGTTTGTTGACTTGTTGGTTTGTTGGTTTGTTGGTTTGTTGGTTTGTTGGATTGTTGGTTTGTTGGTTTGTTGGTTTTTTGGTTTGTTGGTTTGTTGGTTTATTGGTTTGTCGGTTTGTTGGTTTGTTTGTTTGTTGGTTTGTTGGTTTTTTTGTTTGTTGGTTTGTTGGTTTGTTGGCTTGTTGGCTTGTTGGTTTGTTGGTTTCTTGGTTTGTTGGTTTGTTGGTTTGTTGTTTTGTTGGTTTGTTGGTTTGTTGGTTTGTTGGTTTGTTCGTTTGTTGGCTTGTTGGTTTGTTGGCTTGTTGGCTTGTTAATTTGTTGGTTTGTTGGTTTGTTTGTTTGTTGGTTTGTTGGTTTATTTGTTTGTTGGTTTGTTGGTTTGTTGGTTTGTTGGTTTGTTGGTTTGTTGGTTTGTTGGTTTGTTGGTTTGTTGGCTTGTTGGTTTGTTGGTTTGTTGGGTTGTTAGTTTGTTGGTTTGTTGGTTTGGTGGTTTGTTTGTTTGGTGGTATGTTGGTTTGTTGGTTTGTTGGTTTGCTGATTTGTTGGTTTGTTGGTTTGTTGGTTTGTTGGTTTGTTGGCTTGTTGGCTTGTTGGCTTGTTGGTTTGGTGGCTTGTGGGTTTGTTGGTTTGTTGGTTTGTTGGTTTGTTGGTTTGTTGGTTTCTTGGTTTGTTGGTTTGTTGATTTGTTGGTTTGTTGGCTTTTTGGTTGGTTGGTTTGTTGGTTTGTTGGATTGTTGGTTTGTTGGTTTGTTGGCTTGTTGGCTTGTTGGTTTGTTGGTTTGTTGGTTTGTTGGTTTGTTGGCTTATTAGTTTGTTGGTTTGTTGGCTTGTTGGTTTGTTGGTTTGTTGGTTTGTTGGCTTGTTGGCTTGTTGGTTTGTTGGTTTGTTGGCTTGTTGGTTTGTTGGTTTGTTGGCTTGTTGGCTTGTTGCTTTGTCGGTTTCTTGGTTTGTTGGCTTTTTGGGTTGTTGGTTTGTTGTTTTTTTAGTTTGTTGGCTTGTTGGTTACTTGGTTTGTTGGTTTGTTGGTTTGTTGGCTTGTTGGTTTGTTGGTTTGTTGGCTTGTTGGTTTGTAAGTTTGTTGGTTTGTTGGCTTGTTGGCTTGTTGGTTTGTTGGTTTGTTGGCTTGTCGGTTTGTTGGTTTGTTGGCTTGTTGGCTTGTTGGTTTGGTGCTTGTTGGTTTGTTGGTTTGTTGGTTTGTTGGTTTGTTGGCTTGTTGGTTACTTGGTTTGTTGGTTTGTTTGGTTGTTGGTTTGTTGGTTTGTTGGCTTGTTGGCTTGTTGGTTTCTTGGTTTGTTGGTTTGTTTGTTTGTTGGCTTGTTGGTTTGTTGGTTTGTTGGTTTGTTTGTTTGTTGGCTTGTTGGTTTGTTGGCTTGTTGGCTTGTTGGTTTGTTGGTTTCTTGGTTTGTTGGTTTGTTTGTTTGTTGGCTTGTTGGTTTGTTAGTTTGTTGGTTTCTTGGTTTGTTGGTTTGTTTGTTTGTTGGCTTGTTGGTTTGTTGGTTTGTTGGTTTGTTTGTTTGTTGGCTTGTTGGTTTGTTGGCTTGTTGGTTTGTTGGTTTGTTGGTTTTTTGGCTTGTTGGTTTGATGGTCTGTTGGCTTGTTGGCTTGTTGGTTTGTTGGTTTGTTGGTTTGTTGGCTTGTTGGTTTGTTGGTTTGTTGGTTTGTTGGCTTGTTGGTTTGTTGGTTTGTTTGTTTGTTGGTTTGTTGGCTTGTTGGCTTGTTGGTTTGTTGGTTTGTTGGTTTGTTGGTTTGTTGGTTTGTTGGTTTGTTGGTTTGTTTGTTTTTTGGTTTGTTGGTTTATTTGTTTATTGGTTTGTTGGCTTGTTGGTTTGTTGGTTTGTTGGTTTTTTGGCTTTTTGGTTTGTTGGTTTGTTGGCTTGTTGGCTTGTTGGTTTGTTGGTTTGTTGGCTTGTTGGCTTGTTGGTTTGTTGGTTTGTTGGTTTTTTGGTTTGGTGGTTTGTTGGTTTGTTGGTTTGTTGGTTTGTTGGTTTATTTGTTTGTTGGTTTGTTGGCTTGTTGGTTTGTTGGTTTGTTGGTTTGTTGGCTTGTTGGTTTGTTGGTTTGTTGGCTTGTTGGCTTGTTGCTTTGTTGGTTTGTTGGTTTGTTGTCTTGTTGGCTTGTTGGTTTGTTAGTTGGTTGGCTTTTTGGTTACTTGGTTTGTTGGTTTGTTGGTTTGTTGGCTTGTTGGTTTGTTGGCTTGTTGGTTTGTTGGTTTGTTGGTTTGTTGGCTTGTTGGCTTGTTGGTTTGTTCGTTTGTTGGTTTGTTGGTTTGTCGGTTTGTTGGTTTGTTGGTTTGTTGGCTTGTTGGTTTGTTGGTTTGTTGGCTTGTTGGCTTGTTGGTTTGTTAGTTTGTTGGCTTGTTGGCTTGTTGGTTTGTTGGTTTTTTGGTTTGTTGGTTTGTTGGTTTGTTGGTTTGTTGGTTTGTTGGTTTATTTGTTTGTTGGTTTGTTGGCTTGTTGGTTTGTTGGTTTGTTGGTTTGTTGGCTTGTTGGTTAGTTGGTTTGTTGGTTTTTTGGTTTGTTGGTTTGTTGGTTTGTTGGTTTGTTGGTTTGTTGGTTTGTTGGTTTATTTGTTTGTTGGTTTGTTGGCTTGTTGGTTTGTTGGTTTGTTGGTTTGTTGGCTTGTTGATTTATTGGTTTGTTAACCTGTTGGCTTGCTGGTTTGTTGGTTTGTTGGCTTGTTGGTTACTTAGTTTGTTGGTTTGTTGGCATGTTGGTTTGTTGGTTTGTTGGTTTGTTGGCTTGTTGGTTTGTTGGTTTGTTGGCTTGTTGGTTTGTTGGTTTGTTGGTTTGTTGGTTTGTTGGCTTGTTGGTTTGTTGGTTTGTTGGCTTGTTGGTTTGTTAGTTTGTTGGTTTGTTGGTTTGTTGGTTTGTTGGTTTATTTGTTTGTTTGTTTGTTGGCTTGTTGGTTTGTTGGTTTGTTGGTTTGCTGGTTTGTTGGTTTGTTGGTTTTTTGGTTTGTTCGTTTGTTCGTTTGTTGGTTTGTTGGTTTGTTCGTTTGTTGGCTTGTTTGTTTGTTGGCTTGTTGGCTTTTTGGTTTGTTGGTTTTTTGGTTTGTTGGTTTGTTCGTTTGTTGGTTTGTTTGTTTGTTGGTTAGTTCGTATGTTGTTTCGTTGGTTACTTGGTTTGTTGGTTTGTTGGTTTTTTTGGTTTGTTGGTTTGTTGGTTTTTTGGTTTGTTGGTTTGTTGGTTTTTTGGTTTGTCGGTTTGTTGGTTTGTTGGTTTGCTGGTTTGTTGGTTTATTTGTTTGTTGGTTTGTTGGTTTGTTGGTTTGTTGATTTGTTGGTTTGTTGGTTTGTTGGCTTGTTGGTTTTTTGGTTTGTTGGTTTGTTGGTTAGTTGGTTTGGTGGTTTGTTGGTTTGTTGGTTTGTTGGTTTATTTGTTTGTTGGTTTGTTGGTTTGTTGGTTTTTTGGCTTGTTGGTTTGTTGGTTTGTTGGTTTGTTGGCTTGTTGGCTTGTTGGTTTGTTGGTTTGTTGGCTTGTTAGTTACTTAGTTTGTTGGTTTGTTGGCATGTTGGTTTGTTGGTTTGTTGGTTTTTTGGCTTGTTGGTTTGTTGGTTTGTTGGCTTGTTGGCTAGTTGGTTTGTTGGTTTGTTGGTTTGTTGGTTTGTTGGTTTGTTGGTTTGTTGGTTTGTTGGTTTGTTGGTTTATTTGTTGCTTGGTTTGTTGGCTTCTTGGTTTGTTGGTTTGTTGGTTTGTTGGTTTGGTGGTTTGTTGGGTTGTTGGTTTGTTGGTTTGTTGGTTTGTTGGTTTGTTGGTTTTTTGGCTTGCTGGTTTGTTGGTTTGTTGGTTTGTTGGTTTGTTGGTTTGTTGGTTTGTTGGTTTGTTGGCTTGTTGGTTTGTTGGTTTGTTGGCTTGTTGGTTTGTTGGTTTGTTGGTTTGTTAGTTTGTTGGCTTTTTGGTTACTTGGTTTGTGGGTTTGTTGGTTTCTTGGTTTGTTGGTTTGTTGGTTTGTTGGTTTGTTGGTTTGGTGGTTTGTTGGTTTGTTGGTTTGTTGGTTTGTTGGTTTGTTGGTTTGTTGGTTTTTTGGTTTGCTGGTTTGTTGGTTTGTTGGTTTGTTGGTTTGTTGGCTTGTTCGTTACTTGGTTTGTTGGTTTGTTGGTTTGTTGGCTTGTTGGTTTGTTGGTTTGTTGGTTTGTTGGCTTGTTGGCTTGTTGGTTTGTTGGCTTGTTGGTTTGTTGGCTTGTTGGTTTGTGTGCTTGTTGGTTTGTTAATTTGTTGGCTTTTTGGTTACTTGGTTTGTTGGTTTGTTGGTTTGTTGGCTTGTTGGTTTGTTGGCTTGTTGGTTTGTTGGTTTGTTGGTTTGTTGGCTTGTTGGTTTGTTGGTTTGTTGGTTTGTTGGCTTGTTGGTTTGTTGGTTTGTTGGTTTGTTGGCTTGTTGGCTTGTTGGTTTGTTGGTTTGTTGGCTTGTTGGTTTGTTGGTTTGGTGGTTTGGTGGCTTGTTGGCTTGTTGCTTTGTTCGTTTGATGGTTTGTTGGTTTGTTGGTTTTTTGGTTTGTAGGTTTGTTGGTTTGTTGGCTTGTTGGCTTGTTGGTTTGTTGGTTTGTTGGCTTGTTGGTTTGTTAGTTTGTTAGTTTGTTTGCTTGTTGGCTTGTTGGTTTGTTGGTTTTTTTGGTTTGTTGGTTTGTTCGTTTGTTGGTTTGTTTGTTTGTTGGTTTGTTTGTTTGTTGGTTCGTTGGTTACTTGATTTGTTGGTTTGTTGGGTTGTTGGTTTGTTGGTTTGTTGGTTTTTTGGTTTGTTGGTTTGTTGGTTTATTGGTTTGTCGGTTTGTTGGTTTATTTGTTTGTTGGTTTGTTGGTTTTTTTGTTTGTTGGTTTGTTGGCTTGTTGGCTTGTTGGTTTGTTGGTTTCTTGGTTTGTTGGTTTGTTGGTTTGTTGTATTGTTGGTTTGTTGGTTTGTTGGTTTGTTGGTTTGTTCGTTTGTTGGCTTGTTGGTTTGTTGGCTTGTTGGCTTGTTAATTTGTTGGTTTGTTGGTTTGTTTGTTTGTTGGTTTGTTGGTTTATTTGTTTGTTGGTTTGTTGGTTTATTGGTTTGTTGGTTTGTTGGTTTGTTGGTTTGTTGGTTTGTTGGCTTGTTGGTTTGTTGGTTTGTTGGTTTGTTGGTTTGTTGGTTTGTTGGTTTGGTGGTTTGTTGGTTTGGTGGTATGTTGGTTTGTTGGTTTGTTGGTTTTTGGTTTGCTGATTTGTTGGTTTGTTGGTTTGTTGGTTTGTTGGTTTGTTGGCTTGTTGGCTTGTTGGCTTGTTGGTTTGGTGGCTTGTGGGTTTGTTGGTTTGTTGGTTTGTTGGTTTGTTGGTTTGTTGGTTTCTTGGTTTGTTGGTTTGTTGATTTGTTGGTTTGTGGCTTGTTGGTTGGTTGGTTTATTGGTTTGTTGGATTGTTGGTTTGTTGGTTTGTTGGCTTGTTGGCTTGTTGGTTTGTTGGTTTGTTGGTTTGTTGGTTTGTTGGCCGATTAGTTTGTTGGTTTGTTGGCTTGTTGGTTTGTTGGTTTGTTGGTTTGTTGGCTTGTTGGCTTGTTGGTTTGTTGGCTTGTTGGTTTGTTGGTTTGTTGGCTTGTTGGCTTGTTGCTTTGTTGGTTTCTTGGTTTGTTGGCTTTTTGGGTTGTGGTTTGTTGGTTTTTTAGTTTGTTGGCTTGTTGGTTACTTGGTTTGTTGGTTTGTTGGTTTGTTGGCTTGTTGGTTTGTAAGTTTGTTGGTTTGTTGGCTTGTCGGTTTGTTGGTTTGTTGGCTTGTTGGCTTATTGGTTTGGTGCTTGTTGGTTTGTTGGTTTGTTGGTTTGTTGGTTTGTTGGCTTGTTGGTTACTTGGTTTGTTGGTTTGTTTGGTTGTTGGTTTGTTGGTTTGTTGGCTTGTTGGCTTGTTGGTTTGTTGATTAGTTCGTTTGTTGCTTTGTTAGTTTGTTGGTTTGTTGGTTTGTTGACTTGTTGGTTTGTTGGTTTGTTGGTTTGTTGGTTTGTTGGATTGTTGGTTTGTTGGTTTGTTGGTTTTTTGGTTTGTTGGTTTGTTGGTTTATTGGTTTGTCGGTTTGTTGGTTTGTTTGTTTGTTGGTTTGTTGGTTTTTTTGTTTGTTGGTTTGTTGGTTTGTTGGCTTGTTGACTTGTTGGTTTGTTGGTTTCTTGGTTTGTTGGTTTGTTGGTTTGTTGTTTTGTTGGTTTGTTGGTTTGTTGGTTTGTTGGTTTGTTCGTTTGTTGGCTTGTTGGTTTGTTGGCTTGTTGGCTTGTTAATTTGTTGGTTTGTTGGTTTGTTTGTTTGTTGGTTTGTTGGTTTATTTGTTTGTTGGTTTGTTGGTTTGTTGGTTTGTTGGTTTGTTGGTTTGTTGGTTTGTTGGTTTGTTGGTTTGTTGGCTTGTTGGTTTGTTGGTTTGTTGGGTTGTTAGTTTGTTGGTTTGTTGGTTTGGTGGTTTGTTTGTTTGGTGGTATGTTGGTTTGTTGGTTTGTTGGTTTGCTGATTTGTTGGTTTGTTGGTTTGTTGGTTTGTTGGTTTGTTGGCTTGTTGGCTTGTTGGCTTGTTGGTTTGGTGGCTTGTGGGTTTGTTGGTTTGTTGGTTTGTTGGTTTGTTGGTTTGTTGGTTTCTTGGTTTGTTGGTTTGTTGATTTGTTGGTTTGTTGGCTTTTTGGTTGGTTGGTTTGTTGGTTTGTTGGATTGTTGGTTTGTTGGTTTGTTGGCTTGTTGGCTTGTTGGTTTGTTGGTTTGTTGGTTTGTTGGTTTGTTGGCTTATTAGTTTGTTGGTTTGTTGGCTTGTTGGTTTGTTGGTTTGTTGGTTTGTTGGCTTGTTGGCTTGTTGGTTTGTTGGTTTGTTGGCTTGTTGGTTTGTTGGTTTGTTGGCTTGTTGGCTTGTTGCTTTGTTGGTTTCTTGGTTTGTTGGCTTTTTGGGTTGTTGGTTTGTTGTTTTTTTAGTTTGTTGGCTTGTTGGTTACTTGGTTTGTTGGTTTGTTGGTTTGTTGGCTTGTTGGTTTGTTGGTTTGTTGGCTTGTTGGTTTGTAAGTTTGTTGGTTTGTTGGCTTGTTGGCTTGTTGGTTTGTTGGTTTGTTGGCTTGTCGGTTTGTTGGTTTGTTGGCTTGTTGGCTTGTTGGTTTGGTGCTTGTTGGTTTGTTGGTTTGTTGGTTTGTTGGTTTGTTGGCTTGTTGGTTACTTGGTTTGTTGGTTTGTTTGGTTGTTGGTTTGTTGGTTTGTTGGCTTGTTGGCTTGTTGGTTTCTTGGTTTGTTGGTTTGTTTGTTTGTTGGCTTGTTGGTTTGTTGGTTTGTTGGTTTGTTTGTTTGTTGGCTTGTTGGTTTGTTGGCTTGTTGGCTTGTTGGTTTGTTGGTTTCTTGGTTTGTTGGTTTGTTTGTTTGTTGGCTTGTTGGTTTGTTAGTTTGTTGGTTTGTTGGTTTGTTGGTTTTTTGGTTTGTTCGTTTGTTGGTTTGTTGGTTTGTTCGTTTGTTGGCTTGTTTGTTTGTTGGCTTGTTGGCTTTTGGTTTGTTGGTTTTTTGGTTTGTTGGTTTGTTCGTTTGTTGGTTTGTTTGTTTGTTGGTTAGTTCGTATGTTGTTTCGTTGGTTACTTGGTTTGTTGGTTTGTTGGTTTGTTAGTTTGTTTGCTTGTTGGTTTGTTGGTTTGTTGGTTTTTTGGTTTGTTGGTTTGTTGGTTTTTTGGTTTGTCGGTTTGTTGGTTTGTTGGTTTGCTGGTTTGTTGGTTTATTTGTTTGTTGGTTTGTTGGTTTGTTGGTTTGTTGATTTGTTGGTTTGTTGGTTTGTTGGCTTGTTGGTTTGTTGGTTTTTGGGTTTGTTGGTTTGTTGGTTAGTTGGTTTGGTGGTTTGTTGGTTTGTTGGTTTGTTGGTTTATTTGTTTGTTGGTTTGTTGGTTTGTTGGTTTTTTTGCTTGTTGGTTTGTTGGTTTGTTGGTTTGTTGGCTTGTTGGCTTGTTGGTTTGTTGGTTTGTTGGCTTGTTGGTTACTTAGTTTGTTGGTTTTTTGGCATGTTGGTTTGTTGGTTTGTTGGTTTTTTGGCTTGTTGGTTTGTTGGTTTGTTGGCTTGTTGGCTAGTTGGTTTGTTGGTTTGTTGGTTTGTTGGTTTGTTGGTTTGTTGGTTTGTTGGTTTATTTGTTGGTTGGTTTGTTGGCTTCTTGGTTTGTTGGTTTGTTGGTTTGTTGGTTTGGTGGTTTGTTGGTTTGTTGGTTTGTTGGTTTGTTGGTTTGTTGGTTTGTTGGTTTGTTGGTTTGTTGGTTTTTTGGCTTGCTGGTTTGTTGGTTTGTTGGTTTGTTGGTTTGTTGGTTTGTTGGTTTGTTGGTTTGTTGGCTTGTTGGTTTGTTGGTTTGTTGGCTTGTTGGTTTGTTGGTTTCTTGGTTTGTTAGTTTGTTGGCTTTTTGGTTACTTGGTTTGTGGGTTTGTTGGTTTCTTGGTTTGTTTGTTTGTTGGTTTGTTGGTTTGGTGGTTTGGTGGTTTGTTGGTTTGTTGGTTTGTTGGTTTGTTGGTTTGTTGGTTTGTTGGTTTTTTGGTTTGCTGGTTTGTTGGTTTGTTGGTTTGTTGGTTTGTTGGCTTGTTCGTTACTTGGTTTGTTGGTTTGTTGGTTTGTTGGTTTGTTGGCTTTATGGTTTGTTGGTTTGTTGGTTTGTTGGCTTGTTGGTTTGTTGGTTTATTGGCTTATTGGTTTGTTGGCTTGTTGGTTTGTGTGCTTGTTGGTTTGTTGGTTTGTTGGCTTTTTGGTTACTTGGTTTGTTGGTTTGTTGGTTTGTTGGCTTGTTGGTTTGTTGGCTTGTTGGTTTGTTGGTTTGTTGGTTTGTTGGCTTGTTGGTTTGTTGGTTTGTTGGTTTGTTGGCTTGTTGGTTTGTTGGTTTGTTGGTTAGTTGGCTTGTTGGCTTGTTGGTTTGTTGGTTTGTTGGCTTGTTGGTTTGTTGGTTTGGTGGCTTGTTGGCTTGTTGCTTTGTTCGTTTGATGGTTTGTTGGTTTGTTGGTTTTTTGGTTTGTAGGTTTGTTGGTTTGTTGGCTTGTTGGCTTGTTGGTTTGTTGGTTTGTTGGCTTGTTGGTTTGTTAGTTTGTTAGTTTGTTTGCTTGTTGGCTTGTTGGTTTGTTGGTTTTTTTGGTTTGTTGGTTTGTTTGTTTGTTGGTTTGTTTGTTTGTTGGTTTGTTTGTTTGTTGGTTCGTTGGTTACTTGATTTGTTGGTTTGTTGGTTTGTTGGGTTGTTGGTTTGTTGGTTTGTTGGTTTTTTGGTTTGTTGGTTTGTTGGTTTATTGGTTTGTCGGTTTGTTGGTTTATTTGTTTGTTGGTTTGTTGGTTTTTTTGTTTGTTGGTTTGTTGGCTTGTTGGCTTGTTGGTTTGTTGGTTTCTTGGTTTGTTGGTTTGTTGGTTTGTTGTATTGTTGGTTTGTTGGTTTGTTGGTTTGTTGGTTTGTTGGTTTGTTCGTTTGTTGGCTTGTTGGTTTGTTGGCTTGTTGGCTTGTTAATTTGTCGGTTTGTTGGTTTATTTGTTTGTTGGTTTGTTGGTTTTTTTGTTTGTTGGTTTGTTGGTTTGTTGGCTTGTTGGCTTGTTGGTTTGTTGGTTTCTTGGTTTGTTGGTTTGTTGGTTTGTTGTATTGTTGGTTTGTTGGTTTGTTGGTTTGTTGGTTTGTTCGTTTGTTGGCTTGTTGGTTTGTTGGCTTGTTGGCTTGTTAATTTGTTGGTTTGTTGGTTTGTTTGTTTGTTGGTTTGTTGGCTTGTTGGTTTGTTGGTTTGTTGGCTTATTGGTTTGTTGGCTTGTTGGTTTGTGTGCTTGTTGGTTTGTTGGTTTGTTGGCTTTTTGGTTACTTGGTTTGTTGGTTTGTTGGCTTGTTGGTTTGTTGGCTTGTTGGTTTGTTGGTTTGTTGGTTTGTTGGCTTGTTGGTTTGTTGGTTTGTTGGTTTGTTGGCTTGTTGGTTTGTTGGTTTGTTGGTTAGTTGGCTTGTTGGCTTGTTGGTTTGTTGGTTTGTTGGCTTGTTGGTTTGTGGGTTTGGTGGCTTGTTGGCTTGTTGCTTTGTTCGTTTGATGGTTTGTTGGTTTGTTGGTTTTTTGGTTTGTAGGTTTGTTGGTTTGTTGGCTTGTTGGCTTGTTGGTTTGTTGGTTTGTTGGCTTGTTGGTTTGTTAGTTTGTTAGTTTGTTTGCTTGTTGGCTTGTTGGTTTGTTGGTTTTTTTGGTTTGTTGGTTTGTTCGTTTGTTGGTTTGTTTGTTTGTTGGTTTGTTTGTTTGTTGGTTCGTTGGTTACTTGATTTGTTGGTTTGTTGGTTTGTTGGGTTGTTGGTTTGTTGGTTTGTTGGTTTTTTGGTTTGTTGGTTTGTTGGTTTATTGGTTTGTCGGTTTGTTGGTTTATTTGTTTGTTGGTTTGTTGGTTTTTTTGTTTGTTGGTTTGTTGGCTTGTTGGCTTGTTGGTTTGTTGGTTTCTTGGTTTGTTGGTTTGTTGGTTTGTTGTATTGTTGGTTTGTTGGTTTGTTGGTTTGTTGGTTTGTTGGTTTGTTCGTTTGTTGGCTTGTTGGTTTGTTGGCTTGTTGGCTTGTTAATTTGTCGGTTTGTTGGTTTATTTGTTTGTTGGTTTGTTGGTTTTTTTGTTTGTTGGTTTGTTGGTTTGTTGGCTTGTTGGCTTGTTGGTTTGTTGGTTTCTTGGTTTGTTGGTTTGTTGGTTTGTTGTATTGTTGGTTTGTTGGTTTGTTGGTTTGTTGGTTTGTTCGTTTGTTGGCTTGTTGGTTTGTTGGCTTGTTGGCTTGTTAATTTGTTGGTTTGTTGGTTTGTTTGTTTGTTGGTTTGTTGGTTTATTTGTTTGTTGGTTTGTTGGTTTGTTGGTTTGTTGGTTTGTTGGTTTGTTGGTTTGTTGGCTTGTTGGTTTGTTGGTTTGTTGGTTTGTTGGTTTGTTAGTTTGTTGGTTTGTTGGTTTGGTGGTTTGTTGGTTTGGTGGTATGTTGGTTTGTTGGTTTGTTGGTTTTTGGTTTGCTGATTTGTTGGTTTGTTGGTTTGTTGGATTGTTGGTTTGTTGGCTTGTTGGCTTGTTGGCTTGTTGGTTTGGTGGCTTGTGAGTTTGTTGGTTTGTTGGTTTGTTGGTTTGTTGGTTTCTTGGTTTGTTGGTTTGTTGATTTGTTGGTTTGTTGGCTTGTTGGTTGGTTGGTTTGTTGGTTTGTTGGATTGTTGGTTTGTTGGTTTGTTGGCTTGTTGGCTTGTTGGTTTGTTGGTTTGTTGGTTTGTTGGTTTGTTGGCTTATTAGTTTGTTGGTTTGTTGGCTTGTTGGTTTGTTGGTTTGTTGGTTTGTTGGCTTGTTGGCTTGTTGGTTTGTTGGTTTGTTGGCTTGTTGGTTTGTTGGTTTGTTGGCTTGTTGGCTTGTTGCTTTGTTGGTTTCTTGGTTTGTTGGCTTTTTGGGTTGTTGGTTTGTTGGTTTTTTAGTTTGTTGGCTTGTTGGTTACTTGGTTTGTTGGTTTGTTGGTTTGTTGGCTTGTTGGTTTGTTGGTTTGTTGGCTTGTTGGTTTGTAAGTTTGTTGGTTTGTTGGCTTGTTGGCTTGTTGGTTTGTTGGTTTGTTGGCTTGTCGGTTTGTTGGTTTGTTGGCTTGTTGGCTTGTTGGTTTGGTGCTTGTTGGTTTGTTGGTTTGTTGGTTTGTTGGCTTGTTGGTTACTTGGTTTGTTGGTTTGTTTGGTTGTTGGTTTGTTGGTTTGTTGGCTTGTTGGCTTGTTGGTTTCTTGGTTTGTTGATTTGTTTGTTTGTTGGCTTGTTGGTTTGTTGGTTTGTTGGTTTGTTTGTTTGTTGGCTTGTTGGTTTGTTGGTTTGTTGGTTTGTTGGTTTTTTGGTTTGTTCGTTTGTTGGTTTGTTGGTTTGTTCGTTTGTTGGCTTGTTTGTTTGTTGGCTTGTTGGCTTTTTGGTTTGTTGGTTACTTGGTTTGTTGGTTTGTTGGTTTGTTGGTTTGTTTGCTTGTTGGTTTGTTGGTTTGTTGGTTTTTTGGTTTGTTGGTTTGTTGGTTTTTTGGTTTGTCGGTTTGTTGGTTTGTTGGTTTGCTGGTTTGTTGGTTTATTTGTTTGTTGGTTTGTTGGTTTGTTGGTTTGTTGATTTGTTGGTTTGTTGGTTTGTTGGCTTGTTGGTTTGTTGGTTTTTTGGTTTGTTGGTTTGTTGGTTAGTTGGTTTGGTGGTTTGTTGGTTTGTTGGTTTGTTGGTTTATTTGTTCGTTGGTTTGTTGGTTTTTTGGCTTGTTGGTTTGTTGGTTTGTTGGTTTGTTGGCTTGTTGGCTTGTTGGTTTGTTGGTTTGTTGGCTTGTTGGTTACTTAGTTTGTTGGTTTGTTGGCATGTTGGTTTGTTGGTTTGTTGGTTTTTTGGCTTGTTGGTTTGTTGGCTTGTTGGCTAGTTGGTTTGTTGGTTTGTTGGTTTGTTGGCTTGTTGGTTTGTTGGCTTGTTGGTTTGTTAGTTTGTTAGTTTGTTGGTTTGTTGGTTTGTTGGTTTGTTGGTTTGTTGGTTTGTTGGTTTATTTGTTGGTTAGTTTGTTGGCTTCTTGGTTTGTTGGTTTGTTGGTTTGTTGGTTTGGTGGTTTGTTGGTTTGTTGGTTTGTTGGTTTGTTGGTTTGTTGGTTTGTTGGTTTGTTGGTTTTTTGGCTTGCTGGTTTGTTGGTTTGTTGGTTTGTTGGTTTGTTGGTTTGTTGGTTTGTTGGTTTGTTGGCTTGTTGGTTTGTTGCTTTGTTGGCTTGTTGGTTTGTTGGTTTGTTGGTTTGTTAGTTTGTTGGCTTTTTGGTTACTTGGTTAGTGGGTTTGTTGGTTTCTTGGTTTGTTGGTTTGTTGGTTTGTTGGTTTGTTGGTTTGTTGGTTTGGTGGTTTGTTGGTTTGTTGGTTTGTTGGTTTGTTGGTTTGTTGGTTTGTTGGTTTTTTGGTTTGCTGGTTTGTTGGTTTGTTGGTTTGTTGGTTTGTTGGCTTGTTCGTTACTTGGTTTGTTGGTTTGTTGGTTTGTTGGTTTGTTGGCTTGTTGGTTTGTTGGTTTGTTGGTTTGTTGGCTTGTTGGTTTGTTGGTTTGTTGGCTTGTTGGTTTGTTGGCTTGTTGGTTTGTGTGCTTGTTGGTTTGTTGGTTTGTTGGTTTGTTGGTTTTTTGGTTTGTTGGTTTGTTGGTTTGTTGGTTTATTGGTTTGTCAATTTGTTGGTTTATTTGTTTGTTGGTTTGTTGGTTTTTTTGTTTGTTGGTTTGTTGGTTTGTTGGCTTGTTGGCTTGTTGGTTTGTTGGTTTCTTGGTTTGTTGGTTTATTGGTTTGTTGTATTGTTGGTTTGTTGGTTTGTTGGTTTGTTGGTTTGTTCGTTTGTTGGCTTGTTGGTTTGTTGGCTTGTTGGCTTGTTAATTTGTTGGTTTGTTGGTTTGTTTGTTTGTTGGTTTGTTGGTTTATTTGTTTGTTGGTTTGTTGGTTTGTTGGTTTATTGGTTTGTTGGTTTGTTGGTTTGTTGGTTTGTTGGCTTGTTGGTTTGTTGGTTTGTTGGTTTGTTGGTTTGTTGGTTTGTTGGTTTGGTGGTTTGTTGGTTTGGTGGTATGTTGGTTTGTTGGTTTGTTGGTTTTTGGATTGCTGATTTGTTGGTTTGTTGGTTTGTTGGTTTGTTGGTTTGTTGGCTTGTTGGCTTGTTGGCTTGTTGGCTTGTTGGCTTGTTGGTTTGGTGGCTTGTGGGTTTGTTGGTTTGTTGGTTTGTTGGTTTGTTGGTTTGTTGGTTTCTTGGTTTGTTGGTTTGTTGATTTGTTGGTTTGTTGGCTTGTTGGTTGGTTGGTTTGTTGGTTTGTTGGATTGTTGGTTTGTTGGTTTGTTGGCTTGTTGGCTTGTTGGTTTGTTGGTTTATTGGTTTGTTGGTTTGTTGGCTTATTAGTTTGTTGGTTTGTTGGCTTGTTGGTTTGTTGGTTTGTTGGTTTGTTGGCTTGTTGGCTTGTTGGTTTGTTGGTTTGTTGGCTTGTTGGTTTGTTGGTTTGTTGGCTTGTTGGCTTGTTGCTTTGTTGGTTTCTTGGTTTGTTGGCTTTTTGGGTTGTTGGTTTGTTGGTTTTTTAGTTTGTTGGCTTGTTGGTTACTTGGTTTGTTGGTTTGTTGGTTTGTTGGCTTGTTGGTTTGTTGGTTTGTTGGCTTGTTGGTTTGTAAGTTTGTTGGTTTGTTGGCTTGTTGGCTTGTAGGTTTGTTGGTTTGTTGGCTTGTCGGTTTGTTGGTTTGTTGGCTTGTTGGCTTGTTGGTTTGGTGCTTGTTGGTTTGTTGGTTTGTTGGTTTGTTGGCTTGTTGGTTACTTGGTTTGTTGGTTTGTTTGGTTGTTGGTTTGTTGGTTTGTTGGCTTGTTGGCTTGTTGGTTTGTTGATTAGTTCGTTTGTTGCTTTGTTAGTCTGTTGGTTTGTTGGTTTGTTGGCGTGTTGGTTTGTTGGTTTGTTGGTTTGTTGGTTTGTTGGGTTGTTGGTTTGTTGGTTTGTTGGTTTTTTGGTTTGTTGGTTTGTTGGTTTATTGGTTTGTCGGTTTGTTGGTTTATTTGTTTGTTGGTTTGTTGGTTTTTTTGTTTGTTGGTTTGTTGGTTTGTTGGCTTGTTGGCTTGTTGGTTTGTTGGTTTCTTGGTTTGTTGGTTTGTTGGTTTGTTGTATTGTTGGTTTGTTGGTTTGTTGGTTTGTTGGTTTGTTCGTTTGTTGGCTTGTTGGTTTGTTGGCTTGTTGGCTTGTTAATTTGTTGGTTTGTTGGTTTGTTTGTTTGTTGGTTTGTTGGTTTATTTGTTTGTTGGTTTGTTGGTTTGTTGGTTTGTTGGTTTGTTGGTTTGTTGGTTTGTTAGTTTGTTGGTTTGTTGGCTTGTTGGTTTGTTGGTTTGTTGGTTTGTTGGTTTGTTGGTTTGTTGGTTTGGTGGTTTGTTGGTTTGGTGGTATGTTGGTTTGTTGGTTTGTTGGTTTTTGGTTTGCTGATTTGTTGGTTTGTTGGTTTGTTGGCTTGTTGGCTTGTTGGCTTGTTGGTTTGGTGGCTTGTGGGTTTGTTGGTTTGTTGGTTTGTTGGTTTGTTGGTTTGTTGGTTTCTTGGTTTGTTGGTTTCTTGGTTTGTTGGTTTGTTGATTTGTTGGTTTGTTGGCTTGTTGGTTTGTTGGTTTGTTGGTTTGTTGGCTTGTTGGTTTGGTGGCTTGTGGGTTTGTTGGTTTGTTGGTTTGTTGGTTTGTTGGTTTGTTGGTTTGTTGGTTTCTTGGTTTGTTGGTTTGTTGATTTGTTGGTTTGTTGGCTTGTTGGTTGGTTGGTTTGTTGGTTTGTTGGATTGTTGGTTTGTTGGTTTGTTGGCTTGTTGGCTTGTTGGTTTGTTGGTTTGTTGGTTTGTTGGTTTTTTGGCTTATTAATTTGTTGGTTTTTTGGCTTGTTGGTTTGTTGGTTTGTTGGTTTGTTCGTTTGTTGGCTTGTTGGTTTGTTGGCTTGTTGGCTTGTTAATTTGTTGGTTTGTTGGTTTGTTTGTTTGTTGGTTTGTTGGTTTTTTTGTTTGTTGGTTTGTTGGTTTGTTGGTTTGTTGGTTTGTTGGTTTGTTGGTTTGTTGGTTTGTTGGTTTGGTGGTTTGTTGGTTTGGTGGTATGTTGGTTTGTTGGTTTGTTGGTTTTTGGTTTGCTGATTTGTTGGTTTGTTGGTTTGTTGGTTTGTTGGCTTGTTGGCTTGTTGGTTTGTTGGTTTGTTGGTTTGTTGGTTTGTTGGTTTGTTGGTTTCTTGGTTTGTTGGTTTGTTGATTTGTTGGTTTGTTGGCTTGTTGGTTGGTTGGTTTGTTGGTTTGTTGGATTGTTGGTTTGTTGGTTTGTTGGCTTGTTGGCTTGTTGGTTTGTTGGTTTGTTGGTTTGTTGGTTTGTTGGCTTATTAGTTTGTTGGTTTGTTGGCTTGTTGGTTTGTTGGTTTGTTGGTTTGTTGGCTTGTTGGCTTGTTGGTTTGTTGGTTTGTTGGCTTGTTGGTTTGTTGGTTTGTTGGCTTGTTGGCTTGTTGCTTTGTTGGTTTCTTGGTTTGTTGGCTTTTTGGGTTGTTGGTTTGTTGGTTTTTTAGTTTGTTGGCTTGTTGGTTACTTGGTTTGTTGGTTTGTTGGTTTGTTGGCTTGTTGGTTTGTTGGTTTGTTGGCTTGTTGGTTTGTAAGTTTGTTGGTTTGTGGGCTTGTTGGCTTGTTGGTTTGTTGGTTTGTTGGCTTGTCGGTTTGATGGTTTGTTGGCTTGTTGGTTTGTTGGCTTGTTGGTTACTTGGTTTGTTGGTTTGTTTGGTTGTTGGTTTGTTGGTTTGTTGACTTGTTGGCTTGTTGGTTTGTTGATTAGTTCGTTTTTTGCTTTGTTAGTTTGTTGGTTTGTTGGTTTGTTGGCTTGTTGGTTTGTTGGTTTGTTGGCTTGTTGGTTTGTAAGTTTGTTGGTTTGTTGGCTTGTTGGCTTGTAGGTTTGTTGGTTTGTTGGCTTGTCGGTTTGTTGGTTTGTTGGCTTGTTGGCTTGTTGGTTTGGTGCTTGTTGGTTTGTTGGTTTGTTGGTTTGTTGGCTTGTTGGTTACTTGGTTTGTTGGTTTGTTTGGTTGTTGGTTTGTTGGTTTGTTGGCTTGTTGGCTTGTTGGTTTGTTGATTAGTTCGTTTGTTGCTTTGTTAGTCTGTTGGTTTGTTGGTTTGTTGGCGTGTTGGTTTGTTGGTTTGTTGGTTTGTTGGTTTGTTGGGTTGTTGGTTTGTTGGTTTGTTGGTTTTTTGGTTTGTTGGTTTGTTGGTTTATTGGTTTGTCGGTTTGTTGGTTTATTTGTTTGTTGGTTTGTTGGTTTTTTTGTTTGTTGGTTTGTTGGTTTGTTGGCTTGTTGGCTTGTTGGTTTGTTGGTTTCTTGGTTTGTTGGTTTGTTGGTTTGTTGTATTGTTGGTTTGTTGGTTTGTTGGTTTGTTGGTTTGTTCGTTTGTTGGCTTGTTGGTTTGTTGGCTTGTTGGCTTGTTAATTTGTTGGTTTGTTGGTTTGTTTGTTTGTTGGTTTGTTGGTTTATTTGTTTGTTGGTTTGTTGGTTTGTTGGTTTGTTGGTTTGTTGGTTTGTTGGTTTGTTAGTTTGTTGGTTTGTTGGCTTGTTGGTTTGTTGGTTTGTTGGTTTGTTGGTTTGTTGGTTTGTTGGTTTGGTGGTTTGTTGGTTTGGTGGTATGTTGGTTTGTTGGTTTGTTGGTTTTTGGTTTGCTGATTTGTTGGTTTGTTGGTTTGTTGGCTTGTTGGCTTGTTGGCTTGTTGGTTTGGTGGCTTGTGGGTTTGTTGGTTTGTTGGTTTGTTGGTTTGTTGGTTTGTTGGTTTCTTGGTTTGTTGGTTTCTTGGTTTGTTGGTTTGTTGATTTGTTGGTTTGTTGGCTTGTTGGTTTGTTGGTTTGTTGGTTTGTTGGCTTGTTGGTTTGGTGGCTTGTGGGTTTGTTGGTTTGTTGGTTTGTTGGTTTGTTGGTTTGTTGGTTTGTTGGTTTCTTGGTTTGTTGGTTTGTTGATTTGTTGGTTTGTTGGCTTGTTGGTTGGTTGGTTTGTTGGTTTGTTGGATTGTTGGTTTGTTGGTTTGTTGGCTTGTTGGCTTGTTGGTTTGTTGGTTTGTTGGTTTGTTGGTTTTTTGGCTTATTAATTTGTTGGTTTTTTGGCTTGTTGGTTTGTTGGTTTGTTGGTTTGTTCGTTTGTTGGCTTGTTGGTTTGTTGGCTTGTTGGCTTGTTAATTTGTTGGTTTGTTGGTTTGTTTGTTTGTTGGTTTGTTGGTTTTTTTGTTTGTTGGTTTGTTGGTTTGTTGGTTTGTTGGTTTGTTGGTTTGTTGGTTTGTTGGTTTGTTGGTTTGGTGGTTTGTTGGTTTGGTGGTATGTTGGTTTGTTGGTTTGTTGGTTTTTGGTTTGCTGATTTGTTGGTTTGTTGGTTTGTTGGTTTGTTGGCTTGTTGGCTTGTTGGTTTGTTGGTTTGTTGGTTTGTTGGTTTGTTGGTTTGTTGGTTTCTTGGTTTGTTGGTTTGTTGATTTGTTGGTTTGTTGGCTTGTTGGTTGGTTGGTTTGTTGGTTTGTTGGATTGTTGGTTTGTTGGTTTGTTGGCTTGTTGGCTTGTTGGTTTGTTGGTTTGTTGGTTTGTTGGTTTGTTGGCTTATTAGTTTGTTGGTTTGTTGGCTTGTTGGTTTGTTGGTTTGTTGGTTTGTTGGCTTGTTGGCTTGTTGGTTTGTTGGTTTGTTGGCTTGTTGGTTTGTTGGTTTGTTGGCTTGTTGGCTTGTTGCTTTGTTGGTTTCTTGGTTTGTTGGCTTTTTGGGTTGTTGGTTTGTTGGTTTTTTAGTTTGTTGGCTTGTTGGTTACTTGGTTTGTTGGTTTGTTGGTTTGTTGGCTTGTTGGTTTGTTGGTTTGTTGGCTTGTTGGTTTGTAAGTTTGTTGGTTTGTGGGCTTGTTGGCTTGTTGGTTTGTTGGTTTGTTGGCTTGTCGGTTTGATGGTTTGTTGGCTTGTTGGTTTGTTGGCTTGTTGGTTACTTGGTTTGTTGGTTTGTTTGGTTGTTGGTTTGTTGGTTTGTTGACTTGTTGGCTTGTTGGTTTGTTGATTAGTTCGTTTTTTGCTTTGTTAGTTTGTTGGTTTGTTGGTTTGTTGGCTTGTTGGTTTGTTGGTTTGTTGGTTTTTTGGTTTGTTGGTTTGTTTGTTTGTTGGTTTGTTCGTTTGTTGGTTTATTTGTTTGTTGGTTTGTTGGTTTGTTGATTTGTTGGTTTGTTGGCTTGTTGGTTGGTTGGTTTGTTGGTTTGTTGGATTGTTGGTTTGTTGGTTTGTTGGCTTGTTGGCTTGTTGGTTTGTTGGTTTGTTGGTTTGTTGGTTTGTTGGCTTATTAGTTTGTTGGTTTGTTGGCTTGTTGGTTTGTTGGTTTGTTAGTTTGTTGGCTTGTTGGCTTGTTGGTTTGTTGGTTTGTTGGCTTGTTGGTTTGATGGTTTGTTGGCTTGTTGGCTTGTTGCTTTGTTGGTTTCTTGGTTTGTTGGCTTTTTGGGTTGTTGGTTTGTTGGTTTTTTAGTTTGTTGGCTTGTTGGTTACTTGGTTTGTTGGTTTGTTGGTTTGTTGGCTTGTTGGTTTGTTGGTTTGTTGGCTTGTTGGTTTGTAAGTTTGTTGGTTTGTTGGCTTGTTGGTTTGTTGGTTTGTTAGTTTCTTGGTTTGTTGGTTTGTTGGTGTGTTGGTTTGTTGCCTTGTTCTTTTGTTGGTTTGTTAGTTTTTTGGTTTGTTGGATTGTTGGTTTGTTGGTTTTTCGGTTTGTTGGTTTGTTGGCTTGTTGGTTACTTGGTTTGTTGGTTTGTTTGGTTGTTGGTTTGTTGGTTTGTTGGCTTGTTGGCTTGTTGGCTTGTTGGTTTGTTGATTAGTTCGTTTGTTGCTTTGTTAGTTTGTTGGTTTGTTGGCTTGTTGGTTTGTTGGCTTGTTAATTTGTTGGTTTGTTGGTTTGTTGGTTTGTTGGTTAATTGGTTTGTTGGTTTGTTGGATTGTTGGTTTGTTGGTTTGTTGGTTTTTTGGTTTGTTGGTTTGTTGGTTTGTTGGTTTGTTCGTTTGTTGGTTTATTTGTTTGTTGGTTTGTTGGTTTGTTGGTTTTTCGGCTTGTTGGTTTGTTGGTTTGTTGGTTTCTTGGTTTGTTGGGTTTTTGGTTAGTTGGTTTGTTGGGTTGTTGGTTTGTTCGTTTGTTGGTTTGTTGGTTTGTTGGTTTTTTGGTTTGTTGGTTTGTTGGTTTATTCTTTTGTTGGCTTGTTGGTTTGTTGGCTTGTTTGCTTGTTGGTTTGTTGGTTTGTTGGTTTGTTCGTTTGTTGGTTTGTTTGTTTGTTGGTTTGTTCGTTTGTTGGTTTGTTGGTTACTTGGTTTGTTGGTTTGTTGGTTTGTTGGTTTGTTGGTTTGTTGGTTTGTTGGGTTGTTGGTTTGTTTGTTTGTTGGTTTTTTGGTTTGTTGGTTTGTTGGTTTGTTGGTTTGTTGGTTTGTTGGTTTGTTGGTTTGTTGGTTTGTTGGTTTGTTGGTTTGTTGGTTTGTTGGTTTATTTGTTTGTTGGTTTGTTGATTTGTTGGTTTGTTGGTTTGTTGGTTGGTTGGCTTGTTGGTTTGTTGGTTTGTTGGTTTGTTGGTTTGTTGGTTTGTTGGTTTGTTGGTTTGTTGGTTTGTTGGTTTGTTGGTTTGTTGGTTTGTTGGTTTATTGGTTTGGTGGTTTGTTGGTTTGTTGGTTTGTTGGTTTATTTGTTTGTTGGTTTGTTGGTTTGTTGGTTTGTATGTTTGTTGGTTTATTCGTTTGTTGGTTTGTTGGTTACTTGGTTTATTGGTTTGTTGGTTTGTTCGTTTGTTGGTTTGTTGGTTTCTTGGTTTGTTGGTTTGTTGGTTTATTTGTTTGTTGGTTTTTTGGTTTGTTGCTTTTTTGGTTTGTTGGCTTCTTGGCTTGTTGGTTTGTTGATTTGTTGGTTTGTTGGTTTGGTGGCTTGTTGGCTTGTTGGTTTTATTGGTTTGTTGGTTTGTTGGCTTGTTGGCTTGTTGGTTTGTTGGTTTGGTGGTTTGTTGGGTTGGTGGTTACTTGGTTTGTTGGTTTGTTTGTTTGTTGGCTTGTTGGTTTGTTCGTTTGTTGGCTTGTTGGTTTGTTAGCTTGTTGGTTTTTTGGTTTGCTGGTTTGTTCGTTTGTTCGTTTGTTGGTTTGTTGGCTTGTTGGCTTGTTGGCTAGTAGGTTTGTTGGTTACTTGGTTTGTTGGCTTGTTGTTTTGTTGGTTTGTTGGCTTGTTGGTTTGTTGGTTTGTAGGTTTGTTGGTTTGTTATCTTGTTGGCTTGTTGGTTTGTTGGTTTGTTTGTTTGTTAATTTGTTGGCTTGGTGGTTTGTTGGTTTGTTGGTTTGTTGGTTTGTTGCCTTGTTGGCTTCTTGTTTTTTTGGTTTGTTCGTTTGTTAGTTTGTTGGTTTGTTGGTTTGTTAGTTTGTTGGTTTGTTAGTTTGTTGGTTTGTTGGTTTGTTGGCTTGTTGGTTTGTTGGCTTGTTGGCTTGTTGGTTTGTTGGTTTGTTCGTTTGTTGGGGTGTTGGCTTGTTGGCTTGTTGGTTTGTTGGTTTGTTGGCTTGTTGGTTTGTTGTTTTGTTGGCTTGTTGGTTTGTTGGTTTGTTGGTTTTTTGGTTTGTTCGTTTGTTGGTTTGTTGGTTTGTTGGCTTGTTGGTTTGTTGGTTTGTTGGTTTGTTGGCTTGTTGGCTTGTTGGTTTTTTGGTTTGTTGGCTTGTTGGCTTGTTGGTTTTTTGGTTTGTTGGTTTGTTGGTTTGTTGGCTTGTTGGTTTGTTGTTTTGTTGGCTTGTTGGTTTGTTGGTTTGTTGGTTTGTTGGCTTGTTGGTTTGTTGGTTTGTTGGCTTGTTGGTTTGTTGGTTTGTTGGCTTGTTGGCTTGTTGCTTTGTTGGTTTGTTGGTTTGTTGGCTTGTTGGCTTGTTGGTTTGTTGGTTTGTTAGATTGTTGGCTTGTTGGTTACTTGGTTTGTTGGTTTGTTGGTTTGTTGGCTTGTTGGTTTGTTGGCTTGTTGGTTTGTTGGTTTGTTGGTTTGTTGGCTTGTTGGCTTGTTGGTTTGTTGGTTTGTTGGTTTGTTGGCTTGTTGGTTTGTTGGTTTGTTGGCTTGTTGGCTTGCTGGTTTGGTGGTTTGTTGGTTTGTTGCCTTGTTGGCTTGTTGGTTTGTTGGTTTATTGGTTTGTTGGCTTGTTGGTTAATTGGTTTGTTGGTTTGTTGGTTTTTTTGGTTTGTTGGTTTGTTGGCTTTCTGGCTTGTTGGTTTGTTGGTTAGTTCGTTTGTTGGTTTGTTAGTTTATTGGTTTGTTGGCTTGTTGGCTTGTTGGTTTGTTAGTTTGTTGGCTTGTTGGTTTGTTGGTTTGTTGGTTTGTTGGTTTGTTGGTTTGTTGGTTAATTGGTTTGTTGGTTTGTTGGCTTGTTGATTTGTTGGTTTGTTGGTTTTTTGGTTTGCTGGTTTGTTGGTTTGTTGGTTTGTTGGTTTGTTGGTTTGTTGGTTTATTTGTTTGTTGGTTTGTTGGTTTGTTGGTTTGTTGGTTTGTTGGTTTGTTGGCTTGTTGGCTTGTTGGTTTGTTCGTTTGTTGGTTTCTTGGTTTGTTGGTTTGTTGGTTTGTTGGTTTGTTGGTTTGTTGGTTTGTTGGCTTGTTGGTTTGTTAGCTTGTTGGCTTGTTGGTTTGTTGGTTTGTTGGTTTGTTCGTTTGTTGGTTTGTTTGTTTGTTGGTTTGTTCGTTTGTTGGTTCTTTGGTTACTTGGTTTGTTGGTTTGTTGGTTTGTTGGCTTGTTGGTTTGTTAGCTTGTTGGCTTGTTGGTTTGTTGGTTTGTTGGTTTGTTCGTTTGTTGGTTTGTTTGTTTGTTGGTTTGTTCGTTTGTTGGTTCTTTGGTTACTTGGTTTGTTGGCTTGTTGGTTTGTTGGTTTGTTGGTTTGTTGGTTTGTTGGCTTGTTGGTTTGTTAGTTTGTTGGCTTATTGGTTTGTTGGTTTGTTGGCTTATTGATTTGTTGGTTTGTTGGTTTGTTGGTTTATTTGTTTGTTGGTTTGTTGGTTTGTTGGTTTTTCGGCTTGTTGGTTTGTTGGTTTGTTGGTTTCTTGGTTTGTTGGGTTTTTGGTTAGTTGGTTTGTTGGGTTGTTGGTTTGTTGGTTTGTTGGTTTGTTGGTTTTTTGGTTTGTTGGTTTGTTGGTTTATTCTTTTGTTGGCTTGTTTGTTTGTTGGCTTGTTTGCTTGTTGGTTTGTTGGTTTGTTGGTTTGTTCGTTTGTTGGTTTGTTGGTTACTTGGTTTGTTGGTTTGTTGGTTTGTTGGTTTGTTGGTTTGTTGGTTTGTTGGGTTGTTGGTTTGTTTGTTTGTTGGTTTTTTGGTTTGTTGGTTTGTTGGTTTGTTGGTTTGTTGGTTTGTTGGTTTGTTGGTTTGTTGGCTTGTTGGTTTGTTAGCTTGTTGGCTTGTTGGTTTGTTGGTTTGTTGGTTTGTTCGTTTGTTGGTTTGTTTGTTTGTTGGTTTGTTCGTTTGTTGGTTCTTTGGTTACTTGGTTTGTTGGTTTGTTGGTTTGTTGGCTTGTTGGTTTGTTAGCTTGTTGGCTTGTTGGTTTGTTGGTTTGTTGGTTTGTTCGTTTGTTGGTTTGTTTGTTTGTTGGTTTGTTCGTTTGTTGGTTCTTTGGTTACTTGGTTTGTTGGCTTGTTGGTTTGTTGGTTTGTTGGTTTGTTGGATTGTTGGCTTGTTGGTTTGTTAGTTTGTTGGATTATTGGTTTGTTGGTTTGTTGGCTTATTGATTTGTTGGTTTGTTGGTTTGTTGGTTTATTTGTTTGTTGGTTTGTTGGTTTGTTGGTTTTTCGGCTTGTTGGTTTGTTGGTTTGTTGGTTTGTTGGTTTGTTGGGTTTTTGGTTAGTTGGTTTGTTGGGTTGTTGGTTTGTTGGTTTGTTGGTTTGTTGGTTTTTTGGTTTGTTGGTTTGTTGGTTTATTCTTTTGTTGGCTTGTTGGTTTGTTGGCTTGTTTGCTTGTTGGTTTGTTGGTTTGTTGGTTTGTTCGTTTGTTGGTTTGTTGGTTACTTGGTTTGTTGGTTTGTTGGTTTGTTGGTTTGTTGGTTTGTTGGTTTGTTGGGTTGTTGGTTTGTTTGTTTGTTGGTTTTTTGGTTTGTTGGTTTGTTGGTTTGTTGGTTTGTTGGTTTGTTGGTTTGTTGGTTTGTTGGTTTGTTGGTTTGTTGGTTTGTTGGTTTGTTGGTTTATTTGTTTGTTGGTTTGTTGATTTGTTGGTTTGTTGGTTTGTTGGTTTGTTGGCTTGTTGGTTTGTTGGTTTGTTGGTTTGTTGGTTTGTTGGTTTGTTGGTTTGTTGGTTTGTTGGTTTGTTGGTTTGTTGGTTTGTTGGTTTGTTGGTTTATTGGTTTGGTGGTTTGTTGGTTTGTTGGTTTGTTGGTTTATTTGTTTGTTGGTTTGTTGGTTTGTTGGTTTGTATGTTTGTTGGTTTATTCGTTTGTTGGTTTGTTGGTTACTTGGTTTATTGGTTTGTTGGTTTGTTCGTTTGTTGGTTTGTTGGTTTCTTGGTTTGTTGGTTTGTTGGTTTATTTGTTTGTTGGTTTTTTGGTTTGTTGCTTTTTTGGTTTGTTGGCTTGTTGGCTTGTTGGTTTGTTGATTTGTTGGTTTGTTGGTTTGGTGGCTTGTTGGCTTGTTGGTTTTATTGGTTTGTTGGTTTGTAGGCTTGTTGGCTTGTTGGTTTGTTGGTTTGGTGGTTTGTTGGGTTGTTGGTTACTTGGTTTGTTGGTTTGTTTGTTTGTTGGCTTGTTGGTTTGTTCGTTTGTTGGTTTGTTGGTTTGTTGGCTTGTTGACTTGTTGGTTTGTTCGTTTGTTGGCTTGTTGGTTTGTTAGCTTGTTGGTTTTTTGGTTTGCTGGTTTGTTCGTTTGTTCGTTTGTTGGTTTGTTGGCTTGTTGGCTTGTTGGCTAGTAGGTTTGTTGGTTACTTGGTTTGTTGGCTTGTTGTTTTGTTGGTTTGTTGGCTTGTTGGTTTGTTGGTTTGTAGGTTTGTTGGTTTGTTATCTTGTTGGCTTGTTGGTTTGTTGGTTTGTTTGTTTGTTAATTTGTTGGCTTGGTGGTTTGTTGGTTTGTTGGTTTGTTGGTTTGTTGCCTTGTTGGCTTCTTGTTTTTTTGGTTTGTTCGTTTGTTAGTTTGTTGGTTTGTTGGTTTGTTGGTTTGTTGGTTTGTTAGTTTGTTGGTTTGTTGGTTTGTTGGCTTGTTGGTTTGTTGGCTTGTTGGCTTGTTGGTTTGTTGGTTTGTTCGTTTGTTGGGGGGTTGGCTTGTTGGCTTGTTGGTTTGTTGGTTTGTTGGCTTGTTGGTTTGTTGTTTTGTTGGCTTGTTGGTTTGTTGGTTTGTTGGTTTTTTGGTTTTTTTGTTTGTTGGTTTGTTGGTTTGTTGGCTTGTTGGTTTGTTGGTTTGTTGGTTTGTTGGCTTGTTGGCTTGTTGGTTTTTTGGTTTGTTGGCTTGTTGGCTTGTTGGTTTTTTGGTTTGTTGGTTTGTTGGTTTGTTGGCTTGTTGGTTTGTTGTTTTGTTGGCTTGTTGGTTTGTTGGTTTGTTGGTTTGTTGGCTTGTTGGTTTGTTGGTTTGTTGGCTTGTTGGTTTGTTGGTTTGTTGGCTTGTTGGCTTGTTGCTTTGTTGGTTTGTTGGTTTGTTGGCTTGTTGGCTTGTTGGTTTGTTGGTTTGTTAGATTGTTGGCTTGTTGGTTACTTGGTTTGTTGGTTTGTTGGTTTGTTGGCTTGTTGGTTTGTTGGCTTGTTGGTTTGTTGGTTTGTTGGTTTGTTGGCTTGTTGGCTTGTTGGTTTGTTGGTTTGTTGGTTTGTTGGCTTGTTGGTTTATTGGTTTGTTGGCTTGTTGGTTAATTGGTTTGTTGGTTTGTTGGTTTTTTTGGTTTGTTGGTTTGTTGGCTTGCTGGCTTGTTGGTTTGTTGGTTAGTTCGTTTGTTGGTTTGTTAGTTTATTGGTTTGTTGGCTTGTTGGTTTGTTAGTTTGTTGGCTTGTTGGTTTGTTGGTTTGTTGGTTTGTTGGTTTGTTGGTTTGTTGGTTAATTGGTTTGTTGGTTTGTTGGCTTGTTGATTTGTTGGTTTGTTGGTTTTTTGGTTTGTTGGTTTGTTGGTTTGTTGGTTTGTTGGTTTGTTGGTTTGTTGGTTTATTTGTTTGTTGGTTTGTTGGTTTGTTGGTTTGTTGGTTTGTTGGTTTGTTGGCTTGTTGGCTTGTTGGTTTGTTCGTTTGTTGGTTTCTTGGTTTGTTGGTTTGTTGGTTTGTTGGTTTGTTGGTTTGTTGGTTTGTTGGCTTGTTGGTTTGTTAGCTTGTTGGCTTGTTGGTTTGTTGGTTTGTTGGTTTGTTCGTTTGTTGGTTTGTTTGTTTGTTGGTTTGTTCGTTTGTTGGTTCTTTGGTTACTTGGTTTGTTGGTTTGTTGGTTTGTTGGCTTGTTGGTTTGTTGGCTTGTTGGTTTGTTAGTTTGTTGGCTTATTGGTTTGTTGGTTTGTTGGCTTGTTGGTTTGTTGGTTTGTTGGTTTGTTGGTTTGTTGGCTTGTTGGTTTGTTAGTTTGTTGGCTTATTGGTTTGTTGGTTTGTTGGCTTATTGATTTGTTGGTTTGTTGGTTTGTTGGCTTGTTGGCTTGTTGGTTTGTTGGTTTGTTGGCTTGTTGGTTTGTTGGTTTGTTGGCTTGTTGGCTTGTTGCTTTGTTGGTTTTTTGGTTTGTTGGCTTTTTGGCTTCTTGGTTTGTTGGTTTGTTAGTTTGTTGGCTTGTTGGTTACTTGGTTTGTTGGTTTGTTGGTTTGTTGGCTTCTTGGTTTGTTGGTTTGTTGGCTTGTTGGTTTGTAAGTTTGTTGGTTTGTTGGCTTGTTGGCTTGTTGGTTTGTTGGTTTGTTGGCTTGTTGGTTTGTTGGTTTGTTGGTTTGTTGGCTTGTTGGCTTGTTGGTTTGGTGGTTTGTTGGTTTGTTGGTTTGTTGGTTTGTTGGTTTGTTGGTTTGTTGGTTTGTTGGCTTGTTGGTTACTTGGTTTGTTGGTTTGTTAGTTTGTTGGTTGTTGGTTTGTTGGCTTGTTGGCTTGTTGGTTTGTTGGTTTGTTGGCTTGTTGGTTTGTTGGTTTTTTGGTTTGTTGGTTAATTGGTTTGTTGGTTTCTTGGTTTGTTGGATTGTTGGTTTGTTGGTTTGTTGGTTTTTTGGTTTGTTGGTTAGTTGGTTTGTTGGTTTGTTGGTTTGTTGGTTTATTTGTTTGTTGGTTTGTTGTTTTGTCGGCTTATTGGTTTGTTGGTTTGTTGGTTTCTTGGTTTGTTGGTTTCTTGGTTTGTTGGTTTCTTGGTTTGTTGGTTTGTTGGTTTGTTGGTTTGTTGGTTTGTTGGTTTGTTGAATTGTTGGTTTGTTCGTTTGTTGGCTTGTTGGTTTGTTGGCTTGTTAGCTTGTTGGTTTGTTGGTTTGTTGGTTTGTTCGTTTGTTGGTTTGTTTGTTTGTTGGTTTTTTTCGTTTGTTGGTTTGTTGGTTACTTGGTTTGTTGGTTTGTTGGTTTGTTAGTTTGTTGGCTTGTTGGTTTGTTGGTTTGTTGGTTTTTTAGTTTGCTGGTTTGTTGGTTTGTTGGTTTGTTGGTTTGTTGGGTTGTTGGTGTGTTGGTTTGTTGGTTTACTTGTTTGTTGGTTTGTTGGTTTGTTGGTTTGTTGGCTTGTTGGCTTGTTGGTTTGTTGGTTTGTTGGTTTGTAGGTTTGTTGGTTTGTTGGTTTGTTGGTTTGTTGGTTTGTTGGTTTGTTGGTTTGTTGGTTTGTTGGTTTGTTGGTTTGTTGGTTTGTTGGTTTGTTGGTTTGTTGGTTTGTTGGTTTGTTGGTTTGTTGGTTTGTTGGTTTGGTGGTTTGGTGGTTTGTTGGTTTGTTGGTTTATTGGTTTATTTGTTTGTTGGTTTGTTCGTTTGTTCGTTTGTTGGCTTGTTGACTTGTTGGTTTGTTGGTTTGTTGGTTTGTTGGCTTGTTGGTTTGTTGGTTTGTTGGTTTGTTGGTTTGTTGGTTTGTTGGCTTGTTGGTTTGTTGGTTTGCTGGTTTGTTGGTTTGTTGGTTTGTTGGCTTGTTGGTTTGTTGGTTTGCTGGTTTGTTGGTTTGTTCGTTTGTTGGTTTGTTGGTTTGTTGGCTTGTTGGTTTGTTGGCTTGTTGGCTTGTTGGTTTGTTGGTTTGTTCGTTTGTTCGTTTGTTGGCTTGTTGACTTGTTGGTTTGTTGGCTTGTTGGTTTGTTGGTTTGTTGGTTTGTTGGTTTGTTGGTTTGTTGGTTTTTTGGTTTGTTCGTTTGTTGGTTTGTTGGTTTTTTGGTTTGTTGGTTTGTTGGTTTCTTTTTTGTTGGTTTGTTGATTTGTTGGTTTGTTGGCTTGTTGGTTTGTTGGTTTGTTGGTTTGTTGGCTTGTTGGCTTGTTGGTTTGTTGGTTTGTTGGTTTGTTGGCTTGTTGGCTTGTTGGTTTGTAGGTTTGTTGGTTTGTTGGATTTTTGGCTTGTTGGTTTGTTGGTTTGTCGGTTTGTTGGCTTGTTGTTTACTTGGTTTGTTGGTTTGTTGGTTTGTTGGCTTGTTGGTTAGTTCGTTTGTTGGTTTGTTGGTTTGTTGGCTTGTTGGCTTGTTGGTTTGTTCGTTTGTTGGCTTGTTGGTTTATTGGCTTGTTGGTGTGTTGGTTTGCTGGTTTGTTGGTTTGTTGGTTTGTTGGTTTGTTGGCTTGTTGGCTTGTTGGCTTGTAGGTTTGTTGGTTACTTGGTTTGTTGGCTTGTTGGTTTGTTGGTTTGTTGGTTTGTTGGCTTGTTGGTTTGTTGGTTTGTAGGTTTGTTGGTTTGTTGTCTTGTTGGCTTGTTGGTTTGTTGGTTTGTTGGTTACTTGGTTTCTTGGTTTGTTGGTTTGTTCGTTTGTTGGTTTGTTTGTTTCTTGGTTTGTTGGTTTTTTGGTTTGTTGGTTTTTTGGTTTGTTGGCTTATTGGCTTGTTGGTTTGTTGATTTGTTGGTTTGTTGGTTTGTTGGCTTGTTGGCTTGTTGGTTTGTTGGTTTGTTGGTTTGTTGGATTTTTGGCTTGTTGGTTTGTTGGTTTGTTGGTTTGTTGGTTTGTTGGTTTGCTGGTTTGTTGGTTTGTTCGTTTGTTGGTTTGTTGGTTTGTTGGCTTGTTGGTTTGTTGGTTTGCTGGTTTGTTGGTTTGTTCGTTTGTTGGTTTGTTGGTTTGTTGGCTTGTTGGTTTGTTGGCTTGTTGGCTTGTTGGTTTGTTGGTTTGTTCGTTTGTTCGTTTGTTGGCTTGTTGACTTGTTGGTTTGTTGGTTTGTTGGCTTGTTGGTTTGTTGGTTTGTTGGTTTGTTGGTTTGTTGGTTTGTTGGCTTGTTGGTTTGTTGGTTTGCTGGTTTGTTGGTTTGTTGATTTGTTGGTTTGTTGGTTTGTTGGCTTGTTGTTTACTTGGTTTGTTGGTTTGTTGGTTTGTTGGTTTGTTGGCTTGTTGGTTAGTTCGTTTGTTGGTTTGTTGTATTGTTGGCTTGTTCGCTGTTGGTTTGTTCGTTTGTTGGCTTGTTGGTTTATTGGCTTGTTGGTGTGTTGATTTGCTGGTTTGTTTGTTTGTTGGTTTATTGGTTTGTTGGCTTGTTGGCTTGTTGGCTTGTAGGTTTATAGGTTTGTTGGTTACTTGGTTTGTTGGCTTGTTGATTTGTTGGTTTGTTGGCTTGTTGGTTTGTTGGTTTGTAGGTTTGTTGGTTTGTTGTCTTGTTGGCTTGTTGGTTTGTTGGTTTGATGGTTTGTTGGCTTGGTGGTTTGTTGGTTTGCTGGTTTGTTGGTTTGTTCGTTTGTTAGTTTGTTGGCTTGGTGGTTTGTTGGTTTGTTGGTTTGTTGGTTTGTTGGTTTGTTGCCTTGTTGGCTTCTTGTTTTGTTGGTTTGTTCGTTTGTTGGTTTGTTGGCTTGTTGGTTTGTTGGCTTGTTGGTTTGTTGGTTTGCTGGTTTGTTGGTTTGTTCGTTTGTTGGTTTGTTGGTTTGTTGGTTTGTTGGCTTGTTGGTTTGTTGGCTTGTTGGCTTGTTGGTTTGTTGGTTTGTTCGTTTGTTCGTTTGTTGGCTTGTTGACTTGTTGGTTTGTTGGTTTGTTGGCTTGTTGGTTTGTTGGTTTGTTGGTTTGTTGGTTTGTTGGTTTGTTGGTTTTTTGATTTGTTCGTTTGTTGGTTTGTTGGTTTTTTGGTTTGTTGGTTTGTTGGTTTCTTTTTTGTTGGTTTGTTGGCTTGTTGGTTTGTCGGTTTGTTGGTTTGTTGGTTTGTTGGCTTGTTGGCTTGTTGGTTTGTTGGTTTGTTGGCTTGTTGGCTTGTTGGTTTGTTGGTTTGTTGGTTTGTTGGCTTGTTGGTTTGTTGGTTTGTTGGTTTGTTGGTATGTTGGCTTGTTGGCTTGTTGGTTTGTTGGTTTGTTGGCTTGTTGTTTACTTGGTTTGTTGGTTTGTTGGTTTGTTGGCTTGTTGGTTAGTTCGTTTGTTGGTTTGTTGGTTTGTTGGCTTGTTGGCTTGTTGGTTTGTTCGTTTGTTGGCTTGTTGGTTTATTGGCTTCTTGGTGTGTTGGTTTGCTGGTTTGTTGGTTTGTTGGTTTGTTGGTTTGTTGGCTTGTTGGCTTGTTGGCTTGTAGGTTTGTTGGTTACTTGGTTTGTTGGCTTGCTGGTTTGTTGGTTTGTTGGCTTGTTGGCTTGTTGGTTTGTTGGTTTGTAGGTTTGTTGGTTTGTTGTCTTGTTGGCTTGTTGGTTTGTTGGTTTGTTGGTTTGATGGTTTGTTGGCTTGGTGGTTTGTTGGTTTGTTGGTTTGTTGGTTTGTTGGTTTGTTGGTTTGTTGGTTTGTTGGTTTGTTGGCTTGGTGGTTTGTTGGTTTGTTGGTTTGTTGCCTTGTTGGCTTCTTGTTTTGTTGGTTTGTTCGTTTGTTGGTTTGTTGGCTTGTTGGTTTGTTGGCTTGTTGGTTTGTTGGTTTGCTGGTTTGTTGGTTTGTTCGCTTGTTGGTTTGTTGGTTTGTTGGCTTGTTGGTTTGTTGGTTTGTTGGCTTGTTGGTTTGTTGGTTTGTTGGTTTGTTGGTTTGTTGGTTTGTTGGTTTGTTGGTTTTTTGGTTTGTTAGTTTTTTGGTTTGTTGGTTTTTTGGTTTGTTGGTTTGTTGGTTTCTTTTTTGTTGGTTTGTTGGCTTGTTGGTTTGTTGGTTTGTTGGTTTGTTGGCTTGTTGGCTTGTTGGTTTGTTGGTTTGTTGGCTTGTTGGCTTGTTGGTTTGTTGGTTTGTTGGTTTGTTGGCTTGTTGGCTTGTTGGTTTGTTGGTTTGTTGGTTTGTTGGCTTGTTGGCTTGTTGGTTTGTTGGTTTGTTGGTTTGTTGGCTTGTTGGCTTGTTGGTTTGTTGGTTTTTTGGTTTGTTCGTTTTTTGGTTTGTTGATTTTTTGGTTTGTTGGTTTGTTGGTTTCTTTTTTGTTGGTTTGTTGGCTTGTTGGTTTGTTGGTTTGTTGGTTTGTTGGCTTGTTGGCTTGTTGGTTTGTTGGTTTGTTGGCTTGTTGGCTTGTTGGTTTGTTGGTTTGTTGGTTTGTTGGCTTGTTGGCTTGTTGGTTTGTTGGTTTTTTGGTTTGTTGGTTTGTTGGTTTCTTTTTTGTTGGTTTGTTGGCTTGTTGGTTTGTCGGTTTGTTGGTTTTTGGTTTGTTGGCTTGTTGGCTTGTTGGTTTGTTGGTTTGTTGGCTTGTTGGCTGGTTGGTTTGTTGGTTTGTTGGTTTGTTGGCTTGTTGGCTTGTTGGTTTGTTGGTTTGTTGGTATGTTGGCTTGTTGGCTTGTTGGTTTGTTGGTTTGTTGGCTTGTTGTTTACTTGGTTTGTTGGTTTGTTGGTTTGTTGGCTTGTTGGTTAACTCGTTTGTTGGTTTGTTGGTTTGTTGGCTTGTTGGCTTGTTGGTTTGTTCGTTTGTTGGCTTGTTGGTTTATTGGCTTCTTGGTGTGTTGGTTTGCTGGTTTGTTGGTTTGTTGGTTTGTTGGTTTGTTGGCTTGTTGGCTTGTTGGCTTGTAGGTTTGTTGGTTTGTTGGTTTGATGGTTTGTTGGCTTGGTGGTTTGTTGGTTTGTTGGTTTGTTGGTTTGTTGGTTTGTTGGTTTGTTGGTTTGTTGGTTTGTTGGCTTGGTGGTTTGTTGGTTTGTTGGTTTGTTGGTTTGTTGGTTTGTTGCCTTGTTGGCTTCTTGTTTTGTTGGTTTGTTCGTTTGTTGGTTTGTTGGCTTGTTGGTTTGTTGGTTTGTTGGTTTGTTGGTTTGCTGGTTTGTTGGTTTGTTCGCTTGTTGGTTTGTTGGTTTGTTGGCTTGTAGGTTTGTTGGTTTGTTGGCTTGTTGGTTTGTTGGTTTGTTGGTTTGTTGGTTTGTTGGTTTGTTGGTTTGTTGGTTTTTTGGTTTGTTCGTTTTTTGGTTTGTTGGTTTTTTGGTTTGTTGGTTTGTTGGTTTCTTTTTTGTTGGTTTGTTGGCTTGTTGGTTTGTTGGTTTGTTGGTTTGTTGGCTTGTTGGCTTGTTGGTTTGTTGGTTTGTTGGCTTGTTGGCTTGTTGGTTTGTTGGTTTGTTGGTTTGTTGGCTTGTTGGCTTGTTGGTTTGTTGGTTTGTTGGTTTGTTGGCTTGTTGGCTTGTTGGTTTGTTGGTTTGTTGGTTTGTTGGCTTGTTGGCTTGTTGGTTTGTTGGTTTGATGGTTTGTTGGCTTGTTGGTTTGTTGGTTTGCTGGTTTGTTGGTTTGTTCGTTTGTTAGTTTGTTGGCTTGGTGGTTTGTTGGTTTGTTGGTTTGTTGGTTTGTTGCCTTGTTGGCTTCTTGTTTTGTTGGTTTGTTCGTTTGTTGGTTTGTTGGCTTGTTGGTTTGTTGGCTTGTTGGTTTGTTGGTTTGCTGGTTTGTTGGTTTGTTCGTTTGTTGGTTTGTTGGTTTGTTGGTTTGTTGGCTTGTTGGTTTGTTGGCTTGTTGGCTTGTTGGTTTGTTGGTTTGTTCGTTTGTTCGTTTGTTGGCTTGTTGACTTGTTGGTTTGTTGGTTTGTTGGCTTGTTGGTTTGTTGGTTTGTTGGTTTGTTGGTTTGTTGGTTTGTTGGTTTTTTGGTTTGTTCGTTTGTTGGTTTGTTGGTTTTTTGGTTTGTTGGTTTGTTGGTTTTTTTTTTGTTGGTTTGTTGGCTTGTTGGTTTGTCGGTTTGTTGGTTTGTTGGTTTGTTGGCTTGTTGGCTTGTTGGTTTGTTGGTTTGTTGGCTTGTTGGCTTGTTGGTTTGTTGGTTTGTTGGTTTGTTGGCTTGTTGGCTTGTTGGTTTGTTGGTTTGTTGGTATGTTGGCTTGTTGGCTTGTTGGTTTGTTGGTTTGTTGGCTTGTTGTTTACTTGGTTTGTTGGTTTGTTGGTTTGTTGGCTTGTTGGTTAGTTCGTTTGTTGGTTTGTTGGTTTGTTGGCTTGTTGGTTTGTTCGTTTGTTGGCTTGTTGGTTTATTGGCTTCTTGGTGTGTTGGTTTGCTGGTTTGTTGGTTTGTTGGTTTGTTGGTTTGTTGGCTTGTTGGCTTGTTGGCTTGTAGGTTTGTTGGTTACTTGGTTTGTTGGCTTGTTGGTTTGTTGGTTTGTTGGCTTGTTGGTTTGTTGGTTTGTAGGTTTGTTGGTTTGTTGTCTTGTTGGCTTGTTGGTTTGTTGGTTTGTTGGTTTGATGGTTTGTTGGCTTGGTGGTTTGTTGGTTTGTTGGTTTGTTGGTTTGTTGGTTTGTTGGTTTGTTGGTTTGTTGGTTTGTTGGCTTGGTGGTTTGTTGGTTTGTTGGTTTGTTGGTTTGTTGCCTTGTTGGCTTCTTGTTTTGTTGGTTTGTTCGTTTGTTGGTTTGTTGGCTTATTGGTTTGTTGGCTTGTTGGTTTGTTGGTTTGCTGGTTTGTTGGTTTGTTCGCTTGTTGGTTTGTTGGTTTGTTGGCTCGTTGGTTTGTTGGTTTGTTGGCTTGTTGGTTTGTTGGTTTGTTGGTTTGTTGGTTTGTTGGTTTGTTGGTTTGTTGGTTTTTTGGTTTGTTCGTTTTTTGGTTTGTTGGTTTTTTGGTTTGTTGGTTTGTTGGTTTCTTTTTTGTTGGTTTGTTGGCTTGTTGGTTTGTTGGTTTGTTGGTTTGTTGGCTTGTTGGCTTGTTGGTTTGTTGGTTTGTTGGCTTGTTGGCTTGTTGGTTTGTTGGTTTGTTGGTTTGTTGGCTTGTTGGCTTGTTGGTTTGTTGGTTTGTTGGTTTGTTGGCTTGTTGGCTTGTTGGTTTGTTGGTTTGTTGGTTTGTTGGCTTGTTGGCTTGTTGGTTTGTTGGTTTTTTGGTTTGTTCGTTTTTTGGTTTGTTGGTTTTTTGGTTTGTTGGTTTGTTGGTTTCTTTTTTGTTGGTTTGTTGGCTTGTTGGTTTGTTGGTTTGTTGGTTTGTTGGCTTGTTGGCTTGTTGGTTTGTTGGTTTGTTGACTTGTTGGCTTGTTGGTTTGTTGGTTTGTTGGTTTGTTGGCTTGTTGGCTTGTTGGTTTGTTGGTTTTTTGGTTTGTTGGTTTGTTGGTTTCTTTTTTGTTGGTTTGTTGGCTTGTTGGTTTGTCGGTTTGTTGGTTTGTTGGTTTGTTGGCTTGTTGGCTTGTTGGTTTGTTGGTTTGTTGGCTTGTTGGCTTGTTGGTTTGTTGGTTTGTTGGTTTGTTGGCTTGTTGGCTTGTTGGTTTGTTGGTTTGTTGGTATGTTGGCTTGTTGGCTTGTTGGTTTGTTGGTTTGTTGGCTTGTTGTTTACTTGGTTTGTTGGTTTGTTGGTTTGTTGGCTTGTTGGTTAGTTCGTTTGTTGGTTTGTTGGTTTGTTGGCTTGTTGGCTTGTTGGTTTGTTCGTTTGTTGGCTTGTTGGTTTATTGGCTTCTTGGTGTGTTGGTTTGCTGGTTTGTTGGTTTGTTGGTTTGTTGGTTTGTTGGCTTGTTGGCTTGTTGGCTTGTAGGTTTGTTGGTTTGTTGGTTTGATGGTTTGTTGGCTTGGTGGTTTGTTGGTTTGTTGGTTTGTTGGTTTGTTGGTTTGTTGGTTTGTTGGTTTGTTGGCTTGGTGGTTTGTTGGTTTGTTGGTTTGTTGGTTTGTTGCCTTGTTGGCTTCTTGTTTTGTTGGTTTGTTCGTTTGTTGGTTTGTTGGCTTGTTGGTTTGTTGGCTTGTTGGTTTGTTGGTTTGCTGGTTTGTTGGTTTGTTCGCTTGTTGGTTTGTTGGTTTGTTGGCTTGTTGGTTTGTTGGTTTGTTGGCTTGTTGGTTTGTTGGTTTGTTGGTTTGTTGGTTTGTTGGTTTGTTGGTTTGTTGGTTTTTTGGTTTGTTCGTTTTTTGGTTTGTTGGTTTTTTGGTTTGTTGGTTTGTTGGTTTCTTTTTTGTTGGTTTGTTGGCTTGTTGGTTTGTTGGTTTGTTGGTTTGTTGGCTTGTTGGCTTGTTGGTTTGTTGGTTTGTTGGCTTGTTGGCTTGTTGGTTTGTTGGTTTGTTGGTTTGTTGGCTTGTTGGCTTGTTGGTTTGTTGGTTTGTTGGTTTGTTGGCTTGTTGGCTTGTTGGTTTGTTGGTTTGTTGGTTTGTTGGCTTGTTGTTTACTTGGTTTGTTGGTTTGTTGGTTTGTTGGTTTGTTGGCTTGTTGGTTTGTTGGTTTGTAGGTTTGTTAGTTTGTTGTCTTGTTGGCTTGTTGGTTTGTTGGTTTGTTGGTTTGATGGTTTGTTGGCTTGGTGGTTTGTTGGTTTGTTGGTTTGTTGGTTTGTTGGTTTGTTGGTTTGTTGGTTTGTTGGTTTATTGGTTTGTTGGCTTGGTGGTTTGTTGGTTTGTTGGTTTGTTGGTTTGTTGCCTTGTTGGCTTCTTGTTTTGTTGGTTTGTTCGTTTGTTGGTTTGTTGGCTTGTTGGTTTGTTGGCTTGTTGGTTTGTTGGTTTGCTGGTTTGTTGGTTTGTTCGCTTGTTGGTTTGTTGGTTTGTTGGCTTGTTGGTTTGTTGGTTTGTTGGCTTGTTGGTTTGTTGGTTTGTTGGTTTGTTGGTTTGTTGGTTTGTTGGTTTGTTGGTTTGTTGGTTTTTTGGTTTGTTCGTTTTTTGGTTTGTTGGTTTTTTGGTTTGTTGGTTTGTTGGTTTCTTTTTTGTTGGTTTGTTGGCTTGTTGGTTTGTTGGTTTGTTGGTTTGTTGGTTTGTTGGCTTGTTGGCTTGTTGGTTTGTTGGTTTGTTGGCTTGTTGGCTTGTTGGTTTGTTGGTTTGTTGGTTTGTTGGCTTGTTGGCTTGTTGGTTTGTTGGTTTGTTGGTTTGTTGGCTTGTTGGCTTGTTGGTTTGTTGGTTTGTTGGTTTGTTAGTTTGTTGGTTTGTTGGCTTGTTGGTTAGTTCGTTTGTTGGTTTGTTGGTTTGTTGGCTTGTTGGCTTGTTGGTTTGTTCGTTTGTTGGCTTGTTGGTTTATTGGCTTCTTGGTGTGTTGGTTTGCTGGTTTGTTGGTTTTTTGGTTTGTTGGTTTGTTGGTTTCTTTTTTGTTGGTTTGTTGGCTTGTTGGTTTGTCGGTTTGTTGGTTTGTTGGTTTGTTGGCTTGTTGGCTTGTTGGTTTGTTGGTTTGTTGGCTTGTTGGCTTGTTGGTTTGTTGGTTTGTTGGTTTGTTGGCTTGTTGGCTTGTTGGTTTGTTGGTTTGTTGGTATGTTGGCTTGTTGGCTTGTTGGTTTGTTGGTTTGTTGGCTTGTTGTTTACTTGGTTTGTTGGTTTGTTGGCTTGTTGGTTAGTTCGTTTGTTGGTTTGTTGGTTTGTTGGCTTGTTGGCTTGTTGGTTTGTTCGTTTGTTGGCTTGTTGGTTTATTGGCTTCTTGGTGTGTTGGTTTGCTGGTTTGTTGGTTTGTTGGTTTGTTGGTTTGTTGGCTTGTTGGCTTGTTGGCTTGTAGGTTTGTTGGTTTGTTGGTTTGATGGTTTGTTGGCTTGGTGGTTTGTTGGTTTGTTGGTTTGTTGGTTTGTTGGTTTGTTGGTTTGTTGGTTTGTTGGTTTGTTGGCTTGGTGGTTTGTTGGTTTGTTGGTTTGTTGGTTTGTTGCCTTGTTGGCTTCTTGTTTTGTTGGTTTGTTCGTTTGTTGGTTTGTTGGCTTGTTGGTTTGTTGGCTTGTTGGTTTGTTGGTTTGCTGGTTTGTTGGTTTGTTCGCTTGTTGGTTTGTTGGTTTGTTGGCTTGTTGGTTTGTTGGTTTGTTGGCTTGTTGGTTTGTTGGTTTGTTGGTTTGTTGGTTTGTTGGTTTGTTGGTTTGTTGGTTTTTTGGTTTGTTCGTTTTTTGGTTTGTTGGTTTTTTGGTTTGTTGGTTTGTTGGTTTCTTTTTTGTTGGTTTGTTGGCTTGTTGGTTTGTTGGTTTGTTGGTTTGTTGGCTTGTTGGCTTGTTGGTTTGTTGGTTTGTTGGCTTGTTGGCTTGTTGGTTTGTTGGTTTGTTGGTTTGTTGGCTTGTTGGCTTGTTGGTTTGTTGGTTTGTTGGTTTGTTGGCTTGTTGGCTTGTTGGTTTGTTGGTTTGTTGGTTTGTTGGCTTGTTGTTTACTTGGTTTGTTGGTTTGTTGGTTTGTTGGCTTGTTGGTTTGTTGGTTTGTAGGTTTGTTAGTTTGTTGTCTTGTTGGCTTGTTGGTTTGTTGGTTTGTTGGTTTGATGGTTTGTTGGCTTGGTGGTTTGTTGGTTTGTTGGTTTGTTGGTTTGTTGGTTTGTTGGTTTGTTGGTTTATTGGTTTGTTGGCTTGGTGGTTTGTTGGTTTGTTGGTTTGTTGGTTTGTTGCCTTGTTGGCTTCTTGTTTTGTTGGTTTGTTCGTTTGTTGGTTTGTTGGCTTGTTGGTTTGTTGGCTTGTTGGTTTGTTGGTTTGCTGGTTTGTTGGTTTGTTCGCTTGTTGGTTTGTTGGTTTGTTGGCTTGTTGGTTTGTTGGTTTGTTGGCTTGTTGGTTTGTTGGTTTGTTGGTTTGTTGGTTTGTTGGTTTGTTGGTTTGTTGGTTTGTTGGTTTTTTGGTTTGTTCGTTTTTTGGTTTGTTGGTTTTTTGGTTTGTTGGTTTGTTGGTTTCTTTTTTGTTGGTTTGTTGGCTTGTTGGTTTGTTGGTTTGTTGGTTTGTTGGTTTGTTGGCTTGTTGGCTTGTTGGTTTGTTGGTTTGTTGGCTTGTTGGCTTGTTGGTTTGTTGGTTTGTTGGTTTGTTGGCTTGTTGGCTTGTTGGTTTGTTGGTTTGTTGGTTTGTTGGCTTGTTGGCTTGTTGGTTTGTTGGTTTGTTGGTTTGTTGGCTTGTTGTTTACTTGGTTTGTTAGTTTGTTGGTTTGTTGGCTTGTTGGTTAGTTCGTTTGTTGGTTTGTTGGTTTGTTGGCTTGTTGGCTTGTTGGTTTGTTCGTTTGTTGGCTTGTTGGTTTATTGGCTTCTTGGTGTGTTGGTTTGCTGGTTTGTTGGTTTGTTGGTTTGTTGGTTTGTTGGCTTGTTGGCTTGTTGGCTTGTAGGTTTGTTGGTTACTTGGTTTGTTGACTTGTTGGTTTGTTGGTTTGTTGGCTTGTTGGTTTGTTGGTTTGTAGGTTTGTTGGTTTGTTGTCTTGTTGGCTTGTTGGTTTGTTGGTTTGTTGGTTTGATGGTTTGTTGGCTTGGTGGTTTGTTGGTTTGTTGGTTTGTTGGTTTGTTGGTTTGTTGTCTTGGTGGTTTGTTGGTTTGTTGGTTTGTTGGTTTGTTGCCTTGTTGGCTTCTTGTTTTGTTGGTTTGATCGTTTGTTGGTTTGTTGGCTTGTTGGTTTGTTGGCTTGTTGGTTTGTTGGTTTGCTGGTTTGTTGGTTTGTTCGTTTGTTGGTTTGTTGGTTTGTTGGCTTGTTGGTTTGTTGGTTTGTTGGCTTGTTGGTTTGTTGGTTTGTTGGTTTGTTGGTTTGTTGGTTTGTTGGTTTTTTGGTTTGTTCGTTTGTTGGTTTGTTGGTTTTTTGGTTTGTTGGTTTGTTGGTTTCTTTTTTGTTGGTTTGTTGGCTTGTTAGTTTGTTGGTTTGTTGGTTTGTTGGCTTGTTTGCTTGTTGGTTTGTTGGTTTGTTGGCTTGTTGGTTTGTTGGTTTGTTGGCTTTGTTGGTTTGTTGGCTTGTTGGCTTGTTGGCTTGTAGGTTTGTTGGTTACTTGGTTTGTTGGCTTGTTGGTTTGTTGGTTTGTTGGCTTGTTGGTTTGTTGGTTTGTAGGTTTGTTGGTTTGTTGTCTTGTTGGCTTGTTAGTTTGTTGGTTTGTTGGTTTGATGGTTTGTTGGCTTGGTGGTTTGTTGGTTTGTTGGTTTGTTGGTTTGTTGGTTTGTTGGTTTGTTGGCTTGGTGGTTTGTAGGTTTGTTGGTTTGTTGGTTTGTTGCCTTGTTGGCTTCTTGTTTTGTTGGTTTGTTCGTTTGTTGGTTTGTTGGCTTGTTGGTTTGTTGGCTTGTTGGTTTGTTGGTTTGCTGGTTTGTTGGTTTGTTCGTTTGTTGGTTTGTTGGTTTGTTGGCTTGTTGGTTTGTTGGCTTGTTGGCTTGTTGGTTTGTTCGTTTGTTCGTTTGTTCGTTTGTTGGCTTGTTGACTTTTTGGTTTGTTGGTTTGTTGGCTTGTTGGTTTGTTGGTTTGTTGGTTTGTTGGTTTTTTGGTTTGTTCGTTTGTTGGTTTGTTGGTTTGTTGGTTTTTTGGTTTGTTGGTTTGTTGGTTTCTTTTTTGTTGGTTTGCTGATTTGTTGGTTTGTTGGTTTGTTGGTTTGTTGGTTTATTGGCTTGTTGGTTTGTTGGTTTGTTGGTTTGTTCGTTTGTTGGCTTGTTGGTTTGTTGGCTTGTTAGCTTGTTGGTTTGTTGGTTTGTTGGTTTGTTCGTTTGTTGGTTTGTTTGTTTGTTGGTTTGTTCGTTTGTTGGTTTGTTGGTTACTTGGTTTGTTGGTTTGTTGGTTTGTTGGTTTCTTGGTTTGTTGGTTTGTTGGGTTGTTGGTTTGTTGGTTTGTTGGTTTATTTGTTTGTTGGTTTGTTGGCTTGTTGGTTTGTTGGTGTGTTGGTTTGTTGGTTTGTTCGTTTGTTGGCTTGTTGGTTTGTTGGCTTGTTAGCTTGTTAATTTGTTGGTTTGTTGGTTTGTTCGTTTGTTGGTTTGTTTGTTTGTTGGTTTGTTATTTTGTTGGTTTGTTGGTTACTTGGTTTGTTGGTTTGTTGGTTTGTTGGTTTGTTGGTTTGTTGGTTTGTTGGCTTGTTGGTTTGTTGGTTTGTTGGTTTTTTGGTTTGTTGGTTTGTTGGTTTGTTGGCTTGTTGGTTTGTTCGTTTGTTGGCTTGTTGGTTTGTTGGCTTGTTGGTTTGTTGGTTTGCTGGTTTGCTGGTTTGTTTGTTTGTTGGTTTGTTGGTTTGTTGGCTTGTTGGCTTGTTGGCTTCTAGGTTTGTTGGTTACTTGGTTTGTTGGCTTGTTGGTTTGTTGGTTTGTTGGCTTGGTGGTTCGTTGGTTTGTAGGTTTGTTGGTTTGTTGTTTTGTTGGCTTGTTGGTTTGTTGGTTTGTTGGTTTGTTGGTTTGTTGACTTGGTGGTTTGTTGGTTTGTTGGTTTGTTGGTTTGTTGCCTTGATGGCTTTTTGTTTTGTTGGTTTGTTCGTTTGTTGATTTGTTGGTTTGTTGGTTTGTTGATTTGTTAGTTTGTTGGTTTGTTGGTTTGTTGGCTTGTTGGTTTGTTGGTTTGTTGGCTTGTTGGTTTGTTGGTTTGTTCGTTTGTTGGTTTGTTGGCTTGTTGGTTTGTTGGTTTGTTGGCTTGTTGGTTTGTTGGTTTGTTGGTTTGTTGGTTTGTTGGTTTGTTGGTTTTTTGGTTTGTTCGTTTGTTGGTTTGTTGGTTTTTTGGTTTGTTGGTTTGTTGGTTTGTTTGTTTCTTGGTTTGTTGATTTGTTGATTTGTTGGTTTGGTGGCTTGTTGGTTTGTTGGTTTGTTGGTTTGTTGGTTTGTTGGCTTGTTGGCTTGTTGGTTTGTTGGTTTGTTGGCTTGTTGGCTTGTTGGTTTGTTGGTTTGTTGGTTTGTTGGTTTGTTGGTTTGTTGGTTTGTTGGTTTGTTGGTTTGTTGGTTTGTTGGTTTGTTGGTTTGTTGGTTTGTTGGTTTGCTGGTTTGTTCGTTTGTTGGCTTGTTGGTTTGTTGGCTTGTTAGCTTGTTGGTTTGTTGGTTTGTTGGTTTGTTCGTTTGTTGGTTTTTTTGTTTGTTGGTTTGTTCGTTTGTTCGTTTGTTGGTTTGTTGGTTAATTGGTTTGTTGGTTTGTTGGTTTGTTGGTTTGTTGGTTTGTTGGTTTGTTGCCTTGTTGGTTTGTTGGTTTGTTGGTTTTTTGGTTTGTTGGTTTGTTGGTTTGTTGGTTTGTTGGTTTGTTGGTTTGTTGGTTTGTTGGTTTGTTGGGTTGTTGGGTTGTTGGTTTGTTGGTTTGTTGGTTTATTTGTTTGTTGGCTTGTTCGTTTGTTGGCTTGTTGGTTTTTGGCTTGTTGGTTTGTTGGTTTGTTGGTTTGTTCGTTTGTTGGTTTGTTTGTTTGTTGGTTTGTTCGTTTGTTGGTTTGTTGGTTACTTGGTTTGTTGGTTTGTTGGTTTGTTGGTTTCTTGGTTTGTTGGTTTGTTGGGTTGTTGGTTTGTTGGTTTGTTGGTTTATTTGTTTGTTGGTTTGTTGGCTTGTTGGTTTGTTGGTGTGTTGGTTTGTTGGTTTGTTCGTTTGTTGGCTTGTTGGTTTGTTGGCTTGTTAGCTTGTTAATTTGTTGGTTTGTTGGTTTGTTCGTTTGTTGGTTTGTTTGTTTGTTGGTTTGTTATTTTGTTGGTTTGTTGGTTACTTGGTTTGTTGGTTTGTTGGTTTGTTGGTTTGTTGGTTTGTTGGTTTGTTGGCTTGTTGGTTTGTTGGTTTGTTGGTTTTTTGGTTTGTTGGTTTGTTGGTTTGTTGGCTTGTTGGTTTGTTCGTTTGTTGGCTTGGTGGTTTGTTGGCTTGTTGGTTTGTTGGTTTGTTGGTTTGCTGGTTTGTTGGTTTGTTCGTTTGTTGGTTTGTTGGTTTGTTGGCTTGTTGGTTTGTTGGTTTGTTGGCTTGTTGGTTTGTTGGTTTGTTGGTTTGTTGGTTTGTTGGTTTGTTGGTTTTTTGGTTTGTTCGTTTGTTGGTTTGTTGGTTTTTTGGTTTGTTGGTTTGTTGGTTTCTTTTTTGTTGGTTTGTTGGCTTGTTGGTTTGTTGGTTTGTTGGTTTGTTGGCTTGTTTGCTTGTTGGTTTGTTGGTTTGTTGGCTTGTTGGTTTGTTGGTTTGTTGGCTTTGTTGGTTTGTTGGCTTGTTGGCTTGTTGGCTTGTAGGTTTGTTGGTTACTTGGTTTGTTGGCTTGTTGGTTTGTTGGTTTGTTGGCTTGTTGGTTTGTTGGTTTGTAGGTTTGTTGGTTTGTTGTCTTGTTGGCTTGTTAGTTTGTTGGTTTGTTGGTTTGATGGTTTGTTGGCTTGGTGGTTTGTTGGTTTGTTGGTTTGTTGGTTTGTTGGTTTGTTGGTTTGTTGGCTTGGTGGTTTGTAGGTTTGTTGGTTTGTTGGTTTATTGCCTTGTTGGCTTCTTGTTTTGTTGGTTTGTTCGTTTGTTGGTTTGTTGGCTTGTTGGTTTGTTGGCTTGTTGGTTTGTTGGTTTGCTGGTTTGTTGGTTTGTTCGTTTGTTGGTTTGTTGGTTTGTTGGCTTGTTGGTTTGTTGGCTTGTTGGCTTGTTGGTTTGTTCGTTTGTTCGTTTGTTCGTTTGTTGGCTTGTTGACTTTTTGGTTTGTTGGTTTGTTGGCTTGTTGGTTTGTTGGTTTGTTGGTTTGTTGGTTTTTTGGTTTGTTCGTTTGTTGGTTTGTTGGTTTGTTGGTTTTTTGGTTTGTTGGTTTGTTGGTTTCTTTTTTGTTGGTTTGCTGATTTGTTGGTTTGTTGGTTTGTTGGTTTGTTGGTTTATTGGCTTGTTGGTTTGTTGGTTTGTTGGTTTGTTCGTTTGTTGGCTTGTTGGTTTGTTGGCTTGTTAGCTTGTTGGTTTGTTGGTTTGTTGGTTTGTTCGTTTGTTGGTTTGTTTGTTTGTTGGTTTGTTCGTTTGTTGGTTTGTTGGTTACTTGGTTTGTTGGTTTGTTGGTTTGTTGGTTTCTTGGTTTGTTGGTTTGTTGGGTTGTTGGTTTGTTGGTTTGTTGGTTTATTTGTTTGTTGGTTTGTTGGCTTGTTGGTTTGTTGGTGTGTTGGTTTGTTGGTTTGTTCGTTTGTTGGCTTGTTGGTTTGTTGGCTTGTTAGCTTGTTAATTTGTTGGTTTGTTGGTTTGTTCGTTTGTTGGTTTGTTTGTTTGTTGGTTTGTTATTTTGTTGGTTTGTTGGTTACTTGGTTTGTTGGTTTGTTGGTTTGTTGGTTTGTTGGTTTGTTGGTTTGTTGGCTTGTTGGTTTGTTGGTTTGTTGGTTTTTTGGTTTGTTGGTTTGTTGGTTTGTTGGCTTGTTGGTTTGTTCGTTTGTTGGCTTGTTGGTTTGTTGGCTTGTTGGTTTGTTGGTTTGCTGGTTTGCTGGTTTGTTTGTTTGTTGGTTTGTTGGTTTGTTGGCTTGTTGGCTTGTTGGCTTCTAGGTTTGTTGGTTACTTGGTTTGTTGGCTTGTTGGTTTGTTGGTTTGTTGGCTTGGTGGTTCGTTGGTTTGTAGGTTTGTTGGTTTGTTGTTTTGTTGGCTTGTTGGTTTGTTGGTTTGTTGGTTTGTTGGTTTGTTGACTTGGTGGTTTGTTGGTTTGTTGGTTTGTTGGTTTGTTGCCTTGATGGCTTTTTGTTTTGTTGGTTTGTTCGTTTGTTGATTTGTTGGTTTGTTGGTTTGTTGATTTGTTAGTTTGTTGGTTTGTTGGTTTGTTGGCTTGTTGGTTTGTTGGTTTGTTGGCTTGTTGGTTTGTTGGTTTGTTCGTTTGTTGGTTTGTTGGCTTGTTGGTTTGTTGGTTTGTTGGCTTGTTGGTTTGTTGGTTTGTTGGTTTGTTGGTTTGTTGGTTTGTTGGTTTTTTGGTTTGTTCGTTTGTTGGTTTGTTGGTTTTTTGGTTTGTTGGTTTGTTGGTTTGTTTGTTTCTTGGTTTGTTGATTTGTTGATTTGTTGGTTTGGTGGCTTGTTGGTTTGTTGGTTTGTTGGTTTGTTGGTTTGTTGGCTTGTTGGCTTGTTGGTTTGTTGGTTTGTTGGCTTGTTGGCTTGTTGGTTTGTTGGTTTGCTGGTTTGTTGGTTTGTTGGTTTGTTGGTTTGTTGGTTTGTTGGTTTGTTGGTTTGTTGGTTTGTTGGTTTGTTGGTTTGTTGGTTTGCTGGTTTGTTCGTTTGTTGGCTTGTTGGTTTGTTGGCTTGTTAGCTTGTTGGTTTGTTGGTTTGTTGGTTTGTTCGTTTGTTGGTTTTTTTGTTTGTTGGTTTGTTCGTTTGTTCGTTTGTTGGTTTGTTGGTTAATTGGTTTGTTGGTTTGTTGGTTTGTTGGTTTGTTGGTTTGTTGGTTTGTTGCCTTGTTGGTTTGTTGGTTTGTTGGTTTTTTGGTTTGTTGGTTTGTTGGTTTGTTGGTTTGTTGGTTTGTTGGTTTGTTGGTTTGTTGGTTTGTTGGGTTGTTGGGTTGTTGGTTTGTTGGTTTGTTGGTTTATTTGTTTGTTGGCTTGTTCGTTTGTTGGCTTGTTGGTTTTTGGCTTGTTGGTTTGTTGGTTTGTTGGTTTGTTCGTTTGTTGGTTTGTTTGTTTGTTGGTTTGTTCGTTTGTTGGTTTGTTGGTTACTTGGTTTGTTGGTTTGTTGGTTTGTTGGTTTCTTGGTTTGTTGGTTTGTTGGGTTGTTGGTTTGTTGGTTTGTTGGTTTATTTGTTGGTTTGTTGGTGTGTTGGTTTGTTGGTTTGTTCGTTTGTTGGCTTGTTGGTTTGTTGGCTTGTTAGCTTGTTAATTTGTTGGTTTGTTGGTTTGTTCGTTTGTTGGTTTGTTTGTTTGTTGGTTTGTTATTTTGTTGGTTTGTTGGTTACTTGGTTTGTTGGTTTGTTGGTTTGTTGGTTTGTTGGTTTGTTGGTTTGTTGGCTTGTTGGTTTGTTGGTTTGTTGGTTTTTTGGTTTGTTGGTTTGTTGGTTTGTTGGCTTGTTGGTTTGTTCGTTTGTTGGCTTGGTGGTTTGTTGGCTTGTTGGTTTGTTGGTTTGTTGGTTTGCTGGTTTGTTGGTTTGTTCGTTTGTTGGTTTGTTGGTTTGTTGGCTTGTTGGTTTGTTGGTTTGTTGGCTTGTTGGTTTGTTGGTTTGTTGGTTTGTTGGTTTGTTGGTTTGTTGGTTTTTTGGTTTGTTCGTTTGTTGGTTTGTTGGTTTTTTGGTTTGTTGGTTTGTTGGTTTCTTTTTTGTTGGTTTGTTGGCTTGTTGGTTTGTTGGTTTGTTGGTTTGTTGGCTTGTTTGCTTGTTGGTTTGTTGGTTTGTTGGCTTGTTGGTTTGTTGGTTTGTTGGCTTTGTTGGTTTGTTGGCTTGTTGGCTTGTTGGCTTGTAGGTTTGTTGGTTACTTGGTTTGTTGGCTTGTTGGTTTGTTGGTTTGTTGGCTTGTTGGTTTGTTGGTTTGTAGGTTTGTTGGTTTGTTGTCTTGTTGGCTTGTTAGTTTGTTGGTTTGTTGGTTTGATGGTTTGTTGGCTTGGTGGTTTGTTGGTTTGTTGGTTTGTTGGTTTGTTGGTTTGTTGGTTTGTTGGCTTGGTGGTTTGTAGGTTTGTTGGTTTGTTGGTTTATTGCCTTGTTGGCTTCTTGTTTTGTTGGTTTGTTCGTTTGTTGGTTTGTTGGCTTGTTGGTTTGTTGGCTTGTTGGTTTGTTGGTTTGCTGGTTTGTTGGTTTGTTCGTTTGTTGGTTTGTTGGTTTGTTGGCTTGTTGGTTTGTTGGCTTGTTGGCTTGTTGGTTTGTTCGTTTGTTCGTTTGTTCGTTTGTTGGCTTGTTGACTTTTTGGTTTGTTGGTTTGTTGGCTTGTTGGTTTGTTGGTTTGTTGGTTTGTTGGTTTTTTGGTTTGTTCGTTTGTTGGTTTGTTGGTTTGTTGGTTTTTTGGTTTGTTGGTTTGTTGGTTTCTTTTTTGTTGGTTTGCTGATTTGTTGGTTTGTTGGTTTGTTGGTTTGTTGGTTTATTGGCTTGTTGGTTTGTTGGTTTGTTGGTTTGTTCGTTTGTTGGCTTGTTGGTTTGTTGGCTTGTTAGCTTGTTGGTTTGTTGGTTTGTTGGTTTGTTCGTTTGTTGGTTTGTTTGTTTGTTGGTTTGTTCGTTTGTTGGTTTGTTGGTTACTTGGTTTGTTGGTTTGTTGGTTTGTTGGTTTCTTGGTTTGTTGGTTTGTTGGGTTGTTGGTTTGTTGGTTTGTTGGTTTATTTGTTTGTTGGTTTGTTGGCTTGTTGGTTTGTTGGTGTGTTGGTTTGTTGGTTTGTTCGTTTGTTGGCTTGTTGGTTTGTTGGCTTGTTAGCTTGTTAATTTGTTGGTTTGTTGGTTTGTTCGTTTGTTGGTTTGTTTGTTTGTTGGTTTGTTATTTTGTTGGTTTGTTGGTTACTTGGTTTGTTGGTTTGTTGGTTTGTTGGTTTGTTGGTTTGTTGGTTTGTTGGCTTGTTGGTTTGTTGGTTTGTTGGTTTTTTGGTTTGTTGGTTTGTTGGTTTGTTGGCTTGTTGGTTTGTTCGTTTGTTGGCTTGTTGGTTTGTTGGCTTGTTGGTTTGTTGGTTTGCTGGTTTGCTGGTTTGTTTGTTTGTTGGTTTGTTGGTTTGTTGGCTTGTTGGCTTGTTGGCTTCTAGGTTTGTTGGTTACTTGGTTTGTTGGCTTGTTGGTTTGTTGGTTTGTTGGCTTGGTGGTTCGTTGGTTTGTAGGTTTGTTGGTTTGTTGTTTTGTTGGCTTGTTGGTTTGTTGGTTTGTTGGTTTGTTGGTTTGTTGACTTGGTGGTTTGTTGGTTTGTTGGTTTGTTGGTTTGTTGCCTTGATGGCTTTTTGTTTTGTTGGTTTGTTCGTTTGTTGATTTGTTGGTTTGTTGGTTTGTTGATTTGTTAGTTTGTTGGTTTGTTGGTTTGTTGGCTTGTTGGTTTGTTGGTTTGTTGGCTTGTTGGTTTGTTGGTTTGTTCGTTTGTTGGTTTGTTGGCTTGTTGGTTTGTTGGTTTGTTGGCTTGTTGGTTTGTTGGTTTGTTGGTTTGTTGGTTTGTTGGTTTGTTGGTTTTTTGGTTTGTTCGTTTGTTGGTTTGTTGGTTTTTTGGTTTGTTGGTTTGTTGGTTTGTTTGTTTCTTGGTTTGTTGATTTGTTGATTTGTTGGTTTGGTGGCTTGTTGGTTTGTTGGTTTGTTGGTTTGTTGGTTTGTTGGCTTGTTGGCTTGTTGGTTTGTTGGTTTGTTGGCTTGTTGGCTTGTTGGTTTGTTGGTTTGTTGGTTTGTTGGTTTGTTGGTTTGTTGGTTTGTTGGTTTGTTGGTTTGTTGGTTTGTTGGTTTGTTGGTTTGTTGGTTTGTTGGTTTGCTGGTTTGTTCGTTTGTTGGCTTGTTGGTTTGTTGGCTTGTTAGCTTGTTGGTTTGTTGGTTTGTTGGTTTGTTCGTTTGTTGGTTTTTTTGTTTGTTGGTTTGTTCGTTTGTTCGTTTGTTGCTTTGTTGGTTAATTGGTTTGTTGGTTTGTTGGTTTGTTGGTTTGTTGGTTTGTTGGTTTGTTGCCTTGTTGGTTTGTTGGTTTGTTGGTTTTTTGGTTTGTTGGTTTGTTGGTTTGTTGGTTTGTTGGTTTGTTGGTTTGTTGGTTTGTTGGTTTGTTGGGTTGTTGGGTTGTTGGTTTGTTGGTTTGTTGGTTTATTTGTTTGTTGGCTTGTTCGTTTGTTGGCTTGTTGGTTTTTGGCTTGTTGGTTTGTTGGTTTGTTGGTTTGTTCGTTTGTTGGTTTGTTTGTTTGTTGGTTTGTTCGTTTGTTGGTTTGTTGGTTACTTGGTTTGTTGGTTTGTTGGTTTGTTGGTTTCTTGGTTTGTTGGTTTGTTGGGTTGTTGGTTTGTTGGTTTGTTGGTTTATTTGTTTGTTGGTTTGTTGGCTTGTTGGTTTGTTGGTGTGTTGGTTTGTTGGTTTGTTCGTTTGTTGGCTTGTTGGTTTGTTGGCTTGTTAGCTTGTTAATTTGTTGGTTTGTTGGTTTGTTCGTTTGTTGGTTTGTTTGTTTGTTGGTTTGTTATTTTGTTGGTTTGTTGGTTACTTGGTTTGTTGGTTTGTTGGTTTGTTGGTTTGTTGGTTTGTTGGTTTGTTGGCTTGTTGGTTTGTTGGTTTGTTGGTTTTTTGGTTTGTTGGTTTGTTGGTTTGTTGGCTTGTTGGTTTGTTCGTTTGTTGGCTTGTTGGTTTGTTGGCTTGTTGGTTTGTTGGTTTGCTGGTTTGCTGGTTTGTTTGTTTGTTGGTTTGTTGGTTTGTTGGCTTGTTGGCTTGTTGGCTTCTAGGTTTGTTGGTTACTTGGTTTGTTGGCTTGTTGGTTTGTTGGTTTGTTGGCTTGGTGGTTCGTTGGTTTGTAGGTTTGTTGGTTTGTTGTTTTGTTGGCTTGTTGGTTTGTTGGTTTGTTGGTTTGTTGGTTTGTTGGCTTGGTGGTTTGTTGGTTTGTTGGTTTGTTGGTTTGTTGCCTTGATGGCTTTTTGTTTTGTTGGTTTGTTCGTTTGTTGATTTGTTGGTTTGTTGGTTTGTTGATTTGTTAGTTTGTTGGTTTGTTGGTTTGTTGGCTTGTTGGTTTGTTGGCTTGTTGGCTTGTTGGTTTGTTGGTTTGTTCGTTTGTTGGTTTGTTGGCTTGTTGGTTTGTTGGTTTGTTGGCTTGTTGGTTTGTTGGTTTGTTGGTTTGTTGGTTTGTTGGTTTGTTGGTTTTTTGGTTTGTTCGTTTGTTGGTTTGTTGGTTTTTTGGTTTGTTGGTTTGTTGGTTTGTTTGTTTCTTGGTTTGTTGATTTGTTGATTTGTTGGTTTGGTGGCTTGTTGGTTTGTTGGTTTGTTGGTTTGTTGGTTTGTTGGCTTGTTGGCTTGTTGGTTTGTTGGTTTGTTGGCTTGTTGGCTTGTTGGTTTGTTGGTTTGTTGGTTTGTTGGTTTGTTGGTTTGTTGGTTTGTTGGTTTGTTGGTTTGTTGGTTTGTTGGTTTGTTGGTTTGTTGGTTTGTTGGTTTGCTGGTTTGTTCGTTTGTTGGCTTGTTGGTTTGTTGGCTTGTTAGCTTGTTGGTTTGTTGGTTTGTTGGTTTGTTCGTTTGTTGGTTTTTTTGTTTGTTGGTTTGTTCGTTTGTTCGTTTGTTGGTTTGTTGGTTAATTGGTTTGTTGGTTTGTTGGTTTGTTGGTTTGTTGGTTTGTTGGTTTGTTGCCTTGTTGGTTTGTTGGTTTGTTGGTTTTTTGGTTTGTTGGTTTGTTGGTTTGTTGGTTTGTTGGTTTGTTGGTTTGTTGGTTTGTTGGTTTGTTGGGTTGTTGGTTTGTTGGTTTGTTGGTTTATTTGTTTGTTGGCTTGTTCGTTTGTTGGCTTGTTGGTTTTTGGCTTGTTGGTTTGTTGGTTTGTTGGTTTGTTCGTTTGTTGGTTTGTTTGTTTGTTGGTTTGTTCGTTTGTTGGTTTGTTGGTTACTTGGTTTGTTGGTTTGTTGGTTTGTTGGTTTGTTGGTTTGTTGGCTTGTTGGTTTGTTGGTTTGTTGGTTTTTTGGTTTGTTGCTTTGTTGGTTTGTTTTTTTGTTGGTTTGTAGGGTTGTTGGTTTGTTGGTTTGTTGGTTTATTTATTTGTTGGTTTGTTGGTTTGTTGGTTTGTTGGCTTGTTGGCTTGTTGGTTTGTTGGTTTGTTGGTTTGTTGGTTTGTTGGTTTGTTGGTTTGTTGGTTTGTTGGTTTGTTGGTTTGTTGGTTTGTTGGTTTGTTGGTTTGTTGGTTTGTTGGTTTGTTGGTTTGTTAGTTTGTTGGTTTGTTGGTTTATTTGTTTGTTGGTTTGTGTGTTTGTTGGTTTGTTGGTTTGTTTGTTTGTTGGTTTTTTGGTTTGTTCGTTTGTTGGTTTGTTGGTTACTTGGTTTGTTGGTTTGTTGGTTTGTTCGTTTATTGGTTTGTTGGTTTCTTGGTTTGTTGGTGTGTTGGTTTATTTGTTTGTTGGTTTTTTGGTTTGTTGGTTTTTTGGTTTGTTGGCTTGTTGGCTTGTTGGTTTGTTGGTTTGTTGATTTGTTGGTTTGTTGGTTTGTTGGCTTGTTGGCTTGTTGGTTTGTTGGTTTGTTGGTTTGTTGGCTTGTTGGCTTGTTGGTTTGTTGGTTTGTTGGTTTGTTGGTTTGTTGGCTTGATGGTTACATGGTTTGTTGGTTTGTTGACTTGTTGGTTTGTTCGTTTGTTGGTTTGTTGGTTTGTTGGTTTGTTGGTTTGTTGGTTTGTTAGTTTGTTGGTTTGTTGGTTTGTTGGCTTGTTGGTTTGTTGGCTTGTTGGCTTGTTGGTTTGTTGGTTTTTTGGTTTGTTCGTTTGTTGGTTTGTTGGTTTGTTGGCTTGTTGGCTTGTTGGTTTGTTGGTTTGTTGGCTTGTTGGTTTGTTGGTTTGTTGGTTTGTTGGTTTGTTGGTTTTTTGGTTTGTTCGTTTGTTGGTTTGTTGGTTTGTTGGTTTTTTGCTTTGTTGGTTTGTTGGTTTCTTGGTTTGTTGGTTTGTTGATTTGTTGGTTTGTTGGCTTGTTGGTTTGTTGGTTTTTTGGTTTGTTGGCTTGTTGGCTTGGTTTGTTGGTTTGTTGGCTTGTTGGCTTGTTGGTTTGTTCGTTTGTTGGCTTGTTGGTTTGTTGGCTTGTTGGTTTGTTGGTTTGCTGGTTTGTTGGTTTGTTGGTTTGTTGGTTTGTTGGCTTGTTGGCTTGTTGGCTTGTTGGCTTGTAGGTTTGTCGGTTACTTGGTTTGTTGGCTTGTTGGTTTGTTGGTTTGTTGGCTTGTTGTTTTGTTGGTTTGTAGGTTTGTTGGTTTGCTGTCTTGTTGGCTTGTTGGTTTGTTGGTTTGTTGGTTTGTTGGTTTGTTGGCTTGGTGGTTTGTTGGTTTGGTGGTTTGTTGGTTTGTTGCCTTGTTGGCTTCTTGTTTTGTTGGTTTGTTCGTTTGTTGGTTTGTTGGTTTGTTGGTTTGTTGGTTTGTTGGTTTGTTGGTTTGTTGGTTTTTTGTTTGTTCGTTTGTTGGTTTGTTGGTTTGTTGGTTTTTTGCTTTGTTGGTTTGTTGGTTTCTTGGTTTGTTGGTTTGTTGATTTGTTGGTTTGTTGGCTTGTTGGTTTGTTGGTTTGTTGGCTTGTTGGCTTGTTGGTTTGTTGGTTTGTTGGCTTGTTGGCTTGTTGGTTTGTTGGTTTGTTGGTTTGTTGGTTTGTTGGCTTGTTGGTTTGTTGGTTTGTTGGCTTGTTGGTTTGTTGGTTTGTTGATTTGTTGGCTTGTTGGTTTGTTGGTTTGTTGGTTTGTTGGCTTGTTGGTTTGTTGGTTTGTTGGTTTATTTGCTTGTTGGCTTGTTGCTTTGTTGGTTTGTTGGTTTGTTGGCTTGTTGGCTTGTTGGTTTGTTGGTTTGTTAGTTTGTTGGCTTGTTGGTTACTTGGTTTGTTGGTTTGTTGGTTTGTTGGCTTGTTGGTTTGTTGGCTTGTTGGTTTGTTGGTTTGTTGGTTTGTTGGCTTGTTGGCTTGTTGGTTTGTTGGATTGTTGGTTTGTTGGCTTGTTGGCTTGTTGGCTTGTTGGTTTGTTGGTTTGTTGGCTTGTTGGCTTGTTGGTTTGGTTGTTCGTTGGTTTGTTGCCTTGTTGCCTTGTTGGCTTGTTGGTTTGTTGGTTTATTAGTTTGTTGGCTTGTTGGTTACTTGGTTTGTAGGTTTGTTGGATTTTTCGTTTGTTGGTTTGTTGGTTTGCTGGCTTGTTGGTTTGTTGGTTTGTTCGTTTGTTGGTTTGTTGGCTTGTTGGTTTGTTGGTTTGTTGGCTTGTTGGTTTGTTGGTTTGTTGGTTTGTTGGTTTGTTGGTTTGTTGGTTTTTTGGTTTGTTCGTTTGTTGGTTTGTTGGTTTTTTGGTTTGTTGGTTTGTTGGTTTGTTTGTTTCTTGGTTTGTTGATTTGTTGATTTGTTGGTTTGTTGGCTTGTTGGTTTGTTGGTTTGTTGGTTTGTTGGTTTGTTGGTTTGTTGGCTTGTTGGCTTGTTGGTTTGTTGGTTTGTTGGCTTGTTGGCTTGTTGGTTTGTTGGTTTGTTGGTTTGTTGGTTTGTTGGTTTGTTGGTTTGTTGGTTTGTTGGTTTGTTGGTTTGTTGGTTTGTTGGTTTGTTGATTTGTTGGTTTGTTGGTTTGTTGGTTTGTTGGTTTGTTGGTTTGTTCGTTTGTTGGCTTGTTGGTTTGTTGGCTTGTTAGCTTATTGGTTTGTTGGTTTGTTGGTTTGTTCGTGTGTTGGTTTTTTTGTTTGTTGGTTTGTTCGTTTGTTCGTTTGTTGGTTTGTTGGTTACTTGGTTTGTTGGTTTGTTGGTTTGTTGGTTTGTTGGTTTGTTGGTTTGTTGGCTTGTTGGTTTGTTGGTTTGTTGGTTTTTTGGTTTGTTGGTTTGTTGGTTTGTTGGTTTGTTGGTTTGTTGGTTTGTTGGTTTGTTGGTTTGTTGGTTTGTTGGGTTGTTGGTTTGTTGGTTTGTTGGTTTATTTGTTTGTTGGTTTGTTCGTTTGTTGGCTTGTTGGTTTTTGGCTTGTTGGTTTGTTGGTTTGTTGGTTTGTTCGTTTGTTGGTTTGTTTGTTTGTTAGTTTGTTCGTTTGTTGGTTTGTTGGTTACTTGGTTTGTTGGTTTGTTGGTTTGTTGGTTTGTTGGTTTGTTGGCTTGTTAGTTTGTTGGTTTGTTGGTTTTTTGGTTTGTTGCTTTGCTGGTTTGTTTTTTTGTTGGTTTGTATGGTTGTTGGTTTGTTGGTTTGTTGGTTTATTTATTTGTTGGTTTGTTGGTTTGTTGGTTTGTTGGTTTGTTGGCTTGTTGGCTTGTTGGTTTGTTGGTTTGTTGGTTTGTTGGTTTGTTGGTTTGTTGGTTTGTTGGTTTGTTGGTTTGTTGGTTTGTTGGTTTGTTGGTTTGTTGGTTTGTTGGTTTGTTGGTTTGTTGGTTTGTTAGTTTGTTGGTTTGTTGGTTTATTTGTTTGTTGGTTTGTGTGTTTGTTGGTTTGTTGGTTTGTTGGTTTGTTTGCTTGTTGGTTTTTTGGTTTGTTCGTTTGTTGGTTTGTTGGTTACTTGGTTTGTTGGTTTGTTGGTTTGTTCGTTTATTGGTTTGTTGGTTTCTTGGTTTGTTGGTGTGTTGGTTTATTTGTTTGTTGGTTTTTTGGTTTGTTGGTTTTTTGGTTTGTTGGCTTGTTGGCTTGTTGGTTTGTTGGTTTGTTGATTTGTTGGTTTGTTGGTTTGTTGGCTTGTTGGCTTGTTGGTTTGTTGGTTTGTTGGTTTGTTGGCTTGTTGGCTTGTTGGTTTGTTGGTTTGTTGGTTTGTTGGCTTGATGGTTACATGGTTTGTTGGTTTGTTGGCTTAATGGTTTGTTGGCTTGTTGGTTTGTTGGTTTGCTGGTTTGTTGGTTTGTTGGTTTGTTGGTTTGTTGGCTTGTTGGCTTGTTGGCTTGTAGGTTTGTTGGTTACTTGGTTTGTTGGCTTGTTGGTTTGTTGGTTTGTTGACTTGTTGGTTTGTTGGTTTGTAGGTTTGTTGGTTTGTTGTCTTGTTGGCTTGTTGGTTTGTTGGTTTGTTGGTTTGTTGGTTTGTTGGTTTGTTGGTTTGTTAGTTTGTTGGTTTGTTAGTTTGTTGGTTTGTTGGTTTGTTGGCTTGTTGGTTTGTTGGCTTGTTGGCTTGTTGGATTGTTGGTGTTTTGGTTTGTTCGTTTGTTGGTTTGTTGGTTTGTTGGCTTGTTGGCTTGTTGGTTTGTTGGTTTGTTGGCTTGTTGGTTTGTTGGTTTGTTGGTTTGTTGGTTTGTTGGTTTTTTGGTTTGTTCGTTTGTTGGTTTGTTGGTTTGTTGGTTTTTTGCTTTGTTGGTTTGTTGGTTTGTTGGTTTCTTGGTTTGTTGGTTTGTTGATTTGTTGGTTTGTTTGCTTGTTGGTTTGTTGGTTTGTTGGTTTGTTGGCTTGTTGGCTTGGTTTGTTGGTTTGTTGGCTTGTTGACTTGTTGGTTTGTTCGTTTGTTGGCTTGTTGGTTTGTTGGCTTGTTGGTTTGTTGGTTTGCTGGTTTGTTGGTTTGTTGGTTTGTTGGTTTGTTGGCTTGTTGGCTTGTTGGCTTGTTGGCTTGTAGGTTTGTCGGTTACTTGGTTTGTTGGCTTGTTGGTTTGTTGGTTTGTTGGCTTGTTGTTTTGTTGGTTTGTAGGTTTGTTGGTTTGCTGTCTTGTTGGCTTGTTGGTTTGTTGGTTTGTTGGTTTGTTGGTTTGTTGGCTTGGTGGTTTGTTGGTTTGGTGGTTTGTTGGTTTGTTGCCTTGTTGGCTTCTTTTTTTGTTGGTTTGTTCGTTTGTTGGTTTGTTGGTTTGTTGGTTTGTTGGTTTGTTGGTTTGTTGGTTTGTTGGTTTGTTGGTTTTTTGTTTGTTCGTTTGTTGGTTTGTTGGTTTGTTGGTTTTTTGCTTTGTTGGTTTGTTGGTTTCTTGGTTTGTTGATTTGTTGGTTTGTTGGCTTGTTGGTTTGTTGGTTTGTTGGTTTGTTGGCTTGTTGGCTTGTTGGTTTGTTGGTTTGTTGGCTTGTTGGCTTGTTGGTTTGTTGGTTTGTTGGTTTGTTGGTTTGTTGGCTTGTTGGTTTGTTGGTTTGTTGGCTTGTTGGTTTGTTGGTTTGTTGGTTTGTTGGCTTGTTGGCTTGTTGGTTTGTTGGTTTGTTGGCTTGTTGGTTTGTTGGTTTGTTGGTTTATTTGCTTGTTGGCTTGTTGCTTTGTTGGTTTGTTGGTTTGTTGGCTTGTTGGCTTGTTGGTTTGTTGGTTTGTTAGTTTGTTGGCTTGTTGGTTACTTGGTTTGTTGGTTTGTTGGTTTGTTGGCTTGTTGGTTTGTTGGCTTGTTGGTTTGTTGGTTTGTTGGTTTGTTGGCTTGTTGGCTTGTTGGTTTGTTGGATTGTTGGTTTGTTGGTTTGTTGGCTTGTTGGCTTGTTGGTTTGTAGGTTTGTTGGCTTGTTGGCTTGTTGGTTTGGTTGTTCGTTGGTTTGTTGCCTTGTTGGCTTGTTGGTTTGTTGGTTTATTAGTTTGTTGGCTTGTTGGTTACTTGGTTTGTAGGTTTGTTGGATTTTTCGTTTGTTGGTTTGTTGGTTTGCTGGCTTGTTAGTTTGTTGGATAGTTCGTTTGTTGGTTTGTTAGTTTGTTGGCTTGTTGGCTTGTTGGTTTATTGGTTTGTTGGCTTGTTGGTTTGTTGGTTTGTTGGTTTGTTGGTTAATTGGTTTGTTGGTTTGTTCGCTTGTTGATTTGTTGGTTTGTTGGTTTTTTTGTTTGTTGGTTTGTTGGTTTGTTGGTTTGTTGGTTTATTGGTTTATTTGTTTGTTGGTTTGTTGGTTTGTTGGTTTGTTGGTTTGTTGGTTTGTTGGTTTGTTGGTTTGTTGGCTTGTTGGTTTGTTGGTTTGTTGATTTCTTGGTTTGTTGGTTTGTTGGTTTGTTGGTCTGTTGGTTTGTTGGTTTGTTGGTTTGTTGGTTTGTTGGTTTGTTCGTTTGTTGGCTTGTTGGCTTGTTGGTTTGTTGGTTTGTTGGTTTGTTGGTTTGTTGGTTTGTTGGCTTGTTGGTTTGTTGGTTTGTTGGTTTTTTGGTTTGTTGGTTTGCTGGTTTTTGGTTTGTTGGTTTGTTGGTTTGTTGGTTTGTTGGTTTGTTGGTTTGTTGGTTTATTTGTTTGTTGGTTTGTTGGTTTGGTGGTTTGTTGGTTTGTTGGTTCGTTGGTTTGGTTGTTTGTTGGTTTGTTGGTTTGTTGGTTTGTTGGTTTGTTGGTTTGTTGGTTTTTTGGTTTGTTGGTTTGTTGGTTTGTTGGTTTGTTGGTTTGTTGGTTTGTTGGTTTGTTGGTTTGTTGGCTTGTTGGTTTGTTGGCTTGTTGGTTTGTTGGTTTGTTGGTTTATTGGTTTGTAGGTTTGTTGGTTTGTTCGTTTGTTGGTTTGTTGGTTTGTTGGTTTGTTGGCTTGTTGGTTTTTTGGTTTATTCGTTTTTTGGTTTGTTGGTTTGTTGGTTTGTTGATTTGTTGGTTTGTTGGTTTGTTGGTTTGTTGGTTTATTTGTTTGTTGGTTTGTTGGTTTGTTGGTTTGTTGGTTTGTTGGTTTGTTGGTTTGTTGGTTTATTTGTTTGTTGGTTTGTTGGTTTGTAGGTTTGTTGGTTTGTTGGTTTGTTGGTTTGTTGGTTTGTTCGTTTGTTGGTTTGTTGGTTAATTGGTTTGTTGGTTTGTTGGTTTGTTTGCTTGTTGGTTTGTTGGTTTGTTGGCTTGTTGGCTTGTTGGTTTGTTGGTTTGTTGGCTTGTTGGTTTGTTGGTTACTTGGTTTGTTGGTTTGTTGGCTTGTTGGTTTGTTGGCTTGTTGGTTTGTTGGTTTGTTGGTTTGTTGGCTTGTTGGCTTGTTGGTTTGTTGGTTTGTTGGTTTGTTGGTTTGTTGGTTTGTTGGTTTGTTGGTTTGTTGGCTTGTTGGTTTGTTGGTTTGTTGGCTTGTTGGCTTGTTGGTTTGTTGGTTTGTTGGCTTGTTGGTTACTTAGTTTGTTGGTTTGTTGGTTAGTTGGTTTGTTGGCTTGTTGGCTTGTTGGTTTGTTGGTTAGTTCGTTTGTTGGTTTGTTGGTTTGTTGGTTTGTTGGTTTATTTGTTTGTTGGTTTGTTGGCTTGTTGGTTTGTTGGTTTGTTGGTTTATTTGCTTCTGGCTTGTTGCTTTGTTGGTTTGTTGGTTTGTTGGCTTGTTGGCTTGTTGGTTTGTTGGTTTGTTAGTTTGTTGGCTTGTTGGTTACTTGGTTTGTTGGTTTGTTGGTTTGTTGGCTTGTTGGTTTGTTGGCTTGTTGGTTTGTTGGTTTGTTGGTTTGTTGGCTTGTTGACTTGTTGGTTTGTTGGATTGTTGGTTTGTTGGTTTGTTGGCTTGTTGGCTTGTTGGTTTGTTGGTTTGTTGGCTTGTTGGCTTGTTGGTTTGGTTGTTCGTTGGTTTGTTGCCTTGTTGCCTTGTTGGCTTGTTGGTTTGTTGGTTTATTAGTTTGTTGGCTTGTTGGTTACTTGGTTTGTAGGTTTGTTGGATTTTTCGTTTGTTGGTTTGTTGGTTTGCTGGCTTGTTGGTTTGTTGGATAGTTCGTTTGTTGGTTTGTTAGTTTGTTGGCTTGTTGGCTTGTTGGTTTATTGGTTTGTTGGCTTGTTGGTTTGTTGGTTTGTTGGTTTGTTGGTTTGTTGGTTAATTGGTTTGTTGGTTTGTTCGCTTGTTGATTTGTTGGTTTGTTGGTTTTTTTGTTTGTTGGTTTGTTGATTTGTTGGTTTATTGGTTTATTTGTTTGTTGGTTTGTTGGTTTGTTGGTTTGTTGGTTTGTTGGTTTGTTGGCTTGTTGGTTTGTTGGTTTGTTGATTTCTTGGTTTGTTGGTTTGTTGGTTTGTTGGTCTGTTGGTTTGTTGGTTTGTTGGTTTGTTGGTTTGTTGGTTTGTTCGTTTGTTGGCTTGTTGGTTTGTTGGTTTGTTGGTTTATTGGTTTGTTGGTTTGTTGGTTTGTTGGCTTGTTGGTTTGTTGGTTTGTTGGTTTTTTGGTTTGTTGGTTTGCTGGTTTTTGGTTTGTTGGTTTGTTGGTTTGTTGGTTTGTTGGTTTGTTGGTTTGTTGGTTTATTTGTTTGTTGGTTTGTTGGTTTGTTGGTTTGTTGGTTTGTTGGTTTGTTGGTTTGTTGGTTTGTTGGTTTGTTGGTTCGTTGGTTTGGTTGTTTGTTGGTTTGTTGGTTTGTTGGTTTGTTGGTTTGTTGGTTTGTTGGTTTTTTGGTTTGTTGGTTTGTTGGTTTGTTGGTTTGTTGGTTTGTTGGTTTGTTGGTTTGTTGGTTTGTTGGTTTGTTGGTTTGTTGGTTTGTTGGCTTGTTGGTTTGTTGGTTTGTTGGTTTATTGGTTTGTAGGTTTGTTGGTTTGTTCGTTTGTTGGTTTGTTGGTTTGTTGGTTTGTTGGCTTGTTGGTTTTTTGGTTTATTCGTTTTTTGGTTTGTTGGTTTGTTGGTTTGTTGATTTGTTGGTTTGTTGGTTTGTTGGTTTGTTGGTTTATTTGTTTGTTGGTTTGTTGGTTTGTTGGTTTGTTGGTTTGTTGGTTTGTTGGTTTATTTGTTTGTTGGTTTGTTGGTTTGTAGGTTTGTTGGTTTGTTGGTTTGTTGGTTTGTTGGTTTGTTCGTTTGTTGGTTTGTTGGTTAATTGGTTTGTTGGTTTGTTGGTTTGTTGGCTTGTTGGTTTGTTGGTTTGTTGGCTTGTTGGCTTGTTGGTTTGTTGGTTTGTTGGCTTGTTGGTTTGTTGGTTACTTGGTTTGTTGGTTTGTTGGCTTGTTGGTTTGTTGGCTTATTGGTTTGTTGGTTTGTTGGTTTGTTGGCTTGTTGGCTTGTTGGTTTGTTGGTTTGTTGGTTTGTTAGTTTGTTGGTTTGTTGGTTTTTTGGTTTGTTGGTTTGTTGGTTTGTTGGCTTGTTGGTTTGTTGGTTTGTTGGCTTGTTGGCTTGTTGGTTTGTTGGTTTGTTGGCTTGTTGGTTACTTAGTTTGTTGGTTTGTTGGTTAGTTGGTTTGTTGGCTTGTTGGCTTGTTGGTTTGTTGGTTAGTTCGTTTGTTGGTTTGTTGGTTTGTTGGTTTGTTGGTTTATTTGTTTGTTGGTTTGTTGGCTTGTTGGTTTGTTGGTTTGTTGATTTGTTGGCTTGTTGGTTTGTTGGTTTGTTGGCTTGTTGGCTTGTTGGTTTGTTGGTTTGTTGGCTTGTTGGTTACTTAGTTTGATGGTTTGTTGGCATGTTGGTTTGTTGGTTTGTTGGTTTATTCGTTTGTTGGTTTGTTGGTTTGTTGGTTTGTTGGCTTGTTGGTTTGTTGGTTTGTTGGATTGTTAGTTTTTTGGTTTGTTGGCTTGTTGGTTTGTTGGTTTGTTGGCTTGTTGGTTTGTTGGTTTGTTAGTTTGTTGGTATGTTTGTTTGTTGGTTTGTTGGCTTGTTGGCTTGTTGGTTTGTTGGTTTGTTGGTTTGTTGGTTTGTTGGTTTTTTGGTTTGTTGGCTTGTTGGCTTGTTGGTTTGTTGGTTTGTTGGTTTTTGGTTTGTTGGTTTGTTGGCTTGTTGGCTTGTTGGTTTGTTGGTTTGTTGGTTTGTTGGTTTGTTGGTTTGTTGGTTTGTTGGCTTGTTGGTTTGTTGGTTTGTTAGTTTGTTTGTTTGTTTGTTGGTTTGTTCGTTTGTTGGTTTGTTGGTTTGTTGGTTTGTTAGTTTGTTGGCTTGTTGGCTTTTTGGTTTGTTGGCTTGTTGGCTTGTTGGTTTGTTGGCTTGTTGGCTTGTTGGTTTTTTGGTTTGTTGGTTTGTTCGTTTGTTGGTTTTTTGGTTTGTTGGCTTGTTGGCTTGTTGGTTTGTTGGTTTGTTTGTTTGTTTGTTTGTTTGTTGGTTTGTTGGTTTGTTGGTTTGTTGGTTTGTTGGTTTGTTGGTTTGTTGGTTTGTTGGTTTGTTGGTTTGTTGGTTTGTTGGTTTGTTGGCTTGTCGGCTTGTTGGTATATTGGTTTGTTCGTTTGTTGGTTTGTTGGTTTGTTGGTTTGTTGGTTTGTTGGCTTATTGGCTTGTTGGTTTGTTGGTTTGTTGGTTTATTCGTTTGTTGGTTTGTTGGTTTGTTCGTTTGTTGGCTTGTTGGTTTGTTGGCTTGTTGGTTTGTTGATTTGTTGGTTTGTTGGTTTGTTCGTTTTTTGGTTTGTTTGTTTGTTAGTTTGTTCATTTGTTGGTTCGTTGGTTACTTGGTTTGTTGGTTTGTTGGTTTGTTGGTTTGTTGGCTTGTTGGTTTGTTGGTTTGTTGGTTTTTTGGTTTGTTGGTTTGTTGGTTTTTTGGTTTGTTGGTTTGTTTGTTTGTTGGTTTGTTGGTTTATTTGTTTGTTGGTTTGTTGGTTTGTTGGTTTGTTGGCTTGTTGGTTTGTTGGTTTGTTGGTTTGTTGGTTTGTTGGTTTGTTGGTTTGGTGGTTTGTTGGTGTGTTGGTTTGTTGGTTTATTTGTTTGTTGGTTTGTTGGTTTGTTGGTTTGTTGGCTTGTTGGCTTGTTGGCTTGTTGGTTTGTTGGCTTGTTGGTTCGTTGGCTTGTGTGCTTGTTGGTTTGTTGGTTGTTGATTTGTTCGTTTGTTGGTTTGTTGGTTTGTTGGTTTGTTGGCTTGTTGGCTTATTGGTTTGTTGGTTTGTTTGTTTGTTTGTTTGTTGGTTTGTTGGTTTTTTGGTTTGAATGGTTTGTTGGTTTGTTCGTTTGTTGGTTTGTTGGCTTATTGACTTGTTGGTTTGTTGGTTTGTGCGTTTGTTGGTTTGTTGGTTTGTTGGTTTGTTGGTTTGTTGGCTTGTTGGCTTGTTGGTTTGTTGGTTTTTTGGTTTGTTGGTTTGTTCGTTTGTTGGTTTGTTTGTTTGTTGCTTTGTTCGTTTGTTGGTTCGTTGGTTACTTGGTTTGTTGGTTTTTTGGTTTGTTGGTTTGTTGGTTTTTTGGTTTGTTGGTTTGTTGGTTTGTTGGTTTGTTGGTTTGTTGGTTTAGTGGTTTATTTGTTTGTTGGTTTGTTGGTTTGTTGGTTTGTTGGGTTGTTGGTTTGTTGGCTTGTTGGTTTGTTGGTTTGTTGGTTTGTTGGTTTGTTGGTTTGTTGGTTTGGTGGTTTGTTGGTTTGTTGGTTTGTTGGTTTATTTGTTTGTTGGTTTGTTGGTTTGTTGGTTTGTTGGCTTGTTGGTTTGTTAGTTTGTTGGTTTGTTGGTTTGTTGCTTTGTTGGTGCGGTGGTTTGTTGGTTTGTTGGTTCGGTGGTTTGTTGGTTTGTTAGTTTGTAGGTTTATTGGTTTGTTGGTTTGTTGGTTTGTTGGTTTGTTGGTTTGTTGGTTTGTTGGTTTGTTGGTTTGTTGGTTTTTTGGTTTGCTGGTTTGTTGGTTTGTTGGTTTGTTGGTTTGTTGGCTTGTTGGTTTGTTGGTTTGTTGGTTTCTTGGTTTGTAGGTTTGTTGGTTTGTTCGTTTGTTGGTTTGTTGGTTTGTTGGTTTGTTGGCTTGTTGGCTTGTTGGTTTGTTGGTTTGTGCGTTTGTTGGTTTGTTGGTTTGTTGGTTTGTTGGTTTGTTGGCTTGTTGGCTTGTTGGTTTGTTGGTTTTTTGGTTTGTTGGTTTGTTCGTTTGTTGGTTTGTTTGTTTGTTGCTTTGTTCGTTTGTTGGTTCGTTGGTTACTTGGTTTGTTGGTTTTTTGGTTTGTTGGTTTGTTGGTTTTTTGGTTTGTTGGTTTGTTGGTTTGTTGGTTTGTTGGTTTGTTGGTTTAGTGGTTTATTTGTTTGTTGGTTTGTTGGTTTGTTGGTTTGTTGGGTTGTTGGTTTGTTGGCTTGTTGGTTTGTTGGTTTGTTGGTTTGTTGGTTTGTTGGTTTGTTGGTTTGGTGGTTTGTTGGTTTGTTGGTTTGTTGGTTTATTTGTTTGTTGGTTTGTTGGTTTGTTGGTTTGTTGGCTTGTTGGTTTGTTAGTTTGTTGGTTTGTTGGTTTGTTGCTTTGTTGGTGCGGTGGTTTGTTGGTTTGTTGGTTCGGTGGTTTGTTGGTTTGTTAGTTTGTAGGTTTATTGGTTTGTTGGTTTGTTGGTTTGTTGGTTTGTTGGTTTGTTGGTTTGTTGGTTTGTTGGTTTGTTGGTTTGTTGGTTTTTTGGTTTGCTGGTTTGTTGGTTTGTTGGTTTGTTGGTTTGTTGGCTTGTTGGTTTGTTGGTTTGTTGGTTTCTTGGTTTGTAGGTTTGTTGGTTTGTTCGTTTGTTGGTTTGTTGGTTTGTTGGTTTGTTGGCTTGTTGGCTTGTTGGTTTTTTGGCTTGTTGGTTTTTTGGTTTATTGGTTTGTTGGGTTGTTGGTTTATTTGTTTGTTGGTTTGTTGTTTTGTAGGTTTGTTGGTTTGTTGGTTTGTTTGTTTGTTGGTTTGTACGTTTGTTGGTTTGTTGGTTAATTGGTTTGTTGGTTTGTTGGCTTGTTGCTTTTTTGGTTTGTTGGTTTTTTGGTTTGTTGGTTTGTTGGTTTGTTGGTTTGTTGGTTTGTTGTTTTATTTGTTTGTTGTTTTGTTTGGCTTGTTGGTTTGTTGGTTTGTTGGTTTTTCGGTTTTTTGGTTTGTTGGTTTGTTGGTTTATTCGTTTGTTGGTTTGTTGGTTGGTTGGCTTGTTGGCTTGTTGGTTTGTTGGTTTGTTGGATTGTTAGTTTTTTGGTTTGATGGTTTGTTGGCTTGTTGGTTTGTTGGTTTGCTGGCTTGTTGGTTTGTTGGTTTGTTGGTTTGTTGGTTTGTTGCTTTGTTGGTTTGTTGGTTTGTTGGCTTGTTGGCTTGTTGGTTTGTTGGTTTGTTGGTTTGTTGGTTTGTTGGCTTGTTGGCTTGTTGGCTTGTTGGCTTGTTGGTTTGTTGGTTTGTTGGTTTTTGGTTTGTTGGTTTGTTGGCTTGTTGGTTTGTTGGTTTGTTGGTTTGTTGGTTTGTTGGTTTGTTGGTTTGTTGGCTTGTTGGTTTGTTGGTTTGTTGGTTTGTTGGTTTGTTGGTTTGTTGGTTTGTTGGCTTGTTGGTTTGTTGGCTTGGTGGCTTGTTGATTTGTTGGTTTGTTGGTTGGTTCGTTTGTTGGTTTGTTGGTTTGTTGGTTTGTTGGCTTGTTGGCTTGTTGGTTTGTTGGTTTGTTTGTTTGTTGGTTTGTTGGTTTGTTGGTTTGATGGTTTGTTGGTTTGTTGGTTTGTTGGTTTGTTGGCTTTTTGGCTTGTTGGTTTGTTGGTTTGTTCGTTTGTTGGTTTGTTGTTTTGTTGGTTTGTTGGTTTGTTGGTTTGTTGGCTTGTTGGTTTGTTGGTTTGTTGGCTTGTTGGTTCGTTGGTTTGTTAGTTTGTTGGTTTGTTGGTTTGTTGGTTTGTTGGCTTGTTGGCTTGTTGCTTTGTTGGTTTGTTTGTTTGCTCATTTGTTGGTTTGTTTGTTTGTTGGCTTGTTGGTTTGTTGGTTTGTTGGTTTGTTGGTTTGTTGGTTTGTTGGTTTGTTGGTTTGTTGGTTTGTTGGTTTGTTGGTTTGTTGGTTTATTGATTTGTTGGCTTGTTGGTTAGTTGGGTTGTTGGTTTGTTGGTTTGTTGGTTTGTTGGTTTGTTGGTTTGTTGGTTTGTTTGTTTGTTAGTTTGTTGGTTTGTTGGTTTGATGGTTTGTTGGTTTGTTGGTTTGTTGGTTTGTTGGCTTTTTGGCTTGTTGGTTTGTTGGTTTGTTCGTTTGTTGGTTTGTTGTTTTGTTGGTTTGTTGGTTTGTTGGTTTGTTGGCTTGTTGGTTTGTTGGTTTGTTGGCTTGTTGGTTCGTTGGTTTGTTAGTTTGTTGGTTTGTTGGTTTGTTGGTTTGTTGGCTTGTTGGCTTGTTGATTTGTTGGTTTGTTGGTTGGTTCGTTTGTTGGTTTGTTGGTTTGTTGGTTTGTTGGCTTGTTGGCTTGTTGGTTTGTTGGTTTGTTTGTTTGTTGGTTTGTTGGTTTGTTGGTTTGATGGTTTGTTGGTTTGTTGGTTTGTTGGTTTGTTGGCTTTTTGGCTTGTTGGTTTGTTGGTTTGTTCGTTTGTTGGTTTGTTTTTTTGTTGGTTTGTTGGTTTGTTGGCTTGTTGGTTTGTTGGTTTGTTGGCTTGTTGGTTCGTTGGTTTGTTAGTTTGTTGGTTTGTTGGTTTGTTGGTTTGTTGGCTTGTTGGCTTGTTGCTTTGTTGGTTTGTTTGTTTGCTCATTTGTTGGTTTGTTTGTTTGTTGGCTTGTTGGTTTGTTGGTTTGTTGGTTTGTTGGTTTGTTGGTTTGTTGGTTTGTTGGTTTGTTGGTTTGTTGGTTTGTTGGTTTATTGATTTGTTGGCTTGTTGGCTTGTTGGTTCGTTGGTTTGTTGGTTTGTTGGTTTGTTGGTTTGTTGGTTTGTTGGTTTCTTGGTTTGTTGGTTTGTTAATTTGTTGGCTTGTTGGTTTGTTGGTTTATTGGTTTGTTGGCTTGTTGGTTTGTTGGTTTGTTGGCTTGTTGGCTTTTTGGTTTGTTGGTTTGTTGGTTTGTTGGTTTGTTGGCTTGTTGGTTTGTTGGTTTGTTGGCTTGTTGGCTTTTTGGTTTGTTGGTTTGTTGGTTTGTTGGCTTGATGGCTTGTTGGTTTGTTTGTTGGTTTGTTTGGCTTGTTGGTTTGTTGGTTTGTTGGTTTTTTGGTGTCTTGGTTTGTTGGTTTGTTGGTTTGTTGGTTTGTTGGTTTGTTGGCTTGTTGGTTTATTCGTTTGTTGGTTTGTTGGTTTGTTGGTTTGTTGGCTTGTTGGCTTGTTGGTTTGTTGGTTTGTTGGATTGTTAGTTTTTTGCGTTGTTGGTTTGTTGGCTTGTTGGTTTGTTGGTTTGTTGGTTTGTTGGTTTGTTGGCTTGTTGGCTTGTTGGCTTGTTGGTTTGTTGGTTTGTTGGTTTTTGGTTTGTTGGTTTGTTGGTTTGTTGGTTTGTTGGTTTGTTGGTTTGTTGGTTTGTTGGTTTGTTGGTTTGTTGGCTTGTTGGTTTGTTGGTTTGTTGGTTTGTTGGTTTGTTGGTTTGTTGGTTTGTTGGCTTGTTGGTTTGTTGGCTTGGTGGCTTGTTGGTTTGTTGGTTTGTTGGTTGGTTCGTTTGTTGGTTTGTTGGTTTGTTGGTTTGTTGGCTTGTTGGCTTGTTGGTTTGTTTGTTTGTTTGTTTGTTGGTTTGTTGGTTTGCTGGTTTGATGGTTTGTTGGTTTGTTGGTTTGTTGGTTTGTTGGCTTTTTGGCTTGTTGGTTTGTTGGTTTGTTCGTTTGTTGGTTTGTTGTTTTGTTGGTTTGTTGGTTTGTTGGTTTGTTGGCTTGTTGGTTTGTTGGTTTGTTGGCTTGTTGGTTCGTTGGTTTGTTAGTTTGTTGGTTTGTTGATTTGTTGGTTTGTTGGCTTGTTGGCTTGTTGGTTTGTTGGTTTGTTGGTTTGTTGGTTTGTTGGTTTGTTGGTTTGTTGGTTTGTTGGTTTGTTGGTTTGTTGGTTTGTTGGTTTGTTGGTTTGTTGGTTTGTTGGTTTATTAATTTGTTGGCTTGTTGGTTAGTTGGGTTGTTGGTTTGTTGGTTTGTTGGTTTGTTGGTTTGCTGGTTTGTTGGTTCGTTGGTTTGTTGGTTTGTTGGCTTGTTGGCTTGTTGGTTTGTTGGTTTGTTGGTTTGTTGGTTTGTTGGTTTGTTGGTTTCTTGGTTTGTTGGTTTGTTGGTTTGTTGGCTTGTTGGTTTGTTGGTTTATTGGTTTGTTGGCTTGTTGGTTTGTTGGTTTGTTGGCTTGTTGGCTTGTTGGTTTGTTGGTTTTTTGGTTTGTTGGTTTGTTGGCTTGTTGGTTTGTTGGTTTGTTGGCTTGTTGGCTTGTTGGTTTGTTGGTTTGTTGGTTTGTTGGCTTGATGGCTTGTTGGTTTGTTTGTTGGTTTGTTTGGCTTGTTGGTTTGTTGGTTTGTTGGTTTTTTGGTTTGTTGGTTTGTTGGTTTGTTGGTTTGTTGGTTTGTTGGCTTGTTGGTTTATTCGTTTGTTGGTTTGTTGGTTTGTTGGTTTGTTGGCTTGTTGGCTTGTTGGTTTGTTGGATTGTTAGTTTTTTGGTTTGTTGGCTTGTTGGTTTGTTGGCTTGTTGGTTTGTTGGTTTGTTAGTTTGTTGGTATGTTTGTTTGTTGGTTTGTTGGTTTGTTGGTTTTTGGTTTGTTGGTTTGTTGGCTTGTTGGCTTGTTGGTTTGTTGGTTTGTTGGTTTGTTGGTCTGTTGGTTTGTTGGTTTGTTGGCTTGTTGGTTTGTTGGTTTGTTAGTTTGTTTGTTTGTTTGTTGGTTTGTTCGTTTGTTGGTTTGTTGGTTTGTTGGTTTGTTAGTTTGTTGGCTTGTTGGCTTTTTGGCTTTTTGGTTTGTTGGCTTGTTGGCTTGTTGGTTTGTTGGCTTGTTGGCTTGTTGGTTTTTTGGTTTGTTGCTTTGTTCGTTTGTTGGTTTGTTGGTTTGTTGGCTTGTTGGCTTGTTGGTTTGTTGGTTTGTTTGTTTGTTTGTTTGTTGGTTTGTTGGTTTGTTGGTTTGTTGGTTTGTTGGTTTGTTGGTTTGTTGGTTTGTTGGTTTGTTGGCTTGTTGGCTTGTTGGCTTGTTGGTATGTTGGTTTGTTGGTTTGTTGGTTTGTTGGTTTGTTGGTTTGTTGGTTTGTTGGCTTATTGGCTTGTTGGTTTGTGGGTTTGTTGGTTTGTTCGTTTGTTGGTTTGTTGGTTTGTTCGTTTGTTGGCTTGTTGGTTTGTTGGCTTGTTGGCTTGTTGGTTTGTTGATTTGTTAGTTTGTTGGTTTGTTCGTTTTTTGGTTTGGTTGTTTGTTAGTTTGTTCATTTGTTGGTTCGTTGGTTACTTGGTTTGTTGGTTTGTTGGTTTGTTGGTTTGTTGGTTTGTTGGTTTGTTGGCTTGTTGGTTTGTTGGTTTGTTGGTTTTTTGGTTTGTTGGTTTGTTGGTTTTTTGGTTTGTTGGTTTGTTGGTTTGTTGGTTTGTTGGTTTATTTGTTTGTTGGTTTGTTGGTTTGTTGGTTTGTTGGCTTGTTGGTTTGTTGGTTTGTTGGTTTGTTGGTTTGTTGGTTTGTTGGTTTGGTGGTTTGTTGGTTTGTTGGTTTGTTGGTTTATTTGTTTGTTGGTTTGTTGGTTTGTTGGTTTGTTGGCTTGTTGGCTTGTTGGTTTGTTGGTTTGTTGGTTTTTGGTTTGTTGGTTTGTTGGCTTGTTGGCTTGTTGGTTTGTTGGTTTGTTGGTTTGTTGGTTTGTTGGTTTGTTGGTTTCTTGGTTTGTTGGTTTTTTGGTTTGTTGGCTTGTTGGTTTGTTGGTTTATTGGTTTGTTGGCTTGTTGGTTTGTTGGTTTGTTGGCTTGTTGGCTTGTTGGTTTGTTGGTTTGTTGGCTTGTTGGCTTGTTGGTTTGTTGGTTTGTTGGTTTGTTGGCTTGATGGCTTGTTGGTTTGTTTGTTGGTTTGTTTGGCTTGTTGGTTTGTTGGTTTGTTGGTTTTTTGGTTTGTTGGTTTGTTGGTTTGTTGGTTTGTTGGTTTGTTGGCTTGTTGGTTTATTCGTTTGTTGGTTTGTTGGTTTGTTGGTTTGTTGGCTTGTTGGCTTGTTGGTTTGTTGGATTGTTAGTCTTTTGGTTTGTTGGCTTGTTGGTTTGTTGGCTTGTTGGTTTGTTGGTTTGTTAGTTTGTTGGTATGTTTGTTTGTTGGTTTGTTGGCTTGTTGGCTTGTTGGTTTGTTGGTTTGTTGGTTTGTTGGTTTTTTGGTTTGTTGGCTTGTTGGCTTGTTGGTTTGTTGCTTTGTTGGTTTTTGGTTTGTTGGTTTGTTGGCTTGTTGGCTTGTTGGTTTGTTGGTTTGTTGGTTTGTTGGTTTGTTGGTCTGTTGGTTTGTTGGTTTGTTGGCTTGTTGGTTTGTTGGTTTGTTAGTTTGTTTGTTTGTTTGTTGGTTTGTTCGTTTGTTGGTTTGTTGGTTTGTTGGTTTGTTAGTTTGTTGGCTTGTTGGCTTTTTGGTTTGTTGGCTTGTTGGCTTGTTGGTTTGTTGGCTTGTTGGCTTGTTGGTTTTTTGGTTTGTTGCTTTGTTCGTTTGTTGGTTTGTTGGCTTGTTGGTTTGTTGGTTTGTTTGTTTGTTTGTTTGTTGGTTTGTTGGTTTGTTGGTTTGTTGGTTTGTTGGTTTGTTGGTTTGTTGGTTTGTTGGTTTGTTGGTTTGTTGGTTTGTTGGCTTGTTGGCTTGTTGGTATGTTGGTTTGTTGGTTTGTTGGTTTGTTAGTTTGTTGGTTTGTTGGCTTATTGGCTTGTTGGTTTGTGGGTTTGTTGGTTTGTTCGTTTGTTGGTTTGTTGGTTTGTTCGTTTGTTGGCTTGTTGGTTTGTTGGCTTGTTGGCTTGTTGGTTTGTTGATTTGTTAGTTTGTTGGTTTGTTCGTTTTTTGGTTTGGTTGTTTGTTAGTTTGTTCATTTGTTGGTTCGTTGGTTACTTGGTTTGTTGGTTTGTTGGTTTGTTGGTTTGTTGGTTTGTTGGCTTGTTGGTTTGTTGGTTTGTTGGTTTTTTGGTTTGTTGGTTTGTTGGTTTTTTGGTTTGTTGGTTTGTTGGTTTGTTGGTTTGTTGGTTTATTTGTTTGTTGGTTTGTTGGTTTGTTGGTTTGTTGGCTTGTTGGTTTGTTGGTTTGTTGGTTTGTTGGTTTGTTGGTTTGTTGGTTTGGTGGTTTGTTGGTTTGTTGGTTTGTTGGTTTATTTGTTTGTTGGTTTGTTGGTTTGTTGGTTTGTTGGCTTGTTGGCTTGTTGGTTTGTTGGTTTGTTGGTTTTTGGTTTGTTGGTTTGTTGGCTTGTTGGTTTGTTGGTTTGTTGGTTTTTTGGTTTGTTGGTTTGTTGGTTTTTTGGTTTGTTGGTTTGTTGGTTTGTTGGTTTGTTGGTTTATTTGTTTGTTGGTTTGTTGGTTTGTTGGTTTGTTGGCTTGTTGGTTTGTTGGTTTGTTGGTTTGTTGGTTTGTTGGTTTGTTGGTTTGGTGGTTTGTTGGTTTGTTGGTTTGTTGGTTTATTTGTTTGTTGGTTTGTTGGTTTGTTGGTTTGTTGGCTTGTTGGCTTGTTGGTTTGTTGGTTTGTTGGTTTGTTGGTCTGTTGGTTTGTTGGTTTGTTGGCTTGTTGGTTTGTTGGTTTGTTAGTTTGTTTGTTTGTTTGTTGGTTTGTTCGTTTGTTGGTTTGTTGGTTTGTTGGTTTGTTAGTTTGTTGGCTTGTTGGCTTTTTGGTTTGTTGGCTTGTTGGCTTGTTGGTTTGTTGGCTTGTTGGCTTGTTGGTTTTTTGGTTTGTTGCTTTGTTCGTTTGTTGGTTTGTTGGCTTGTTGGTTTGTTGGTTTGTTTGTTTGTTTGTTTGTTGGTTTGTTGGTTTGTTGGTTTGTTGGTTTGTTGGTTTGTTGGTTTGTTGGATTGTTGGTTTGTTGGTTTGTTGGTTTGTTGGCTTGTTGGCTTGTTGGTATGTTGGTTTGTTGGTTTGTTGGTTTGTTAGTTTGTTGGTTTGTTGGCTTATTGGCTTGTTGGTTTGTGGGTTTGTTGGTTTGTTCGTTTGTTGGTTTGTTGGTTTGTTGGTTTGTTGGTTTTTTGGTTTGTTGGTTTGTTGGTTTGTTGGTTTGTTGGTTTATTTGTTTGTTGGTTTGTTGGTTTGTTGGTTTGTTGGCTTGTTGGTTTGTTGGCTTGTTGGTTTGTTGGTTTGTTGGTTTTTTGGTTTGTTGGTTTGTTGGTTTTTTGGTTTGTTGGTTTGTTGGTTTGTTGGTTTATTTGTTTGTTGGTTTGTTGGTTTGTTGGTTTGTTGGCTTGTTGGTTTGTTGGTTTGTTGGTTTGTTGGTTTGTTGGTTTGTTGGTTTGGTGGTTTGTTGGTTTGTTGGTTTGTTGGTTTATTTGTTTGTTGGTTTGTTGGTTTGTTGGTTTGTTGGCTTGTTGGCTTGTTGGTTTGTTGGTTTGTTGGTTTGTTGGTCTGTTGGTTTGTTGGTTTGTTGGCTTGTTGGTTTGTTGGTTTGTTAGTTTGTTTGTTTGTTTGTTGGTTTGTTCGTTTGTTGGTTTGTTGGTTTGTTGGTTTGTTAGTTTGTTGGCTTGTTGGCTTTTTGGTTTGTTGGCTTGTTGGCTTGTTGGTTTGTTGGCTTGTTGGCTTGTTGGTTTTTTGGTTTGTTGCTTTGTTCGTTTGTTGGTTTGTTGGCTTGTTGGTTTGTTGGTTTGTTTGTTTGTTGGTTTGTTGGTTTGTTGGTTTGTTGGTTTGTTGGTTTGTTGGTTTGTTGGTTTGTTGGTTTGTTGGTTTGTTGGTTTGTTGGTTTGTTGGCTTGTTGGCTTGTTGGTATGTTGGTTTGTTGGTTTGTTGGTTTGTTAGTTTGTTGGTTTGTTGGCTTATTGGCTTGTTGGTTTGTGGGTTTGTTGGTTTGTTCGTTTGTTGGTTTGTTGGTTTGTTCGTTTGTTGGCTTGTTGGTTTGTTGGCTTGTTGGCTTGTTGGTTTGTTGATTTGTTAGTTTGTTGGTTTGTTCGTTTTTTGGTTTGGTTGTTTGTTAGTTTGTTCATTTGTTGGTTCGTTGGTTACTTGGTTTGTTGGTTTGTTGGTTTGTTGGTTTGTTGGTTTGTTGGCTTGTTGGTTTGTTGGTTTGTTGGTTTTTTGGTTTGTTGGTTTGTTGGTTTTTTGGTTTGTTGGTTTGTTGGTTTGTTGGTTTGTTGGTTTATTTGTTTGTTGGTTTGTTGGTTTGTTGGTTTGTTGGCTTGTTGGTTTGTTGGTTTGTTGGTTTGTTGGTTTGTTGGTTTGTTGGTTTGGTGGTTTGTTGGTTTGTTGGTTTGTTGGTTTATTTGTTTGTTGATTTGTTGGTTTGTTGGTTTGTTGGCTTGTTGGCTTGTTGGTTTGTTGGTTTGTTGGTTTTTGGTTTGTTGGTTTGTTGGCTTGTTGGCTTGTTGGTTTGTTGGTTTGTTGGTTTGTTAGTTTGTTGGTTTGTTGGTTTGTTGGCTTGTTGGTTTGTTGGTTTGTTGGTTTGTTGGTTTGTTTGTTTGTTGGTTTGTTCATTTGTTGGTTTGTTGGTTTGTTGGTTTGTTGGCTTGTTGGCTTGTTGGTTTGTTGGCTTGTTGGTTCGTTGGCTTGTTGGCTTGTTGGTTTGTTGTTTGTTGGTTTGTTCGTTTGTTCGTTTGTTGGTTTGTGGGTTTGTTGGTTTGTTGGCTTGTTGGCTTATTGGTTTGTTGGTTTGTTTGTTTGTTTGTTTGTTGGTTTGTTGGGTTGTTGGTTTGAATGGTTTGTTGGTTTGTTGGTTTGTTGGTTTGTTGGCTTATTGACTTGTTGGTTTGTTGGTTTGTGCGTTTGTTGGTTTGTTGGTTTGATGGTTTGTTGGTTTGTTGGCTTGTTGGCTTGTTGGTTTGTTGGTTTTTTGGTTTGTTGGTGTGTTTGTTTGTTGGTTTGTTTGTTTGTTGCTTTGTTCGTTTGTTGGTTTGTTGGTTACTTGGTTTGTTGGTTTGTTGGTTTGTTGGTTTGTTGGTTTGTTGGTTTGTTGGTTTTTTGGTTTGTTGGTTTGTTGGTTTTTTGGTTTGTTGGTTTGTTGGTTTGTTGGTTTGTTGGTTTGTTGGTTTGTTAGTTTGTTGGTTTAGTGGTTTATTTGTTTGTTGGTTTGTTGGTTTGTTGGTTTGTTGGGTTGTTGGTTTGTTGGCTTGTTGGTTTGTTGGTTTGTTGGTTTGTTGGTTTGTTGGTTTGTTGGTTTGTTGGTTTGGTGGTTTGTTGGTTTGTTGGTTTGTTGGTTTGTTGGTTCGGTGGTTTGTTGGTTTGTTTGTTCGGTGGTTTGTTGGTTTGTTGGTTTGCTGGTTTATTGGTTTGTTGGTTTGTTGGTTTGTTGGTTTGTTGGTTTGTTGGTTTGTTGGTTTTTTGGTTTGCTGGTTTGTTGGTTTGTTGGTTTGTTGGTTTGTTGGTTTGTTGGCTTGTTGGTTTGTTGGTTTGTTGGTTTCTTGATTTGTAGGTTTGTTGGTTTGTTCGTTTGTTGGTTTGTTGGTTTGTTGGTTGGTTGGCTTGTTGGCTTGTTGGTTTTTTGGCTTGTTGGTTTTTTGGTTTGTTGGTTTGTTGGGTTGTTGGTTTATTTGTTTGTTGGTTTGTTGGTTTGTAGGTTTGTTGGTTTGTTGGTTTGTTTGTTTGTTGGTTTGTACGTTTGTTGGTTTGTTGGTTAATTGGTTTGTTGGTTTGTTGGCTTGTTGCTTTTTTGGTTTGTTGGTTTTTTTGTTTGTTGGTTTGTTGGTTTTTTGGTTTTTTGGTTTGTTGGTTTGTTGGTTTATTCGTTTGTTGGTTTGTTGGTTTGTTGGCTTGTTGGCTTGTTGGTTTGTTGGTTTGTTGGATTGTTAGTTTTTTGGTTTGTTGGTTTGTTGGCTTGTTGGTTTGTTGGTTTGTTGGCTTGTTGGTTTGTTGGTTTGTTGGTTTGTTGGTTTGTTGGTTTGTTGGCTTGTTGGCTTGTTGGTTTGTTGGTTTGTTGGTTTGTTGGTTTGTTGGCTTGTTGGCTTGTTGGCTTGTTGGTTTGTTGGTTTGTTGGTTTTTGGTTTGTTGGTTTGTAAGCTTGTTGGTTTGTTGGTTTGTTGGTTTGTTGGTTTGTTGGTTTGTTGGCTTGTTGGTTTGTTGGTTTGTTGGTTTGTTGGTTTGTTGGCTTGTTGGTTTGTTGGCTTGGTGGCTTGTTGGTTTGTTGGTTTGTTGGTTGGTTCGTTTGTTGGTTTGTTGGTTTGTTGGTTTGTTGGCTTGTTGGCTTGTTGGTTTGTTGGTTTGTTTGTTTGTTGGTTTGTTGGTTTGTTGGTTTGATGGTTTGTTGGTTTGTTGGTTTGTTGGTTTGTTGGCTTTTTGGCTTGTTGGTTTGTTGGTTTGTTCGTTTGTTGGTTTGTTGGTTTGTTGGTTTGTTGGTTTGTTGGTTTGTTGGTTTGTTGGTTTGTTGGTTTATTGATTTGTTGGCTTGTTGGTTAGTTGGTTTGCTGGTTTGTTGGTTTGTTGGTTTATTTGTTTGTTGGTTTGTTGCTTTGTAGGTTTGTTGGTTTGTTGTTTTGTTGTTATGTTGGTTTGTTGGTTTGTTGGCTTGTTGGTTTGTTGGTTTGTTGGCTTGTTGGTTCGTTGGTTTGTTAGTTTGTTGGTTTGTTGGTTTGTTGGTTTGTTGGCTTGTTGGCTTGTCGCTTTGTTGGTTTGTTGGTTTGCTGGTTTGTTGGTTTGTTGGTTTGTTGGTTTGTTGGTTTGTTGGTTTGTTGGTTTGTTGGTTTGTTGGTTTATTGATTTGTTGGCTTGTTGGTTAGTTGGGTTGTTGGTTTGTTGGTTTGTTGGTTTGTTGGTTTGTTGGTTTGTTGGTTTGTTGGTTTGTTGGTTTGTTGGTTTGTTGGTTTGTTGGTTTGTTGGCTTGTTGGCTTGTTGGCTTGTTAGTTTGTTGGTTTGTTGGTTTGTTGGTTTGTTGGTTTGTTGGTTTGTTGGTTTCTTGGTTTGTTGGTTTGTTGGTTTGTTGGCTTGTTGGTTTGTTGGTTTATTGGTTTGTTGGCTTGTTGGTTTGTTGGTTTGTTGGTTTGTTGGCTTGTTGGCTTGTTGGCTTGTTGGTTTGTTGGTTTGTTGGTTTGTTGGTTTGTTGGCTTGTTGGTTTGTTGGTTTGTTGGCTTGTTGGCTTGTTGGTTTGTTGGGTTGTTGGTTTGTTGGCTTGATGGCTTGTTGGTTTGGTTGTTGGTTTGTTTGGCTTGTTGGTTTGTTGGTTTGTTGGTTTTTTGGTTTGTTGGTTTGTTGGTTTGTTGGCTTGTTGGTTTATTCGTTTGTTGGTTTGTTGGTTTGTTGGTTTGTTGGCTTGTTGGCTTGTTGGTTTGTTGGTTTGTTGGATTGTTAGTTTTTTGCGTTGTTGGTTTGTTGGCTTGTTGGTTTGTTGGTTTGTTGGCTTGTTGCTTTGTTGGTTTGTTGGTTTGTTGGTTTGTTGGCTTGTTGGTTTATTGGTTTGTTGGTTTTTGGTTTGATGGTTTGTTGGTTTGTTGGTTTATTTGTTTGTTGGTTTGTTGCTTTGTAGGTTTGTTGGTTTGTTGGTTTGTTTGTTTGTTGGTTTGTTGGTTTGTTGGCTTGTTGGTTTGTTGGTTTGTTGGTTTTTTGGTTTGTTGTTTTATTTATTTGCTGGTTTGTTTGGCTTGTTGGTTTGTTGGTTTGTTGGTTTTTTGGTTTGTTGGTTTGTTGGTTTGTTGGTTTGTTGGTTTGTTGGTTTGTCTGATTGTTAGTTTTTTGGTTTGTTGGTTTGTTGGCTTGTTGGTTTGTTGGTTTGTTGGCTTGTTGGTTTGTTGGTTTGTTGGTTTGTTGGTTTGTTGGTTTGTTGGTTTGTTGGTTTGTTGGTTTGTTGGTTTGTCTGATTGTTAGTTTTTTGGTTTGTTGGTTTGTTGGCTTGTTGGTTTGTTGGTTTGTTGGCTTGTTGGTTTGTTGGTTTGTTGGTTTGTTGGTTTGTTGGTTTGTTGGTTTGTTGGTTTGTTGGCTTGTTGGCTTGTTGGTTTGTTGGTTTGTTGGTTTGTTGGTTTGTTGGCTTGTTGGTTTGTTGGCTTGTTGGTTTGCTGGTGTGTTGGTTTTTGGTTTGTTGGTTTGTTGGCTTGTTGGCTTGTTGGTTTGTTGGTTTGTTGGTTTGTTGGTTTGTTGGTTTGTTGGTTTGTTGGCTTTTTGGTTTGTTGGTTTGTTGGTTTGTTGTTTTGTTGGCTTGTTGGTTTGTTGGCTTGGTGGCTTGTTGGTTTGTTGGTTTGTTGGTTTGTTGGTTTGTTGGTTTGTTGGTTTGTTGGTTTGTTGGTTTGTTGGTTTGTTGGCTTTTTGGCTTATTGGTTTGTTGGTTTAGTCATTTGTTGGTTTGTTGTTTTGTTGGTTTATTGGTTTGTTGGCTTGTTGGCTTGTTAGCTTATTGGGTTGTTGGCCTGTTGGTTGTTTGGCGTGTTGGCTTGTTGGTTAGTTGGTTTGTTGGTTTGTTCGTTTGTTGGTTTGTTCGTTTGTTGGTTTGTTTGTTTGTTTGTTTGTTGGTTTGTTGGTTTGTTGCTTTGTTGGTTTGTTGGTTTGTTGGCTTGTTGGCTTGTTGGTTTATTCGTTTGTTGGCTTGTCGGTTTGTTGGCTTGTTTGCTTGTTGGTTTGTTGGTTTGTTGGCTTGTTGGTTTGTTGGTTTCTTGGTTTGCTGGTTTGTTGGTTTGTTGGTTAATTCGTTTGTTGGTTTGTTGGTTTGTTGGCTTGTTGGCTTGTTGGTTTGTTGGTTTGTTGGCTTGTTAGTTTTTTGTTGTGTAGGTTTGTTGGCTTGTAGGTTTGTTGGTTTGTTGGCTTGTTGGCTTGTTGGTTTGTTGGTTTGTTGGTTTGTTGGTTTGTTGGTTTGTTGGTTGGTTGGCTTGTTGGTTCGTTGGTTTGATGGTTTGTTGGTTTGTTGGTTTGTTGGTTTGTTGGTTTGTTGGTTTGTTGGTTTGTTGGCTTGTTGGCTTGTTGGTTTGTTGGTTTGTTTTTTCGTTCATTTGTTGGCTTGTTGGTTTGCTGGTTTGTTGGTTTGTTGGTTTGTTGGTTTGTTGGTTTGTTGGTTTGTTGGTTTGTTGGTTTGTTGGCTTGTTGGTTTGTTGGTTTGTTTGTTTGTTGGTTTGTTGGTTTGTTGGTTTGTTGGTTTCTTCGTTTGCTGGTTTGTTGGTTTGTTGGCTTGTTGGTTTGTTGGTTTATTAGTTTGTTGGCTTGTTGGTTTCTTGGTTTGTTGGCTTGTTGGTTTGTTGGTTTGTTGGTTTGTTGGCTTGTTGGTTTGTTGGTTTGTTGGCTTGTTGGTTTGTTGGCTTGTTGGTTTTTTTGCTTGTTGATTGTTGGTTTGTTTGTTGGTTTGTTTGGCTTGTTGGTTTGTTAGTTTGTTGGATTGTTAGTTTTTTTGTTTGTTGGTTTGTTGGCTTGTTGGTTTGTTGGTTTGTTGGTTTTTTGGCTTGTTGGCTTGTTGGTTTGTTTGTTGGTTTGTTTGGCTTGTTGGTTTGTTAGTTTGTTGATTTGTTTGTTGGTTTGTTTGGCTTGTTGGTTTGTTAGTTTGTTAGTTTGTTGGTTTTTTGGTTTGTTGGTTTGTTGGTTTGTTGGTTTGTTGGTTTGTTGGTTTGTTGGCTTGTTGGCTTGTTGGTTTGTTGGTTTGTTGGATTGTTAGTTTTTTTGTTTGTTGGTTTGTTGGCTTGTCGGTTTGTTGGTTTGTTGGCTTGTTGGTTTGTTGGTTTGTTGGTTTGTTGGTTTGTTGGTTTGTTGGTTTGTTGGTTTGTTGGTTTGTTGGCTTGTTGGCTTGTTGGTTTGTTGGTTTGTTGGTTTGTTGGTTTGTTGGTTTGTTGGCTTATTGGTTTGTTGGTTTGTTGGCTTGTTGGCTTGTTGCTTTGTTGGTTTGTGGGTTTTTGGTTTGTTGGTTTGTTGGTTTGTTGGCTTGTTGGCTTGTTGGTTTGTTGGTTTGTTGATTTGTTGGTTTGTTGGTTTGTTGGCTTGTTGGTTTGTTGGTTTGTTGGTTTGTTGGTTTGTTTGTTTGTTGGTTTGTTGGTTTGTTGGTTTGTTGAATTGTTGGCGTGTTGGTTTGTTGGCTTGTTGGTTTGTTGGCTTGTTGGCTTGTTGGCGTGTTGGTTTGTTGGCTTGTTGGTTTGTTGGCTTGTTGGCTTGTTAATTTGTTGGTTTGTTCGTTTGTTGGTTTGTTGGTTTGTTGGTTTGTTGGCTTGTTGGCTTGCTGGTTTGTTGGTTTGTTTGGTTGTTGGTTTGTTGGTTTGTTGGTTTGCTGGATTGTTGGTTTGTTGGTTTGTTGGCTTATTGGTTTATTGGTTTATTCGTTTGTTGTTTTGTTGGTTTGTTGCTTTGTTGGCTTGTTGGCTTGTTGGCTTATTGATTTGTTGGCTTGTTGGTTTGTTGGCTTGTTGGCTTGTTGGTTTGTTGGTTTGTTGGTTTGTTCGTTTGTTGGTTTGTTCGTTTGTTAGTTTGTTTGTTTGTTGGTTTGTTGGTTTGTTGGTTTGTTGGTTTGTTGGTTTGTTGGTTTGTTGGTTTGTTGGCTTGTTGGCTTGTTGGTTCGTTCGTTTGTTGGCTTGTTGGTTTTTTGGCTTGTTTGCTTGTTGGTTTGTTGGTTTTTTTGGCTTGTTGGTTTGTTGGTTTGTTGGTTTGTTGGTTTGTTGGTTTATTCGTTTGTTGGTTTGTTGGTTTGTTGGCTTGTTGGCTTGTTGGTTTGTTGGTTTGTTAGTTGGTTCGTTTGTTGGTTCGTTCGTTTGTTAGTTTGTTTGTTTTTTGGTTTGTAGGTTTGTTGGCTTGTTGGTTTATTGGTTTGTTGGCTTGTTGGTTTGTTGGCTTGTTGGTTTGTTGGTTTGTTGGTTTGTTGGTTTGTTGTTTTGTTGGCTTGTTGGCTGGTTGGTTCATTGGTTTGTTGGTTTGTTGGTTTGTTGGTTTGTTGGTTTGTTGGTTTGTTGGTTTGTTGGTTTATTGGCTTGTTGGCTTGTTGGTTTGTTGGTTTGTTTGTTTGTTCGTTTGTTGGTTTGTTTGTTTGTTGGCTTGTTGGTTTGTTGGTTTGTTGGTTTGTTGGTTTGTTGGTTTGTTGGTTTGTTGGTTTGTTGGTTTGTTGGTTTGTTGGTTTGTTGGTTTGTTGGTTTGTTGGTTTGTTGGATTGTTAGTTTTTTTGTTTGTTGGTTTGTTGGCTTGTCGGTTTGTTGGTTTGTTGGCTTGTTGGTTTGTTGGTTTGTTGGTTTGTTGGTTTGTTGGTTTGTTGGTTTGTTGGTTTGTTGGTTTGTTGGCTTGTTGGCTTGTTGGTTTGTTGGTTTGTTGGTTTGTTGGTTTGTTGGTTTGTTGGCTTATTGGTTTGTTGGTTTGTTGGCTTGTTGGCTTGTTGCTTTGTTGGTTTGTGGGTTTTTGGTTTGTTGGTTTGTTGGTTTGTTGGCTTGTTGGCTTGTTGGTTTGTTGGTTTGTTGATTTGTTGGTTTGTTGGTTTGTTGGCTTGTTGGTTTGTTGGTTTGTTGGTTTGTTGGTTTGTTTGTTTGTTGGTTTGTTGGTTTGTTGGTTTGTTGAATTGTTGGCGTGTTGGTTTGTTGGCTTGTTGGTTTGTTGGCTTGTTGGCTTGTTGGCGTGTTGGTTTGTTGGCTTGTTGGTTTGTTGGCTTGTTGGCTTGTTAATTTGTTGGTTTGTTCGTTTGTTGGTTTGTTGGTTTGTTGGTTTGTTGGCTTGTTGGCTTGCTGGTTTGTTGGTTTGTTTGTTTGTTGGTTTGTTGGTTTGTTGGTTTGCTGGATTGTTGGTTTGTTGGTTTGTTGGCTTATTGGTTTATTGGTTTATTCGTTTGTTGTTTTGTTGGTTTGTTGCTTTGTTGGCTTGTTGGCTTGTTGGCTTATTGATTTGTTGGCTTGTTGGTTTGTTGGCTTGTTGGCTTGTTGGTTTGTTGGTTTGTTGGTTTGTTCGTTTGTTGGTTTGTTCGTTTGTTAGTTTGTTTGTTTGTTGGTTTGTTGGTTTGTTGGTTTGTTGGTTTGTTGGTTTGTTGGTTTGTTGGTTTGTTGGCTTGTTGGCTTGTTGGTTCGTTCGTTTGTTGGCTTGTTGGTTTTTTGGCTTGTTTGCTTGTTGGTTTGTTGGTTTTTTTGGCTTGTTGGTTTGTTGGTTTGTTGGTTTGTTGGTTTGTTGGTTTATTCGTTTGTTGGTTTGTTGGTTTGTTGGCTTGTTGGCTTGTTGGTTTGTTGGTTTGTTGGTTGGTTCGTTTGTTGGTTTGTTCGTTTGTTAGTTTGTTTGTTTTTTGGTTTGTAGGTTTGTTGGCTTGTTGGTTTATTGGTTTGTTGGCTTGTTGGTTTGTTGGCTTGTTGGTTTGTTGGTTTGTTGGTTTGTTGGTTTGTTGTTTTGTTGGCTTGTTGGCTGGTTGGTTCATTGGTTTGTTGGTTTGTTGGTTTGTTGGTTTGTTGGTTTGTTGGTTTGTTGGTTTGTTGGTTTATTGGCTTGTTGGCTTGTTGGTTTGTTGGTTTGTTTGTTTGTTCGTTTGTTGGTTTGTTTGTTTGTTGGCTTGTTGGTTTGTTGGTTTGTTGGTTTGTTGGTTTGTTGGTTTGTTGGTTTGTTGGTTTGTTGGTTTGTTGGTTTGTTGGTTTGTTGGTTTGTTGGTTTGTTGGTTTGTTGGTTTGTTGGTTTGTTGGCTTGTTGGCTTGTTGGTTTGTTGGCTTGTTGGTTTGTTGGTTTGTTGGTTTGTTGGTTTGTTGGTTTGTTGGTTTGTTGGTTTGTTGGTTTGTTGGCTTGTTGGCTTGTTGGTTTGTTGGTTTGTTGGTTTCTTGGTTTGTTGGTTTATTGGTTTGTTGGTTTCTTGGTTTGTTGGTTTGTTAGTTTGTTGGTTTGTTGGCTTGTTAGCTTGTTGGTTTGTTGGTTTGTTGGTTTGTTCGTTTGTTGGTTTGTTTGTTGGTTGGTTTGTTCGTTTGTTAGTTTGTTGGTTACTTGGTTTGTTGGTTAGTTGGTTTGTTGGTTTGTTGGTTTGTTGGTTTGTTGGTTTGTTGATTTGTTGGTTTGTTGGCTTGTTGGCTTGTTGGTTTGGTGGTTTGTTGGTTTGTTGCCTTGTTGGCTTATTGGTTTGTTGGTTTGTTGGTTTGTTGGCTTGTTGGTTACTTGGTTTGTTGGTTTGTTGGTTAGTTGGTTTGTTGGTTTGTTGGCTTGTTGGTTTGTTGGTTTGTTGGCATGTTGGTTTGTTAGTTTGTTGGTTTGTTGGCTTGTTGGCTTATTGGTTTGTTAGTTTGTTGGCTTGTTGGTTAATTGGTTTGTTGGTTTGTTGGCTTGTTGGTTTGTTGGTTTGTTGGCTTGTTGGCTTGTTGGTTTGGTGGTTTGTTGGTTTGTTGCCTTGTTAGTTTCTTGGTTTGTTGGCTTGTTGGCTTGTTGGTATGATGGTGTGTTGGCTTGATGGTTTGTTGGTTTGTTGGTTTGTTGGTTAGTTGGTTTGTTGGTTTGTTGGTTTGTTAGCTTGTTGGTTTGTTGGTTTGTTGGTTTTTTGGTTTTTTGGTTTGTTGGTTTGTTGGTTTGTTGGTTTGTTGGTTCATTTGTTTGTTGGTTTGTTGGTTTGTTGGTTTTTTAGTTTGTTGGTTTGTTGGCTTGTTGGTTTGTTTGTTTGTTAGTTTCCTGGTTTGTTGGTTTGTTGGTTTGTTGGTTTGTTGGTTTGTTGGTTTGTTAGTTTGTTGGTTTGTGGGTTTGTTGGTTTGTTGGTTTGTTCGTTTATTTGCTTGTTGGTTTGTTGGCTTGTTGGCTTGTTGGTTTGTTGGTTTGTTCGTTTGTACGTTTGTTGGTTTGTTTGTTTGTTGGTTTGTTCGTTTGTTGGTTTGTTGGTTACTTGGTTTGTTGGTTTGTTGGTTTGTTGGTTTGTTGGCTTGTTGGCTTGTTGGTTTGTTGGTTTGTTTTTTTATTCGTTTGTTGGTTTGTTTGTTTGTTGGCTTGTTAGTTTGTTGGTTTGTTAGTTTGTTGGTTTGTTGGTTTGTTGGTTTGTTGGTTTGTTGGGTTGTTGGCTTGTTGGTTTATTGGCTTGTTGGTTTGTTGTTTTGTTGGTTTGTTGGTTTGTTGGTTTGTTGGTTTGTTGGTTTGTTGGTTTGTTGGTTTGTTGGCTTGTTGGTTTGTTGGTTTGTTGGTTTGTTGGTTTGTTGGTTTGTTGGTTTGTTGGTTTGTTGGTTTCTTGGTTTGTTGGTTTGTTGGTTTGTTGGCTTGTAGGTTTGTTGGTTTATTGGTTTGTTGGCTTGTTGGTTTGTTGGTTTGTTGGCCTGTTGGCTTGTTGGTTTGTTGGTTTGTTGGGGTGTTGGTTTGTTGACTTGTTGGTTTGTTGGTTTGTTGGCTTGTTGGTTTTATGGTTTGTTGGTTTGTTGGCTTGTTGGCTTGTTGGTTTGTTGGTTTGTTTGTTGGTTTGTTTGGCTTGTTGGTTTGTTGGTTTGTTAGTTTGTTGGTTTGTTGGTTTGTTGGTTTGTTGGTTTATTCGTTTGTTTGTTTGTTGGTTTGTTGGCTTGTTGGCTTGTTGGTTTGATGGTTTGTTGGATTGTTAGTTTTTTGGTTTGTTGGTTTGTTGGCTTGTGGGTTTGTTGGTTCGTTGGCTTGTTGGTTTGTTGGTTTGTTGGTTTGTTGGTTTGTTGGTTTGTTGGTTTGTTGGTTTGTTGGTTTGTTGGTTTCTTGGCTTGTTGGCTTGTTGGTTTCTTGGTTTGTTGGTTTGTTGGTTTGTTGGTTTGTTGGTTTGTTGGTTTGTTGGCTTGTTGGTTTGTTGGTTTGTTGGTTTGTTGGTTTGGTGGTTTGTTGGTTTGGTGGTTTGTTGGTTTGTTGGTTTGTTGGTTTATTTGTTTGTTGGTTTGTTGGTTTGTTGGTTTGTTGGCTTGTTTGCTTGTTGGTTTGTTGGTTTGTTGAATTTTGGTTTGTTGGTTTGTTGGCTTGTTGGTTTGTTGGTTTGTTGGTTTGTTGGTTTGTTGGTTTGTTGGTTTGTTGGTTTGTTGGTTTGTGGGCTTGTTGGTTTGTTGGTTTGTTGGTTTGTTGGTTTTTTTGTTTGTTGGTTTGTTCATTTGTTGGTTTGTTGGTTTGTTGGTTTGTTGGCTTGTTGGTTTGTTGGTTTGTTGGCTTGTTGGTTCGTTGGCTTGTTGGCTTGTTGGTTTGTTGGTTGTTGATTTGTTCGTTTGTTGGTTTGTTGGTTTGTTGGTTTGTTGGCTTGTTGGGTTATTGGTTTGTTGGTTTGTTTGTTTGTTTGTTTGTTGGTTTGTTGGTTTGTTGGTTTGAATGGTTTGTTGGTTTGTTGGTTTGTTGGTTTGTTGGCTTATTGACTTGTTGGTTTGTTGGTTTGTGCGTTTGTTGGTTTGTTGGTTCGTTGGTTACTTGGTTTGTTGGTTTTTTGGTTTGTTGGTTTGTTGGTTGTTGATTTGTTCGTTTATTGGTTTGTTGGTTTGTTGGCTTGTTGGCTTATTGGTTTGTTGGTTTGTTTGTTTGTTTGTTTGTTGGTTTGTTGGTTTGTTGGTTTGTTGGCTTGTTGGCTTGTTGGTTTGTTGGTTTTTTGGTTTGTTGGTTTGTTGGCTTGTTGGTTTGTTGGCTTGTTGGTTCGTTGGCTTGTTGGCTTGTTGGTTTGTTGGTTGTTGATTTGTTCGTTTGTTGGTTTGTTGGTTTGTTGGTTTGTTGGTTTGTTGGCTTGTTGGCTTATTGGTTTGTTGGTTTGTTTGTTTGTTTGTTTGTTGGTTTGTTGGTTTGTTGGTTTGTTGGTTTGTTGGCTTGTTGGCTTGTTGGTTTGTTGGTTTTTTGGTTTGTTGGTTTGTTCGTTTGTTGGTTTGTTTGTTTGTTGCTTTGTTCGTTTGTTGGTTCGTTGGTTACTTGGTTTGTTGGTTTTTTGGTTTGTTGGTTTGTTGGTTTTTTGGTTTGTTGGTTTGTTGGTTTGTTGGTTTGTTGGTTTGTTGGTTTGTTGGTTTAGTGGTTTATTTGTTTGTTGGTTTGTTGGTTTGTTGGTTTGTTGGGTTGTTGGTTTGTTGGCTTGTTGGTTTGTTGGTTTGTTGGTTTGTTGGTTTGTTGGTTTGTTGGTTTGTTGGTTTGGTGGTTTGTTGGTTTGTTGGTTTGTTGGTTTATTTGTTTGTTGGTTTGTTGGTTTGTTGGTTTGTTGGCTTGTTGGTTTGTTAGTTTGTTGGTTTGTTGGTTTGTTGCTTTGTTGGTTCGGTGGTTTGTTGGTTTGTTGGTTCGGTGGTTTGTTGGTTTGTTGGTTTGTTGGTTTATTGGTTTGTTGGTTTGTTGGTTTGTTGGTTTGTTGGTTTGTTGGTTTGTTGGTTTGTTGGTTTGTTGGTTTTTTGGTTTGCTGGTTTGTTGGTTTGTTGGTTTGTTGGTTTGTTGGTTTGTTGGCTTGTTGGTTTGTTGGTTTGTTGGTTTCTTGGTTTGTAGGTTTGTTGGTTTGTTCGTTTGTTGGTTTGTTGGTTTGTTGGTTTGTTGGCTTGTTGGCTTGTTGTTTTTTGGCTTGTTGGTTTTTTGGTTTGTTGGTTTGTTGGGTTGTTGGTTTATTTGTTTGTTGGTTTGTTGTTTTGTAGGTTTGTTGGTTTGTTGGTTTGTTTGTTTGTTGGTTTGTACGTTTGTTGGTTTGTTGGTTAATTGGTTTGTTGGTTTGTTGGCTTGTTGCTTTTTTGGTTTGTTGGTTTTTTGGTTTGTTGGTTTGTTGGTTTGTTGGTTTGTTGGTTTGTTGGTTTGTTGTTTTATTTGTTTGTTGTTTTGTTTGGCTTGTTGATTTGTTGGTTTGTTGGTTTTTTGGTTTTTTGGTTTGTTACTTTGTTGGTTTATTCGTTTGTTGGTTTGTTGGTTTTTTGGCTTGTTGGCTTGTTGGTTTGTTGGTTTGTTGGATTGTTAGTTTTTTGGTTTGTTGGTTTGTTGGCTTGTTGGTTTGTTGGTTTGTTGGCTTGTTGGCTTGTTGGTTTGTTGGTTTGTTGGTTTGTTGGTTTGTTGGTTTGTTGGTTTGTTGGCTTGTTGGCTTGTTGGTTTGTTGGTTTGTTGGTTTGTTGGTTTGTTGGCTTGTTGGCTTGTTGGCTTGTTGGTTTGTTGGTTTGTTGGTTTTTGGTTTGTTGGTTTGTTGGCTTGTTGGTTTGTTGGTTTGTTGGTTTGTTGGTTTGTTGGTTTGTTGGTTTGTTGGCTTGTTGGTTTGTTGGTTTGTTGGTTTGTTGGTTTGTTGGTTTGTTGGCTTGTTGGTTTGTTGGCTTGGTGGCTTGTTGATTTGTTGGTTTGTTGGTTGGTTCGTTTGTTGGTTTGTTGGTTAGTTGGTTTGTTGGCTTGTTGGCTTGTTGGTTTGTTGGTTTGTTTGTTTGTTGGTTTGTTGGTTTGTTGGTTTGATGGTTTGTTGGTTTGTTGGTTTGTTGGTTTGTTGGTTTGTTGGCTTTTTGGCTTGTTGGTTTGTTGGTTTGTTCGTTTGTTGGTTTGTTGTTTTGTTCGTTTGTTGGTTTGTTGGCTTGTTGGTTTGTTGGTTTGTTGGCTTGTTGGTTCGTTGGTTTGTTAGTTTGTTGGTTTGTTGCTTTGTTGGTTTGTTGGCTTGTTGGCTTGTTGCTTTGTTGGTTGGTTTGTTTGCTCATTTGTTCGTTTGTTTGTTTGTTGGCTTGTTGGTTTGTTGGTTTGTTGGTTTGTTGGTTTGTTGGTTTGTTGGTTTGTTGGTTTGTTGGTTTGTTGGTTTGTTGGTTTGTTGGTTTGTTGGTTTGTTGGTTTATGGATTTGTTGGCTTGTTGGTTAGTTGGGTTGTTGGTTTGTTGGTTTGTTGGTTTGTTGGTTTGTTGGTTTGTTGGTTTGTTGGTTTGTTGGTTTGTTGGTTTGTTGGCTTGTTGGCTTGTTGGCTTGTTGGTTTGTTGGTTTGTTGGTTTGTTGGTTTGTTGGTTTGTTGGTTTGTTGGTTTGTTGGTTTCTTGGTTTCTTGGTTTGTTGGTTTGTTGGTTTGTTGGCTTGTTGGTTTGTTGGTTTATTGGTTTGTTGGCTTCTTGGTTTGTTGGTTTGTTGGCTTGTTGGCTTGTTGGTTTGTTGGTTTGTTGGTTTGTTGGTTTGTTGGCTTGTTGGTTTGTTGGTTTGTTGGCTTGTTGGCTTGTTGGTTTGTTGGTTTGTTGGTTTGTTGGCTTGATGGCTTGTTGGTTTGTTTGTTGGTTTGTTTGGCTTGTTGGTTTGTTGGTTTGTTGGTTTTTTGGTTTCTTGGTTTGTTGGTTTGTTGGTTTGTTGGCTTGTTGGTTTATTCGTTTGTTGGTTTGTTGGTTTGTTGGTTTGTTGGCTTGTTGGCTTGTTGGTTTGTTGGTTTGTTGGATTGTTAGTTTTTTGCGTTGTTGGTTTGTTGGCTTGTTGGTTTGTTGGTTTGTTGGTTTGTTGGTTTGTTGGTTTGTTGGCTTGTTGGCTTGTTGGCTTGTTGGTTTGTTGGTTTGTTGGTTTTTGGTTTGTTGGTTTGTTGGTTTGTTGGTTTGTTGGTTTGTTGGTTTGTTGGTTTGTTGGTTTGTTGGTTTGTTGGCTTGTTGGTTTGTTGGTTTGTTGGTTTGTTGGTTTGTTGGTTTGTTGGTTTGTTGGCTTGTTGGTTTGTTGGCTTGGTGGCTTGTTGGTTTGTTGGTTTGTTGGTTGGTTCGTTTGTTGGTTTGTTGGTTTGTTGGTTTGTTGGCTTGTTGGCTTGTTGGTTTGTTGGTTTGTTGGTTTGTCGGCTTTTTGGCTTGTTGGTTTGTTGGTTTGTTCGTTTGTTGGTTTGTTGTTTTGTTGGTTTGTTGGTTTGTTGGTTTGTTGGCTTGTTGGTTTGTTGGTTTGTTGGCTTGTTGGTTCGTTGGTTTGCTAGTTTGTTGGTTTGTTGATTTGTTGGTTTGTTGGCTTGTTGGCTTGTTGCTTTGTTGGTTTGTTTGTTTGCTCATTTGTTGGTTTGTTTGTTTGTTGGCTTGTTGGTTTGTTTGTTTGTTGGTTTGTTGGTTTGTTGGTTTGTTGGTTTGTTGGTTTGTTGGTTTGTTGGTTTGTTGGTTTGTTGGTTTGTTGGTTTGTTGGTTTATTGATTTGTTGGCTTGTTGGTTAGTTGGGTTGTTGGTTTGTTGGTTTGTTGGTTTGTTGGTTTGCTGGTTTGTTGGTTTGTTGGTTTGTTGGTTTGTTGGCTTGTTGGCTTGTTGGTTTGTTGGTTTGTTGGTTTGTTGGTTTGTTGGTTTGTTGGTTTTTTGGTTTGTTGGTTTGTTGGTTTGTTGGTTTGTTGGCTTGTTGGTTTGTTGGTTTATTGGTTTGTTGGCTTGTTGGTTTGTTGGTTTGTTGGCTTGTTGGCTTGTTGGTTTGTTGGTTTGTTGGTTTGTTGGTTTGTTGGCTTGTTGGTTTGTTGGTTTGTTGGCTTGTTGGCTTGTTGGTTTGTTGGTTTGTTGGTTTGTTGGCTTGATGGCTTGTTGGTTTGTTTGTTGGTTTGTTTGGCTTGTTGGTTTGTTGGTTTGTTGGTTTTTTGGTTTGTTGGTTTGTTGGTTTGTTAATTTGTTGGTTTGTTGGCTTGTTGGTTTATTCGTTTGTTGGTTTGTTGGTTTGTTGGTTTGTTGGATTGTTGGCTTGTTGGTTTGTTGGATTGTTAGTTTTTTGGTTTGTTGGCTTGTTGGTTTGTTGGTTTGTTGGTTTGTTTGTTTATTGGTTTGTTCATTTGTTGGTTTGTTGGTTTGTTGGTTTGTTGGCTTGTTGGCTTGTTGGTTTGTTGGCTTGTTGGTTCGTTGGCTTGCTGGCTTGTTGGTTTGTTGGTTGTTGATTTGTTCGTTTGTTGGTTTGTTGGTTTGTTGGTTTGTTGGCTTGTTGGCTTATTGGTTTGTTGGTTTGTTTGTTTGTTTGTTTGTTGGTTTGTTGGTTTGTTGGTTTGAATGGTTTGTTGGTTTGTTGGTTTGTTGGTTTGTTGGTTTGTTGGCTTATTGACTTGTTGGTTTGTTGGTTTGTGCGTTTGTTGGTTTGTTGGTTCGTTGGTTACTTGGTTTGTTGGTTTTTTGGTTGGTTGGTTTGTTGGTTGTTGATTTGTTCGTTTGTTGGTTTGTTGGTTTGTTGGTTTGTTGGCTTGTTGGCTTATTGGTTTGTTGGTTTGTTTGTTTGTTTGTTTGTTGGTTTGTTGGTTTGTTGGTTTGTTGGCTTGTTGGCTTGTTGGTTTGTTGGTTTTTTGGTTTGTTGGTTTGTTGGCTTGTTGGTTTGTTGGCTTGTTGGTTCGTTGGCTTGTTGGCTTGTTGGTTTGTTGGTTGTTGATTTGTTCGTTTGTTGGTTTGTTGGTTTGTTGGTTTGTTGGCTTGTTGGCTTATTGGTTTGTTGGTTTGTTTGTTTGTTTGTTTGTTGGTTTGTTGGTTTGTTGGTTTGTTGGCTTGTTGGCTTGTTGGTTTGTTGGTTTTTTGGTTTGTTGGTTTGTTCGTTTGTTGGTTTGTTTGTTTGTTGCTTTGTTCGTTTGTTGGTTCGTTGGTTACTTGGTTTGTTGGTTTTTTGGTTTGTTGGTTTGTTGGTTTTTTGGTTTGTTGGTTTGTTGGTTTGTTGGTTTGTTGGTTTGTTGGTTTGTTGGTTTAGTGGTTTATTTGTTTGTTGGTTTGTTGGTTTGTTGGTTTGTTGGGTTGTTGGTTTGTTGGCTTGTTGGTTTGTTGGTTTGTTGGTTTGTTGGTTTGTTGGTTTGTTGGTTTGTTGGTTTGGTGGTTTGGTGGTTTGTTAGTTTGTTGGTTTGTTGGTTTATTTGTTTGTTGGTTTGTTGGTTTGTTGGTTTGTTGGCTTGTTGGTTTGTTAGTTTGTTGGTTTGTTGGTTTGTTGCTTTGTTGGTTCGGTGGTTTGTTGGTTTGTTGGTTCGGTGGTTTGTTGGTTTGTTGGTTTGTTGGTTTATTGGTTTGTTGGTTTGTTGGTTTGTTGGTTTGTTGGTTTGTTGGTTTGTTGGTTTGTTGGTTTGTTGGTTTTTTGGTTTGCTGGTTTGTTGGTTTGTTGGTTTGTTGGTTTGTTGGTTTGTTGGCTTGTTGGTTTGTTGGTTTGTTGGTTTCTTGGTTTGTAGGTTTGTTGGTTTGTTCGTTTGTTGGTTTGTTGGTTTGTTGGTTTGTTGGCTTGTTGGCTTGTTGGTTTTTTGGCTTGTTGGTTTTTTGGTTTGTTGGTTTGTTGGGTTGTTGGTTTATTTGTTTGTTGGTTTGTTGTTTTGTAGGTTTGTTGGTTTGTTGGTTTGTTTGTTGGTTGGTTTGTACGTTTGTTGGATTGTTGGTTAATTGGTTTGTTGGTTTGTTGGCTTGTTGCTTTTTTGGTTTGTTGGTTTTTTGGTTTGTTGGTCTTTTGGTTTGTTGGTTTGTTGGTTTGTTGTTTTATTTGTTTGTTGTTTTGTTTGGCTTGTTGGTTTGTTGGTTTGTTGGTTTTTTGGTTTTTTAGTTTGTTACTTTGTTGGTTTATTCGTTTGTTGGTTTGTTGGTTTGTTGGCTTGTTGGCTTGTTGGTTTGTTGGTTTGTTGGATTGTTAGTTTTTTGGTTTGTTGGTTTGTTGGCTTGTTGGTTTGTTGGTTTGTTGGCTTGTTGACTTGTTGGTTTGTTGGTTTGTTGGTTTGTTGGTTTGTTGGTTTGTTGGTTTGTTGGCTTGTTGGCTTGTTGGTTTGTTGGTTTGTTGGTTTGTTGGTTTGTTGGCTTGTTGGCTTGTTGGCTTGTTGGTTTGTTGGTTTGTTGGTTTTTGGTTTGTTGGTTTGTTGGCTTGTTGGTTTGTTGGTTTGTTGGTTTGTTGGTTTGTTGGTTTGTTGGTTTGTTGGCTTGTTGGTTTGTTGGTTTGTTGGTTTGTTGGTTTGTTGGTTTGTTGGTTTGTTGGCTTGTTGGTTTGTTGGCTTGGTGGCTTGTTGATTTGTTGGTTTGTTTGTTTGGTTCGTTTGTTGGTTTGTTGGTTTGTTGGTTTGTTGGCTTGTTGGCTTGTTGGTTTGTTGGTTTGTTTGTTTGTTGGTTTGTTGGTTTGTTGGTTTGATGGTTTGTTGGTTTGTTGGTTTGTTGGTTTGTTGGCTTTTTGGCTTGTTGGTTTGTTGGTTTGTTCGTTTGTTGGTTTGTTGTTTTGTTGGTTTGTTGGTTTGGTGGCTTGTTGGTTTGTTGGTTTGTTGGCTTGTTGGTTCGTTGGTTTGTTAGTTTGTTGGTTTGTTGCTTTGTTGGTTTGTTGGCTTGTTGGCTTGTTGCTTTGTTGGTTTGTTTGTTTGCTCATTTGTTGGTTTGTTTGTTTGTTGGCTTGTTGGTTTGTTGGTTTGTTGGTTTGTTGGTTTGTTGGTTTGTTGGTTTGTTGGTTTGTTGGTTTGTTGGTTTGTTGGTTTGTTGGTTTGTTGGTTTATGGATTTGTTGGCTTGTTGGTTAGTTGGGTTGTTGGTTTGTTGGTTTGTTGGTTTGTTGGTTTGTTGGTTTGTTGGTTTGTTGGTTTGTTGGTTTGTTGGTTTGTTGGCTTGTTGGCTTGTTGGTTTGTTGGTTTGTTGGTTTGTTGGTTTGTTGGTTTGTTGGTTTGTTGGTTTCTTGGTTTGTTGGTTTGTTGGTTTGTTGGCTTGTTGGTTTGTTGGTTTATTGGTTTGTTGGCTTGTTGGTTCGTTGGTTTGTTGGCTTGTTGGCTTGTTGGTTTGTTGGTTTGTTGGTTTGTTGGTTTGTTGGCTTGTTGGTTTGTTGGTTTGTTGGCTTGTTGGCTTGTTGGTTTGTCGGTTTGTTGGTTTGTTGGTTTGTTGGCTTGATGGCTTGTTGGTTTGTTTGTTGGTTTATTTGGCTTGTTGGTTTGTTGGTTTGTTGGTTTTTTGGTTTCTTGGTTTGTTGGTTTGTTGGTTTGTTGGTTTGTTGGCTTGTTGGTTTATTCGTTTGTTGGTTTGTTGGTTTGTTGGTTTGTTGGCTTGTTGGCTTGTTGGTTTGTTGGTTTGTTGGATTGTTAGTTTTTTGCGTTGTTGGTTTGTTGGCTTGTTGGTTTGTTGGTTTGTTGGTTTGTTGGTTTGTTGGCTTGTTGGCTTGTTGGTTTGTTGGTTTGTTGGTTTGTTGGTTTTTGGTTTGTTGGTTTGTTGGTTTGTTGGTTTGTTGGTTTGTTGGTTTGTCGGTTTGTTGGTTTGTTGGTTTGTTGGTTTGTTGGCTTGTTGGTTTGTTGGTTTGTTGGTTTGTTGGTTTGTTGGTTTGTTGGTTTGTTGGCTTGTTGGTTTGTTGGCTTGGTGGCTTGTTGGTTTGTTGGTTTGTTGGTTTGTTCGTTTGTTGGTTTGTTGGTTTGTTGGTTTGTTGGCTTGTTGGCTTGTTGGTTTGTTGGTTTGTTTGCTTGTTGGTTTGTTGGTTTGCTGGTTTGATGGTTTGTTGGTTTGTTGGTTTGTTGGTTTGTCGGCTTTTTGGCTTGTTGGTTTGTTGGTTTGTTCGTTTGTTGGTTTGTTGTTTTGTTGGTTTGTTGGTTTGTTGGTTTGTTGGCTTGTTGGTTTGTTGGTTTGTTGGCTTGTTGGTTCGTTGGTTTGTTAGTTTGTTGGTTTGTTGATTTGTTGGTTTGTTGGCTTGTTGGCTTGTTGCTTTGTTGGTTTGTTTGTTTGCTCATTTGTTGGTTTGTTTGTTTGTTGGCTTGTTGGTTTGTTTGTTTGTTGGTTTGTTGGTTTGTTGGTTTGTTGGTTTGTTGGTTTGTTGGTTTGTTGGTTTGTTGGTTTGTTGGTTTGTTGGTTTGTTGGTTTGTTGGTTTGTTGGTTTATTGATTTGTTGGCTTGTTGGTTAGTTGGGTTGTTGGTTTGTTGGTTTGTTTGTTTGTTGGTTTGCTGGTTTGTTGGTTTGTTGGTTTGTTGGTTTGTTGGCTTGTTGGCTTGTTGGTTTGTTGGTTTGTTGGTTTGTTGGTTTGTTGGTTTGTTGGTTTGTTGGTTTGTTGGTTTGTTGGTTTCTTGGTTTGTTGGGTTGTTGGTTTGTTGGCTTGTTGGCTTGTTGGTTTGTTGGTTTGTTGGTTTGTTGGTTTGTTGGCTTGTTGGTTTGTTGGTTTGTTGGCTTGTTGGCTTGTTGGTTTGTTGGTTTGTTGGTTTGTTGGCTTGATGGCTTGTTGGTTTGTTTGTTGGTTTGTTTGGCTTGTTGGTTTGTTGGTTTGTTGGTTTTTTGGTTTGTTGGTTTGTTGGTTTGTTGGTTTGTTGGTTTGTTGGCTTGTTGGTTTATTCGTTTGTTGGTTTGTTGGTTTGTTGGTTTGTTGGCTTGTTGGCTTGTTGGTTTGTTGGATTGTTAGTTTTTTGGTTTGTTGGCTTGTTGGTTTGTTGGTTTGTTGGCTTGTTGGTTTGTTGGTTTGTTAGTTTGTTGGTATGTTTGTTTGTTGGTTTGTTGGCTTGTTGGCTTGTTGGTTTGTTGGTTTGTTGGTTTGTTGGTTTTTTGGTTTGTTGGCTTGTTGGCTTTTTGGTTTGTTGGTTTGTTAGTTTTTGGTTTGTTGGTTTGTTGGCTTGTTGGCTTGTTGGTTTGTTGGTTTGTTGGTTTGTTGGTCTGTTGGTTTGTTAGTTTGTTGGCTTGTTGGTTTGTTGGTTTGTTAGTTTGTTTGTTTGTTTGTTGGTTTGTTCGTTTGTTGGTTTGTTGGTTTGTTGGTTTGTTGGCTTGTTGGTTTTTTGGTTTGTTGGTTTGTTGGTTTGTTGGTTTGTTGGTTTGTTGGCTTGTTGGCTTGTTGGTTTGTTGGTTTGTTGGTTTGTTTGTTTGTTTGTTTGTTGGTTTGTTGGTTTGTTGGTTTGTTGCTTTGTTGGTTTGTTGGTTTGTTGGTTTGTTGGCTTGTTGGCTTGTTGGTATGTTGGTTTGTTGGTTTGTTGGTTTGTTGGTTTGTTGGTTTGTTGGCTTATTGGCTTGTTGGTTTGTGGGTTTGTTGGTTTGTTCGTTTGTTGGTTTGTTGGTTTGTTCGTTTGTTGGCTTGTTGGTTTGTTGGCTTGTTGGCTTGTTGGTTTGTTGATTTGTTGGTTTGTTGGTTTGTTCGTTTTTTGGTTTGGTTGTTTGTTAGTTTGTTCATTTGTTGGTTCGTTGGCTTGTTGGTTTGTTGGTTTGTTGGTTTGTTGGTTTGTTGGTTTGTTGGTTTGTTGGCTTGTTGGTTTGTTGGTTTTTGGTTTGTTGGTTTATTGGTTTTTTGGTTTGTTGGTTTGTTTGTTTGTTGGTTTGTTTGTTTGTTGCTTTTTGGTTTGTTGGTTCGTTGGTTACTTGATTTGTTGGTTTGTTGGTTTGTTAGTTTGTTGGTTTGTTGGTTTGTTGGTTTTTTGGGTTGTTGGTTTGTTGGTTTGTTTGGTTTGTTGGTTTGTTGGTTTGTTGGTTTGTTGGTTTGTTGGTTTGTTGGTTTGTTCGTTTGTTGGTTTGTTGTTTTGTTGGTTTGTTGGTTTGGTGGCTTGTTGGTTTGTTGGTTTGTTGGCTTGTTGGTTCGTTGGTTTGTTAGTTTGTTGGTTTGTTGCTTTGTTGGTTTGTTGGCTTGTTGGCTTGTTGCTTTGTTGGTTTGTTTGTTTGCTCATTTGTTGGTTTGTTTGTTTGTTGGCTTGTTGGTTTGTTGGTTTGTTGGTTTGTTGGTTTGTTGGTTTGTTGGTTTGTTGGTTTGTTGGTTTGTTGGTTTGTTGGTTTGTTGGTTTGTTGGTTTATGGATTTGTTGGCTTGTTGGTTAGTTGGGTTGTTGGTTTGTTGGTTTGTTGGTTTGTTGGTTTGTTGGTTTGTTGGTTTGTTGGTTTGTTGGTTTGTTGGTTTGTTGGTTTGTTGGCTTGTTGGCTTGTTGGTTTGTTGGTTTGTTGGTTTGTTGGTTTGTTGGTTTGTTGGTTTGTTGGTTTGTTGGTTTCTTGGTTTGTTGGTTTGTTGGTTTGTTGGCTTGTTGGTTTGTTGGTTTATTGGTTTGTTGGCTTGTTGGTTTGTTGGTTTGTTGGCTTGTTGGCTTGTTGGTTTGTTGGTTTGTTGGTTTGTTGGTTTGTTGGCTTGTTGGTTTGTTGGTTTGTTGGCTTGTTGGCTTGTTGGTTTGTTGGTTTGTTGGTTTGTTGGTTTGTTGGCTTGATGGCTTGTTGGTTTGTTTGTTGGTTTATTTGGCTTGTTGGTTTGTTGGTTTGTTGGCTTGTTGGTTTGTTGGTTTGTTGGCTTGTTGGCTTGTTGGTTTGTTGGTTTGTTGGTTTGTTGGTTTGTTGGCTTGTTGGTTTGTTGGTTTGTTGGCTTGTTGGCTTGTTGGTTTGTTGGTTTGTTGGTTTGTTGGTTTTTTGGTTTGTTGGCTTGTTGGCTTTTTGGTTTGTTGGTTTGTTAGTTTTTGGTTTGTTGGTTTGTTGGCTTGTTGGCTTGTTGGTTTGTTGGTTTGTTGGTTTGTTGGTCTGTTGGTTTGTTAGTTTGTTGGCTTGTTGGTTTGTTGGTTTGTTAGTTTGTTTGTTTGTTTGTTGGTTTGTTCGTTTGTTGGTTTGTTGGTTTGTTGGTTTGTTGGCTTGTTGGTTTTTTGGTTTGTTGGTTTGTTGGTTTGTTGGTTTGTTGGTTTGTTGGCTTGTTGGCTTGTTGGTTTGTTGGTTTGTTGGTTTGTTTGTTTGTTTGTTTGTTGGTTTGTTGGTTTGTTGGTTTGTTGCTTTGTTGGTTTGTTGGTTTGTTGGTTTGTTGGCTTGTTGGCTTGTTGGTATGTTGGTTTGTTGGTTTGTTGGTTTGTTGGTTTGTTGGTTTGTTGGCTTATTGGCTTGTTGGTTTGTGGGTTTGTTGGTTTGTTCGTTTGTTGGTTTGTTGGTTTGTTCGTTTGTTGGCTTGTTGGTTTGTTGGCTTGTTGGCTTGTTGGTTTGTTGATTTGTTGGTTTGTTGGTTTGTTCGTTTTTTGGTTTGGTTGTTTGTTAGTTTGTTCATTTGTTGGTTCGTTGGCTTGTTGGTTTGTTGGTTTGTTGGTTTGTTGGTTTGTTGGTTTGTTGGTTTGTTGGCTTGTTGGTTTGTTGGTTTTTGGTTTGTTGGTTTATTGGTTTTTTGGTTTGTTGGTTTGTTTGTTTGTTGGTTTGTTTGTTTGTTGCTTTTTGGTTTGTTGGTTCGTTGGTTACTTGATTTGTTGGTTTGTTGGTTTGTTAGTTTGTTGGTTTGTTGGTTTGTTGGTTTTTTGGGTTGTTGGTTTGTTGGTTTGTTTGGTTTGTTGGTTTGTTGGTTTGTTGGTTTGTTGGTTTGTTGGTTTGTTGGTTTGTTCGTTTGTTGGTTTGTTGTTTTGTTGGTTTGTTGGTTTGGTGGCTTGTTGGTTTGTTGGTTTGTTGGCTTGTTGGTTCGTTGGTTTGTTAGTTTGTTGGTTTGTTGCTTTGTTGGTTTGTTGGCTTGTTGGCTTGTTGCTTTGTTGGTTTGTTTGTTTGCTCATTTGTTGGTTTGTTTGTTTGTTGGCTTGTTGGTTTGTTGGTTTGTTGGTTTGTTGGTTTGTTGGTTTGTTGGTTTGTTGGTTTGTTGGTTTGTTGGTTTGTTGGTTTGTTGGTTTGTTGGTTTATGGATTTGTTGGCTTGTTGGTTAGTTGGGTTGTTGGTTTGTTGGTTTGTTGGTTTGTTGGTTTGTTGGTTTGTTGGTTTGTTGGTTTGTTGGTTTGTTGGTTTGTTGGTTTGTTGGCTTGTTGGCTTGTTGGTTTGTTGGTTTGTTGGTTTGTTGGTTTGTTGGTTTGTTGGTTTGTTGGTTTGTTGGTTTCTTGGTTTGTTGGTTTGTTGGTTTGTTGGCTTGTTGGTTTGTTGGTTTATTGGTTTGTTGGCTTGTTGGTTTGTTGGTTTGTTGGCTTGTTGGCTTGTTGGTTTGTTGGTTTGTTGGTTTGTTGGTTTGTTGGCTTGTTGGTTTGTTGGTTTGTTGGCTTGTTGGCTTGTTGGTTTGTTGGTTTGTTGGTTTGTTGGTTTGTTGGCTTGATGGCTTGTTGGTTTGTTTGTTGGTTTATTTGGCTTGTTGGTTTGTTGGTTTGTTGGTTTTTTGGTTTCTTGGTTTGTTGGTTTGTTGGTTTGTTGGTTTGTTGGCTTGTTGGTTTATTCGTTTGTTGGTTTGTTGGTTTGTTGGTTTGTTGGCTTGTTGGCTTGTTGGTTTGTTGGTTTGTTGGATTGTTAGTTTTTTGCGTTGTTGGTTTGTTGGCTTGTTGGTTTGTTGGTTTGTTGGTTTGTTGGTTTGTTGGCTTGTTGGCTTGTTGGTTTGTTGGTTTGTTGGTTTGTTGGTTTTTGGTTTGTTGGTTTGTTGGTTTGTTGGTTTGTTGGTTTGTTGGTTTGTCGGTTTGTTGGTTTGTTGGTTTGTTGGCTTGTTGGTTTGTTGGTTTGTTGGTTTGTTGGTTTGTTGGTTTGTTGGTTTGTTGGCTTGTTGGTTTGTTGGCTTGGTGGCTTGTTGGTTTGTTGGTTTGTTGGTTTGTTCGTTTGTTGGTTTGTTGGTTTGTTGGTTTGTTGGCTTGTTGGCTTGTTGGTTTGTTGGTTTGTTTGCTTGTTGGTTTGTTGGTTTGCTGGTTTGATGGTTTGTTGGTTTGTTGGTTTGTTGGTTTGTCGGCTTTTTGGCTTGTTGGTTTGTTGGTTTGTTCGTTTGTTGGTTTGTTGTTTTGTTGGTTTGTTGGTTTGTTGGTTTGTTGGCTTGTTGGTTTGTTGGTTTGTTGGCTTGTTGGTTCGTTGGTTTGTTAGTTTGTTGGTTTGTTGATTTGTTGGTTTGTTGGCTTGTTGGCTTGTTGCTTTGTTGGTTTGTTTGTTTGCTCATTTGTTGGTTTGTTTGTTTGTTGGCTTGTTGGTTTGTTTGTTTGTTGGTTTGTTGGTTTGTTGGTTTGTTGGTTTGTTGGTTTGTTGGTTTGTTGGTTTGTTGGTTTGTTGGTTTGTTGGTTTGTTGGTTTGTTGGTTTATTGATTTGTTGGCTTGTTGGTTAGTTGGGTTGTTGGTTTGTTGGTTTGTTTGTTTGTTGGTTTGCTGGTTTGTTGGTTTGTTGGTTTGTTGGTTTGTTGGCTTGTTGGCTTGTTGGTTTGTTGGTTTGTTGGTTTGTTGGTTTGTTGGTTTGTTGGTTTGTTGGTTTGTTGGTTTGTTGGTTTCTTGGTTTGTTGGGTTGTTGGTTTGTTGGCTTGTTGGCTTGTTGGTTTGTTGGTTTGTTGGTTTGTTGGTTTGTTGGCTTGTTGGTTTGTTGGTTTGTTGGCTTGTTGGCTTGTTGGTTTGTTGGTTTGTTGGTTTGTTGGCTTGATGGCTTGTTGGTTTGTTTGTTGGTTTGTTTGGCTTGTTGGTTTGTTGGTTTGTTGGTTTTTTGGTTTGTTGGTTTGTTGGTTTGTTGGTTTGTTGGTTTGTTGGCTTGTTGGTTTATTCGTTTGTTGGTTTGTTGGTTTGTTGGTTTGTTGGCTTGTTGGCTTGTTGGTTTGTTGGATTGTTAGTTTTTTGGTTTGTTGGCTTGTTGGTTTGTTGGTTTGTTGGCTTGTTGGTTTGTTGGTTTGTTAGTTTGTTGGTATGTTTGTTTGTTGGTTTGTTGGCTTGTTGGCTTGTTGGTTTGTTGGTTTGTTGGTTTGTTGGTTTTTTGGTTTGTTGGCTTGTTGGCTTGTTGGTTTGTTGGTTTGTTAGTTTTTGGTTTGTTGGTTTGTTGGCTTGTTGGCTTGTTGGTTTGTTGGTTTGTTGGTTTGTTGGTCTGTTGGTTTGTTAGTTTGTTGGCTTGTTGGTTTGTTGGTTTGTTAGTTTGTTTGTTTGTTTGTTGGTTTGTTCGTTTGTTGGTTTGTTGGTTTGTTGGTTTGTTAGTTTGTTGGCTTGTTGGCTTTTTGGTTTGTTGGCTTGTTGGCTTGTTGGTTTGTTGGCTTGTTGGCTTATTGGTTTTTTGGTTTGTTGGTTTGTTGGTTTGTTGGTTTGTTGGTTTGTTGGCTTGTTGGCTTGTTGGTTTGTTGGTTTGTTGGTTTGTTTGTTTGTTTGTTTGTTGGTTTGTTGGTTTGTTGGTTTGTTGGTTTGTTGGTTTGTTGCTTTGTTGGTTTGTTGGTTTGTTGGTTTGTTGGCTTGTTGGCTTGTTGGTATGTTGGTTTGTTGGTTTGTTGGTTTGTTGGTTTGTTGGTTTGTTGGCTTATTGGCTTGTTGGTTTGTGGGTTTGTTGGTTTGTTCGTTTGTTGGTTTGTTGGTTTGTTCGTTTGTTGGCTTGTTGGTTTGTTGGCTTGTTGGCTTGTTGGTTTGTTGATTTGTTGGTTTGTTGGTTTGTTCGTTTTTTGGTTTGGTTGTTTGTTAGTTTGTTCATTTGTTGGTTCGTTGGCTTGTTGGTTTGTTGGTTTGTTGGTTTGTTGGTTTGTTGGTTTGTTGGTTTGTTGGCTTGTTGGTTTGTTGGTTTTTGGTTTGTTGGTTTATTGGTTTTTTGGTTTGTTGGTTTGTTTGTTTGTTGGTTTGTTTGTTTGTTGCTTTGTTCGTTTGTTGGTTCGTTGGTTACTTGATTTGTTGGTTTGTTGGTTTGTTAGTTTGTTGGTTTGTTGGTTTGTTGGTTTTTTGGGTTGTTGGTTTGTTGGTTTGTTTGGTTTGTTGGTTTGTTGGTTTGTTGGTTTGTTGGTTTGTTGGTTTAGTGGTTTATTTGTTTGTTGGTTTGTTGGTTTGTTGGTTTGTTGGGTTGTTGGTTTGTTGGCTTGTTGGTTTGTTGGTTTGTTGGTTTGTTGGTTTGTTGGTTTGTTGGTTTGTTGGTTTGGTGGTTTGTTGGTTTGTTGGTTTGTTGGTTTGTTGGTTCGGTGGTTTGTTGGTTTGTTGATTCGGTGGTTTGTTGGTTTGTTGGTTTGTTGGTTTATTGGTTTGTTGGTTTGTTGGTTTGTTGGTTTGTTGGTTTGTTGGTTTGTTGGTTTGTTGGTTTGTTGGTTTTTTGGTTTGCTGGTTTGTTGGTTTGTTGGTTTGTTGGTTTGTTGGCTTGTTGGTTTGTTGGTTTGTTGGTTTCTTGATTTGTAGGTTTGTTGGTTTGTTCGTTTGTTGGTTTGTTGGTTTGTTGGTTTGTTGGCTTGTTGGCTTGTTGGTTTTTTGGCTTGTTGGTTTTTTGGTTTGTTGGTTTGTTGGGTTGTTGGTTTATTTGTTTGTTGGTTTGTTGGTTTGTAGGTTTGTTGGTTTGTTGGTTTGTTTGTTTGTTGGTTTGTACGTTTGTTGGTTTGTTGGTTAATTGGTTTGTTGGTTTGTTGGCTTTTTGCTTTTTTGGTTTGTTGGTTTTTTGGTTTGTTGTTTTGTTGGTTTGTTGGTTTGTTGGTTTGTTGGTTTGTTGGTTTGTTGTTTTATTTGTTTGTTGTTTTGTTTGGCTTGTTGGTTTGTTGGTTTGTTGGTTTTTTGGTTTTTTGGTTTGTTGGTTTGTTGGTTTATTCGTTTGTTGGTTTGTTGGTTTGTTGGCTTGTTGGCTTGTTGGTTTGTTGGTTTGTTGGATTGTTAGTTTTTTGATTTGTTGGTTTGTTGGCTTGTTGGTTTGTTGGTTTGTTGGCTTGTGGGCTTGTTGGTTTGTTGGTTTGTTGGTTTGTTGGTTTGTTGGCTTGTTGGCTTGTTGGCTTGTTGGTTTGTTGGTTTGTTGGTTTTTGGTTTGTTGGTTTGTTGGCTTGTTGGTTTGTTGGTTCGTTGGTTTGTTGGTTTGTTGGTTTGTTGCCTTGTTGGTTTGTTGGTTTGTTGGTTTGTTGGTTTGTTGGCTTGTTGGTTTGTTGGCTTGGTGGCTTGTTGGTTTGTTGGTTTGTTGGTTGGTTCGTTTGTTGGTTTGTTGGTTTGTTGGTTTGTTGGCTTGTTGGCTTGTTGGTTTGTTGGTTTGTTTGTTTGTTGGTTTGTTGGTTTGTTGGTTTGATGATTTGTTGGTTTGTTGGTTTGTTGGTTTGTTGGCTTTTTGGCTTGTTGGTTTGTTGGTTTGTTCGTTTGTTGGTTTGTTGTTTTGTTGGTTTGTTGGTTTGTTGGTTTGTTGGCTTGTTGGTTTGTTGGTTTGTTGGCTTGTTGGTTCGTTGGTTTGTTAGTTTGTTGGTTTGTTGGTTTGTTGGTTTGTTGGCTTGTTGGCTTGTTACTTTGTTGGTTTGCTGGTTTGTTGGTTTGTTGGTTTGTTGGTTTGTTGGTTTGTTGGCTTGTTGGTTTGTTGGTTTGTTGGTTTGTTGGTTTATTGATTTGTTGGCTTGTTGGTTAGTTGGGTTGTTGGTTTGTTGGTTTGTTGGTTTGTTGGTTTGTTGGTTTGTTGGTTTGTTGGTTTGTTGGCTTGTTGGCTTGTTAGTTTGTTGGTTTGTTGTTTTGTTGGTTTGTTGGTTTGTTGGTTTGTTGGTTTGTTGGTTTGTTGTTTTATTTGTTTGTTGTTTTGTTTGGCTTGTTGGTTTGTTGGTTTGTTGGTTTTTTGGTTTTTTGGTTTGTTGGTTTGTTGGTTTATTCGTTTGTTGGTTTGTTGGCTTGTTGGTTTGTTGGTTTGTTGGATTGTTAGTTTTTTGATTTGTTGGTTTGTTGGCTTGTTGGTTTGTTGGTTTGTTGGCTTGTTGGCTTGTTGGTTTGTTGGTTTGTTGGTTTGTTGGTTTGTTGGTTTGTTGGCTTGTTGGCTTGTTGGCTTGTTGGTTTGTTGGTTTGTTGGTTTTTGGTTTGTTGGTTTGTTGGCTTGTTGGTTTGTTGGTTCGTTGGTTTGTTGGTTTGTTGGTTTGTTGCCTTGTTGGTTTGTTGGTTTGTTGGTTTGTTGGTTTGTTGGCTTGTTGGTTTGTTGGCTTGGTGGCTTGTTGGTTTGTTGGTTTGTTGGTTGGTTCGTTTGTTGGTTTGTTGGTTTGTTGGTTTGTTGGCTTGTTGGCTTGTTGGTTTGTTGGTTTGTTTGTTTGTTGGTTTGTTGGTTTGTTGGTTTGTTGGTTTGATGATTTGTTGGTTTGTTGGTTTGTTGGTTTGTTGGCTTTTTGGCTTGTTGGTTTGTTGGTTTGTTCGTTTGTTGGTTTGTTGTTTTGTTGGTTTGTTGGTTTGTTGGTTTGTTGGCTTGTTGGTTTGTTGGTTTGTTGGCTTGTTGGTTCGTTGGTTTGTTAGTTTGTTGGTTTGTTGGTTTGTTGGTTTGTTGGCTTGTTGGCTTGTTGCTTTGTTGGTTTGCTGGTTTGTTGGTTTGTTGGTTTGTTGGTTTGTTGGTTTGTTGGCTTGTTGGTTTGTTGGTTTGTTGGTTTGTTGGTTTATTGATTTGTTGGCTTGTTGGTTATTTGGGTTGTTGGTTTGTTGGTTTGTTGGTTTGTTGGTTTGTTGGTTTGTTGGTTTGTTGGTTTGTTGGCTTGTTGGCTTGTTAGTTTGTTGGTTTGTTGGTTTGTTGGTTTGTTGGTTTGTTGGTTTGTTGGTTTCTTGGTTTGTTGGTTTGTTGGTTTGTAGGCTTGTTGGTTTGTTGGTTTATTGGTTTGTTGGCTTGTTGGTTTGTTGGTTTGTTGGCTTGTTGGCTTGTTGGCTTGTTGGTTTGTTGGTTTGTTGGTTTGTTGGTTTTTTGGCTTGTTGGTTTGTTGGTTTGTTGGCTTGTTGGCTTGTTGGTTTGTTGGGTTGTTGGTTTGTTGGCTTGATGGCTTGTTGGTTTGTTTGTTGGTTTGTTTGGCTTGTTGGTTTGTTGGTTTGTTGGTTTTTTGGTTTGTTGGTTTTGTTGGTTTGTTGGTTTGTTGGCTTGTTGGTTTATTCGTTTGTTGGTTTGTTGGTTTGTTGGTTTGTTGGCTTGTTGGCTTGTTGGTTTGTTCGTTTGTTGGATTGTTAGTTTTTTGCGTTGTTGGTTTGTTGGCTTGTTGGTTTGTTGGTTTGTTGGCTTGTTGCTTTGTTGGTTTGTTGGTTTGTTGGTTTGTTAGCTTGTTGGTTTATTGGTTTGTTGGTTTTTTGGTTTGCTGGTTTGTTGGTTTGTTGGTTTATTTGTTTGTTGGTTTGTTGCTTTGTAGGTTTGTTGGTTTGTTGGTTTGTTTGTTTGTTGGTTTGTTGGTTTGTTGGCTTGTTGGTTTGTTGGTTTGTTGGTTGTTTGGTTTGCTGGTTTGTTGGTTTGTTGGTTTATTTGTTTGTTGGTTTGTTGCTTTGTAGGTTTGTTGGTTTGTTGGTTTGTTTGTTTGTTGGTTTGTTCGTTTGTTGGTTTGTTGGTTAATTGGTTTGTTGGTTTGTTGGTTTGTTGGCTTGTTGGTTTGTTGGTTTGTTGGTTTGTTGGTTTGTAGGTTTGTTGGTTTGTTGGTTTGTTGGTTTGTAGGTTTGTTGGTTTGTTGTTTTATTTGTTTGCTGGTTTGTTTGGCTTGTTGGTTTGTTGGTTTGTTGGTTTTTTGGTTTGTTGGTTTGTTGGTTTGTTGGTTTGTTGGTTTGTTGGTTTGTTGGTTTATTTGTTTGTTGGTTTGTTGGTTTATTGGCTTGCTGGCTTGTTGGTTTGTTGGTTTGTCTGATTGTTAGTTTTTTGGTTTGTTGGTTTGTTGGCTTGTTGGTTTGTTGGTTTGTTGGCTTGTTGGTTTGTTGGTTTGTTGGTTTGTTGGTTTGTTGGTTTGTTGGTTTGTTGGTTTGTTGGTTTGTTGGCTTGTTGGCTTGTTGGTTTGTTGGTTTGTTGGTTTGTTGGTTTGTTGGCTTGTTGGTTTGTTGGCTTGTTGGTTTGTTGGTGTGTTGGTTTTTTGTTTGTTGGTTTGTTGGCTTGTTGGCTTGTTGGTTTGTTGGTTTGTTGGTTTGTTGGTTTGTTGGTTTGTTGGCTTTTTGGTTTGTTGGTTTGTTGGTTTGTTGTTTTGTTGGCTTGTTGGTTTGTTGGCTTGGTGGCTTGTTGGTTTGTTGGTTTGTTGGTTTGTTGGTTTGTTGGTTTGTTGGTTTGTTGGTTTGTTGGTTTGTTGGTTTGTTGGTTTGTTGGTTTGTTGGTTTGTTGGTTTGTTGGCTTTTTGGCTTGTTGGTTTGTTGGTTTAGTCATTTGTTGGTGTGTTGTTTTGTTGGTTTATTGGTTTGTTGGCTTGTTGGCTTGTTAGCTTATTGGTTTGTTGGCCTGTTGGTTTGTTGGCGTGTTGGCTTGTTGGTTAGTTGGTTTGTTGGTTTGTTCGTTTGTTGGTTTGTTCGTTTGTTGGTTTGTTTGTTTGTTGGTTTGTTGGTTTGTTGCTTTGTTGGTTTGTTGGTTTGTTGGCTTGTTGGCTTGTTGGTTTATTCGTTTGTTGGCTTGTCGGTTTGTTGGCTTGTTTGCTTGTTGGTTTGTTGGTTTGTTGGCTTGTTGTTTTGTTGGTTTCTTGATTTGCTGGTTTGTTGGTTTGTTGGTTTATTCGTTTGTTGGTTTGTTGGTTTGTTGGCTTGTTGGCTTGTTGGTTTGTTGGTTTGTTGGCTTGTTAGTTTTTTGTTGTGTAGGTTTGTTGGCTTGTTGGTTTGTTGGATTGTTAGTTTTTTTGTCTGTTGGTTTGTTGGCTTGTCGGTTTGTTGGTTTGTTGGCTTGTTGGTTTGTTGGTTTGTTGGTTTGTTGGTTTGTAGGTTTGTTGGTTTGTTGGCTTGTTGGCTTGTTGGTTTGTTGGTTTGTTGGTTTGTTGGTTTGTTGGTTTGTTGGTTTGTTGGCTTATTGGTTTGTTGGTTTGTTGGCTTGTTGGCTTGTTGCTTTGTTGGTTTGTGGGTTTTTGGTTTGTTGGTTTGTTGGCTTGTTGGCTTGTTGGTTTGTTGGTTTGTTATTTTGTTGGTTTGTTGGTTTGTTGGCTTGTTGGTTTGTTGGTTTGTTGGTTTGTTAGTTTGTTTGTTTGTTGGTTTGTTGGTTTATTGGTTTGTTGACTTGTTGGCGTGTTGGTTTGTTGGCTTGTTGGTTTGTTGGCTTGTTGGCTTGTTGGCGTGTTGGTTTGTTGGCTTGTTGGTTTGTTGGCTTGTTGGCTTGTTAATTTGTTGGTTTGTTGGTTTGTTCGTTTGTTCGTTTGTTGGTTTGTTGGTTTGTTGGTTTGTTGGCTTGTTGGCTTGCTGGTTTGTTGGTTTGTTTGTTTGTTGGTTTGTTGTTTTGCTGGATTGTTGGTTTGTTGGTTTGTTGGCTTATTGGTTTATTGGTTTATTCGTTTGTTGTTTTGTTGGTTTGTTGCTTTGTTGGCTTGTTGGCTTGTTGGCTTATTGATTTGTTGGCTTGTTGGTTTGTTGGCTTGTTGGCTTGTTGGTTTGTTGGTTTGTTGGTTTGTTCGTTTGTTGGTTTGTTCGTTTGTTAGTTTGTTTGTTTGTTGGTTTGTTGGTTTGTTGGTTTGTTGGTTTGTTGGTTTGTTGGCTTGTTGGCTTGTTGGTTTGTTTGTTTGTTGGCTTGTTGGTTTTTTGGCTTGTTTGCTTGTTGGTTTGTTGGTTTTTTTGGCTTGTTGGTATGTTGGTTTGTTGGTTTGTTGGTTTGTTGGTTTATTCGTTTGTTGGTTTGTTGGTTTGTTGGCTTGTTGGTTTGTTGGTTTCTCGGTTGGTTCGTTTGTTGGTTTGTTCGTTTGTTAGTTTGTTTGTTTTTGGGTTTGTAGGTTTGTTGGCTTGTTGGTTTGTTGGTTTGTTGGCTTGTTGGTTTGTTGGCTTGTTGGTTTGTTGGTTTGTTGGTTTGTTTGTTTGTTGTTTTGTTGGCTTGTTGGCTTGTTGGTTCATTGGTTTGTTGGTTTGTTGGTTTGTTGGTTTGTTGGTTTGTTGGTTTGTTGGTTTGTTGGTTTGTTGGTTTGTTGGTTTGTTGGCTTGTTGGCTTGTTGGTTTGTTGGTTTGTTGGTTTCTTGGTTTGTTGGTTTATTGGTTTGTTGGTTTCTTGGTTTGTTGGTTTGTTAGTTTGTTGGTTTGTTGGCTTGTTAGCTTGTTGGTTTGTTGGTTTGTTGGTTTGTTCGTTTGTTGGTTTGTTTGTTGGTTGGTTTGTTCGTTTGTTAGTTTGTTGGTTACTTGGTTTGTTGGTTAGTTGGTTTGTTGGTTTGTTGGTTTGTTGGTTTGTTGGTTTGTTGATTTGTTGGTTTGTTGGTTTGTTGGTTTATTTGTTTGTTGGTTTGTTGGTTTGTTGGTTTGTTGGCTTGTTGGTTTGTTGGTTTGTTGGTTTGTTGGTTTGTGGTTTGTTGGTTTGTTGGTTTGTTGGTTTGTTGGTTTGTTGGTTTGTTGGTTTGTTGGTTTGTTGGCTTGTTGGTGTTTTGGTTTGTTGGTTTTTTGCTTTGTTGGTTTGTTGGTTTGTTGGTTTGTTGGTTTCTTGGTTTGTTGGTTTGTTGGTTTTTTGGTTTGTCGGTTTGTTGGTTTATGTGTTTGTTGGTTTGTTGGTTTGTTGGCTTGTTGGCTTGTTGGTTTGTTGTTTGTTGGTTTGTTGGTTTGTTGGCTTGTTGGTTTGTTGGTTTGTTGGTTACTTGGTTAGTTGGTTTGTTGGTTTGTTGGCTTGTTGGTTTGTTGGTTTGTTGGCTTGTTGGTTTGTTAGTTTGTTGGTTTGTTGGCTTGTTGGCTTATTGGTTTGTTAGTTTGTTGGCTGGTTGGTTACTTGGTTTGTTGGTTTGTTGGTTTGTTGGCTTGTTGGTTTGTTGGTTTGTTGGCTTGTTGGTTTGTTAGTTTGTTGGTTTGTTGGCTTGTTGGCTTATTGGTTTGTTGGTTCGTTGGCTTGTTGGTTTGTTGGTTTGTTGGCTTGTTGGCTTGTTGGTTTGGTGGTTTGTTTGTTTGTTGCCTTGTTGGCTTGTTAGTTTGTTGGTTTGTTGGTTTGTTGGCTTGTTGGTTACTTGGTTTGTTGGTTTGTTGGTTTGTTGGTTTGTTGGTTTGTTGGCTTCTTGGCTTGTTGGTTTGGTGGTTTGATCGTTTGTTGGTTTGTTAGTTTCTTGGTTTGTTGGCTTGTTGGCTTGTTGGTATGATGGTTTGTTGGTTTGTTGATTTGTTGGTTTGTTGGTTTGTTGGTTTATTTGTTGGTTTGTTGGTTTGTTGGCTTGTTGGCTTGTTGGTTTGTTGGTTTGTTGGTTTGTTGGTTTGTTGGTTTGTTGGCTTGTTGGCTTGTTGGCTTGTTGGTTTGTTGGTTTGTTGGTTTTTGGTTTGTTGGTTTGTTGGCTTGTTGGTTTGTTGGTTCGTTGGTTTGTTGGTTTGTTGGTTTGTTGCCTTGTTGGTTTGTTGGTTTGTTGGTTTGTTGGTTTGTTGGCTTGTTGGTTTGTTGGCTTGGTGGCTTGTTGGTTTGTTGGTTTGTTGGTTGGTTCGTTTGTTGGTTTGTTGGTTTGTTGGTTTGTTGGCTTGTTGGCTTGTTGGTTTGTTGGTTTGTTTGTTTGTTGGTTTGTTGGTTTGTTGGTTTGTTGGTTTGATGATTTGTTGGTTTGTTGGTTTGTTGGTTTGTTGGCTTTTTGGCTTGTTGGTTTGTTGGTTTGTTCGTTTGTTGGTTTGTTGTTTTGTTGGTTTGTTGGTTTGTTGGTTTGTTGGCTTGTTGGTTTGTTGGTTTGTTGGCTTGTTGGTTCGTTGGTTTGTTAGTTTGTTGGTTTGTTGGTTTGTTGGTTTGTTGGCTTGTTGGCTTGTTGCTTTGTTGGTTTGCTGGTTTGTTGGTTTGTTGGTTTGTTGGTTTGTTGGTTTGTTGGCTTGTTGGTTTGTTGGTTTGTTGGTTTGTTGGTTTATTGATTTGTTGGCTTGTTGGTTATTTGGGTTGTTGGTTTGTTGGTTTGTTGGTTTGTTGGTTTGTTGGTTTGTTGGTTTGTTGGTTTGTTGGCTTGTTGGCTTGTTAGTTTGTTGGTTTGTTGGTTTGTTGGTTTGTTGGTTTGTTGGTTTGTTGGTTTCTTGGTTTGTTGGTTTGTTGGTTTGTAGGCTTGTTGGTTTGTTGGTTTATTGGTTTGTTGGCTTGTTGGTTTGTTGGTTTGTTGGCTTGTTGGCTTGTTGGCTTGTTGGTTTGTTGGTTTGTTGGTTTGTTGGTTTTTTGGCTTGTTGGTTTGTTGGTTTGTTGGCTTGTTGGCTTGTTGGTTTGTTGGGTTGTTGGTTTGTTGGCTTGATGGCTTGTTGGTTTGTTTGTTGGTTTGTTTGGCTTGTTGGTTTGTTGGTTTGTTGGTTTTTTGGTTTGTTGGTTTTGTTGGTTTGTTGGTTTGTTGGCTTGTTGGTTTATTCGTTTGTTGGTTTGTTGGTTTGTTGGTTTGTTGGCTTGTTGGCTTGTTGGTTTGTTCGTTTGTTGGATTGTTAGTTTTTTGCGTTGTTGGTTTGTTGGCTTGTTGGTTTGTTGGTTTGTTGGCTTGTTGCTTTGTTGGTTTGTTGGTTTGTTGGTTTGTTAGCTTGTTGGTTTATTGGTTTGTTGGTTTTTTGGTTTGCTGGTTTGTTGGTTTGTTGGTTTATTTGTTTGTTGGTTTGTTGCTTTGTAGGTTTGTTGGTTTGTTGGTTTGTTTGTTTGTTGGTTTGTTGGTTTGTTGGCTTGTTGGTTTGTTGGTTTGTTGGTTGTTTGGTTTGCTGGTTTGTTGGTTTGTTGGTTTATTTGTTTGTTGGTTTGTTGCTTTGTAGGTTTGTTGGTTTGTTGGTTTGTTTGTTTGTTGGTTTGTTCGTTTGTTGGTTTGTTGGTTAATTGGTTTGTTGGTTTGTTGGTTTGTTGGCTTGTTGGTTTGTTGGTTTGTTGGTTTGTTGGTTTGTAGGTTTGTTGGTTTGTTGGTTTGTTGGTTTGTAGGTTTGTTGGTTTGTTGTTTTATTTGTTTGCTGGTTTGTTTGGCTTGTTGGTTTGTTGGTTTGTTGGTTTTTTGGTTTGTTGGTTTGTTGGTTTGTTGGTTTGTTGGTTTGTTGGTTTGTTGGTTTATTTGTTTGTTGGTTTGTTGGTTTATTGGCTTGCTGGCTTGTTGGTTTGTTGGTTTGTCTGATTGTTAGTTTTTTGGTTTGTTGGTTTGTTGGCTTGTTGGTTTGTTGGTTTGTTGGCTTGTTGGTTTGTTGGTTTGTTGGTTTGTTGGTTTGTTGGTTTGTTGGTTTGTTGGTTTGTTGGTTTGTTGGCTTGTTGGCTTGTTGGTTTGTTGGTTTGTTGGTTTGTTGGTTTGTTGGCTTGTTGGTTTGTTGGCTTGTTGGTTTGTTGGTGTGTTGGTTTTTTGTTTGTTGGTTTGTTGGCTTGTTGGCTTGTTGGTTTGTTGGTTTGTTGGTTTGTTGGTTTGTTGGTTTGTTGGCTTTTTGGTTTGTTGGTTTGTTGGTTTGTTGTTTTGTTGGCTTGTTGGTTTGTTGGCTTGGTGGCTTGTTGGTTTGTTGGTTTGTTGGTTTGTTGGTTTGTTGGTTTGTTGGTTTGTTGGTTTGTTGGTTTGTTGGTTTGTTGGTTTGTTGGTTTGTTGGTTTGTTGGTTTGTTGGCTTTTTGGCTTGTTGGTTTGTTGGTTTAGTCATTTGTTGGTGTGTTGTTTTGTTGGTTTATTGGTTTGTTGGCTTGTTGGCTTGTTAGCTTATTGGTTTGTTGGCCTGTTGGTTTGTTGGCGTGTTGGCTTGTTGGTTAGTTGGTTTGTTGGTTTGTTCGTTTGTTGGTTTGTTCGTTTGTTGGTTTGTTTGTTTGTTGGTTTGTTGGTTTGTTGCTTTGTTGGTTTGTTGGTTTGTTGGCTTGTTGGCTTGTTGGTTTATTCGTTTGTTGGCTTGTCGGTTTGTTGGCTTGTTTGCTTGTTGGTTTGTTGGTTTGTTGGCTTGTTGTTTTGTTGGTTTCTTGATTTGCTGGTTTGTTGGTTTGTTGGTTTATTCGTTTGTTGGTTTGTTGGTTTGTTGGCTTGTTGGCTTGTTGGTTTGTTGGTTTGTTGGCTTGTTAGTTTTTTGTTGTGTAGGTTTGTTGGCTTGTTGGTTTGTTGGATTGTTAGTTTTTTTGTCTGTTGGTTTGTTGGCTTGTCGGTTTGTTGGTTTGTTGGCTTGTTGGTTTGTTGGTTTGTTGGTTTGTTGGTTTGTAGGTTTGTTGGTTTGTTGGCTTGTTGGCTTGTTGGTTTGTTGGTTTGTTGGTTTGTTGGTTTGTTGGTTTGTTGGTTTGTTGGCTTATTGGTTTGTTGGTTTGTTGGCTTGTTGGCTTGTTGCTTTGTTGGTTTGTGGGTTTTTGGTTTGTTGGTTTGTTGGCTTGTTGGCTTGTTGGTTTGTTGGTTTGTTATTTTGTTGGTTTGTTGGTTTGTTGGCTTGTTGGTTTGTTGGTTTGTTGGTTTGTTAGTTTGTTTGTTTGTTGGTTTGTTGGTTTATTGGTTTGTTGACTTGTTGGCGTGTTGGTTTGTTGGCTTGTTGGTTTGTTGGCTTGTTGGCTTGTTGGCGTGTTGGTTTGTTGGCTTGTTGGTTTGTTGGCTTGTTGGCTTGTTAATTTGTTGGTTTGTTGGTTTGTTCGTTTGTTCGTTTGTTGGTTTGTTGGTTTGTTGGTTTGTTGGCTTGTTGGCTTGCTGGTTTGTTGGTTTGTTTGTTTGTTGGTTTGTTGTTTTGCTGGATTGTTGGTTTGTTGGTTTGTTGGCTTATTGGTTTATTGGTTTATTCGTTTGTTGTTTTGTTGGTTTGTTGCTTTGTTGGCTTGTTGGCTTGTTGGCTTATTGATTTGTTGGCTTGTTGGTTTGTTGGCTTGTTGGCTTGTTGGTTTGTTGGTTTGTTGGTTTGTTCGTTTGTTGGTTTGTTCGTTTGTTAGTTTGTTTGTTTGTTGGTTTGTTGGTTTGTTGGTTTGTTGGTTTGTTGGCTTGTTGGCTTGTTGGTTTGTTTGTTTGTTGGCTTGTTGGTTTTTTGGCTTGTTTGCTTGTTGGTTTGTTGGTTTTTTTGGCTTGTTGGTATGTTGGTTTGTTGGTTTGTTGGTTTGTTGGTTTATTCGTTTGTTGGTTTGTTGGTTTGTTGGCTTGTTGGTTTGTTGGTTTCTTGGTTGGTTCGTTTGTTGGTTTGTTCGTTTGTTAGTTTGTTTGTTTTTGGGTTTGTAGGTTTGTTGGCTTGTTGGTTTGTTGGTTTGTTGGCTTGTTGGTTTGTTGGCTTGTTGGTTTGTTGGTTTGTTGGTTTGTTTGTTTGTTGTTTTGTTGGCTTGTTGGCTTGTTGGTTCATTGGTTTGTTGGTTTGTTGGTTTGTTGGTTTGTTGGTTTGTTGGTTTGTTGGTTTGTTGGTTTGTTGGTTTGTTGGTTTGTTGGTTTGTTGGCTTGTTGGCTTGTTGGTTTGTTGGTTTGTTGGTTTCTTGGTTTGTTGGTTTATTGGTTTGTTGGTTTCTTGGTTTGTTGGTTTGTTAGTTTGTTGGTTTGTTGGCTTGTTAGCTTGTTGGTTTGTTGGTTTGTTGGTTTGTTCGTTTGTTGGTTTGTTTGTTGGTTGGTTTGTTCGTTTGTTAGTTTGTTGGTTACTTGGTTTGTTGGTTAGTTGGTTTGTTGGTTTGTTGGTTTGTTGGTTTGTTGGTTTGTTGATTTGTTGGTTTGTTGGTTTGTTGGTTTATTTGTTTGTTGGTTTGTTGGTTTGTTGGTTTGTTGGCTTGCTGGTTTGTTGGTTTGTTGGTTTGTTGGTTTGTGGTTTGTTGGTTTGTTGGTTTGTTGGTTTGTTGGTTTGTTGGTTTGTTGGTTTGTTGGTTTGTTGGCTTGTTGGTGTTTTGGTTTGTTGGTTTTTTGCTTTGTTGGTTTGTTGGTTTGTTGGTTTGTTGGTTTCTTGGTTTGTTGGTTTGTTGGTTTTTTGGTTTGTCGGTTTGTTGGTTTATGTGTTTGTTGGTTTGTTGGTTTGTTGGCTTGTTGGCTTGTTGGTTTGTTGTTTGTTGGTTTGTTGGTTTGTTGGCTTGTTGGTTTGTTGGTTTGTTGGTTACTTGGTTAGTTGGTTTGTTGGTTTGTTGGCTTGTTGGTTTGTTGGTTTGTTGGCTTGTTGGTTTGTTAGTTTGTTGGTTTGTTGGCTTGTTGGCTTATTGGTTTGTTAGTTTGTTGGCTGGTTGGTTACTTGGTTTGTTGGTTTGTTGGTTTGTTGGCTTGTTGGTTTGTTGGTTTGTTGGCTTGTTGGTTTGTTAGTTTGTTGGTTTGTTGGCTTGTTGGCTTATTGGTTTGTTGGTTCGTTGGCTTGTTGGTTTGTTGGTTTGTTGGCTTGTTGGCTTGTTGGTTTGGTGGTTTGTTTGTTTGTTGCCTTGTTGGCTTGTTAGTTTGTTGGTTTGTTGGTTTGTTGGCTTGTTGGTTACTTGGTTTGTTGGTTTGTTGGTTTGTTGGTTTGTTGGTTTGTTGGCTTCTTGGCTTGTTGGTTTGGTGGTTTGATCGTTTGTTGGTTTGTTAGTTTCTTGGTTTGTTGGCTTGTTGGCTTGTTGGTATGATGGTTTGTTGGCTTGATGGTTTGTTGGTTTGTTGGTTTGTTGGTTAATTGGTTTGTTGGTTTGTTGGTTTGTTGGCTTGTTGGTTTGTTGGTTTGTTGGTTTTTTGGTTTGTTGGTTTGTTGGTTTGTTGGTTTGTTGGTTCATTTGTTTGTTGGTTTGTTGGTTTGTTAGTTTGTTGGTTTGTTGGCTTGTTGGTTTGTTTGTTTGTTAGTTTCCTGGTTTGTTGGTTTGTTGGTTTGTTGGTTTGTTAGTTTGTTGGTTTGTTGGTTTGTTGGTTTGTTGGTTTGTGGGTTTGTTGGTTTGTTGGTTTGTTCGTTTGTTTGCTTGTTGGTTTGTTGGCTTGTTGGCTTGTTGGTTTGGTGGTTTGTTGGTTTGTTCGTTTGTACGTTTGTTGGTTTGTTTGTTTGTTGGTTTGTTCGTTTGTTGGTTTGTTGGTTACTTGGTTTGTTGGTTTGTTGGTTTGTTGGTTTGTTGGTTTGTTGGCTTGTTGGCTTGTTGGTTTGTTGGTTTGTTTTTTTATTCGTTTGTTGGTTTGTTTGTTTGTTGGCTTGTTGGTTTGTTGGTTTGTTAGTTTGTTGGTTTGTTGGTTTGTTGGTTTGTTGGTTTGTTGGGTTGTTGGCTTGTTGGTTTATTGGCTTGTTGGTTTGTTGTTTTGTTGGTTTGTTGGTTTGTTGGTTTGTTGGTTTGTTGGTTTGTTGGTTTGTTGGCTTGTTGGTTTGTTGGTTTGTTGGTTTGTTGGTTTGTTGGTTTGTTGGTTTGTTGGTTTGTTGGTTTGTTGGTTTGTTGGTTTCTTGGTTTGTTGGTTTGTTGGTTTGTTGGCTTGTAGATTTGTTGGTTTATTGGTTTGTTGGCTTGTTGGTTTGTTGGTTTGTTGGCTTGTAGGCTTGTTGGTTTGTTGGTTTGTTGGTTTGTTGGTTTGTTGACTTGTTGGTTTGTTGGTTTGTTGGCTTGTTGGTTTTATGGTTTGTTGGTTTGTTGGCTTGTTGGCTTGTTGGTTTGTTGGTTTGTTTGTTGGTTTGTTTGGCTTGTTGGTTTGTTGGTTTGTTAGTTTGTTGGTTTGTTGGTTTGTTGGTTTGTTGGTTTATTCGTTTGTTTGTTTGTTGGTTTGTTGGCTTGTTGGCTTGTTGGTTTGTTGGTTTGTTGGTTTGTTGGACTGTTAGTTTTTTGGTTTGTTGGTTTGTTGGCTTGTTGGTTTGTTGGTTCGTTGGCTTGTTGGTTTGTTGGTTTGTTGGTTTGTTGGTTTGTTGGTTTGTTGGTTTGTTGGTTTCTTGGCTTGTTGGCTTGTTGGTTTCTTGGTTTGTTAGTTTGTTGGTTTGTTGGTTTGTTGGTTTGTTGGTTTATTGGTTTGTTGGTTTGTTGGCTTGTTGGCTTTTTGCTTTGTTGGTTTGTTGGTTTTTTGTTTGTTGGTTTGTTGGCTTGTTGGGTTGTTGGTTTGTTGGTTTGTTGGTTTGTTGGTTTGTTGGTTTATTGGCTTGTTGGTTTGTTGGTTTGTTGGTTTGTTGGTTAGTTTGTTTGTTTGTTTGTTGGTTTGTTGGTTTGTTGGCTTGTGTTTGTGTTGGTTGGTTGGCTTGTTGGTTTGTTGGCTTGTTGGCTTGTTGGCTTGTTAATTTGTTGGTTTGTTCGTTTGTTGGTTTGTTGGTTTGTTGGTTTGTTGGTTTGTTGGCTTGTTGGCTTGTTGGTTTGTTCGTTTGTTGCCTTGTTGGTTTGTTGGCTTGTTTACTTGTTGGTTTGTTGGTTTTTTGGCTTGTTGGTTTGTTGGTTTATTGGTTTGTTGGTTTGTTGGTTTGTTGGTTTAATTCGTTTGTTGGTTTATTGCTTTGTTGGCTTGTTGGCTTGTTGGTTTGTTGGTTTGTTGGCTTGTTAGTTTTTTGGTTTGTAGGTTTGTTGGCTTGTTGGTTTGTTGGTTTGTTGGCTTGTTGGTTTGTTGGTTTGTTGGTTTGTTCGTTTGTTTGCTTATTGGTTTGTTGGCTTGTTGGCTTGTTGGTTTGTTGGTTTGTTGGTTTGTTTGTTTGTTGGTTTGTTTGTTTGTTGGTGTGTTCGTTTGTTGGTTTGTTGGTCACTTGGTTTGTTGGTTTGTTGGTTTGTTGGTTTGTTGGTTTGTTGGCTTGTTGGCTTGTTGGTTATGTTGGTTTGTTTGTTTGTTCGTTTGTTGGTTTGTTTGTTTGTTGGCTTGTTGGTTTGTTGGTTTGTTGGTTTGTTGGTTTGTTGGTTTGTTGGTTTGTTGGTTTGTTGGTTTGTTGGTTTGTTGGTTTGTTGGTTTGTTGGCTTGTTGGCTTGTTGGTTTATTGGCTTGTTGGTTTGTTGTTTTGTTGGTTTGTTGGTTTGTTGGTTTGTTGGTTTGTTGGTTTGTTGGTTTGTTGGTTTGTTGGCTTGTTGGTTTGTTGGTTTGTTGGTTTGTTGGTTTGTTGGTTTGTTGGTTTCTTGGTTTCTTGGTTTGTTGGTTTGTTGGTTTGTTGGTTTGTTGGTTTGTTGGCTTGTAGGTTTGTTGGTTTATTGGTTTGTTGGCTTGTTGGTTTGTTGGTTTGTTGGCTTGTTGGCTTGTTGGTTTATTCGTTTGTTTGTTTGTTGGTTTGTTGGCTTGTTGGCTTGTTGGTTTGTTGGTTTGTTGGATTGTTAGTTTTTTGGTTTGTTCGTTTGTTGGCTTGTTGGTTTGTTGGTTTGTTGGCTTGTTGGTTTGTTGGTTTGTTGGTTTGTTGGTTTGTTGGTTTGTTGGTTTCTTGGTTTGTTGGCTTGTTGGTTTGTTGGTTTGTTGGTTTGTTGGTTTGTTGGTTTGTTGGTTTGCTGGTTTGTTGGTTTGTTGGCTTGTTGGCTTGTTGCTTTGTTGGTTTGTTGGTTTTTTGTTTGTTAGTTTGTTGGCTTGTTGGGTTGTTGGTTTGTTGGTTTGTTGGTTTGTTGGTTTGTTGGTTTGTTGGCTTGTTGGTTTGTTGGTTTGTTGGTTTGTTGGTTTGTTTGTTTGTAGGTTTGTTGGTTTGTTGGCTTGTTGGCGTGTTGGTTGGTTGGCTTGTTGGTTTGTTGGCTTGTTGGCTTGTTGCCTTGTTAATTTGTTGGTTTGTTGGTTTGTTCGTTTGTTGGTTTGTTGGTTTGTTGGTTTGTTGGCTTGTTGGTTTGTTGGTTTGTTGGATTGTTAGTTTTTTGGTTTGTTTGTTTGTTGGCTTGTTGGTTTGTTAGTTCGTTGGCTTGTTGGTTTGTTGGTTTGTTGGTTTGTTGGTTTGTTGGTTTGTTGGTTTCTTGGCTTGTTGGCTTGTTGGCTTGTTGGTTTGTTGGTTTGTTGGTTTGTTGGTTTGTTGGCTTGTTGCTTTGTTGGTTTGTTGGTTTTTTGTTTGTTGGTTTGTTGGCTTGTTGGGTTGTTGGTTTGTTGGTTTGTTGGTTTGTTGGTTTGTTGGTTTGTTGGCTTGTTGGTTTGTTGGTTTGTTGGTTTGTTGGTATGTTGGTTTGTTTGTTTGTTGGTTTGTTGGTTTGTTGGCTTGTTGGCTTGTTGGTTTGTTCGTTTGTTGCCTTGTTGGTTTGTTGGCTTGTTTGCTTGTTGGTTTGTTGGTTTTTTGGCTTGTTGGTTTGTTGGTTTGTTGGTTTGTTGGTTTGTTGGTTTGTTTGTTTGTTGGTTTGTTGGTTTAATTCGTTTGTTGGTTTGTTGGTTTGTTGGCTTGTTAGCTTGTTGGTTTGTTGGTTTGGTGGTTTGTTTGTTTGTTGCCTTGTTGGCTTGTTAGTTTGTTGGTTTGTTGGTTTGTTGGCTTGTTGGTTACTTGGTTTGTTGGTTTGTTGGTTTGTTGGTTTGTTGGTTTGTTGGCTTCTTGGCTTGTTGGTTTGGTGGTTTGATCGTTTGTTGGTTTGTTAGTTTCTTGGTTTGTTGGCTTGTTGGCTTGTTGGTATGATGGTTTGTTGGCTTGATGGTTTGTTGGTTTGTTGGTTTGTTGGTTAATTGGTTTGTTGGTTTGTTGGTTTGTTGGCTTGTTGGTTTGTTGGTTTGTTGGTTTTTTGGTTTGTTGGTTTGTTGGTTTGTTGGTTTGTTGGTTCATTTGTTTGTTGGTTTGTTGGTTTGTTAGTTTGTTGGTTTGTTGGCTTGTTGATTTGTTTGTTTGTTAGTTTCCTGGTTTGTTGGTTTGTTGGTTTGTTGGTTTGTTAGTTTGTTGGTTTGTTGGTTTGTTGGTTTGTTGGTTTGTGGGTTTGTTGGTTTGTTGGTTTGTTCGTTTGTTTGCTTGTTGGTTTGTTGGCTTGTTGGCTTGTTGGTTTGGTGGTTTGTTGGTTTGTTCGTTTGTACGTTTGTTGGTTTGTTTGTTTGTTGGTTTGTTCGTTTGTTGGTTTGTTGGTTACTTGGTTTGTTGGTTTGTTGGTTTGTTGGTTTGTTGGTTTGTTGGCTTGTTGGCTTGTTGGTTTGTTGGTTTGTTTTTTTATTCGTTTGTTGGTTTGTTTGTTTGTTGGCTTGTTGGTTTGTTGGTTTGTTAGTTTGTTGGTTTGTTGGTTTGTTGGTTTGTTGGTTTGTTGGGTTGTTGGCTTGTTGGTTTATTGGCTTGTTGGTTTGTTGTTTTGTTGGTTTGTTGGTTTGTTGGTTTGTTGGTTTGTTGGTTTGTTGGTTTGTTGGCTTGTTGGTTTGTTGGTTTGTTGGTTTGTTGGTTTGTTGGTTTGTTGGTTTGTTGGTTTGTTGGTTTGTTGGTTTCTTGGTTTGTTGGTTTGTTGGTTTGTTGGCTTGTAGATTTGTTGGTTTATTGGTTTGTTGGCTTGTTGGTTTGTTGGTTTGTTGGCTTGTAGGCTTGTTGGTTTGTTGGTTTGTTGGTTTGTTGGTTTGTTGACTTGTTGGTTTGTTGGTTTGTTGGCTTGTTGGTTTTATGGTTTGTTGGTTTGTTGGCTTGTTGGCTTGTTGGTTTGTTGGTTTGTTTGTTGGTTTGTTTGGCTTGTTGGTTTGTTGGTTTGTTAGTTTGTTGGTTTGTTGGTTTGTTGGTTTGTTGGTTTATTCGTTTGTTTGTTTGTTGGTTTGTTGGCTTGTTGGCTTGTTGGTTTGTTGGTTTGTTGGACTGTTAGTTTTTTGGTTTGTTGGTTTGTTGGCTTGTTGGTTTGTTGGTTCGTTGGCTTGTTGGTTTGTTGGTTTGTTGGTTTGTTGGTTTGTTGGTTTGTTGGTTTGTTGGTTTCTTGGCTTGTTGGCTTGTTGGTTTCTTGGTTTGTTAGTTTGTTGGTTTGTTGGTTTGTTGGTTTGTTGGTTTGTTGGTTTGTTGGTTTGTTGGCTTGTTGGCTTTTTGCTTTGTTGGTTTGTTGGTTTTTTGTTTGTTGGTTTGTTGGCTTGTTGGGTTGTTGGTTTGTTGGTTTGTTGGTTTGTTGGTTTGTTGGTTTATTGGCTTGTTGGTTTGTTGGTTTGTTGGTTTGTTGGTTAGTTTGTTTGTTTGTTTGTTGGTTTGTTGGTTTGTTGGCTTGTGTTTGTGTTGGTTGGTTGGCTTGTTGGTTTGTTGGCTTGTTGGCTTGTTGGCTTGTTAATTTGTTGGTTTGTTCGTTTGTTGGTTTATTGGTTTGTTGGTTTGTTGGTTTGTTGGCTTGTTGGCTTGTTGGTTTGTTCGTTTGTTGCCTTGTTGGTTTGTTGGCTTGTTTACTTGTTGGTTTGTTGGTTTTTTGGCTTGTTGGTTTGTTGGTTTGTTGGTTTGTTGGTTTGTTGGTTTGTTGGTTTAATTCGTTTGTTGGTTTATTGCTTTGTTGGCTTGTTGGCTTGTTGGTTTGTTGGTTTGTTGGCTAGTTAGTTTTTTGGTTTGTAGGTTTGTTGGCTTGTTGGTTTGTTGGTTTGTTGGCTTGTTGGTTTGTTGGTTTGTTGGTTTGTTCGTTTGTTTGCTTATTGGTTTGTTGGCTTGTTGGCTTGTTGGTTTGTTGGTTTGTTGGTTTGTTTGTTTGTTGGTTTGTTTGTTTGTTGGTGTGTTCGTTTGTTGGTTTGTTGGTCACTTGGTTTGTTGGTTTGTTGGTTTGTTGGTTTGTTGGTTTGTTGGCTTGTTGGCTTGTTGGTTATGTTGGTTTGTTTGTTTGTTCGTTTGTTGGTTTGTTTGTTTGTTGGCTTGTTGGTTTGTTGGTTTGTTGGTTTGTTGGTTTGTTGGTTTGTTGGTTTGTTGGTTTGTTGGTTTGTTGGTTTGTTGGTTTGTTGGTTTGTTGGCTTGTTGGCTTGTTGGTTTATTGGCTTGTTGGTTTGTTGTTTTGTTGGTTTGTTGGTTTGTTGGTTTGTTGGTTTGTTGGTTTGTTGGTTTGTTGGTTTGTTGGCTTGTTGGTTTGTTGGTTTGTTGGTTTGTTGGTTTGTTGGTTTGTTGGTTTGTTGGTTTCTTGGTTTGTTGGTTTGTTGGTTTGTTGGTTTGTTGGTTTGTTGGCTTGTAGGTTTGTTGGTTTATTGGTTTGTTGGCTTGTTGGTTTGTTGGTTTGTTGGCTTGTTGGCTTGTTGGTTTATTCGTTTGTTTGTTTGTTGGTTTGTTGGCTTGTTGGCTTGTTGGTTTGTTGGTTTGTTGGATTGTTAGTTTTTTGGTTTGTTGGCTTGTTGGTTTGTTGGTTTGTTGGCTTGTTGGTTTGTTGGTTTGTTGGTTTGTTGGTTTGTTGGTTTGTTGGTTTCTTGGTTTGTTGGCTTGTTGGTTTGTTGGTTTGTTGGTTTGTTGGTTTGTTGGTTTGTTGGTTTGCTGGTTTGTTGGTTTGTTGGCTTGTTGGCTTGTTGCTTTGTTGGTTTGTTGGTTTTTTGTTTGTTGGTTTGTTGGCTTGTTGGGTTGTTGGTTTGTTGGTTTGTTGGTTTGTTGGTTTGTTGGTTTGTTGGCTTGTTGGTTTGTTGGTTTGTTGGTTTGTTGGTTTGTTTGTTTGTAGGTTTGTTGGTTTGTTGGCTTGTTGGCGTGTTGGTTGGTTGGCTTGTTGGTTTGTTGGCTTGTTGGCTTGTTGCCTTGTTAATTTGTTGGTTTGTTGGTTTGTTCGTTTGTTGGTTTGTTGGTTTGTTGGTTTGTTGGCTTGTTGGTTTGTTGGTTTGTTGGATTGTTAGTTTTTTGGTTTGTTTGTTTGTTGGCTTGTTGGTTTGTTAGTTCGTTGGCTTGTTGGTTTGTTGGTTTGTTGGTTTGTTGGTTTGTTGGTTTGTTGGTTTCTTGGCTTGTTGGCTTGTTGGCTTGTTGGTTTGTTGGTTTGTTGGTTTGTTGGCTTGTTGCTTTGTTGGTTTGTTGGTTTTTTGTTTGTTGGTTTGTTGGCTTGTTGGGTTGTTGGTTTGTTGGTTTGTTGGTTTGTTGGTTTGTTGGTTTGTTGGCTTGTTGGTTTGTTGGTTTGTTGGTTTGTTGGTATGTTGGTTTGTTTGTTTGTTGGTTTGTTGGTTTGTTGGCTTGTTGGCGTGTTGGTTGGTTGGCTTGTTGGTTTGTTGGCTTGTTGGCTTGTTAATTTGTTGGTTTGTTGGTTTGTTCGTTTGTTGGTTTGTTGGTTTGTTGGTTTGTTGGCTTGTTGGCTTGTTGGTTTGTTCGTTTGTTGCCTTGTTGGTTTGTTGGCTTGTTTGCTTGTTGGTTTGTTGGTTTTTTGGCTTGTTGGTTTGTTGGTTTGTTGGTTTGTTGGTTTGTTGGTTTGTTTGTTTGTTGGTTTGTTGGTTTAATTCGTTTGTTGGTTTGTTGGTTTGTTGGCTTGTTAGCTTGTTGGTTTGTTGGTTTGTTGGCTTGTTAGTTTTTTGGTTTGTCGGTTTGTTGGCTTGTGGGTTTGTTGGTTTGTTGGCTTGTTGGTTTGTTGGTTTGTTGGCTTGTTGGCTTGTTGGTTTGTTGGTTTGTTGGCTTGTTGGTTTGTTGGTTTGTTGGCTTGTTGGCTTATTGATTTGTTGGTTTTTTGGTTTGTTGGCTTGTTGGCTTGTTGGTTTGTTGGTTTGTTGGTTTGTTAGTTTGTTGGCTTGCTGGTTACTTGGTTTGTTGGTTTGTTGGTTTGTTGGCTTGTTGGTTTGTTGGTTTGTTGGTTACTTGGTTTGTTGGTTTGTTGGTTTGTTGGTTTGTTGGTTTGTTGGCTTGTTGGCTTGTTGGTTTGTTGGTTTGTTGGTTTGTTGGTTTGTTGGCTTGTTGGCTTGTTGGCTTGTTGGTTTGTTGGTTTGTTTTTTTGTTCATTTGTTGGCTTGTTGGTTTGTTGGTTTGTTGGTTTGTTGGTTTGTTGGTTTGTTGGTTTGTTGGTTTGTTGGTTTGTTGGTTTGTTGGTTTGTTGGCTTGTTGGTTTGTTGGTTTGTTGGTTTGTTGGTTTGTTGGTTTGTTGGTTTCTTCGTTTGCTGCTTTGTTGGTTTGTTGGCTTGTTGGTTTGTTGGTTTATTGGTTTGTTGGCTTGTTGGTTTCTTGATTTGTTGGCTTGTTGGCTTGTTGGTTTGTTGGTTTGTTGGTTTGTTGGTTTGTTGGCTTGTTGGTTTGTTGGTTTCTTGGCTTGTTGGCTTGTTGGCTTGTTGGTTTGTTGGTTTGTTGGTTTGTTGGTTTGTTGGTTTGTTGGTTTGTTGGTTTGTTGGTTTGTTGGCTTGTTGGCTTGTTGCTTTGTTGGTTTGTTGGTTTTTTGTTTGTTGGTTTGTTGGCTTGTTGGGTTGTTGGTTTGTTGGTTTGTTGGTTTGTTGGTTTGTTGGTTTGTTGGCTTGTTGGTTTGTTGGTTTGTTGGTTTGTTGGTATGTTGGTTTGTTTGTTTGTTGGTTTGTTGGTTTGTTGGCTTGTTGGCGTGTTGGTTGGTTGGCTTGTTGGTTTGTTGGCTTGTTGGCTTGTTAATTTGTTGGTTTGTTGGTTTGTTCGTTTGTTGGTTTGTTGGTTTGTTGGTTTGTTGGCTTGTTGGCTTGTTGGTTTGTTCGTTTGTTGCCTTGTTGGTTTGTTGGCTTGTTTGCTTGTTGGTTTGTTGGTTTTTTGGCTTGTTGGTTTGTTGGTTTGTTGGTTTGTTGGTTTGTTGGTTTGTTTGTTTGTTGGTTTGTTGGTTTAATTCGTTTGTTGGTTTGTTGGCTTGTTAGCTTGTTGGTTTGTTGGTTTGTTGGCTTGTTAGTTTTTTGGTTTGTCGGTTTGTTGGCTTGTGGGTTTGTTGGTTTGTTGGCTTGTTGGTTTGTTGGTTTGTTGGTTTGTTGGCTTGTTGGCTTGTTGGCTTGTTGGTTTGTTGGTTTGTTGGCTTGTTGGTTTGTTGGTTTGTTGGCTTGTTGGCTTATTGCTTTGTTGGTTTTTTGGTTTGTTGGCTTGTTGGCTTGTTGGTTTGTTGGTTTGTTGGTTTGTTAGTTTGTTGGCTTGCTGGTTACTTGGTTTGTTGGTTTGTTGGTTTGTTGGCTTGTTGGTTTGTTGGTTTGTTGGTTACTTGGTTTGTTGGTTTGTTGGTTTGTTGGTTTGTTGCTTTATTGGCTTGTTGGCTTGTTGGTTTGTTGGTTTGTTGGTTTGTTGGTTTGTTGGCTTGTTGGCTTGTTGGCTTGTTGGTTTGTTGGTTTGTTTTTTTGTTCATTTGTTGGCTTGTTGGTTTGTTGGTTTGTTGGTTTGTTGGTTTGTTGGTTTGTTGGTTTGTTGGTTTGTTGGTTTGTTGGTTTGTTGGTTTGTTGGCTTGTTGGTTTGTTGGTTTGTTGGTTTGTTGGTTTGTTGGTTTGTTGGTTTCTTCGTTTGCTGGTTTGTTGGTTTGTTGGCTTGTTGGTTTGTTGGTTTATTGGTTTGTTGGCTTGTTGGTTTCTTGATTTGTTGGCTTGTTGGCTTGTTGGTTTGTTGGTTTGTTGGTTTGTTGGTTTGTTGGCTTGTTGGTTTGTTGGTTTGTTGGCTTGTTGGTTTGTTGGCTTGTTGGTTTTTTGGCTTGTTGGCTTGTTGGTTTGTCTGTTGGTTTGTTTGGCTTGTTGGTTTGTTAGTTTGTTGGATTGTTAGTTTTTTTGTTTGTTGGTTTGTTGGCTTGTTGGTTTGTTGGTTTGTTGGTTTTTTGGCTTGTTGGCTTGTTGGTTTGTTTGTTGGTTTGTTTGGCTTGTTGGTTTGTTAGTTTGTTGGTTTGTTTGTTGGTTTGTTTGGCTTGTTGGTTTGTTAGTTTGTTAGTTTGTTGGTTTTTTGGTTTGTTGGTTTGTTGGTTTGTTGGTTTGTTGGTTTGTTGGTTTGTTGGTTTATTCGTTTGTTGGTTTGTTGGTTTGTTGGTTTGTTGGCTTGTTGGCTTGTTGGTTTGTTGGTTTGTTGGATTGTTAGTTTTTTTGTTTGTTGGTTTGTTGGCTTGTCGGTTTGTTGGTTTGTTGGCTTGTTGGTTTGTTGGTTTGTTGGTTTGTTGGTTTGTTGGTTTGTTGGTTTGTTGGTTTGTTGGCTTGTTGGCTTGTTGGTTTGTTGGTTTGTTGGTTTGTTGGTTTGTTGGTTTGTTGGCTTATTGGTTTGTTGGTTTGTTGGCTTGTTGGGTTGTTGCTTTGTTGGTTTGTGGGTTTTTGGTTTGTTGGTTTGTTGGCTTGTTGGCTTGTTGGTTTGTTGGTTTGTTGATTTGTTGGTTTGTTGGTTTGTTGGCTTGTTGGTTTGTTGGTTTGTTGGTTTGTTGGTTTGTTGGTTTGTTTGTTTGTTGGTTTGTTGGTTTGTTGGTTTGTTGAATTGTTGGCGTGTTGGTTTGTTGGCTTGTTGGTTTGTTGGCTTGTTGGCTTGTTGGCGTGTTGGTTTGTTGGCTTGTTGGTTTGTTGGCTTGTTGGCTTGTTAATTTGTTGGTTTGTTCGTTTGTTGGTTTGTTGGTTTGTTGGTTTGTTGGCTTGTTGGCTTGCTGGTTTGTTGCTTTGTTTGTTTGTTGGTTTGTTGGTTTGCTGGATTGTTGGTTTGTTGGTTTGTTGGCTTATTGGTTTATTGGTTTATTCGTTTGTTGTTTTGTTGGTTTGTTGCTTTGTTGGCTTGTTGGCTTGTTGGCTTATTGATTTGTTGGCTTGTTGGTTTGTTGGCTTGTTGGCTTGTTGGTTTGTTGGTTTGTTGGTTTGTTCGTTTGTTGGTTTGTTCGTTTGTTAGTTTGTTTGTTTGTTGGTTTGTTGGTTTGTTGGTTTGTTGGTTTGTTGGTTTGTTGGTTTGTTGGCTTGTTGGCTTTTTGGTTTGTTCGTTTGTTGGCTTGTTGGTTTTTTGGCTTGTTTGCTTGTTGGTTTGTTGGTTTTTTTGGCTTGTTGGTTTGTTGGTTTGTTGGTTTGTTGGTTTGTTGGTTTGTTGGCTTGTTGGCTTGTTGGTTTGTTGGTTTGTTGGTTTCTTGGTTTGTTGGTTTATTGGTTTGTTGGTTTCTTGGTTTGTTGGTTTGTTAGTTTGTTGGTTTGTTGGTTTGTTGGTTTGTTGGTTTGTTGGTTTGTTGGTTTGTTGGTTTGTTGGTTTGTTGGTTTGTTGGCTTGTTGGCTTGTTGGTTTGTTGGCTTGTTGGTTTGTTGGTTTGTTGGTTTGTTGGTTTGTTGGTTTGTTGGTTTGTTGGTTTGTTGGTTTGTTGGTTTGTTGGTTTGTTGGTTTGTTGGTTTGTTGGCTTGTTGGCTTGTTGGTTTGTTGGTTTGTTGGTTTCTTGGTTTGTTGGTTTATTGGTTTGTTGGTTTCTTGGTTTGTTGGTTTGTTAGTTTGTTGGTTTGTTGGCTTGTTAGCTTGTTGGTTTGTTGGTTTGTTGGTTTGTTCGTTTGTTGGTTTGTTTGTTGGTTGGTTTGTTCGTTTGTTAGTTTGTTGGTTACTTGGTTTGTTGGTTAGTTGGTTTGTTGGTTTGTTGGTTTGTTGGTTTGTTGGTTTGTTGATTTGTTGGTTTGTTCGTTTGTTAGTTTGTTTGTTTTTTGGTTTGTAGGTTTGTTGGCTTGTTGGTTTGTTGGTTTGTTGGCTTGTTGGTTTGTTGGCTTGTTGGTTTGTTGGTTTGTTGGTTTGTTTGTTTGTTGTTTTGTTGGCTTGTTGGCTTGTTGGTTCATTGGTTTGTTGGTTTGTTGGTTTGTTGGTTTGTTGGTTTGTTGGTTTGTTGGTTTGTTGGTTTATTGGCTTGTTGGCTTGTTGGTTTGTTGGTTTGTTTGTTTGTTTGTTTGTTCGTTTGTTGGTTTTTTGTTTTTTGGCTTGTTGGTTTGTTGGTTTGTTGGTTTGTTGGTTTGTTGGTTTGTTGGTTTGTTGGTTTGTTGGTTTGTTGGTTTGTTGGTTTGTTGGTTTGTTGGCTTGTTGGCTTGTTGGTTTGTTGGCTTGTTGGTTTGTTGGTTAGTTGGTTTGTTGGTTTGTTGGTTTGTTGGTTTGTTGGTTTGTTGGTTTGTTGGTTTGTTGGTTTGTTGGTTTGTTGGTTTGTTGGCTTGTTGGCTTGTTGGTTTGTTGGTTTGTTGGTTTCTTGGTTTGTTGGTTTATTGGTTTGTTGGTTTCTTGGTTTGTTGGTTTGTTAGTTTGTTGGTTTGTTGGCTTGTTAGCTTGTTGGTTTGTTGGTTTGTTGGTTTGTTCGTTTGTTGGTTTGTTTGTTGGTTGGTTTGTTCGTTTGTTAGTTTGTTGGTTACTTGGTTTGTTGGTTAGTTGGTTTGTTGGTTTGTTGGTTTGTTGGTTTGTTGGTTTGTTGATTTGTTGGTTTGTTGGTTTGTTGGTTTATTTGTTTGTTGGTTTGTTGGTTTGTTGGTTTGTTGGCTTGTTGGTTTGTTGGTTTGTTGGTTTGTTGGTTTGTGGTTTGTTGGTTTGTTGGTTTGTTGATTTGTTGGTTTGTTGGTTTGTTGGTTTGTTGGTTTGTTGGCTTGTTGGTGTTTTGGTTTGTTGGTTTTTTGCTTTGTTGGTTTGTTGGTTTGTTGGTTTGTTGGTTTCTTGGTTTGTTGGTTTGTTGGTTTTTTGGTTTGTCGGTTTGTTGGTTTATGTGTTTGTTGGTTTGTTGGTTTGTTGGCTTGTTGGCTTGTTGGTTTGTTGTTTGTTGGTTTGTTGGTTTGTTGGCTTGTTGGTTTGTTGGTTTGTTGGTTACTTGGTTAGTTGGTTTGTTGGTTTGTTGGCTTGTTGGTTTGTTGGTTTGTTGGCTTGTTGGTTTGTTAGTTTGTTGGTTTGTTGGCTTGTTGGCTTATTGGTTTGTTAGTTTGTTGGCTTGTTGGTTACTTGGTTTGTTGGTTTGTTGGTTTGTTGGCTTGTTGGTTTGTTGGTTTGTTGGCTTGTTGGTTTGTTAGTTTGTTGGTTTGTTGGCTTGTTTGCTTATTGGTTTGTTGGTTTGTTGGCTTGTTGGTTTGTTGGTTTGTTGGCTTGTTGGCTTGTTGGTTTGGTGGTTTGTTGGTTTGTTGCCTTGTTGGCTTGTTAGTTTGTTGGTTTGTTGGTTTGTTGGCTTGTTGGTTACTTGGTTTGTTGGTTTGTTGGTTTGTTGGTTTGTTGGTTTGTTGGCTTCTTGGCTTGTTGGTTTGGTGGTTTGGTGGTTTGATCGTTTGTTGGTTTGTTAGTTTCTTGGTTTGTTGGCTTGTTGGCTTGTTGGTATGATGGTTTGTTGGCTTGATGGTTTGTTGGTTTGTTGGTTTGTTGGTTAATTGGTTTGTTGGTTTGTTGGTTTGTTGGCTTGTTGGTTTGTTGGTTTGTTGGTTTTTTGGTTTGTTGGTTTGTTGGTTTGTTGGTTTGTTGGTTTGTTGGTTCATTTGTTTGTTGGTTTGTTGGTTTGTTAGTTTGTTGGTTTGTTGGCTTGTTGGTTTGTTTGTTTGTTAGTTTCCTGGTTTGTTGGTTTGTTGGTTTGTTGGTTTGTTGGTTTGTTGGTTTGTTGGTTTGTTGGTTTGTTGGTTTGTGGGTTTGTTGGTTTGTTGGTTTGTTCGTTTGTTTGCTTGTTGGTTTGTTGGCTTGTTGGCTTGTTGGTTTGTTGGTTTGTTCGTTTGTACGTTTGTTGGTTTGTTTGTTTGTTGGTTTGTTCGTTTGTTGGTTTGTTGGTTACTTGGTTTGTTGGTTTGTTGGTTTGTTGGTTTGTTGGTTTGTTGGCTTGTTGGCTTGTTGGTTTGTTGGTTTGTTTTTTTATTCGTTTGTTGGTTTGTTTGTTTGTTGGCTTTTTTATTTGTTGGTTTGTTAGTTTGTTGGTTTGTTGGTTTGTTGGTTTGTTGGCTTGTTAGTTTTTTGGTTTGTTGGTTTGTTGGCTTGTTGGTTTGTTTGTTTGTTAGTTTCCTGGTTTGTTGGTTTGTTGGTTTGTTGGTTTGTTGGTTTGTTGGTTTGTTGGTTTGTTGGTTTGTTGGTTTGTGGGTTTGTTGGTTTGTTGGTTTGTTCGTTTGTTTGCTTGTTGGTTTGTTGGCTTGTTGGCTTGTTGGTTTGTTGGTTTGTTCGTTTGTACGTTTGTTGGTTTGTTTGTTTGTTGGTTTGTTCGTTTGTTGGTTTGTTGGTTACTTGGTTTGTTGGTTTGTTGGTTTGTTGGTTTGTTGGTTTGTTGGCTTGTTGGCTTGTTGGTTTGTTGGTTTGTTTTTTTATTCGTTTGTTGGTTTGTTTGTTTGTTGGCTTTTTTATTTGTTGGTTTGTTAGTTTGTTGGTTTGTTGGTTTGTTGGTTTGTTGGCTTGTTAGTTTTTTGGTTTGTAGGTTTGTTGGCTTGTTGGTTTGTTGGTTTGTTGATTTGTTGGTTTGTTGGTTTGTTGGCTTGTTGGTTTGTTGGTTTGTTGGTTTGTTGGTTTGTTGGTTTGTTTGTTTGTTGGTTTGTTGGTTTGTTGGTTTGTTGAATTGTTGGCGTGTTGGTTTGTTGGCTTGTTGGTTTGTTGGCTTGTTGGCTTGTTGGCGTGTTGGTTTGTTGGCTTGTTGGTTTGTTGGCTTGTTGGCTTGTTAATTTGTTGGTTTGTTCGTTTGTTGGTTTGTTGGTTTGTTGGTTTGTTGGCTTGTTGGCTTGCTGGTTTGTTGCTTTGTTTGTTTGTTGGTTTGTTGGTTTGCTGGATTGTTGGTTTGTTGGTTTGTTGGCTTATTGGTTTATTGGTTTATTCGTTTGTTGTTTTGTTGGTTTGTTGCTTTGTTGGCTTGTTGGCTTGTTGGCTTATTGATTTGTTGGCTTGTTGGTTTGTTGGCTTGTTGGCTTGTTGGTTTGTTGGTTTGTTGGTTTGTTCGTTTGTTGGTTTGTTCGTTTGTTAGTTTGTTTGTTTGTTGGTTTGTTGGTTTGTTGGTTTGTTGGTTTGTTGGTTTGTTGGTTTGTTGGCTTGTTGGCTTTTTGGTTTGTTCGTTTGTTGGCTTGTTGGTTTTTTGGCTTGTTTGCTTGTTGGTTTGTTGGTTTTTTTGGCTTGTTGGTTTGTTGGTTTGTTGGTTTGTTGGTTTGTTGGTTTGTTGGCTTGTTGGCTTGTTGGTTTGTTGGTTTGTTGGTTTCTTGGTTTGTTGGTTTATTGGTTTGTTGGTTTCTTGGTTTGTTGGTTTGTTAGTTTGTTGGTTTGTTGGTTTGTTGGTTTGTTGGTTTGTTGGTTTGTTGGTTTGTTGGTTTGTTGGTTTGTTGGTTTGTTGGTTTGTTGGCTTGTTGGCTTGTTCGTTTGTTGGCTTGTTGGTTTGTTGGTTTGTTGGTTTGTTGGTTTGTTGGTTTGTTGGTTTGTTGGTTTGTTGATTTGTTGGTTTGTTGGTTTGTTGGTTTGTTGGTTTGTTGGCTTGTTGGCTTGTTGGTTTGTTGGTTTGTTGGTTTCTTGGTTTGTTGGTTTATTGGTTTGTTGGTTTCTTGGTTTGTTGGTTTGTTAGTTTGTTGGTTTGTTGGCTTGTTAGCTTGTTGGTTTGTTGGTTTGTTGGTTTGTTCGTTTGTTGGTTTGTTTGTTGGTTGGTTTGTTCGTTTGTTAGTTTGTTGGTTACTTGGTTTGTTGGTTAGTTGGTTTGTTGGTTTGTTGGTTTGTTGGTTTGTTGGTTTGTTGATTTGTTGGTTTGTTCGTTTGTTAGTTTGTTTGTTTTTTGGTTTGTAGGTTTGTTGGCTTGTTGGTTTGTTGGTTTGTTGGCTTGTTGGTTTGTTGGCTTGTTGGTTTGTTGGTTTGTTGGTTTGTTTGTTTGTTGTTTTGTTGGCTTGTTGGCTTGTTGGTTCATTGGTTTGTTGGTTTGTTGGTTTGTTGGTTTGTTGGTTTGTTGGTTTGTTGGTTTGTTGGTTTATTGGCTTGTTGGCTTGTTGGTTTGTTGGTTTGTTTGTTTGTTTGTTTGTTCGTTTGTTGGTTTTTTGTTTTTTGGCTTGTTGGTTTGTTGGTTTGTTGGTTTGTTGGTTTGTTGGTTTGTTGGTTTGTTGGTTTGTTGGTTTGTTGGTTTGTTGGTTTGTTGGTTTGTTGGTTTGTTGGCTTGTTGGCTTGTTGGTTTGTTGGCTTGTTGGTTTGTTGGTTTGTTGGTTTGTTGGTTTGTTGGTTTGTTGGTTTGTTGGTTTGTTGGTTTGTTGGTTTGTTGGTTTGTTGGTTTGTTGGCTTGTTGGCTTGTTGGTTTGTTGGTTTGTTGGTTTCTTGGTTTGTTGGTTTATTGGTTTGTTGGTTTCTTGGTTTGTTGGTTTGTTAGTTTGTTGGTTTGTTGGCTTGTTAGCTTGTTGGTTTGTTGGTTTGTTGGTTTGTTCGTTTGTTGGTTTGTTTGTTGGTTGGTTTGTTCGTTTGTTAGTTTGTTGGTTACTTGGTTTGTTGGTTATTTGGTTTGTTGGTTTGTTGGTTTGTTGGTTTGTTGGTTTGTTGATTTGTTGGTTTGTTGGTTTGTTGGTTTATTTGTTTGTTGGTTTGTTGGTTTGTTGGTTTGTTGGCTTGTTGGTTTGTTGGTTTGTTGGTTTGTTGGTTTGTGGTTTGTTGGTTTGTTGGTTTGTTGGTTTGTTGGTTTGTTGGTTTGTTGGTTTGTTGGTTTGTTGGCTTGTTGGTGTTTTGGTTTGTTGGTTTTTTGCTTTGTTGGTTTGTTGGTTTGTTGGTTTGTTGGTTTCTTGGTTTGTTGGTTTGTTGGTTTTTTGGTTTGTCGGTTTGTTGGTTTATGTGTTTGTTGGTTTGTTGGTTTGTTGGCTTGTTGGCTTGTTGGTTTGTTGTTTGTTGGTTTGTTGGTTTGTTGGCTTGTTGGTTTGTTGGTTTGTTGGTTACTTGGTTAGTTGGTTTGTTGGTTTGTTGGCTTGTTGGTTTGTTGGTTTGTTGGCTTGTTGGTTTGTTAGTTTGTTGGTTTGTTGGCTTGTTGGCTTATTGGTTTGTTAGTTTGTTGGCTTGTTGGTTACTTGGTTTGTTGGTTTGTCGGTTTGTTGGCTTGTTGGTTTGTTGGTTTGTTGGCTTGTTGGTTTGTTAGTTTGTTGGTTTGTTGGCTTGTTTGCTTATTGGTTTGTTGGTTTGTTGGCTTGTTGGTTTGTTGGTTTGTTGGCTTGTTGGCTTGTTGGTTTGGTGGTTTGTTGGTTTGTTGCCTTGTTGGCTTGTTAGTTTGTTGGTTTGTTGGTTTGTTGGCTTGTTGGTTACTTGGTTTGTTGGTTTGTTGGTTTGTTGGTTTGTTGGTTTGTTGGCTTCTTGGCTTGTTGGTTTGGTGGTTTGATCGTTTGTTGGTTTGTTAGTTTCTTGGTTTGTTGGCTTGTTGGCTTGTTGGTATGATGGTTTGTTGGCTTGATGGTTTGTTGGTTTGTTGGTTTGTTGGTTTGTTGGTTAATTGGTTTGTTGGTTTGTTGGTTTGTTGGCTTGTTGGTTTGTTGGTTTGTTGGTTTTTTGGTTTGTTGGTTTGTTGGTTTGTTGGTTCATTTGTTTGTTGGTTTGTTGGTTTGTTAGTTTGCTGGTTTGTTGGCTTGTTGGTTTGTTTGTTTGTTAGTTTCCTGGTTTGTTGGTTTGTTGGTTTGTTGGTTTGTTGGTTTGTTGGTTTGTTGGTTTGTTGGTTTGTTGGTTTGTTGGTTTGTGGGTTTGTTGGTTTGTTGGTTTGTTCGTTTGTTTGCTTGTTGGTTTGTTGGCTTGTTGGCTTGTTGGTTTGTTGGTTTGTTCGTTTGTACGTTTGTTGGTTTGTTTGTTTGTTGGTTTGTTCGTTTGTTGGTTTGTTGGTTACTTGGTTTGTTGGTTTGTTGGTTTGTTGGTTTGTTGGTTTGTTGGCTTGTTGGCTTGTTGGTTTGTTGGTTTGTTTTTTTATTCGTTTGTTGGTTTGTTTGTTTGTTGGCTTTTTTATTTGTTGGTTTGTTAGTTTGTTGGTTTGTTGGTTTGTTGGTTTGTTGGCTTGTTAGTTTTTTGGTTTGTAGGTTTGTTGGCTTGTTGGTTTGTTGGTTTGTTGGCTTGTTGGTTTGTTGGTTTGTTGGTTTGTTGGCTTGTTGGCTTTTTGGTTTGTTGGTTGGTTGGCTTGTTGGTTTGTTGGTTTGTTGGCTTGTTGGCTTATTGCTTTGTTGGTTTTTTGGTTTGTTGGCTTGTTGGCTTGTTGGTTTGTTGGTTTGTTAGTTTGTTGGCTTGTTGGTTACTTGGTTTGTTGGTTTGTTGGTTTATTGGCTTGATGTTTTGTTTGTTTGTTGGTTACTTGGTTTGTTGGTTTGTTGGTTTGTTGGTTTGTTGGTTTGTTGGTTTGTTGGTTTGTTGGCTTGTTGGCTTGTTGGTTTGTTGGTTTGTTGGCTTGTTGGTTTGTTGGTTTGTTGGTTTGTTGGTTTGTTGGTTTGTTCGTTTGTTTGCTTGTTGGTTTGTTGGCTTGTTGGCTTGTTGGTTTGTTGGTTTGTTGGTTTGTTGGCTTGTTGGCTTGTTGGTTTGTTGTTTGTTGGTTTGTTGGTTTGTTGGTTTGTTGGCTTGTTGGTTTGTTGGTTTGTTGGTTACTTGGTTAGTTGGTTTGTTGGTTTGTTGGCTTGTTGGTTTGTTGGTTTGTTGGCTTGTTGGTTTGTTAGTTTGTTGGTTTGTTGGCTTGTTGGCTTATTGGTTTGTTAGTTTGTTGGCTTGTTTTTTACTTGGTTTGTTGGTTTGTTGGTTTGTTGGCTTGTTGGTTTGTTGGTTTGTTGGCTTGTTGGTTTGTTAGTTTGTTGGTTTGTTGGCTTGTTGGCTTATTGGTTTGTTGGTTTGTTGGCTTGTTGGTTTGTTGGTTTGTTGGCTTGTTGGCTTGTTGGTTTGGTGGTTTGTTGGTTTGTTGCCTTGTTGGCTTGTTAGTTTGTTGGTTTGTTGGTTTGTTGGCTTGTTGGTTACTTGGTTTGTTGGTTTGTTGGTTTGTTGGTTTGTTGGTTTGTTGGCTTCTTGGCTTGTTGGTTTGGTGGTTTGATCGTTTGTTGGTTTGTTAGTTTCTTGGTTTGTTGGCTTGTTGGCTTGTTGGTATGATGGTTTGTTGGCTTGATGGTTTGTTGGTTTGTTGGTTTGTTGGTTAATTGGTTTGTTGGTTTGTTGGTTTGTTGGCTTGTTGGTTTGTTGGTTTGTTGGTTTTTTGGTTTGTTGGTTTGTTGGTTTGTTGGTTTGTTGGTTTGTTGGTTCATTTGTTTGTTGGTTTGTTGGTTTGTTAGTTTGTTGGTTTGTTGGCTTGTTGGTTTGTTTGTTTGTTAGTTTCCTGGTTTGTTGGTTTGTTGGTTTGTTGGTTTGTTGGTTTGTTGGTTTGTTGGTTTGTTGGTTTGTTGGTTTGTGGGTTTGTTGGTTTGTTGGTTTGTTCGTTTGTTTGCTTGTTGGTTTGATGGCTTGTTGGCTTGTTGGTTTGTTGGTTTGTTCGTTTGTACGTTTGTTGGTTTGTTTGTTTGTTGGTTTGTTCGTTTGTTGGTTTGTTGGTTACTTGGTTTGTTGGTTTGTTGGTTTGTTGGTTTGTTGGTTTGTTGGCTTGTTGGCTTGTTGGTTTGTTGGTTTGTTTTTTTATTCGTTTGTTGGTTTGTTTGTTTGTTGGCTTTTTTATTTGTTGGTTTGTTAGTTTGTTGGTTTGTTGGTTTGTTGGTTTGTTGGTTTGTTGGGTTGTTGGCTTGTTGGTTTGTTGGCTTGTTGGTTTGTTGTTTTGTTGGTTTGTTGGTTTGTTGGTTTGTTGGTTTGTTGGTTTGTTGGTTTGTTGGTTTGTTGGCTTGTTGGTTTGTTGGTTTGTTGGTTTGTTGGTTTGTTGGTTTGTTGGTTTGTTGGTTTGTTGGTTTGTTGGTTTCTTGGTTTGGTGATTTGTTGGTTTGTTGGCTTGTAGGTTTGTTGGTTTATTGGTTTGTTGGCTTGTTGGTTTGTTGGTTTGTTGGCTTGTAGGCTTGTTGGTTTGTTGGTTTGTTGGTTTGTTGGTTTGTTGACTTGTTGGTTTGTTGGTTTGTTGGCTTGTTGGTTTTATGGTTTGTTGGTTTGTTGGCTTGTTGGCTTGTTGGTTTGTTGGTTTGTTTGTTGGTTTGTTTGGCTTGTTGGTTTGTTGGTTTGTTAGTTTGTTGGTTTGTTGGTTTGTTGGTTTGTTGGTTTATTCGTTTGTTTGTTTGTTGGTTTGTTGGCTTGTTGGCTTGTTGGTTTGTTGGTTTGTTGGATTGTTAGTTTTTTGGTTTGTTGGTTTGTTGGCTTGTTGGTTTGTTGGTTCGTTGGCTTGTTGGTTTGTTGGTTTGTTGGTTTGTTGGTTTGTTGGTTTGTTGGTTTGTTGGTTTCTTGGCTTGTTGGCTTGTTGGTTTCTAGGTTTGTTGGTTTGTTGGTTTGTTGGTTTGTTGGTTTGTTGGTTTGTTGGTTTGTTGGTTTGTTGGTTTGTTGGCTTGTTGGCTTTTTGCTTTGTTGGTTTGTTGGTTTTTTGTTTGTTGGTTTGTTGGCTTGTTGGGTTGTTGGTTGGTTGGTTTGTTGCCTTGTTGGCTTGTTAGTTTGTTGGTTTGTTGGTTTGTTGGCTTGTTGGTTACTTGGTTTGTTGGTTTGTTGGTTTGTTGGTTTGTTGGTTTGTTGGCTTCTTGGCTTGTTGGTTTGGTGGTTTGATCGTTTGTTGGTTTGTTAGTTTCTTGGTTTGTTGGCTTGTTGGCTTGTTGGTATGATGGTTTGTTGGCTTGTTGGTTTGTTTGTTTGTTAGTTTCCTGGTTTGTTGGTTTGTTGGTTTGTTGGTTTGTTGGTTTGTTGGTTTGTTGGTTTGTGGGTTTGTTGGTTTGTTGGTTTGTGGGTTTGTTGGTTTGTTGGTTTGTTCGTTTGTTTGCTTGTTGGTTTGTTGGCTTGTTGGCTTGTTGGTTTGTTGGTTTGTTCGTTTGTACGTTTGTTGGTTTGTTTGTTTGTTGGTTTGTTCGTTTGTTGGTTTGTTGGTTACTTGGTTTGTTGGTTTGTTGGTTTGTTGGTTTGTTGGTTTGTTGGTTTGTTGGCTTGTTGGCTTGTTGGTTTGTTGGTTTGTTTTTTTATTCGTTTGTTGGTTTGTTTGTTTGTTGGCTTTTTTATTTGTTGGTTTGTTAGTTTGTTGGTTTGTTGGTTTGTTGGTTTGTTGGTTTGTTGGGTTGTTGGCTTGTTGGTTTATTGGCTTGTTGGTTTGTTGTTTTGTTGGTTTGTTGGTTTGTTGGTTTGTTGGTTTGTTGGCTTGTTGGTTTGTTGGCTTGTTGGTTTGTTGGTTTGTTGGTTTATTGGTTTGTTGGTTTGTTGGTTTGTTGGTTTGTTGGTTTGTTGGTTTCTTGGTTTCTTGGTTTGGTGATTTGTTGGTTTGTTGGCTTGTAGGTTTGTTGGTTTATTGGTTTGTTGGCTTGTTGGTTTGTTGGTTTGTTGGTTTGTTGGTTTGTGGGTTTGTTGGTTTGTTGGTTTGTGGGTTTGTTGGTTTGTTGGTTTGTTCGTTTGTTTGCTTGTTGGTTTGTTGGCTTGTTGGCTTGTTGGTTTGTTGGTTTGTTCGTTTGTACGTTTGTTGGTTTGTTTGTTTGTTGGTTTGTTCGTTTGTTGGTTTGTTGGTTACTTGGTTTGTTGGTTTGTTGGTTTGTTGGTTTGTTGGTTTGTTGGTTTGTTGGTTTGTTGGTTTGTTGGTTTCTTGGTTTCTTGGTTTGGTGATTTGTTGGTTTGTTGGCTTGTAGGTTTGTTGGTTTATTGGTTTGTTGGCTTGTTGGTTTGTTGGTTTGTTGGCTTGTAGGCTTGTTGGTTTGTTGGTTTGTTGGTTTGTTGGTTTGTTGACTTGTTGGTTTGTTGGTTTGTTGGCTTGTTGGTTTTATGGTTTGTTGGTTTGTTGGCTTGTTGGCTTGTTGGTTTGTTGGTTTGTTTGTTGGTTTGTTTGGCTTGTTGGTTTGTTGGTTTGTTAGTTTGTTGGTTTGTTGGTTTGTTGGTTTGTTGGTTTATTCGTTTGTTTGTTTGTTGGTTTGTTGGCTTGTTGGCTTGTTGGTTTGTTGGTTTGTTGGATTGTTAGTTTTTTGGTTTGTTGGTTTGTTGGCTTGTTGGTTTGTTGGCTCGTTGGCTTGTTGGTTTGTTGGTTTGTTGGTTTGTTGGTTTGTTGGTTTGTTGGTTTGTTGGTTTCTTGGCTTGTTGGCTTGTTGGTTTCTTGGTTTGTTGGTTTGTTGGTTTGTTGGTTTGTTGGTTTGTTGGTTTGTTGGTTTGTTGGTTTGTTGGCTTGTTGGCTTTTTGCTTTGTTGGTTTGTTGGTTTTTTGTTTGTTGGTTTGTTGGCTTGTTGGGTTGTTGGTTTGTTGGTTTGTTGGTTTGTTGGTTTGTTGGTTTATTGGCTTGTTGGTTTGTTGGTTTGTTGGTTTGTTGGTTTGTTTGTTTGTTGGTTTGTTGGTTTGTTGGCTTGTGTTTGTGTTGGTTGGTTGGCTTGTTGGTTTGTTGGCTTGTTGGCTTGTTAATTTGTTGGCTTGTTCGTTTGTTGGTTTGTTGGTTTGTTGGTTTGTTGGTTTGTTGGCTTGTTGGCTTGTTGGTTTGTTCGTTTGTTGCCTTGTTGGTTTGTTGGCTTGTTTACTTGTTGGTTTGTTGGTTTTTTGGCTTGTTGGTTTGTTGGTTTGTTGGTTTGTTGGTTTGTTGGTTTGTTGGTTTGTTGATTTAATTCGTTTGTTGGTTTGTTGCTTTGTTGGCTTGTTGGCTTGTTGGTTTGTTGGTTTGTTGGCTTGTTAGTTTTTTGGTTTGTAGGTTTGTTGGCTTGTTGGTTTGTTGGTTTGTTGGCTTGTTGGTTTGTTGGTTTGTTGGTTTGTTGGCTTGTTGGCTTTTTGGTTTGTTGGTTTGTTGGCTTGTTGGTTTGTTGGTTTGTTGGCTTGTTGGCTTATTGCTTTGTTGGTTTTTTGGTTTGTTGGCTTGTTGGCTTGTTGGTTTGTTGGTTTGTTAGTTTGTTGGCTTGTTGGTTACTTGGTTTGTTGGTTTGTTGGTTTATTGGCTTGATGTTTTGTTTGTTTGTTGGTTACTTGGTTTGTTGGTTTGTTGGTTTGTTGGTTTGTTGGTTTGTTGGTTTGTTGGTTTGTTGGCTTGTTGGCTTGTTGGTTTGTTGGTTTGTTGGCTTGTTGGTTTGTTGGTTTGTTGGTTTGTTGGTTTGTTGGTTTGTTGGTTTGTTCGTTTGTTTGCTTGTTGGTTTGTTGGCTTGTTGGCTTGTTGGTTTGTTGGTTTGTTGGTTTGTTTGTTTGTTGGTTTGTTTGTTTGTTGGTTTGTTCGTTTGTTGCTTTGTTGGTCACTTGGTTTGTTGGTTTGTTGGTTTATTGGTTTGTTGGCTTGTTGGCTTGTTGGTTATGTTGGTTTGTTTGTTTGTTCGTTTGTTGGTTTGTTTGTTTGTTGGCTTGTTGGTTTGTTGGTTTGTTGGTTTGTTGGTTTGTTGGTTTGTTGGTTTGTTGGTTTGTTGGTTTGTTGGTTTGTTGGTTTGTTGGCTTGTTGGCTTGTTGGTTTATTGGCTTGTTGGTTTGTTGTTTTGTTGGTTTGTTGGTTTGTTGGTTTCTTGGTTTGTTGGTTTGTTGGTTTGTTGGTTTGTTGGCTTGTTGGTTTGTTGGTTTGTTGGTTTGTTGGTTTGTTGGTTTGTTGGTTTGTTGGTTTCTTGGTTTCTTGGTTTGTTGGTTTGTTGGTTTGTTGGCTTGTAGGTTTGTTGGTTTATTGGTTTGTTGGCTTGTTGGTTTGTTGGTTTGTTGGCTTGTTGGCTTGTTGGTTTATTCGTTTGTTTGTTTGTTGGTTTGTTGGCTTGTTGGCTTGTTGGTTTGTTGGTTTGTTGGATTGTTAGTTTTTTGGTTTGTTCGTTTGTTGGCTTGTTGGTTTGTTGGTTTGTTGGCTTGTTGGTTTGTTGGTTTGTTGGTTTGTTGGTTTGTTGGTTTGTTGGTTTCTTGGTTTGTTGGCTTGTTGGTTTGTTGGTTTGTTGGTTTGTTGGTTTGTTGGTTTGTTGGTTTGTTGGTTTGTTGGTTTGTTGGCTTGTTGGCTTGTTGCTTTGTTGGTTTGTTGGTTGTTTGTTTGTTGGTTTGTTGGCTTGTTGGGTTGTTGGTTTGTTGGTTTGTTGGTTTGTTGGTTTGTTGGCTTGTTGGTTTGTTGGTTTGTTGGTTTGTTGGTTTGTTTGTTTGTAGGTTTGTTGGTTTGTTGGCTTGTTGGCGTGTTGGTTGGTTGACTTGTTGGTTTGTTGGCTTGTTGGCTTGTTGCCTTGTTAATTTGTTGGTTTGTTGGTTTGTTCGTTTGTTGGTTTGTTGGTTTGTTGGTTTGTTGGCTTGTTGGCTTGTTGGCTTGTTGGTTTGTTCGTTTGTTGCCTTGTTGGTTTGTTGGCTTGTTTGCTTGTTGGTTTGTTGGTTTTTTGGCTTGTTGGTTTGTTGGTTTGTTGGTTTGTTGGTTTGTTGGTTTGTTGGTTTAATTCGTTTGTTGGTTTGTTATTTTGTTGAGTTGTTGGCTTGTTGGTTTTTTGGTTTGTTGGCTTGTTAGTTTTTTGGTTTGTAGGTTTGTTGGCTTGTTGGTTTGTTGGTTTGTTGGCTTGTTGGTTTGTTGGTTTGTTGGTTTGTTGGCTTGTTGGCTTGTTGGTTTGTTGGTTTGTTGGCTTGTTGGTTTGTTGGTTTGTTGGCTTGTTGGCTGATTGCTTTGTTGGTTTGTTGGTTTGTTGGCTTGTTGGCTTGTTGGTTTGTTGGTTTGTTAGTTTGTTGGCTTGTTGGTTACTTGGTTTGTTGGTTTGTTGGTTTGTTGGCTTGTTGGTTTGTTGGTTTGTTGGCTTGTTGGTTTGTAAGTTTGTTGGTTTGTTGGCTTGTTGGCTTGTTGGTTTGTTGGTTTGTTGGTTTGTTGGCTTGTTGGCTTGTTGGTTTGGTGGTTTGTTGGTTTGTTGGTTTGTTGGCTTGTTGGCTTGTTGGTTTGTTGGTTTGTTGGTTTGTTGGTTTGTTGCCTTGTTGGTTTGTTGGTTTGTTGGCTTGTTGGTTTTATGGTTTGTTGGTTTGTTGGCTTGTTGGCTTGTTGGTTTGTTTGTTGGTTTGTTTGGCTTGTTGGTTTGTTGGTTTGTTAGTTTGTTGGTTTGTTGGTTTGTTGGTTTGTTGGTTTATTCGTTTGTTTGTTTGTTGGTTTGTTGGCTTGTTGGCTTGTTGGTTTGTTGGTTTGTTGGATTGTTAGTTTTTTGATTTGTTGGTTTGTTGGCTCGTTGGTTTGTTAGTTCGTTGGCTTGTTGGTTTGTTGGTTTGTTGGTTTGTTGGTTTGTTGGTTTGTTTGTTTCTTGGCTTGTTGGCTTGTTGGTTTCTTGGTTTGTTGGTTTGTTGGTTTGTTGGTTTGTTGGTTTATTGGTTTGTTGGTTTGTTGGTTTGTTGGCTTGTTGGCTTGTTGCTTTGTTGGTTTGTTGGTTTTTTGTTTGTTGGTTTGTTGGCTTGTTGGGTTGTTGGTTTGTTGGTTTATTGGCTTGTTGGCTTGTTGGCTTGTTGGTTTGTTCGTTTGTTGCCTTGTTGGTTTGTTGGCTTGTTTGCTTGTTGGTTTGTTGGTTTTTTGGCTTGTTGGTTTGTTGGTTTGTTGGTTTGTTGGTTTGTTGGTTTGTTGGTTTAATTCGTTTGTTGGTTTGTTGGTTTGTTGGGTTGTTGGCTTGTTGGTTTTTTGGTTTGTTGGCTTGTTAGTTTTTTGGTTTGTAGGTTTGTTGGCTTGTTGGTTTGTTGGTTTGTTGGCTTGTTGGTTTGTTGGTTTGTTGGTTTGTTGGTTTGTTGGCTTGTTGGCTTGTTGGTTTGTTGGTTTGTTGGCTTGTTGGTTTGTTGGTTTGTTGGCTTGTTGGCTGATTGCTTTGTTGGTTTGTTGGTTTGTTGGCTTGTTGGTTTGTTGGTTTGTTAGTTTGTTGGCTTGTTGGTTACTTGGTTTGTTGGTTTGTTGGTTTGTTGGCTTGTTGGTTTGTTGGTTTGTTGGCTTGTTGGTTTGTAAGTTTGTTGGTTTGTTGGCTTGTTGGCTTGTTGGTTTGTTGGTTTGTTGGTTTGTTGGCTTGTTGGCTTGTTGGTTTGGTGGTTTGTTGGTTTGTTGGTTTGTTGGCTTGTTGGCTTGTTGGTTTGTTGGTTTGTTGGTTTGTTGGTTTGTTGCCTTGTTGGTTTGTTGGTTTGTTGGCTTGTTGGTTTTATGGTTTGTTGGTTTGTTGGCTTGTTGGCCTGTTGGTTTGTTTGTTGGTTTGTTTGGCTTGTTGGTTTGTTGGTTTGTTAGTTTGTTGGTTTGTTGGTTTGTTGGTTTGTTGGTTTATTCGTTTGTGTGTTTGTTGGTTTGTTGGCTTGTTGGCTTGTTGGTTTGTTGGTTTGTTGGATTGTTAGTTTTTTGATTTGTTGGTTTGTTGGCTTGTTGGTTTGTTAGTTCGTTGGCTTGTTGGTTTGTTGGTTTGTTGGTTTGTTGGTTTGTTGGTTTGTTTGTTTCTTGGCTTGTTGGCTTGTTGGTTTCTTGGTTTGTTGGCTTGTTGGTTTGTTGGTTTGTTGGTTTATTGGTTTGTTGATTTGTTGGTTTGTTGGCTTGTTGGCTTGTTGCTTTGTTGGTTTGTTGGTTTGTTCGTTTGTTGGTTTGTTTGTTTGTTGGCTTGTTGGTTTGTTGGTTTGTTGGTTTGTTGGTTTGTTGGTTTGTTGGTTTGTTGGTTTGTTGGTTTGTTGGTTTGTTGGTTTGTTGGCTTGTTGGTTTATTGGCTTGTTGGCTTGTTGGTTTGTTGTTTTGTTGGTTTGTTGGTTTGTTGGTTTGTTGGTTTGTTGGCTTGTTGGTTTGTTGGTTTGTTGGTTTGTTGGTTTGTTGGTTTGTTGGTTTGTTGGTTTATTGGTTTGTTGGTTTGTTGGTTTCTTGGTTTGTTTATTTGTTGGTTTGTTGGTTTGTTGGCTTGTAGGTTTGTTGGTTTATTGGTTTGTTGGCTTGTTGGTTTGTTGGTTTGTTGGCTTGTTGGCTTGTTGGTTTGTTGGTTTGTTGGTTTGTTGGTTTGTTGACTTGTTGGTTTGTTGGTTTGTTGGCTTGTTGGTTTTATGGTTTGTTGGTTTGTTGGCTTGTTGGCTTGTTGGTTTGTTTGTTGGTTTGTTTGGCTTGTTGGTTTGTTGGTTTGTTAGTTTGTTGGTTTGTTGGTTTGTTGGTTTGTTGGTTTGTTGGTTTGTTGGTTTATTCGTTTGTTTGTTTGTTGGTTTGTTGGCTTGTTGGCTTGTTGGCTTGTTGGTTTGTTGGTTTGTTGGATTGTTAGTTTTTTGGTTTGTTCGTTTGTTGGCTTGTTGGTTTGTTGGTTTGTTGGTTTGTTGGTTTGTTGGCTTGTTGGTTTGTTGGTTTGTTGGTTTGTTGGTTTGTTGGCTTGTTGGTTTGTTGGTTTGTTGGTTTGTTGGTTTGTTGGTTTGTTGGTTTCTTGGCTTGTTGGCTTGTAGGTTTGTTGGTTTGTTGGTTTGTTGGTTTGTTGGTTTGTTGGTTTGTTGGTTTGTTGGCTTGTTGGCTTGTTGCTTTGTTGGTTTGTTGGTTTTTTGTTTGTTGGTTTGTTGGCTTGTTGGGTTGTTGGTTTGTTGGTTTGTTGGTTTGTTGGTTTGTTGGTTTGTTGGCTTGTTGGTTTGTTGGTTTGTTGGTTTGTTGGTTTGTTTGTTCGTTGGTTTGTTGGTTTGTTGGCTTGTTGGCGTGTTGGTTGGTTGGCTTGTTGGTTTGTTGGCTTGTTGGCTTGTTGGCTTGTTAATTTGTTAGTTTGTTGGTTTGTTCGTTTGTTGGTTTGTTGGTTTGTTGGTTTGTTGGCTTGTTGGCTTGTTGGTTTGTTCGTTTGTTGCCTTGTTGGTTTGTTGGCTTGTTTGCTTGTTGCCTTGTTGGTTTGTTGGCTTGTTTGCTTGTTGGTTTGTTGGTTTGTTGGTTTGTTGGTTTGTTGGTTTGTTGGTTTGTTGGTTTAATTCGTTTGTTGGTTTGTTGGTTTGTTGGCTTGTTGGCTTGTTGGTTTGTTGGTTTGTTGGCTAGTTAGTTTTTTGGTTTGTAGGTTTGTTGGCTTGTTGGTTTGTTGGTTTGTTGGCTTGTTGGTTTGTTGGTTTGTTGGTTTGTTGGCTTGTTGGCTTGTTGGTTTGTTGGTTTGTTGGTTTGTTGGTTTGTTGGTTTGTTGGCTTGTTGGCTTATTGCTTTGTTGGTTTGTTGGTTTGTTGGCTTGTTGGCTTGTTGGTTTGTTGGTTTGTTGGTTTGTTAGTTTGTTGGCTTGTTGGTTACTTGGTTTGTTGGTTTGTTGGTTTGTTGGCTTGTTGGTTTGTTGGTTTATTGGTTTGTTGGCTTGTTGGCTTGTTGGTTTGGTGGTTTGTTGGTTTGTTGGTTTGTTGGCTTGTTGGCTTGTTGGCTTGTTGGTTTGGTGGTTTGTTGGTTTGTTGGTTTGTTGGTTTGCTGGTTTGTTGGCTTGTTGGTTACTTGGTTTGTTGGTTTGTTGGTTTGTTGGTTTGTTGGTTTTTTGGCTTGTTGGCTTGTTGGTTTGTTGGTTAGTTCGTTTGTTGGTTTGTTAGTTTGTTGGTTTGTTGATTTGTTGGCTTGTTGGTTTGTTGGTTTGTTGGCTTGTTGGTTTGTTGGTTTGTTGGTTAATAAGTTTGTTGGTTTGTTGGTTTGTTGGATTGTTGGTTTGTTGGTTTGTTGGATTTTTGGTTTGTTTGTTTGTCGGTTTGTTGGTTTGTTGGTTTGTTGGTTTATTTGTTTGTTGGTTTGTTGGTTTGTTGGTTTGTTGGTTTGTTGGTTTGTCGGCTTGTTGGTTTGTTGGTTTGTTGGTTTTTTTGGTTTGTTGTTTTCTTGGTTTGTTGGTTTGTTGGTTTGTTGGTTTGTTGGTTTGTTGGTTTGTTAGTTTGTTCGTTTGTTGGCTTATTGGCTTTTTGGCTTGTTAGCTTGTTGGTGTGTTGGTTTGTTGGTTTGTTCGTTTGTTGGTTTGTTTGTTAGTTGGTTTGTTCGTTTGTTGGTTTGTTGGTTACTTGGTTTGTTGGTTTGTTGATTTGTTGGTTTGTTGGTTTGTTGGCTTGTTGGTTTGTTGGTTTGTTGATTTTTTGGTTTGTTGATTTGTTGGTTTGTTGGTTTGTTGGTTTGTTGGTTTGTTGGTTTGTTGGTTTGTTGGTTTGTTGGTTTGTTGGTTTATTTGTTTGTTGGTTTGTTGGTTTGTTGGTTTGTTGGTTTGTTGGTTTGTTGGTTTGTTGGTTTGTTGGCTTGTTGGTTTGTTGGTTTGTTGGTTTGTTGGTTTGTTGGTTTGTTGGTTTGTTGGTTTGTTGGTTTGTTGGTTTGTTGGTTTTTTGGTTTGTTGGTTTGTTGGTTTGTTGGTTTTTTGGTTTGCTGGTTTGTTGGTTTGTTGGTTTGTTGGTTTGTTGGCTTGTTGGTTTGTTGGTTTGTTGGTTTGTTGGTTTGTTGGCTTGTTGGTTTCTTGGTTTCTTGGTTTCTTGGTTTGTCGGTTTGTTGGTTTGTTGGTTTGTTGGTTTGTGGGTTTTTTGCTTTGTTGGTTTGTTGGTTTGTTGGCTTGTTGGCTTGTTGGTTTGTTGGTTTGTTGGTTTGTTAGTTTGTTGGCTTCTTGGTTTGTTGGTTTGTTGGCTTGTTGGTTACTTGGTTTGTTGGTTTGTTGGTTTGTTGGTTTGTTGGTTTTTTGGCTTGTTGGTTTGTTGGCTTGTTGGCTTGTTGGTTTGTTGGTTTGTTGGCTTGTTGGTTTGTTGGTTTGTTGGTTTGTTGGTTAATTGGTTTGTTGGTTTGTTGGTTTGTTGGATTGTGGGTTTGTTGATTTGTAGGTTTTTTGGTTTGTTGGTTTGTTGGTTTGTTGGTTTGTTGGTTTGTTGGTTTATTTGTTTGTTGGTTTGTTGGTTTGTTGGTTTAATGGTTTGTTGGTTTGTCGGCTTGTTGGTTTGTTGGTTTGTTGGTTTCTTGGTTTGTTAGTTTGTTGGTTTGTTGGTTTGTTGGTTTGTTGGTTTGTTGGTTTGTTGGTTTGTTAGTTTGTTCGTTTGCTGGCTTGTTGGTTTGTTGGTTTGTTGGTTTGTTGGTTTGTTGGTTTGTTGGTTTGTTGGTTTGTTGGTTTGTTGATTTGTTGGTTTGTTGGTTTGTTGGTTTATTTGTTTGTTGGTTTGTTGGTTTGTTGGTTTGTTGGTTTGTTGGTTTGTTGGTTTGTTGGCTTGTTGGTTTGTTGGTTTGTTGGTTTGTTGGTTTGTTGGTTTGTTGGTTTGTTGATTTGTTGGTTTGTTGGTTTGTTCGTTTGTTGGTTTGTTGGTTTGTTGGTTTGTTGGTTTGTTGGTTTGTTGGTTTGTTGGTTTTTTGGTTTGCTGGTTTGTTGGTTTGTTGGTTTGTTGGTTTGTTGGTTTGTTGGCTTGTTGGTTTGTTGGTTTTTTGGTTTCTTGGTTTGTAGGTTTGTTGGTTTGTTCGTTTGTTGGTTTGTTGGTTTGTTGGTTTGTTGGCTTGTTGGTGTTTTGGTTTGTTGGTTTTTTGCTTTGTTGGTTTGTTGGTTTGTTGGTTTGTTGGTTTGTTGGTTTGTTGGTTTTTTGGTTTTTTGGTTTGTCGGTTTGTTGGTTTATTTGTTTCTTGGTTTGTTGGTTTGTTAGTTTGTTGGTTTGTTGGCTTGTTGGCTTGTTGGTTTGTTGTTTGTTGATTTGTTGGTTTGTTGGCTTGTTGGTTTGTTGGTTTGTTGGCTTGTTTGTTTGTTGGTTTGTTGGCTTGCTGGCTTGTTGGTTTGTTGGCTTGTTGGCTTGTTGGTTTGTTGGTTTGTTGGCTTGTTGGCTTGTTGCTTTGTTGGTTTGTTGGTTTGTTGGTTTGTTGGCTAGTTAGCTTGTTGGTTTGTTGGTTTGTTAGTTTGTTGGCTTGTTGGTTACTTGGTTGGTTGGTTTGTTGGTTTGTTGGCTTGTTGGTTTGTTGGTTTGCTGGCTTGTTGGGTAGTTAGTTTGTTGGTTTGTTGGCTTGTTGGCTTATTGGTTTGTTCGTTTGTTGGCTTGTTGGTTTGTTGGTTTGTTGGCTTGTTGGCTTGTTGGTTTGGTGGTTTGTTGGTTTGTTGCCTTGTTGGCTTGTTGGTTTGTTGGTTTGTTGGTTTGTTGGTTTGTTGGCTTGTTGGTTACTTGGTTTGTTGGTTTGTTGGTTTGTTGGTCTGTTGGTTTGTTGGCTTGTTGGCTTGTTGGTTTGGTGGCTAGATCGTTTGTTGGTTTGTTAGTTTCTTGGTTTGTTGGCTTGTTGGCTTGTTGGTATGATGGTTTGTTCGCTTGTTGGTTTGTTGGTTTGTTCGTTTGTTGGTTAATTGGTTTTGTTGGTTTGTTGGCTTGTTGGTTTGTTGGTTTATTGGCTTTTTGGTTTGTTGGTTTGTTGGTTTGTTGGTTTGTTGGTTTGTTGGTTTGTTGGTTTGTTGGTTTATTTGTTTGTTGGTTTGTTGATTTGTTGGTTTGTTAGTTTGTTGGTTTGTTGGCTTGTTGGTTTGTTTGTTTGTTAGTTTCCAGGTTTGTTGGTTTGTTGGTTTGTTGGTTTGTTGGTTTGTTGGTTTGTTGGTTTTTTGGTTTGTTGGTTTGTTGGTTTGTTTGTTTGTTGGTTTGTTGGTTTGTTGGTTTGTTCGTTTGTTGGCTTGTTGGTTTGTTGGCTTGTTGGCTTGTTGGCTTGTTGGTTTGTTGGTTTGTTCGTTTGTTTGTTTGTTGGTTTGTTCGTTTGTTGGTTTGTTGGTTACTTGGTTTGTTGGTTTGTTGGTTTGTTGGTTTGTTGGTTTGTTGGCTTGTTGGCTTGTTGGCTTGTTGGTTTGTTGGTTTGTTTGTTTGTTCGTTTGTTGGTTTGTTTGTTTGTTGGCTTGTTGGTTTGTTGGTTTGTTGGTTTGTTGGTTTGTTGGTTTGTTGGTTTGTTGGTTTGTTGGTTTGTTGGTTTGTTGGTTTGTTGGCTTGTTGGTTTGTTGGTTTGTTGGTTTGTTGTTTTGTTGGTTTGTTGGTTTGTTGGTTTGTTGGTTTGTTGTTTTGTTGGTTTGTCGGTTTGTTGGTTTGTTGGCTTGTTGGTTTGTTGGTTTGTTGGTTTGTTGGTTTGTTGGTTTGTTGGTTTGTTGGTTTGTTGGTTTGTTGGTTTGTTGGTTTGTTGGCTTGTAGGTTTGTTGGTTTATTGGTTTATTGGTTTGTTGGCTTGTTGGTTTGTTGGTTTGTTGGCTTGTTGGTTTGTTGGTTTTTTGGTTTTTTGGTTTGTTGGTTTGTTGGTTTGTTGGTTTGTTGGCTTGTTGGTTTGTTGGTTTGTTGGTTTGTTGGCTTGTTGGTTTGTTGATTTGTTGGTTTGTTGGCTTGTTGGCTTGTTGGTTTGTTGGTTTGTTGGCTTGTTGGTTTTTTGGTTTGTTGGCTTGTTGGCTTGTTGCCTTGTTGGCCTGTTGGTGTGTTGGTTTGTTGGTTTGTTGGCTTGTTGGTTACTTGGTTTGTTGGTTTATTGGGTTGTTGGTTTGTTGGGTTGTTGGCTTGTTGGCTTGTTGGTTTGTTGGTTAGATCGTTTGTTGGTTTGTTAGTTTCTTGGTTTGTTGGCTTGTTGGCTTGTTGCTTTTTTGGTTTGTTGGCTTGTTGGTTTGTTGGTTGTTTGGTTTGTTGCGTCATTGGTTTGTTGATTTGTTGGTTTGTTGGCTTGTTGGTTTGTTGGTTTGTTGGTTTTTTGGTTTGTTGGTTTGTTGGTTTGCTGGTTTGTTGGTTTGTTGGTTTATTGGTTTGTTGGCTTTTTGGTTTGTTGGTTTTTTGGCTTGTTGGTTTGTTGGTTTGTTGGTTTGTTGGTTTGTTGGCTTGTTGGTTTGTTGGTTTGTTTGTTGGTTTGTTTGGCTTGTTGGTTTGTTGGTTTGTTGGTTTTCTGGTTTGTTGGTTTGTTGGTTTGTTGGTTTGTTGGTTTGTTGGCTTGTTGGTTTGTTGGTTTTTTGGCTTGTTGGTTTGTTGGTTTGCTGGTTTGTTGGTTTGTTGGTTTGTTGGTTTGTTGGTTTGTTGGCTTGTTGGTTTGTTGGTTTTTTGGCTTGTTGGTTTGTTGGTTTGCTGGTTTGTTGGCTTGTTGGCTTGTTGGTTTGTTGGTTTGTTGGCTTGTTGGTTTGTTGGTTTGTTGGCTTGTTGGCTTGTTGGCTTGTTTCTTTGTTGGTTTGTTGGTTTGTTGGCTTGTTGGTTTGTTAGTTTGTTGGTTTGTTGGCTTGTTGGCTTGTTGGTTTGTTGGTTTGTTGGCCTGTTGATTTGTTGGTTTGTTGGCTTGTTGGCTTGTTGGTTTGGTGGTTTGTTGGTTTGTTGCCTTGTTGGCCTGTTGGTTTGTTGGTTTGTTGGTTTGTTTGCTTGTTGGTTACTTGGTTTGTAGGTTTGTTGGTTTGTTGGTTTGTTGGTTTGTTGTCTTGTTGGTTTGTTGGTTTGTTGGCTTGTTGGTTACTTAGTTTGTTGGTTTGTTGGTTTGCTGGTTTGTTGGTTTGTTGGTTTGCTGGTTTGTTGGCTTGTTTTTTTTTGGTTTATTGGTTTTTTGGCTTGTAGGTTTGTTGGTTTGTTGGTTTGTTGGTTTGTTGGTATGTTGGCTTGTTGGTGTTTTGGTTTGTTGGTTTTTTGGTTTGTTGGTTTGTTGGTTTGTTCGTTTGTTGGCTTGTTGGCTTGTTGGTTTGTTGGTTTGTTGGCTTGTTGGATTTTTGGTTTGTTGGTTTGTTGGCTTGTTGGCTTGTTGGTTTATTGGTTTGTTTGCTTGTTGGTTTGTTGGTTTGTTGGCTTGTTGGCTTGTTGGCTTGTTGCTTTGTTGGTTTGTTGGTTTGTTGGCTTGTTGGTTTGTTGTTTTGTTAGTTTTTGGTTTGTTGGTTTGTTGGTTTGTTGGTTTGTTGGTTTGTTGGTTTATTTGTTTGTTGGTTTGTTGGTTTGTTGGTTTGTTGGTTTGTTGGTTTGTTTGTTTGTTGGTTTCCTGGTTTGTTGGTTTGTTGGTTTGTTGGTTTGTTGGTTGGTTTGTTGGTTTGTTGGTTTGTTCGTTTGTTGGCTCGTTGGTTTGTTGACTTGTTGGCTTGTTGGTTTGTTGGTTTGTTAATTTGTTGGTTTGTTGGTTTGTTTGTTTGTTGCGTTTGTGGGTTTGTTGGTTACTTGGTTTGTTGGTTTGTTGGTTTATTGGTTTGTTGGTTTGTTGGTTTGTTGGCTTGTTGGTTTGTTGGTTTTTTGGTTTTTTGGTTTGCTGGTTTGTTGGTTTGTTGGTTTGCTGGTTTGTCGGCTTGTTGGTTTGTTGGTTTGTTGGTTTCTTCGTTTGTAGGTTTGTTGGTTTGTTGGTTTGTTGGTTTGTTGGTTTGTTGGTTTGTTGGTTTGTTGGCTTGTTGGTGTTTTGGTTTATTTGTTTTTTGGTTTGTTGGTTTGTTGGTTTGTTGGTTTGTTGGTTTGTTGGTTTGTTCGTTTGTTGGTTTGTTGGTTTTTTGGTTTCTCGGTTTGTTGGTTTATTTGTTTGTTGGTTTGTTGGTTTGTGGGTTTGTTGGTTTGTTCGTTTGTTGGCTTGTTGGCTTGTTGGTTTGTTGGTTTGTTGGTTTGTTGGTTTGTTGGCTTGTTGGTTTGTTGGTTTGTTGGCTTGTTGGTTACTTGGTTTGTTGGTTTGTTGGTTTGTTGGTTTGCTGGTTTGTTGGTTTGTTGGTTTGTTGGTTTGTTGGTTTGTTGGCTTGTTGGTTTGTTGGTTTGTTGGCTTGTTGGTTACTTGGTTTGTTGGTTTGTTGGTTTGTTGGTTTGTTGGTTTGCTGGTTTGTTGGTTTGTTGGTTTGCTGGTTTGTTGGCTTGTTGGTTTGTTGGTTTATTGGTTTGTTGGTTTGTTGGTTTGTTGGTTTGTTGGTTTGTTGGTTTGTTGGTTTGTTTGTTTGTTGGTTTCCTGGTTTGTTGGTTTGTTGGTTTATTGGTTTGTTGGTTTGTTGGTTTGTTGGTTTGTTGGTTTGTTGGTTTGTTGGTTTGTTGGTAGGTTTGTTGGTTTGTTGGTTTGTTCGTTTGTTGGCTTGTTGGTTTGTTGACTTGTTGGCTTGTTGGTTTGTTGGTTTGTTGGTTTGTTGGTTTGTTGGTTTGTTGGTTTGTTTGTTTGTTGGTTTGTTGGTTTGTTCGTTTGTTGGTTTGTTGGTTACTTGGTTTGTTGGTTTATTAGTTTATTGGTTTGTTGGTTTGTTGGCTTGTTGGTTTGTTGGTTTGTTGGTTTTTTGGTTTGCTGGTTTGTTGGTTTGTTGGTTTGCTGGTTTGTTGGCTTGTTGGTTTGTTGGTTTGTTGGTTTCTTGGTTTGTAGGTTTGTTCGTTTGTAGGTTTGTTGGTTTGTTGGTTTGTTGGCTTGTTGGTGTTTTGGTTTGTTGGTTTTTTGGTTTGTTGGTTTGTTAGTTTGTTGGTTTGTTCGTTTGTTTGTTTGTTGGTTTTTTGGTTTGTCGGTTTGTTGGTTTATTTGTTTGTTGGTTTGTTGGTTTGTTGGTTTGTTGGTTTGTTGGTTTGTTGTCTTGTTGGTTTGTTGGTTTGTTGGCTTGTTGGTTACTTAGTTTGTTGGTTTGTTGGTTTGCTGGTTTGTTGGTTTGTTGGTTTGCTGGTTTGTTGGCTTGTTTTTTTTTTGGTTTATTGGTTTCTTGGCTTGTAGGTTTGTTGGTTTGTTGGTTTGTTGGTTTGTTGGTATGTTGGCTTGTTGGTGTTTTGGTTTGTTGGTTTTTTGGTTTGTTGGTTTGTTGGTTTGTTCGTTTGTTGGCTTGTTGGCTTGTTGGTTTGTTGGTTTGTTGGCTTGTTGGATTTATGGTTTGTTGGTTTGTTGGCTTGTTGGCTTGTTGGTTTGTTGGTTTGTTTGCTTGTTGGTTTGTTGGTTTGTTGGCTTGTTGGCTTGTTGGCTTGTTGCTTTGTTGGTTTGTTGGTTTGTTGGCTTGTTGGTTTGTTGTTTTGTTGGTTTTTGGTTTGTTGGTTTGTTGGTTTGTTGGTTTGTTGGTTTGTTGGTTTGTTGGTTTATTTGTTTGTTGGTTTGTTGGTTTGTTGGTTTGTTGGTTTGTTGGTTTGTTTGTTTGTTGGTTTCCTGGTTTGTTGGTTTGTTGGTTTGTTGGTTTGTTGGTTGGTTTGTTGGTTTGTTGGTTTGTTCGTTTGTTGGCTCGTTGGTTTGTTGACTTGTTGGCTTGTTGGTTTGTTGGTTTGTTAATTTGTTGGTTTGTTGGTTTGTTTGTTTGTTGCGTTTGTGGGTTTGTTGGTTACTTGGTTTGTTGGTTTATTGGTTTGTTGGTTTGTTGGTTTGTTGGCTTGTTGGTTTGTTGGTTTTTTGGTTTTTTGGTTTGCTGGTTTGTTGGTTTGTTGGTTTGCTGGTTTGTCGGCTTGTTGGTTTGTTGGTTTGTTGGTTTCTTGGTTTGTAGGTTTGTTGGTTTGTTGGTTTGTTGGTTTGTTGGTTTGTTGGTTTGTTGGTTTGTTGGTTTGTTGGCTTGTTGGTGTTTTGGTTTATTGGTTTTTTGGTTTGTTGGTTTGTTGGTTTGTTGGTTTGTTGGTTTGTTCGTTTGTTGGTTTGTTGGTTTTTTGGTTTCTCGGTTTGTTGGTTTATTTGTTTGTTGGTTTGTGGGTTTGTTGGTTTGTTCGTTTGTTGGCTTGTTGGCTTGTTGGTTTGTTGGTTTGTTGGTTTGTTGGTTTGTTGGCTTGTTGGTTTGTTGGTTTGTTGGCTTGTTGGTTACTTGGTTTGTTGGTTTGTTGGTTTGTTGGTTTGCTGGTTTGTTGGTTTGTTGGTTTGTTGGTTTGTTGGTTTGTTGGTTTGTTGGCTTGTTGGTTTGTTGGTTTGTTGGCTTGTTGGTTACTTGGTTTGTTGGTTTGTTGGTTTGTTGGTTTGTTGGTTTGTTGGTTTGCTGGTTTGTTGGTTTGTTGGTTTGCTGGTTTGTTGGCTTGTTGGTTTGTTGGTTTATTGGTTTGTTGGTTTGTTGGTTTGTTGGTTTGTTGGTTTGTTGGTTTGTTGGTTTGTTGGTTTGTTTGTTTGTTGGTTTCCTGGTTTGTTGGTTTGTTGGTTTATTGGTTTGTTGGTTTGTTGGTTTGTTGGTTTGTTGGTTTGTTGGTTTTTTGGTTTGTTGGTTTGTTGGTTGGTTTGTTGGTTTGTTGGTTTGTTCGTTTGTTGGCTTGTTGGTTTGTTGACTTGTTGGCTTGTTGGTTTGTTGGTTTGTTGGTTTGTTGGTTTGTTGGTTTGTTGGTTTGTTGGTTTGTTTGTTTGTTGATTTGTTCGTTTGTTGGTTTGTTGGTTACTTGGTTTATTGGTTTGTTGGTTTGTTGGCTTGTTGGTTTGTTGGTTTGTTGGTTTTTTGGTTTGCTGGTTTGTTGGTTTGTTGGTTTGCTGGTTTGTTGGCTTGTTGGTTTGTTGGTTTGTTGGTTTCTTGGTTTGTAGGTTTGTTCGTTTGTAGGTTTGTTGGTTTGTTGGTTTGTTGGCTTGTTGGTGTTTTGGTTTGTTGGTTTTTTGGTTTGTTGGTTTGTTAGTTTGTTGGTTTGTTCGTTTGTTTGTTTGTTGGTTTTTTGGTTTGTCGGTTTGTTGGTTTATTTGTTTGTTGGTTTGTTGGTTTGTTGGTTTGTTGGTTTGTTGGTTTGTTGTCTTGTTGGTTTGTTGGTTTGTTGGTTTGTTGGCTTGTTGGTTACTTAGTTTGTTGGTTTGTTGGTTTGCTGGTTTGTTGGTTTGTTGGTTTGCTGGTTTGTTGGCTTGTTTTTTTTTTGGTTTATTGGTTTCTTGGCTTGTAGGTTTGTTGGTTTGTTGGTTTGTTGGTTTGTTGGTATGTTGGCTTGTTGGTGTTTTGGTTTGTTGGTTTTTTGGTTTGCTGGTTTGTTGGTTTGTTCGTTTGTTGGCTTGTTGGCTTGTTGGTTTGTTGGTTTGTTGGCTTGTTGGATTTATGGTTTGTTGGTTTGTTGGCTTGTTGGCTTGTTGGTTTGTTGGTTTGTTTGCTTGTTGGTTTGTTGGTTTGTTGGCTTGTTGGCTTGTTGGCTTGTTGCTTTGTTGGTTTGTTGGTTTGTTGGCTTGTTGGTTTGTTGTTTTGTTGGTTTTTGGTTTGTTGGTTTGTTGGTTTGTTGGTTTGTTGGTTTATTTGTTTGTTGGTTTGTTGGTTTGTTGGTTTGTTGGTTTGTTGGTTTGTTTGTTTGTTGGTTTCCTGGTTTGTTGGTTTGTTGGTTTGTTGGTTTGTTGGTTGGTTTGTTGGTTTGTTGGTTTGTTCGTTTGTTGGCTCGTTGGTTTGTTGACTTGTTGGCTTGTTGGTTTGTTGGTTTGTTAATTTGTTGGTTTGTTGGTTTGTTTGTTTGTTGCGTTTGTGGGTTTGTTGGTTACTTGGTTTGTTGGTTTATTGGTTTGTTGGTTTGTTGGTTTGTTGGCTTGTTGGTTTGTTGGTTTTTTGGTTTTTTGGTTTGCTGGTTTGTTGGTTTGTTGGTTTGCTGGTTTGTCGGCTTGTTGGTTTGTTGGTTTGTTGGTTTCTTGGTTTGTAGGTTTGTTGGTTTGTTGGTTTGTTGGTTTGTTGGTTTGTTGGTTTGTTGGTTTGTTGGCTTGTTGGTGTTTTGGTTTATTGGTTTTTTGGTTTGTTGGTTTGTTGGTTTGTTGGTTTGTTGGTTTGTTCGTTTGTTGGTTTGTTGGTTTTTTGGTTTCTCGGTTTGTTGGTTTATTTGTTTGTTGGTTTGTGGGTTTGTTGGTTTGTTCGTTTGTTGGCTTGTTGGCTTGTTGGTTTGTTGGTTTGTTGGTTTGTTGGTTTGTTGGCTTGTTGGTTTGTTGGTTTGTTGGCTTGTTGGTTACTTGGTTTGTTGGTTTGTTGGTTTGTTGGTTTGCTGGTTTGTTGGTTTGTTGGTTTGTTGGTTTGTTGGTTTGTTGGCTTGTTGGTTTGTTGGTTTGTTGGCTTGTTGGTTACTTGGTTTGTTGGTTTGTTGGTTTGTTGGTTTGTTGGTTTGTTGGTTTGCTGGTGTGTTGGTTTGTTGGTTTGCTGGTTTGTTGGCTTGTTGGTTTGTTGGTTTATTGGTTTGTTGGTTTGTTGGTTTGTTGGTTTGTTGGTTTGTTGGTTTGTTGGTTTGTTGGTTTGTTTGTTTGTTGGTTTCCTGGTTTGTTGGTTTGTTGGTTTATTGGTTTGTTGGTTTGTTGGTTTGTTGGTTTGTTGGTTTGTTGGTTTTTTGGTTTGTTGGTTTGTTGGTTGGTTTGTTGGTTTGTTGGTTTGTTCGTTTGTTGGCTTGTTGGTTTGTTGACTTGTTGGCTTGTTGGTTTGTTGGTTTGTTGGTTTGTTGGTTTGTTGGTTTGTTGGTTTGTTGGTTTGTTTGTTTGTTGATTTGTTCGTTTGTTGGTTTGTTGGTTACTTGGTTTGTTGGTTTATTGGTTTATTGGTTTGTTGGTTTGTTGGCTTGTTGGTTTGTTGGTTTGTTGGTTTTTTGGTTTGCTGGTTTGTTGGTTTGTTGGTTTGCTGGTTTGTTGGCTTGTTGGTTTGTTGGTTTGTTGGTTTCTTGGTTTGTAGGTTTGTTCGTTTGTAGGTTTGTTGGTTTGTTGGTTTGTTGGCTTGTTGGTGTTTTGGTTTGTTGGTTTTTTGGTTTGTTGGTTTGTTAGTTTGTTGGTTTGTTCGTTTGTTTGTTTGTTGGTTTTTTGGTTTGTCGGTTTGTTGGTTTATTTGTTTGTTGGTTTGTTGGTTTGTTGGTTTGTTGGTTTGTTGGGTTGTTGGCTTGTTGGTTTGTTGGTTTGTTTGCTTGTTGGTTTGTTGGTTTGTTGGCTCGTTGGCTTGTTGCTTTGTTGGTTTGTTGGTTTGTTGGCTTGTTGGTTTGTTGGTTTGTTGGTTTTTTGGTTTGTTGGTTTGTTGGTTTGTTGGTTTGTTGGTTTATTTGTTTGTTGGTTTGTTGGTTTGTTGGTTTGTTGGTTTGTTGGTTTGTTGGTTTGTTTGTTTGTTGGTTTCCTGGTTTGTTGGTTTGTTGGTTTGTTGGTTTGTTAGTTGGTGGTTTGTTGGTTTGTTGGTTGATTTGTTGGTTTGTTGGTTTGTTCGTTTGTTGGCTTGTTGGTTTGTTGACTTGTTGGCTTGTCGGTTTGTTGGTTTGTTAATTTGTTGGTTTGTTGGTTTGTTTGTTTGTTGCGTTTGTTGGTTTGTTGGTTACTTGGTTTGCTGGTTTGTTGGTTTATTGGTTTGTGGTTTGTTGGCTTGTTGGTTTGTTGGTTTGTTGGTTTCTTGGTTTGTAGGTTTGTTTGTTTGTTGGTTTGTTGGTTTGTTGGTTTGTTGGTTTGTTAGCTTGTTGGTGTTTTGGTTTGTTGGTTTTTTGGTTTGTTGGTTTGTTGGTTTGTTGGTTTGTTGGTTTGTTCGTTTGTTGGTTTGTCGGTTTTTTGGTTTGTCGGTTTGTTGGTTTATTTGTTTGTTGGTTTGTTGGTTTGTTGTTTTGTTGGTTTGTTCGTTTGTTGGCTTGTTGGCTTGTTGGTTTGTTGGTTTGTTGGTTTGTTGGTTTGTTGGCTTGTTGGTTTGTTGGTTTGTTGGCTTGTTGGTTACTTGGTTTTTTGGTTGGTTGGTTTGTTGGTTTACTGGTTTGTTGGTTTGTTGGTTTGCTGGTTTGTTGGCTTATTGGTTTGTTGGTTTGTTGGTTTGTTGGTTTGTTGGTTTGTTGGTTTGTTGGTTTGTTGGTTTGTTGGTTTGTTGGTGTGTTCGTTTGTTGGCTTGTTGGCTTGTTGGTTTGTTCGTTTGTTGGTTTGTTGGTTTGTTGGCTTGTTGGTTTGTTGGTTTGTTGGCTTGTTGGTTACTTGGTTTGTTGGTTTGTTGGCTTGTTGGTTTGCTGGTTTGTTGGTTTGTTGGTTTGTTGGTTTCTTGGTTTGTAGGTTTGTTGGTTTGTTGGTTTGTTGGTTTGTTGGTTTGTTGGGTTGTTGGCTTGTTGGTTTGTTGGTTTGTTTGCTTGTTGGTTTGTTGGTTTGTTGGCTCGTTGGCTTGTTGCTTTGTTGGTTTGTTGGTTTGTTGGCTTGTTGGTTTGTTGGTTTGTTGGTTTTTTGGTTTGTTGGTTTGTTGGTTTGTTGGTTTGTTGGTTTGTTGGTTTATTTGTTTGTTGGTTTGTTGGTTTGTTGGTTTGTTGGTTTGTTGGTTTGTTGGTTTGTTTGTTTGTTGGTTTCCTGGTTTGTTGGTTTGTTGGTTTGTTGGTTTGTTAGTTGGTGGTTTGTTGGTTTGTTGGTTGGTTTGTTGGTTTGTTGGTTTGTTCGTTTGTTGGCTTGTTGGTTTGTTGACTTGTTGGCTTGTCGGTTTGTTGGTTTGTTAATTTGTTGGTTTGTTGGTTTGTTTGTTTGTTGCGTTTGTTGGTTTGTTGGTTACTTGGTTTGCTGGTTTGTTGGTTTATTGGTTTGTGGTTTGTTGGCTTGTTGGTTTGTTGGTTTGTTGGTTTCTTGGTTTGTAGGTTTGTTTGTTTGTTGGTTTGTTGGTTTGTTGGTTTGTTGGTTTGTTAGCTTGTTGGTGTTTTGGTTTGTTGGTTTTTTGGTTTGTTGGTTTGTTGGTTTGTTGGCTTGTTGGTTTGTTCGTTTGTTGGTTTGTCGGTTTTTTGGTTTGTCGGTTTGTTGGTTTATTTGTTTGTTGGTTTGTTGGTTTGTTGTTTTGTTGGTTTGTTCGTTTGTTGGCTTGTTGGCTTGTTGGTTTGTTGGTTTGTTGGTTTGTTGGTTTGTTGGCTTGTTGGTTTGTTGGTTTGTTGGCTTGTTGGTTACTTGGTTTTTTGGTTGGTTGGTTTGTTGGTTTACTGGTTTGTTGGTTTGTTGGTTTGCTGGTTTGTTGGCTTATTGGTTTGTTGGTTTGTTGGTTTGTTGGTTTGTTGGTTTGTTGGTTTGTTGGTTTGTTGGTTTGTTGGTTTGTTGGTGTGTTCGTTTGTTGGCTTGTTGGCTTGTTGGTTTGTTGGTTTGTTGGTTTGTTGGTTTGTTGGCTTGTTGGTTTGTTGGTTTGTTGGCTTGTTGGTTACTTGGTTTGTTGGTTTGTTGGCTTGTTGGTTTGCTGGTTTGTTGGTTTGTTGGTTTGTTGGTTTCTTGGTTTGTAGGTTTGTTGGTTTGTTGGTTTGTTGGTTTGTTGTTTTGTTGGTTTGTTGGCTTGTTGGTGTTTTGGTTTGTTGGTTTTTTGGTTTGTTGGTTTGTTGGTTTGTTGGTTTGTTGGTTTGTTGGTTTGTTCGTTTGTTGGTTTGTTGGTTTTTTGGTTTGTCGGTTTGTTGGTTTATTTGTTTGTTGGTGTGTTGTTTTGTTGGTTTGTTGGTTTGTTCGTTTGTTGGCTTGTTGGCTTGTTTGTTTGTTGGTTTGTTGGTTTGTTGGTTTGGTGGCTTGTTCGTTTGTTGGTTTGTTGGCTTGTTGGTTTGTTGGTTTGTTGGTTTGTTGGCTTGTTGGCTTGTTGGTTTGTTGGTTTGTTTGCTTGTTTGCTTGTTGGTTTGTTGGTTTGTTGGCTTGTTGGCTTGTTGGCTTGTTGTTTTGTTGGTTTGTTGGTTTGTTGGCTTGTTGGTTTGTTGGTTTGTTGGTTTGTTAGTTTGTTGGCTTGTTGGTTACTTGGTTTGTTGGTTTGTTGGCTTGTTGGGTTGTTGGTTTGTTGGCTTCTTGGTTTGTTAGTTTGTTGGTTTGTTGGCTTGTTGGCTTGTTGTTTTGTTGGTTTGTTGGCCTGTTGGTTTGTTGGTTTGTTGGCTTGTTGGCTTGTTGGTTTGGTGGTTTGTTGGTTTGTTGCCTTGTTGGCTTGTTGGTTTGTTGGTTTGTTGGTTTGTTGGCTTGTTGGCTTTTTGCTTTGTTGGTTTGTTGGTTGGCTGGCTTATTGGCTTGTTGGTTTGTTAGTTTGTTGGCTTTTTGGTTACTTGGTTTGTTGGTTTGTTGGTTTGTTGGTTTGTTGGCTTGTAGGTTTGTTGGTTTGTTGGCTTGTTGGCTTGTTGGTTTGTTGATTTGTTGCCTTGTTGGTAACTTAGTTTGTTGGTTTGTTGGTTTGTTGGTTTGTTGGCTTGTTGGCTTCTTGGTTTGTTGGTTAGTTCGTTTGTTGGTTTGTTAGTTTGTTGGCTTGTTGGTTTGTTGGCTTGTTGGTTTGTTGGTATGTTGGTTTATTTGTTTGTTGGTTTGTTGGCTTGTTAGTTTGTTGGTTTGTTGGCTTGTTGGTTTGTTGGCTTGTTGGTTTGTTGACTTGTTGGCTTGTTGGTTTGTTGGTTTGTTGGTTTGTTGGTTTGTTGGTTTGTTTGTTTGTTGGTTTGTTCGTTTGTTGGTTTGTTGGTTACTTGGTTTGTTGGTTTATTGGTTTATTGGTTTGTTGGTTTGTTGGCTTGTTGGTTTGTTGGTTTGTTGGTTTTTTGGTTTGCTGGTTTGTTGGTTTGTTGGTTTGCTGGTTTGTTGGCTTGTTGGTTTGTTGGTTTTATTGGTTTGTTGGTTTCTTGGTTTGTAGGTTTGTTCGTTTATAGGTTTGTTGGTTAGTTGGTTTGTTGGCTTGTTGGTGTTTTGGTTTGTTGGTTTTTTGGTTTGTTGGTTTGTTGGTTTGTTAGTTTGTTGGTTTGTTCGTTTGTTTGTTTGTTGGTTTTTTGGTTTGTCGGTTTGTTGGTTTATTTGTTTGTTGGTTTGTTGGTTTGTTGGTTTGTTGGTTTGTTGGGTTGTTGGCTTGTTGGTTTGTTGGTATGTTTGCTTGTTGGTTTGTTGGTTTGTTGGCTCGTTGGCTTGTTGCTTTGTTGGTTTGTTGGTTTGTTGGCTTGTTGGTTTGTTGGTTTGTTGGTTTTTTGGTTTGTTGGTTTGTTGGTTTGTTGGTTTGTTGGTTTATTTGTTTGTTGGTTTGTTGGTTTGTTGGTTTGTTGGTTTGTTGGTTTGTTGGTTTGTTGGCTTATTGGCTTGTTGGTTTGTTAGTTTGTTGGCTTTTTGGTTACTTGGTTTGTTGGTTTGTTGGTTTGTTGGTTTGTTGGCTTGTTGGTTTGTTGGTTTATTGGCTTGTTGGCTTGTTGGTTTGTTGGTTAGTTCGTTTGTTGGTTTGTTAGTTTGTTGGCTTGTTGGTTTGTTGGCTTGTTGGTTTGTTGGTATGTTGGTTTATTTGTTTGTTGGTTTGTTGGCTTGTTAGTTTGTTGGTTTGTTGGCTTGTTGGCTTGTTGGTTTGTTGGTTTGTTGGTTTGTTGGCTTGTTGGTTCGTTGGCTTGTTGGTTTGTTGGTTTGCTGGTTTGTTAGTTTGTTGGCTTGTTGGTTACTTAGTTTGTTGGTTTGTGGGTTTGTTGGTTTGTTGGCTTGTTGGCTTGTTGGCTTGTTGATTTGTTGGTTTGTTGGTTTTTTTATTTTTTTTGGTTTGTTGGCTTGTTGGTTTGTTGGTTTGTTGGTTTGTTGGCTTGTTGGCTTGTTGGTTTGTTGGTTTGTTGGCTTGTTGGTTTGTTGGTTTGTTGGCTTGTTGGCTTGTTGCTTTGTTGGTTTGTTGGTTTGTTGGCTTGTTGGCTTGTTGTTTTGTTAGTTTGTTGGCTTTTTGGTTACTTGGTTTGTTGGTTTGTTGGTTTGTTGGCTTGTTGGTTTGTCGGCTTGTTGGTTTGTTGGTTTGTTGGTTTGTTCGCTTGTTGGTTTGTTGGTTTGTTGGTTTGTTGGCTTGTTGGTTTGTTGGTTTGTTGGTTTGTTGGTTTGTTGGCTTGTTGGTTTGTTGGTTTGTTGGCTTGTTGGTTTGTTGGTTTGTTGGTTTGTTGGCTTGTTGGCTTGTTGGTTTGTTGGTTTGTTGGCTTGTTGGTTTGTTGGTTTGTTGGCTTGTTGGCTTGTTGCTTTGTTGGTTTGTTGGTTTGTTGGCTTGTTGGCTTTTTGGTTTGTTAGTTTGTTGGCTTTTTGGTTACTTGGTTTGTTGGTTTGTTGGCTTGTTGGTTTGTTGGATTGTTGGTTTGTTGGTTTGTTGGTTTGTTGGTTTGTTGGTTTGTTGGCTTGTTGGTTTGTTGGTTTGTTGGTTTGTTGGTTTGTTGGTTTGTTGGTTTTTTGGTTTCTTGGTTTGTTGGTTTGTTGGCTTGTTGGTTTGTTGGTTTGTTGGCTTATTGGCTGTTTGGTTTGTTGGTTTGTTGGCTTGTTGGTTACTTAGTTTGTTGGTTTGTTGGTTTGTTGGTTTGTTGGCTTGTTGGCTTGTTGGTTTGTTGGTTAGTTCGTTTGTTGGTTTGTTAGTTTGTTCGTTTGTTGGCTTGTTGGCTTGTTGGTTTGTTGGTTTTTTGGTTGTTGGTTTATTTGTTTGTTGGTTTGTTGGCTTGTTGGTTTTTTGGTTTGTCGGTTTGTTGGTTTATTTGTTTGTTGGTTTGTTGGTTTGTTGGTTTGTTGGTTTGTTGGGTTGTTGGCTTGTTGGTTTGTTGGTTTGTTTGCTTGTTGGTTTGTTGGTTTGTTGGCTCGTTGGCTTGTTGCTTTGTTGGTTTGTTGGTTTGTTGGCTTGTTGGTTTGTTGGTTTGTTGGTTTTTTGGTTTGTTGGTTTGTTGGTTTGTTGGTTTGTTGGTTTATTTGTTTGTTGGTTTGTTGGTTTGTTGGTTTGTTGGTTTGTTGGTTTGTTGGTTTGTTGGTTTGTTGGTTTGTTTGTTTGTTGGTTTCCTGGTTTGTTGGTTTGTTGGTTTGTTGGTTTGTTAGTTGGTGGTTTGTTGGTTTGTTGGTTTGTTCGTTTGTTGGCTTGTTGGTTTGTTGACTTGTTGGCTTGTCGGTTTGTTGGTTTGTTAATTTGTTGGTTTGTTGGTTTGTTTGTTTGTTGCGTTTGTTGGTTTGTTGGTTACTTGGTTTGCTGGTTTGTTGGTTTATTGGTTTGTGGTTTGTTGGCTTGTTGGTTTGTTGGTTTTTTGGTTTGCTGGTTTGTTGGTTTGTTGGTTTGCTGGTTTGTTGGATTTTGGTTTGTTGGTTTGTTGGTTTCTTGGTTTGTAGGTTTGTTTGTTTGTTGGTTTGTTGGTTTGTTGGTTTGTTGGTTTGTTAGCTTGTTGGTGTTTTGGTTTGTTGGTTTTTTGGTTTGTTGGTTTGTTGGTTTGTTGGTTTGTTGATTTGTTCGTTTGTTGGTTTGTCGGTTTTTTGGTTTGTCGGTTTGTTGGTTTATTTGTTTGTTGGTTTGTTGGTTTGTTGTTTTGTTGGTTTGTTCGTTTGTTGGCTTGTTGGCTTGTTGGTTTGTTGGTTTGTTGGTTTGTTGGTTTGTTGGCTTGTTGGTTTGTTGGTTTGTTGGCTTGTTGGTTACTTGGTTTTTTGGTTGGTTGGTTTGTTGGTTTGCTGGTTTGTTGGTTTGTTGGTTTGCTGGTTTGTTGGCTTATTGGTTTGTTGGTTTGTTGGTTTGTTGGTTTGTTGGTTTGTTGGTTTGTTGGTTTGTTGGTTTGTTGGTTTGTTGGTTTGTTGGTTTGTTGGTGTGTTCGTTTGTTGGCTTGTTGGTTTGTTGGTTTGTTGGTTTGTTGGTTTGTTGGCTTGTTGGTTTGTTGGTTTGTTGGCTTGTTGGTTACTTGGTTTGTTGGTTTGTTGGCTTGTTGGTTTGCTGGTTTGTTGGTTTGTTGGTTTGTTGGTTTCTTGGTTTGTAGGTTTGTTGGTTTGTTGGTTTGTTGGTTTGTTGTTTTGTTGGTTTGTTGGCTTGTTGGTGTTTTGGTTTGTTGGTTTTTTGGTTTGTTGGTTTGTTGGTTTGTTGGTTTGTTGGTTTGTTGGTTTGTTCGTTTGTTAGTTTGTTGGTTTTTTGGTTTGTCGGTTTGTTGGTTTATTTGTTTGTTGGTGTGTTGGTTTGTTGGTTTGTTGGTTTGTTCGTTTGTTGGCTTGTTGGCTTGTTTGTTTGTTGGTTTGTTGGTTTGTTGGTTTGGTGGCTTGTTCGTTTGTTGGTTTGTTGGCTTGTTGGTTTGTTGGTTTGTTGGTTTGTTGGCTTGTTGGCTTGTTGGTTTGTTGGTTTGTTTGCTTGTTGGTTTGTTGGTTTGTTGGCTTGTTGGCTTGTTGGCTTGTTGTTTTGTTGGTTTGTTGGTTTGTTGGCTTGTTGGTTTGTTGGTTTGTTGGTTTGTTAGTTTGTTGGCTTGTTGGTTACTTGGTTTGTTGGTTTGTTGGCTTGTTGGGTTGTTGGTTTGTTGGCTTCTTGGTTTGTTAGTTTGTTGGTTTGTTGGCTTGTTGGCTTGTTGTTTTGTTGGTTTGTTGGCCTGTTGGTTTGTTGGTTTGTTGGCTTGTTGGCTTGTTGGTTTGGTGGTTTGTTGGTTTGTTGCCTTGTTAGCTTGTTGGTTTGTTGGTTTGTTGGTTTGTTGGCTTGTTGGCTTTTTGCTTTGTTGGTTTGTTGGTTGGTTGGCTTATTGGCTTGTTGGTTTGTTAGTTTGTTGGCTTTTTGGTTACTTGGTTTGTTGGTTTGTTGGTTTGTTGGTTTGTTGGCTTGTAGGTTTGTTGGTTTGTTGGCTTGTTGGCTTGTTGGTTTGTTGATTTGTTGCCTTGTTGGTAACTTAGTTTGTTGGTTTGTTGGTTTGATGGTTTGTTGGTTTGTTGGTTTGTTGGTTTGTTGGCTTGTTGGCTTCTTGGTTTGTTGGTTAGTTCGTTTGTTGGTTTGTTAGTTTGTTGGCTTGTTGGTTTGTTGGCTTGTTGGTTTGTTGGTATGTTGGTTTATTTGTTTGTTGGTTTGTTGGCTTGTTAGTTTGTTGGTTTGTTGGCTTGTTGGTTTGTTGGCTTGTTGGTTTGTTGACTTGTTGGCTTGTTGGTTTGTTGGTTTGTTGGTTTGTTGGTTTGTTGGTTTGTTTGTTTGTTGGTTTGTTCGTTTGTTGGTTTGTTGGTTACTTGGTTTGTTGGTTTATTGGTTTATTGGTTTGTTGGTTTGTTGGCTTGTTGGCATGTTGGTTTGTTGGTTTGTTGGTTTTTTGGTTTGCTGGTTTGTTGGTTTGTTGGTTTGCTGGTTTGTTGGCTTGTTGGTTTGTTGGTTTGTTGGTTTCTTGGTTTGTAGGTTTGTTCGTTTGTAGGTTTGTTGGTTTGTTGGTTTGTTGGCTTGTTGGTGTTTTGGTTTGTTGGTTTTTTGGTTTGTTGGTTTGTTGGTTTGTTAGTTTGTTGGTTTGTTCGTTTGTTTGTTTGTTGGTTTTTTTGGTTTGTCGGTTTGTTGGTTTATTTGTTTGTTGGTTTGTTGGTTTGTTGGTTTGTTGGTTTGTTGGGTTGTTGGCTTGTTGGTTTGTTGGTTTGTTTGCTTGTTGGTTTGTTGGTTTGTTGGCTCGTTGGCTTGTTGCTTTGTTTGTTTGTTGGTTTGTTGGCTTGTTGGTTTGTTGGTTTGTTGGTTTTTTGGTTTGTTGGTTTGTTGGTTTGTTGGTTTGTTGGTTTATTTGTTTGTTGGTTTGTTGGTTTGTTGGTTTGTTGGTTTGTTGGTTTGTTGGCTTATTGGCTTGTTGGTTTGTTAGTTTGTAGGCTTTTTGGTTACTTGGTTTGTTGGTTTGTTGGTTTGTTGGTTTGTTGGCTTGTTGGTTTGTTGGTTTGTTGGCTTGTTGGCTTGTTGGTTTGTTGATTTGTTGCCTTGTTGGTAACTTAGTTTGTTGGTTTGTTGGTTTGTTGGTTTGTTGGTTTGTTGGCTTGTTGGCTTCTTGGTTTGTTGGTTAGTTCGTTTGTTGGTTTGTTAGTTTGTTGGCTTGTTGGTTTGTTGGCTTGTTGGTTTGTTGGTATGTTGGTTTATTTGTTTGTTGGTTTGTTGGCTTGTTAGTTTGTTGGTTTGTTGGCTTGTTGGTTTGTTGGTTTGTTGGTTTGTTGGTTTGTTGGCTTGTTGGTTCGTTGGCTTGTTGGTTTGTTGGTTTGTTGGTTTGTTAGTTTGTTGGCTTGTTGGTTACTTAGTTTGTTGGTTTGTGGGTTTGTTGGTTTGTTGGCTTGTTGGCTTGTTGGCTTGATGATTTGTTGGTTTGTTGGTTTTTTTATTTTTTTTGGTTTGTTTGTTTGTTGGTTTGTTGGTTTGTTGGTTTGTTGGCTTGTTGGCTTGTTGGTTTGTTGGTTTGTTGGCTTGTTGGTTTGTTGGTTTGTTGGCTTGTTGGCTTGTTGCTTTGTTGGTTTGTTGGTTTGTTGGCTTGTTGGCTTGTTGTTTTGTTAGTTTGTTGGCTTTTTGGTTACTTGGTTTGTTGGTTTGTTGGTTTGTTGGCTTGTTGGTTTGTCGGCTTGTTGGTTTGTTGGTTTGTTGGTTTGTTCGCTTGTTGGTTTGTTGGTTTGTTGGCTTGTTGGTTTGTTGGTTTGTTGGTTTGTTGGTTTGTTGGTTTGTTGGCTTGTTGGTTTGTTGGTTTGTTGGCTTGTTGGTTTGTTGGTTTGTTGGTTTGTTGGCTTGTTGGCTTGTTGGTTTGTTGGTTTGTTGGCTTGTTGGTTTGTTGGTTTGTTGGCTTGTTGGCTTGTTGCTTTGTTGGTTTGTTGGTTTGTTTGCTTGTTGGCTTTTTGGTTTGTTAGTTTGTTGGCTTTTTGGTTACTTGGTTTGTTGGTTTGTTGGTTTGTTGGCTTGTTGGTTTGTTGGATTGTTGGTTTGTTGGTTTGTTGGTTTGTTGGTTTGTTGGCTTGTTGGTTTGTTGGCTTATTGGCTGTTTGGTTTGTTGGTTTGTTGGCTTGTTGGTTACTTAGTTTGTTGGTTTGTTGGTTTGTTGGTTTGTTGGCTTGTTGGCTTGTTGGTTTGTTGGTTAGTTCGTTTGTTGGTTTGTTAGTTTGTTCGTTTGTTGGCTTGTTGGCTTGTTGGTTTGTTGGTTTTTTGGTTTGTTGGTTTATTTGTTTGTTGGTTTGTTGGCTTGTTGGTTTGTTGGTTTGTTGGTTTTTTGGTTTGTTGGTTTATTTGTTTGTTGGTTTGTTGGCTTGTTGGTTTGTTGGTTTGTTGGTTTGTTGGTTACTTGGTTTGTTGGTTTGTTGGTTTGTTGGCTTGTAGGTTTGTTGGCATGTTGGTTTGTTGGTTTGTTGGTATGTTGGCTTGTCGGTTTGTTGGTTTGTTGGCTTGTTGGCTTGTTGGTTTGTTGGTTTGTTGGTTTGTTGGTTTGTTGGTTTGTTGGTTTGTTGATTTGCTGGTTTGTTGGTTTGTTGGTTTATTTGTTTGTTGGTTTGTAGGTTTGTTGGTTTGTTGGTTTGTTGGTTTGTTGGTTTGTTGGTTTGTTGGTTCGTTCGTTTGTTGGTTAATTGGTTTGTTGGTTTGTTGGTTTGTTGGTTTGTTGGTTTGTTGGTTTGTTGGTTTGTTGGTTTGTTGGTTTCTTGGTTTATTTGTTTTTGTTGGTTTGTTGGCTTGTTGGTTTGTTGGTTTGTTGGTTTGTTGGCTTGTTGGTTTGTTGGTTTGTTGGCTTGTTGGCTTGTTGGTTTATTGGCTTGTTGGTTTGTTAGTTTGTTGGTTTGTTTGCTTGTTGGTTTGTTGGTTTGTTGGTTTGTTGGTTTGTTGGTTTGTTGGTTGGTTTGTTGGTTTGTTGGTTTGTTCGTTTGTTGGCTTGTTTTTTTGTTGACTTGTTGGCTTGTTGGTTTGTTGGTTTGTTGGTTTGTTGGTTTGTTGGTTTGTTTGTTTGTTGGTTTGTTCGTTTGTTGGTTTGTTGGTTACTTGGTTTGTTGGTTTATTGGTTTATTGGTTTGTTGGTTTGTTGGCTTGTTGGTTTGTTGGTTTGTTGGTTTTTTGGTTTGCTGGTTTGTTGGTTTGTTGGTTTGCTGGTTTGTTGGCTTGTTGGTTTGTTGGTTTGTTGGTTTCTTGGTTTGTAGGTTTGTTCGTTTGTAGGTTTGTTGGTTTGTTGGTTTGTTGGCTTGTTGGTGTTTTGGTTTGTTGGTTTTTTGGTTTGTTGGTTTGTTGGTTTGTTAGTTTGTTGGTTTGTTCGTTTGTTTGTTTGTTGGTTTTTTGGTTTGTCGGTTTGTTGGTTTATTTGTTTGCTGGTTTGTTGGTTTGTTGGTTTGTTGGTTTGTTCGTTTGTTGGCTTGTTGGCTTGTTGGTTTGTTGGTTTTTTGGTTTGTTGGTTTGTTGTCTTGTTGGTTTGTTGGTTTGTTGGCTTGTTGGTTACTTGGTTTGTTGGTTTGTTGGTTTGTTGGTTTGCTGGTTTGTTGGTTTGTTTGTTTGCTGGTTTGTTGGCTTGTTGGTTTTTTGGTTTATTGGTTTCTTGGCTTGTAGATTTGTTGGTTTGTTGGTTTGTTGGTTTGTTGGTTTGTTGGTTTGTTGGTTTGTTGGTTTGTTCGTTTGTTGGTTTGTTGGTTTTTTGGTTTGCCGGTTTGTTGGTTTATTTGTTTGTTGGTTTGTTGGTTTGCTCGTTTGTTGGCTTGTTGGCTAGTTGGCTTGTTGGTTTGTTGGTTTGTTGGTTTGTTGGTTTGTTGGTTTGTTGGTTTGTTGGCTTGTTGGTTTGTTGGTTTGTTGGCTTGTTGGTTTGTTGGTTTGTTGGTTTGTTGGCTTGTTGGCTTGTTGGTTTGTTGGTTTGTTTGCTTGTTGGTTTGTTGGTTTGTTGGCTTGTTGGCTTGTTGCTTTGTTGGTTTGTTGGTTTGTTGGCTTGTTGGTTTGTTGGTTTGTTGGTTTGTTGGTTTGTTTGTTTGTTGGTTTCCTGGTTTGTTGGTTTGTTGGTTTGTTGGTTTGTTAGTTGGTGGTTTGTTGGTTTGTTGATTGGTTTGTTGGTTTGTTGGTTTGTTCGTTTGTTTGATTGTTGGTTTGTTGACTTGTTGGCTTGTTGGTTTGTTGGTTTGTTGGTTTGTTGGTTTGTTGGCTTGTTGGTTTGTTGGTTCTGGGCTTGTTGGTTACTTGGTTTGTTGGTTTGTTGGCTTGTTGGTTTGCTGGTTTGTTGGTTTGTTGGTTTGTTGGTTTCTTGGTTTGTAGGTTTGTTGGTTTGTTGGTTTGTTGGTTTGTTGGTTTGTTGGTTTGTTGGCTTGTTGGTGTTTTGGTTTGTTGGTTTTTTGGTTTGTTGGTTTGTTGGTTTGTTGGTTTGTTGGTATGTTCGTTTGTTGGTTTGTTGGTTTTTTGGTTTGTCGGTTTGTTGGTTTATTTGTTTGTTGGTGTGTTGGTTTGTTGGTTTGTTGGTTTGTTCGTTTGTTTGCTTGTTGGCTTGTTGGTTTGTTGGTTTGTTGGTTTGTTGGTTTGGTGGCTTGTTGGTTTGTTGGTTTGTAGGCTTGTTGGTTTGTTGGTTTGTTGGTTTGTTGGCTTGTTGGCTTGTTGGTTTGTTGGTTTGTTTGCTTGTTGGTTTGTTGGTTTGTTGGCTTGTTGGCTTGTTGGCTTGTTGTTTTGTTGGTTTGTTAGTTGGTGGTTTGTTGGTTTGTTGGTTGGTTTGTTGGTTTGTTGGTTTGTTCGTTTGTTGGCTTGTTGGTTTGTTGACTTGTTGGCTTGTTGGTTTGTTGGTTTGTTAATTTGTTGATTTGTTGGTTTGTTTGTTTGTTGCGTTTGTTGGTTTGTTGGTTACTTGGTTTGCTGGTTTGTTGGTTTATTGGTTTGTGGTTTGTTGGCTTGTTGGTTTGTTGGTTTTTTGGTTTCTGGTTTGTTGGTTTGTTGGTTTGCTGGTTTGTTAGCTTGTTGGTTTGTTGGTTTGTTGGTTTCTTGGTTTGTAGGTTTGTTGGTTTGTTGGTTTGTTGGTTTGTTGGTTTGTTGGTTTGTTGGCTTGTTGGTGTTTTGGTTTGTTGGTTTTTTGGTTTGTTGGTTTGTTGGTTTGTTGGTTTGTTGGTTTGTTCGTTTGTTGGTTTGTTGGTTTTTTGGTTTGTCGGTTTGTTGGTTTATTTGTTTGTTGGTTTGTTGGTTTGTTGGTTTGTCGGTTTGTTCGTTTGTTGGCTTGTTGGCTTGTTGGTTTGTTGGTTTGTTGGTTTGTTGGCTTGTTGGTTTGTTGGTCTGTTGGCTTGTTGGTTACTTGGTTTTTTTGTTTGTTGGTTTGTTGGTTTGTTGGTTTGTTGGTTTGTTGGTTTGTTGGTGTGTTCGTTTGTTGGCTTGTTGGCTTGTTGGTTTGTTGGTTTGTTGGTTTGTTGGTTTGTTGGCTTGTTGGTTTGTTGGTTTGTGGGCTTGTTGGTTACTTGGTTTGTTGGTTTGTTGGCTTGTTGGTTTGCTGGTTTGTTGGTTTGTTGGTTTGTTGGTTTCTTGGTTTGTAGGTTTGTTGGTTTGTTGGTTTGTTGATTTGTTGGTTTGTTGGCTTGTTGGTGTTTTGGTTTGTTGGTTTTTTGGTTTGTTGGTTTGTTGGTTTGTTGGTTTGTTGGTATGTTCGTTTGTTGGTTTGTTGGTTTTTTGGTTTGTCGGTTTGTTTGTTTGTTTGTTTGTTGGTGTGTTGGTTTGTTGGTTTGTTGGTTTGTTCGTTTGTTGGCTTGTTGGCTTGTTGGTTTGTTGGTTTGTTGGTTTGTTGGTTTGTTGGTTTGGTGGCTTGTTGGTTTGTTGGTTTGTTGGCTTGTTGGTTTGTTGGTTTGTTGGTTTGTTGGCTTGTTGGCTTGTTGGTTTGTTGGTTTGTTTGCTTGTTGGTTTGTTGGTTTGTTGGCTTGTTGGCTTGTTGGCTTGTTGGTTTGTTGGTTTGTTGGCTTGTTGGTTTGTTGGTTTGTTGATTTGTTAGTTTGTTGGCTTGTTGGTTACTTGGTTTGTTGGTTTGTTGGCTTGTTGGGTTGTTGGTTTGTTGGCTTCTTGGTTTGTTAGTTTGTTGGTTTGTTGGCTTGTTGGCTTGTTGTTTTGTTGGTTTGTTGGCCTGTTGGTTTGTTGGTTTGTTGGCTTGTTGGCTTGTTGGTTTGGTGGTTTGTTGGTTTGTTGCCTTGTTGGCTTGTTGGTTTGTTGGTTTGTTGGTTTGTTGGCTTGTTGGCTTGTTGCTTTGTTAGTTTGTTGGTTTGTTGGCTTATTGGCTTGTTGGTTTGTTAGTTTGTTGGCTTTTTGGTTACTTGGTTTGTTGGTTTGTTGGTTTGTTGGTTTGTTGGCTTGTTGGTTTGTTGGTTTGTTGGCTTGTTGGCCTATTGGTTTGTTGATTTGTTGGCTTGTTGGCAACTTAGTTTGTTGGTTTGTTGGTTTGTTGGTTTGTTGGTTTGTTGGCTTGTTGGCTTCTTGGTTTGTTGGTTAGTTCGTTTGTTGGTTTGTTAGTTTGTTGGCTTGTTGGTTTGTTGGCTTGTTGGTTTGTTGGTATGTTGGTTTATTTGTTTGTTGGCTTGTTGGCTTGTTAGTTTGTTGGTTTGTTGGCTTGTTGGTTTGTTGGTTTGTTGATTTGTTGGCTTGTTGGTTCGTTGGCTTGTTGGTTTGTTGGTTTGTTGGTTTGTTGGTTTGTTGGCTTGTTGGTTACTTAGTTTGTTGGTTTGTTGGTTTGTTGGTTTGTTGGCTTGTTGGCTTGTTGGCTTGTTGATTTGTTGGTTTGTTGGTTTTTTGGTTTTTTGGTTTGTTGGCTTGTTGGTTTGTTGGTTTGTTGGTTTGTTGGCTTGTTGGCTTGTTGGTTTGTTGGTTTGTTGGCTTGTTGGTTTGTTGGTTTGTTGGCTTGTTGGCTTGTTGCTTTGTTGGTTTGTAGGTTTGTTGGCTTGTTGGCTTGTTGTTTTGTTAGTTTGTTGGCTTTTTGGTTACTTGGTTTGTTGGTTTGTTGGTTTGTTGGCTTGTTGGTTTGTTGGCTTGTTGGTTCGTTGGTTTGTTGGTTTGTTCGCTTGTTGGTTTGTTGGTTTGTTGGCTTGTTGGTTTGTTGGTTTGTTGGTTTGTTGGTTTGTTGGTTTGTTGGCTTGTTGGTTTGTTGGTTTGTTGGCTTGTTGGTTTGTTGGTTTGTTGGTTTGTTGGCTTGTTGGCTTGTTGGTTTGTTGGTTTGTTAGCTTGTTGGTTTGTTGGTTTGTTGGCTTGTTGGCTTGCAGCTTTGTTGGTTAGTTGGTTTGTTGGCTTGTTGGCTTTTTGGTTTGTTAGTTTGTTGGCTTTTTGGTTACTTGGTTTGTTGGTTTGTTGGTTTGTTGCCTTGTTGGTTTGTTGGCTTGTTGGTTTGTTGGTTTGTTGGTTTGTTGGCTTGTTGGCTTGTTGGTTTGTTGGTTTGTTGGTTTGTTGGTTTGTTGGTTTGTTGGTTTGTTTGTTTTTTGGTTTGTTGGTTTGTTGGTTTGTTAGCTTGTTGGTTTGTTGGTTTGTTGGCTTGTTGGCTTGTTGGTTTGTTGGTTTGTTGGCTTGTTGATTACTTAGTTTGTTGGTTTGTTGGTTTGTTGGTTTGTTGGCTTGTTGGCTTGTTGGTTTGTTGGTTAGTTCGTTTGTTGGTTTGTTAGTTTGTTCGTTTGTTGGCTTGTTGGCTTGTTGGTTTGTTGGTTTTTTGGTTTGTTGGTTTATTTGTTTGTTGGTTTGTTGGCTTGTTGGTTTGTTGGTTTGTTGGTTTGTTGGTTTGTTGGTTTGTTTGTTTGTTGGCTTGTTAGTTTGTTGGTTTGTTGGTTTGTTGGTTTGTTGGCTTGTTGGCTTCTTGGTTTGTTGGTTTGTTGGTTACTTGGTTTGTTGGTTTGTTGGCTTGTTGGTTTGTTTGCATGTTGGTTTGTTGGTTTTTTGGTATGTTGGCTTGTTGGTTTGTTGGTTTGTTGGCTTGTTGGCTTGTTGGTTTGTTGGTTTGTTGGTTTGTTGGTTTGTTGGTTTGTTGGTTTGTTGGTTTATTTGTTTATTGGTTTGTAGGTTTGTTGGATTGTTGGTTTGTTGGTTTGTTGGTTTGTTGGTTTGTTGGTTTGTTGGTTTGTTCGTTTGTTTGTTTGTTGGTTAATTGGTTTGCTGGTTTGTTGGTTTGTTGGCTTGTTGGTTTGTTGGCTTGTTGGTTTGTTTGTTTGTTGGTTTGTTGTCTTGTTGGTTTGTTGATTTGTTGGTTTGTTGGTTTGTTGGTTTGTTGCTTTTTTGGTTTGTTGGTTTGTTGGTTTGTTGGCTTGTTGGTTTGTTGGTTTGTTGGCTTGTTGGCTTGTTCGTTTGTTGGTTTGTTGGCTTGTTTGTTACTTAGTTTGTTGGTTTGTTGGCTTGTTGGTTTGTTGGTTTGTTGGCTTGTTGGCTTGTTGGTTTGTTGGTTTGTTGGCTTGTTGGCTTGTTGGTTTGTTGGCTTGTCCGTTTCTTGGTTTGTTGGCTTGTTGGTTTGTTGGTTTGTTGGTTTGTTGGTTTGTTGGCTTGTTGGCTTGTTGGTTTGTTGGTTTGTTGGCTTGTTGGTTTGTTGGTTTGTTGGCTTGTTGGCTTGTTGCTTTGTTCGTTTGATGGTTTGTTGGTTTGTTAGTTTTTTGGTTTGTTGGTTTTTTGGTTTGTTGCTTTGTTGGTGTGTTGGTTTGTTGGCTTGTTGGCTTGTTGGTTTGTTGGCTTGTTGTTTTGTTAGTTTGTTGGCTTTTTGGTTACTTGGTTTGTTGGTTTGTTGGCTTGTTGGCTTGTTGGTTTGTTGCTTTGTTCGTTTGATGGATTGTTGGTTTGTTGGTTACTTGGTTTGTTGGCTTGTTGGTTTGTTGGTTTGTTGGCTTGTTGGCTTGTTGGTTTGTTGGTTTGTTGGCTTGTTGGTTTGTTGGCTTGTTAGCTTTTTGGTTTGTTGGTTTGTTGGCTTGTTGGCTTGTTGTTTTGTTGGTTTGTTGGTTTGTTGGTTTATTTGTTTGTTGGTTTGTTGGCTCGTTGGTTTGTTGGTTTGTTGGCTTGTTGGCTTGTTGGTTTGTTGGTTTGTTGGTTTGTTGGTTTGTTGGTTTGTTGGTTTGTTGGTTTGTTGGTTTGTTGGTTTGTTGGTTTGTTGGTTTGTTGGTTTGTTGGCTTGTTGGTTTGTTGGTTTGTTGGCTTGTTGGCTTGTTGGTTTGTTGGTTTGTTGGTTTGTTGGCTTGTTGGTTTGTTGGTTTGTTGGCTTGTTGGTTTGTTGGTTTGTTGGTTTGTTGGCTTGTTGGCTTGTTGGCTTGTTGGTTTGTTGGTTTGTTGGCTTGTTGGTTTGTTGGTTTGTTGGCTTGTTGGCTAGATGCTTTGTTCGTTTGATGGTTTGTTGGTTTGTTGGTTTTTTGGTTTGTTGGTTTTTTGGTTTGTTGCTTTGTTGGTTTGTTGGTTTGTTGGTTTGTTGGCTTGTTGGTTTGTTGCTTTGTTCGTTTGATGGTTTGTTGATTTGTTGGTTACTTGGTTTGTTGGTTTGTTTGTTTGTTGGCTTGTTGGTTTGTTGGCTTGTTGGTTTGTTGGTTTGTTGGTTTGTTGGCTTGTTGGTTTGTTGGTTTGTTGGTTTGTTGGTTTGTTGGTTTGTTGGTTTGTTGGTTTGTTGGTTTGTTGGTTTGTTGGCTTGTTGGCTTGTTGGTTTGTTGGTTTGTTGGTTTGTTGGTTTGTTGGTTTGTTGGTTTGTTGGTTTTTTGGTTTTTTGGTTTGTTGGTTTATTTGTTTGTTGGCTTGTTGGTTTGTTGGTTTGTTGGTTTGTTTGTTTGTTGGCTTGTTTGTTTGTTGGCTTGTTGGTTTGTTGGCTTGTTGGCTTGTTGGTTTGTTGGTTTTTTTGGTTTGTTGGTTTATTTGTTTGTTGGTTTGTTGGTTTGTTGGCTTGTTGGTTTGTTGGTTTGTTGGGTTGTTGGCTTGTTGGCTTGTTGGTTTGTTGGTTTGTTGGTTTGTTGGTTTGTTGGTTTGTTGGTTTGTTGGTTTTTTGGTTTTTTGGTTTGTTGGTTTATTTGTTTGTTGGTTTGTTCGCTTGTTGGTTTGTTGGTTTGTTGGTTTGTTGGTTTGTTGGCTTGTTTGTTTGTTGGCTTGTTGGCTTGTTGGCTTGTTGGTTTGTTGGTTTGTTGGCTTGTTGGTTTGTTGGGTTGTTGGCTTGTTGGCTAGTTGCTTTGTTCGTTTGATGGTTTGTTGGCTTGTTGGTGTTTTGGTTTGTTGGTTTTTTGGTTTGTTGGTTTGTTGGTTTGTTGGTTTGTTGGTTTGTTGGTTTGTTGGTTTGTTCGTTTGTTGGTTTGTTGGTTTTTTGGTTTGTCGGTTTGTTGGTTTATTTGTTTGTTGGTGTGTTGGTTTGTTGGTTTGTTGGTTTGTTCGTTTGTTGGCTTGTTGGCTTGTTTGTTTGTTGGTTTGTTGGTTTGTTGGTTTGGTGGCTTGTTCGTTTGTTGGTTTGTTGGCTTGTTGGTTTGTTGGTTTGTTGGTTTGTTGGCTTGTTGGCTTGTTGGTTTGTTGGTTTGTTTGCTTGTTGGTTTGTTGGTTTGTTGGCTTGTTGGCTTGTTGGCTTGTTGTTTTGTTGGTTTGTTGGTTTGTTGGCTTGTTGGTTTGTTGGTTTGTTGGTTTGTTAGTTTGTTGGCTTGTTGGTTACTTGGTTTGTTGGTTTGTTGGCTTGTTGGGTTGTTGGTTTGTTGGCTTCTTAGTTTGTTAGTTTGTTGGTTTGTTGGCTTGTTGGCTTGTTGTTTTGTTGGTTTGTTGGCCTGTTGGTTTGTTGGTTTGTTGGCTTGTTGGCTTGTTGGTTTGGTGGTTTGTTGGTTTGTTGCCTTGTTGGCTTGTTGGTTTGTTGGTTTGTTGGTTTGTTGGCTTGTTGGCTTTTTGCTTTGTTGGTTTGTTGGTTGGTTGGCTTATTGGCTTGTTGGTTTGTTAGTTTGTTGGCTTTTTGGTTACTTGGTTTGTTGGTTTGTTGGTTTGTTGGTTTGTTGGCTTGTAGGTTTGTTGGTTTGTTGGCTTGTTGGCTTGTTGGTTTGTTGATTTGTTGCCTTGTTGGTTTGTTGGTTTGTTGGTTTGTTGGTTTGTTGGTTTGTTGTCTTGTTGGCTTCTTGGTTTGTTGGTTAGTTCGTTTGTTGGTTTGTTAGTTTGTTGGCTTGTTGGTTTGTTGGCTTGTTGGTTTGTTGGTATGTTGGTTTATTTGTTTGTTGGTTTGTTGGCTTGTTAGTTTGTTGGTTTGTTGGCTTGTTGGTTTGTTGGCTTGTTGGTTTGTTGACTTGTTGGCTTGTTGGTTTGTTGGTTTGTTGGTTTGTTGGTTTGTTGGTTTGTTTGTTTGTTGGTTTGTTCGTTTGTTGGTTTGTTGGTTACTTGGTTTGTTGGTTTATTGGTTTATTGGTTTGTTGGTTTGTTGGCTTGTTGGTTTGTTGGTTTGTTGGTTTGTTGGTTTGCTGGTTTGTTGGTTTGTTGGTTTGCTGGTTTGTTGGCTTGTTGGTTTGTTGGTTTGTTGGTTTCTTGGTTTGTAGGTTTGTTCGTTTGTAGGTTTGTTGGTTTGTTGGTTTGTTGGCTTGTTGGTGTTTTGGTTTGTTGGTTTTTTGGTTTGTTGGTTTGTTGGTTTGTTAGTTTGTTGGTTTGTTCGTTTGTTTGTTTGTTGGTTTTTTGGTTTGTCGGTTTGTTGGTTTATTTGTTTGTTGGTTTGTTGGTTTGTTGGTTTGTTGGTTTGTTGGGTTGTTGGCTTGTTGGTTTGTTGGTTTGTTTGCTTGTTGGTTTGTTGGTTTGTTGGCTCGTTGGCTTGTTGCTTTGTTGGTTTGTTGGTTTGTTGGCTTGTTGGTTTGTTGGTTTGTTGGTTTTTTGGTTTGTTGGTTTGTTGGTTTGTTGGTTTATTTGTTTGTTGGTTTGTTGGTTTGTTGGTTTGTTGGTTTGTTGGTTTGTTGGTTTGTTGGTTTGTTGGCTTATTGGCTTGTTGGTTTGTTAGTTTGTAGGCTTTTTGGTTACTTGGTTTGTTGGTTTGTTGGTTTGTTGGTTTGTTGGCTTGTTGGTTTGTTGGTTTGTTGGCTTGTTGGCTTGTTGGTTTGTTGATTTGTTGCCTTGTTGGTAACTTAGTTTGTTGGTTTGTTGGTTTGTTGGTTTGTTGGTTTGTTGGCTTGTTGGCTTTTTGGTTTGTTGGTTAGTTCGTTTGTTGGTTTGTTAGTTTGTTGGCTTGTTGGTTTGTTGGCCTGTTGGTTTGTTGGTATGTTGGTTTATTTGTTTGTTGGTTTGTTGGCTTGTTAGTTTGTTGATTTGTTGGCTTGTTGGTTTGTTGGTTTGTTGGTTTGTTAGCTTGTTGGTTCGTTGGCTTGTTGGTTTGTTGGTTTGTTGGTTTGTTAGTTTGTTGGCTTGTTGGTTACTTAGTTTGTTGGTTTGTGGGTTTGTTGGTTTGTTGGCTTGTTGGCTTGTTGGCTTGTTGATTTGTTGGTTTGTTGGTTTTTTTATTTTTTTTGGTTTGTTGGCTTGTTGGTTTGTTGGTTTGTTGGTTTGTTGGCTTGTTGGCTTGTTGGTTTGTTGGTTTGTTTGCTTGTTGGTTTGTTGGTTTGTTGGCTTGTTGGCTTGTTGCTTTGTTGGTTTGTTGGTTTGTTGGCTTGTTGCCTTGTTGTTTTGTTAGTTTGTTGGCTTTTTGGTTACTTGGTTTGTTGGTTTGTTGGTTTGTCGGCTTGTTGGTTTGTCGGCTTGTTGGTTTGTTGGTTTGTTGGTTTGTTCGCTTGTTGGTTTGTTGGTTTGTTGGCTTGTTGGTTTGATGGTTTGTTGGTTTGTTGGTTTGTTGGCTTGTTGGTTTGTTGGTTTGTTGGCTTGTTGGTTTGTTGGTTTGTTGGTTTGTTGGCTTGTTGGCTTGTTGGTTTGTTGGTTTGTTGGCTTGTTGGTTTGTTGGTTTGTTGGCTTGTTGGCTTGTTGCTTTGTTGGTTTGTTGGTTTGTTGGCTTGTTGGCTTTTTGGTTTGTTAGTTTGTTGGCTTTTTGGTTACTTGGTTTGTTGGTTTGTTGGCTTGTTGGTTTGTTGGATTGTTGGTTTGTTGGTTTGTTGGTTTGTTGGTTTGTTGGCTTGTTGGCTTGTTGGTTTGTTGGTTTGTTGGTTTGTTGGTTTGTTGGTTTGTTGGTTTTTTGGTTTCTTGGTTTGTTGGTTTGTTGGCTTGTTGGTTTGTTGGTTTGTTGGCTTATTGGCTGTTTGGTTTGTTGGTTTGTTGGCTTGTTGGTTACTTAGTTTGTTGGTTTGTTGGTTTGTTGGTTTGTTGGCTTGTTGGCTTGTTGGTTTGTTGGTTAGTTCGTTTGTTGGTTTGTTAGCTTATTCGTTTATTGGCTTGTTGGCTTGTTGGTTTGTTGGTTTTTTGGTTTGTTGGTTTATTTGTTTGTTGGTTTGTTGGCTTGTTGGTTTGTTGGTTTGTTGGTTTGTTGGTTACTTAGTTTGTTGGTTTGTTGGTTTGTTGGCTTGTTGGTTTGTTGGCATGTTCGTTTGTTGGTTTGTTGGTATGTTGGCTTGTCGGTTTGTTGGTTTGTTGGCTTGTTGGCTTGTTGGTTTGTTGGTTTGTTGGTTTGTTGGTTTGTTGGTTTGTTGATTTGTTGGTTTGTTGGTTTGTTGGTTTATTTGTTTGTTGGTTTGTAGGTTTGTTGGTTTGTTGGTTTGTTGGTTTGTTGGTTTGTTGGTTTGTTGGTTTGTTGGTTTGTTCGTTTGTTGGTTAATTGGTTTGTTGGTTTGTTGGTTTGTTGGTTTGTTGGTTTGTTGGTTTGTTGGTTTGTTGGTTTGTTGGTTTGTTGGTTTATTTGTTTGTTGGTTTGTTGGTTTGTTGGTTTCTTGGTTTATTTGTTTGTTGGTTTGTTGGCTTGTTGGTTTGTTGTTTTGTTGGTTTGTTGGCTTGTTGGTTTGTTGGTTTGTTGGCTTGTTGGCTTGTTGGTTTATTGGCTTGTTGGTTTGTTAGTTTGTTGGTTTGTTTGCTTGTTGGTTTGTTGGTTTGTTGGTTTCCTGGTTTGTTGGTTTGTTGGTTTGTTGGTTTGTTGGTTTGTTGGTTTGTTGGTTTGTTGGTTTGTTGGTTTGTTGGTTTGTTGGTTTGTTGGTTGGTTTGTTGGTTTGTTGGTTTGTTCGTTTGTTGGCTTGTTTGTTTGTTGACTTGTTGGCTTGTTGGTTTGTTGGTTTGTTGGTTTGTTGGTTTGTTGGTTTGTTTGTTTGTTGGTTTGTTCGTTTGTTGGTTTGTTGGTTACTTGGTTTGTTGGTTTATTGGTTTATTGGTTTGTTGGTTTGTTGGCTTGTTGGTTTGTTGGTTTGTTGGTTTTTTGGTTTGCTGGTTTGTTGGTTTGTTGGTTTGCTGGTTTGTTGGCTTGTTGGTTTGTTGGTTTGTTGGTTTCTTGGTTTGTAGGTTTGTTCGTTTGTAGGTTTGTTGGTTTGTTGGTTTGTTGGCTTGTTGGTGTTTTGGTTTGTTGGTTTTTTGGTTTGTTGGTTTGTTGGTTTGTTAGTTTGTTGGTTTGTTCGTTTGTTTGTTTGTTGGTTTTTTGGTTTGTCGGTTTGTTGGTTTATTTGTTTGCTGGTTTGTTGGTTTGTTGGTTTGTTGGTTTGTTCGTTTGTTGGCTTGTTGGCTTGTTGGTTTGTTGGTTTGTTGGTTTGTTGGTTTGTTGGTTTGTTGTCTTGTTGGTTTGTTGGTTTGTTGGCTTGTTGGTTACTTGGTTTGTTGGTTTGTTGGTTTGTTGGTTTGCTGGTTTGTTGGTTTGTTGGTTTGCTGGTTTGTTGGCTTGTTGGTTTTTTGGTTTATTGGTTTCTTGGCTTGTAGGTTTGTTGGTTTGTTGGTTTGTTGGTTTGTTGGTTTGTTGGTTTGTTGGTTTGTTCGTTTGTTGGTTTGTTGGTTTTTTGGTTTGCCGGTTTGTTGGTTTATTTGTTTGTTGGTTTGTTGGTTTGCTCGTTTGTTGGCTTGTTGGCTAGTTGGCTTGTTGGTTTGTTGGTTTGTTGGTTTGTTGGTTTGTTGGTTTGTTGGTTTGTTGGCTTGTTGGTTTGTTGGTTTGTTGGCTTGTTGGTTTGTTGGTTTGTTGGTTTGTTGGCTTGTTGGCTTGTTGGTTTGTTGGTTTGTTTGCTTGTTGGTTTGTTGGTTTGTTGGCTTGTTGGCTTGTTGCTTTGTTGGTTTGTTGGTTTGTTGGCTTGTTGGTTTGTTGGTTTGTTGGTTTGTTGGTTTGTTTGTTTGTTGGTTTCCTGGTTTGTTGGTTTGTTGGTTTGTTGGTTTGTTAGTTGGTGGTTTGTTGGTTTGTTGGTTGGTTTGTTGGTTTGTTGGTTTGTTCGTTTGTTTGATTGTTGGTTTGTTGACTTGTTGGCTTGTTGGTTTGTTGGTTTGTTGGTTTGTTGGTTTGTTGGCTTGTTGGTTTGTTGGTTTGTGGGCTTGTTGGTTACTTGGTTTGTTGGTTTGTTGGCTTGTTGGTTTGCTGGTTTGTTGGTTTGTTGGTTTGTTGGTTTCTTGGTTTGTAGGTTTGTTGGTTTGTTGGTTTGTTGGTTTGTTGGTTTGTTGGTTTGTTGGCTTGTTGGTGTTTTGGTTTGTTGGTTTTTTGGTTTGTTGGTTTGTTGGTTTGTTGGTTTGTTGGTTTGTTGGTTTGTTGGCTTGTTGGTTTGTTGGTTTGTTGGCTTGTTGGTTTGTTGGTTTGTTGGTTTGTTGGCTTGTTGGCTTGTTGGTTTGTTGGTTTGTTGGCTTGTTGGTTTGTTGGTTTGTTGGCTTGTTGGCTTCTTGCTTTGTTGGTTTGTTGGTTTGTTGGCTTGTTGGCTTTTTGGTTTGTTAGTTTGTTGGCTTTTTGGTTACTTGGTTTGTTGGTTTGTTGGCTTGTTGGTTTGTTGGATTGTTGGTTTGTTGGTTTGTTGGTTTGTTGGTTTGTTGGCTTGTTGGCTTGTTGGTTTGTTGGTTTGTTGGTTTGTTGGTTTGTTGGTTTGTTGGTTTTTTGGTTTCTTGGTTTGTTGGTTTGTTGGCTTGTTGGTTTGTTGGTTTGTTGGCTTATTGGCTGTTTGGTTTGTTGGTTTGTTGGCTTGTTGGTTACTTAGTTTGTTGGTTTGTTGGTTTGTTGGTTTGTTGGCTTGTTGGCTTGTTGGTTTGTTGGTTAGTTCGTTTGTTGGTTTGTTAGTTTATTCGTTTATTGGCTTGTTGGCTTGTTGGTTTGTTGGTTTTTTGGTTTGTTGGTTTATTTGTTTGTTGGTTTGTTGGCTTGTTGGTTTGTTGGTTTGTTGGTTTGTTGGTTACTTAGTTTGTTGGTTTGTTGGTTTGTTGGCTTGTTGGTTTGTTGGCATGTTGGTTTGTTGGTTTGTTGGTATGTTGGCTTGTCGGTTTGTTGGTTTGTTGGCTTGTTGGCTTGTTGGTTTGTTGGTTTGTTGGTTTGTTGGTTTGTTGGTTTGTTGATTTGTTGGTTTGTTGGTTTGTTGGTTTATTTGTTTGTTGGTTTGTAGGTTTGTTGGTTTGTTGGTTTGTTGGTTTGTTGGTTTGTTGGTTTGTTGGTTTGTTCGTTTGTTGGTTAATTGGTTTGTTGGTTTGTTGGTTTGTTGGTTTGTTGGTTTGTTGGTTTGTTGGTTTGTTGGTTTGTTGGTTTGTTGGTTTGTTGGTTTATTTGTTTGTTGGTTTGTTGGTTTGTTGGTTTCTTGGTTTATTTGTTTGTTGGTTTGTTGGCTTGTTGGTTTGTTGGTTTGTTGGTTTGTTGGCTTGTTGGTTTGTTGGTTTGTTGGCTTGTTGGCTTGTTGGTTTATTGGCTTGTTGGTTTGTTAGTTTGTTGGTTTGTTTGCTTGTTGGTTTGTTGGTTTGTTGGTTTCCTGGTTTGTTGGTTTGTTGGTTTGTTGGTTTGTTGGTTCGTTGGTTTGTTGGTTTGTTGGTTTGTTGGTTTGTTGGTTTGTTGGTTTGTTGGTTGGTTTGTTGGTTTGTTGGTTTGTTCGTTTGTTGGCTTGTTTTTTTGTTGACTTGTTGGCTTGTTGGTTTGTTGGTTTGTTGGTTTGTTGGTTTGTTGGTTTGTTTGTTTGTTGGTTTGTTCGTTTGTTGGTTTGTTGGTTACTTGGTTTGTTGGTTTATTGGTTTATTGGTTTGTTGGTTTGTTGGCTTGTTGGTTTGTTGATTTGTTGGTTTTTTGGTTTGCTGGTTTGTTGGTTTGTTGGTTTGCTGGTTTGTTGGCTTGTTGGTTTTTTGGTTTGTTGGTTTCTTGGTTTGTAGGTTTGTTCGTTTGTAGGTTTGTTGGTTTGTTGGTTTGTTGGCTTGTTGGTGTTTTGGTTTGTTGGTTTTTTGGTTTGTTGGTTTGTTGGTTTGTTAGTTTGTTGGTTTGTTCGTTTGTTTGTTTGTTGGTTTTTTGGTTTGTCGGTTTGTTGGTTTATTTGTTTGCTGGTTTGTTGGTTTGTTGGTTTGTTGGTTTGTTCGTTTGTTGGCTTGTTGGCTTGTTGGTTTGTTGGTTTGTTGGTTTGTTGGTTTGTTGTCTTGTTGGTTTGTTGGTTTGTTGGCTTGTTGGTTACTTGGTTTGTTGGTTTGTTGGTTTGTTGGTTTGTTGGTTTGCTGGTTTGTTGGTTTGTTGGTTTGCTGGTTTGTTGGCTTGTTGGTTTTTTGGTTTATTGGTTTCTTGGCTTGTAGGTTTGTTGGTTTGTTGGTTTGTTGGTTTGTTGGTTTGTTGGTTTGTTGGTTTGTTGGTTTGTTCGTTTGTTGGTTTGTTGGTTTTTTGGTTTGCCGGTTTGTTGGTTTATTTGTTTGTTGGTTTGTTGGTTTGCTCGTTTGTTGGCTTGTTGGCTAGTTGGCTTGTTGGTTTGTTGGTTTGTTGGTTTGTTGGTTTGTTGGTTTGTTGGTTTGTTGGCTTGTTGGTTTGTTGGTTTGTTGGCTTGTTGGTTTGTTGGTTTGTTGGTTTGTTGGCTTGTTGGCTTGTTGGTTTGTTGGTTTGTTTGCTTGTTGGTTTGTTGGTTTGTTGGCTTGTTGGCTTGTTGCTTTGTTGGTTTGTTGGTTTGTTGGCTTGTTGGTTTGTTGGTTTGTTGGTTTGTTGGTTTGTTTGTTTGTTGGTTTCCTGGTTTGTTGGTTTGTTGGTTTGTTGGTTTGTTAGTTGGTGGTTTGTTGGTTTGTTGGTTGGTTTGTTGGTTTGTTGGTTTGTTCGTTTGTTTGATTGTTGGTTTGTTGACTTGTTGGCTTGTTGGTTTGTTGGTTTGTTGGTTTGTTGGTTTGTTGGCTTGTTGGTTTGTTGGTTTGTGGGCTTGTTGGTTACTTGGTTTGTTGGTTTGTTGGCTTGTTGGTTTGCTGGTTTGTTGGTTTGTTGGTTTGTTGGTTTCTTGGTTTGTAGGTTTGTTGGTTTGTTGGTTTGTTGGTTTGTTGGTTTGTTGGTTTGTTGGCTTGTTGGTGTTTTGGTTTGTTGGTTTTTTGGTTTGTTGGTTTGTTGGTTTGTTGGTTTGTTGGTTTGTTGGCTTGTTGGTTTGTTGGTTTGTTGGCTTGTTGGTTTGTTGGTTTGTTGGTTTGTTGGCTTGTTGGCTTGTTGGTTTGTTGGTTTGTTGGCTTGTTGGTTTGTTGGTTTGTTGGCTTGTTGGCTTGTTGCTTTGTTGGTTTGTTGGTTTGTTGGCTTGTTGGCTTTTTGGTTTGTTAGTTTGTTGGCTTTTTGGTTACTTGGTTTGTTGGTTTGTTGGCTTGTTGGTTTGTTGGATTGTTGGTTTGTTGGTTTGTTGGTTTGTTGGTTTGTTGGCTTGTTGGCTTGTTGGTTTGTTGGTTTGTTGGTTTGTTGGTTTGTTGGTTTGTTGGTTTTTTGGTTTCTTGGTTTGTTGGTTTGTTGGCTTGTTGGTTTGTTGGTTTGTTGGCTTATTGGCTGTTTGGTTTGTTGGTTTGTTGGCTTGTTGGTTACTTAGTTTGTTGGTTTGTTGGTTTGTTGGTTTGTTGGCTTGTTGGCTTGTTGGTTTGTTGGTTAGTTCGTTTGTTGGTTTGTTAGTTTATTCGTTTATTGGCTTGTTGGCTTGTTGGTTTGTTGGTTTTTTGGTTTGTTGGTTTATTTGTTTGTTGGTTTGTTGGCTTGTTGGTTTGTTGGTTTGTTGGTTTGTTGGTTACTTAGTTTGTTGGTTTGTTGGTTTGTTGGCTTGTTGGTTTGTTGGCATGTTGGTTTGTTGGTTTGTTGGTATGTTGGCTTGTCGGTTTGTTGGTTTGTTGGCTTGTTGGCTTGTTGGTTTGTTGGTTTGTTGGTTTGTTGGTTTGTTGGTTTGTTGATTTGTTGGTTTGTTGGTTTGTTGGTTTATTTGTTTGTTGGTTTGTAGGTTTGTTGGTTTGTTGGTTTGTTGGTTTGTTGGTTTGTTCGTTTGTTGGTTAATTGGTTTGTTGGTTTGTTGGTTTGTTGGTTTGTTGGTTTGTTGGTTTGTTGGTTTGTTGGTTTGTTTGTTTGTTGGTTTGTTGGTTTATTTGTTTGTTGGTTTGTTGGTTTGTTGGTTTCTTGGTTTATTTGTTTGTTGGTTTGTTGGCTTGTTGGTTTGTTGGTTTGTTGGTTTGTTGGCTTGTTGGTTTGTTGGTTTGTTGGCTTGTTGGCTTGTTGGTTTATTGGCTTGTTGGTTTGTTAGTTTGTTGGTTTGTTTGCTTGTTGGTTTGTTGGTTTGTTGGTTTCCTGGTTTGTTGGTTTGTTGGTTTGTTGGTTTGTTGGTTTGTTGGTTTGTTGGTTTGTTGGTTTGTTGGTTTGTTGGTTTGTTGGTTGGTTTGTTGGTTTGTTGGTTTGTTCGTTTGTTGGCTTGTTTTTTTGTTGACTTGTTGGCTTGTTGGTTTGTTGGTTTGTTGGTTTGTTGGTTTGTTGGTTTGTTTGTTTGTTGGTTTGTTCGTTTGTTGGTTTGTTGGTTACTTGGTTTGTTGGTTTATTGGTTTATTGGTTTGTTGGTTTGTTGGCTTGTTGGTTTGTTGATTTGTTGGTTTTTTGGTTTGCTGGTTTGTTGGTTTGTTGGTTTGCTGGTTTGTTGGCTTGTTGGTTTGTTGGTTTGTTGGTTTCTTGGTTTGTAGGTTTGTTCGTTTGTAGGTTTGTTGGTTTGTTGGTTTGTTGGCTTGTTGGTGTTTTGGTTTGTTGGTTTTTTGGTTTGTTGGTTTGTTGGTTTGTTAGTTTGTTGGTTTGTTCGTTTGTTTGTTTGTTGGTTTTTTGGTTTGTCGGTTTGTTGGTTTATTTGTTTGCTGGTTTGTTGGTTTGTTGGTTTGTTGGTTTGTTCGTTTGTTGGCTTGTTGGCTTGTTGGTTTGTTGGTTTGTTGGTTTGTTGGTTTGTTGTCTTGTTGGTTTGTTGGTTTGTTGGCTTGTTGGTTACTTGGTTTGTTGGTTTGTTGGTTTGTTGGTTTGCTGGTTTGTTGGTTTGTTGGTTTGCTGGTTTGTTGGCTTGTTGGTTTTTTGGTTTATTGGTTTCTTGGCTTGTAGGTTTGTTGGTTTGTTGGTTTGTTGGTTTGTTGGTTTGTTGGTTTGTTGGTTTGTTCGTTTGTTGGTTTGTTGGTTTTTTGGTTTGCCGGTTTGTTGGTTTATTTGTTTGTTGGTTTGTTGGTTTGCTCGTTTGTTGGCTTGTTGGCTAGTTGGCTTGTTGGTTTGTTGGTTTGTTGGTTTGTTGGTTTGTTGGTTTGTTGGTTTGTTGGCTTGTTGGTTTGTTGGTTTGTTGGCTTGTTGGTTTGTTGGTTTGTTGGTTTGTTGGCTTGTTGGCTTGTTGGTTTGTTGGTTTGTTTGCTTGTTGGTTTGTTGGTTTGTTGGCTTGTTGGCTTGTTGCTTTGTTGGTTTGTTGGTTTGTTGGCTTGTTGGCTTGTTGGTTTGTTGGTTTGTTGGTTTGTTTGTTTGTTGGTTTCCTGGTTTGTTGGTTTGTTGGTTTGTTGGTTTGTTAGTTGGTGGTTTGTTGGTTTGTTGGTTGGTTTGTTGGTTTGTTGGTTTGTTCGTTTGTTTGATTGTTGGTTTGTTGACTTGTTGGCTTGTTGGTTTGTTGGTTTGTTGGTTTGTTGGTTTGTTGGCTTGTTGGTTTGTTGGTTTGTGGGCTTGTTGGTTACTTGGTTTGTTGGTTTGTTGGCTTGTTGGTTTGCTGGTTTGTTGGTTTGTTGGTTTGTTGGTTTGTTGGTTTGTAGGTTTGTTGGTTTGTTGGTTTGTTGGTTTGTTGGTTTGTTGGTTTGTTGGCTTGTTGGTGTTTTGGTTTGTTGGTTTTTTGGTTTGTTGGTTTGTTGGTTTGTTGGTTTGTTGGTATGTTCGTTTGTTGGTTTGTTGGTTTTTTGGTTTGTCGGTTTGTTGGTTTATTTGTTTGTTGGTGTGTTGGTTTGTTGGTTTGTTGGTTTGTTCGTTTGTTTGCTTGTTGGCTTGTTGGTTTGTTGGTTTGTTAGTTTGTTGGTTTGGTGGCTTGTTGGTTTGTTGGTTTGTTGGCTTGTTGGTTTGTTGGTTTGTTGGTTTGTTGGCTTGTTGGCTTGTTGGTTTGTTGGTTTGTTTGCTTGTTGGTTTGTTGGTTTGTTGGCTTGTTGGCTTGTTGGCTTGTTGTTTTGTTGGTTTGTTAGTTGGTGGTTTGTTGGTTGGTTTGTTGGTTTGTTGGTTTGTTCGTTTGTTGGCTTGTTGGTTTGTTGACTTGTTGGCTTGTTGGTTTGTTGGTTTGTTAATTTGTTGATTTGTTGGTTTGTTTGTTTGTTGCGTTTGTTGGTTTGTTGGTTACTTGGTTTGCTGGTTTGTTGGTTTATTGGTTTGTGGTTTGTTGGCTTGTTGGTTTGTTGGTTTTTTGGTTTCTGGTTTGTTGGTTTGTTGGTTTGCTGGTTTGTTGGCTTGTTGGTTTGTTGGTTTGTTGGTGTCTTGGTTTGTAGGTTTGTTGGTTTGTTGGTTTGTTGGTTTGTTGGTTTGTTGGTTTGTTGGTTTGTTGGCTTGTTGGTGTTTTGGTTTGTTGGTTTTTTGGTTTGTTGGTTTGTTGGTTTGTTGGTTTGTTGGTTTGTTCGTTTGTTGGTTTGTTGGTTTTTTGGTTTGTCGGTTTGTTGGTTTATTTGTTTGTTGGTTTGTTGGTTTGTTGGTTTGTTGGTTTGTCGGTTTGTTCGTTTGTTGGCTTGTTGGCTTGTTGGTTTGTTGGTTTGTTGGTTTGTTGGCTTGTTGGTTTGTTGGTTTGTGGGCTTGTTGGTTACTTGGTTTGTTGGTTTGTTGGCTTGTTGGTTTGCTGGTTTGTTGGTTTGCTGGTTTGTTGGTTTCTTGGTTTGTAGGTTTGTTGGTTTGTTGGTTTGTTGGTTTGTTGGTTTGTTGGCTTGTTGGTGTTTTGGTTTGTTGGTTTTTTGGTTTGTTGGTTTGTTGGTTTGTTGGTTTGTTGGTATGTTCGTTTGTTGGTTTGTTGGTTTTTTGGTTTGTCGGTTTGTTTGTTTGTTTGTTTGTTGGTGTGTTGGTTTGTTGGTTTGTTGGTTTGTTCGTTTGTTGGCTTGTTGGCTTGTTGGTTTGTTGGTTTGTTGGTTTGTTGGTTTGGTGGCTTGTTGGTTTGTTGGTTTGTTGGCTTGTTGGTTTGTTGGTTTGTTGGTTTGTTGGCTTGTTGGCTTGTTGGTTTGTTGGTTTGTTTGCTTGTTGGTTTGTTGGTTTGTTGGCTTGTTGGCTTGTTGGCTTGTTGGTTTGTTGGTTTGTTGGCTTGTTGGTTTGTTGGTTTGTTGATTTGTTAGTTTGTTGGCTTGTTGGTTACTTGGTTTGTTGGTTTGTTGGCTTGTTGGGTTGTTGGTTTGTTGGCTTCTTGGTTTGTTAGTTTGTTGGTTTGTTGGCTTGTTGGCTTGTTGTTTTGTTGGTTTGTTGGCCTGTTGGTTTGTTGGTTTTTTGGCTTGTTGGCTTGTTGGTTTGGTGGTTTGTTGGTTTGTTGCCTTGTTGGCTTGTTGGTTTGTTGGTTTGTTGGTTTGTTGGCTTGTTGGCTTGTTGCTTTGTTGGTTTGTTGGTTTGTTGGCTCATTGGCTTGTTGGTTTGTTAGTTTGTTGGCTTTTTGGTTACTTGGTTTGTTGGTTTGTTGGTTTGTTGGTTTGTTGGCTTGTTGGTTTGTTGGTTTGTTGGCTTGTTGGCTTGTTGGTTTGTTGATTTGTTGGCTTGTTGGCAACTTAGTTTGTTGGTTTGTTGGTTTGTTGGTTTGTTGGTTTGTTGGCTTGTTGGCTTCTTGGTTTGTTGGTTAGTTCGTTTGTTGGTTTGTTAGTTTGTTGGCTTGTTGGTTTGTTGGCTTGTTGGTTTGTTGGTATGTTGGTTTATTTGTTTGTTGGTTTGTTGGCTTGTTAGTTTGTTGGTTTGTTGGCTTGTTGGTTTGTTGGTTTGTTGATTTGTTGGCTTGTTGGTTCGTTGGCTTGTTGGTTTGTTGGTTTGTTGGTTTGTTGGTTTGTTGGCTTGTTGGTTACTTAGTTTGTTGGTTTGTTGGTTTGTTGGTTTGTTGGCTTGTTGGCTTGTTGGCTTGTTGATTTGTTGGTTTGTTGGTTTTTTGGTTTTTTGGTTTGTTGGCTTGTTGGTTTGTTGGTTTGTTGGTTTGTTGGCTTGTTGGCTTGTTGGTTTGTTGGTTTGTTGGCTTGTTGGTTTGTTGGTTTGTTGGCTTATTGGTTTGTTGCTTTGTTGGTTTGTAGGTTTGTTGGCTTGTTGGCTTGTTGTTTTGTTAGTTTGTTGGCTTTTTGGTTACTTGGTTTGTTGGTTTGTTGGTTTGTTGGCTTGTTGGTTTGTTGGCTTGTTGGTTTGTTGGTTTGTTGGTTTGTTCGCTTGTTGGTTTGTTGGTTTGTTGGCTTGTTGGTTTGTTGGTTTGTTGGTTTTTTGGTTTGTTGGTTTGTTGGCTTGTTGGTTTGTTGGTTTGTTGGCTTGTTGGTTTGTTGGTTTGTTGGTTTGTTGGCTTGTTGGCTTGTTGGTTTGTTGGTTTGTTGGCTTGTTGGTTTGTTGGTTTGTTGGCTTGTTGGCTTGCTGCTTTGTTGGTTAGTTGGTTTGTTGGCTTGTTGGCTTTTTGGTTTGTTAGTTTGTTGGCTTTTTGGTTACTTGGTTTGTTGGTTTGTTGGTTTGTTGCCTTGTTGGTTTGTTGGCTTGTTGGTTTGTTGGTTTGTTGGTTTGTTGGCTTGTTGGCTTGTTGGTTTGTTGGTTTGTTGGTTTGTTGGTTTGTTGGTTTGTTGGTTTGTTTGTTTTTTGGTTTGTTGGTTTGTTGGTTTGTTAGCTTGTTGGTTTGTTGGTTTGTTGGCTTGTTGGCTTGTTGGTTTGTTGGTTTGTTGGCTTGTTGATTACTTAGTTTGTTGGTTTGTTGGTTTGTTGGTTTGTTGGCTTGTTGGCTTGTTTGTTTGTTTGTTAGTTCGTTTGTTGGTTTGTTAGTTTGTTCGTTTGTTGGCTTGTTGGCTTGTTGGTTTGTTGGTTTTTTGGTTTGTTGGTTTATTTGTTTGTTGGTTTGTTGGTTTGTTGGTTTGTTGGTTTGTTGGTTTGTTTGTTTGTTGGCTTGTTAGTTTGTTGGTTTGTTGGTTTGTTGGTTTGTTGGCTTGTTGGCTTCTTGGTTTGTTGGTTTGTTGGTTACTTGGTTTGTTGGTTTGTTGGCTTGTTGGTTTGTTGGCATGTTGGTTTGTTGGTTTGTTGGTATGTTGGCTTGTTGGTTTGTTGGTTTGTTGGCTTGTTGGCTTGTTGGTTTGTTGGTTTGTTGGTTTGTTGGTTTGTTGGTTTGTTGGTTTGTTGGTTTATTTGTTTATTGGTTTGTAGGTTTGTTGGTTTGTTGGTTTGTTGGTTTGTTGGTTTGTTGGTTTGTTGGTTTGTTGGTTTGTTCGTTTGTTTGTTTGTTGGTTAATTGGTTTGTTGGTTTGTTGGTTTGTTGGCTTGTTGGTTTGTTGGCTTGTTGGTTTGTTTGTTTGTTGGTTTGTTGTCTTGTTGGTTTGTTGATTTGTTGGTTTGTTGGTTTGTTGGTTTGTTGCTTTTTTGGTTTGTTGGTTTGTTGGTTTGTTGGCTTGTTGGTTTGTTGGTTTGTTGGCTTGTTGGCTTGTTCGTTTGTTGGTTTGTTGGCTTGTTTGTTACTTAGTTTGTTGGTTTGTTGGCTTGTTGGTTTGTTGGTTTGTTGGCTTGTTGGCTTGTTCGTTTGTTGGTTTGTTGGCTTGTTGGCTTGTTGGTTTGTTAGCTTGTCGGTTTCTTGGTTTGTTGGCTTGTTGGTTTGTTGGTTTGTTGGTTTGTTGGTTTGTTGGCTTGTTGGCTTGTTGGTTTGTTGGTTTGTTGGCTTGTTGGTTTGTTGGTTTGTTGGCTTGTTGGCTTGTTGCTTTGTTCGTTTGATGGTTTGTTGGTTTGTTAGTTTTTTGGTTTGTTGGTTTTTTGGTTTGTTGCTTTGTTGGTTTGTTGGTTTGTTGGCTTGTTGGCTTGTTGGTTTGTTGGCTTGTTGTTTTGTTAGTTTGTTGGCTTTTTGGTTACTTGGTTTGTTGGTTTGTTGGCTTGTTGGCTTGTTGGTTTGTTGCTTTGTTCGTTTGATGGATTGTTGGTTTGTTGGTTACTTGGTTTGTTGGCTTGTTGGTTTGTTGGTTTGTTGGCTTGTTGGCTTGTTGGTTTGTTGTTTTGTTGTCTTGTTGGTTTGTTGGATTGTTAGCTTTTTGGTTTGTTGGTTTGTTGGCTTGTTGGCTTGTTGTTTTGTTGGTTTGTTGGTTTGTTGGTTTATTTGTTTGTTGGTTTGTTGGCTCGTTGGTTTGTTGGTTTGTTGGCTTGTTGGCTTGTTGGTTTGTTGGTTTGTTGGTTTGTTGGTTTGTTGGTTTGTTGGTTTGTTGGTTTGTTGGTTTGTTGGTTTGTTGGTTTGTTGGCTTGTTGGTTTGTTGGTTTGTTGGCTTGTTGGCTTGTTGGTTTGTTGGTTTGTTGGTTTGTTGGTTTGTTGGCTTGTTGGTTTGTTGGTTTGTTGGCTTGTTGGTTTGTTGGTTTGTTGGTTTGTTGGCTTGTTGGCTTGTTGGCTTGTTGGTTTGTTGGTTTGTTTGCTTGTTGGTTTGTTGGTTTGTTGGCTTGTTGGCTAGTTGCTTTGTTCGTTTGATGGTTTGTTGGTTTGTTGGTTTTTTGGTTTGTTGGTTTTTTGGTTTGTTGCTTTGTTGGTTTGTTGGTTTGTTGGCTTGTTGGCTTGTTGGTTTGTTGGCTTATTGATTTGTTAGTTTGTTGGCTTTTTGGTTACTTGGTTTGTTGGTTTGTTGGCTTGTTGGTTTGTTGCTTTGTTCGTTTGATGGTTTGTTGATTTGTTGGTTACTTGGTTTGTTGGTTTGTTTGTTTGTTGGCTTGTTGGTTTGTTGGCTTGTTGGTTTGTTGGTTTGTTGGTTTGTTGGCTTGTTGGCTTGTTGGTTTGTTGGTTTGTTGGTTTGTTGGTTTGTTGGTTTGTTGGTTTGTTGGTTTGTTGGTTTGTTGGTTTGTTGGTTTGTTGGCTTGTTGGCTTGTTGGTTTGTTGGTTTGTTGGTTTGTTGGTTTGTTGGTTTGTTGGTTTGTTGGTTTTTTGGTTTTTTGGTTTGTTGGTTTATTTGTTTGTTGGTTTGTTGGCTTGTTGGTTTGGTGGTTTGTTGGTTTGTTTGTTTGTTGGCTTGTTTGTTTGTTGGCTTGTTGGTTTGTTGGCTTGTTGGCTTGTTGGTTTGTTGGTTTTTTTGGTTTGTTGGTTTATTTGTTTGTTGGTTTGTTGGTTTGTTGGCTTGTTCGTTTGTTGGTTTGTTGGGTTGTTGGCTTGTTGGCTTGTTGGTTTGTTGGTTTGTTGGTTTGTTGGTTTGTTGGTTTGTTGGTTTGTTGGTTTTTTGGTTTTTTGGTTTGTTGGTTTATTTGTTTGTTGGTTTGTTGGCTTGTTGGTTTGTTGGTTTGATGGTTTGTTGGTTTGTTGGCTTGTTTGTTTGTTGGCTTGTTGGTTTGTTGGCTTGTTGGCTTGTTGGTTTGTTGGTTTTTTTGGTTTGTTGGTTTATTTGTTTGTTGGTTTGTTGGCTTGTTGGTTTGTTGGTTTGTTGGTTTGTTGGTTTGTTGGCTTTTTGGTTTGTTGGTTTGCTGGTTTGTTGGCTTGTTGGCTTGTTGGTTTGTTGGTTTGTTGGCAGGTTGGCTTGTTGGTTTGTTGGTTAGTTCGTTTGTTGGTTTGTTAGTTTTTTGGTTTGTTAGTTTGTTGGCTTGTTGGCTTGTTCGTTTGTTGGTTTATTGGCTTGTTGGTTTGTTGGCTTGTTGGTTCGTTGGCTTGTTGGTTTGTTGGTTTGTTGGTTTGTTGGCTAGTTGGTTTGTTGGTTTGTTGGCTTATTGGTGTGTTGGCTTTTTGGTTACTTGGTTTGTTGGTTTGTTGGTTTGTTGGCTTGTTGGTTTGTTGGCTCGTTGGTTTGTTGGTTTGTTGGTTTGTTGCCTTGTTGGCTTGTTGGTTTGTTGGTTTGTTGGTTTGTTGGTTTGTTGGTTTGTTGGTTTGTTGGTTTTTTGGTTTGTTGGTTTATTTGTTTGTTGGTTTGTTGGCTTGTTGGTTTGTTGGCTTGTTGGTTTGTTGGCTTGTTGGTTTGTTAGTTTGTTGGCTTTTTGGTTACTTGGTTTGTTGGTTTGTTGGTTTGTTGGCTTGTTGGCTTGTTGGTTTGTTGGTTTGTTGGCTTGTTGGCTTGTTGGTTTGTTGGTTTGTTGGTTTGTTGGTTTATTTGTTTGTTGGTTTGTTGGTTTGTTGGTTTGTTGGTTTGTTGGTTTGTTGGTTTGTTGGTTTGTTGGTTTTTTGGTTTGTTGGTTTATTTGTTTGTTGGTTTGTTGGCTTGTGGTTTGTTGGTTTGTTGGTTTGTTGGTTTGTTGGTTTGTTGGCTTGTTGGTTTGTTGGCTTGTTGGTTTGTTGGCTTGTTGGTTTGTTAGTTTGTTGGCTTTTTGGTTACTTGGTTTGTTGGTTTGTTGGCTTGTTGGCTTGTTGGTTTGTTGCTTTGTTCGTTTGATGGTTTGTTGGTTTGTTGGTTACTTGGTTTGTTGGCTTGTTGGTTTGTTGGTTTGTTGGCTTGTTGGCTTGTTGGTTTGTTGGTTTGTTGCCTTGTTGGTTTGTTGGTTTGTTGGCTTGTTGGCTTGTTGGTTTGTTGGTTTGTTGGCTTGTTGGCTTGTTGGTTTGTTGGTTTGTTGGTTTGTTGGTTTATTTGTTTGTTGGTTTGTTGGCTTGTTGGTTTGTTGGCTTGTTGGCTTGTTGGTTTGTTGGTTTGTTGGTTTGTTGGTTTTTTGGTTTGTTGGTTTGTTGGTTTGTTGGTTTGTTGGCTTGTTGGTTTGTTGGTTTGTTGGCTTGTTGGCTTATTGGTTTGTTGGTTTGTTGGTTTGTTGGTTTGTTGGTTTGTTGGCTTGTTGGTTTGTTGGTTTGTTGGCTTGTTGGTTTGTTGGTTTGTTGGTTTGTTGGCTTGTTGGCTTGTTGGTTTGTTGGTTTGTTGGCTTGTTGGTTTGTTGGTTTGTTGGCTCGTTGGCTTGTTGGCTTGTTGCTTTGTTCGTTTGATGGTTTGTTGGTTTGTTGGTTTTTTGGTTTGTTGGTTTTTTGGTTTGTTGCTTTGTTGGTTTGTTGGTTTGTTGGCTTGTTGGCTTGTTGGTTTGTTGGCTTGTTGGTTTGTTAGTTTTGTTGGCTTTTTGGTTACTTGGTTTGTTGGTTTGTTTGCTTGTTGGCTTGTTGGTTTGTTGCTTTGCTCGTTTGATGGTTTGTTGGTTTGTTGGTTACTTGGTTTGTTGGTTTGTTGGTTTGTTGGCTTGTTGGTTTGTTGGCTTGTTGGTTTGTTGGTTTGTTGGTTTGTTGGCTTGTTGGTTTGTTGGTTTGTTGGTTTGTTGGTTTGTTGGTTTGTTGGTTTGTTGGTTTTTTGGTTTGTTAGTTTGTTAGTTTATTTGTTTGTTGGTTTGTAGGCTTGTTGGTTTATTGGTTTGTTGGTTTGTTGGTTTGTTGGTTTGTCGCTTTGTTCGTTTGATGGTTTGTTGGTTTGTTGGTTACTTGGTTTGTTGGCTTGTTGGTTTGTTGGTTTGTTGGCTTGTTGGCTTGTTGGTTTGTTGGTTTGTTGGCTTGTTGGTTTGTTGGTTTGTTGGCTTGTTGGCTTGTTGGTTTGTTGGTTTGTTGGTTTGTTGGTTTGTTAGTTTATTTGTTTGTTGGCTTATTGGCTTGTTGGTTTGCTGGATTGTTGGCTTGTTGGCTTGTTGGTTTGTTGGTTTGTTGGTTTGTTGGTTTGTTGGTTTGTTGGTTTCTTGGTTTGTTGGTTTGTTGGTTTGTTGGTTTGTTGGCTTGTTGGTTTGTTGGTTTGTTGTCTTGTTGGCTGGTTGGCTGGTTGGCTTGTTGGTTTCTTGGTTTGTTGGTTTGTTGGTTTGTTGGCTTGTTGGTTTGTTGGTTTGTTGGCTTGTTGGTTTGTTGGTTTGCTGGCTGGTTGGCTTGTTGGTTTGTTGGTTTGTTGGCTTGTTGGTTTGTTGGTTTGTTGGCTTGTTGGCTTGTTGCTTTTTTCGTTTGATGGTTTGTTGGTTTGTTGGTTTTTTGGTTTGTTGGTTTTTTGGTTTGTTGCTTTGTTGGTTTGTTGGTTTGTTGGATTGTTGGCTTGTTGGTTTATTTGTTTGTTGGCTTGTTGGTTTGTTGGTTTGTTGGTTTGTTGGTTTGTTGGTTTGCTGGTTTGTTGGTTTGTTGGCTTGTTGGCTTGTTGGTTTGTTAGCTTGTTGGTTTGTTGGCTTGTTGGCTTGTTGGTTTGTTGGTTTTTTGGTTTGTTGGTTTATTTGTTTGTTGATTTGTTGGCTTGTTGGTTTGTTGGTTTGTTGGTTTGTTGGTTTGTTGGCTTGTTGGTTTGTTGGCTTGTTGGCTTGTTAGTTTGTTGGTTTCTTGGCTTGTTGGCTTGTTGGTTTGTTGGTTAGTTCGTTTGTTGGTTTGTTAGTTTGTTGGTTTGTTAGTTTGTTGGATTGTTGGTTTTTTGGCTTGTTGGTTTATTGGTTTGTTGGCTTGTTGGCTTGTTGGTTTGTTGGTTTGATGGTTTGTTGGTTTGTTGGTTTGTTGGTTTGTTGGTTTGTTGGTTTATTGGTTTGTTGGTTTGTTGGCTTGTTGGTTTGTTGGTTTGTTGGCTTGTTGGCTTGTTGGTTTGTTGGTTTGTTGGTTTGTTGGTATGTTGGTTTGTTGGCTTGTTGGTTTGTTGGTTTGTTGGCTTGTTGGTTTGTTGGTTTGTTGGTTTGTTGGCTTGTTGGCGTGTTGGTTTGTTGGTTTGTTGGCTTATTGGTTTGTTGGTTTGTTGGCTTGTTGGCTTGTTGCTTTGTTCGTTTGATGGTTTGTTGGTTTGTTGGTTTTTTGGTTTGTTGGTTTTTTGGTTTGTTGCTTTGTTGGTTTGTTGGTTTGTTGGCTTATTGGCTTGTTGGTTTGTTGGCTTATTGATTTGTTAGTTTGTTGGCTTTTTGGTTACTTGGTTTGTTGGTTTGTTGGCTTGTTGGCTTGTTGGTTTGTTGCTTTGTTCGTTTGATGGTTTGTTGATTTGTTGGTTACTTGGTTTGTTGGTTTGTTGGTGTGTTGGCTTGTTGGTTTGTTGGCTTGTTGGTTTGTTTGTTTGTTGGTTTGTTGGCTTGTTGGCATGTTGGTTTGTTGGTTTGTTGGTTTGTTGGTTTGTTGGTTTGTTGGTTTTTTGGTTTGTTGGTTAATTTGTTTGTTGGTTTGTTGGCTTGTTGGTTTGTTGGTTTGTTGGTTTGTTGGTTTGTTGGTTTGTTGGCTTGTTTGTTTGTTGGCTTGTTGGTTTGTTGGCTTGTTGGCTTGTTGGTTTGTTGGTTTTTTGGTTTGTTGGTTTATTTGTTTGTTGGTTTGTTGGCTTGTTGGTTTGTTGGTTTGTTGGTTTGTTGGCTTTTTGGTTTGTTGGTTTACTGGTTTGTTGGCTTGTTGGCTTGTTGGTTTGTTGGTTTATTGGCTTGTTGGCTTGTTGGTTTGTTGTTTAGTTCGTTTGTTGGTTTGTTAGTTTTTTGGTTTGTTAGTTTGTTGGCTTGTTGGCTTGTTGGTTTGTTGGTTTGTTGGCTTGTTGGTTTGTTGGCTTGTTGGTTCGTTGGCTTGTTGGTTTGTTGGTTTGTTGGTTTGTTGGCTTGTTGGTTTGTTGGTTTGTTGGCTTGTTGGTTTGTTGGCTTTTTGGTTACTTGGTTTGTTGGTTTGTTGGTTTGTTGGCTTGTTGGTTTGTTGGCTTGTTGGTTTGTTGGTTTGTTGGGTTGTTGGCTTGTTGGCTTGTTGGTTTGTTGGTTTGTTGGTTTGTTGGTTTGTTGGTTTGTTGGTTTGTTGGTTTGTTGGTTTGTTGGTTTTTTGGTTTGTTCGTTTATTTGTTTGTTGGTTTGTTGGCTTGTTGGTTTATTGTTTTGTTGGTTTGTTGGTTTGTTGGCTTGTTGGTTTGTTAGTTTGTTGGCTTTTTGGTTACTTGGTTTGTTGGTTTGTTGGCTTGTTGGCTTGTTGGTTTGTTGCTTTGTTCGTTTGATGGTTTGTTGGTTTGTTGGTTACTTGGTTTGTTGGCTTGTTGGTTTGTTGGCTTGTTGGCTTGTTGGTTTGTTGGTTTGTTGGCTTGTTGGTTTGTTGGCTTGTTGGCTTGTTGGTTTGTTGGTTTGTTGGCTTGTTGGCTTGTTGGTTTGTTGGTTTGTTGGTTTGTTGGTTTATTTGTTTGTTGGTTTGTTGGCTTGTTGGTTTGTTGGTTTGTTGGCTTGTTGGCTTGTTGGTTTGTTGGTTTGTTGGTTTGTTGGTTTGTTGGTTTGTTGGTTCGTTGGTTTGTTGGTTTGTTGGTTTGTTGGTTTGTTGGTTTGTGGGCTTGTTGGTTTGTTGGTTTGTTGGCTTGTTGGCTTGTTGGTTTGTTGGTTTGTTGGTTTGTTGGTTTGTTGGTTTGTTGGTTTGTTGGCTTGTTGGTTTGTTAGTTTGTTGGCTTTTTGGTTACTTGGTTTGTTGGTTTGTTGGCTTGTTGGCTTGTTGGTTTGTTGCTTTGTTCGTTTGATGGTTTGTTGGTTTGTTGGTTACTTGGTTTGTTGGTTTGTTGGTTTGTTGGCTTGTTGGTTTGTTGGCTTGTTGGTTTGTTGGTTTGTTGGTTTGTTGGCTTGTTGGCTTGTTGGTTTGTTGGTTTGTTGGTTTGTTGGTTTGTTGGTTTGTTGGTTTGTTGGTTTTTTGGTTTGTTGGTTTGTTGGTTTATTTGTTTGTTGGTTTGTTGGCTTGTTGGTTTGTTGGTTTGTTGGTTTGTTGGTTTGTTGGCTTGTTGGTTTGTTGGCTTGTTGGTTTGTTGGCTTGTTGGCTTGTTGGTTTGTTGGTTTTTTGGTTTGTTGGTTTATTTGTTTGTTGGTTTGTTGGCTTGTTGGTTTGTTGGTTTGTTGGTGTGTTGGCTTGTTGGTTTGTTGGTTTGTTGGTTTTTTGGCTTGTTGGCTTGTTGGTTTGTTGGTTTGTTGGCTTGTTGGCTTGTTGGCTTGTTGGTTTGTCGCTTTGTTCGTTTGATGGTTTGTTGGTTTGTTGGTTACTTGGTTTGTTGGCTTGTTGGTTTGTTGGTTTGTTGGCTTGTTGGCTTGTTGGTTTGTTGGTTTGTTGGCTTGTTGGTTTGTTGGCTTGTTGGCTTGTTGGTTTGTTGGTTTGTTGGCTTGTTGGCTTGTTGGTTTGTTGGTTTGTTGGTTTGTTGGTTTGTTGGTTTATTTGTTTGTTAGTTTATTGGCTTGTTGGTTTGTTGAATTGTTGGCTTGTTGGCTTGTTGGTTTGTTGGTTTGTTGGTTTATTGGTTTGTTGGTTTGTTGGTTTGTTGGTTTGTTGGTTTGTTGGTTTGCTGGTTTGTGTGCTTGTTGGTTTGTTGGTTTGTTGGCTTGTTGGCTTGTTGGCTTGTTGGTTTCTTGGTGTGTTGGTTTGTTGGTTTGTTGGCTTGTTGGTTTGTTGGTTTGTTGGCTTGTTGGTTTGTTGGTTTGTTAGCTGGTTGGCTTGTTGGTTTGTTGGTTTGTTGGCTTGTTGGTTTGTTGGTTTGTTGGCTTGTTGGCTTGTTGCTTTTTTCGTTTGATGGTTTGTTGGTTTGTTGGTTTTTTGGTTTGTTGGTTTTTTGGTTTGTTGCTTTGTTGGTTTGTTGGTTTGTTGGATTGTTGGCTTGTTGGTTTGTTGGCTTGTTGGTTTGTTAGTTTGGTGGCTTTTTGGTTACTTGGTTTGTTGGTTTGTTGGCTTGTTGGCTTGTTGGCTTGTTGGTTTGTTGCTTTGTTCGTTTGATGGTTTGTTGGTTTGTTGGTTACTTGGTTTGTTGGTTTGTTGGTTTGTTGGCTTGTTGGTTTGTTGGCTTGTTGGTTTGTTGGTATGTTGGTTTGTTGGCTTGTTGGCTTGTTGGTTTGTTGGTTTGTTGGTTTGTTGGTTTGTTGGTTTGTTGGTTTGTTGGTTTGTTGGTTTTTTGGTTTGTTGGTTTATTTGTTTGTTGGTTTGTTGGCTTGTTGGATTGTTGGTTTTTAGGTTTGTTGGTTTGTTGGTTTGTTGGTTTGTTGGCTTGTTGGTTTGTTAGCTTGTTGGTTTGTTGGCTTGTTGGCTTGTTGGTTTGTTGGTTTTTTGGTTTGTTGGTTTATTTGTTTGTTGGTTTGTTGGCTTGTTGGTTTGTTGTTTTGTTGGTTTGTTGGTTTGTTGGCTTGTTGGTTTGTTGGTTTGTTGGTTTGTTGGCTTGTTGGCTTGTTGGTTTGTTGGTTTCTTGGCTTGTTGGCTTGTTGGTTTGTTGGTTAGTTCGTTTGTTGGTTTGTTAGTTTGTTGGTTTGTTAGTTTGTTGGCTTGTTGGCTTGTTGGTTTGTTGGCTTGTTGGTTTGTTGGTTTGTTGGCTTGTTGGTTTGTTGGCTTGTTGGTTACTTGGTTTGTTGGTTTGTTGGTTTGTTGGCTTGTTGGTTTGTTGGCTTGTTGGTTTGTTGGTTTGTTGGCTTGTTGGCTTGTTGGTTTGTTGGTTTGTTGGTTTGTTGGTTTGTTGGTTTTTTGGTTTGTTGGTTTATTTGTTTGTTGGTTTGTTGGCTTGTTAGTTTGTTGGTTTGTTGGTTTGTTGGTTTGTTGGCTTGTTGGTTTGTTGGTTTGTTGGCTTGTTGGTTTGTTAGTTTGTTGGCTTTTTGGTTACTTGGTTTGTTGGGCTGTTGGCTTGTTGGCTTGTTGGTTTGTTGCTTTGTTCGTTTGATGGTTTGTTGGTTTGTTGTTTACTTGGTTTGTTGGCTTGTTGGTTTGTTGGTTTGTTGGCTTGTTGGCTTGTTGGTTTGTTGGTTTGTTGGCTTGTTGGTTTGTTGGCTTGTTGGTTTGTTGGTTTGTTGGCTTGTTGGCTTGTTGGTTTGTTGGTTTATTGGTTTATTGGTTTCTTTGTTTGTTGGTTTGTTGGCCTGTTGGTTTGTTGGCTTGTTGGTTTGTTGGTTTGTTGGTTTGTTGGTTTGTTGGTTTGTTGGTTTGTTGGTTTGTTGGTTTGTTGGTTTGTTGGCTTGTTGGTTTGTTGGTTTGTTGGCTTGTTGGCTTGTTGGTTTGTTGGTTTGTTGGTTTGTTGGTTTGTTGGTTTGTTGGCTTGTTGGTTTGTTGGTTTGTTGGCTTGTTGGTTTGTTGGCTTGTTGGTTTGTTGGTTTGTTGGCTTGTTGGTTTGCTGGTTTGTTGGCTTGTTGGTTTGTTGGCTTGTTGGCTTGTTGGTTTGTTGGTTTGTTGGCTTGTTGGCTTGTTGGTTTGTTGGTTTATTGGTTTATTGGTTTATTTGTTTGTTGGTTTGTTGGCCTGTTGGTTTGTTGGTTTGTTGGTTTCTTGGTTTGTTGGTTTGTTGGTTTGTTGGTTTGTTGGCTTGTTGGTTTCTTGGTTTGTTGGCTTGTTGGCTTGTTGGTTTGTTGGTTTGTTGGTTTGTTGGTTTGTTGGTTTGTTGGCTTGTTGGTTTGTTGGTTTGTTGGCTTGTTGGCTTGTTGGTTTGTTGGTTTGTTGGTTTGTTGGTTTGTTGGCTTGTTGGTTTGTTGGTTTGTTGGCTTGTTGGTTTGTTGGCTTGTTGGTTTGTTGGTTTGTTGGCTTGTTGGTTTATTGGTTTGTTGGCTTGTTGGCTTGTTGGTTTGTTGGTTTGTTAGTTTGTTGGCTTGTTGGTTTGTTGGATTGTTGGTTTTTTGGTTTGTTGGTTTTTTGGTTTGTTGGTTTATTTGTTTGTTGGTTTGTTGGCTTGTTGGTTTGTTGGTTTGTTGGTTTGTTGGCTTGTTGGTTTGTTGGTTTGTTGGCATGTTGGCTTGTTGGTTTGTTGGCTTGTCGGCTTGTTGCTTTGTTCGTTTGATGGTTTGTTGGTTTGTTGGTTTTTTGGTTTGTTGGTTTTTTGGTTTGTTGCTTTGTTGGTTTGTTGGTTTGTTGGCTTGTTGGTTTGTTGCTTTGTTCGTTTGATGGTTTGTTGGTTTGTTGGTTACTTGGTTTGTTGGCTTGTTGGTTTGTTGGTTTGTTGGCTTGTTGGCTTGTTGGTTTGTTGGTTTGTTGGCTTGTTGGTTTGTTGGCTTGTTGGCTTGTTGGTTTGTTGGTTTGTTGGCTTGTTGGCTTGTTGGTTTGTTGGTTTGTTGGCTTGTTGGCTTGTTGGTTTGTTGGCTTGTTGGTTTGTTGGTTTGTTGGCTTGTCGGCTTGTTGCTTTGTTCGTTTGATGGTTTGTTGGTTTGTTGGTTTTTTGGTTTGTTGGTTTTTTGGTTTGTTGCTTTGTTGGTTTGTTGGTTTGTTGGCTTGTTGGTTTGTTGCTTTGTTCGTTTGATGGTTTGTTGGTTTGTTGGTTACTTGGTTTGTTGGCTTGTTGGTTTGTTGATTTGTTGGCTTGTTGGCTTGTTGGTTTGTTGGTTTGTTGGCTTGTTGGTTTGTTGGCTTGTTGGCTTGTTGGTTTGTTGGTTTGTTGGCTTGTTGGCTTGTTGGTTTGTTGGTTTATTGGTTTATTGGTTTCTTTGTTTGTTGGTTTGTTGGCCTGTTGGTTTGTTGGCTTGTTGGCTTGTTGGTTTGTTGGTTTGTTGGTTTGTTGGTTTGTTGGTTTGTTGGTTTGTTGTTTTGTTGGTTTGTTGGCTTGTTGGTTTGTTGGTTTGTTGGCTTGTTGGCTTGTTGGTTTGTTGGTTTGTTGGTTTGTTGGTTTGTTGGCTTGTTGGTTTGTTGGTTTGTTGGCTTGTTGGTTTGTTGGCTTGTTGGTTTGTTGGTTTGTTGGCTTGTTGGTTTGCTGGTTTGTTGGCTTGTTGGTTTGTTGGCTTGTTGGCTTGTTGGTTTGTTGGTTTGTTGGCTTGTTGGCTTGTTGGTTTGTTGGTTTATTGGTTTATTGGTTTATTTGTTTTTTGGTTTGTTGGCCTGTTGGTTTGTTGGTTTGTTGGTTTGTTGGTTTGTTGGTTTGTTGGTTTGTTGGTTTGTTGGCTTGTTGGTTTGTTGGTTTGTTGGCTTGTTGGCTTGTTGGTTTGTTGGTTTGTTGGTTTGGCGGTTTGTTGGTTTGTTGGCTTGTTGGTTTGTTGGTTTGTTGGCTTGTTGGCTTATTGGTTTGTTGGTTTGTTGGTTTGTTGGTTTTTTGGCTTGTTGGTTTGTTGGTTTGTTGGCTTGTTGGTTTGTTGGCTTGTTGGTTTGTTGGTTTGTTGGCTTGTTGGTTTGTTGGTTTGTTGGATTGTTGGCTTGTTGGTTTGTTGGTTTGTTGGTTTGTTGGCTTGTTGGTTTGTTGGCTTGTTTGTTTGTTGGCTTGTTGGTTTGTTGGTTTGTTGGTTTGTTGGCTTGTTGGTTTGTTGGTTTGTTGGCTTGTTGGCTTGTTGCTTTGTTGGTTTGTTGGTTTGTTGGCTTGTTGGCTTGTTGGTTTGTTGGCTTGTTGGTTTGTTGGTTTGTTGGCTTGTCGGCTTGTTGCTTTGTTCGTTTGATGGTTTGTTGGTTTGTTGGTTTTTTGGTTTGTTGGTTTTTTGGTTTGTTGCTTTGTTGGTTTGTTGGTTTGTTGGCTTGTTGGCTTGTTGGTTTGTTGGCTTGTTGGTTTGTTGGTTTGTTAGTTTTTTGGCTTTTTCGTTACTTGGTTTGTTGATTTGTTGGCTTGTTGGCTTGTTGGTTTGTTGCTTTGTTCGTTTGATGGTTTGTTGGTTTGTTGGTTACTTGGTTTGTTGGTTTGTTGGTTTGTTGGTTTGTTGGCTTGTTGGTTTGTTGGTTTGTTGGTTTGTTGGTTTGTTGGTTTGTTGGTTTGTTGGTTTGTTGGTTTGTTGGTTTGTTGGTTTTTTGGTTTGTTGGTTTGTTGGTTTGTTGGTTTGTTGGTTTGTTGGTTTGTTGGTTTCTTGGCTTGTTGGCTTCTTGGTTTGTTGGTTTTTTGGCTTGTTGGTTACTTAGTTTGTTGGTTTGTTGGCTTGTTGGTTTGTTGGTTTGTTGGCTTGTTGGCTTGTTGGTTTGTTGGTTTGTTGGTTTTTTGGTTTGTTGGTTTGTTGGCTTGTTGGTTTGTTAGTTTGTTTGTTTGTTGGCTTGTTGGTTTGTTGGCTTGTTGGCTTGTTGCTTTGTTGGTTTGTTTGTTTGTTGGCTTGTTCACTTGTTGGTTTGTTATTTTGTTGGCTTTTTGGTTACTTGGTTTGTTGGTTTGTTGGTTTGTTGTCTTGTTGGTTTGTTGGCTTGTAGGTTTGTTGGTTTGTTGGTTTGTTGGCTTGTTGGTTTGTTGGTTTGTTGGCTTGTTGGCTTGTTGGTTTGTTGCTTTGTTCGTTTGATGGTTTGTTGGTTTGTTGGTTACTTGGTTTGCTGGTTTGTTGGTTTGTTGGCTTGTTGGTTTGTTGGCTTGTTGGTTTGTTGGTTTGTTGGTTTGTTGGCTTGTTGGTTTGTTGGTTTGTTGGTTTGTTGGTTTGTTGGTTTGTTGGTTTTTTGGTTTGTTGGTTTATTTGTTTGTTGGTTTGTTGGTTTGTTGGTTTGTTGGTTTGTTGGTTTGTTGGTTTGTTGGCTTGTTGGTTTGTTGGCTTGTTGGTTTGTTGGCTTGTTGGCTTGTTGGTTTGTTGGTTTTTTGGTTTGTTGGTTTATTTGTTTGTTGGTTTGTTGGCTTGTTGGTTTGTTGGTTTGTTGGTTTGTTGGTTTGTTGGCTTGTTGGTTTGTTGGTTTGTTGGTTTGTTGGCTTGTTGGCTTGTTGGTTTGTTGGTTTGTTGGCTTGTTGGCTTATTGGTTTGTTGGTTAGTTCGTTTGTTGGTTTGTTAGTTTGTTGGTTTTTTAGGTTGTTGGCTTGTTGGCTTGTTGGTTTGTTTGTTTGTTGGCTTGTTGGTTTGTTGGCTTGTTGGTTTGTTGGCTTGTTGGCTTGTTGGTTTGTTGGTTTGTTGGCTTATTGGCTTGTTGGTTTGTTGGTTTGTTGGCTTGTTGGTTTATTGGCTTGTTGGTTACTTGGTTTGTTGGTTTGTTGGTTTGTTGGCTTGTTGGTTTGTTGGCTTGTTGGTTTGTTGGTTTGTTGGTTTCTTCGTTTGTTGGTTTGTTGGTTTGTTGGTTTATTGGTTTTTTGGTTTGTTGGTTGATTTGTTTGTTGGTTTGTTGGCTTGATGGTTTGTTGGTTTGTTGGTTTGTTGTCTTGTTGGTTTGTTGGTTTGTTGGCTTGTTGGCTTGTTGGTTTGTTGGTTTGTTGGCTTGTTGGCTTGTTGGTTTGTTGGCTTGTTGGTTTTTTGGTTTGTTGGTTTTTTGGTTTGTTGGTTTATTTGTTTGTTGGTTTGTCGGCTTGTTGGTTTGTTGGTTTGTTGGTTTGTTGGCTTGTTGGTTTGTTGGTTTGTTGGCTTATTGGCTTGTTGCTTTGTTAGTGTGTTGGTTTGTTGGCTTGTTGGCTTGTTGGTTTGTTAGTTTGTTGGCTTTTTGGTTACTTGGTTTGTTTGTTTGTTGGTTTGTTGGCCTGTTGGTTTGTTGGCTTGTTGGTTTGTTGGTTTGTTGGCTGGTTGGCTTGTTGGTTTGTAGGTTTGTTGGCTTGTTGGTTTGTTGGTTTGTTGGTTTGTTGGCTTGTTGGCTTGTTGGTTTGTTGGTTTGTTGGCTTGTTGGTTTGTTAGTTTGTTGGTTTGTTGGCTTGTTGGCTTGTTTGGTTTGTTGGTTTGTTGGTTTGTTGGTTTGTTGGTTGGTTGGTTTTTTGGTTTGTTGGTTTGTTGGTTTGTTGGCTTGTTGGCTTGTTGGTTTGTTGGTTTGTTGGTTTGTTGGTTTGTTGGTTTGTTGGTTTGTTGGTTTGTTGGTTTGTTGGCTTCTTGTTTTGTTGGTTTGTTGGCTTGTTGGCTTGTTGTTTGTTGGTTTGTTGGCTTGTTGGCTTATTGGTTTGTTAGTTTGTTGGCTTTTTGGTTACTTGGTTTGTTGGTTTGTTGGCTTGTTGGTTTGTTGGCTTGTTGGTTTGTTGGTTTGTTGGTTTGTTGGCTTGTTGGTTTGTTGGTTTGTTAGTTTGTTGGTTTGTTGGTTTTTTGGTTTGTTGGTTTGTTGGTTTGTTGGTTTGTTGGTTTGTTGGTTTGTTGGTTTCTTGGCTTGTTGGCTTCTTGGTTTGTTGGTTTGTTGGCTTGTTGGTTACTTAGTTTGTTTGTTTGTTGGCTTGTTGGTTTGTTGGTTTGTTGGCTTGTTGGCTTGTTGGTTTGTTGGTTTGTTGGTTTGTTGGTTTTTCGGTTTGTTGGTTTGTTGGTTTGTTGGTTTGTTTGTTTGTTGGCTTGTTGGCTTGTTGGTTTGTTGCTTTGTTTGCTTGTTGGTTTGTTGGTTTGTTGGCTTGTTGGCTTGTTGCTTTGTTGGTTTGTTGGTTTGTTGGCTTGTTCACTTATTGGTTTGTTAGTTTGTTGGCTTTTTGGTTACTTGGTTTGTTGGTGTGTTGGTTTGTTGTCTTGTTGGTTTGTTGGCTTGTTGGTTTGTTGGTTTGTTGGCTTATTGGTTTGTTGGTTTGTTGGCTTGTTGGCTTGTTGGTTTGTTGGTTTGTTGGTTTGTTGGCTTGTTGGCTTGTTGGTTTGTTGGTCTGTTGGCTTGTTGGTTTGTTGGTTTGTTGGCTTGTTGGCTTGTTGGTTTGTTGGTTTGTTGGCTTGTTGGTTTATTGGTTTGTTGGCTTGTTGGCTTGTTGCTTTGTTGGTTTGTTGGTTTGCTGGCTTGTTGGCTTGTTGGTTTGTTAGTTTGTTGGCTTTTTGTTTACTTGGTTTGTTGGTTTGTTGGTTTGTTGGCTTGTTGGTTTGTTGCTTGTTGGTTTGTTGGTTTGTTGGTTTGTTGGCTTGTTGGCTTGTTCGTTTGTTGGTTTCTTGGTTTGATGGTTTGTTGGTTTGTTGGTTTGTTGGTTTTTTGGTTTGTTGGGTTGTTGATTTGTTGGTTTGTTTGTTTGTTGGTTTGTTGGCTTGTTGGCTTGTTGGTTTGTTGGTTTGTTGGCTTGTTGGTTTGTTAGTTTGTTGGCTTTTTGGTTACTTGGTTTGTTGGTTTTTTGGTTTATTGGTTTGTTGGCTTGTTGCTTTGTTGGTTTGTTGGTTTGTTGGCTTGTTGGCCTGTTGGTTTGTTGGCTTGTTGGCTTGTTGGTTTGTTGGCTTGTTGGCTTGTTTGTTTGTTGGCTTGTTGGCTTGTTGGTTTGTTGGTTTGTTGGCTTCTCGGTTTTTTGGTTTGTTGGCTTGTTGCTTTGTTGGTTTGTTGGTTTGTTGGCTTGTTGGCTTGTTGGTTTGTTAGTTTGTTGGCTTTTTGGTTACTTGGTTTGTTGCTTTGTTGGTTTGTTGGCTTGTTGGTTTGTTGTCTTGTTGGTTTGTTGGTTTGTTGGTTTGTTGGCTTGTTGGCTTGTTGGTTTGTTGGTTTGTTGGTTTGTTGGTTTGTTGGTTTGTTGGTTTGTTGGTTTTTTGGTTTGTTGGTTTATTTGTTTGTTGTTTTGTTGGCTTGTTGGTTTGTTGGTTTGTTGGTTTGTTGGTTTGTTGGCTTGTTGGTTTGTTGGTTTGTTGGCTTGTTGGCTTCTTGGTTTGTTGGTTTGTTGGCTTGTTGGCTTGTTGGTTAGTTGGTTTGTTGGTTTTTTGGTTTGTTGGTTTGTTGGTTTGTTGGTTTGTTGGTTTGTTGGTTTGTTGGCTTGTTGGTTTGTTGGTTTGTTGGTTTGTTGGCTTGTTGGTTTGTTGGCTTGTTGGTTTGTTGGTTTGTTGGTTTGTTGGCTTGTTGGCTTATTGGTTTGTTGGTTTGTTGGTTTGTTGGTTTGTTGGTTTGTTCGTTTTTTGGTTTGTTGGTTTATTTGTTTGTTGGTTTGTTGGCTTGTTGGTTTGTTGGTTTGTGGGTTTGTTGGTTTGTTGGCTTGTTGGTTTGTTGGCTTGTTGGTTTGTTGGCTTGTTGGCTTGTTGGTTTGTTGGTTTTTTGGTTTGTTGGTTTATTTATTTGTTGGTTTGTTGGCTTGTTGGTTTGTTGGTTTGGTGGTTTGTTGGTTTGTTGGCTTGTTGGCTTGTTGGCTTGTTGGTTTGTTGGTTTTTTGGTTTGTTGGTTTTTTGGTTTGTTGGTTTATTTGTTTGTTGGTTTGTTGGCTTGTTGGCTTGTTGGTTTGTTGGTTAGTTCGTTTGTTGGTTTGTTAGTTTGTTGGTTTGTAAGTTTGTTGGCTTGTTGGTTTGTTGGTTTGTTAGCTTGTTGGTTTGTTAGCTTGTTGGTTTGTTGGCTTGTTGGTTTGTTGGTTTGTTGGTTTGTTGGCTTGTTGGTTTGTTGGTTTGTTGGCTTGTTGGTTTGTTGGCTTGTTGGTTACTTGGTTTGTTGGTTTGTTGGTTTGTTGGCTTGTTGGTTTGTTGGCTTGTTGGTTTGTTTGTGTGTTGGTTTGTTGGCTTGTTGGCTTGTTGGTTTGTTGGTTTGTTGTTTTGTTAGCTTGTTGGTTTGTTGGTTTGTTGGTTTGTTGGTTTGTTGGCTTGTTGGTTTGTTGGTTTGTTGGTTTGTTGGTTTTTTGGTTTGTTGCATTGTTGGTTTGTTGGTTTGTTGGCTTGTTGGTTTGTTGGTTTGTTGGCTTTTTGGTTTGTTGGTTTGTTGGTTTGTTGGCTTTTTGGCTTGTTGCTTTGTTCGTTTGATGGTTTGTTGGTTTGTTGGTTTTTTGGTTTGTTGGTTTTTTGGTTTTTTGGTTTGTTGCTTTGTTGGTTTGTTGGTTTGTTGGCTTGTTGGCTTGTTGGTTTGTTGGCTTGTTGGTTTGTTAGTTTGTTGGTTTTTGGTTACTTGGTTTGTTGGTTTGTTGGCTTGTTGGCTTGTTGGTTTGTTGCTTTGTTCGTTTGATGGTTTGTTGGTTTGTTGGTTACTTGGTTTGTTGGTTTGTTGGTTTGTTGGCTTGTTGGTTTGTTGGCTTGTTGGTTTGTTGGTTTGTTGGTTTGTTGGTTTGTTGGCTTGTGGGCTTGTTCGTTTGTTGGTTTGTTGGTTTGATGGTTTGTTGGTTTGTTGGTTTGTTGGTTTTTTGGTTTGTTGGTTTGTTGATTTGTTGGTTTGTTTGTTTGTTGGTTTGTTGGCTTGTTGGCTTGTTGGGTTGTTGGTTTGTTGGCTTGTTGGTTTGTTAGTTTGTTGGCTTTTTGGTTACTTGGTTTGTTGGTTTTTTGGTTTATTGGTTTGTTGGCTTGCGGGTTTGTTGGTTTGTTGGTTTGTTGGCTTGTTGGCCTGTTGGTTTGTTGGCTTGTTGGCTTGTTGGTTTGTTGGCTTGTTGGCTTGTTGGTTTGTTGGCTTGTTGGATTGTTGGTTTGTTGGTTTGTTGGCTTCTCGGTTTGTTGGTTTGTTGGCTTGTTGGCTTGTTGCTTTGTTGGTTTGTTGGTTTGTTGGCTTGTTGGCTTGTTGGTTTGTTAGTTTGTTGGCTTTTTGGTTACTTGGTTTGTTGGTTTGTTGGTTTGTTGGCTTGTTGGTTTGTTGTCTTGTTGGTTTGTTGGTTTGTTGGTTTGTTGGCTTGTTGGCTTGTTGGTTTGTTGGTTTGTTGGTTTGTTGGTTTGTTGGTTTGTTGGTTTGTTGGTTTTTTGGTTTGTTGGTTTATTTGTTTGTTGTTTTGTTGGCTTGTTGGTTTGTTGGTTTGTTGGTTTGTTGGCTTGTTGGTTTGTTGGTTTGTTGGCTTGTTGGCTTCTTGGTTTGTTGGTTTGTTGGCTTGTTGGCTTGTTGGTTAGTTGGTTTGTTGGTTTTTTGGTTTGTTGGTTTGTTGGTTTGTTGGTTTGTTGGTTTGTTGGTTTATTTGTTTGTTGGTTTGTTGGCTTGTTGGTTTGTTGGTTTGTTGGTTTGTTGGCTTGTTGGTTGGTTGGTTTGTTGGCTTGTTGGCTTGTTGCTTTGTTGGTTTGTTGGTTTGTTGGCTTGTTGGCTTGTTGGTTTGTTAGTTTGTTGGCTTTTTGGTTACTTGGTTTATTGGTTTGTTGGTTTGTTGGCTTGTTGGTTTGTTAGCTTGTCGGTTTGTTGGTTTGTTGGGTTGTTGGCTTGTTGGTTTGTTGGTTTGTTGGCTTGTTGGTTTGTTGGTTTTTTGGTTTGTTGGTTTGTTGGTTTGTTGGTTTGTTGGTTTGTTGGTTTGTTGGCTTGTTGGCTTGTTGGTTTGTTGGTTTGTTGGCTTGTTGGTTTGTTAGTTTGTTGGTTTGTTGGTTTGTTGGCTTGGTGGTTTGTTGGTTTATTGGTTTGTTGGTTTGTTGGTTTTTTGGTTTGTTGGTTTGTTGGTTTGTTGGCTTGTTGGCTTGTTGGTTTGTTGATTTGTTGGTTTGTTGGTTTGTTGGTTTGTTGGTTTGTTGGTTTGTTGGTTTGTTGGCTTGTTGGTTTGTTGGTTTGTTGGCTTGTTGGCTTGTTGCTTTGTTGGTTTGTTGGTTTGTTGGCTTGTTGGCTTGTTGGTTTGTTGCTTTGTTCGTTTGATGGTTTGTTGGTTTGTTGGTTACTTGGTTTGTTGGCTTGTTGGTTTGCTGGTTTGTTGGCTTGTTGGCTTGTTGGCTTGTTGGTTTGTTGGCCTGTTGGTTTGTTGGCTTGTTGGCTTGTTGGTTTGTTGGTTTGTTGGCTTGTTGGCTTGTAGGTTTGTTGGTTTGTTGGTTTGTGGGTTTATTTGTTTGTTGGCTTGTTGGTTTGTTGGTTTGTTGGCTTGTTGGCTTGTTGGTTTGTTGGTTTGTTGGTTTGTTGGTTTGTTGGTTTGTTGGTTTGCTGGTTTGTTGGTTTGTTGGTTTGTTGGTTTGTTGGCTTGTTGGTTTGTTGGTTTGTTGGCTTGTTGGCTTGTTGGTTTGTTGGTCTGTTGGTTTGTTGGTTTGTTGGTTTGTTGATTTGTTGGCTTGTTGGTTTGTTGGTTTGTTGGTTTGTTGGCTTGTTGGTTTGTTGGTTTGTTGAGGTTTGTTGGCTTTTTGGTTTGTTGGCTTGTTGGTTTGTTGGTTTGTTGGCTTGTTGGCTTATTGGTTTGTTGGTTTGTTGGTTTGTTGGTTTGTTGGTTTGTTCGTTTTTTGGTTTGTTGGTTTATTTGTTTGTTGGTTTGTTGGCTTGTTGGTTTGTTGGTTTGTGGGTTTGTTGGTTTGTTGGCTTGTTGGTTTGTTGGCTTGTTGGTTTGTTGGCTTGTTGGCTTGTTGGTTTGTTGGTTAGTTCGTTTGTTAGTTTGTTAGTTTGTTGGTTTGTTGGCTTGTTGGCTTGTTGGTTTGTTGGTTAGTTCGTTTGTTGGTTTGTTAGTTTGTTGGTTTGTAAGTTTGTTGGTTTGTTGGCTTGTTGGTTTGTTGGCTTGTTGGTTTGTTAGCTTGTTGGTTTGTTGGCTTGTTGGTTTGTTGGTTTGCTGGTTTGTTGGCTTGTTGGTTTGTTGGTTTGTTGGCTTGTTGGTTTGTTGGCTTGTTGGTTACTTGGTTTGTTGGTTTGTTGGTTTGTTGGCTTGTTGGTTTGTTGGCTTGTTGGTTTGTTGGTGTGTTGGTTTGTTGGCTTGTTGGCTTGTTGGCTTGTTGGTTTGTTGGTTTGTTGGTTTGTTGGTTTGTTGGTTTGTTGGTTTGTTGGTTTGTTGGTTTGTTGGCTTGTTGGCTTGTTGGTTTGTTGATTTGTTGGTTTGTTGGTTTGTTGGTTTGTTGGTTTGTTGGTTTGTTGGTTTGTTGGCTTGTTGGTTTGTTGGTTTGTTGGCTTGTTGGCTTGTTGCTTTGTTGGTTTGTTAGTTTGTTGGCTTTTTGGTTACTTGGTTTGTTGGTTTGTTGGTTTGTTGGCTGGTTGGTTTGTTAGCTTGTTGGTTTGTTGGTTTGTTGGCTTGTTGGCTTGTTGGTTTGTTGGTTTGTTGCTTTGTTGGTTTATTGATTTGTTGGTTTGTTGGTTTGTTGGCTTGTTGGCTTGTTGGTTTGTTGGTTTGTTGGCTTGTTGGCTTGTTGGTTTGTTGGCTTGTTGGCTTTGTTCGTTTGATGGTTTGTTGGTTTGTTGGTTTTTTGGTTTGTTGGTTTTTTGGTTTGTTGCTTTGTTGGTTTGTTGGTTTGTTGGCTTGTTGGCTTGTTGGTTTGTTGGCTTGTTGGTTTGCTAGTTTGTTGGCTTTTTGGTTACTTGGTTTGTTGGTTTGTTGGCTTGTTGGCTTGTTGGTTTGTTGCTTTGTTCGTTTGATGGTTTGTTGGTTTGTTGGTTACTTGGTTTGTTGGCTTGTTGGTTTGTTGGTTTGTTGGCCTGTTGGTTTGTTGGCTTGTTGGCTTGTTGGTTTGTTTGTTTGTTGGCTTGTTGGCTTCTTGGTTTGTTGGTTTGTTGGCTTGTTGGCTTGTTGGTTAGTTGGTTTGTTGGTTTTTTGGTTTGTTGGTTTGTTGGTTTGTTGGTTTGTTGGTTTGTTGGTTTATTTGTTTGTTGGTTTGTTGGCTTGTTGGTTTGTTGGTTTGTTGGTTTGTTGGCTTGTTGGTTGGTTGGTTTGTTGGCTTGTTGGCTTGTTGCTTTGTTGGTTTGTTGGTTTGTTGGCTTGTTGGCTTGTTGGTTTGTTAGTTTGTTGGCTTTTTGGTTACTTGGTTTATTGGTTTGTTGGTTTGTTGGCTTGTTGGTTTGTTAGCTTGTCGGTTTGTTGGTTTGTTGGCTTGTTGGCTTGTTGGTTTGTTGGTTTGTTGGCTTGTTGGTTTGTTGGTTTGTTGGTTTGTTGGTTTGTTGGTTTGTTGGTTTGTTGGTTTGTTGGTTTGTTGGCTTGTTGGCTTGTTGGTTTGTTGGTTTGTTGGCTTGTTGGTTTGTTAGTTTGTTGGTTTGTTGGTTTGTTGGCTTGGTGGTTTGTTGGTTTATTGGTTTGTTGGTTTGTTGGTTTTTTGGTTTGTTGGTTTGTTGGTTTGTTGGCTTGTTGGCTTGTTGGTTTGTTGATTTGTTGGTTTGTTGGTTTGTTGGTTTGTTGGTTTGTTGGTTTGTTGGTTTGTTGGCTTGTTGGTTTGTTGGTTTGTTGGCTTGTTGGCTTGTTGCTTTGTTGGTTTGTTGGTTTGTTGGCTTGTTGGCTTGTTGGTTTGTTGCTTTGTTCGTTTGATGGTTTGTTGGTTTGTTGGTTACTTGGTTTGTTGGCTTGTTGGTTTGCTGGTTTGTTGGCTTGTTGGCTTGTTGGCTTGTTGGTTTGTTGGCCTGTTGGTTTGTTGGCTTGTTGGCTTGTTGGTTTGTTGGTTTGTTGGCTTGTTGGCTTGTAGGTTTGTTGGTTTGTTGGTTTGTGGGTTTATTTGTTTGTTGGCTTGTTGGTTTGTTGGTTTGTTGGCTTGTTGGCTTGTTGGTTTGTTGGTTTGTTGGTTTGTTGGTTTGTTGGTTTGTTGGTTTGCTGGTTTGTTGGTTTGTTGGTTTGTTGGTTTGTTGGCTTGTTGGTTTGTTGGTTTGTTGGCTTGTTGGTTTGTTGGTTTGTTGGCTTGTTGGCTTTGTTCGTTTGATGGTTTGTTGGTTTGTTGGTTTTTTGGTTTGTTGGTTTTTTGGTTTGTTGCTTTGTTGGTTTGTTGGTTTGTTGGCTTGTTGGCTTGTTGGTTTGTTGGCTTGTTGGTTTGCTAGTTTGTTGGCTTTTTGGTTACTTGGTTTGTTGGTTTGTTGGCTTGTTGGCTTGTTGGTTTGTTGCTTTGTTCGTTTGATGGTTTGTTGGTTTGTTGGTTACTTGGTTTGTTGGCTTGTTGGTTTGCTGGCTTGTTGGCTTGTTGGCTTGTTGGTTTGTTGGTTTGTTGGCCTGTTGGTTTGTTGGCTTGTTGGCTTGTTGGTTTGTTTGTTTGTTGGCTTGTTGGCTTGTAGGTTTGCTGGTTTGTTGGTTTGTGGGTTTATTTGTTTGTTGGCTTGTTGGTTTGTTGGTTTGTTGGCTTGTTGGCTTGTTGGTTTGTTGGTTTGTTGGTTTGTTGGTTTGTTGGTTTGTTGGTTTGTTGGTTTGCTGGTTTGTTGGTTTGTTGGCTTTTTGGTTTGTTGGCTGGTTGGTTTGTTGGTTTGTTGGTTTGTTGGCTTGTTGGCTTATTGGTTTGTTGGTTTGTTGGTTTGTTGGTTTGTTGGTTTGTTCGTTTTTTGGTTTGTTGGTTTATTTGTTTGTTGGTTTGTTGGCTTGTTGGTTTGTTGGTTTGTGGGTTTGTTGGTTTGTTGGCTTGTTGGTTTGTTGGCTTGTTGGTTTGTTGGCTTGATGGCTTGTTGGTTTGTTGGTTTTTTGGTTTGTTGGTTTATTTGTTTGTTGGTTTGTTGGCTTGTTGGTTTGTTGGTTTGGTGGTTTGTTGGTTTGTTGGCTTGTTGGCTTGTTGGCTTGTTGGTTTGTTGGTTTTTTGGTTTGTTGGTTTTTTGGTTTGTTGGTTTATTTGTTTGTTGGTTTGTTGGTTTGTTGGCTTGTTGGCTTGTTGGTTTGTTGGTTAGTTCGTTTGTTGGTTTGTTAGTTTGTTGGTTTGTAAGTTTGTTGGCTTGTTGGCTTGTTGGTTTGTTGGCTTGTTGGTTTGTTAGCTTGTTGGTTTGTTGGCTTGTTGGTTTGTTGGTTTGCTGGTTTGTTGGCTTGTTGGTTTGTTGGTTTGTTGGCTTGTTGGTTTGTTGGCTTGTTGGGTACTTGGTTTGTTGGTTTGTTGGTTTGTTGGCTTGTTGGTTTGTTGGCTTGTTGGTTTGTTGGTGTGTTGGTTTGTTGGCTTGTTGGCTTGTTGGCTTGTTGGTTTGTTGGTTTGTTGGTTTGTTGGTTTGTTGGTTTGTTGGTTTGTTGGTTTGTTGGTTTTTTGGTTTGTTGGTTTATTTGTTTGTTGGTTTGTTGGCTAATTGGTTTGTTGGTTTGTTGGTTTGTTGGTTTGTTGGTTTATTGGTTTGTTGGTTTGTTGGCTTGTTGGTTTGTTGGCTTGTTAGCTTGTTGGTTTGTTGGTTTGTTGGTTTGTTGGCTTGTTGGCTTGTTGGTTTGTTGGTTTGTTGGTTTGTTGGTTTGTTGGTTTGTTGGTTTGTTGGTTTGTTGGTTTGTTGGCTTGTTGGTTTGTTGGTTTGTTGGCTTGTTGGCTTGTTGGTTTGTTGGTTTGTTGGTTTGTTGGTTTGTTGGCTTGTTGGTTTGTTGGTTTGTTGGCTTGTTGGTTTGTTGGTTTGTTGGTTTGTTGGCTTGTTGGCTTGTTGCTTTGTTCGTTTGATGGTTTGTTGGTTTGTTGGTTTTTTGGTTTGTTGGTTTTTTGGTTTGTTGCTTTGTTGGTTTGTTGGTTTGTTGGCTTGTTGGCTTGTTGGTTTGTTGCTTTGTTCGTTTGATGGTTTGTTGGTTTGTTGGTTACTTGGTTTGTTGGTTTGTTGGTTTGTTGGCTTGTTGGTTTGTTGGCTTGTTGGTTTGTTGGTTTGTTGGTTTGTTGGCTTGTTGGCTTGTTGGTTTGTTGGTTTGTTGGTTTGTTGGTTTGTTGGTTTGTTGGTTTTTTGCTTTGTTGGTTTATTTGTTTGTTGGTTTGTTGGCTTGTTGGTTTGTTGGTTTGTTGGTTTGTTGGTTTGTTGGTTTGTTGGTTTGTTGGCTTTTTGGTTTGTTGGCTTGTTGGTTTGTTGGCTTGTTGGCTTGTTGGTTTGTTGGCTTGTTGGCTTGTTGGTTTGTTGGTTTGTTGGCTTGTTGGTTTGTTAGTTTGTTGGCTTTTTGGTTACTTGGTTTGTTGGTTTATTGGTTTTTTGGTTTATTGGTTTGTTGGCTTGTTGGTTTGTTGGTTTGTTGGTTTGTTGGCTTGTTGTCTTGTTGGTTTGTTGGCTTGTTGGCTTGTTGGTTTGTTGGCTTGTTGGCTTGTTGGTTTGTTGGCTTGTTGGCTTGTTGGTTTGTTGGTTTGTTGGTTTGTCGGTTTGTTGGTTTGTTGGCTTGTTGGCTTGTTGCTTTGTTGGTTTGTTGGTTTGTTGGCTTGTTGGCTTGTTGGTTTGTTAGTTTGTTGGTTGTTTGTTACTTGGTTTGTTGGTTTGTTGGTTTGTTGGCTTGTTGGTTTGTTGGCTTGTTGGTTTGTTGGTTTGTTGGTTTGTTGGCTTGTTGGCTTGTTGGTATGTTGGTTTGTTGGTTTGTTGGTTTGTTGGTTTGTTGGTTTGTTGGTTTTTTGGTTTTTTGGTTTGTTGGTTTATTTGTTTGTTGGTTTGTTGGCTTGTTGATTTGTTGGTTTGTTTGTTTGTTGGCTTGTTGGTTTGTTGGTTTGTTCGTTTGTTGGCTTGTTGGTTTGTTGGTTTGTTGGCTTGTTGGCTTGTTGGTTTGTTGGTTTGTTGGCTTGTTGGTTTGTTAGTTTGTTGGCTTTTTGGTTACGTGGTTTGTTGGTTTGTTGGTTTTTTGGTTTATTGGTTTATTGGCTTGTTGGTTTGTTGGTTTGTTGGTTTGTTGGCTTGTTGGCTTGTTAGTTTGTTGGCTTGTTGGCTTGTTGGTTTGTTGGCTTGTTGGCTTGTTGGTTTGTTGGCTTGTTGGCTTGTTGGTTTGTTGGTTTGTTGGTTTGTCGGTTTGTTGGTTTGTTGGCTTGTTGGCTTGTTGCTTTGTTGGTTTGTTGGTTTGTTGGCTTGTTGGCTTGTTAGTTTGTTGGCTTGTTGGCTTGTTGGTTTGTTGGCTTGTTGGCTTGTTGGTTTGTTGGCTTGTTGCTTTGTTGGTTTGTTGGTTTCTTGGCTTGTTGGCTTGTTGGTTTGTTAGTTTGTTGGCTTTTTGAGTACTTGGTTTGTTGGTTTGTTGGTTTGTTGGCTTGTTGGTTTGTTAGCTTGTTGGTTTGTTGGTTTGTTGGTTTGTTGGTTTGTTGGTTTTTTGGTTTGTTGGTTTGTTAGTTTGTTGGCTTTTTGGTTACTTGGTTTGTTGGTTTGTTGGTTTTTTGGTTTATTGGTTTATTGGCTTGTTGGTTTGTTGGTTTGTTGGTTTGTTGGCTTGTTGGCTTGTTAGTTTGTTGGCTTGTTGGCTTGTTGGTTTGTTGGCTTGTTTGCTTGTTGGTTTGTTGGCTTGTTGGCTTGTTGGTTTGTTGGTTTGTTGGCTTGTCGGTTTGTTGATTTGTTGGCTTGTTGGCTTGTTGCTTTGTTGGTTTGTTGGTTTGTTGGCTTGTTGGCTTGTTGGTTTGTTAGTTTGTTGGCTTTTTGGTTACTTGTTTTGTTGGTTTTTTGGCTTGTTGGTTTGTTGGCTTGTTGGTTTGTTGGCTTGTTGGCTTGTTGGTTTGTTGGTTTGTTGGTTTGTTGGTTTGATGGTTTGTTGGTTTGTTGGTTTGTTGGTTTTTTGGTTTGTTGGTTTATTTGTTTGTTGGTTTGTTGGCTTGTTAGCTTGTTGGTTTGTTGGTTTGTTGGCTTGTTGGTTTGTTGGTTTGTTGGCTTGTTGGCTTGTTGGTTTGTTGGTTTGTGGCTTGTTGGCTTGTTGGTTTGTTGGTTTGTTGGTTTTTTGGTTTGTTGGTTTGTTGGTTTGTTGGTTCGTTGGTTTATTTGTTTCTTGGTTTGTTGGCTTGTTGGTTTGTTGGCTTGTTGGCTTGTTGGTTTGTTAGTTTGTTGGCTTTTTGGTTACTTGTTTTGTTGGTTTTTTGACTTGTTGGTTTGTTGGCTTGTTGGTTTGTTGGCTTGTTGGCTTGTTGGCTTGTTGGTTTGTTGGTTTGTTGGCTTGTTGGCTTGTTGGTTTGTTGGTTTGTTGGTTTTTTGGTTTGTTGGCTTGTTGGTTTGTTGGTTTGTTGGTTTGTTGGCTTGTTGCTTTGTTGGTTTGTTGGTTTGTTGGCTTGTTGGCTTGTTAGTTTGTTGGCTTGTTGGCTTGTTGGTTTGTTGGCTTGTCGGTTTGTTGGTTTGTTGGCTTGTTGGCTTGTTGGTTTGTTGGTTTGTTGGTTTGTTGGCTTGTTGGTTTGTTGGTTTTTTGGTTTGTTGGTTTGTTGGTTTGTTGGTTTGTTGGCTTGTTGGCTTGTTGGTTTGTTGGTTTGTTGGCTTGTTGGCTTGTTGGTTTGTTGGTTTGTTGGTTTGTTGGTTTTTTGGTTTGTTGGTTTGTTGGTTTGTTGGTTCGTTGGTTTATTTGTTTCTTGGTTTGTTGGCTTGTTGGTTTGTTGGCTTGTTGGCTTGTTGGTTTGTTAGTTTGTTGGCTTTTTGGTTACTTGTTTTGTTGGTTTTTTGGCTTGTTGGTTTGTTGGCTTGTTGGTTTGTTGGCTTGTTGGCTTGTTGGCTTGTTGGTTTGTTGGTTTGTTGGCTTGTTGGTTTGTTGGTTTGTTGGTTTTTTGGTTTGTTGGCTTGTTGGTTTGTTGGTTTGTTGGTTTGTTGGCTTGTTGCTTTGTTGGTTTGTTGGTTTGTTGGCTTGTTGGCTTGTTAGTTTGTTGGCTTGTTGGTTTGTTGGTTTGTTGGCTTGTCGGTTTGTTGGTTTGTTGGCTTGTTGGCTTGTTGCTTTGTTGGTTTGTTGGTTTGTTGGCTTGTTGGCTTGTTAGTTTGTTGGCTTGTTGGTTTGTTGGCTTGTTGGCTTGTTGGTTTGTTGGCTTGTTGCTTTGTTGGTTTGTTGGTTTCTTGGCTTGTTGGCTTGTTGGTTTGTTAGTTTGTTGGCTTTTTGAGTACTTGGTTTGTTGGTTTGTTGGTTTGTTGGCTTGTTGGTTTGTTAGCTTGTTGGTTTGTTGGTTTGTTGGTTTGTTGGTTTGTTGGTTTTTTGGTTTGTTGGTTTGTTAATTTGTTGGCTTTTTGGTTACTTGGTTTGTTGGTTTGTTGGTTTTTTAGTTTATTGGTTTATTGGCTTGTTGGTTTGTTGGTTTGTTGGTTTGTTGGCTTGTTGGCTTGTTAGTTTGTTGGCTTGTTGGCTTGTTGGTTTGTTGGCTTGTTGGCTTGTTGGTTTGTTGGCTTGTTGGCTTGTTGGTTTGTTGGTTTGTTGGCTTGTCGGTTTGTTGATTTGTTGGCTTGTTGGCTTGTTGCTTTGTTGGTTTGTTGGTTTGTTGGCTTGTTGGCTTGTTGGTTTGCTAGTTTGTTGGCTTTTTGGTTACTTGTTTTGTTGGTTTTTTGGCTTGTTGGTTTGATGGCTTGTTGGTTTGTTGGCTTGTTGGCTTGTTGGTTTGTTGGTTTGTTGGTTTGTTGGTTTGATGGCTTGTTGGTTTGTTGGTTTGTTGGTTTTTTGGTTTGTTGGTTTATTTGTTTGTTGGTTTGTTGGCTTGTTAGCTTGTTGGTTTGTTGGTTTGTTGGCTTGTTGGTTTGTTGGTTTGTTGGCTTGTTGGCTTGTTGGTTTGTTGGTTTGTTGGCTTGTTGGCTTGTTGGTTTGTTAGTTTGTTGGTTTTTTGGTTTGTTGGTTTGTTGGTTTGTTGGCTTGTTGGCTTGTTGGTTTGTTTGTTTGTTGGTTTGTTGGTTTGTTGGTTTGTTGGTTTTTTGGTTTGTTGGTTTATTTGTTTGTTTGTTTGTTGGCTTGTTGGTTTGTTGGTTTGTTGGTTTGTTGGCTTGTTGGTTTGTTGGTTTGTTGGCTTGCTGGCTTGTTGGTTTGTCGGTTTGTTGGCTTGTTGGTTTGTTGGTTTGTTGGCTTGTTGGCTTGTTGCTTTGTTGGTTTGTTGGCTTGTTCGTTTGTTGGTTGGTTGGTTTGTTGGTTTGTTGGTTTGTTGGCTTTTTGGTTACTTGGTTTGTTGGTTTGTTGGTTTGTTGGCTTGTTGGTTTGTTGGCATGTTGGTTTGTTGGTTTTTTGGTTTGTTGGCTTGTTGGGTTGTTGGTTTGTTTGTTTGTTGGTTTGTTGGTTTGTTGGTTTGTTGGTTTTTTGGTTTGTTGGTTTATTTGTTTGTTTGTTTGTTGGCTTGTTGGTTTGTTGGTTTGTTGGTTTGTTGGCTTGTTGGTTTGTTGGTTTGTTGGCTTGCTGGCTTGTTGGTTTGTCGGTTTGTTGGCTTGTTGGTTTGTTGGTTTGTTGGCTTGTTGGCTTGTTGCTTTGTTGGTTTGTTGGCTTGTTCGTTTGTTGGTTTGTTGGTTTGTTGGTTTGTTGGTTTGTTGGTTTTTTGGTTTTTGGTTTGTTGGTTTGTTGGCTTGTTGGTTTGTTGGTTTGTTGGCTTGTTGGCTTGTTGGTTTGTTGGTTTGTTGGCTTGTTGGCTTGTTGGCTTGTTAGCTTGTTGGTTTGTTGGTTTGTTGGTTTGTTGGTTTGTTGGTTTGTTGGTTTGTTGGTTTTTTGGTTTGTTGGTTTGTTAGTTTGTTGGCTTTTTGGTTACTTGGTTTGTTGGTTTGTTGGTTTTTTGGTTTATTGGTTTATTGGCTTGTTGGTTTGTTGGTTTGTTGGTTTGTTGGCTTGTTGGCTTGTTAGTTTGTTGGCTTGTTGGCTTGTTGGTTTGTTGGCTTGTTGGCTTGTTGGTTTGTTGGCTTGTTGGCTTGTTGGTTTGTTGGTTTGTTGGCTTGTCGGTTTGTTGATTTGTTGGCTTGTTGGCTTGTTGCTTTGTTGGTTTGTTGGTTTGTTGGCTTGTTGGCTTGTTGGTTTGTTGGTTTGTTGGCTTTTTGGTTACTTGTTTTGTTGGTTTTTTGGCTTGTTGGTTTGTTGGCTTGTTGGTTTGTTGGCTTGTTGGCTTGTTGGTTTGTTGGTTTGTTGGTTTGTTGGTTTGATGGTTTGTTGGTTTGTTGGTTTGTTGGTTTTTTGGTTTGTTGGTTTATTTGTTTGTTGGTTTGTTGGCTTGTTAGCTTGTTGGTTTGTTGGTTTGTTGGCTTGTTGGTTTGTTGGTTTGTTGGCTTGTTGGCTTGTTGGTTTGTTGGTTTGTTGGCTTGTTGGCTTGTTGGTTTGTTGGTTTGTTGGTTTTTTGGTTTGTTGGTTTGTTGGTTTGTTGGTTCGTTGGTTTATTTGTTTCTTGGTTTGTTGGCTTGTTGGTTTGTTGGCTTGTTGGCTTGTTGGTTTGTTAGTTTGTTGGCTTTTTGGTTACTTGTTTTGTTGGTTTTTTGGCTTGTTGGTTTGTTGGCTTGTTGGTTTGTTGGCTTGTTAGCTTGTTGGCTTGTTGGTTTGTTGGTTTGTTGGCTTGTTGGCTTGTTGGTTTGTTGGTTTGTTGGTTTTTTGGTTTGTTGGCTTGTTGGTTTGTTGGTTTGTTGGTTTGTTGGCTTGTTGCTTTGTTGGTTTGTTGGTTTGTTGGCTTGTTGGCTTGTTAGTTTGTTGGCTTGTTGGCTTGTTGGTTTGTTGGCTTGTTGGCTTGTTGGTTTGTTGGCTTGTTGGCTTGTTGGTTTGTTGGTTTGTTGGTTTGTCGGTTTGTTGGTTTGTTGGCTTGTTGGCTTGTTGCTTTGTTGGTTTGTTGGTTTGTTGGCTTGTTGGCTTGTTAGTTTGTTGGCTTGTTGGCTTGTTGGTTTGTTGGCTTGTTGGCTTGTTGGTTTGTTGGCTTGTTGCTTTGTTGGTTTGTTGGTTTCTTGGCTTGTTGGCTTGTTGGTTTGTTAGTTTGTTGGCTTTTTGAGTACTTGGTTTGTTGGTTTGTTGGTTTGTTGGCTTGTTGGTTTGTTAGCTTGTTGGTTTGTTGGTTTGTTGGTTTGTTGGTTTGTTGGTTTTTTGGTTTGTTGGTTTGTTAGTTTGTTGGCTTTTTGGTTACTTGGTTTGTTGGTTTGTTGGTTTTTTAGTTTATTGGTTTATTGGCTTGTTGGTTTGTTGGTTTGTTGGTTTGTTGGCTTGTTGGCTTGTTAGTTTGTTGGCTTGTTGGCTTGTTGGTTTGTTGGTTTGTTGGCTTGTTGGCTTGTTGGTTTGTTGGTTTGTTGGCTTGTTGGCTTGTTGGCTTGTTAGCTTGTTGGTTTGTTGGTTTGTTGGTTTGTTGGTTTGTTGGTTTGTTGGTTTGTTGGTTTTTTGGTTTGTTGGTTTGTTAGTTTGTTGGCTTTTTGGTTACTTGGTTTGTTGGTTTGTTGGTTTTTTGGTTTATTGGTTTATTGTCTTGTTGGTTTGTTGGTTTGTTGGTTTGTTGGCTTGTTGGCTTGTTGGTTTGTTAGTTTGTTGGTTTTTTGGTTTGTTGGTTTGTTGGTTTGTTGGCTTGTTGGCTTGTTGGTTTGTTTGTTTGTTGGTTTGTTGGTTTGTTGGTTTGTTGGTTTTTTGGTTTGTTGGTTTATTTGTTTGTTTGTTTGTTGGCTTGTTGGTTTGTTGGTTTGTTGGTTTGTTGGCTTGTTGGTTTGTTGGTTTGTTGGCTTGCTGGCTTGTTGGTTTGTCGGTTTGTTGGCTTGTTGGTTTGTTGGTTTGTTGGCTTGTTGGCTTGTTGCTTTGTTGGTTTGTTGGCTTGTTCGTTTGTTGGTTGGTTGGTTTGTTGGTTTGTTGGTTTGTTGGCTTTTTGGTTACTTGGTTTGTTGGTTTGTTGGTTTGTTGGCTTGTTGGTTTGTTGGCATGTTGGTTTGTTGGTTTTTTGGTTTGTTGGCTTGTTGGGTTGTTGGTTTGTTCGTTTGTTGGTTTGTTGGTTTGTTGGTTTGTTGGTTTTTTGGTTTGTTGGTTTATTTGTTTGTTTGTTTGTTGGCTTGTTGGTTTGTTGGTTTGTTGGTTTGTTGGTTTGTTGGTTTGTTGGTTTTTTGGTTTTTGGTTTGTTGGTTTGTTGGCTTGTTGGTTTGTTGGTTTGTTGGCTTGTTGGCTTGTTGGTTTGTTGGTTTGTTGGCTTGTTGGCTTGTTGGCTTGTTAGCTTGTTGGTTTGTTGGTTTGTTGGTTTGTTGGTTTGTTGGTTTGTTGGTTTGTTGGTTTTTTGGTTTTTGGTTTGTTGGTTTGTTGGCTTGTTGGTTTGTTGGTTTGTTGGCTTGTTGGCTTGTTGGTTTGTTGGTTTGTTGGCTTGTTGGCTTGTTGGCTTGTTAGCTTGTTGGTTTGTTGGTTTGTTGGTTTGTTGGTTTGTTGGTTTGTTGGTTTGTTGGTTTTTTGGTTTGTTGGTTTGTTAGTTTTTTGGCTTTTTGGTTACTTGGTTTGTTGGTTTGTTGGTTTTTTGGTTTATTGGTTTATTGGCTTGTTGGTTTGTTGGTTTGTTGGTTTGTTGGCTTGTTGGCTTGTTAGTTTGTTGGCTTGTTGGCTTGTTGGTTTGTTGGCTTGTTGGCTTGTTGGTTTGTTGGCTTGTTGGCTTGTTGGCTTGTTGGTTTGTTGGTTTGTTGGTTTTTTGGTTTGTTGGCTTGTTGGTTTGTTGGTTTGTTGGTTTGTTGGCTTGTTGCTTTGTTGGTTTGTTGGTTTGTTGGCTTGTTGGCTTGTTAGTTTGTTGGCTTGTTGGCTTGTTGGTTTGTTGGCTTGTTGGCTTGTTGGTTTGTTGGCTTGTTGGCTTGTTGGTTTGTTGGTTTGTTGGTTTGTCGGTTTGTTGGTTTGTTGGCTTGTTGGCTTGTTGCTTTGTTGGTTTGTTGGTTTGTTGGCTTGTTGGCTTGTTAGTTTGTTGGCTTGTTGGCTTGTTGGTTTGTTGGCTTGTTGGCTTGTTGGTTTGTTGGCTTGTTGCTTTGTTGGTTTGTTGGTTTCTTGGCTTGTTGGCTTGTTGGTTTGTTAGTTTGTTGGCTTTTTGAGTACTTGGTTTGTTGGTTTGTTGGTTTGTTGGCTTGTTGGTTTGTTAGCTTGTTGGTTTGTTGGTTTGTTGGTTTGTTGGTTTGTTGGTTTTTTGGTTTGTTGGTTTGTTAGTTTGTTGGCTTTTTGGTTACTTGGTTTGTTGGTTTGTTGGTTTTTTAGTTTATTGGTTTATTGCCTTGTTGGTTTGTTGGTTTGTTGGTTTGTTGGCTTGTTGGCTTGTTAGTTTGTTGGCTTGTTGGCTTGTTGGTTTGTTGGCTTGTTGGCTTGTTGGTTTGTTGGCTTGTTGGCTTGTTGGTTTGTTGGTTTGTTGGCTTGTCGGTTTGTTGATTTGTTGGCTTGTTGGCTTGTTGCTTTGTTGGTTTGTTGGTTTGTTGGCTTGTTGGCTTGTTGGTTTGTTAGTTTGTTGGCTTTTTGGTTACTTGTTTTGTTGGTTTTTTGGCTTGTTGGTTTGTTGGCTTGTTGGTTTGTTGGCTTGTTGGCTTGTTGGTTTGTTGGTTTGTTGGTTTGTTGGTTTGATGGTTTGTTGGTTTGTTGGTTTGTTGGTTTTTTGGTTTGTTGGTTTATTTGTTTGTTGGTTTGTTGGCTTGTTAGCTTGTTGGTTTGTTGGTTTGTTGGCTTGTTGGTTTGTTGGTTTGTTGGCTTGTTGGCTTGTTGGTTTGTTGGTTTGTTGGCTTGTTGGTTTGTTGGTTTGTTGGTTTTTTGGTTTGTTGGTTTGATGGTTTGTTGGCTTGTTGGCTTGTTGGTTTGTTTGTTTGTTGGTTTGTTGGTTTGTTGGTTTGTTGGTTTTTTGGTTTGTTGGTTTATTTGTTTGTTTGTTTGTTGGCTTGTTGGTTTGTTGGTTTGTTGGTTTGTTGGCTTGTTGGTTTGTTGGTTTGTTGGCTTGCTGGCTTGTTGGTTTGTCGGTTTGTTGGCTTGTTGGTTTGTTGGTTTGTTGGCTTGTTGGCTTGTTGCTTTGTTGGTTTGTTGGCTTGTTCGTTTGTTGGTTGGTTGGTTTGTTGGTTTGTTGGTTTGTTGGCTTTTTGGTTACTTGGTTTGTTGGTTTGTTGGTTTGTTGGCTTGTTGGTTTGTTGGCATGTTGGTTTGTTGGTTTTTTGGTTTGTTGGCTTGTTGGGTTGTTGGTTTGTTTGTTTGTTGGTTTGTTGGTTTGTTGGTTTGTTGGTTTTTTGGTTTGTTGGTTTATTTGTTTGTTTGTTTGTTGGCTTGTTGGTTTGTTGGTTTGTTGGTTTGTTGGCTTGTTGGTTTGTTGGTTTGTTGGCTTGCTGGCTTGTTGGTTTGTCGGTTTGTTGGCTTGTTGGTTTGTTGGTTTGTTGGCTTGTTGGCTTGTTGCTTTGTTGGTTTGTTGGCTTGTTCGTTTGTTGGTTTGTTGGTTTGTTGGTTTGTTGGTTTGTTGGTTTTTTGGTTTTTGGTTTGTTGGTTTGTTGGCTTGTTGGTTTGTTGGTTTGTTGGCTTGTTGGCTTGTTGGTTTGTTGGTTTGTTGGCTTGTTGGTTTGTTAGTTTGTTGGCTTTTTGGTTACTTGGTTTGTTGGTTTATTGGTTTTTTGGTTTATTGGTTTGTTGGCTTGTTGGTTTGTTGGTTTGTTGGTTTGTTGGCTTGTTGTCTTGTTGGTTTGTTGGCTTGTTGGCTTGTTGGTTTGTTGGCTTGTTGGCTTGTTGGTTTGTTGGCTTGTTGGCTTGTTGGTTTGTTGGTTTGTTGGTTTGTCGGTTTGTTGGTTTGTTGGCTTGTTGGCTTGTTGCTTTGTTGGTTTGTTGGTTTGTTGGCTTGTTGGCTTGTTGGTTTGTTAGTTTGTTGGTTGTTGGTTACTTGGTTTGTTGGTTTGTTGGTTTGTTGGCTTGTTGGTTTGTTGGCTTGTTGGTTTGTTGGTTTGTTGGTTTGTTGGCTTGTTGGCTTGTTGGTATGTTGGTTTGTTGGTTTGTTGGTTTGTTGGTTTGTTGGTTTGTTGGTTTTTTGGTTTTTTGGTTTGTTGGTTTATTTGTTTGTTGGTTTGTTGGCTTGTTGGTTTGTTGGTTTGTTTGTTTGTTGGCTTGTTGGCTTGTTGGTTTCTTGGTTTGTTGGTTTGTTGCCTTGTTGGTTTGTTGGTTTGTTGGCTTGTTGGCTTGTTGGTTTGTTGGTTTGTTGGTTTTTTGGTTTGTTCGTTTATTGGCTTGTTGGCTTGTTCGTTTGTTGGCTTGTTGGTTTGTTGGTTTGTTGGCTTGTTGGCTTGTTGGTTTGTTGGTTTGTTGGCTTGTTGGTTTGTTAGTTTGTTGGCTTTTTGGTTACTTGGTTTGTTGGTTTGTTGGTTTTTTGGTTTATTGGTTTATTGGCTTGTTGGTTTGTTGGTTTGTTGGTTTGTTGGCTTCTTGGCTTGTTAGTTTGTTGGCTTGTTGGCTTGTTGGTTTGTTGGCTTGTTGGCTTGTTGGTTTGTTGGCTTGTTGGCTTGTTGGCTTGTTGGTTTGTTGGTTTGTTGGTTTGTCGGTTTGTTGGTTTGTTGGCTTCTTGGCTTGTTAGTTTGTTGGTTTGTTGGCTTGTTGGCTTGTTGCTTTGTTGCTTTGTTGGTTTGTTGGTTTGTTGGCTTGTTGGCTTGTTAGTTTGTTGGCTTGTTGGCTTGTTGGTTTGTTGGCTTGTTGGTTTGTTGGCTTGTTGGCTTGTTAGTTTGTTGGCTTGTTGGCTTGTTGGTTTGTTGGCTTGTTGGCTTGTTGGTTTGTTGGCTTGTTGCTTTGTTGGTTTGTTGGTTTCTTGGCTTGTTGGCTTGTTGGTTTGTTAGTTTGTTGGCTTTTTGAGTACTTGGTTTGTTGGTTTGTTGGTTTGTTGGCTTGTTGGTTTGTTAGCTTGTTGGTTTGTTGGTTTGTTGGTTTGTTGGTTTGTTGGTTTTTTGGTTTGTTGGTTTGTTAGTTTGTTGGCTTTTTGGTTACTTGGTTTGTTGGTTTGTTGGTTTTTTGGTTTATTGGTTTATTGGCTTGTTGGTTTGTTGGTTTGTTGGTTTGTTGGCTTGTTGGCTTGTTAGTTTGTTGGCTTGTTGGCTTGTTGGTTTGTTGGCTTGTTGGCTTGTTGGTTTGTTGGCTTGTTGGCCCATTGGTTTGTTGGTTTGTTGGCTTGTCGGTTTGTTGATTTGTTGGCTTGTTGGCTTGTTGCTTTGTTGGTTTGTTGGTTTGTTGGCTTGTTGGCTTGTTGGTTTGTTAGTTTGTTGGCTTTTTGGTTACTTGTTTTGTTGGTTTTTTGGCTTGTTGGTTTGTTGGCTTGTTGGTTTGTTGGCTTGTTGGCTTGTTGGTTTGTTGGTTTGTTGGTTTGTTGGTTTGATGGTTTGTTGGTTTGTTGGTTTGTTGGTTTTTTGGTTTGTTGGTTTATTTGTTTGTTGGTTTGTTGGCTTGTTAGCTTGTTGGTTTGTTGGTTTGTTGGCTTGTTGGTTTGTTGGTTTGTTGGCTTGTTGGCTTGTTGGTTTGTTGGTTTGTTGGTTTGTTGGCTTGTTGGCTTGTTGGTTTGTTGGTTTGTTGGTTTTTTGGTTTGTTGGTTTGTTGGTTTGTTGGTTCGTTGGTTTATTTGTTTCTTGGTTTGTTGGCTTGTTGGTTTGTTGGCTTGTTGGCTTGTTGGTTTGTTAGTTTGTTGGCTTTTTGGTTACTTGTTTTGTTGGTTTTTTGGCTTGTTGGTTTGTTGGCTTGTTGGTTTGTTGGCTTGTTGGCTTGTTGGTTTATTGGTTTGTTGGTTTGTTGGTTTGTTGGTTTGTTGGTTTGTTGGTTTGTTGGTTTTTTGGTTTGTTGGTTTATTTGTTTGTTGGTTTGTTGGCTTGTTAGCTTGTTGGTTTGTTGGTTTGTTGGCTTGTTGGTTTGTTGGTTTGTTGGCTTGTTGGCTTGTTGGTTTGTTGGTTTGTTGGCTTGTTGGCTTGTTGGTTTGTTGGTTTGTTGGTTTTTTGGTTTGTTGGCTTGTTGGTTTGTTGGTTTGTTGGTTTGTTGGCTTGTTGCTTTGTTGGTTTGTTGGTTTCTTGGCTTGTTGGCTTGTTGGTTTGTTAGTTTGTTGGCTTTTGGAGTACTTGGTTTGTTGGTTTGTTGGTTTGTTGGCTTGTTGGTTTGTTAGCTTGTTGGTTTGTTGGTTTGTTGGTTTGTTGGTTTGTTGGTTTTTTGTTTTGTTGGTTTGTTAGTTTGTTGGCTTATTGGTTTGTTGGCTTGTTGGCTTGTTGGTTTGTGGGTTTGTTGGCTTGTTGGTTTGTTGGTTTGTTGGTTTGTTGGTTTGTTGGTTTGTTGGTTTATTGGTTTGTTGGCTTGTTGGCTTGTTGGTTTGTTGGTTTGTTGGTTTGTTGGCTTGTTGGTTTGTTAGTTTGTTGGTTTGTTGGTTTGTTGGTTTGTTGGTTTGTTGGTTTTTTGGTTTGTTGGTTTGTTAGTTTGTTGGCTTGTTGGTTTGTTGGCTTGTTGGCTTGTTGGCTTGTTGGTTTGTTAGTTTGTTGGTTTTTGGTTATTTGGTTTGTTGGTTTGTTGGTTTGTTGGCTTGTTGGTTTGTTGGCTTGTTGGTTTGTTGGTTTGTTGGTTTGTTGGCTTGTTGGCTTGTTAGTGTGTTGGTTTGTTGGTTTGTTGGTTTGTTGGTTTTTTGGTTTGTTGGTTTTTTGGTTTGTTGGTTTATTTGTTTGTTGGTTTGTTGGCTTGTTGGCTTGTTGGTTTGTTGGTTTGTTGGTTTGTTGGCTTGTTGGTTTGTTGGTTTGTTGGCTTGTTGGCTTGTTGGTTTGTTGGTTTGTTGGCTTGTTGGCTTGTTGGTTTGTTGGTTTGTTGGTTTTTTGGTTTGTTCGTTTATTGGCTTGTTGGCTTGCTCGTTTGTTGGCTTGTTGGTTTGTTGGTTTGTTGGCTTGTTGGCTTGTTGGTTTGTTGGTTTGTTGGCTTGTTGGTTTGTTAGTTTGTTGGCTTTTTGGTTACTTGGTTTGTTGGTTTGTTGGTTTTTTGGTTTATTGGTTTGTTGGCTTGTTGGTTTGTTGGTTTGTTGGTTTGTTGGCTTGTTGGCTTGTTAGTTTGTTGGCTTGTTGGCTTGTTGGTTTGTTGGCTTGTTGGCTTGTTGGTTTGTTGGCTTGTTGGCTTGTTGGTTTTTTGGTTTGTTGGCTTGTCGGTTTGTTGGTTTGTTGGCTTGTTGGCTTGTTGCTTTGTTGGTTTGTTGGTTTGTTGGCTTGTTGGCTTGTTGGTTTGTTAGTTTGTTGGCTTTTTGGTTACTTGTTTTGTTGGTTTTTTGGCTTGTTGGTTTGTTGGCTTGTTGGTTTGTTGGTTTGTTGGTTTGTTGGCTTGTTGGCTTGTTGGTTTGTTGGTTTGTTGGTTTGTTGGTTTGTTGGTTTGTTGGTTTTTTGGTTTGTTGGTTTATTTGTTTGTTGGTTTGTTGGCTTGTTAGCTTGTTGGTTTGTTGGTTTGTTGGCTTGTTGGTTTGTTGGCTTGTTGGTTTGTTGGCTTGTTGGCTTGTTGGTTTGTTGGTTTGTTGGTTTGTTGGTTTGTTGGTTTGTTGGTTTGTTGGTTTGTTGGTTTTTTGGTTTGTTGGTTTATTTGTTTGTTGGTTTGTTGGCTTGTTAGCTTGTTGGTTTGTTGGTTTGTTGGCTTGTTGGTTTGTTGGTTTTTTGGCTTGTTGGCTTGTTGGTTTGTTGGTTTGTTGGCTTGTTGGCTTGTTGGTTTGTTGGTTTGTTGGTTTTTTGGTTTGTTGGCTTGTTGGTTTGTTGGTTTGTTGGTTTGTTGGCTTGTTGCTTTGTTGGTTTGTTGGTTTTTTGGCTTGTTGGCGTGTTGGTTTGTTAGTTTGTTGGCTTTTGGAGTACTTGGTTTGTTGGTTTGTTGGTTTGTTGGCTTGTTGGTTTGTTAGCTTGTTGGTTTGTTGGTTTGTTGGTTTGTTGGTTTGTTGGTTTTTTGGTTTGTTGGTTTGTTAGTTTGTTGGCTTATTGGTTTGTTGGCTTGTTGGCTTGTTGGTTTGTGGGTTTGTTGGCTTGTTGGTTTGTTGGTTTGTTGGTTTGTTGGCTTGTTGGTTTGTTGGTTTGTTGGCTTGTTGGCTTGTTGGTTTGTTGGTTTGTTGGTTTGTTGGCTTGTTGGTTTGTTAGCTTGTTGGTTTGTTGGTTTGTTGGTTTGTTGGTTTGTTGGTTTTTTGGTTTGTTGGTTTGTTAGTTTGTTGGCTTGTTGGTTTGTTGGCTTGTTGGCTTGTTGGCTTGTTGGTTTGTTAGTTTGTTGGTTTTTGGTTATTTGGTTTGTTGGTTTGTTGGTTTGTTGGCTTGTTGGTTTGTTGGCTTGTTGGTTTGTTGGTTTGTTGGTTTGTTGGCTTGTTGGCTTGTTGGTATGTTGGTTTGTTGGTTTGTTGGTTTGTTGGTTTGTTGGTTTGTTGGTTTGTTGGTTTTTTGGTTTGTTGGTTTATTTGTTTGTTGGTTTGTTGGCTTGTTGGCTTGTTGGTTTGTTGGTTTGTTGGTTTGTTGGCTTGTTGGTTTGTTGGTTTGTTGGCTTGTTGGCTTGTTGGTTTGTTGGTTTGTTGGCTTGTTGGCTTGTTGGTTTGTTGGTTTGTTGGTTTTTTGGTTTGTTCGTTTATTGGCTTGTTGGCTTGCTCGTTTGTTGGCTTGTTGGTTTGTTGGTTTGTTGGCTTGTTGGCTTGTTGGTTTGTTGGATTGTTGGCTTGTTGGTTTGTTAGTTTGTTGGCTTTTTGGTTACTTGGTTTGTTGGTTTGTTGGTTTTTTGGTTTATTGGTTTGTTGGCTTGTTGGTTTGTTGGTTTGTTGGTTTGTTGGCTTGTTGGCTTGTTAGTTTGTTGGCTTGTTGGCTTGTTCGTTTGTTGGCTTGTTGGCTTGTTGGTTTGTTGGCTTGTTGGCTTGTTGGTTTGTTGGTTTGTTGGCTTGTCGGTTTGTTGGTTTGTTGGCTTGTTGGCTTGTTGCTTTGTTGGTTTGTTGGTTTGTTGGCTTGTTGGCTTGTTGGTTTGTTAGTTTGTTGGCTTTTTGGTTACTTGTTTTGTTGGTTTTTTGGCTTGTTGGTTTGTTGGCTTGTTGGTTTGTTGGTTTGTTGGTTTGTTGGCTTGTTGGCTTGTTGGTTTGTTGGTTTGTTGGTTTGTTGGTTTGTTGGTTTGTTGGTTTTTTGGTTTGTTGGTTTATTTGTTTGTTGGTTTGTTGGCTTGTTAGCTTGTTGGTTTGTTGGTTTGTTGGCTTGTTGGTTTGTTGGTTTGTTGGCTTGTTGGCTTGTTGGTTTGTTGGTTTGTTGGCTTGTTGGCTTGTTGGTTTGTTGGTTTGTTGGTTTTTTGGTTTGTTGGTTTGTTGGTTTGTTGGTTTTTTGGTTTGTTGGTTTATTTGTTTGTTGGTTTGTTGGCTTGTTAGCTTGTTGGTTTGTTGGTTTGTTGGCTTGTTGGTTTGTTGGTTTGTTGGCTTGTTGGCTTGTTGGTTTGTTGGTTTGTTGGCTTGTTGGCTTGTTGGTTTGTTGGTTTGTTGGTTTTTTGGTTTGTTGGTTTGTTGGTTTGTTGGTTTGTTGGTTTGTTGGTTTATTTGTTTGTTGGTTTGTTGGCTTGTTGGTTTGTTGGTTTGTTGGTTTGTTGGTTTGTTGGCTTGTTGGTTTGTTGGTTTGTTGGTTTGTTGGCTTGTTGCTTTGTTGGTTTGTTGATTTGTTGGCTTGTTGGCTTGTTGCTTAGTTGGTTTGTTGGTTTGTTGGCTTGTTGGCTTGTTGGTTTGTTAGTTTGTTGGCTTTTTGGTTACTTGTTTTGTTGGTTTTTTGGCTTGTTGGTTTGTTGGCTTGTTGGTTTGTTGGCTTGTTGGCTTGTTGGTTTGTTGGTTTGTTGGTTTGTTGGTTTGATGGTTTGTTGGTTTGTTGGTTTGTTGGTTTTTTGGTTTGTTGGTTTATTTGTTTGTTGGTTTGTTGGCTTGTTAGCTTGTTGGTTTGTTGGTTTGTTGGCTTGTTGGTTTGTTGGTTTGTTGGCTTGTTGGCTTGTTGGTTTGTTGGTTTGTTGGCTTGTTGGCTTGTTGGTTTGTTGGTTTGTTGGTTTTTTGGTTTGTTGGTTTGTTGGTTTGTTGGTTCGTTGGTTTATTTGTTTCTTGGTTTGTTGGCTTGTTGGTTTGTTGGCTTGTTGGCTTGTTGGTTTGTTAGTTTGTTGGCTTTTTGGTTACTTGTTTTGTTGGTTTTTTGGCTTGTTGGTTTGTTGGCTTGTTGGTTTGTTGGCTTGTTGGCTTGTTGGTTTGTTGGTTTGTTGGTTTGTTGGTTTGTTGGTTTGTTGGTTTGTTGGTTTGTTAGTTTGTTAGTTTGTTGGCTTTTTGGTTACTTGGTTTGTTGGTTTGTTGGTTTTTTGGTTTATTGGTTTATTGGCTTGTTGGTTTGTTGGTTTGTTGGTTTGTTGGCTTGTTGGCTTGTTAGTTTGTTGGCTTGTTGGCTTGTTGGTTTGTTGGCTTGTTGGCTTGTTGGTTTGTTGGCTTGTTGGCTTATTGGTTTGTTGGTTTGTTGGCTTGTCGGTTTGTTGATTTGTTGGCTTGTTGGCTTGTTGCTTTGTTGGTTTGTTGGTTTGTTGGCTTGTTGGCTTGTTGGTTTGTTAGTTTGTTGGCTTTTTGGTTACTTGTTTTGTTGGTTTTTTGGCTTGTTGGTTTGTTGGCTTGTTGGTTTGTTGGCTTGTTGGCTTGTTGGTTTGTTGGTTTGTTGGTTTGTTGGTTTGATGGTTTGTTGGTTTGTTGGTTTGTTGGTTTTTTGGTTTGTTGGTTTATTTGTTTGTTGGTTTATTGGCTTGTTAGCTTGTTGGTTTGTTGGTTTGTTGGCTTGTTGGTTTGTTGGTTTGTTGGCTTGTTGGCTTGTTGGTTTGTTGGTTTGTTGGCTTGTTGGCTTGTTGGTTTGTTGGTTTGTTGGTTTTTTGGTTTGTTGGTTTGTTGGTTTGTTGGTTCGTTGGTTTATTTGTTTCTTGGTTTGTTGGCTTGTTGGTTTGTTGGCTTGTTGGCTTGTTGGTTTGTTAGTTTGTTGGCTTTTTGGTTACTTGTTTTGTTGGTTTTTTGGCTTGTTGGTTTGTTGGCTTGTTGGTTTGTTGGCTTGTTGGCTTGTTGGTTTATTGGTTTGTTGGTTTGTTGGTTTGTTGGTTTGTTGGTTTGTTGGTTTGTTGGTTTTTTGGTTTGTTGGTTTATTTGTTTGTTGGTTTGTTGGCTTGTTAGCTTGTTGGTTTGTTGGTTTGTTGGCTTGTTGGTTTGTTGGCTTGTTGGCTTGTTGGTTTGTTGGTTTGTTGGCTTGTTGGCTTGTTGGTTTGTTGGTTTGTTGGTTTTTTGGTTTGTTGGCTTGTTGGTTTGTTGGTTTGTTGGTTTGTTGGCTTGTTGCTTTGTTGGTTTGTTGGTTTCTTGGCTTGTTGGCTTGTTGGTTTGTTAGTTTGTTGGCTTTTGGAGTACTTGGTTTGTTGGTTTGTTGGTTTGTTGGCTTGTTGGTTTGTTAGCTTGTTGGTTTGTTGGTTTGTTGGTTTGTTGGTTTGTTGGTTTTTTGTTTTGTTGGTTTGTTAGTTTGTTGGCTTATTGGTTTGTTGGCTTGTTGGCTTGTTGGTTTGTGGGTTTGTTGGCTTGTTGGTTTGTTGGTTTGTTGGTTTGTTGGTTTGTTGGTTTGTTGGTTTGTTGGTTTGTTGGCTTGTTGGCTTGTTGGTTTGTTGGTTTGTTGGTTTGTTGGCTTGTTGGTTTGTTAGCTTGTTGGTTTGTTGGTTTGTTGGTTTGTTGGTTTGTTGGTTTTTTGGTTTGTTGGTTTGTTAGTTTGTTGGCTTGTTGGTTTGTTGGCTTGTTGGCTTGTTGGCTTGTTGGTTTGTTAGTTTGTTGGTTTTTGGTTATTTGGTTTGTTGGTTTGTTGGTTTGTTGGCTTGTTGGTTTGTTGGCTTGTTGGTTTGTTGGTTTGTTGGTTTGTTGGCTTGTTGGCTTGTTGGTGTGTTGGTTTGTTGGTTTGTTGGTTTGTTGGTTTTTTGGTTTGTTGGTTTTTTGCTTTGTTGGTTTATTTGTTTGTTGGTTTGTTGGCTTGTTGGCTTGTTGGTTTGTTGGTTTGTTGGTTTGTTGGCTTGTTGGTTTGTTGGTTTGTTGGCTTGTTGGCTTGTTGGTTTGTTGGTTTGTTGGCTTGTTGGCTTGTTGGTTTGTTGGTTTGTTGGTTTTTTGGTTTGTTCGTTTATTGGCTTGTTGGCTTGCTCGTTTGTTGGCTTGTTGGTTTGTTGGTTTGTTGGCTTGTTGGCTTGTTGGTTTGTTGGTTTGTTGGCTTGTTGGTTTGTTAGTTTGTTGGCTTTTTGGTTACTTGGTTTGTTGGTTTGTTGGTTTTTTGGTTTATTGGTTTGTTGGCTTGTTGGTTTGTTGGTTTGTTGGTTTGTTGGTTTGTTGGCTTGTTGGCTTGTTAGTTTGTTGGCTTGTTGGCTTGTTGGTTTGTTGGCTTGTTGGCTTGTTGGTTTGTTGGCTTGTTGGCTTGTTGGTTTGTTGGTTTGTTGGCTTGTCGGTTTGTTGGTTTGTTGGCTTGTTGGCTTGTTGCTTTGTTGGTTTGTTGGTTTGTTGGCTTGTTGGCTTGTTGGTTTGTTAGTTTGTTGGCTTTTTGGTTACTTGTTTTGTTGGTTTTTTGGCTTGTTGGTTTGTTGGCTTGTTGGTTTGTTGGTTTGTTGGTTTGTTGGCTTGTTGGCTTGTTGGTTTGTTGGTTTGTTGGTTTGTTGGTTTGTTGGTTTGTTGGTTTTTTGGTTTGTTGGTTTATTTGTTTGTTGGTTTGTTGGCTTGTTCGCTTTTTGGTTTGTTGGTTTGTTGGCTTGTTCGTTTGTTGGCTTGTTGGTTTGTTGGCTTGTTGGCTTGTTGGTTTGTTGGTTTGTTGGTTTGTTGGTTTGTTGGTTTGTTGGTTTGTTGGTTTGTTGGTTTTTTGGTTTGTTGGTTTATTTGTTTGTTGGTTTGTTGGCTTTTTAGCTTGTTGGTTTGTTGGTTTGTTGGCTTGTTGGTTTGTTGGTTTGTTGGCTTGTTGGCTTGTTGGTTTGTTGGTTTGTTGGCTTGTTGGCTTGTTGGTTTGTTGGTTTGTTGGTTTTTTGGTTTGTTGGCTTGTTGGTTTGTTGGTTTGTTGGTTTGTTGGCTTGTTGCTTTGTTGGTTTGTTGGTTTCTTGGCTTGTTGGCTTGTTGGTTTGTTAGTTTGTTGGCTTTTGGAGTACTTGGTTTGTTGGTTTGTTGGTTTGTTGGCTTGTTGGTTTGTTAGCTTGTTGGTTTGTTGGTTTGTTGGTTTGTTGGTTTGTTGGTGTTTTGGTTTGTTGGTTTGTTAGTTTGTTGGCTTATTGGTTTGTTGGCTTGTTGGCTTGTTGGTTTGTGGGTTTGTTGGCTTGTTGGTTTGTTGGTTTGTTGGTTTGTTGGCTTGTTGGTTTGTTGGTTTGTTGGCTTGTTGGCTTGTTGGTTTGTTGGTTTGTTGGTTTGTTGGCTTGTTGGTTTGTTAGCTTGTTGGTTTGTTGGTTTGTTGGTTTGTTGGTTTGTTGGTTTTTTGGTTTGTTGGTTTGTTAGTTTGTTGGCTTGTTGGTTTGTTGGCTTGTTGGCTTGTTGGCTTGTTGGTTTGTTAGTTTGTTGGTTTTTGGTTATTTGGTTTGTTGGTTTGTTGGTTTGTTGGCTTGTTGGTTTGTTGGCTTGTTGGTTTGTTGGTTTGTTGGTTTGTTGGCTTGTTGGCTTGTTGGTATGTTGGTTTGTTGGTTTGTTGGTTTGTTGGTTTGTTGGTTTGTTGGTTTTTTGGTTTGTTGGTTTATTTGTTTGTTGGTTTGTTGGCTTGTTGGCTTGTTGGTTTGTTGGTTTGTTGGTTTGTTGGCTTGTTGGTTTGTTGGTTTGTTGGCTTGTTGGCTTGTTGGTTTGTTGGTTTGTTGGCTTGTTGGCTTGTTGGTTTGTTGGTTTGTTGGTTTTTTGGTTTGTTCGTTTATTGGCTTGTTGGCTTGCTCGTTTGTTGGCTTGTTGGTTTGTTGGTTTGTTGGCTTGTTGGCTTGTTGGTTTGTTGGTTTGTTGGCTTGTTGGTTTGTTAGTTTGTTGGCTTTTTGGTTACTTGGTTTGTTGGTTTGTTGGTTTTTTGGTTTATTGGTTTGTTGGCTTGTTGGTTTGTTGGTTTGTTGGTTTGTTGGCTTGTTGGCTTGTTAGTTTGTTGGCTTGTTGGCTTGTTGGTTTGTTGGCTTGTTGGCTTGTTGGTTTGTTGGCTTGTTGGCTTGTTGGTTTGTTGGTTTGTTGGCTTGTCGGTTTGTTGGTTTGTTGGCTTGTTGGCTTGTTGCTTTGTTGGTTTGTTGGTTTGTTGGCTTGTTGGCTTGTTGGTTTGTTAGTTTGTTGGCTTTTTGGTTACTTGTTTTGTTGGTTTTTTGGCTTGTTGGTTTGTTGGCTTGTTGGTTTGTTGGTTTGTTGGTTTGTTGGCTTGTTGGCTTGTTGGTTTGTTGGTTTGTTGGTTTGTTGGTTTGTTGGTTTGTTGGTTTTTTGGTTTGTTGGTTTATTTGTTTGTTGGTTTGTTGGCTTGTTAGCTTGTTGGTTTGTTGGTTTGTTGGCTTGTTGGTTTGTTGGTTTGTTGGCTTGTTGGCTTGTTGGTTTGTTGGTTTGTTGGCTTGTTGGCTTGTTGGTTTGTTGGTTTGTTGGTTTTTTGGTTTGTTGGTTTGTTGGTTTGTTGGTTTTTTGGTTTGTTGGTTTATTTGTTTGTTGGTTTGTTGGCTTGTTAGCTTGTTGGTTTGTTGGTTTGTTGGCTTGTTGGTTTGTTGGTTTGTTGGCTTGTTGGCTTGTTGGTTTGTTGGTTTGTTGGCTTGTTGGCTTGTTGGTTTGTTGGTTTGTTGGTTTTTTGGTTTGTTGGTTTGTTGGTTTGTTGGTTTGTTGGTTTGTTGGTTTATTTGTTTGTTGGTTTGTTGGCTTGTTGGTTTGTTGGTTTGTTGGTTTGTTGGTTTGTTGGCTTGTTGGTTTGTTGGTTTGTTGGTTTGTTGGCTTGTTGCTTTGTTGGTTTGTTGATTTGTTGGCTTGTTGGCTTGTTGCTTTGTTGGTTTGTTGGTTTGTTGGCTTGTTGGCTTGTTGGTTTGTTAGTTTGTTGGCTTTTTGGTTACTTGTTTTGTTGGTTTTTTGGCTTGTTGGTTTGTTGGCTTGTTGGTTTGTTGGCTTGTTGGCTTGTTGGTTTGTTGGTTTGTTGGTTTGTTGGTTTGATGGTTTGTTGGTTTGTTGGTTTGTTGGTTTTTTGGTTTGTTGGTTTATTTGTTTGTTGGTTTGTTGGCTTGTTAGCTTGTTGGTTTGTTGGTTTGTTGGCTTGTTGGTTTGTTGGTTTGTTGGCTTGTTGGCTTGTTGGTTTGTTGGTTTGTTGGCTTGTTGGCTTGTTGGTTTGTTGGTTTGTTGGTTTTTTGGTTTGTTGGTTTGTTGGTTTGTTGGTTCGTTGGTTTATTTGTTTCTTGGTTTGTTGGCTTGTTGGTTTGTTGGCTTGTTGGCTTGTTGGTTTGTTAGTTTGTTGGCTTTTTGGTTACTTGTTTTGTTGGTTTTTTGGCTTGTTGGTTTGTTGGCTTGTTGGTTTCTTGGCTTGTTGGCTTGTTGGTTTGTTGGTTTGTTGGTTTGTTGGTTTGTTGGTTTGTTGGTTTGTTGGTTTGTTGGTTTTTTGGTTTGTTGGTTTATTTGTTTGTTCGTTTGTTGGCTTGTTAGCTTGTTAGTTTGTTGGTTTGTTGGCTTGTTGGTTTGTTGGTTTGTTGGCTTGTTGGCTTGTTGGTTTGTTGGTTTGTTGGCTTGTTGTCTTGTTGGTTTGTTGGTTTTTTGGTTTGTTGGCTTGTTGGTTTGTTGGTTTGTTGGTTTGTTGGCTTGTTGCTTTGTTGGTTTGTTGGTTTCTTGGCTTGTTGGCTTGTTGGTTTGTTAGTTTGTTGGCTTTTGGAGTACTTGGTTTGTTGGTTTCTTGGTTTGTTGGCTTGTTGGTTTGTTAGCTTGTTGGTTTGTTGGTTTGTTGGTTTGTTGGTTTGTTGGTTTTTTGGTTTGTTGGTTTGTTAGTTTGTTGGCTTATTGGTTTGTTGGCTTGTTGGCTTGCTGGTTTGTGGGTTTGTTGGCTTGTTGGTTTGTTGGTTTGTTGGTTTGTTGGTTTGTTGGTTTGTTGGTTTGTTGGCTTGTTGGCTTGTTGGTTTGTTGGTTTGTTGGTTTGTTGGCTTGTTGGTTTGTTAGCTTGTTGGTTTGTTGGTTTGTTGGTTTGTTGGTTTGTTGGTTTTTTGGTTTGTTGGTTTGTTAGTTTGTTGGCTTGTTGGTTTGTTGGCTTGTTGGCTTGTTGGCTTGTTGGTTTGTTAGTTTGTTGGTTTTTGGTTATTTGGTTTGTTGGTTTGTTGGCTTGTTGGTTTGTTGGCTTGTGGTTTGTTGGTTTGTTGGTTTGTTGGCTTGTTGGCTTGTTGGTATGTTGGTTTGTTGGTTTGTTGGTTGGTTGTTTTGTTGGTTTGTTGGTTTTGTGGTTTGTTGGTTTATTTGTTTGTTGGTTTGTTGGCTTGTTGGCTTGTTGGTTTGTTGGTTTGTTGGTTTGTTGGCTTGTTGGTTTGTTGGTTTGTTGGCTTGTTGGCTTGTTGGTTTGTTGGTTTGTTGGCTTGTTGGCTTGTTGGTTTGTTGGTTTGTTGGTTTTTTGGTTTGTTCGTTTATTGGCTTGTTGGCTTGCTCGTTTGTTGGCTTGTTGGTTTGTTGGTTTGTTGGCTTGTTGGCTTGTTGGTTTGTTGGTTTGTTGGCTTGTTGGTTTGTTAGTTTGTTGGCTTTTTGGTTACTTGGTTTGTTGGTTTGTTGGTTTTTTGGTTTATTGGTTTGTTGGCTTGTTGGTTTGTTGGTTTGTTGGTTTGTTGGCTTATTGGCTTGTTAGTTTGTTGGCTTGTTGGCTTGTTGGTTTGTTGGCTTGTTGGCTTGTTGGTTTGTTGGCTTGTTGGCTTGTTGGTTTGTTGGTTTGTTGGCTTGTCGGTTTGTTGGTTTGTTGGCTTGTTGGCTTGTTGCTTTGTTGGTTTGTTGGTTTGTTGGCTTGTTGGCTTGTTGGTTTGTTAGTTTGTTGGCTTTTTGGTTACTTGTTTTGTCGGTTTTTTGGCTTGTTGGTTTGTTGGCTTGTTGGTTTGTTGGTTTGTTGGTTTGTTGGCTTGTTGGCTTGTTGGTTTGTTGGTTTGTTGGTTTGTTGGTTTGTTGGTTTGTTGGTTTTTTGGTTTGTTGGTTTATTTGTTTGTTGGTTTGTTGGCTTCTTAGCTTGTTGGTTTGTTGGTTTGTTGGCTTGTTGGTTTGTTGGTTTGTTGGCTTGTTGGCTTGTTGGTTTGTTGGTTTGTTGGCTTGTTGGCTTGTTGGTTTGTTGGTTTGTTGGTTTTTTGGTTTGTTGGTTTGTTGGTTTGTTGGTTTTTTGGTTTGTTGGTTTATTTGTTTGTTGGTTTGTTGGCTTGTTAGCTTGTTGGTTTGTTGGTTTGTTGGCTTGTTGGTTTGTTGGTTTGTTGGCTTGTTGGCTTGTTGGTTTGTTGGTTTGTTGGCTTGTTGGCTTGTTGGTTTGTTGGTTTGTTGGTTTTTTGGTTTGTTGGTTTGTTGGTTTGTTGGTTTGTTGGTTTGTTGGTTTATTTGTTTGTTGGTTTGTTGGCTTGTTGGTTTGTTGGTTTGTTGGTTTGTTGGTTTGTTGGCTTGTTGGTTTGTTGGTTTGTTGGTTTGTTGGCTTGTTGCTTTGTTGGTTTGTTGGTTTCTTGGCTTGTTGGCTTGTTGGTTTGTTAGTTTGTTGGCTTTTTGGGTACTTGGTTTGTTAGTTTGTTGGTTTGTTGGCTTGTTGGTTTGTTGGTTTGTTGGTTTGTTGGTTTGTTGGTTTGTTGGTTTTTTAGGTTTGTTGGTTTGTTAGTTTGTTGGCTTGTTGGTTTGTTGGCTTGTTGGCTTGTTGGTTTGTGGGTTTGTTGGCTTGTTGGTTTTTTGGTTTGTTGGTTTGTTGGTTTGTTGGTTTGTTGGTTTGTTGGTTTGTTGGCTTGTTGGCTTGTTGGTTTGTTGGTTTGTTGGCTTGTTGGTTTGTTAGTTTGTTGCTTTGTTGGCTTGTTGGCTTGTTGGTTTGTTGGTTTGTTGGTTTGTTGGTTTGTTGGTTTGTTGGTTTGTTGGTTTGTTGGTTTGTTGATTTGTTGGTTTGTTGGTTTGTTGGTTTGTTGGTTTGTTGGTTTGTTGGTTTGTTGGTTTATTGGTTTGTTGGTATGTTGGTTTGTTAGTTTGTTGGCTTGTTGGTTTGTTGGTTTGTTGGCTTGCTGACTTGTTGCTTTGTTGGTTTGTTGGTTTGTTGGCTTGTTGGCTTGTTGGTTTGTTAGTTTGTTGGCTTTTTGATTACTTGGTTTGGTGGTTTGTTGGTTTGTTGGCTTGTTGGTTTGTTGGCTTGTTGGCTTGTTGATTTGTTGGTTTGTTGGTTTGTTGGCTTGTTGGCTTGTTGGTTTGTTGGTTTGTTGGTTTGTTGGGTTGTTGGTTTGTTGGTTTTTTGGTTTGTTGGTTTGTTGGTTTGTTGGCTTGTTGGTTTGTTGGTTTGTTGACTTGTTGGCTTGTTGGTTTGTTGGTTTGTTGGCCTGTTGGTTACTTAGTTTGTTGGTTTGTTGGTTTGTTGGCTTGTTGGTTTATTGGTTTCTTGGTTTGTTGGCTTGTTGGCTTGTTGGTTTGTTGGTTTGTTGGTTTTTTTGTTTGTTGGTTTGTTTGCTTGTTGGTTTGTTGGTTTGTTGGGTTGTTGGCTTGTTGACTTGTTGGTTTGTTGGTTTGTTGGTTTGCTGGCTTGTTGTTTTGTTGGTTTGTTGGCTTGTTGGCTTGTTGCTTTGTTGGTTTATTGGTTTGTTGGCTCGTTGGCTTGTTGGTTTGTTAGTTTGTTGGCTTTTTGGTTACTTAGTTTGTTGGTTTGTTGGTTTGTTGTCTTGTTGGTTTGTTGGCTTGTTGGTTTGTTGGTTTGTTGGTTTGTTGGCTTGTTGGTTTGTTGGTTTGTTGGCTTGTTGGCTTGTTGGTTTGTTGGTTTGTTGGTTTGTTGGCTTGTTGGTTTGTTGGTTTGTTGGCTTGTTGGTTTGTTAGTTTGTTGGTTTGTTGGCTTGTTGGCTTGTGGGTTTGTTGGTTTGTTGGCTTGTTGGTTTGTTGGTTTGTTGGCTTGTTGGCTTGTTGGCTTGTTGGTTTGTCGGTTTGTTGGTTTGTTGGTTTGTTGGTTTGTTGGTTTGTTGGTTTTTTGGTTTGTTTGTTTGTTGGTTTGTTGACTTGTTGGTTTGTTGGTTTGTTGGCTTGTTGGCTTGTTGGTTTGTTGGTTTGTTGGCTTGTTGGTTACTTAGTTTGTTGGTTTGTTGGTTTGTTGGTTTGTTGGTTTGTTGGCTTGTTGGCTTGTTGGTTTGTTGGTTAGTTCGTTTGTTGGTTTGTTAGTTTGTTGGTTTGTTGGCTTGTTGGCTTGTTGGTTTGTTGGTTTTTTGGTTTGTTGGTTTGTTGGTTTGTTGGTTTGTTGGTTTATTTGTTTGTTGGTTTGTTGGCTTGTTGGTTTGTTGGTTTGTTGGTTTGTTGGCTTGTTGGTTTGTTGGTTTGTTGGTTTGTTGGTTTGTTGGTTTTTTGGTTTGTTGGTTTATTTGTTTGTTGGTTTGTTGGCTTGTTGGTTTCTTGGTTTGTTGGTTTGTTGGTTTGTTGGCTTGTCGGTTTGTTGGTTTGTTGGTTTGTTGGCTTGTTGGCTTGTTGGTTTGTTGGTTTGTTGGTTTATTGGTTTGTTGGCTTGTTGGCTTGTTGGTTTGTTAGTTTGTTGGCTTTTTGGTTACTTAGTTTGTTGGTTTGTTGGTTTGTTGTCTTGTTGGTTTGTTGGCTTGTTGGTTTGTTGGTTTGTTGGTTTGTTGGCTTGTTGGTTTGTTGGTTTGTTGGCTTGTTGGCTTGTTGGTTTGTTGGTTTGTTGGTTTGTTGGCTTGTTGGTTTGTTGGTTTGTTGGCTTGTTGGTTTGTTAGTTTGTTGGTTTGTTGGCTTGTTGGCTTGTGGGTTTGTTGGTTTGTTGGCTTGTTGGTTTGTTGGTTTGTTGGCTTGTTGGCTTGTTGGCTTGTTGGTTTGTCGGTTTGTTGGTTTGTTGGTTTGTTGGTTTGTTGGTTTGTTGGTTTTTTGGTTTGTTTGTTTGTTGGTTTGTTGGCTTGTTGGTTTGTTGGTTTGTTGGTTTGTTGGCTTGTTGGTTTGTTGGTTTGTTGGCTTGTTGGTTTGTTGGTTAGTTCGTTTGTTGGTTTGTTAGTTTGTTGGTTTGTTGGCTTGTTGGCTTGTTGGTTTGTTGGTTTTTTGGTTTGTTGGTTTGTTAGTTTGTTGGTTTGTTGGTTTATTTGTTTGTTGGCTTGTTGGCTTGTTGGTTTGTTGGTTTGTTGGTTTGTTGGCTTGTTGGTTTGTTGGTTTGTTGGTTTGTTGGTTTGTTGGTTTGTTGGTTTTTTGGTTTGTTGGTTTATTTGTTTGTTGGTTTGTTGGCTTGTTGGTTTCTTGGTTTGTTGGTTTGTTGGTTTGTTGGCTTGTCGGTTTGTTGGTTTGTTGGTTTGTTGGCTTGTTGGCTTGTTGGTTTGTTGGTTTGTTGGTTTTTTGGTTTGTTGGTTTGTTGGTTTGTTGGTTTGTTGCTTTGTTGGTTTGTTGGTTTATTTGTTTGTTGGTTTGTTGGTTTATTTGTTTGTTGGTTTGTTGGCTTATTTGTTTGTTGGTTTGTTAGTTTGTTGGCTTGTTGGTTTGTTGGCTTGTTGCCTTGTTGCTTTGTTGGTTTGTTGGTTTGTTGGCTTGTTGGCTTGTTGGTTTGTTAGTTTGTTGGCTTTTTGGTTACTTGGTTTGTTGGTTTGTTGGCTTGTTGGTTTGTTGGCTTGTTGGTTTGTTGGTTTGTTGGTTTGTTGGCTTGTTGGCTTGTTGGCTTGTTGGTTTGTTGGTTTGTTGGTTTGTTGGTTTGTTCGTTTGTTGGTTTTTTGGTTTGTTGGTTTGTTGGTTTGTTGGCTTGTTGGTTTGTTGGTTTGTTGGTTTATTTGTTTGTTGGTTTGTTGGCTTGTTGGTTTATTGGTTTGTTGGTTTGTTGGCTTGTTGGTTTGTTGGTTTGTTGGTTTGTTGGTTTGTTGGTTTTTTGGTTTGTTGGTTTATTTGTTTGTTGGTTTGTTGGCTTGTTGGTTGGTTGGTTTGTTGGCTTGTTGGTTTGTTGGTTTGTTGGTTTTTTGGTTTGTTGGTTTATTTGTTTGTTGGTTTGTTGGCTTGTTGGTTGGTTGGTTTGTTGGCTTGTTGGTTTGTTGGTTTGTTGGTTTGTTGGCTTGTTGGTTTGTTGGCTTGTTGGTTTGTTGGTTTGTTGGTTTGTTGGCTTGTTGGCTTGTTGGTTTGTTGGTTTGTTGGCTTATTGATTTGTTGGTTTGTTGGCTTGTTGGCTTGTTGCTTTGTTCGTTTGATGGTTTGTTGGTTTGTTGGTTTTTTGGTTTGTTGGTTTGTTGGTTTGTTGGCTTGTTGGTTTGTTGGTTTGTTGGCTTATTGATTTGTTGGTTTGTTGGCTTGTTGGCTTGTTGCTTTGTTCGTTTGATGAATTGTTGGTTTGTTGGTTTTTTGGTTTGTTGGTTTGTTGGTTTGTTGGCTTGTTGGTTTGTTGGTTTGTTGGCTTGTTGGTTTGTTAGTTTGTTGGTTTGTTGGCTTGTTGGCTTGTTGGTTTGTTGGTTTTTTGGTTTGTTGGTTTGTTGGTTTGTTGGTTTGTTGGTTTGTTGGTTTGTCGGTTTATTTGTTTGTTGGTTTGTTGGCTTGTTGGTTTGTTGGTTTGTTGGTTTATTGGCTTGTTGGTTAGTTGTTTTGTTGGTTTTTTGGTTTGTTGGTTTGTTGGTTTGTTGGTTTGTTGGTTTGTTGGTTTGTTGGTTCGTTGGTTTATTTGTTTGTTGGTTTGTTGGCTTGTTGGTTTGTTGGTTTGTTGGTTTGTTGGCTTGTTGGTTTGTTGGTTTGTTGGCTTGTTGGTTTGTTAGTTTGTTGGCTTTTTGATTACTTGGTTTGGTGGTTTGTTGGTTTGTTGGCTTGTTGGTTTGTTGGCTTGTTGGCTTGTTGATTTGTTGGTTTGTTGGTTTGTTGGCTTGTTGGCTTGTTGGTTTGTTGGTTTGTTGGTTTGTTGGGTTGTTGGTTTGTTGGTTTGTTGGTTTGTTGGCTTGTTGGTTTGTTGGTTTGTTGACTTGTTGGCTTGTTGGTTTGTTGGTTTGTTGGCCTGTTGGTTACTTAGTTTGTTGGTTTGTTGGTTTGTTGGCTTGTTGGTTTATTGGTTTCTTGGTTTGTTGGCTTGTTGGCTTGTTGGTTTGTTGGTTTGTTGGTTTTTTTGTTTGTTGGTTTGTTTGCTTGTTGGTTTGTTGGTTTGTTGGGTTGTTGGCTTTTTGACTTGTTGGTTTGTTGGTTTGTTGGTTTGCTGGCTTGTTGGTTTGTTGGTTTGTTGGCTTGTTGGCTTGTTGATTTGTTGGTTTATTGGTTTGTTGGCTTGTTGGCTTGTTGGTTTGTTAGTTTGTTGGCTTTTTGGTTACTTAGTTTGTTGGTTTGTTGGTTTGTTGTCTTGTTGGTTTGTTGGCTTGTTGGTTTGTTGGTTTGTTGGTTTGTTGGCTTGTTGGTTTGTTGGTTTGTTGGCTTGTTGGCTTGTTGGTTTGTAGGTTTGTTGGTTTGTTGGCTTGTTGGTTTGTTGGTTTGTTGGCTTGTTGGTTTGTTAGTTTGTTGGTTTGTTGGCTTGTTGGCTTGTGGGTTTGTTGGTTTTTTGGTCTGTTGGTTTGTTGGTTTGTTGGTTTGTTCGTTTGTTGGTTTTTTGGTTTGTTGGTTTGTTGGTTTGTTGGCTTGTTGGTTTGTTGGTTTGTTGGTTTATTTGTTTGTTGGTTTGTTGGCTTGTTGGTTTATTGGTTTGTTGGTTTGTTGGCTTGTTGGTTTGTTGGTTTGTTGGTTTGTTGGTTTGTTGGCTTGTTGGTTTGTTGGTTTGTTGGTTTTTTGGTTTGTTGGTTTATTTGTTTGTTGGTTTGTTGGCTTGTTGGTTGGTTGGTTTGTTGGCTTGTTGGTTTGTTGGTTTGTTGGTTTGTTGGCTTGTTGGTTTGTTGGTTTGTTGGTTTGTTGGTTTGTTGGCTTGTTGGCTTGTTGGTTTGTTGGTTTGTTGGCTTATTGATTTGTTGGTTTGTTGGCTTGTTGGCTTGTTGCTTTGTTCGTTTGATGGTTTGTTGGTTTGTTGGTTTTTTGGTTTGTTGGTTTGTTGGTTTGTTGGTTTGTTGGCTTGTTGGTTTGTTGGTTTGTTGGCTTGTTGGTTTGTTAGTTTGTTGGTTTGTTGGCTTGTTGGCTTGTTGGTTTGTTGGTTTTTTGGCTTGTTGGTTTGTTGGTTTGTTGGTTTGTTGGTTTGTTGGTTTGTCGGTTTATTTGTTTGTTGGTTTGTTGGCTTGTTGGTTTGTTGGTTTGTTGGTTTATTGGCTTGTTGGTTAGTTGGTTTGTTGGTTTTTTGGTTTGTTGGTTTGTTGGTTTGTTGGTTTGTTGGTTTGTTGGTTCGTTGGTTTATTTGTTTGTTGGTTTGTTGGCTTGTTGGTTTGTTGGTTTGTTGGTTTGTTGGCTTGTTGGTTTGTTGGTTTGTTAGTTTGTTGGTTTGTTGGTTTGTTGGCTTGTTGGCTTGTTGGTTTGTTGGTTAGTTCATTTGTTGGTTTGTTAGTTTGTTGGTTTGTTGGCTTGTTAGCTTGTTGGTTTGTTGGTTTTTTGGTTTGTTGGTTTGTTGGTTTGTTGGTTTGTTGGTTTGTTGGTTTATTTGTTTGTTGGTTTGTTGGCTTGTTGGTTTGTTGGTTTGTTGGTATGTTGGTTTGTTGGTTTGTTGGTTTGTTGGTTTGTTGGTTTGTTGGTTTTTTGGTTTGTTGGTTTATTTGTTTGTTGGTTTGTTGGCTTCTTGGTTTCTTGGTTTGTTGGTTTGTTGGTTTGTTATCTTGTTGGTTTGTTGGTTTGTTGGTTTGTTGGCTTGTTGGCTCGTTGGTTTGTTGGTTTTTTGGTTTGTTGGTTTGTTGGTTTGTTGGTTTGTTGGTTTGTTGGTTTATTTGTTTGTTGGTTTGTTAGTTTATTTGTTTGTTGGTTTGTTGGCTTATTTGTTTGTTGGTTTGTTGGTTTATTGGCTTCTTGGCTTGCTCGTTTGTTGGCTTGTTGGTTTGTTGGTTTGTTAGTTTGTTTGCCTTTTGGTTACTTGGTTTGCTGGTTTGTTGATTTGTTGGCTTGTTGATTTGTTGGCTTGTTGGTTTGTTGGTTTGTTGGTTTGTTGGCTTGTTGGCTTGTTGGTTTGTTGGTTTGTTGGTTTGTTGGTTTGTTGGTTTTTTGGTTTGTTGGTTTGTTGGTTTGTTGGCTTGTTGGTTTGTTGCTTTGTTGGCTTGTTGGCTTGTTGGTTTGTTGGTTTGTTGGCTTGTTGGTTACTTAGTTTGTTGGTTGGTTGGTTTGTTGGTTTGTTGGTTTGTTGGCTTGTTGGCTTGTTGGTTTGTTGGTTAGTTCGTTTGTTGGTTTGTTAGTTTGTTGGTTTGTTGGCTTGTTGGCTTGTTGGTTTGTTGGTTTTTTGGTTTGTTGGTTTGTTGGTTTGTTGGTTTGTTGGTTTGTTGGTTTGTTGGTTTGTTGGTTTATTTGTTTGTTGGTTTGTTGGCTTGTTGGATTGTTGGTTTGTTGGTTGGTTGGCTTGTTGGTTTGTTGGTTTGTTGGTTTGTTGGTTTGTTGGTTTGTCGGTTTGTTAGTTTTTTTGGTTTGTTGGTTTATTTGTTTGTTGGTTTGTTAGTTTGTTGGCTTGTTGGCTTCTTGGTTTGTTGGTTTTTTGGTTTGTTGGTTTGTTGGTTTGTTGGTTTGTTGGTTTGTTGGTTTATTTGTTTGTTGGTTTGTTGGCTTGTTGGTTTGTTGGTTTGTTGGTTTGTTGGCTTGTTGGTTTGTTGGTTTGTTGGTTTTTTGGTTTGTTGGTTTGTTGGTTTGTTGGCTTGTTGGTTTGTTGGTTTGTTGGCTTGTTGGTTTGTTAGTTTGTTGGTTTGTTGGCTTGTTGGCTTGTTGGTTTGTTGGTTTTTTGGTTTGTTGGTTTGTTGGTTTGTTGGTTTGTTGGTTTGTTGGTTTGTCGGTTTATTTGTTTGTTGGTTTGTTGGCTTGTTGGTTTGTTGGTTTGTTGGTTTATTGGCTTGTTGGTTAGTTGGTTTGTTGGTTTTTTGGTTTGTTGGTTTGTTGGTTTGTTGGTTTGTTGGTTCGTTGGTTTATTTGTTTGTTGGCTTGTTGGTTTGTTGGTTTGTTGGTTTGTTGGCTTGTTGGTTTGTTGGTTTGTTAGTTTGTTGGTTTGTTGGTTTGTTGGCTTGTTGGCTTGTTGGTTTGTTGGTTAGTTCATTTGTTGGTTTGTTAGTTTGTTGGTTTGTTGGCTTGTTAGCTTGTTGGTTTGTTGGTTTTTTGGTTTTTTGGTTTGTTGGTTTGTTGGTTTGTTGGTTTGTTGGTTTATTTGTTTGTTGGTTTGTTGGCTTGTTGGTTTGTTGTTTTGTTGGTTTGTTGGTTTTTTGGTTTGTTGGTTTATTTGTTTGTTGGTTTGTTGGCTTCTTGGTTTCTTGGTTTGTTGGTTTGTTGGTTTGTTATCTTGTTGGTTTGTTGGTTTGTTGGTTTGTTGGCTTGTTGGCTCGTTGGTTTGTTGGTTTGTTGGTTTTTTGGTTTGTTGGTTTGTTGGTTTGTTGGTTTGTTGGTTTGTTGGTTTATTTGTTTGTTGGTTTGTTAGTTTATTTGTTTGTTGGTTTGTTGGCTTATTTGTTTGTTGGTTTGTTGGTTTATTGGCTTCTTGGCTTGCTCGTTTGTTGGCTTGTTGGTTTGTTGGTTTGTTAGTTTGTTTGCCTTTTGGTTACTTGGTTTGCTGGTTTGTTGGTTTGTTGGCTTGTTGGTTTGTTGGCTTGTTGGTTTGTTGGTTTGTTGGCTTGTTGGCTTGTTGGTTTGTTGGTTTGTTGGTTTGTTGGTTTGTTGGTTTGTTGGTTTTTTGGTTTGTTGGTTTGTTGGTTTGTTGGCTTGTTGGTTTGTTGCTTTGTTGGCTTGTTGGCTTGTTGGTTTGTTGGTTTGTTGGCTTGTTGGTTACTTAGTTTGTTGGTTGGTTGGTTTGTTGGTTTGTTGGTTTGTTGGCTTGTTGGCTTGTTGGTTTGTTGGTTAGTTCGTTTGTTGGTTTGTTAGTTTGTTGGTTTGTTGGCTTGTTGGCTTGTTGGTTTGTTGGTTTTTTGGTTTGTTGGTTTGTTGGTTTGTTGGTTTGTTGGTTTGTTGGTTTGTTGGTTTATTTGTTTGTTGGTTTGTTGGCTTGTTGGATTGTTGGTTTGTTGGTTGGTTGGCTTGTTGGTTTGTTGGTTTGTTGGTTTGTTGGTTTGTTGGCTTGTTGGTTTGTTGCTTTGTTGGCTTGTTGGCTTGTTGGTTTGTTGGTTTGTTGGCTTGTTGGTTACTTAGTTTGTTGGTTGGTTGGTTTGTTGGTTTGTTGGTTTGTTGGCTTGTTGGCTTGTTGGTTTGTTGGTTAGTTCGTTTGTTGGTTTGTTAGTTTGTTGGTTTGTTGGCTTGTTGGCTTGTTGGTTTGTTGGTTTTTTGGTTTGTTGGTTTGTTGGTTTGTTGGTTTGTTGGTTTGTTGGTTTGTTGGTTTGTTGGTTTATTTGTTTGTTGGTTTGTTGGCTTGTTGGATTGTTGGTTTGTTGGTTGGTTGGCTTGTTGGTTTGTTGGTTTGTTGGTTTGTTGGTTTGTTGGTTTGTCGGTTTGTTGGTTTTTTTGGTTTGTTGGTTTATTTGTTTGTTGGTTTGTTGGCTAGTTGGTTTGTTGGTTTGTTGGCTTGTTGGTTTGTTGGTTTGTTTGTTTGTTGGTTTGATGGCTTGTTGGTTTGTTGGCTTGTTGGTTTGTTGGTTTGTTGGTTTGTTGGCTTGTTGGCTTGTTGGTTTGTTGGCTTGTTGGCTTGTTGGTTTGTGGGTTTGTTGGCTTGTTGGTTTGTTGGTTTGTTGGTTTGTTGGTTTGTTGGTTTGTTGGTTTGTTGGCTTATTGGCTTGTTGGTTTGTTGGTTTGTTGGCTTGTTGGTTTGTTAGTTTGTTGGTTTGTTGGCTTGTTGGCTTGTTGGTTTGTTGGTTTGTTGGTTTGTTGGTTTGTTGGTTTGTTGGTTTGTTGGTTTGTTGGTTTGTTGATTTGTTGGTTTGTTGGTTTGTTGGTTTGTTGGTTTGTTGGTTTGTTGGTTTGTTGGTTTGTTGGTTTGTTGGTTTGTTGGTTTGTTGGTTTGTTGGTTTGTTGGTTTATTTGTTTGTTGGTTTGTTGGCTTGTTGGATTGTTGGTTTGTTGGTTGGTTGGCTTGTTGGTTTGTTGGTTTGTTGGTTTGTTGGTTTGTTGGTTTGTTGGTTTGTTGGCTTGTTGGCTTGTTGGTTTGTTGGTTAGTTCGTTTGTTGGTTTGTTAGTTTGTTGGCTTGTTGGCTTCTTGGTTTGTTGGTTTTTTGGTTTGTTGGTTTGTTGGTTTGTTGGTTTGTTGGTTTGTTGGTTTATTTGTTTGTTGGTTTGTTGGCTTGTTGGTTTGTTGGTTTGTTGGTTTGTTGGCTTGTTGGTTTGTTGGTTTGTTGGTTTGTTGGTTTGTTGGTTTGTTGGTTTTTTGGTTTGTTGGTTTATTTGTTTGTTGGTTTGTTGGCTTGTTGGTTTCTTGGTTTGTTGGTTTGTTGGTTTGTTGGTTTGTCGGTTTGTTGGTTTGTTGGTTTGTTGGCTTGTTGGCTTGTTGGTTTGTTGGTTTGTTGGTTTTTTGGTTTGTTGGTTTGTTGGTTTGTTGGTTTGTTGGTTTGTTGGTTTGTTGGTTTGTTGGTTTGTTGGCTTGTTGGTTTGTTGCTTTGTTGGCTTGTTGGCTTGTTGGTTTGTTGGTTTGTTGGCTTGTTGGTTACTTAGTTTGTTGGTTGGTTGGTTTGTTGGTTTGTTGGTTTGTTGGCTTGTTGGCTTGTTGGTTTGTTGGTTAGTTCGTTTGTTGGTTTGTTAGTTTGTTGGTTTGTTGGCTTGTTGGCTTGTTGGTTTGTTGGTTTTTTGGTTTGTTGGTTTGTTGGTTTGTTGGTTTGTTGGTTTGTTGGTTTGTTGGTTTATTTGTTTGTTGGTTTGTTGGCTTGTTGGATTGTTGGTTTGTTGGTTGGTTGGCTTGTTGGTTTGTTGGTTTGTTGGTTTGTTGGTTTGTTGGCTTGTTGGTTTGTTGCTTTGTTGGCTTGTTGGCTTGTTGGTTTGTTGGTTTGTTGGCTTGTTGGTTACTTAGTTTGTTGGTTGGTTGGTTTGTTGGTTTGTTGGTTTGTTGGCTTGTTGGCTTGTTGGTTTGTTGGTTAGTTCGTTTGTTGGTTTGTTAGTTTGTTGGTTTGTTGGCTTGTTGGCTTGTTGGTTTGTTGGTTTTTTGGTTTGTTGGTTTGTTGGTTTGTTGGTTTGTTGGTTTGTTGGTTTGTTGGTTTGTTGGTTTATTTGTTTGTTGGTTTGTTGGCTTGTTGGATTGTTGGTTTGTTGGTTGGTTGGCTTGTTGGTTTGTTGGTTTGTTGGTTTGTTGGTTTGTTGGTTTGTCGGTTTGTTGGTTTTTTTGGTTTGTTGGTTTATTTGTTTGTTGGTTTGTTGGCTAGTTGGTTTGTTGGTTTGTTGGCTTGTTGGTTTGTTGGTTTGTTTGTTTGTTGGTTTGTTGGCTTGTTGGTTTGTTGGCTTGTTGGTTTGTTGGTTTGTTGGTTTGTTGGCTTGTTGGCTTGTTGGTTTGTTGGCTTGTTGGCTTGTTGGTTTGTGGGTTTGTTGGCTTGTTGGTTTGTTGGTTTGTTGGTTTGTTGGTTTGTTGGTTTGTTGGTTTGTTGGCTTATTGGCTTGTTGGTTTGTTGGTTTGTTGGCTTGTTGGTTTGTTAGTTTGTTGGTTTGTTGGCTTGTTGGCTTGTTGGTTTGTTGGTTTGTTGGTTTGTTGGTTTGTTGGTTTGTTGGTTTGTTGGTTTGTTGGTTTGTTGATTTGTTGGTTTGTTGGTTTGTTGGTTTGTTGGTTTGTTGGTTTGTTGGTTTGTTGGTTTGTTGGTTTGTTGGTTTGTTGGTTTGTTGGTTTGTTGGTTTGTTGGTTTATTTGTTTGTTGGTTTGTTGGCTTGTTGGATTGTTGGTTTGTTGGTTGGTTGGCTTGTTGGTTTGTTGGTTTGTTGGTTTGTTGGTTTGTTGGTTTGTTGGTTTGTTGGCTTGTTGGCTTGTTGGTTTGTTGGTTAGTTCGTTTGTTGGTTTGTTAGTTTGTTGGCTTGTTGGCTTCTTGGTTTGTTGGTTTTTTGGTTTGTTGGTTTGTTGGTTTGTTGGTTTGTTGGTTTGTTGGTTTATTTGTTTGTTGGTTTGTTGGCTTGTTGGTTTGTTGGTTTGTTGGTTTGTTGGCTTGTTGGTTTGTTGGTTTGTTGGTTTGTTGGTTTGTTGGTTTGTTGGTTTTTTGGTTTGTTGGTTTATTTGTTTGTTGGTTTGTTGGCTTGTTGGTTTCTTGGTTTGTTGGTTTGTTGGTTTGTTGGTTTGTCGGTTTGTTGGTTTGTTGGTTTGTTGGCTTGTTGGCTTGTTGGTTTGTTGGTTTGTTGGTTTTTTGGTTTGTTGGTTTGTTGGTTTGTTGGTTTGTTGGTTTGTTGGTTTGTTGGTTTGTTGGTTTGTTGGTTTATTTGTTTGTTGGTTTGTTGGTTTATTTGTTTGTTGGTTTGTTGGCTTATTTGTTTGTTGGTTTGTTAGTTTGTTGGCTTGTTGGTTTGTTGGCTTGTTGCCTTGTTGCCTTGTTGCTTTGTTGGTTTGTTGGTTTGTTGGCTTGTTGGCTTGTTGGTTTGCTAGTTTGTTGGCTTTTTGGTTACTTGGTTTGTTGGTTTGTTGGCTTGTTGGTTTGTTGGCTTGTTGGTTTGTTGGTTTGTTGGTTTGTTGGCTTGTTGGTTTGTTGGTTTGTTGGTTTGTTGGTTTTTTGGTTTGTTGGTTTATTTGTTTGTTGGTTTGTTGGCTTGTTGGTTGGTTGGTTTGTTGGCTTGTTGGTTTGTTGGTTTGTTGGTTTGTTGGCTTGTTGGTTTGTTGGCTTGTTGGTTTGTTGGTTTGTTGGTTTGTTGGCTTGTTGGCTTGTTGGTTTGTTGGTTTGTTGGCTTATTGATTTGTTGGTTTGTTGGCTTGTTGGCTTATTGCTTTGTTCGTTTGATGGTTTGTTGGTTTGTTGGTTTTTTGGTTTGTTGGTTTGTTGGTTTGTTGGCTTGTTGGTTTGTTGGTTTGTTGGCTTGTTGGTTTGTTAGTTTGTTGGTTTGTTGGCTTGTTGGCTTGTTGGTTTGTTGGTTTTTTGGTTTGTTGGTTTGTTGGTTTGTTGGTTTGTTGGTTTGTTGGTTTGTCGGTTTATTTGTTTGTTGGTTTGTTGGCTTGTTGGTTTGTTGGTTTGTTGGTTTATTGGCTTGTTGGTTAGTTGGTTTGTTGGTTTTTTGGTTTGTTGGTTTGTTGGTTTGTTGGTTTGTTGGTTCGTTGGTTTATTTGTTTGTTGGCTTGTTGGTTTGTTGGTTTGTTGGTTTGTTGGCTTGTTGGTTTGTTGGTTTGTTAGTTTGTTGGTTTGTTGGTTTGTTGGCTTGTTGGCTTGTTGGTTTGTTGGTTAGTTCATTTGTTGGTTTGTTAGTTTGTTGGTTTGTTGGCTTGTTAGCTTGTTGGTTTGTTGGTTTTTTGGTTTGTTGGTTTGTTGGTTTGTTGGTTTGTTGGTTTGTTGGTTTATTTGTTTGTTGGTTTGTTGGCTTGTTGGTTTGTTGGTTTGTTGGTATGTTGGCTTGTTGGTTTGTTGGTTTGTTGGTTTGTTGGTTTGTTGGTTTTTTGGTTTGTTGGTTTATTTGTTTGTTGGTTTGTTGGCTTCTTGGTTTCTTGGTTTGTTGGTTTGTTGGTTTGTTATCTTGTTGGTTTGTTGGTTTGTTGGTTTGTTGGCTTGTTGGCTCGTTGGTTTGTTGGTTTGTTGGTTTTTTGGTTTGTTGGTTTGTTGGTTTGTTGGTTTGTTGGTTTGTTGGTTTATTTGTTTGTTGGTTTGTTAGTTTATTTGTTTGTTGGTTTGTTGGCTTATTTGTTTGTTGGTTTGTTGGTTTATTGGCTTCTTGGCTTGCTCGTTTGTTGGCTTGTTGGTTTGTGGGTTTGTTAGTTTGTTTGCCTTTTGGTTACTTGGTTTGCTGGTTTGTTGGTTTGTTGGCTTGTTGGTTTGTTGGCTTGTTGGTTTGTTGGTTTGTTGGCTTGTTGGCTTGTTGGCTTGTTGGTTTGTTGGTTTGTTGGTTTGTTGGTTTGTTGGTTTGTTGGTTTTTTGGTTTGTTGGTTTGTTGGTTTGTTGGCTTGTTGGTTTGTTGCTTTGTTGGCTTGTTGGCTTGTTGGTTTGTTGGTTTGTTGGCTTGTTGGTTACTTAGTTTGTTGGTTGGTTGGTTTGTTGGTTTGATGGTTTGTTGGCTTGTTGGCTTGTTGGTTTGTTGGTTAGTTCGTTTGTTGGTTTGTTAGTTTGTTGGTTTGTTGGCTTGTTGGCTTGTTGGTTTGTTGGTTTTTTGGTTTGTTGGTTTGTTGGTTTGTTGGTTTGTTGGTTTGTTGGTTTGTTGGTTTATTTGTTTGTTGGTTTGTTGGCTTGTTGGATTGTTGGTTTGTTGGTTGGTTGGCTTGTTGGTTTGTTGGTTTGTTGGTTTGTTGGTTTGTTGGTTTGTCGGTTTGTTGGTTTTTTTGGTTTGTTGGTTTATTTGTTTGTTGGTTTGTTGGCTAGTTGGTTTGTTGGTTTGTTGGCTTGTTGGTTTGTTGGTTTGTTTGTTTGTTGGTTTGTTGGCTTGTTGGTTTGTGGGCTTGTTGGTTTGTTGGTTTGTTGGTTTGTTGGCTTGTTGGCTTGTTGGTTTGTTGGCTTGTTAATTTGTTGGTTTGTTGGCTTGTTGGCTTGTTGCTTTGTTCGTTTGATGGTTTGTTGGTTTGTTGGTTTTTTGGTTTGTTGGTTTGTTGGTTTGTTGGCTTGTTGGCTTGTTGGTTTGTTGGTTTGTTGGCTTGTTGGTTTGTTAGTTTGTTGGTTTGTTGGCTTGTTGGCTTGTTGGCTTGTTGGTTTGTTGGTTTGTTGGTTTTTTGGTTTGTTGGTTTGTTGGTTTGTTGGTTTGTTGGTTTGTTGGTTTGTTGGTTTATTTGTTTGTTGGTTTGTTGGTTTGTTGGCTTGTTGGTTTGTTGGTTTGTTGGTTTGTTGGCTTGTTGGTTTGTTGGTTTGTTGGTTTTTTGGTTTGTTGGTTTGTTGGTTTGTTGGTTTATTGGTTTATTTGTTTGTTGGTTTGTTGGCTTGTTATTTTGTTGGTTTGTTGGTTTGTTGGCTTGTTGGTTTGTTGGTTTATTGGTTTGTTGGCTCGTTAGTTTGTTGGCTTGTTGGTTGGTTGGTTTGTTGGCTTGTTGGTTTGTTGGTTTGTTGGTTTGTTGGCTTGTTGGCTCGTTGGTTTGTTGGTTTGTTGGTTTTTTGGTATGTTGGTTTGTTGGTTTGTTGGTTTGTTGGTTTGTTGGCTTATTTGTTTGTTGGTTTGTTAGTTTATTTGTTTGTTGGTTTGTTTGCTTATTTGTTTGTTGGTTTGTTGGTTTATTGGCTTGTTGGTTTGTTGGCTTGATGGCTTGTTGCTTTGTTGGTTTGTTGGTTTGTTGGCTTGTTGGCTTTTTGGTTTGTTAGTTTGTTTGCCTTTTGGTTACTTGGTTTGCTGGTTTGTTGGTTTGTTGGCTTGTTGGTTTGTTGGCTTGTTGGTTTGTTGGTTTGTTGGCTTGTTGGCTTGTTGGTTTGTTGGTTTGTTGGTTTGTTGGTTTGTTGGTTTTTTGGTTTGTTGGTTTGTTGGTTTGTTGGCTTGTTGGTTTGTTGCTTTGTTGGCTTGTTGGCTTGTTGGTTTGTTGGTTTGTTGGCTTGTTGGTTACTTAGTTTGTTGGTTGGTTGGTTTGTTGGTTTGTTGGTTTGTTGGCTTGTTGGCTTGTTGGTTTGTTGGTTAGTTCGTTTGTTGGTTTGTTAGTTTGTTGGTTTGTTGGTTTGTTGGCTTGTTGGCTTGTTGGTTTGTTGATTTTTTGGTTTGTTGGTTTGTTGGTTTGTTGGTTTGTTGGTTTGTTGGTTTGTTGGTTTATTTGTTTGTTGGTTTGTTGGCTTGTTGGTTTGTTGGTTTGTCGGTTTGTTGGTTTTTTTGGTTTGTTGGTTTATTTGTTTGTTGGTTTGTTGGCTAGTTGGTTTGTTGGTTTGTTGGCTTGTTGGTTTGTTGGTTTGTTTGTTTGTTGGTTTGTTGGCTTGTAGGTTTGTTGGCTTGTTGGTTTGTTGGTTTGTTGGTTTGTTGGCTTGTTGGCTTGTTGGTTTGTTGGCTTGTTAATTTGTTGGTTTGTTGGCTTGTTGGCTTGTTGCTTTGTTCGTTTGATGGTTTGTTGGTTTGTTGGTTTTTTGGTTTGTTGTTTTGTTGGTTTGTTGGCTTGTTGGCTTGTTGGTTTGTTGGTTTGTTGGCTTGTTGGTTTGTTAGTTTGTTGGTTTGTTGGCTTGTTGGCTTGTTGGTTTGTTAGTTTTTTGGTTTGTTGGTTTGTTGGTTTGTTGGTTTGTTGGTTTGTTGGTTTGTTAGTTTATTTGTTTGTTGGTTTGTTGGTTTGTTGGCTTGTTGGTTTGTTGGTTTGTTGGTTTGTTGGTTTGTTGGCTTGTTGGTTTGTTGGTTTGTTGGTTTTTTGGTTTGTTGGTTTGTTGGTTTGTTGGTTTATTGGTTTATTTGTTTGTTGGTTTGTTGGCTTGTTGTTTTGTTGGTTTGTTGATTTGTTGGCTTGTTGGTTTGTTGGTTTGTTGGTTTGTTGGCTTGTTAGTTTGTTGGTTTGTTGGCTTATTGGTTTGTTGGTTTGTTGGCTTGTTGGTTTGTTGGTTTGTTGGTTTGTTGGCTTGTTGGTTTGTTGGTTTGTTGGCTTGTTGGTTTGTTGGCTTGTTGGTTTATTGGTTTGTTGGTTTGTTGGCTTGTTGGTTTGTTGGTTTGTTGGTTTGTTGGCTTGTTAGTTTGTTGGTTTGTTGGCTTATTGCTTACTTAGTTTGTTGGTTTGTTGGCATGTTGGTTTGTTGGTTTATTGGTTTATTTGTTTGTTGGTTTGTTGGCTTGTTGGTTTATTGGTTTGTTGGTTTGTTAACTTGTTGGTTTGTTGGTTTGTTGGTTTGTTGGTTTGTTGGTTTTTTGGTTTGTTGGTTTGTTGGTTTGTTGGTTTGTTGGTTTGTTGGTTTGTCGGTTTATTTGTTTGTTGGTTTGTTGGCTTGTTGGTTTGTTGGTTTGTTGGTTTATTGGCTTGTTGGTTAGTTGGTTTGTTGGTTTTTTGGTTTGTTGGTTTGTTGGTTTGTTGGTTTGTTGGTTCGTTGGTTTATTTGTTTGTTGGCTTGTTGGTTTGTTGGTTTGTTGGTTTGTTGGTTTGTTGGCTTGTTGGTTTGTTGGTTTGTTAGTTTGTTGGTTTGTTGGTTTGTTGGCTTGTTGGCTTGTTGGTTTGTTGGTTAGTTCATTTGTTGGTTTGTTAGTTTGTTGGTTTGTTGGCTTGTTAGCTTGTTGGTTTGTTGGTTTTTTGGTTTGTTGGTTTGTTGGTTTGTTGGTTTGTTGGTTTGTTGGTTTATTTGTTTGTTGGTTTGTTGGCTTGTTGGTTTGTTGGTTTGTTGGTATGTTGGCTTGTTGGTTTGTTGGTTTGTTGGTTTGTTGGTTTGTTGGTTTTTTGGTTTGTTGGTTTATTTGTTTGTTGGTTTGTTGGCTTCTTGGTTTCTTGGTTTGTTGGTTTGTTGGTTTGTTATCTTGTTGGTTTGTTGGTTTGTTGGTTTGTTGGCTTGTTGGCTCGTTGGTTTGTTGGTTTGTTGGTTTTTTGGTTTGTTGGTTTGTTGGTTTGTTGGTTTGTTGGTTTGTTGGTTTATTTGTTTGTTGGTTTGTTAGTTTATTTGTTTGTTGGTTTGTTGGCTTATTTGTTTGTTGGTTTGTTGGTTTATTGGCTTCTTGGCTTGCTCGTTTGTTGGCTTGTTGGTTTGTTGGTTTGTTAGTTTGTTTGCCTTTTGGTTACTTGGTTTGCTGGTTTGTTGGTTTGTTGGCTTGTTGGTTTGTTGGTTTGTTGGCTTGTTGGTTTGTTGGTTTGTTGGTTTGTTGGCTTGTTGGCTTGTTGGTTTGTTGGTTTGTTGGTTTGTTGGTTTGTTGGTTTTTTGGTTTGTTGGTTTGTTGGTTTGTTGGCTTGTTGGTTTGTTGCTTTGTTGGCTTGTTGGCTTGTTGGTTTGTTGGTTTGTTGGCTTGTTGGTTACTTAGTTTGTTGGTTGGTTGGTTTGTTGGTTTGTTGGTTTGTTGGCTTGTTGGCTTGTTGGTTTGTTGGTTAGTTCGTTTGTTGGTTTGTTAGTTTGTTGGTTTGTTGGCTTGTTGGCTTGTTGGTTTGTTGGTTTTTTGGTTTGTTGGTTTGTTGGTTTGTTGGTTTGTTGGTTTGTTGGTTTGTTGGTTTGTCGGTTTGTTGGTTTATTTGTTTGTTGGTTTGTTGGCTTGTTGGATTGTTGGTTTGTTGGTTGGTTGGCTTGTTGGTTTGTTGGTTTGTTGGTTTGTTCGTTTGTTGGTTTGTCGGTTTGTTGGTTTTTTTGGTTTGTTGGTTTATTTGTTTGTTGGTTTGTTGGCTAGTTGGTTTGTTGGTTTGTTGGCTTGTTGGTTTGTTGGCTTGTTGGTTTGTTGGTTTGTTGGTTTGTTGGCTTGTTGGCTTGTTGGTTTGTTAGCTTGTTAATTTGTTGGTTTGTTGGCTTGTTGGCTTGTTGCTTTGTTCGTTTGATGGTTTGTTGGTTTGTTGGTTTTTTGGTTTGTTGGTTTCTTGGTTTGTTGGCTTGTTGGCTTGTTGGTTTGTTGGTTTGTTGGCTTGTTGGTTTGTTAGTTTGTTGGTTTGTTGGATTGTTGGCTTGTTGGCTTGTTGGTTTGTTGGTTTGTTGGTTTTTTGGTTTGTTGGTTTGTTGGTTTGTTGGTTTGTTGGTTTGTTGGTTTGTTGGTTTATTTGTTTGTTGGTTTGTTGGTTTGTTGGCTTGTTGGTTTGTTGGTTTGTTGGTTTGTTGGCTTGTTGGTTTGTTGGTTTGTTGGTTTTTTGGTTTGTTGGTTTGTTGGTTTGTTGGTTTATTGGTTTATTTGTTTGTTGGTTTGTTGGCTTGTTGTTTTGTCGGTTTGTTGGTTTGTTGGCTTGTTGGTTTGTTGGTTTGTTGATTTGTTCGCTTGTTAGTTTGTTGGTTTGTTGGCTTGTTGGTTGGTTGGTTTGTTGGCTTGTTGGTTTGTTGGTTTGTTGGTTTGTTGGCTTGTTGGCTCGTTGGTTTGTTGGTTTGTCGGTTTTTTGGTATGTTGGTTTGTTGGTTTGTTGGTTTGTTGGTTTGTTGGTTTATTTGTTTGTTGGTTTGTTAGTTTATTTGTTTGTTGGTTTGTTGGCTTATTTGTTTGTTGGTTTGTTGGTTTATTGGCTTGTTGGTTTGTTGGCTTGATGGCTTGTTGCTTTGTTGGTTTGTTGGTTTGTTGGCTTGTTGGCTTTTTGGTTTGTTAGTTTGTTTGCCTTTTGGTTACTTGGTTTGCTGGTTTGTTGGTTTGTTGGCTTGTTGGTTTGTTGGCTTGTTGGTTTGTTGGTTTGTTGGTTTGTTGGCTTGTTGGCTTGTTGGTTTGTTGGTTTGTTGGTTTGTTGGTTTGTTGGTTTTTTGGTTTGTTGGTTTGTTGGTTTGTTGGCTTGTTGGTTTGTTGGCTTGTTGGTTTGTTGCTTTGTTGGCTTGTTGGCTTGTTGGTTTGTTAGTTTGTTGGCTTGTTGGTTACTTAGTTTGTTGGTTGGTTGGTTTGTTGGTTTGTTGGTTTGTTGGATTGTTGGCTTGTTGGTTTGTTGGTTAGTTCGTTTGTTGGTTTGTTAGTTTGTTGGTTTGTTGGTTTGTTGGTTTATTTGTTTGTTGGTTTGTTGGCTTGTTGGATTGTTGGTTTGTTGGTTGGTTGGCTTGTTGGTTTGTTGGTTTGTTGGTTTGTTGGTTTGTTGGTTTGTCGGTTTGTTGGTTTTTTTGGTTTGTTGGTTTATTTGTTTGTTGGTTTGTTGGCTAGTTGGTTTGTTGGTTTGTTGGCTTGTTGGTTTGTTGGTTTGTTTGTTTGTTGGTTTGTTGGCTTGTAGGTTTGTTGGCTTGTTGGTTTGTTGGTTTGTTGGTTTGTTGGCTTGTTGGCTTGTTGGTTTGTTGGCTTGTTAATTTGTTGGTTTGTTGGCTTGTTGGCTTGTTGCTTTGTTCGTTTGATGGTTTGTTGGTTTGTTGGTTTTTTGGTTTGTTGGTTTGTTGGTTTGTTGGCTTGTTGGCTTGTTGGTTTGTTGGTTTGTTGGCTTGTTGGTTTGTTAGTTTGTTGGTTTGTTGGCTTGTTGGCTTGTTGGTTTGTTGGTTTTTTGGTTTGTTGGTTTGTTGGTTTGTTGGTTTGTTGGTTTGTTGGTTTATTTGTTTGTTGGTTTGTTGGTTTGTTGGCTTGTTTGTTTGTTGGTTTGTTGGTTTGTTGGCTTGTTGGTTTGTTGGTTTGTTGGTTTTTTGGTTTGTTGGTTTGTTGGTTTGTTGGTTTATTGGTTTATTTGTTTGTTGGTTTGTTGGCTTGTTGTTTTGTTGGTTTGTTGATTTGTTGGCTTGTTGGTTTGTTGGTTTGTTGGTTTGTTGGCTTGTTAGTTTGTTGGTTTGTTGGCTTATTGGTTTGTTGGTTTGTTGGCTTGTTGGTTTGTTGGTTTGTTGGTTTGTTGGCTTGTTGGTTTGTTGGTTTGTTGGCTTGTTGGTTTGTTGGCATGTTGGTTTGTTGGTTTGTTGGTTTATTTGTTTGTTGGTTTGTTGGCTTGTTGGTTTATTGGTTTGTTGGTTTGTTGGTTTGTTGGTTTTTTGGTTTGTTGGTTTATTTGTTTGTTGGTTTGTTGGCTTGTTGGTTGGTTGGTTTGTTGGCTTGTTGGTTTGTTGGTTTGTTGGTTTGTTGGCTTGTTGGTTTGTTGGCTTGTTGGTTTGTTAGTTTGTTGGTTTGTTGGCTTGTTGGCTTGTTGGTTTGTTGGTTTGTTGGCTTGTTGGTTTGTTGGTTTATTGGCTTGTTGGCTTGTTGCTTTGTTCGTTTGATGGTTTGTTGGTTTGTTGGTTTTTTGGTTTGTTGGCTTGTTGGTTTGTTGGTTTGTTTGTTTGTTGGTTTGTTGGCTTGTAGGTTTGTTGGCTTGTTGGTTTGTTGGTTTGTTGGTTTGTTGGCTTGTTGGCTTGTTGGTTTGTTGGCTTGTTAATTTGTTGGTTTGTTGGCTTGTTGGCTTGTTGCTTTGTTCGTTTGATGGTTTGTTGGTTTGTTGGTTTTTTGGTTTGTTGTTTTGTTGGTTTGTTGGCTTGTTGGCTTGTTGGTTTGTTGGTTTGTTGGCTTGTTGGTTTGTTAGTTTGTTGGTTTGTTGGCTTGTTGGCTTGTTGGTTTGTTAGTTTTTTGGTTTGTTGGTTTGTTGGTTTGTTGGTTTGTTGGTTTGTTGGTTTGTTAGTTTATTTGTTTGTTGGTTTGTTGGTTTGTTGGCTTGTTGGTTTGTTGGTTTGTTGGTTTGTTGGTTTGTTGGCTTGTTGGTTTGTTGGTTTGTTGGTTTTTTGGTTTGTTGGTTTGTTGGTTTGTTGGTTTATTGGTTTATTTGTTTGTTGGTTTGTTGGCTTGTTGTTTTGTTGGTTTGTTGATTTGTTGGCTTGTTGGTTTGTTGATTTGTTGGTTTGTTGGCTTGTTAGTTTGTTGGTTTGTTGGCTTATTGGTTTGTTGGTTTGTTGGCTTGTTGGTTTGTTGGTTTGTTGGTTTGTTGGCTTGTTGGTTTGTTGGTTTGTTGGCTTGTTGGTTTGTTGGCTTGTTGGTTTATTGGTTTGTTGGTTTGTTGGCTTGTTGGTTTGTTGGTTTGTTGGTTTGTTGGCTTGTTAGTTTGTTGGTTTGTTGGCTTATTGCTTACTTAGTTTGTTGGTTTGTTGGCATGTTGGTTTGTTGGTTTATTGGTTTATTTGTTTGTTGGTTTGTTGGCTTGTTGGTTTATTGGTTTGTTAACTTGTTGGTTTGTTGGTTTGTTGGTTTGTTGGTTTGTTGGTTTTTTGGTTTGTTGGTTTGTTGGTTTGTTGGTTTGTTGGTTTGTTGGTTTGTCGGTTTATTTGTTTGTTGGTTTGTTGGCTTGTTGGTTTGTTGGTTTGTTGGTTTATTGGCTTGTTGGTTAGTTGGTTTGTTGGTTTTTTGGTTTGTTGGTTTGTTGGTTTGTTGGTTTGTTGGTTCGTTGGTTTATTTGTTTGTTGGCTTGTTGGTTTGTTGGTTTGTTGGTTTGTTGGTTTGTTGGCTTGTTGGTTTGTTGGTTTGTTAGTTTGTTGGTTTGTTGGTTTGTTGGCTTGTTGGCTTGTTGGTTTGTTGGTTAGTTCATTTGTTGGTTTGTTAGTTTGTTGGTTTGTTGGCTTGTTAGCTTGTTGGTTTGTTGGTTTTTTGGTTTGTTGGTTTGTTGGTTTGTTGGTTTGTTGGTTTGTTGGTTTATTTGTTTGTTGGTTTGTTGGCTTGTTGGTTTGTTGGTTTGTTGGTATGTTGGCTTGTTGGTTTGTTGGTTTGTTGGTTTGTTGGTTTGTTGGTTTTTTGGTTTGTTGGTTTATTTGTTTGTTGGTTTGTTGGCTTCTTGGTTTCTTGGTTTGTTGGTTTGTTGGTTTGTTATCTTGTTGGTTTGTTGGTTTGTTGGTTTGTTGGCTTGTTGGCTCGTTGGTTTGTTGGTTTGTTGGTTTTTTGGTTTGTTGGTTTGTTGGTTTGTTGGTTTGTTGGTTTGTTGGTTTATTTGTTTGTTGGTTTGTTAGTTTATTTGTTTGTTGGTTTGTTGGCTTATTTGTTTGTTGGTTTGTTGGTTTATTGGCTTCTTGGCTTGCTCGTTTGTTGGCTTGTTGGTTTGTTGGTTTGTTAGTTTGTTTGCCTTTTGGTTACTTGGTTTGCTGGTTTGTTGGTTTGTTGGCTTGTTGGTTTGTTGGTTTGTTGGCTTGTTGGTTTGTTGGTTTGTTGGTTTGTTGGCTTGTTGGCTTGTTGGTTTGTTGGTTTGTTGGTTTGTTGGTTTGTTGGTTTTTTGGTTTGTTGGTTTGTTGGTTTGTTGGCTTGTTGGTTTGTTGCTTTGTTGGCTTGTTGGCTTGTTGGTTTGTTGGTTTGTTGGCTTGTTGGTTACTTAGTTTGTTGGTTGGTTGGTTTGTTGGTTTGTTGGTTTGTTGGCTTGTTGGCTTGTTGGTTTGTTGGTTAGTTCGTTTGTTGGTTTGTTAGTTTGTTGGTTTGTTGGCTTGTTGGCTTGTTGGTTTGTTGGTTTTTTGGTTTGTTGGTTTGTTGGTTTGTTGGTTTGTTGGTTTGTTGGTTTGTTGGTTTGTCGGTTTGTTGGTTTATTTGTTTGTTGGTTTGTTGGCTTGTTGGATTGTTGGTTTGTTGGTTGGTTGGCTTGTTGGTTTGTTGGTTTGTTGGTTTGTTCGTTTGTTGGTTTGTCGGTTTGTTGGTTTTTTTGGTTTGTTGGTTTATTTGTTTGTTGGTTTGTTGGCTAGTTGGTTTGTTGGTTTGTTGGCTTGTTGGTTTGTTGGCTTATTGGTTTGTTGGTTTGTTGGTTTGTTGGCTTGTTGGCTTGTTGGTTTGTTAGCTTGTTAATTTGTTGGTTTGTTGGCTTGTTGGCTTGTTGCTTTGTTCGTTTGATGGTTTGTTGGTTTGTTGGTTTTTTGGTTTGTTGGTTTGTTGGTTTGTTGGCTTGTTGGCTTGTTGGTTTGTTGGTTTGTTGGCTTGTTGGTTTGTTAGTTTGTTGGTTTGTTGGATTGTTGGCTTGTTGGCTTGTTGGTTTGTTGGTTTGTTGGTTTTTTGGTTTGTTGGTTTGTTGGTTTGTTGGTTTGTTGGTTTGTTGGTTTGTTGGTTTATTTGTTTGTTGGTTTGTTGGTTTGTTGGCTTGTTGGTTTGTTGGTTTGTTGGTTTGTTGGCTTGTTGGTTTGTTGGTTTGTTGGTTTTTTGGTTTGTTGGTTTGTTGGTTTGTTGGTTTATTGGTTTATTTGTTTGTTGGTTTGTTGGCTTGTTGTTTTGTCGGTTTGTTGGTTTGTTGGCTTGTTGGTTTGTTGGTTTGTTGATTTGTTCGCTTGTTAGTTTGTTGGTTTGTTGGCTTGTTGGTTGGTTGGTTTGTTGGCTTGTTGGTTTGTTGGTTTGTTGGTTTGTTGGCTTGTTGGCTCGTTGGTTTGTTGGTTTGTCGGTTTTTTGGTATGTTGGTTTGTTGGTTTGTTGGTTTGTTGGTTTGTTGGTTTATTTGTTTGTTGGTTTGTTAGTTTATTTGTTTGTTGGTTTGTTGGCTTATTTGTTTGTTGGTTTGTTGGTTTATTGGCTTGTTGGTTTGTTGGCTTGATGGCTTGTTGCTTTGTTGGTTTGTTGGTTTGTTGGCTTGTTGGCTTTTTGGTTTGTTAGTTTGTTTGCCTTTTGGTTACTTGGTTTGCTGGTTTGTTGGTTTGTTGGCTTGTTGGTTTGTTGGCTTGTTGGTTTGTTGGTTTGTTGGTTTGTTGGCTTGTTGGCTTGTTGGTTTGTTGGTTTGTTGGTTTGTTGGTTTGTTGGTTTTTTGGTTTGTTGGTTTGTTGGTTTGTTGGCTTGTTGGTTTGTTGGCTTGTTGGTTTGTTGCTTTGTTGGCTTGTTGGCTTGTTGGTTTGTTAGTTTGTTGGCTTGTTGGTTACTTAGTTTGTTGGTTGGTTGGTTTGTTGGTTTGTTGGTTTGTTGGATTGTTGGCTTGTTGGTTTGTTGGTTAGTTCGTTTGTTGGTTTGTTAGTTTGTTGGTTTGTTGGTTTGTTGGTTTATTTGTTTGTTGGTTTGTTGGCTTGTTGGATTGTTGGTTTGTTGGTTGGTTGGCTTGTTGGTTTGTTGGTTTGTTGGTTTGTTGGTTTGTTGGTTTGTCGGTTTGTTGGTTTTTTTGGTTTGTTGGTTTATTTGTTTGTTGGTTTGTTGGCTAGTTGGTTTGTTGGTTTGTTGGCTTGTTGGTTTGTTGGTTTGTTTGTTTGTTGGTTTGTTGGCTTGTAGGTTTGTTGGCTTGTTGGTTTGTTGGTTTGTTGGTTTGTTGGCTTGTTGGCTTGTTGGTTTGTTGGCTTGTTAATTTGTTGGTTTGTTGGCTTGTTGGCTTGTTGCTTTGTTCGTTTGATGGTTTGTTGGTTTGTTGGTTTTTTGGTTTGTTGGTTTGTTGGTTTGTTGGCTTGTTGGCTTGTTGGTTTGTTGGTTTGTTGGCTTGTTGGTTTGTTAGTTTGTTGGTTTGTTGGCTTGTTGGCTTGTTGGTTTGTTGGTTTTTTGGTTTGTTGGTTTGTTGGTTTGTTGGTTTGTTGGTTTGTTGGTTTATTTGTTTGTTGGTTTGTTGGTTTGTTGGCTTGTTTGTTTGTTGGTTTGTTGGTTTGTTGGCTTGTTGGTTTGTTGGTTTGTTGGTTTTTTGGTTTGTTGGTTTGTTGGTTTGTTGGTTTATTGGTTTATTTGTTTGTTGGTTTGTTGGCTTGTTGTTTTGTTGGTTTGTTGATTTGTTGGCTTGTTGGTTTGTTGGTTTGTTGGTTTGTTGGCTTGTTAGTTTGTTGGTTTGTTGGCTTATTGGTTTGTTGGTTTGTTGGCTTGTTGGTTTGTTGGTTTGTTGGTTTGTTGGCTTGTTGGTTTGTTGGTTTGTTGGCTTGTTGGTTTGTTGGCATGTTGGTTTGTTGGTTTGTTGGTTTATTTGTTTGTTGGTTTGTTGGCTTGTTGGTTTATTGGTTTGTTGGTTTGTTGGTTTGTTGGTTTTTTGGTTTGTTGGTTTATTTGTTTGTTGGTTTGTTGGCTTGTTGGTTGGTTGGTTTGTTGGCTTGTTGGTTTGTTGGTTTGTTGGTTTGTTGGCTTGTTGGTTTGTTGGCTTGTTGGTTTGTTAGTTTGTTGGTTTGTTGGCTTGTTGGCTTGTTGGTTTGTTGGTTTGTTGGCTTGTTGGTTTGTTGGTTTATTGGCTTGTTGGCTTGTTGCTTTGTTCGTTTGATGGTTTGTTGGTTTGTTGGTTTTTTGGTTTGTTGGTTTGTTGGTTTGTTGGCTTGTTGGTTTGTTGGTTTGTTGGCTTGTTGGTTTGTTACTTTGTTGGTTTGTTGGTGTGTTGGCTTGTTGGCTTGTTGGTTTTTTGGTTTGTTGGTTTGTTGGTTTGTTGGTTTGTTGGTTTGTTGGATTGTTGGTTTGTTGGTTTGTTGGTTTATTTGTTTGTTGGCTTGTTGGTTTGTTGGTTTGTTGGTTTGTTGGCTTGTTGGTTTGTTTTTTTGTTGGTTTTTTGGGGTGTTGGTTTTGTTGGTTTGTTGGTTTGTTGGTTTGTTAGTTTGTTGGTTTGTTGGTTTATTTGTTTGTTGGTTTGTTGGCTTGTTGGTTTGTTGGTTTGTTGGTTTGTTGGCTTGTTGGTTTGTTGGTTTGTTGGTTTGTTGGTTTGTTGGTTTGTTGGCTTGTTGGCTTGTTGGTTTGTTGGTTAGTTCGTTTGTTGGTTTGTTAGTTTGTTGGTTTGTTGGCTTGTTGGCTTGTTGGCTTGTTGGTTTGTTGGTTTGTTGGTTTGTTGGTTTGTTGGTTTGTTGGTTTATTTGTTTGTTGGTTTGTTGGCTTGTTGGTTTGTTGGTTTGTTGGTTTGTTGGCTTGTTGGTTTGTTGGTTTGTTGGTTTGTTGGTTTGTTGGTTTGTTGGTTTTTTGGTTCGTTGGTTTATTTGTTTGTTGGTTTGTTGGTTTGTTGGTTTTTTGGTTTGTTGGTTTGTTTTTTTGTTGGCTTGTTGGTTTGTTGGTTTGTTGGGTTGTTGGTTTGTTAGTTTGTTGGTTTGTTGGCGTGTTGGCTTCTTGGTTTGTTGGTTTTTTGGTTTGTTGGTTTGTTGGTTTGTTGGTTTGTTGGTTTGTTGGTTTGTTGGTTTGTTGGTTTGTTGGTTTATTTGTTTGTTGGGTTGTTGGTTTGTTGGCTTGTTGGTTTCTTTTTTTGTTGGTTTTTTGGTTTGTTGGTTTGTTGGTTTGTTGGTTTGTTGGTTTGTTGGTTTATTTGTTTGTTGGTTTGTTGGCTTGTTGGCTTGTTGGTTTGTTGGTTTTTTGGTATGTTGGTTTGTTGGTTTGTTGGTTTGTTGGTTTGTTGGTTTGTTGGTTTGTTGGTTTGTTGGTTTGTTGGCTTGTTGGCTTGTTGGTTTGTTGGTTAGTTCGTTTGTTGGTTTGTTAGTTTGTTGGTTTGTTGGCTTGTTGGCTTGTTGGCTTGCTGGTTTGTTGGTTTGTTGGTTTGTTGGTTTGTTGGTTGGTTGGTTTATTTGTTTGTTGGTTTGTTGGCTTGTTGGTTTGTTGGTTTGTTGGTTTGTTGGCTTGTTGGTTTGTTGGTTTGTTGGTTTGTTGGTTTGTTGGTTTTTTGGTTTGTTGGTTTATTTGTTTGTTGGTTTGTTGGCTTGTTGGTTTCTTGGTTTGTTGGTTTGTTGGTTTGTTGGTTTGTTGGTTTGTTGGTTTGTTGGTTTATTTGTTTGTTGGTTTGTTGGTTTATTTGTTTGTTGGTTTGTTGGTTTATTTGTTTGTTGGTTTGTTGGTTTATTTGTTTGTTGGTTTGTTGGCTTATTTGTTTGTTGGTTTTTTGGTTTGTTGGCTTGTTGGTTTGTTGGCTTGATGGCTTGTTGCTTTGTTGGTTTGTTGGTTTGTTGGCTTGTAGGTTTGTTAGTTTGTTTGCTTTTTGGTTACTTGGTTTGCTGGTTTGTTGGTTTGTTGGCTTGTTGGTTTGTTGGCTTGTTGGTTTGTTGGTTTGTTGGTTTGTTGGCTTGTTGGCTTGTTGGTTTGTTGGTTTGTTGGTTTGTTGGTTTGTTGGTTTGTTGGTTTTTTGGTTTGTTGGTTTGTTGGTTTGTTGGCTTGTTGGTTTGTTCCTTTGTTGGCTTGTTGGCTTGTTGGTTTGTTGGTTTGTTGGCTTGTTGGTTACTTAGTTTGTTGGTTTGTGGTTTGTTGGTTTGTTGGTTTGTTGGCTTGTTGGCTAGTTGGTTTGTTGGTTAGTTTGTTTGTTGGTTTGTTAGTTTGTTGGTTTGTTAGCTTGTTGGCTTGTTGGTTTGTTGATTTTTTGGTTTGTTGGTTTGTTGGTTTGTTGGTTTGTTGGTTTGTTGGTTTGTTGGTTTATTTGTTTGTTGGTTTGTTGACTTCTTGGATTGTTGGTTTGTTGGTTTGTTGGCTTGTTGGTTTGTTGGTTTGTTGGTTTGTTGGTTTGTTGGTTTGTCGGTTTGTTGGTTTTTTGGTTTGTTGGTTTATTTGTTTGTTGGTTTGTTGGCTTGTTGGTTTGTTGGTTTGTTGTTTTTTTGGTTTGTTGGCTTGTTGGTTTGTTGGCTTGTTGGTTTGTTGGTTTGTTGCTTTGTTGGCTTGTTGGCTTGTTGGTTTGTTGGCTTGTTAATTTGTTGGTTTGTTGGCTTGTTGGCTTGTTGCTTTGTTCGTTTGATGGTTTGTTGGTTTGTTAGTTTTTTGGTTAGTTGGTTTGTTGGTTTGTTCGCTTGTTGGCTTGTTGGTTTGTTGGTTTGTTGGCTTGTTGGTTTGTTAGTTTGTTGGTTTGTTAGCTTGTTGGCTTGTTGGTTTGTTGGTTTTTTGGTTTGTTGGTTTGTTGGTTTGTTGGTTTGTTGGTTTATTTGTTTGTTGGTTTGTTGGCTTGTTGGTTTGTTGGTTTGTTGGTTTGTTGGCTTGTTGGTTTGTTGGTTTGTTGGTTTTTTGGTTTGTTGGTTTGTTGGTTTGTTGGTTTGTTGGTTTATATGTTTGTTGGTTTGTTGGCTTGTTGGTTTGTTGGTTTGTTGGTTTGTTGGCTTGTTGGTTTGTTGGTTTGTTGGTTTGTTGGCTTGTTATTTTGTTGGTTTGTTGGCTTATTGGTTACTTAGTTTGTTGGTTTGTTGGCATGTTGGTTTGTTGGTTTGTTGGTTTGTTGGCTTGTTGGTTTGTTGGTTTGTTGGCTTGTTGGCTTGTTGGTTTGTTGGTTTGTTGGTTTGTTGGCTTGTTGGTTTGTTGGTTTGTTTTCTTGTTGGTTTGTTAGTTTGTTGGTTTGTTGGTTTGTTGGTTTGTTGGTTTGTTGGTTTGTTGGTTTATTTGTTTGTTGGTTTGTTGGCTTGTTGGTTTTTTGGTTTGTTGGTTTGTTGGTTTGTTGGTTTTTTGGTTTGTTGGTTTATTTGTTTGTTGGTTTGTTGGCTTGTTGGTTTGTTGGTTTGTTGGTTTGTTGGTTTGTTGGTTTGTTGGTTTGTTGGTTTGTTGGTTTGTTGGTTTGTTGGGTTGTTGGTTTGTTGGATTGTTGGCTTGTTGGTTTGTTGGTTTGTTGGTTACTTGGTTTGTTGGTTTGTTGGTTTGTTGGCTTGTTGGTTTGTTGGCTTGTTGGTTTGTTGGTTTGTTGGTTTGTTGGCTTGTTGGTTTGTTGGTTTGTTGGCTTGTTGGCTTGTTGGTTTGTTGGTTTGTTGGTTTCTTGGTTTTTTGGTTTGTTGGTTTATTTGTTTGTTGGTTTGTTGGTTTGTAGGTTTGTTGGCTTGTTGGTTTGTTGGTTTGTTGGTTAATTAATTTGTTGGTTTGTTGGTTTGTTGGTTTGTTGGTTTATTGGTTTGTTGGTTTATTTGTTTGTTGGTTTGTTGGTTTGTTGGTTTGTTGGCTTGTTGGCTTGTTGGTTTGTTGGTTAGTTCGTTTGTTGGTTTGTTAGTTTGTTGGTTTGTTGGCTTGTTGGCTTGTTGGCTTGTTGGTTTGTTGGTTTGTTGGTTTGTTGGTTTGTTGGTTTGTTGGTTTATTTGTTTGTTGGTTTGTTGGCTTGTTGGTTTGTTGGTTTGTTGGTTTGTTGGCTTGTTAGTTTGTTGGTTTGTTGGTTTGTTGGTTTGTTGGTTTGTTGGTTTTTTGGTTTGTTGGTTTATTTGTTTGTTGGTTTGTTGGTTTGTTGGTTTTTTGGTTTGTTGGTTTGTTGGTTTGTTGGCTTGTTGGTTTGTTGGTTTGTTGGGTTGTTGGTTTGTTAGTTTGTTGGTTTGTTGGCGTGTTGGCTTCTTGGTTTTTTGGTTTGTTGGTTTGTTGGTTTGTTGGTTTGTTGGTTTGTTGGTTTGTTGGTTTGTTGGTTTATTTGTTTGTTGGCTTGTTGGTTTGTTGGCTTGTTGGTTTCTTTTTTTGTTGGTTTTTTGGTTTGTTGGTTTGTTGGTTTGTTGGTTTATTTGTTTGTTGGTTTGTCGGCTTGTTGGTTTGTTGGTTTGTTGGTTTGTTGGCTTGTAGGTTTGTTGGTTTGTTGGTTTGTTGGTTTGTTGGTTTGTTGGCTTGTTGGTTTGTTGGTTAGTTCGTTTGTTGGTTTGTTAGTTTGTTGATTTGTTGGCTTGTTGGCTTGTTGGCTTGTTGGTTTGTTGGTTTTTTGGTTTGTTGGTTTGTTGGTTTGTTGGTTTGTTGGTTTGTTGGTTTATTTGTTTGTTGGTTTGTTGGCTTGTTGGTTTGTTGGTTTGTTGGTTTGTTGGCTTGTTGGCTTGTTGGTTTGTTGGTTTGTTGGTTTGTTGGTTTGTTGGTTTTTTGGTTTGTTGGTTTATTTGTTTGTTGGTTTGTTGGCTTGTTGGTTTCTTGGTTTGTTGGTTTGTTGGTTTGTTGGTTTGTTGGTTTGTTGGTTTGTTGGTTTATTTGTTTGTTGGTTTGTTGGTTTATTTGTTTGTTGGTTTGTTGGCTTATTTGTTTGTTGGTTTGTTGGTTTGTTGGTTTTTTGGTTTGTTGGTTTGTTGGTTTGTTGGTTTGTTGGTTTGTTGGTTTGTTGGTTTATTTGTTTGTTGGTTTGTTGGTTTATTTGTTTGTTGGTTTGTTGGCTTATTTGTTTGTTGGTTTGTTGGTTTGTTGGCTTGTTGGTTTGTTGGCTTGATGGCTTGTTGCTTTGTTGGTTTGTTGGTTTGTTGGCTTGTTGGCTTGTAGGTTTGTTAGTTTGTTTGCTTTTTGGTTACTTGATTTGCTGGTTTGTTGGCTTGTTGGTTTGTTGGTTTGTTGGTTTGTTGGCTTGTTGGCTTGTTGGTTTGTTGGTTTGTTGGTTTGTTGGTTTGTTGGTTTGTTGGTTTTTTGGTTTGTTGGTTTGTTGGTTTGTTGTCTTGTTGGTTTGTTCCTTTGTTGGCTTGTTGGCTTGTTGGTTTGTTGGTTTGTTGGCTTGTTGGTTACTTAGTTTGTTGGTTTGTGGTTTGTTGGTTTGTTGGTTTGTTGGCTTGTTGGCTTGTTGGTTTGTTGGTTAGTTTGTTTGTTGGTTTGTTAGTTTGTTGGTTTGTTGGCTTGTTGGCTTGTTGGTTTGTTGGTTTTTTGGTTTGTTGGTTTGTTGGTTTGTTGGTTTGTTGGTTTATTTGTTTGTTGGTTTGTTGACTTCTTGGATTGTTGGTTTGTTGGTTTGTTGGCTTGTTGGTTTGTTGGTTTGTTGGTTTGTTGGTTTGTTGGTTTATCGGTTTGTTGGTTTTTTGGTTTGTTGGTTTATTTGTTTGTTGGTTTGTTGGCTCGTTGGTTTGTTGGTTTGTTGGCTTGTTGGTTTGTTGGTTTGTTGTTTTTTTGGTTTGTTGGCTTGTTGGTTTGTTGGCTTGTTGGTTTGTTGGTTTGTTGGTTTGGTGGCTTGTTGGCTTGTTGGTTTGTTGGCTTGTTAATTTGTTGGCTTGTTGGCTTGTTGCTTTGTTCGTTTGATGGTTTGTTCGTTTGTTGGTTTTTTGGTTTGTTGGTTTGTTGGTTTGTTGGCTTGTTGGCTTGTTGGTTTGTTGGTTTGTTGGCTTGTTGGTTTGTTAGTTTGTTGGTTTGTTGGCTTGTTGGCTTGTTGGTTTGTTGGTTTTTTGGTTTGTTGGTTTTTTGGTTTGTTGGTTTGTTGGTTTGTTGGTTTATTTGTTTGTTGGTTTGTTGGCTTGTTGGTTTGTTGATTTGTTGGTTTGTTGGCTTGTTGGTTTGTTGGTTTGTTGGTTTTTTGGTTTGTTGATTTGTTGGTTTGTTGGTTTGTTGGTTTATTTGTTTGTTGGTTTGTTGGCTTGTTGGTTTGTTGGTTTGTTGGTTTGTTGGCTTGTTGGTCTGTTGGTTTGTTGGTTTGTTGGCTTGTTCATTTGTTGGTTTGTTGGCTTATTGGTTACTTATTTTGTTGGTTTGTTGGCATGTTGGTTTGTTGGTTTGTTGGTTTGTTGGCTTGTTGGTTTGTTGGTTTGTTGGCTTGTTGGCTTGTTGGCTTGTTGGTTTGTTGGTTTGTTGGTTTGTTGGCTTGTTGGTTTGTTGGTTTGTTTTCTTGTCGTTTGTTAGTTTGTTGGTTTGTTGGTTTGTTGGTTTGTTGGTTTATTTGTTTGTTGGTTTGTTGGCTTGTTGGTTTTTTGGTTTGTTGGTTTGTTGGTTTGTTGGTTTTTTGGTTTGTTGGTTTATTTGTTTGTTGGTTTGTTGGCTTGTTGGTTTGTTGGTTTGTTGGTTTGTTGGTTTGTTGGTTTGTTGGTTTGTTGGTCTGTTGGTCTGTTGGTTTGTTGGCTTGTTGGCTTGTTGGTTTGTTGGTTTGTTGGTTTGTTGGTTTGTTGGTTTGTTGGTTTTTTGGTTTGTTGGTTTGTTGGTTTGTTGGCTTGTTGGTTTGTTCCTTTGTTGGCTTGTTGGCTTGTTGGTTTGTTGGTTTGTTGGCTTGTTGGTTACTTAGTTTGTTGGTTTGTGGTTTGTTGGTTTGTTGGTTTGTTGGTTTGTTGGCTTGTTGGCTTGTTGGTTTGTTGGTTAGTTTGTTTGTTGGTTTGTTAGTTTGTTGGTTTGTTGGCTTGTTGGCTTGTTGGTTTGTTGGTTTTCTGGTTTGTTGGTTTGTTGGTTTGTTGGTTTGTTGGTTTGTTGGTTTGTTGGTTTGTTGGTTTATTTGTTTGTTGGTTTGTTGACTTCTTGGATTGTTGGTTTGTTGGTTTGTTGGCTTGTTGGTTTGTTGGTTTGTTGGTTTGTTGGTTTGTTGGTTTGTCGGTTTGTTGGTTTTTTGGTTTGTTGGTTTATTTGTTTGTTGGTTTGTTGGCTCGTTGGTTTGTTGGTTTGTTGGCTTGTTGGTTTGTTGGTTTGTTGTTTTTTTGGTTTGTTGGCTTGTTGGTTTGTTGGCTTGTTGGTTTGTTGGTTTGTTGGTTTGTTGGCTTGTTGGCTTGTTGGTTTGTTGGCTTGTTAATTTGTTGGTTTGTTGGCTTGTTGGCTTGTTGCTTTGTTCGTTTGATGGTTTGTTGGTTTGTTAGTTTTTTGGTTTGTTGGTTTGTTGGTTTGTTGGCTTGTTGGCTTGTTGGTTTGTTGGTTTGTTGGCTTGTTGGTTTGTTAGTTTGTTGGTTTGTTAGCTTGTTGGCATGTTGGTTTGTTGGTTTTTTGGTTTGTTGGTTTGTTGGTTTCTTGGTTTGTTGGTTTATTTGTTTGTTGGTTTGTTGGCTTGTTGGTTTGTTGGTTTGTTGGTTTGTTGGCTTGTTGGTTTGTTGGTTTGTTGGTTTGTTGGCTTGTTATTTTGTTGGTTTGTTGGCTTATTGGTTACTTAGTTTGTTGGTTTGTTGGCATGTTGGTTTGTTGGTTTGTTGGTTTGTTGGCTTGTTGGTTTGTTGGTTTGTTGGCTTGTTGGCTTGTTGGTTTGTTGGTTTGTTGGTTTGTTGGCTTGTTGGCTTGTTGGTTTGTTGGTTTGTTTTCTTGTTGGTTTGTTAGTTTGTTGGTTTGTTGGTTTGTTGGTTTGTTGGTTTGTTGGTTTATTTGTTTGTTGGTTTGTTGGCTTGTTGGTTTTTTGGTTTGTTGGTTTGTTGGTTTGTTGGTTTTTTGGTTTGTTGGTTTATTTGTTTGTTGGTTTGTTGGCTTGTTGGTTTGTTGGTTTGTTGGTTTGTTGGTTTGTTGGTTTGTTGGTTTGTTGGGTTGTTGGTTTGTTGGCTTGTTGGCTTGTTGGTTTGTTGGTTTGTTGGTTACTTGGTTTGTTGGTTTGTTGGTTTGTTGGTTTGTTGGCTTGTTGGTTTGTTGGCTTGTTGGTTTGTTGGTTTGTTGGTTTGTTGGCTTGTTGGTTTGTTGGTTTGTTGGCTTGTTGGCTTGTTGGTTTGTTGGTTTGTTGGTTTCTTGGTTTTTTGGTTTGTTGGTTTATTTGTTTGTTGGTTTGTTGGTTTGTAGGTTTGTTGGCTTGTTGGTTTGTTGGTTTGTTGGTTAATTAATTTGTTGGTTTGTTGGTTTGTTGGTTTGTTGGTTTGTTGGTTTGTTGGTTTATTTGTTTGTTGGTTTGTTGGTTTGTTGGTTTGTTGGTTTGTTGGCTTGTTGGCTTGTTGGTTTGTTGGTTAGTTCGTTTGTTGGTTTGTTAGTTTGTTGGTTTGTTGGCTTGTTGGCTTGTTGGCTTGTTGGTTTGTTGGTTTGTTGGTTTGTTGGTTTGTTGGTTTGTTGGTTTATTTGTTTGTTGGTTTGTTGGCTTGTTGGTTTGTTGTTTTGTTGATTTGTTGGCTTGTTGGTTTGTTGGTTTGTTGGTTTGTTGGTTTGTTGGTTTGTTGGTTTTTTGGTTTGTTGGTTTATTTGTTTGTTGGTTTGTTGGTTTGTTGGTTTTTTGGTTTGTTGGTTTGTTGGTTTGTTGGCTTGTTGGTTTGTTGGTTTGTTGGGTTGTTGGTTTGTTAGTTTGTTGGTTTGTTGGCGTGTTGGCTTCTTGGTTTGTTGGTTTTTTGGTTTGTTGGTTTGTTGGTTTGTTGGTTTGTTGGTTTGTTGGTTTGTTGGTTTGTTGGTTTGTTGGTTTATTTGTTTGTTGGCTTGTTGGTTTGTTGGCTTGTTGGTTTCTTTTTTTGTTGGTTTTTTGGTTTGTTGGTTTGTTGGTTTGTTGGTTTGTTGGTTTATTGGTTTATTTGTTTGTTGGTTTGTTGGCTTGTTGGTTTGTTGGTTTGTTGGTTTGTTGGCTTGTAGGTTTGTTGGTTTGTTGGTTTGTTGGTTTATTGGTTTGTTGGCTTGTTGGCTTGTTGGTTTGTTGGTTAGTTCGTTTGTTGGTTTGTTAGTTTGTTGATTTGTTGGCTTGTTGGCTTGTTGGCTTGTTGGCTTGTTGGTTTGTTGGTTTTTTGGTTTGTTGGTTTGTTGGTTTGTTGGTTTGTTGGTTTGTTGGTTTATTTGTTTGTTGGTTTGTTGGCTTGTTGGTTTGTTGGTTTGTTGGTTTGTTGGCTTGTTGGCTTGTTGGTTTGTTGGTTTGTTGGTTTGTTGGTTTGTTGGTTTTTTGGTTTGTTGGTTTATTTGTTTGTTGGTTTGTTGGCTTGTTGGTTTCTTGGTTTGTTGGTTTGTTGGCTTGTTGGCTTGTTGGTTTGTTGGTTTTTTGGTTTGTTGGTTTGTTGGTTTGTTGGTTTGTTGGTTTGTTGGTTTGTTGGTTTATTTGTTTGTTGGTTTGTTGGTTTATTTGTTTGTTGGTTTGTTGGCTTATTTGTTTGTTGGTTTGTTGGTTTGTTGGCTTGTTGGTTTGTTGGCTTGATGGCTTGTTGCTTTGTTGGTTTGTTGGTTTGTTGGCTTGTTGGCTTGTAGGTTTGTTAGTTTGTTTGCTTTTTGGTTACTTGATTTGCTGGTTTGTTGGTTTGTTGGCTTGTTGGTTTGTTGGCTTGTTGGTTTGTTGGTTTGTTGGTTTGTTGGCTTGTTGGCTTGTTGGTTTGTTGGTTTGTTGGTTTGTTGGTTTCTTGGTTTGTTGGTTTTTTGGTTTGTTGGTTTGTTGGTTTGTTCTCTTGTTGGTTTGTTCCTTTGTTGGCTTGTTGGCTTGTTGGTTTGTTGGTTTGTTGGCTTGTTGGTTACTTAGTTTGTTGGTTTGTGGTTTGTTGGTTTGTTGGTTTGTTGGCTTGTTGGCTTGTTGGTTTGTTGGTTAGTTTGTTTGTTGGTTTGTTAGTTTGTTGGTTTGTTGGCTTGTTGGCTTGTTGGTTTGTTGGTTTTTTGGTTTGTTGGTTTGTTGGTTTGTTGGTTTGTTGGTTTGTTGGTTTGTTGGTTTATTTGTTTGTTGGTTTGTTGACTTCTTGGATTGTTGGTTTGTTGGTTTGTTGGCTTGTTGGTTTGTTGGTTTGTTGGTTTGTTGCTTTGTTGGTTTATCGGTTTGTTAGTTTTTTGGTTTGTTGGTTTATTTGTTTGTTGGTTTGTTGGCTCGTTGGTTTGTTGGTTTGTTGGCTTGTTGGTTTGTTGGTTTGTTGTTTTTTTGGTTTGTTGGCTTGTTGGTTTGTTGGCTTGTTGGTTTGTTGGTTTGTTGGTTTGGTGGCTTGTTGGCTTGTTGGTTTGTTGGCTTGTTAATTTGTTGGTTTGTTGGCTTGTTGGCTTGTTGCTTTGTTCGTTTGATGGTTTGTTGGTTTGTTGGTTTTTTGGTTTGTTGGTTTGTTGGTTTGTTGGCTTGTTGGCTTGTTGGTTTGTTGGTTTGTTGGCTTGTTGGTTTGTTAGTTTGTTGGTTTGTTGGCTTGTTGGCTTGTTGGTTTGTTGGTTTTTTGGTTTGTTGGTTTTTTGGTTTGTTGGTTTGTTGGTTTGTTGGTTTATTTGTTTGTTGTTTTGTTGGCTTGTTGGTTTGTTGGTTTGTTGGTTTGTTGGCTTGTTGGTTTGTTGGTTTGTTGGTTTTTTGGTTTGTTGATTTGTTGGTTTGTTGGTTTGTTGGTTTATTTGTTTGTTGGTTTGTTGGCTTGTTGGTTTGTTGGTTTGTTGGTTTGTTGGCTTGTTGGTTTGTTGGTTTGTTGGTTTGTTGGCTTGTTATTTTGTTGGTTTGTTGGCTTATTGGTTACTTATTTTGTTGGTTTGTTGGCATGTTGGTTTGTTGGTTTGTTGGTTTGTTGGCTTGTTGGTTTGTTGGTTTGTTGGCTTGTTGGCTTGTTGGTTTTTTGGTTTGTTGGTTTGTTGGCTTGTTGGTTTGTTGGTTTGTTTTCTTGTTGGTTTGTTAGTTTGTTGGTTTGTTGGTTTGTTGGTTTGTTGGTTTGTTGGTTTATTTGTTTGTTGGTTTGTTGGCTTGTTGGTTTTTTGGTTTGTTGGTTTGTTGGTTTGTTGGTTTTTTGGTTTGTTGGTTTATTTGTTTGTTGGTTTGTTGGCTTGTTGGTTTGTTGGTTTGTTGGTTTGTTGGTTTGTTGGTTTGTTGGTTTGTTGGTTACTTGGTTTGTTGGTTTGTTGGTTTGTTGGCTTGTTGGTTTGTTGGCTTGTTGGTTTGTTGGTTTGTTGGTTTGTTGGCTTGTTGGTTTGTTGGTTTGTTGGCTTGTTGGCTTGTTGGTTTGTTGGTTTGTTGGTTTCTTGGTTTTTTGGTTTGTTGGTTTATTTGTTTGTTGGTTTGTTGGTTTGTAGGTTTGTTGGCTTGTTGGTTTGTTGGTTTGTTGGTTTGTTGGTTTGTTCGTTTGTTGGTTTGTTGGTTAATTAATTTGTTGGTTTGTTGGTTTGTTGGTTTGTTGGTTTGTTGGTTTGTTGGTTTATTTGTTTGTTGGTTTGTTGGTTTGTTGGTTTGTTGGTTTATTTGTTTGTTGGTTTGTTGGCTTGTTGGTTTGTTGGTTTGTTGGTTTGTTGGCTTGTTGGTTTGTTGGTTTGTTGGCTTTTTGGCTTGTTGATTTGTTGGTTTGTTGGCTTGTTGGTTTGTTAGTTTGTCGGTTTGTTGGCTTGTTGGTTTGTTGGTTTGTTGGCTTGTTGGTTACTTAGTTTGTTAGTTTGTTGGTTTGTTGGTTTGTTGGCTTGTTGGCTTGTTGGTTTGTTGGTTAGTTCGTTTGTTGGTTTGTTAGTTTGTTGGTTTGTTGGCTTGATGGCTTGTTGGTTTGTTGGTTTTTTGGTTTGTTGGTTTGTTGGTTTATTTGTTTGTTGGTTTGTTGGCTTGTTGGTTTGTTGGTTTGTTGGTTTGTTGGCTTGTTGGTTTGTTGGTTTGTTGGCTTGTTGGCTTGCTGGTTTGTTGGTTTGTTGACTTGTTGTTTACTTAGTTTGTTGGTTGGTTGGCTTGTTGATTTGTTGGTTTGTTGGTTTGTTGGTTTGTTGGTTTATTTGTTTGTTGGTTTGTTGGTTTGTAGGTTTGTTGGTTTGTTGGTTTGTTGGTTTGTTGGTTTGTTGGTTTGTTGGTTTGTTCGTTTGTTGGTTTGTTGGTTAATTGGTTTGTTGGTTTGTTGGTTTGTTGTTTTTTTGGTTTGTTGGCTTGTTGGTTTGTTGGCTTGTTGGTTTGTTGGTTTGTTGGTTTGGTGGCTTGTTGGCTTGTTGGTTTGTTGGCTTGTTAATTTGTTGGTTTGTTGGCTTGTTGGCTTGTTGCTTTGTTCGTTTGATGGTTTGTTGGTTTGTTGGTTTTTTGGTTTGTTGGTTTGTTGGTTTGTTGGCTTGTTGGCTTGTTGGTTTGTTGGTTTGTTGGCTTGTTGGTTTGTTAGTTTGTTGGTTTGTTGGCTTGTTGGCTTGTTGGTTTGTTGGTTTTTTGGTTTGTTGGTTTTTTGGTTTGTTGGTTTGTTGGTTTGTTGGTTTATTTGTTTGTTGTTTTGTTGGCTTGTTGGTTTGTTGGTTTGTTGGTTTGTTGGCTTGTTGGTTTGTTGGTTTGTTGGTTTTTTGGTTTGTTGATTTGTTGGTTTGTTGGTTTGTTGGTTTATTTGTTTGTTGGTTTGTTGGCTTGTTGGTTTGTTGGTTTGTTGGTTTGTTGGCTTGTTGGTTTGTTGGTTTGTTGGTTTGTTGGCTTGTTATTTTGTTGGTTTGTTGGCTTATTGGTTACTTATTTTGTTGGTTTGTTGGCATGTTGGTTTGTTGGTTTGTTGGTTTGTTGGCTTGTTGGTTTGTTGGTTTGTTGGCTTGTTGGCTTGTTGGTTTGTTGGTTTGTTGGTTTGTTGGCTTGTTGGTTTGTTGGTTTGTTTTCTTGTTGGTTTGTTAGTTTGTTGGTTTGTTGGTTTGTTGGTTTGTTGGTTTGTTGGTTTATTTGTTTGTTGGTTTGTTGGCTTGTTGGTTTTTTGGTTTGTTGGTTTGTTGGTTTGTTGGTTTTTTGGTTTGTTGGTTTATTTGTTTGTTGGTTTGTTGGCTTGTTGGTTTGTTGGTTTGTTGGTTTGTTGGTTTGTTGGTTTGTTGGTTTGTTGGTTTGTTGGGTTGTTGGTTTGTTGGCTTGTTGGCTTGTTGGTTTGTTGGTTTGTTGGTTACTTGGTTTGTTGGTTTGTTGGTTTGTTGGCTTGTTGGTTTGTTGGCTTGTTGGTTTGTTGGTTTGTTGGTTTGTTGGCTTGTTGGTTTGTTGGTTTGTTGGCTTGTTGGCTTGTTGGTTTGTTGGTTTGTTGGTTTCTTGGTTTTTTGGTTTGTTGGTTTATTTGTTTGTTGGTTTGTTGGTTTGTAGGTTTGTTGGCTTGTTAGTTTGTTGGTTTGTTGGTTTGTTGGTTTGTTCGTTTGTTGGTTTGTTGGTTAATTAATTTGTTGGTTTGTTGGTTTGTTGGTTTGTTGGTTTGTTGGTTTGTTGGTTTGTTGGTTTATTTGTTTGTTGGTTTGTTGGTTTGTTGGTTTGTTGGTTTATTTGTTTGTTGGTTTGTTGGCTTGTTGGTTTGTTGGTTTGTTGGTTTGTTGGCTTGTTGGTTTGTTGGTTTGTTGGCTTTTTGGCTTGTTGATTTGTTGGTTTGTTGGCTTGTTGGTTTGTTAGTTTGTCGGTTTGTTGGCTTGTTGGTTTGTTGGTTTGTTGGCTTGTTGGTTACTTAGTTTGTTAGTTTGTTGGTTTGTTGGTTTGTTGGCTTGTTGGCTTGTTGGTTTGTTGGTTAGTTCGTTTGTTGGTTTGTTAGTTTGTTGGTTTGTTGGCTTGATGGCTTGTTGGTTTGTTGGTTTTTTGGTTTGTTGGTTTGTTGGTTTATTTGTTTGTTGGTTTGTTGGCTTGTTGGTTTGTTGGTTTGTTGGTTTGTTGGCTTGTTGGTTTGTTGGTTTGTTGGCTTGTTGGCTTGCTGGTTTGTTGGTTTGTTGACTTGTTGTTTACTTAGTTTGTTGGTTGGTTGGCTTGTTGATTTGTTGGTTTGTTGGTTTGTTGGTTTGTTGGTTTATTTGTTTGTTGGTTTGTTGGTTTGTAGGTTTGTTGGTTTGTTGGTTTGTTGGTTTGTTGGTTTGTTGGTTTGTTGGTTTGTTCGTTTGTTGGTTTGTTGGTTAATTGGTTTGTTGGTTTGTTGGTTTGTTGGTTTATTTGTTTGTTGGTTTATTTGTTTGTTGGTTTGTTGGTTTGTTGGTTTGTTGGTTTGTTCGTTTGTTGGTTTGTTGGTTAATTGGTTTGTTGGTTTGTTGGTTTGTTGGCTTGTTGGTTTGTTGGTGTATTGGTTTTTTGGTTTGTTGTTTTGTTGGTTTGTTGGTTTGTTGGTTTGTTCGTTTGATGGTTTGTTGGTTTGTTGGTTTTTTGGTTTGTTGGTTTGTTGGTTTGTTGGTTTGTTGGTTTCTTGGTTTGTTGGTTTGTTGATTTGTTGATTTGTTGGTTTGTTGGCATGTTGGTTTGTTGGTTTGTTGGTTTGTTGTTTTGTTGTTTTGTTGGTTTGTTGGTTTGTTGGCTTGTTGGCTTGTTGGTTTGTTGGTTTGTTGGTTTGTTGGTTTGTTGGTTTGTTGGTTTGTTGTTTTTTTGGTTTGTTGGTTTATTTGTTTGTTGGTTTGTTGGCTTGTTGGTTTGTTGGTTTGTTGGTTTGTTGGCTTGTTGGTTTGTTTGTTTGTTGGTTTGTTGGTTTGTTGGTTTGTTAGCTTGTTGGTGTGTTGGTTTGTTGGCTTGTTGGTTTGTTGGTTTGTTGGTTTGTTGGTTTGTTGGTTTATTGGTTTTTTTTGTTTGTTGGTTTATTTGTTTGTTGGTTTGTTGGCTTGTTGTTTTGTTGGTTTGTTGGTTTGTTGGCTTGTTAGTTTGTTGGTTTGTTGGCTTGTTGGCTTGTTGGTGTGTTGGTTTGTTGGCTTGTTGGCTTGTTGATTTGTTGGTTTGTTGGTTTTTTGGTTTGTTGGTTTGTTGGTTTGTTGGTTTGTTGGTTTATTTGTTTGTTGGTTTGTTGGGTTGTTGGTTTGTTGGTTTGTTGGTTTGTTGGCTTGTTGGTTTGTAGGTTTGTTGGCTTGTTGGCTTGTTGCTTTGTTGGTTTGTTGGTTTGTTGGCTTGTTGGCTTGTTAGTTTGTTAGTTTGTTGGCTTTTTGGTTACTTGGTTTGTTGGTTTGTTGGCTTGTTGGCTTGTTGCTTTGTTGGTTTGTTGGCTTGTTGGCTTGTTGGTTTGTTAGTTTGTTGGCTTTCTGGTTACTTGGTTTGTTGGTTTGTTGGTTTGTTGGTTTTTTGGTTTGTTGGTTTGTTGGTTTGTTGGCTTGTCGGTTTGTTGGTTTGTTGGCTTGTTGGCTTGTTGGTTTGTTGGTTTGTTGGCTTGTTGGTTACTTAGTTTGTTGATTTGTTGGTTTGTTGGCTTGTTGGTTTGTTGGTTTGTTGGCTTGTTGGCTTGCTGGTTTGTTGGTTTGTTGGCTTGTTGGTTTGTTGGTTTGTTGGTTTGTTGGTTTGTTGGCTTTTTGGCTTGTTGATTGTTGGTTTGTTGGTTTGTTGGTTTGTTGGCTTGTTGGTTTGTTGGTTTCTTGGCTTGTTGGCTTGTTGGTTTGTTGGTTAGTTGGCTAGTTGGCTTGTTGGTTAGTTGGTTTGTTGGTTTGTTGGCTTGTTGGTTTGTTGGTTTGTTGGCTTGTTGGTTTGTTGGTTTGTTGGCTTGTTGCTTTGTTGGTTTGTTGGTTTGTTGGCTTGTTGGCTTCTTGGTTTGTTAGTTTGTTGGCTTGTTGGTTTGTTGGCTTGTTGGTTTGTTGGTTTGTTGGTTTGTCGGCTTGTTGGCTTGTTGGTTTGTTGGTTTGTTGGTTTGTTGGTTTGTTGGCTTGTTGGTTTGTTGGCTTGTTGGCTTGTTGGTTTGTTGGTTTGTTGGTTTGTTGGCTTGTTGGCTTGTTGGTTTGTTGGTTTGTTGGTTTTTTGTTTGGTTGGTTTGTTGGCTTGTTGGTTTGTTGGTTTGTTGGTTTGTTGGCTTGTTGGTTTGTTAGTTTGTTTGTTTTTTGGTTTGTTAGTTTGTTGGCTTGTTTGTTTGTTGGTTTGTTGGTTTGTTGGCTTGTTGGTTTGTTGGTTTGTTGGCATGTTGGCTTGTTGGTTTCTTGGTTTGTTGGTTTGTTGGTTTGATGGCTTGTTGGTTTGTTGGTTTGTTGGCTTGTTGGTTTGTTGGTTTGTTGGATTGTTGGCTTGTTGGCTTATTGGTTTGTTGGTGTGTTGGCTTGTTGGTTTGTTGGTTTGTTGGCTTGTTGGCTTGTTGCTTTGTTGGTTTGTTGGTTTGTTGGCTTGTTGGCTTGTTGGCTTGTTGGTTTGTTAGTTTGTTGGCTTTTTGGTTTGTTGGTTTGTTGGCTTGTTGGTTTGTTGGTTTGTTGGCTTGTTGGCTTGTTGGTTTGTTGGTTTGTTGGCTTGTTGGTTACTTAGTTTGTTCGTTTGTTGGTGTGTTGGTTTGTTGGTTTGTTGGATTGTTGGCTTGTTGGTTTGTTGGTTAATTCGTTTGTTGGTTTGTTAGTTTGTTGGTTTGTTGGCTTGTTGGCTTGTTGGTTTGTTGCTTTTTTGGTTTGTTGGTTTGTTGGTTTGTTGGTTTGTTGGTTTGTTGGTTTAGTTGTTTGTTGGTTTGTTGGTTTGTTGGTTTGTTGGTTTGTTGGCTTGTTGGCTTGTTGGTTCGTTGGTTTGTTGGCTTGTTGGTTTGTTGGTTGTTTGGTTTGTTGGTTTGTTGATTTGTTGGTTTGTTGGTTTGTTGGTTTATTTGTTTGTTGGTTTGTTGGCTTGTTGGTTTGTTGGTTTGTTGGTTTGTCGGCTTGTTGGTTTGTTGGTTTGTTGGCTTGTTGGCTTGTTGGATTGTTGGTTTGTTTGTTTGTTGGCTTGTTGGTTTGTTAGTTTGTTGGTTTGTTGGCTTGTTGGCTTGTTGGTTTGTTGGTTTTTTGGTTTGTTGGTTTGTTGGCTTGTTGGCTTGTTGGTTTGTTGATTAGTTCGTTTGTTGGTTTGTTAGTTTGTTGGTTTATTGGCTTGTTGGTTTGTTGGTTTGTTGGCTTGTTGGTTTGTTGGTTTGTTGGTTTGTTGGCTTGTTGGTTTGTTGGTTTGTTGGCTTGTTGGATTGTTGGTTTGTTTGTTTGTTGGCTTGTTGGTTTGTTAGTTTGTTGGTTTGTTGGCTTGTTGGCTTGTTGGTTTGTTGGTTTTTTGGTTTGTTGGTTTGTTGGCTTGTTGGCTTGTTGGTTTGTTGGTTAGTTCGTTTGTTAGTTTGTTAGTTTGTTGGTTTGTTGGCTTGTTGGTTTGTTGGTTTGTTGGTTTGTTGGCTTGTTGGTTTGTTGGTTTGTTGGTTTGTTGGCTTGTTGGTTTGTTGGCTTGTTGGCTTGTTGGTTTGTTGGTTGTTTGGTTTGTTGGTTTGTTGGTTTGTTGGTTTGTTGGTTTGTTGGTTTATTTGTTTGTTGGTTTGTTGGCTTGTTGGTTTGTTGGTTTGTTGGTATGTCGGCTTGTTGGTTTGTTGGTTTGTTGGCTTGTTGGATTGTTGGTTTGTTTGTTTGTTGGCTTGTTGGTTTGTTAGTTTGTTGGTTTGTTGGCTTGTTGGCTTGTTGGTTTGTTGGTTTTTTGGTTTGTTGGTTTGTTGGCTTGTTGGCTTGTTGGTTTGTTGGTTAGTTCGTTTGTTGGTTTGTTAGTTTGTTGGTTTGTTGGCTTGTTGGTTTGTTGGTTTGTTGGTTTGTTGGCTTGTTGGTTTGTTGGTTTGTTGGTTTGTTGGTTTGTCGGCTTGTTGGTTTGTTGGTTTGTTGGTTTGTTGGCTTGTTGGTTTGTTGGCTTGTTGGCTTGTTGGTTTGTTGGTTGTTTGGTTTGTTGGTTTGTTGGTTTGTTGGTTTGTTGGTTTGTTGGTTTATTTGTTTGTTGGTTTGTTGGCTTGTAGGTTTGTTGGTTTGTTGGTTTGTCGGCTTGTTGGTTTGTTGGTTTGTTGGCTTGTTGGATTGTTGGTTTGTTTGTTTGTTGGCTTGTTGGTTTGTTAGTTTGTTGGTTTGTTGGCTTGTTGGCTTGTTGGTTTGTTGGTTTTTTGGTTTGTTGGTTTGTTGGCTTGTTGGCTTGTTGGTTTGTTGGTTAGTTCGTTTGTTGATTTGTTAGTTTGTTGGTTTGTTGGCTTGTTGGTTTGTTGGTTTGTTGGTTTGTTGGCTTGTTGGTTTGTTGGTTTGTTGGTTTGTTGGCTTGTTGGTTTGTTGGTTTGTTGGCTTGTTGGGTTGTTGGCTTGTTGGTTTGTTGGTTTGTTTGCTTGTTGGTTTGGTAGTTTGTTGGTTTGTTGGCTTGTTGGCTTGTTGGTTTGTTGGTTTTTTGGTTTTTTGGTTTGTTGGTTTGTAGGTTTGTTGGTTTGTTGGTTTGTTGGTTTATTTGTTTGTTGGTTTGTTGGTTTGTAGGTTTGTTGGTTTGTTGGTTTGTTGGTTTGTTGGTTTATTGGTTTGTTGGTTTGTTGGTTTGTTCGTTTGTTTGTTTGTTGGTTTGTTGGTTAATTGGTTTGTTGGTTTGTTGGTTTGTTGGTTTGTTGGTTTGCTGGTTTGTTGGTTTATTTGTTTGTTGGTTTGTTGGTTTGTTGGTTTATTTGTTTTTTTTTTGTTGGTTTATACGTTTGTTGGTTTGTTGGTTTGTTGGTTTGTTGGTTTGTTGGTTTGTTCGTTTGTTGGTTTGTTGGTTAATTGGTTTGTTGGTTTGTTGGTTTGTTGGCTTGTTGGTTTGTTGGTTTGTTGGTTTTTTGGTTTGTTGGTTTGTTGGTTTGTTGGTTTGTTGGTTTGTTCGTTTGATGGTTTGTTGGTTTGTTGGTTTTTTGGTTTGTTGTTTTGTTGGTTTGTTAGTTTCTTGGTTTGTTGGTTTGTTGATTTGTTGATTTGTTGGTTTGTTGGCATGTTGGTTTGTTGGTTTGTTGGTTTGTTGGCTTGTTGGTTTGTTGGTTTGTTGGCTTGTTGGCTTGTTGGTTTGTTGGTTTGTTGGTTTGTTCGTTTGTTGGTTTTTTGGTTTGTTGGTTTATTTGTTTGTTGGTTTGTTGGCTTGTTGGTTTGTTGGTTTGTTGGTTTGTTGGCTTGTTGATTTGTTGGTTTGTTGGCTTGTTGGCTTGTTGGTTTGTTGGTTTGTTGCCTTGTTGGCTTGTTGGTTTGTTGGTTTGTTGGGTTTTTGGTTTGTTGGTTTGTTGGTTTGTGGGTTTGTTGGTTTGTTGGTTTATTTGTTTGTTGGTTTGTTGGCTTGTTGGTTTGTTGGTTTGTTGGTTTGTTGGCTTGTTGGTTTGTTGATTTGTTGGCTTGTTGGCTTGTTGCTTTGTTGGTTTGTTGGTTTGTTGGCTTGTTGGCTTGTTGGTTTGTTAGTTTGTTGGCTTTTTGTTTACTTGGTTTGTTGGTTTGTTGGTTTGTTGGCTTGTTGGTTTGTTGGCTTGTTGGTTTGTTGGTTTGTTGGTTTGTTGGTTTGTTGGCTTGTTGGCTTGTTGGTTTGTTGGTTTGTTGGTTTGTTGGTTTGTTGGTTTGTTGGTTTGTTGGTTTGTTGGCTTGTTGGTTTGTTGGTTTGCTGGCTTGTTGGCTGGTTGGTTTGTTGGTTTGTTGGCTTGTTGGTTTGTTGGTTTGTTGGTTTGTGGGATTGTTGGCTTGTTGGTTTGTTGGTTTGTTGGTTTGTTGGTTTGTTGGCTTGTTTGTTTGTTGGTTTGTTGGTTTGTTGGCTTGTTGGCTTGTTGGTTTGTTGGTTTGTGGGTTTGTTGGTTTGTTTTTTGTTGGTTTTTTGGTTTGTTGGTTTGTTGGTTTGTTGGCTTGTTGGTTTGTTGGTTTGTTGGCTTGTTGGCTTGTTGGTTTGTTGGTTTGTTGGCTTGTTGGTTTGTTGGTTTGTTGGCTTGTTGGCTTGTTGGGTTTTTGGTTACTTGGTTTGTTGGTTTGTTGGTTTGTTGGCTTGTTGGTTTGTTGGCTTGTTGGTTTGTTGGTTTGTTGGTTTGTTGGCTTGTTGGTTTGTTGGCTTGTTGGCTTGCTGGCTTGTTGGGTTGTTGGTTTGTTGGTTTGTTGGCTTGTTGGTTACTTAGTTTGTTGATTTGTTGGTTTGTTGGCTTGTTGGTTTGTTGGTTTGTTGGCTTGTTGGCTTGCTGGTTTGTTGGTTTGTTGGTTTTTTGGTTTGTTGGTTTGTTGGCTTGTTGGTTTGTTGGTTTGTTGGTTTGTTGGTTTGTTGGATTTTTGGCTTGTTGATTGTTGGTTTGTTGGTTTGTTGGTTTGTTGGCTTGTTGGTTTGTTGGTTTCTTGGCTTGTTGGCTTGTTGGTTTGTTGGTTAGTTGGCTTGTTGGTTTGTTGGTTTGTTGGTTTGTTGGCTTGTTGGTTTGTTGGTTTGTTGGTTAATTGGTTTGTTGGTTTGTTGGTTTGTTGGTTTGTTGGTTTGTTGGTTTGTTGGTTTTTTGGTTTGTTGGTTTGTTGGTTTGTTGGCTTTTCGGTTTGTTGGTTTGTTGGCTTGTTGGCTTGTTGGTTTGTTGGTTTGTTGGCTTGTTGGTTACTTAGTTGTTGATTTGTTGGTTTGTTGGCTTGTTGGTTTGTTGGTTTGTTGGCTTGTTGGCTTGCTGGTTTGTTGGTTTGTTGGTTTTTTGGTTTGTTGGTTTGTTGGCTTGTTGGTTTGTTGGTTTGTTGGTTTGTTGGTTTGTTGGCTTTTTGGCTTGTTGATTGTTGGTTTGTTGGTTTGTTGGTTTGTTGGCTTGTTGGTTTGTTGGTTTCTTGGCTTGTTGGCTTGTTGGTTTGTTGGTTAGTTGGCTTGTTGGTTTGTTGGTTTGTTGGTTTGTTGGCTTGTTGGTTTGTTGGTTTGTTGGCTTGTTGGTTTGTTGGTTTGTTGGCTTGTTGGCTTGTTGGCTTGTTGCTTTGTTGGTTTGTTGGTTTGTTGGCTTGTTGGCTTCTTGGTTTGTTAGTTTGTTGGCTTGTTGGTTTGTTGGCTTGTTGGTTTGTTGGTTTGTTGGCTTGTTGGCTTGGTGGTTTGTTGGTTTGTTGGTTTGTTGGTTTGTTGGCTTGTTGGTTTGTTGGCTTGTTGGTTTGTTGGTTTGTTGGTTTGTTGGCTTGTTGGCTTGTTGGTTTGTTGGTTTGTTGGTTTTTTGTTTGGTTGGTTTGTTGGCTTGTTGGTTTGTTGGTTTGTTGGTTTGTTGGCTTGTTGGCTTGTTGGTTTGTTGGTTTGTTGGCATGTTGGTTACTTAGTTTGTTGGTATGTTGGTTTGTTGGTTTGTTGGTTTGTTGGCTTGTTGGCTTGTTGGTTTGTTGGTTTGTTGGCATGTTGGTTACTTAGTTTGTTGGTATGTTGGTTTGTTGGCTTGTTTGTTTGTTGGTTTGTTGGTTTGTTGGCTTGTTGGTTTGTTGGTTTGTTGGCTTGTTGGCTTGTTGGTTTGTTAATTTGTTGGTTTATTGGTTTGTTGGCTTGTTGGTTTGTTGGTTTGTTGGCTTGTTGGTTTGTTGGTTTGTTGGATTGTTGGCTTGTTGGCTTATTGGTTTGTTGGTGTGTTGGCTTGCTGGTTTGTTGGTTTGTTGGCTTGTTGGCTTGTTGCTTTGTTGGTTTGTTGGTTTGTTGGCTTGTTGGCTTGTTGGTTTGTTAGTTTGTTGGCTTTTTGGTTTTTTGGTTTGTTGGCTTGTTGGTTTGTTGGTTTGTTGGCTTGTTGGCTTGTTGGTTTGTTGGTTTGTTGGCCTGTTGGTTACTTAGTTTGTTCGTTTGTTGGTGTGTTGGTTTGTTGGTTTGTTGGATTGTTGGCTTGTTGGTTTGTTGGTTAGTTCGTTTGTTGGTCTGTTAGTTTGTTGGTTTGTTGGCTTGTTGGCTTGTTGGTTTGTTGCTTTTTTGGTTTGTTGGTTTGTTGGTTTGTTGGTTTGTTGGTTTGTTGGTTTAGTTGTTTGTTGGGGTGTTGGCTTGTTGGTTTGTTGGTTTGTTGGTTTGTTGGCTTGTTGGTTTGTTGGTTTGTTGGTTTGTTGGCTTGTTGGTTTGTTGGTTTGTTGGTTTGTTGGCTTGTTGGTTTGTTGGCTTGTTGGTTTGTTGGCTTGTTGGCTTGTTGGTTTGTTGGTTGTTTGGTTTGTTGGTTTGTTGGTTTGTTGGTTTGTTGGTTTGTTGGTTTATTTGTTTGTTGGTTTGTTGGCTTGTTGGTTTGTTGGTTTGTTGGTTTGTCGGCTTGTTGGTTTGTTGGTTTGTTGGCTTGTTGGATTGTTGGTTTGTTTGTTTGTTGGCTTGTTGGTTTGTTAGTTTGTTGGTTTGTTGGCTTGTTGGCTTGTTGGTTTGTTGGTTTTTTGGTTTGTTGGTTTGTTGGCTTGTTGGCTTGTTGGTTTGTTGGTTAGTTCGTTTGTTGGTTTGTTAGTTTGTTGGTTTGTTGGCTTGTTGGTTTGTTGGTTTGTTGGTTTGTTGGCTTGTTGGTTTGTTGGTTTGTTGGTTTGTTGGCTTGTTGGTTTGTTGGTTTGTTGGCTTGTTGGATTGTTGGTTTGTTTGTTTGTTGGCTTGTTGGTTTGTTAGTTTGTTGGTTTGTTGGCTTGTTGGCTTGTTGGTTTGTTGGTTTTTTGGTTTGTTGGTTTGTTGGCTTGTTGGCTTGTTGGTTTGTTGGTTAGTTCGTTTGTTGGTTTGTTAGTTTGTTGGTTTGTTGGTTTGTTGGTTTGTTGGCTTGTTGGTTTGTTGGTTTGTTGGTTTGTTGGTTTGTTGGTTTGTTGGCTTGTTGGTTTGTTGGCTTGTTGGCTTGTTGGTTTGTTGGTTGTTTGGTTTGTTGGTTTGTTGGTTTGTTGGTTTGTTGGTTTGTTGGTTTATTTGTTTGTTGGTTTGTTGGCTTGTTGGTTTGTTGGTTTGTTGGTTTGTCGGCTTGTTGGTTTGTTGGTTTGTTGGCTTGTTGGATTGTTGGTTTGTTTGTTTGTTGGCTTGTTGGTTTGTTAGTTTGTTGGTTTGTTGGCTTGTTGGCTTGTTGGTTTGTTGGTTTTTTGGTTTGTTGGTTTGTTGGCTTGTTGGCTTGTTGGTTTGTTGGTTAGTTCGTTTGTTGGTTTGTTAGTTTGTTGGTTTGTTGGCTTGTTGGTTTGTTGGTTTGTTGGTTTGTTGGTTTGTTGGCTTGTTGGTTTGTTGGTTTGTTGGTTTGTTGGTTTGTTGGCTTGTTGGTTTGTTGGTTTGTTGGCATGTTGGTTACTTAGTTTGTTGGTATGTTGGTTTGTTGGTTTGTTGGTTTGTTGGCTTGTTGGCTTGTTGGTTTGTTGGTTTGTTGGCATGTTGGTTACTTAGTTTGTTGGTATGTTGGTTTGTTGGCTTGTTTGTTTGTTGGTTTGTTGGTTTGTTGGCTTGTTGGTTTGTTGGTTTGTTGGCTTGTTGGCTTGTTGGTTTGTTAATTTGTTGGTTTATTGGTTTGTTGGCTTGTTGGTTTGTTGGTTTGTTGGCTTGTTGGTTTGTTGGTTTGTTGGATTGTTGGCTTGTTGGCTTATTGGTTTGTTGGTTTGTTGGCTTGTTGGCTTGTTGCTTTGTTGGTTTGTTGGTTTGTTGGCTTGTTGGCTTGTTGGTTTGTTAGTTTGTTGGCTTTTTGGTTTTTTGGTTTGTTGGCTTGTTGGTTTGTTGGTTTGTTGGCTTGTTGGCTTGTTGGTTTGTTGGTTTGTTGGCCTGTTGGTTACTTAGTTTGTTCGTTTGTTGGTGTGTTGGTTTGTTGGTTTGTTGGATTGTTGGCTTGTTGGTTTGTTGGTTAGTTCGTTTGTTGGTCTGTTAGTTTGTTGGTTTGTTGGCTTGTTGGCTTGTTGGTTTGTTGCTTTTTTGGTTTGTTGGTTTGTTGGTTTGTTGGTTTGTTGGTTTGTTGGTTTAGTTGTTTGTTGGGGTGTTGGCTTGTTGGTTTGTTGGTTTGTTGGTTTGTTGGCTTGTTGGTTTGTTGGTTTGTTGGTTTGTTGGCTTGTTGGTTTGTTGGTTTGTTGGTTTGTTGGCTTGTTGGTTTGTTGGCTTGTTGGTTTGTTGGCTTGTTGGCTTGTTGGTTTGTTGGTTGTTTGGTTTGTTGGTTTGTTGGTTTGTTGGTTTGTTGGTTTGTTGGTTTATTTGTTTGTTGGTTTGTTGGCTTGTTGGTTTGTTGGTTTGTTGGTTTGTCGGCTTGTTGGTTTGTTGGTTTGTTGGCTTGTTGGATTGTTGGTTTGTTTGTTTGTTGGCTTGTTGGTTTGTTAGTTTGTTGGTTTGTTGGCTTGTTGGCTTGTTGGTTTGTTGGTTTTTTGGTTTGTTGGTTTGTTGGCTTGTTGGCTTGTTGGTTTGTTGGTTAGTTCGTTTGTTGGTTTGTTAGTTTGTTGGTTTGTTGGCTTGTTGGTTTGTTGGTTTGTTGGTTTGTTGGCTTGTTGGTTTGTTGGTTTGTTGGTTTGTTGGCTTGTTGGTTTGTTGGTTTGTTGGCTTGTTGGATTGTTGGTTTGTTTGTTTGTTGGCTTGTTGGTTTGTTAGTTTGTTGGTTTATTGGCTTGTTGGCTTGTTGGTTTGTTGGTTTTTTGGTTTGTTGGTTTGTTGGCTTGTTGGCTTGTTGGTTTGTTGGTTAGTTCGTTTGTTGGTTTGTTAGTTTGTTGGTTTGTTGGTTTGTTGGTTTGTTGGCTTGTTGGTTTGTTGGTTTGTTGGTTTGTTGGTTTGTTGGTTTGTTGGCTTGTTGGTTTGTTGGCTTGTTGGCTTGTTGGTTTGTTGGTTGTTTGGTTTGTTGGTTTGTTGGTTTGTTGGTTTGTTGGTTTGTTGGTTTATTTGTTTGTTGGTTTGTTGGCTTGTTGGTTTGTTGGTTTGTTGGTTTGTCGGCTTGTTGGTTTGTTGGTTTGTTGGCTTGTTGGATTGTTGGTTTGTTTGTTTGTTGGCTTGTTGGTTTGTTAGTTTGTTGGTTTGTTGGCTTGTTGGCTTGTTGGTTTGTTGGTTTTTTGGTTTGTTGGTTTGTTGGCTTGTTGGCTTGTTGGTTTGTTGGTTAGTTGGTTTGTTGGTTTGTTAGTTTGTTGGTTTGTTGGCTTGTTGGTTTGTTGGTTTGTTGGTTTGTTGGCTTGTTGGTTTGTTGGTTTGTTGGTTTGTTGGTTTGTTGGCTTGTTGGTTTGTTGATTTGTTGGTTTGTTGGCTTGTTGGTTTGTTGGCTTGTTGGCTTGTTGGTTTGTTGGTTGTTTGGTTTGTTGGTTTGTTGGTTTGTTGGTTTGTTGGTTTGTTGGTTTATTTGTTTGTTGGTTTGTTGGCTTGTTGGTTTGTTGGTTTGTTGGTTTGTCGGCTTGTTGGTTTGTTGGTTTGTTGGCTTGTTGGATTGTTGGTTTGTTTGTTTGTTGGCTTGTTGGTTTGTTAGTTTTTTGGTTTGTTGGTTTGTTGGCTTGTTGGCTTGTTGGTTTGTTGGTTAGTTCGTTTGTTGGTTTGTTAGTTTGTTGGTTTGTTGGCTTGTTGGTTTGTTGGTTTGTTGGTTTGTTGGCTTGTTGGTTTGTTGGTTTGTTGGTTTGTTGGCTTGTTGGTTTGTTGGTTTGTTGGCTTGTTGGGTTGTTGGCTTGTTGGTTTGTTGGTTTGTTTGCTTGTTGGTTTGGTAGTTTGTTGGTTTGTTGGCTTGTTGGCTTGTTGGTTTGTTGGTTTTTTGGTTTTTTGGTTTGTTGGTTTGTAGGTTTGTTGGTTTGTTGGTTTGTTGGTTTATTTGTTTGTTAGTTTGTTGGTTTGTAGGTTTGTTGGTTTGTTGGTTTGTTGGTTTGTTGGTTTGTTGGTTTGTTGGTTTGTTGGTTTGTTCGTTTGTTCGTTTGTTGGTTTGTTGGTTAATTGGTTTGTTGGTTTGTTGGTTTGTTGGTTTGTTGGTTTGTTGGTTTGTTGGTTTGTTGGTTTATTTGTTTGTTGGTTTGTTGGTTTGTTGGTTTATTTGTTGTTTTTTTTGTTGGTTTATAGGTTTGTTGGTTTGTTGGTTTGTTGGTTTGTTGGTTTGTTGGTTTGTTCGTTTGTTGGTTTGTTGGTTAATTGGTTTGTTGGTTTGTTGGTTTGTTGGCTTGTTGGTTTGTTGGTTTGTTGGTTTTTTGGTTTGTTGGTTTGTTTGTTTGTTGGTTTGTTGGTTTGTTGGTTTGTTCGTTTGATGGTTTGTTGGTTTGTTGGTTTGTTGGTTTGTTGGTTTGTTGGTTTGTTAGTTTCTTGGTTTGTTGGTTTGTTGATTTGTTGCTTTGTTGGTTTGTTGGCATGTTGGTTTGTTGGTTTGTTGGCTTGTTGGTTTGTTGGTTTGTTGGCTTATTGGCTTGTTGGTTTGTTGGTTTGTTGGTTTGTTCGTTTGTTGGTTTTTTGGTTTGTTGGTTTATTTGTTTGTTGGTTTGTTGGCTTGTTGGTTTGTTGGTTTGTTGGTTTGTTGGCTTGTTGATTTGTTGGTTTGTTGGCTTGTTGGCTTGTTGGTTTGTTGGTTTGTTGCCTTGTTGGCTTGTTGGTTTGTTGGTTTGTTGGGTGTTTGGTTTGTTGGTTTGTTGGTTTGTGGGTTTGTTGGTTTGTTGGTTTATTTGTTTGTTGGTTTGTTGGCTTGTTGGTTTGTTGGTTTGTTGGTTTGTTGGCTTGTTGGTTTGTTGGTTTGTTGGCTTGTTGGCTTGTTGCTTTGTTGGTTTGTTGGTTTGTTGGCTTGTTGGCTTGTTGGTTTGTTAGTTTGTTGGCTTTTTGTTTACTTGGTTTGTTGGTTTGTTGGCTTGTTGGTTTGTTGGCTTGTTGGTTTGTTGGTTTGTTGGTTTGTTGGCTTGTTGGCTTGTTGGTTTGTTGGTTTGTTGGTTTGTTGGTTTGTTGGTTTGTTGGTTTGTTGGTTTGTTGGTTTGTTGGCTTGTTGGTTTGTTGGTTTGCTGGCTTGTTGGCTGGTTGGTTTGTTGGTTTGTTGGCTTGTTGGTTTGTTGGTTTGTTGGTTTGTTGGATTGTTGGCTTGTTGGTTTGTTGGTTTGTTGGTTTGTTGGTTTGTTTGCTTGTTGGTTTGTTGGCTTGTTTGTTTGTTGGTTTGTTGGTTTGTTGGCTTGTTGGCTTGTTGGTTTGTTGGTTTGTGGGTTTGTTGGTTTGTTTTTTGTTGGTTTTTTGGTTTGTTGGTTTGTTGGTTTGTTGGCTTGTTCGTTTGTTGGTTTGTTGGCTTGTTGGCTTGTTGGTTTGTTGGTTTGTTGGCTTGTTGGTTTGTTGGTTTGTTGGCTTGTTGGCTTGTTGGGTTTTTGGTTACTTGGTTTGTTGGTTTGTTGGTTTGTTGGCTTGTTGGTTTGTTGGCTTGTTGGTTTGTTGGTTTGTTGGTTTGTTGGCTTGTTGGTTTGTTGGCTTGTTGGCTTGTTGGCTTGTTGGGTTGTTGATTTGTTGGTTTGTTGGTTTGTTGGCTTGTTTGTTTGTTGGTTTGTTGGTTTGTTGGTTTGTTGGTTTGTTGGTTTGTTGGTTTGTTGGTTTGTTGGCTTGTTGGCTTGTTGGTTTGTTGGTTTGTTGGCTTGTTGGTTTGTTGGTTTGTTCGCTTGTTGGCTTGTTGCTTTGTTGGTTTGTTGGTTTGTTGGCTTGTTGGCTTGTTGGTTTCTTAGTTTGTTGGCTTTTTGGTTACTTGGTTTGTTGGTTTTTTGGTTTGTTGGCTTGTTGGTTTGTTGGCTTGTTGGTTTGTTGGTTTGTTGGTTTGTTGGCTTGTTGGCTTGTTGGTTTGTTGGTTTGTTGGTTTGTTGGTTTGTTGGTTTGTTGGTTTGTTGGTTTTTTGGTTTGTTGGTTTGTTGGTTTGTTGGTTTGTTGGTTTGTTGGCTTGTTGGTTTGTTGGTTTGTTGGCTTGTTGGCTTGTTGGTTTGTTGGTTTGTTGGCTTGTTGGTTACTTAGTTTGTTGGTTTGTAGGTTTTTTGGTTTGTTGGTTTGTTGGTTTGTTGGCTTGTTGGCTTGTTGGTTAGTTGGTATGTTCGTTTGTTGGTTTGTTAGTTTGTTGGTTTGTTGGCTTGTTGGCTTGTTGGTTTGTTGGTTTTTTGGTTTGTTGGTTTGTTGGTTTGTTTGTTTGTTGGTTTGTTGGTTTGTTGGTTTGTTGGTTTATTTGTTTGTTGGTTTGTTGGCTTGTTGGTTTGTTGGGTTGTTGGTTTGTTGGTTTATTTGTTTGTTGATTTGCTGGCTTGTTGGTTTGTATGTTTGTTGGTTTGTTGGCTTGTTGGTTTGTTGGTTTGTTGGTTTGTTGGCTTGTTGGTTTGTTGGTTTGTTGGTTTGTTGGCTTGTGGGTTTGTTAGTTTGTTGGTTTGTTGGCTTGTTGGTTTGTTGGTTTGTTGGCTTGTTGGTTACTAAGTTTGTTGGTTTGTTGGTTTGTTGGTTTGTTGGCTTGTTGGCTTGTTGGTTTGTTGGTTTGTTGGTTTGTTGGTTTGTTGGTTTGTTGGTTTGTTGATTTGTTGTTTTTTTGGTTTGGTGGTTTATTTGTTTGTTGGTTTGTTGGCTTGTTGGTTTGTTGGTTTGTTGGTTTGTTGGTTTGTTTGCTTGTTGGTTTGTTGGCTTGTTGGCTTGTTGGCTTGTTGGTTTGTTGGTTTGTTGGCTTGTTGGCTTGTTGGTTTGTTGGTTTGTTGGTTTTTTGGTTTGTTGGTTTGTTGGTTTGTTGGTTTGTTGGTTTGTTGGTTTACTTGTTTGTTGGTTTTTTGGCTTGTTGGTTTGTTGGTTTGTTGGTTTGTTGGTTTGGTGGCTTGTTGGCTTGTTGCTTTGTTGGTTTGTTGGTTTGTTGGCTTGTTGGCTTGTTGGTTTGTTAGTTTGTTGGCTTTTTGGTTACTTGGTTTGTTGGTTTATTGGTTTGTTGGCTTGTTGGTTTGTTGGCTTGTTGGTTTGTTGGTTTGTTGGTTTGTTGGCTTGTTGGCTTGTTGGTTTGTTGGTTTGTTGGTTTGTTGGTTTGTTGGCTTGTTGGTTTGTTGGTTTGTTGGTTTGTTGGTTTGTTGGTTTGTTGGTTTGTTGGTTTGTTGCCTTGTTGGCTTGTTGGCTTGTTGGTTTGTTGGTTTGTTGGCTTGTTGGTTTGTTGGTTTGTTGGTTTGTTGGCTTGTTGGCTTGTTGGTTTGTTGGTTTGTTGGCTTGTTGGTTTGTTGGTTTGTTGGCTTGTTGGCTTGTTGGTTTGTTGGTTAGTTCGTTTGTTGGTTTGTTAGTTTGTTGGTTTGTTGGCTTGTTGGTTTGTTGGTTTGTTGGTTTGTTGGCTTGTTGGTTTGTTGGTTTGTTGGTTTGTTGGCTTGTTGGTTTGTTGGTTTGTTGGCTTGTTGGGTTGTTAGCTTGTTGGTTTGTTGGTTTGTTTGCTTGTTGGTTTGGTAGTTTGTTGGTTTGTTGGCTTGTTGGCTTGTTGGTTTGTTGGTTTTTTGGTTTTTTGGTTTGTTGGTTTGTAGGTTTGTTGGTTTGTTGGTTTGTTGGTTTATTTGTTTGTTAGTTTGTTGGTTTGTAGGTTTGTTGGTTTGTTGGTTTGTTGGTTTGTTGGTTTGTTGGTTTGTTGGTTTGTTGGTTTGTTCGTTTGTTCGTTTGTTGGTTTGTTGGTTAATTGGTTTGTTGGTTTGTTGGTTTGTTGGTTTGTTGGTTTGTTGGTTTGTTGGTTTGTTGGTTTGTTGGTTTATTTGTTTGTTGGTTTGTTGGTTTGTTGGTTTATTTGTTGTTTTTTTTGTTGGTTTATAGGTTTGTTGGTTTGTTGGTTTGTTGGTTTGTTGGTTTGTTGGTTTGTTCGTTTGTTGGTTTGTTGGTTAATTGGTTTGTTGGTTTGTTGGTTTGTTGGTTTGTTGGTTTGTTGGTTTGTTGGTTTTTTGGTTTGTTGGTTTGTTGGTTTGTTGGTTTGTTGGTTTGTTGGTTTGTTCGTTTGATGGTTTGTTGGTTTGTTGGTTTGTTGGTTTGTTGGTTTGTTGGTTTGTTAGTTTCTTGGTTTGTTGGTTTGTTGATTTGTTGCTTTGTTGGTTTGTTGGCATGTTGGTTTGTTGGTTTGTTGGCTTGTTGGTTTGTTGGTTTGTTGGCTTGTTGGCTTGTTGGTTTGTTGGTTTGTTGGTTTGTTCGTTTGTTGGTTTTTTGGTTTGTTGGTTTATTTGTTTGTTGGTTTGTTGGCTTGTTGGTTTGTTGGTTTGTTGGTTTGTTGGCTTGTTGATTTGTTGGTTTGTTGGCTTGTTGGCTTGTTGGTTTGTTGGTTTGTTGCCTTGTTGGCTTGTTGGTTTGTTGGTTTGTTGGGTTTTTGGTTTGTTGGTTTGTTGGTTTGTGGGTTTGTTGGTTTGTTGGTTTATTTGTTTGTTGGTTTGTTGGCTTGTTGGTTTGTTGGTTTGTTGGTTTGTTGGCTTGTTGGTTTGTTGGTTTGTTGGCTTGTTGGCTTGTTGCTTTGTTGGTTTGTTGGTTTGTTGGCTTGTTGGCTTGTTGGTTTGTTAGTTTGTTGGCTTTTTGTTTACTTGGTTTGTTGGTTTGTTGGTTTGTTGGCTTGTTGGTTTGTTGGCTTGTTGGTTTGTTGGTTTGTTGGTTTGTTGGCTTGTTGGCTTGTTGGTTTGTTGGTTTGTTGGTTTGTTGGTTTGTTGGTTTGTTGGTTTGTTGGTTTGTTGGCTTGTTGGTTTGTTGGTTTGCTGGCTTGTTGGCTGGTTGGTTTGTTGGTTTGTTGGCTTGTTGGTTTGTTGGTTTGTTGGTTTGTTGGATTGTTGGCTTGTTGGTTTGTTGGTTTGTTGGTTTGTTGGTTTGTTTGCTTGTTGGTTTGTTGGCTTGTTTGTTTGTTGGTTTGTTGGTTTGTTGGCTTGTTGGCTTGTTGGTTTGTTGGTTTGTGGGTTTGTTGGTTTGTTTTTTGTTGGTTTTTTGGTTTGTTGGTTTGTTGGTTTGTTGGCTTGTTGGTTTGTTGGTTTGTTGGCTTGTTGGCTTGTTGGTTTGTTGGTTTGTTGGCTTGTTGGTTTGTTGGTTTGTTGGCTTGTTGGCTTGTTGGGTTTTTGGTTACTTGGTTTGTTGGTTTGTTGGTTTGTTGGCTTGTTGGTTTGTTGGCTTGTTGGTTTGTTGGTTTGTTGGTTTGTTGGCTTGTTGGTTTGTTGGCTTGTTGGCTTGTTGGCTTGTTGGGTTGTTGATTTGTTGGTTTGTTGGTTTGTTGGCTTGTTTGTTTGTTGGTTTGTTGGTTTGTTGGTTTGTTGGTTTGTTGGTTTGTTGGTTTGTTGGTTTGTTGGCTTGTTGGCTTGTTGGTTTGTTGGTTTGTTGGCTTGTTGGTTTGTTGGTTTGTTCGCTTGTTGGCTTGTTGCTTTGTTGGTTTGTTGGTTTGTTGGCTTGTTGGCTTGTTGGTTTCTTAGTTTGTTGGCTTTTTGGTTACTTGGTTTGTTGGTTTTTTGGTTTGTTGGCTTGTTGGTTTGTTGGCTTGTTGGTTTGTTGGTTTGTTGGTTTGTTGGCTTGTTGGCTTGTTGGTTTGTTGGTTTGTTGGTTTGTTGGTTTGTTGGTTTGTTGGTTTGTTGGTTTTTTGGTTTGTTGGTTTGTTGGTTTGTTGGTTTGTTGGTTTGTTGGCTTGTTGGTTTGTTGGTTTGTTGGCTTGTTGGCTTGTTGGTTTGTTGGTTTGTTGGCTTGTTGGTTACTTAGTTTGTTGGTTTGTAGGTTTTTTGGTTTGTTGGTTTGTTGGTTTGTTGGCTTGTTGGCTTGTTGGTTAGTTGGTATGTTCGTTTGTTGGTTTGTTAGTTTGTTGGTTTGTTGGCTTGTTGGCTTGTTGGTTTGTTGATTTTTTGGTTTGTTGGTTTGTTGGTTTGTTTGTTTGTTGGTTTGTTGGTTTGTTGGTTTGTTGGTTTATTTGTTTGTTGGTTTGTTGGCTTGTTGGTTTGTTGGGTTGTTGGTTTGTTGGTTTATTTGTTTGTTGATTTGCTGGCTTCTTGGTTTGTATGTTTGTTGGTTTGTTGGCTTGTTGGTTTGTTGGTTTGTTGGTTTGTTGGCTTGTTGGTTTGTTGGTTTGTTGGTTTGTTGGCTTGTGGGTTTGTTAGTTTGTTGGTTTGTTGGCTTGTTGGTTTGTTGGTTTGTTGGCTTGTTGGTTACTAAGTTTGTTGGTTTGTTGGTTTGTTGGTTTGTTGGCTTGTTGGCTTGTTGGTTTGTTGGTTTGTTGGTTTGTTGGTTTGTTGGTTTGTTGGTTTGTTGATTTGTTGTTTTTTTGGTTTGGTGGTTTATTTGTTTGTTGGTTTGTTGGCTTGTTGGTTTGTTGGTTTGTTGGTTTGTTGGTTTGTTTGCTTGTTGGTTTGTTGGCTTGTTGGCTTGTTGGCTTGTTGGTTTGTTGGTTTGTTGGCTTGTTGGCTTGTTGGTTTGTTGGTTTGTTGGTTTTTTGGTTTGTTGGTTTGTTGGTTTGTTGGTTTGTTGGTTTGTTGGTTTACTTGTTTGTTGGTTTTTTGGCTTGTTGGTTTGTTGGTTTGTTGGTTTGTTGGTTTGGTGGCTTGTTGGCTTGTTGCTTTGTTGGTTTGTTGGTTTGTTGGCTTGTTGGCTTGTTGGTTTGTTAGTTTGTTGGCTTTTTGGTTACTTGGTTTGTTGGTTTATTGGTTTGTTGGCTTGTTGGTTTGTTGGCTTGTTGGTTTGTTGGTTTGTTGGTTTGTTGGCTTGTTGGCTTGTTGGTTTGTTGGTTTGTTGGTTTGTTGGTTTGTTGGCTTGTTGGTTTGTTGGTTTGTTGGTTTGTTGGTTTGTTGGTTTGTTGGTTTGTTGGTTTGTTGCCTTGTTGGCTTGTTGGCTTGTTGGTTTGTTGGTTTGTTGGCTTGTTGGTTTGTTGGTTTGTTGGTTTGTTGGCTTGTTGGCTTGTTGGTTTGTTGGTTTGTTGGCTTGTTGGTTTGTTGGTTTGTTGGCTTGTTGGCTTGTTGCTTTGTTGGTTTGTTGGTTTGTTGGCTTGTTGGCTTGTTGGTTTGTTAGTTTGTTGGCTTTTTGGTTACTTGGTTTGTTGGTTTGTTGGCTTGTTGGTTTGTTGGCTTGTTGGTTTGATGGTTTGTTGGTTTGTTGGCTTGTTGGTTTTTTGGTTTGTTGGTTTATTTGTTTGTTAGTTTGTTGGTTTGTTGGTTTGTTTGTTTGTTGGTTTGTTGGTTTTTTTGTTTGTTGGTTTGTTGGCTTGTTGGTTTGTTGGTTGGTTGGCTTGTTGGCTCGTTGGTTTGTTGGTTTGTTGGTTTGTTGGTTTGTTGGTTTGTTGGTTTGTTGGTTTGTTGGTTTTTTGGCTTGTTGGTTTGTTGGTTTGTTGGCTTGTTGGCTTGTTGGTTTGTTGGTTTGTTGGTTCGTTGGTTTGTTGGTTTGTTGGCTTGTTGGTTTGTTGGTTTGTTGGCTTGTTGGTTTGTTGGTTTGTTGGTTTGTTGGATTGTTGGCTTATTGGTTTGTTGGTTTGTTAGCTTGTTGGTTTGTTGGTTTGTTGGCTTGTTGGTTTGTTGGTTTGTTGGTTTGTTGGTTTTTCGGTTTGTTAATTTGTTGGCTTGTTGGTTTGTTGGTTTGTTGGTTTGTTGGCTTGTTGGCTTGTTGGTTTGTTGGTTTGTTGGCTTGTTGGTTTGTTGGTTTGTTGGCTTGTTGGCTTGTTGGCTTTTTGGTTACTTGGTTTGTTGGTTTGTTTGTTTGTTGGCTTGTTGGTTTGTTGGCTTGTTGTTTTGTTGGTTTGTTGGTTTGTTGGCTTGTTGGTTTGTTCGCTTGTTGGCTTGTTGGCTTGTTGGGTTGTTGGTTTGTTGGTTTGTTGGTTTGTTGGCTTGTTAGTTTGTTGGTTTGTTGGTTTGTTGGCTTGTTGGCTTGTTGGTTTGTTGGTTTGTTGGTTTGTTGGCTTGTTGGCTTGTTGGTTTGTTGGTTTGTTGGCTTGTTGGTTTGTTGGTTTGTTGGTTTGTTGGTTTGTTGGTTTGTTGGCTTGTTGGCTTGTTGGTTTGTTGGTTTGTTGGTTTGTTGGTTTGTTGGTTTGTTGGTTTGTTGGTTTGTTGGTTTGTTGATTTGTTGTTTTTTTGGTTTGGTGGTTTATTTGTTTGTTGGTTTGTTGGCTTGTTGGTTTGTTGGTTTGTTGATTTGTTGGTTTGTTTGCTTGTTGGTTTGTTGGCTTGTTGGCTTGTTGGCTTGTTGGTTTGTTGGTTTTTTGGTTTGTTGGTTTGTTGGTTTGTTGGCTTGTTGGTTTGTTGGTTTGTTGGCTTGTTGGCTTGTTGGTTTGTTGGTTTGTTGGCTGGTTGGTTACTTAGTTTGTTGGTTTGTTGGTTTTTTGGTTTGTTGGTTTGTTGGTTTGTTGGCTTGTTGGCTTGTTGGTTTGTTGGTTAGTTCGTTTGTTGGTTTGTTAGTTTGTTGGTTTGTTGGCTGGTTGGTTACTTAGTTTGTTGGCTTGTTGGTTTGTTGGTTTTTTGGTTTGTTGGTTTGTTGGTTTGTTGGTTTGTTGTTTGTTGGTTTGTTGGTTTATTTGTTTGTTGGTTTGTTGGCTTGTTGGTTTGTTGGTTTGTTGGTTTGTTGGTTTATTTGTTTGTTGGTTTGCTGGCTTGTTGGTTTGTATGTTTGTTGGTTTGTTGGCTTGTTGGTTTGTTGTTTTGTTGGTTTGTTGGCTTGTTGGCTTGTTGGTTTTTTTGGTTTGTTGGCTTGTTGGTTTGTTAGTTTGTTGGTTTGTTGGCTAGTTGGTTTGTTGGTTTGTTGGCTTGTTGGTTACTAAGTTGTTGGTTTATTGGTTTGTTGGTTTGTTGGCTTGTTGGCTTGTTGGTTTGTTGGTTTGTTGGTTTGTTGGTTTGTTGGTTTGTTGGTTTGTTGGTTTGTTGGATTGTTGTTTTTTTGGTTTGTTGGTTTATTTGTTTGTTGGTTTGTTGGCTTGTTGGTTTGTTGGTTTGTTGGTTTGTTTGCTTGTTGGTTTGTTGGTTTGTTGGCTTGTTGGCTTGTTGGTTTGTTGGTTTGTTGGCTTGTTGGCTTGTTGGTTTGTTGGTTTGTTGGTTTTTTGGTTTGTTGGTTTGTTGGTTTGTTGGTTTGTTGGTTTGTTGGTTTACTTGTTTGTTGGTTTGTTGGTTTGTTGGTTTGTTGGTTTGTTGGTTTGTTGGTTTGTTGGTTTGTTGGCTTGTTGGCTTGTTGCTTTGTTGGTTTGTTGGTTTGTTGGCTTGTTGGCTTGTTCGTTTGTTAGTTTGTTGGCTTTTTGGTTACTTGGTTTGTTGGTTTGTTGGTTTGTTGGCTTGTTGGTTTGTTGGCTTGTTGGTTTGTTGGTTTGTTGGTTTGTTGGCTTGTTGGCTTGTTGGTTTGTTGGTTTGTTGCTTTGTTGGTTTGTTGGTTTGTTGGTTTGTTGGTTTGTTGGTTTCTTGGTTTGTTGGTTTGTTGGTTTGTTGGTTTGTTGGTTTGTTGGCTTGTTGGCTTGTTGGCTTGTTGGTTTGTTGGTTTGTTGGCTTGTTGGTTTGTTGGTTTGTTTGTTTGTTGGCTTGTTGGCTTGTTGGTTGGTTGGTTTGTTGGCTTGTTGGTTTGTTGGGTTGTTGGCTTGTTGGCTTGTTGCTTTGTTGGTTTGTTGGTTTGTTGCCTTGTTGGCTTGTTGGTCTGTTAGTTTGTTGGCTTTTTGGTTACTTGGTTTGTTGGTTTGTTGGCTTGTTGGTTTGTTGGCTTGTTGGTTTGTTGGTTTGTTGGTTTGTTGGCTTGTTGGTTTTTTGGTTTGTTGATTTATTTGTTTGTTAGTTTGTTGGTTTGTTGGTTTGTTTGTTTGTTGGTTTGTTGGTTTTTTTGTTTGCTGGTTTGTTGGCTTGTTGGTTTGTTGGTTTGTTGGCTTGTTGGCTCGTTGGTTTGTTGGTTTGGTTTGTTGGTTTTGTTGGTTTGGTTTGTTGGTTTGTTGGCTTGTTGGTTTGTTGGTTTGTTGGTTTGTTGGATTGTTGGCTTGTTGGTTTGTTGGTTTGTTGGTTTGTTGGTTTGTTGGTTTGTTTGCTTGTTGGTTTGTTGGCTTGTTTGTTTGTTGGTTTGTTGGTTTGTTGGCTTGTTGGCTTGTTGGTTTGTTGGTTTGTGGGTTTGTTGGTTTGTTTTTTGTTGGTTTTTTGGTTTGTTGGTTTGTTGGTTTGTTGGCTTGTTGGTTTGTTGGTTTGTTGGCTTGTTGGCTTGTTGGTTTGTTGGTTTGTTGGCTTGTTGGTTTGTTGGTTTGTTGGCTTGTTGGCTTGTTGGGTTTTTGGTTACTTGGTTTGTTGGTTTGTTGGTTTGTTGGCTTGTTGGTTTGTTGGCTTGTTGGTTTGTTGGTTTGTTGGTTTGTTGGCTTGTTGGTTTGTTGGCTTGTTGGCTTGTTGGCTTGTTGGGTTGTTGGTTTGTTGGTTTGTTGGTTTGTTGGCTTGTTTGTTTGTTGGTTTGTTGGTTTGTTGGTTTGTTGGTTTGTTGGTTTGTTGGTTTGTTGGTTTGTTGGCTTGTTGGCTTGTTGGTTTGTTGGTTTGTTGGCTTGTTGGTTTGTTGGTTTGTTCGCTTGTTGGCTTGTTGCTTTGTTGGTTTGTTGGTTTGTTGGCTTGTTGGCTTGTTGGTTTCTTAGTTTGTTGGCTTTTTGGTTACTTGGTTTGTTGGTTTTTTGGTTTGTTGGCTTGTTGGTTTGTTGGCTTGTTGGTTTGTTGGTTTGTTGGTTTGTTGGCTTGTTGGCTTGTTGGTTTGTTGGTTTGTTGGTTTGTTGGTTTGTTGGTTTGTTGGTTTTTTGGTTTGTTGGTTTGTTGGTTTGTTGGTTTGTTGGTTTGTTGGCTTGTTGGTTTGTTGGTTTGTTGGCTTGTTGGCTTGTTGGTTTGTTGGTTTGTTGGCTTGTTGGTTACTTAGTTTGTTGGTTTGTAGGTTTTTTGGTTTGTTGGTTTGTTGGTTTGTTGGCTTGTTGGCTTGTTGGTTAGTTGGTATGTTCGTTTGTTGGTTTGTTAGTTTGTTGGTTTGTTGGCTTGTTGGCTTGTTGGTTTGTTGGTTTTTTGGTTTGTTGGTTTGTTGGTTTGTTGGTTTGTTGGTTTGTTGGTTTGTTGGTTTATTTGTTTGTTGGTTTGTTGGCTTGTTGGTTTGTTGGGTTGTTGGTTTGTTGGTTTATTTGTTTGTTGATTTGCTGGCTTGTTGGTTTGTATGTTTGTTGGTTTGTTGGCTGGTTGGTTTGTTGGTTTGTTGGTTTGTTGGCTTGTTGGTTTGTTGGTTTGTTGGTTTGTTGGCTTGTGGGTTTGTTAGTTTGTTGGTTTGTTGGATTGTTGGTTTGTTGGTTTGTTGGCTTGTTGGTTACTAAGTTTGTTGGTTTGTTGGTTTGTTGGTTTGTTGGCTTGTTGGCTTGTTGGTTTGTTGGTTTGTTGGTTTGTTGGTTTGTTGGTTTGTTGGTTTGTTGATTTGTTGTTTTTTTGGTTTGGTGGTTTATTTGTTTGTTGGTTTGTTGGCTTGTTGGTTTGTTGGTTTGTTGGTTTGTTGGTTTGTTTGCTTGTTGGTTTGTTGGCTTGTTGGCTTGTTGGCTTGTTGGTTTGTTGGTTTGTTGGCTTGTTGGCTTGTTGGTTTGTTGGTTTGTTGGTTTTTTGGTTTGTTGGTTTGTTGGTTTGTTGGTTTGTTGGTTTGTTGGTTTACTTGTTTGTTGGTTTTTTGGCTTGTTTGTTTGTTGGTTTGTTGGTTTGTTGGTTTGTTGGTTTGGTGGCTTGTTGGCTTGTTGCTTTGTTGGTTTGTTGGTTTGTTGGCTTGTTGGCTTGTTGGTTTGTTAGTTTGTTGGCTTTTTGGTTACTTGGTTTGTTGGTTTATTGGTTTGTTGGCTTGTTGGTTTGTTGGCTTGTTGGTTTGTTGGTTTGTTGGTTTGTTGGCTTGTTGGCTTGTTGGTTTGTTGGTTTGTTGGTTTGTTGGTTTGTTGGCTTGTTGGTTTGTTGGTTTGTTGGTTTGTTGGTTTGTTGGTTTGTTGGTTTGTTGGTTTGTTGCCTTGTTGGCTTGTTGGCTTGTTGGTTTGTTGGTTTGTTGGCTTGTTGGTTTGTTGGTTTGTTGGTTTGTTGGCTTGTTGGCTTGTTGGTTTGTTGGTTTGTTGGCTTGTTGGTTTGTTGGTTTGTTGGCTTGTTGGCTTGTTGCTTTGTTGGTTTGTTGGTTTGTTGGCTTGTTGGCTTGTTGGTTTGTTAGTTTGTTGGCTTTTTGGTTACTTGGTTTGTTGGTTTGTTGGCTTGTTGGTTTGTTGGCTTGTTGGTTTGATGGTTTGTTGGTTTGTTGGCTTGTTGGTTTTTTGGTTTGTTGGTTTATTTGTTTGTTAGTTTGTTGGTTTGTTGGTTTGTTGGTTTGTTGGTTTGTTGGTTTTTTTGTTTGTTGGTTTGTTGGCTTGTTGGTTTGTTGGTTGGTTGGCTTGTTGGCTCGTTGGTTTGTTGGTTTGTTGGTTTGTTGGTTTGTTGGTTTGTTGGTTTGTTGGTTTGTTGGTTTTTTGGCTTGTTGGTTTGTTGGTTTGTTGGCTTGTTGGCTTGTTGGTTTGTTGGTTTGTTGGTTTGTTGGTTTGTTGGTTTGTTGGCTTGTTGGTTTGTTGGTTTGTTGGTTTGTTGGATTGTTGGCTTGTTGGTTTGTTGGTTTGTTAGCTTGTTGGTTTGTTGGTTTGTTGGCTTGTTGGTTTGTTGGTTTGTTGGTTTGTTGGTTTTTCGGTTTGTTAATTTGTTGGCTTGTTGGTTTGTTGGTTTGTTGGTTTGTTGGCTTGTTGGCTTGTTGGTTTGTTGGTTTGTTGGTTTATTTGTTTGTTGGTTTGTTGGCTTGTTGGTTTATTTGTTTGTTGGTTTGTTGGCTTGTTGGTTTGTTGGTTTGTTGGTTTGTTGGTTTGTTTGCTTGTTGGTTTGTTGGCTTGTTGGCTTGTTGGCTTGTTGGTTTGTTGGTTTGTTGGTTTGTTGGTTTGTTGGTTTGTTGGTTTGTTGGTTTATTTGTTTGTTAGTTTGTTGGTTTGTTGGTTTGTTGGTTTGTTGGTTTGTTGGTTTTTTTGTTTGTTGGTTTGTTGGTTTGTTTGTTTGTTGGCTTGTTGGTTTGTTGGCTTGTTGTTTTGTTGGTTTGTTGGTTTGTTGGCTTGTTGGTTTGTTCGCTTGTTGGCTTGTTGGCTTGTTGGGTTGTTGGTTTGTTGGTTTGTTGGTTTGTTGGCTTGTTAGTTTGTTGGTTTGTTGGTTTGTTGGCTTGTTGGCTTGTTGGTTTGTTGGTTTGTTGGTTTGTTGGCTTGTTGGCTTGTTGGTTTGTTGGTTTGTTGGCTTGTTGGTTTGTTGGTTTGTTGGCTTGTTGGCTTGTTGCTTTGTTGGTTTGTTGGTTTGTTGGCTTGTTGGCTTGTTGGTTTGTTAGTTTGTTGGCTTTTTGGTTACTTGGTTTGTTGGTTTTTTGGTTTGTTGGCTTGTTGGTTTGTTGGTTTGTTGGCTTGTTGGTTTGTTGGTTTGTTGGTTTGTTGGCTTGTTGGCTTGTTGGTTTGTTGGTTTGTTGGTTTGTTGGTTTGTTGGTTTGTTGGTTTTTTGGTTTGTTGGTTTGTTGGTTTGTTGGCTTGTTGGTTTGTTGGTTTGTTGGCTTGTTGGCTTGTTGGTTTGTTGGTTTGTTGGCTGGTTGGTTACTTAGTTTGTTGGTTTGTTGGTTTTTTGGTTTGTTGGTTTGTTGGTTTGTTGGCTTGTTGGCTTGTTGGTTTGTTGGTTAGTTCGTTTGTTGGTTTGTTAGTTTGTTGGTTTGTTGGCTTGTTGGCTTGTTGGTTTGTTGGTTTTTTGGTTTGTTGGTTTGTTGGTTTGTTGGTTTGTTGTTTGTTGGTTTGTTGGTTTATTTGTTTGTTGGTTTGTTGGCTTGTTGGTTTGTTGGTTTGTTGGTTTGTTGGTTTATTTGTTTGTTGGTTTGCTGGCTTGTTGGTTTGTATGTTTGTTGGTTTGTTGGCTTGTTGGTTTGTTGTTTTGTTGGTTTGTTGGTTTGTTCGTTTGTTTGATTGTTGGTTTGTTGGCTTGTTGGTTTGTTAGTTTGTTGGTTTGTTGGCTTGTTGGTTTGTTGGTTTGTTGGCTTGTTGGTTACTAAGTTTGTTGGTTTATTGGTTTGTTGGTTTGTTGGCTTGTTGGCTTGTTGGTTTGTTGGTTTGTTGGTTTGTTGGTTTGTTGGTTTGTTGGATTGTTGTTTTTTTGGTTTGTTGGTTTATTTGTTTGTTGGTTTGTTGGCTTGTTGGTTTGTTGGTTTGTTGGTTTGTTTGCTTGTTGGTTTGTTGGTTTGTTGGCTTGTTGGCTTGTTGGTTTGTTGGTTTGTTGGCTTGTTGGCTTGTTGGTTTGTTGGTTTGTTGGTTTTTTGGTTTGTTGGTTTGTTGGTTTGTTGGTTTGTTGGTTTATTGGTTTACTTGTTTGTTGGTTTGTTGGCTTGTTGGTTTGTTGGTTTGTTGGTTTGTTGGTTTGTTGGTTTGTTGGTTTGTTGGTTTGTTGGCTTGTTGGCTTGTTGCTTTGTTGGTTTGTTGGTTTGTTGGCTTGTTGGCTTGTTCGTTTGTTAGTTTGTTGGCTTTTTGGTTACTTGGTTTGTTGGTTTGTTGGTTTGTTGGCTTGTTGGTTTGTTGGCTTGTTGGTTTGTTGGTTTGTTGGTTTGTTGGCTTGTTGGTTTGTTGGCTTGTTGGCTTGTTGGTTTGTTGGTTTGTTGCTTTGTTGGTTTGTTGGTTTGTTGGTTTGTTGGTTTGTTGGTTTGTTGGTTTGTTGGTTTGTTGGTTTGTTGGGTCGTTGGCTTGTTGGCTTGTTGGCTTGTTGGTTTGTTGGTTTGTTGGCTTGTTGGTTTGTTGGTTTGTTTGTTTGTTGGCTTGTTGGCTTGTTGGTTGGTTGGTTTGTTGGCTTGTTGGTTTGTTGGGTTGTTGGCTTGTTGGCTTGTTGCTTTGTTGGTTTGTTGGTTTGTTGCCTTGTTGGCTTGTTGGTCTGTTAGTTTGTTGGCTTTTTGGTTACTTGGTTTGTTGGTTTGTTGGCTTGTTGGTTTGTTGGCTTGTTGGTTTTTTGGTTTGTTGGTTTGTTGGCTTGTTGGTTTTTTGGTTTGTTGATTTATTTGTTTGTTAGTTTGTTGGTTTGTTGGTTTGTTTGTTTGTTGGTTTGTTGGTTTTTTTGTTTGCTGGTTTGTTGGCTTGTTGGTTTGTTGGTTTGTTGGCTTGTTGGCTCGTTGGTTTGTTGGTTTGTTGGTTTGTTGGTTTGTTGGTTTGTTGGTTTGTTGGTTTGTTGTCTTGTTGGTTTGTTGGTTTGTTGGCTTGTTGGCTTGTTGGTTTGTTGGTTTGTTGGTTTGTTGGTTTGTTGGCTTGTTGGTTTGTTGGTTTGTTAGCTTGTTGGTTTGTTGGTTTGTTGGATTGTTGGCTTGTTGGTTTGTGGGTTTGTTGGCTTGTTGGTTTGTTGGTTTGTTGGTTTGTTGGGTTGTTGCTTTGTTCGTTTGATGGTTTGTTGGTTTGTTGGTTTTTTGGTTTGTTGGTTTGTTGGTTTGTTGGCTTGTTGGCTTGTTGGTTTGTTGGTTTGTTGGCTTGTTGGCTTGTTGGTTTTTTAGTTTGTTGGTTTGTTGGCTTGTTGGCTTGTTGGTTTGTTGGTTTTTTGGTTTGTTGGTTTGTTGGTTTGTTGGTTTGTTGGTTTGTTGGTTTGTTGGTTTGTTGGTTTGTTGGTTTGTTGGTTTGTTCGTTTGATGGTTTGTTGGTTTGTTGGTTTTTTGGTTTGTTGTTTTGGTGGTTTGTGGGTTTCTTGGTTTGTTGGTTTGCTGATTTGTTGATTTGTTGATTTGTTGGCATGTTGGTTTGTTGATTTGTTGGTTTGTTGGCTTGTTGGTTTGTTGGTTTGTTGGCTTGTTGGCTTGTTGCTTTGTTGGTTTGTTGGTTTGCTGGCTTGTTGACTTGTTGGTTTGTTAGTTTGTTGGCTTTTTGGTTACTTGGTTTGTTGGTTTGTTGGTTTGTTGGTTTGTTGGTTTGTTGGTTTGTTGGTTTGTTGGTTTGTTGGTTTGTTGGCTTGTTGGTTTGTTGGTTTGTTGGGTTGTTGGCTTGTTGGTTTGTTGGTTTGTTGGCTTGTTGGTTTGTTGGTTTGTTGGTTTGTTGGCTTGTTGGCTTGTTGGTTTGTTGGTTTGTTGGCTTGTTGGTTTGTTGGTTTGTTGGCTTGCTGGCTTGTTGCCTTGTTGGTTTGTTGGTTTGTTGGCTTGTTTGCTTGTTGGTTTGTTAGTTTGTTGGCTTTTTGGGTACTTGGTTTGTTGGTTTGTTGGTTTGTTGGCTTGTTGGTTTGTTGGCTTGTTGGTTTGTTGGTTTGTTGGTTCGTTGGCTTGTTGGCTTGTTGGTTTGTTGGATTGTTGGTTTGTTGGTTTGTTGGTTTGTTGGTTTTTTGGTTTGTTGGTTTGTTGGTTTGTTGGCTTGTTGGTTTGTTGGTTTGTTGGCTTGTTGGCTTGTTGGTTTGTTGGTTTGTTGGCTTGTTGGTTACTTAGTTTGTTGGTTTGTTGGTTTGTTGGCTTGTTGGTTTGTTGGGTTGTTGGCTTGTTGGTTTGTTGGTTTGTTGTTTTTTTGGTTTATTGGTTTGTTGGCTTGTTGGTTTGTTGGTTTTTTGGTTTGTTGGTTTGTTGGCTTGTTGGTTTGTTGGTTTGTTGACTTGTTGGTTTGTTGGTTTGTTGGCTTGTTGGCTTTTTGGTTACTTGGTTTGTTGGTTTGTTGGTTTGTTGGCTTGTTGGTTTGTTGGATTGTTGGTTTGTTGGTTTGTTGGTTTGTTGGCTTGTTGGTTTGTTGGTTTGTTGGCTTGTTGGCTTGTTGGTTTGTTGGTTCGTTGGATTGTTGGTTTGTTGGCTTGTTGGTTTGTTGGTTTGTTAGCTTGTTGGTTTGTTGGTTTGTTGGTTTGTTGTTTTGTTGGCTTGTTGGCTTGTTGGTTTGTTGGTTTGTTGCCTTGTTGGTTTGTTGGTTTCTTGGCTTGTTGGCTTGTTGCTTTGTTGGTTTGTTGGTTTGTTGGCTTGTTGGCTTGTTGGTTTGTTAGTTTGTTGGCTTTTGGGTTACTTGGTTTGTTGGTTTGTTGGTTTGTTGGCTTGTTGGTTTGTTGGCTTGTTGGTTTGTTGGTTTGTTGGTTTGTTGGCTTGTTAGCTTGTTGGTTTGTTGGTTTGTTGGTTTGTTGGTTTGTTGGTTTGTTGGTTTTTTGGTTTGTTGGTTTGTTGGTTTGTTGGCTTGTTGGTTTGTTGGTTTGTTGGCTTGTTGGCTTGTTGGTTTGGTGGTTTGTTGGCTTGTTGGTTACTTAGTTTGTTGGTTTGTTGGTTTGTTGGTTTGTTGGTTTATTGGTTTGTTGGTTTGTTGGTTTGTTTGCTTGTTGGCTTGTTGGTTTGTTGGTTAGTTCGTTTGTTGGTTTGTTAGTTTGTTGGTTTGTTGGCTTGTTGGCTTGTTGGTTTGTTGGTTTTTTGGTTTGTTGGTTTGTTGGTTTGTTGGTTTGTTGGTTTGTTGGTTTATTTGTTTGTTGGTTTGTTGGCTTGTTGGTTGGTTGGTTTGTTGGTTTGTTGGCTTGTTGGTTTGTTGGCTTGTTGGCTTGTTGGTTTGTTGGTTTTTTGGTTTGTTGGTTTGTTGGTTTGTTGGTTTGTTGGTTTGTTGGTTTATTTATTAGTTGGTTTGTTGGCTTGTTGGTCTGTATGTTTGTTGGTTTGTTGGTTTGTTTGTTTGTTGGCTTGTTGGCTTGTTGGTTTGTTGGTTTGTTGGCTTGTTGGTTTGTTAGTTTGTTGGTTTGTTGGTTTTCTGGTTTGTTGATTTATTTGTTTGTTGGTTTGTTGGCTTGTTGGTTTGTTGGTTTGTTGGTTTGTTTGCTTGTTGGTTTGTTGGTTTGTTGGCTTGTTGGCTTGTTGGTTTGTTGGTTTGTTGGCTTGTTGGCTTGTTGGTTTGTTGGTTTGTTGGTTTTTTGGTTTGTTGATTTGTTGGTTTGTTGGTTTGTTGGTTTGTTGGTTTGTTGGTTTATTTGTTTGTTGGTTTGTTAGCTTGTTGGTTTGTTGGTTTGTTGGTTTGTTGGCTTGTTGGTTTGTTGGTTTGTTGGCTTGTTGGCTTGTTGCTTTGTTGGTTTGTTTTTTTGTTGGCTTGTTGGCTTGTTGGTTTGTAAGTTTGTTGGCTTTTTGGTTACTTGTTTTGTTGGTTTGTTGGTTTGTCGGCTTGTCGGTTTGTTGGCTTGTTGGTTTGTTGGTTTGTTAGTTTGTTGGCTTGTTGGCTTGTTGGTTTGTTGGTTTGTTTGCTTGTTGGTTTGTTGGTTTGTTGATTTGTTGGCTTGTTGGCTTGTTGGTTTGTTGGTTTGTTGGCTTGTTGGTTTGTTGGTTTGTTGGTTTGTTGGCTTGTTGGCTTGTTGGTTTGTTGGTTTGTTGGCTTGTTGGTTTGTTGGTTTGTTGGCTTGTTGGCTTGTTGCTTTGTTGGTTTGTTGGTTTGTTGGCTTGTTGGCTTGTTGGTTTGTTAGTTTGTTGGCTTTTTGGTTACTTGGTTTGTTGGTTTGTTGGTTTGTTGGCTTGTTGGTTTTTTGGTTTGTTAGTTTATTTGTTTGTTAGTTTGTTGGTTTGTTGGTTTGTTGGTTTGTTGGTTTGTTGGTTTATTTGTTTGTTGGTTTGTTGGCTTGTTGGTTTGTTGGTTTGTTGGCTCGTTGGTTTGTTGGTTTGTTGGTTTGTTGGTTTGTTGGTTTGTTGGTTTGTTGGTTTTTTGGTTTGTTGGTTTGTTGGTTTGTTGGTTTGTTGGTTTGTTGGTTTGTTGGTTTGTTGGTTTGTTGGTTTGTTGGTTTGTTCGTTTGATGGTTTGTTGGTTTGTTGGTTTTTTGGTTTGTTGTTTTGGTGGTTTGTGGGTTTCTTGGTTTGTTGGTTTGCTGATTTGTTGATTTGTTGATTTGTTGGCATGTTGGTTTGTTGATTTGTTGGTTTGTTGGCTTGTTGGTTTGTTGGTTTGTTGGCTTGTTGGCTTGTTGCTTTGTTGGTTTGTTGGTTTGCTGGCTTGTTGACTTGTTGGTTTGTTAGTTTGTTGGCTTTTTGGTTACTTGGTTTGTTGGTTTGTTGGTTTGTTGGTTTGTTGGTTTGTTGGTTTGTTGGCTTGTTGGCTTGTTGGTTTGTTGGTTTGTTGGTTTTTTGGTTTGTTGATTTGTTGGTTTGTTGGTTTGTTGGTTTGTTGGTTTGTTGGTTTATTTGTTTGTTGGTTTGTTAGCTTGTTGGTTTGTTGGTTTGTTGGTTTGTTGGCTTGTTGGTTTGTTGGTTTGTTGGCTTGTTGGCTTGTTGCTTTGTTGGTTTGTTTTTTTGTTGGCTTGTTGGCTTGTTGGTTTGTAAGTTTGTTGGCTTTTTGGTTACTTGTTTTGTTGGTTTGTTGGTTTGTCGGCTTGTCGGTTTGTTGGCTTGTTGGTTTGTTGGTTTGTTAGTTTGTTGGCTTGTTGGCTTGTTGGTTTGTTGGTTTGTTTGCTTGTTGGTTTGTTGGTTTGTTGATTTGTTGGCTTGTTGGCTTGTTGGTTTGTTGGTTTGTTGGCTTGTTGGTTTGTTGGTTTGTTGGTTTGTTGGCTTGTTGGCTTGTTGGTTTGTTGGTTTGTTGGCTTGTTGGTTTGTTGGTTTGTTGGCTTGTTGGCTTGTTGCTTTGTTGGTTTGTTGGTTTGTTGGCTTGTTGGCTTGTTGGTTTGTTAGTTTGTTGGCTTTTTGGTTACTTGGTTTGTTGGTTTGTTGGTTTGTTGGCTTGTTGGTTTTTTGGTTTGTTAGTTTATTTGTTTGTTAGTTTGTTGGTTTGTTGGTTTGTTGGTTTGTTGGTTTGTTGGTTTATTTGTTTGTTGGTTTGTTGGCTTGTTGGTTTGTTGGTTTGTTGGCTCGTTGGTTTGTTGGTTTGTTGGTTTGTTGGTTTGTTGGTTTGTTGGTTTGTTGGCTTGTTGGTTCGTTGGTTTGTTGGCTTGTTGGCTTGTTGGTTTGTTGGTTTGTTGGTTTGTTGGTTTGTTGGCTTGTTGGTTTGTTGGTTTGTTGGCTTGTTGGTTTGTTGGTTTGTTGGTTTGTTGGATTGTTGGCTTGTTGGTTTGTTGGTTTGTTGGTTTGTTGGCTTGTTGGCTTGTTGCTTTGTTCGTTTGATGGTTTGTTGGATTGTTGGTATTTTGGTTTGTTGGTTTGTTGGTTTGTTGGCTTGTTGGCTTGTTGGTTTGTTGGTTTGTTGGCTTGTTGGTTTGTTAGTTTGTTAGTTTGTTGGCTTGTTGGCTTGTTGGTTTGTTGGTTTTTTGGTTTTTTGGTTTGTTTGTTTGTTGGTTTGTTGGTTTGTTGGTTTGTTGGTTTGTTGGTTTGTTGGTTTGTTCGTTTGATGGTTTGATGGTTTGTTGGTTTGTTGGTTTTTTGGTTTGTTGGTTTGTTGGTTTGTTGGTTTCTTGGTTTGTTGGTTTGTTGATTTGTTGATTTGTTGGTTTGTTGGCATGTTGGTTTGTTGGTTTGTTGGTTTGTTGGCTTGTTGGTTTGTTGGCTTGTTGGCTTGTTAGCTTTTTGCCTTTTTGTTTTATTAGTTTGTTGCTTTGTTCGTTTGATGGTTTGTTGGTTTGTTGGTATTTTAGTTTGTTGGTTTGTTGGTTTGTTGGCTTGTTGGTTTGTGGTTTGTTGGTTTGTTGGCTTGTTGGTTTGTTAGTTTGTTGGCTTGTTGGTTTGTTGGTTTGTTGGTTTGTTGGTTTGTTGGTTTGTTGGTTTGTTGGTTTGTTGGTTTGTTGGTTTGTTGGTTTGTTGGTTTGTTGGTTTGTTGGTTTGTTGGTTTGTTGGTTTGTTCGTTTGATGGTTTGATTGTTTTTTTATTTTTTTGTTTTTTTGGTTTGTTGGTTTGTTGGTTTGTTGGTTTCTTGGTTTGTTGGTTTGTTGATTTGTTGATTTGTTGGTTTGTTGGCATGTTGGTTTGTAGGTTTGTTGGTTTGTTGGCTTGTTGGTTTGTTGGTTTGTTGGCTTGTTGGCTTGTTGGCTTGTTGGCTTGTTGGTTTGTTGGTTTGTTGGTTTGTTGGTTTGTTAGTTTGTTGGCTTGTTGGTTTGTTGGCTTGTTGGTTTGTTGGTCTGTTGGTTTGTTGGCTTGTTGGTTTGTTGGTTTGTTGGCTTGTTGGCTTGTTGGTTTGTTGGTTTGTCCGTTTGTTGGCTTGTTGGTTTGTTGGTTTGTTGGCTTGTTGGCTTGTTGCTTTGTTCGTTTGATGGTTTGTTGGTTTGTTGTTATTTTGGTTTGTTGGTTTGTTGGTTTGTTGGCTTGTTGGTTTGTTGGTTTGTTGGTTTGTTGGCTTGTTGGTTTGTTAGTTTGTTAGTTTGTTGGTTTGTTGGTTTGTTGGCTTGTTGGCTTGTTGGTTTGTTGGTTTGTTGGCTTGTTGGCTTGTTGGTTTGTTGGTTTGTCCGTTTGTTGGCTTGTTGGTTTGTTGGTTTGTTGGCTTGTTGGCTTGTTGCTTTGTTCGTTTGATGGTTTGTTGGTTTGTTGGTATTTTGGTTTGTTGGTTTGTTGGTTTGTTGGCTTGTTGGTTTGTTGGTTTGTTGGTTTGTTGGCTTGTTGGTTTGTTAGTTTGTTAGTTTGTTGGCTTGTTGGTTTATTGGTTTGTTGGCTTGTTGGTTTGTTGGCTTGTTGGCTTGTTGGTTTGTTGGTTTGTTGGTTTGTTGGTTTGTTGGTTTGTTCGTTTGATGGTTTGATGGTTTGTTGGTTTGTTGGTTTTTTGGTTTGTTGGTTTGTTGGTTTGTTGGTTTCTTGGTTTGTTGGTTTGTTGATTTGTTGATTTGTTGGTTTGTTGGCATGTTGGTTTGTTGGTTTGTTGGTTTGTTGGCTTGTTGGTTTGTTGGTTTGTTGGCTTGTTGGCTTGTTGGCTTGTTGGCTTGTTGGTTTGTTGGTTTGTTGGTTTGTTGGTTTGTTAGTTTGTTGGCTTGTTGGTTTGTTGGCTTGTTGGCTTGTTGGTTTGTTGGTTTGTTGGTTTGTTGGCTTGTTGGTTTGTTGGTTTGTTGGCTTGTTGGCTTGTTGGTTTGTTGGTTTGTCCGTTTGTTGGCTTGTTGGTTTGTTGGTTTGTTGGCTTGTTGGCTTGTTGGTTTGTTGGTTTGTTGGTTTGTTGGTTTGTTGGTTTGTTCGTTTGATGGTTTGATGGTTTGTTGGTTTGTTGGTTTTTTGGTTTGTTGGTTTGTTGGTTTGTTGGTTTCTTGGTTTGTTGGTTTGTTGATTTGTTGATTTGTTGGTTTGTTGGCATGTTGGTTTGTTGATTTGTTGGTTTGTTGGCTTGTTGGTTTGTTGGTTTGTTGGCTTGTTGGCTTGTTGGCTTGTTGGCTTATTGGTTTGTTGGTTTGTTGGTTTGTTGGTTTGTTAGTTTGTTGGCTTGTTGGTTTGTTGGCTTGTTGGTTTGTTGGTTTGTTGGTTTGTTGGTTTGTTGGTTTGTTGGTTTGTTCGTTTGATGGTTTGATTGTTTTTTTATTTTTTTGTTTTTTTGGTTTGTTGGTTTGTTGGTTTGTTGGTTTCTTGGTTTGTTGGTTTGTTGATTTGTTGATTTGTTGGTTTGTTGGCATGTTGGTTTGTAGGTTTGTTGGTTTGTTGGCTTGTTGGTTTGTTGGTTTGTTGGCTTGTTGGCTTGTTGGCTTGTTGGCTTGTTGGTTTGTTGGTTTGTTGGTTTGTTGGTTTGTTAGTTTGTTGGCTTGTTGGTTTGTTGGCTTGTTGGTTTGTTGGTCTGTTGGTTTGTTGGCTTGTTGGTTTGTTGGTTTGTTGGCTTGTTGGCTTGTTGGTTTGTTGGTTTGTCCGTTTGTTGGCTTGTTGGTTTGTTGGTTTGTTGGCTTGTTGGCTTGTTGCTTTGTTCGTTTGATGGTTTGTTGGTTTGTTGTTATTTTGGTTTGTTGGTTTGTTGGTTTGTTGGCTTGTTGGTTTGTTGGTTTGTTGGTTTGTTGGCTTGTTGGTTTGTTAGTTTGTTAGTTTGTTGGTTTGTTGGTTTGTTGGCTTGTTGGCTTGTTGGTTTGTTGGTTTGTTGGCTTGTTGGCTTGTTGGTTTGTTGGTTTGTCCGTTTGTTGGCTTGTTGGTTTGTTGGTTTGTTGGCTTGTTGGCTTGTTGCTTTGTTCGTTTGATGGTTTGTTGGTTTGTTGGTATTTTGGTTTGTTGGTTTGCTGGTTTGTTGGCTTGTTGGTTTGTTGGTTTGTTGGTTTGTTGGCTTGTTGGTTTGTTAGTTTGTTAGTTTGTTGGCTTGTTGGTTTGTTGGTTTGTTGGCTTGTTGGTTTGTTGGCTTGTTGGCTTGTTGGTTTGTTGGTTTGTTGGTTTGTTGGTTTGTTGGTTTGTTCGTTTGATGGTTTGATGGTTTGTTGGTTTGTTGGTTTTTTGGTTTGTTGGTTTGTTGGTTTGTTGGTTTCTTGGTTTGTTGGTTTGTTGATTTGTTGATTTGTTGGTTTGTTGGCATGTTGGTTTGTTGGTTTGTTGGTTTGTTGGCTTGTTGGTTTGTTGGTTTGTTGGCTTGTTGGCTTGTTGGCTTGTTGGCTTGTTGGTTTGTTGGTTTGTTGGTTTGTTGGTTTGTTAGTTTGTTGGCTTGTTGGTTTGTTGGCTTGTTGGCTTGTTGGTTTGTTGGTTTGTTGGTTTGTTGGCTTGTTGGTTTGTTGGTTTGTTGGCTTGTTGGCTTGTTGGTTTGTTGGTTTGTCCGTTTGTTGGCTTGTTGGTTTGTTGGTTTGTTGGCTTGTTGGCTTGTTGGTTTGTTGGTTTGTTGGTTTGTTGGTTTGTTGGTTTGTTCGTTTGATGGTTTGATGGTTTGTTGGTTTGTTGGTTTTTTGGTTTGTTGGTTTGTTGGTTTGTTGGTTTCTTGGTTTGTTGGTTTGTTGATTTGTTGATTTGTTGGTTTGTTGGCATGTTGGTTTGTTGATTTGTTGGTTTGTTGGCTTGTTGGTTTGTTGGTTTGTTGGCTTGTTGGCTTGTTGGCTTGTTGGCTTATTGGTTTGTTGGTTTGTTGGTTTGTTGGTTTGTTAGTTTGTTGGCTTGTTGGTTTGTTGGCTTGTTGGTTTGTTGGTTTGTTGGTTTGTTGGCTTGTTGGTTTGTTGGTTTGTTGGCTTGTTGGCTTGTTGGTTTGTTGGTTTGTCCGTTTGTTGGCTTGTTGGTTTGTTGGTTTGTTGGCTTGTTGGCTTGTTGCTTTGTTCGTTTGATGGTTTTTTGGTTTGTTGGTTTGTTGGTTTGTTGGTTTGTTGGTTTGTTGGTTTGTTGGTTTGTTGGTTTGTTGGTTTGTTCGTTTGATGGTTTGTTGGTTTGTTGGTTTTTTGGTTTGTTGGTTTGGTGGTTTGTGAGTTTCTTGGTTTGTTGGTTTGCTGATTTGTTGATTTGTTGATTTGTTGGCATGTTGGTTTGTTGACTTGTTGGTTTGTTGGTTTGTTGGCTTGTTGGCTTGTTGGTTTGTTGGTTTGTTGGTTTGTTGGTTTGTTGGTTTGTTAGTTTGTTGGCTTGTTGGTTTGTTGGCTTGTTGGTTTGTTGGCTTGTTGGTTTGTTGGTTTGTTGGCTTGTTGGCTTGTTGGTTTGTTGGTTTGTTGGTTTCTTGGTTTGTTGGTTTGTTGATTTGTTGATTTGTTGGTTTGTTGGCATGTTGGTTTGTTGGTTTGTTGGTTTGTTGGCTTGTTGGTTTGTTGGTTTGTTGGCTTGTTGGCTTGTTGGCTTGTTGGCTTGTTGGTTTGTTGGCTTGTTGGCTTGTTGGTTTGTTGGTTTGTTGGTTTGTTGGTTTGTTAGTTTGTTGGCTTGTTGGTTTGTTGGCTTGTTGGTTTGTTGGTTTGTTGGTTTGTTGGCTTGTTGGTTTGTTGGTTTGTTGGCTTGTTGGCTTGTTGGCTTGTTGGTTTGTTGGTTTGTCCGTTTGTTGGCTTGTTGGTTTGTTGGTTTGTTGGCTTGTTGGCTTGTTGCTTTGTTCGTTTGATGGTTTGTTGGTTTGTTGGTATTTTGGTTTGTTGGTTTGTTGGCTTGTTGGTTTGTTGGTTTGTTGGCTTGTTGGCTTGTTGGCTTGTTGGCTTGTTTGTTTGTTGGTTTGTTGGTTTGTTGGTTTGTTAGTTTGTTGGCTTGTTGGTTTGTTGGCTTGTTGGTTTGTTGGCTTGTTGGCTTGTTGGTTTGTTGGTTTGTCCGTTTGTTGGCTTGTTGGTTTGTTGGTTTGTTGGCTTGTTGGCTTGTTGGTTTGTTGGTTTGTTGGTTTGTTGGTTAGTTGGTTTGTTCGTTTGATGGTTTGATGGTTTGTTGGTTTGTTGGTTTTTTGGTTTGTTGGTTTGTTGGTTTGTTGGTTTCTTGGTTTGTTGGTTTGTTGATTTGTTGATTTGTTGGTTTGTTGGCATGTTGGTTTGTTGGTTTGTTGGTTTGTTGGCTTGTTGGTTTGTTGGTTTATTGGCTTGTTGGCTTGTTGGCTTGTTGGCTTGTTGGTTTGTTGGTTTGTTGGTTTGTTGGTTTGTTAGTTTGTTGGCTTGTTGGTTTGTTGGCTTGTTGGTTTGTTGGTTTGTTGGTTTGTTGGCTTGTTGGTTTGTTGGTTTGTTGGCTTGTTGGCTTGTTGGTTTGTTGGTTTGTCCGTTAGTTGGCTTGTTGGTTTGTTGGTTTGTTGGCTTGTTGGCTTGTTGCTTTGTTCGTTTGATGGTTTGTTGGTTTGTTGGTATTTTGGTTTGTTGGTTTGTTGGTTTGTTGGCTTGTTGGTTTGTTGGTTTGTTGGTTTGTTGGCTTGTTGGTTTGTTAGTTTGTTAGTTTGTTGGCTTGTTGGCTTGTTGGTTTGTTGGTTTTTTGGTTTGTTGGTTTGTTTGTTTGTTGGTTTGTTGGTTTGTTGGTTTGTTGGTTTGTTGGTTTGTTGGTTTGTTCGTTTGATGGTTTGATGGTTTGTTGGTTTGTTGGTTTTTTGGTTTGTTGGTTTGTTGGTTTGTTGGTTTCTTGGTTTGTTGGTTTGTTGATTTGTTGATTTGTTGGTTTGTTGGCATGTTGGTTTGTTGGTTTGTTGGTTTGTTGGCTTGTTGGTTTGTTGGTTTGTTGGCTTGTTGGCTTGTTGGCTTGTTGGCTTGTTGGTTTGTTGGTTTGTTGGTTTGTTGGTTTGTTAGTTTGTTGGCTTGTTGGTTTGTTGGCTTGTTGGTTTGTTGGTTTGTTGGTTTGTTGGCTTGTTGGTTTGTTGGTTTGTTGGCTTGTTGGCTTGTTGGTTTGTTGGTTTGTCCGTTTGTTGGCTTGTTGGTTTGTTGGTTTGTTGGCTTGTTGGTTTGTTAGTTTGTTGGTTTGTTGGCTTGTTGGTTTGTTGTTTTGTTGGCTTGTTGGTTACTTAGTTTGTTGGTTTGTTGGCTTGTTGGTTTGTTGGTTTGTTGATTTGTTGGTTTGTTGGTTTGTTGGTTTGTTGGTTTGTTGGTTTGTCCGTTTGTTGGCTTGTTGGTTTGTTGGTTTGTTGGCTTGTTGGTTTGTTAGTTTGTTGGTTTGTTGGCTTGTTGGTTTGTTGTTTTGTTGGCTTGTTGGTTACTTAGTTTGTTGGTTTGTTGGTTTGTTGGTTTGTTGGTTTGTTGGTTTGTTGGTTTGTTGGTTTGTTCGTTTGATGGTTTGATGGTTTGTTGGTTTGTTGGTTTTTTGGTTTGTTGGTTTGTTGGTTTGTTGGTTTCTTGGTTTGTTGGTTTGTTGATTTGTTGATTTGTTGGTTTGTTGGCATGTTGGTTTGTTGGTTTGCTGGTTTGTTGGCTTGTTGGTTTGTTGGTTTGTTGGCTTGTTGGCTTGTTGGCTTGTTGGCTTGTTGGTTTGTTGGTTTGTTGGTTTGTTGGTTTGTTAGTTTGTTAGTTTGTTGGCTTGTTGGTTTGTTGGCTTGTCGGTTTGTTGGTTTGTTGGTTTGTTGGCTTGTTGGTTTGTTGGTTTGTTGGCTTGTTGGCTTGTTGGTTTGTTGGTTTGTCCGTTTGTTGGCTTGTTGGTTTGTTGGTTTGTTGGCTTGTTGGCTTGTTGCTTTGTTCGTTTGATGGTTTGTTGGTTTGTTGGTATTTTGGTTTGTTGGTTTGTTGGTTTGTTGGCTTGTTGGTTTGTTGGTTTGTTGGTTTGTTGGCTTGTTGGTTTGTTAGTTTGTTAGTTTGTTGGCTTGTTGGCTTGTTGGTTTGTTGGCTTGTTGGTTTGTTGGCTTGTTGGTTTTTTGGCTTGTTGGCTTGTTGGTTTGTTGGTTTGTTGGTTAGTTGGTTTGTTAGTTTGTTGGCTTGTTGGTTTGTTGGCTTGTTGGTTTGTTGGTTTTTTGGTTTGTTGGTTTGTTTGTTTGTTGGTTTGTTGGTTTGTTGGTTTGTTGGTTTGTTGGTTTGTTGGTTTGTTCGTTTGATGGTTTGATGGTTTGTTGGCATGTTGGTTTGTTGGTTTGTTTGTTTGTTGGCTTGTTGGTTTGTTGGTTTGTTGGCTTGTTGGCTTGTTGGCTTGTTGGCTTGTTGGTTTGTTGGCTTGTTGGCTTGTTGGTTTGTTGGTTTGTTGGTTTGTTGGTTTGTTAGTTTGTTGGCTTGTTGGTTTGTTGGCTTGTTGGTTTGTTGGTTTGTTGGTTTGTTGGCTTGTTGGTTTGTTGGTTTGTTGGCTTGTTGGCTTGTTGGTTTGTTGGTTTGTCCGTTTGTTGGCTTGTTGGTTTGTTGGTTTGTTGGCTTGTTGGCTTGTTGCTTTGTTCGTTTGATGGTTTGTTGGTTTGTTGGTATTTTGGTTTGTTGGTTTGTTGGCTTGTTGGTTTGTTGGTTTGTTGGCTTGTTGGCTTGTTGGCTTGTTGGCTTGTTGGTTTGTTGGTTTGTTGGTTTGTTGGTTTGTTAGTTTGTTGGCTTGTTGGTTTGTTGGCTTGTTGGTTTGTTGGCTTGTTGGCTTGTTGGTTTGTTGGTTTGTCCGTTTGTTGGCTTGTTGGTTTGTTGGTTTGTTGGCTTGTTGGCTTGTTGGTTTGTTGGTTTGTTGGTTTGTTGGTTTGTTGGTTTGTTCGTTTGATGGTTTGATGGTTTGTTGGTTTGTTGGTTTTTTGGTTTGTTGGTTTGTTGGTTTGTTGGTTTCTTGGTTTGTTGGTTTGTTGATTTGTTGATTTGTTGGTTTGTTGGCATGTTGGTTTGTTGGTTTGTTGGTTTGTTGGCTTGTTGGTTTGTTGGTTTATTGGCTTGTTGGCTTGTTGGCTTGTTGGCTTGTTGGTTTGTTGGTTTGTTGGTTTGTTGGTTTGTTGGTTTGTTAGTTTGTTGGCTTGTTGGTTTGTTGGCTTGTTGGTTTGTTGGTTTGTTGGTTTGTTGGCTTGTTGGTTTGTTGGTTTGTTGGTTTGTTGGTTTGTTGGCTTGTTGGCTTGTTGCTTTGTTCGTTTGATGGTTTGTTGGTTTGTTGGTATTTTGGTTTGTTGGTTTGTTGGCTTGTTGGTTTGTTGGTTTGTTGGTTTGTTGGCTTGTTGGTTTGTTAGTTTGTTAGTTTGTTGGCTTGTTGGCTTGTTGGTTTGTTGGTTTTTTGGTTTGTTGGTTTGTTTGTTTGTTGGTTTGTTGGTTTGTTGGTTTGTTGGTTTGTTGGTTTGTTGGTTTGTTCGTTTGATGGTTTGATGGTTTGTTGGTTTGTTGGTTTTTTGGTTTGTTGGTTTGTTGGTTTGTTGGTTTCTTGGTTTGTTGGTTTGTTGATTTGTTGATTTGTTGGTTTGTTGGCATGTTGGTTTGTTGGTTTGTTGGTTTGTTGGCTTGTTGGTTTGTTGGTTTGTTGGCTTGTTGGCTTGTTGGCTTGTTGGCTTGTTGGTTTGTTGGTTTGTTGGTTTGTTGGTTTGTTAGTTTGTTGGCTTGTTGGTTTGTTGGCTTGTTGGTTTGTTGGTTTGTTGGTTTGTTGGCTTGTTGGTTTGTTGGTTTGTTGGCTTGTTGGCTCGTTGGTTTGTTGGTTTGTCCGTTTGTTGGCTTGTTGGTTTGTTGGTTTGTTGGCTTGTTGGTTTGTTAGTTTGTTGGTTTGTTGGCTTGTTGGTTTGTTGTTTTGTTGGCTTGTTGGTTACTTAGTTTGTTGGTTTGTTGGTTTGTTGGCTTGTTGGTTTGTTGGTTTGTTGGTTTGTTGATTTGTTGGTTTGTTGGTTTGTTGGTTTGTTGGTTTGTTGGTTTGTTCGTTTGTTGGCTTGTTGGTTTGTTGGTTTGTTGGCTTGTTGGTTTGTTAGTTTGTTGGTTTGTTGGCTTGTTGGTTTGTTGTTTTGTTGGCTTGTTGGTTACTTAGTTTGATGGTTTGTTGGTTTGTTGGTTTGTTGGTTTGTTGGTTTGTTGGTTTGTTCGTTTGATGGTTTGATGGTTTGTTGGTTTGTTGGTTTTTTGGTTTGTTGGTTTGTTGGTTTCTTGGTTTGTTGGTTTGTTGATTTGTTGATTTGTTGGCTTGTTGGCATGTTGGTTTGTTGGTTTGCTGGTTTGTTGGCTTGTTGGTTTGTTGGTTTGTTGGCTTGTTGGCTTGTTGGCTTGTTGGCTTGTTGGTTTGTTGGTTTGTTGGTTTGTTGGTTTGTTAGTTTGTTGGCTTGTTGGTTTGTTGGCTTGTTGGTTTGTTGGTTTGTTGGTTTGTTGGCTTGTTGGTTTGTTGGTTTGTTGGCTTGTTGGCTTGTTGGTTTGTTGGTTTGTCCGTTTGTTGGCTTGTTGGTTTGTTGGTTTGTTGGCTTGTTGGCTTGTTGCTTTGTTCGTTTGATGGTTTGTTGGTTTGTTGGTATTTTGGTTTGTTGGTTTGTTGGTTTGTTGGCTTGTTGGTTTGTTGGTTTGTTGGTTTGTTGGCTTGTTGGTTTGTTAGTTTGTTAGTTTGTTGGCTTGTTGGCTTGTTGGTTTGTTGGCTTGTTGGTTTGTTGGCTTGTTGGCTTGTTGGCTTGTTGGCTTGTTGGTTTGTTGGTTTGATGGTTTGTTGGTTTGTTAGTTTGTTGGCTTGTTGGTTTGTTGGCTTGTTGGTTTGTTGGTTTTTTGGTTTGTTGGTTTGTTTGTTTGTTGGTTTGTTGGTTTGTTGGTTTGTTGGTTTGTTGGTTTGTTGGTTTGTTGGTTTGTTCGTTTGATGGTTTGATGGTTTGTTGGTTTGTTGGTTTTTTGGTTTGTTGGTTTGTTGGTTTGTTGGTTTCTTGGTTTGTTGGTTTGTTGATTTGTTGATTTGTTGGTTTGTTGGCATGTTGGTTTGTTGGTTTGTTGGTTTGTTGGCTTGTTGGTTTGTTGGTTTGTTGGCTTGTTGGCTTGTTGGCTTGTTGGCTTGTTGGCTTGTTGGCTTGTTGGTTTGTTGGTTTGTTGGTTTGTTGGTTTGTTAGTTTGTTGGCTTGTTGGTTTGTTGGCTTGTTGGTTTGTTGTTTTGTTGGTTTGTTGGCTTGTTGGTTTGTTGGTTTGTTGGCTTGTTGGCTTGTTGGTTTGTTGGTTTGTCCGTTTGTTGGCTTGTTGGTTTGTTGGTTTGTTGGCTTGTTGGCTTGTTGGTTTGTTGGTTTGTTGGCTTGTTGGCTTGTTGGTTTGTTGGTTTGTCCGTTTGTTGGCTTGTTGGTTTGTTGGTTTGTTGGCTTGTTGGCTTGTTGCTTTGTTGGTTTGTCCGTTTGTTGGCTTGTTGGTTTGTTGGTTTGTTGGCTTGTTGGCTTGTTGGCTTGTTGGTTTGTTGGTTTGTTGGTTTGTTGGTTTGTTGGTTTGTTAGTTTGTTGGCTTGTTGGTTTGTTGGCTTGTTGGTTTGTTGGTTTGTTGGTTTGTTGGTTTGTTGGTTTGTTAGTTTGTTGGCTTGTTGGTTTGTTGGCTTGTTGGTTTGTTAGTTTTTTGGTTTGTTGGTTTGTTTGTTTGTTGGTTTGTTGGTTTGTTGGTTTGTTGGTTTGTTGGTTTGTTGGTTTGTTCGTTTGATGGTTTGATGGTTTGTTGGTTTGTTGGTTTTTTGGTTTGTTGGTTTGTTGGTTTGTTGGTTTCTTGGTTTGTTGGTTTGTTGATTTGTTGATTTGTTGGTTTGTTGGCATGTTGGTTTGTTGGTTTGTTGGTTTGTTGGCTTGTTGGTTTGTTGTTTTGTTGGCTTGTTGGTTACTTAGTTTGTTGGTTTGTTGGTTTGTTGGTTTGTTGGTTTGTTGGTTTGTTGGTTTGTTGGTTTGTTCGTTTGATGGTTTGATGGTTTGTTGGTTTGTTGGTTTTTTGGTTTGTTGGTTTGTTGGTTTGTTGGTTTCTTGGTTTGTTGGTTTGTTGATTTGTTGATTTGTTGGTTTGTTGGCATGTTGGTTTGTTGGTTTGCTGGTTTGTTGGCTTGTTGGTTTGTTGGTTTGTTGGCTTGTTGGCTTGTTGGCTTGTTGGCTTGTTGGTTTGTTGGTTTGTTGGTTTGTTGGTTTGTTAGTTTGTTAGTTTGTTGGCTTGTTGGTTTGTTGGCTTGTCGGTTTGTTGGTTTGTTGGTTTGTTGGCTTGTTGGTTTGTTGGTTTGTTGGCTTGTTGGCTTGTTGGTTTGTTGGTTTGTCCGTTTGTTGGCTTGTTGGTTTGTTGGTTTGTTGGCTTGTTGGCTTGTTGCTTTGTTCGTTTGATGGTTTGTTGGTTTGTTGGTATTTTGGTTTGTTGGTTTGTTGGTTTGTTGGCTTGTTGGTTTGTTGGTTTGTTGGTTTGTTGGCTTGTTGGTTTGTTAGTTTGTTAGTTTGTTGGCTTGTTGGCTTGTTGGTTTGTTGGCTTGTTGGTTTGTTGGCTTGTTGGTTTTTTGGCTTGTTGGCTTGTTGGTTTGTTGGTTTGTTGGTTTGTTGGTTTGTTAGTTTGTTGGCTTGTTGGTTTGTTGGCTTGTTGGTTTGTTGGTTTTTTGGTTTGTTGGTTTGTTTGTTTGTTGGTTTGTTGGTTTGTTGGTTTGTTGGTTTGTTGGTTTGTTGGTTTGTTCGTTTGATGGTTTGATGGTTTGTTGGCATGTTGGTTTGTTGGTTTGTTTGTTTGTTGGCTTGTTGGTTTGTTGGTTTGTTGGCTTGTTGGCTTGTTGGCTTGTTGGCTTGTTGGTTTGTTGGCTTGTTGGCTTGTTGGTTTGTTGGTTTGTTGGTTTGTTGGTTTGTTAGTTTGTTGGCTTGTTGGTTTGTTGGCTTGTTGGTTTGTTGGTTTGTTGGTTTGTTGGCTTGTTGGTTTGTTGGTTTGTTGGCTTGTTGGCTTGTTGGTTTGTTGGTTTGTCCGTTTGTTGGCTTGTTGGTTTGTTGGTTTGTTGGCTTGTTGGCTTGTTGCTTTGTTCGTTTGATGGTTTGTTGGTTTGTTGGTATTTTGGTTTGTTGGTTTGTTGGCTTGTTGGTTTGTTGGTTTGTTGGCTTGTTGGCTTGTTGGCTTGTTGGCTTGTTGGTTTGTTGGTTTGTTGGTTTGTTGGTTTGTTAGTTTGTTGGCTTGTTGGTTTGTTGGCTTGTTGGTTTGTTGGCTTGTTGGCTTGTTGGTTTGTTGGTTTGTCCGTTTGTTGGCTTGTTGGTTTGTTGGTTTGTTGGCTTGTTGGCTTGTTGGTTTGTTGGTTTGTTGGTTTGTTGGTTTGTTGGTTTGTTCGTTTGATGGTTTGATGGTTTGTTGGTTTGTTGGTTTTTTGGTTTGTTGGTTTGTTGGTTTGTTGGTTTCTTGGTTTGTTGGTTTGTTGATTTGTTGATTTGTTGGTTTGTTGGCATGTTGGTTTGTTGGTTTGTTGGTTTGTTGGCTTGTTGGTTTGTTGGTTTATTGGCTTGTTGGCTTGTTGGCTTGTTGGCTTGTTGGTTTGTTGGTTTGTTGGTTTGTTGGTTTGTTGGTTTGTTAGTTTGTTGGCTTGTTGGTTTGTTGGCTTGTTGGTTTGTTGGTTTGTTGGTTTGTTGGCTTGTTGGTTTGTTGGTTTGTTGGTTTGTTGGTTTGTTGGCTTGTTGGCTTGTTGCTTTGTTCGTTTGATGGTTTGTTGGTTTGTTGGTATTTTGGTTTGTTGGTTTGTTGGCTTGTTGGTTTGTTGGTTTGTTGGTTTGTTGGCTTGTTGGTTTGTTAGTTTGTTAGTTTGTTGGCTTGTTGGCTTGTTGGTTTGTTGGTTTTTTGGTTTGTTGGTTTGTTTGTTTGTTGGTTTGTTGGTTTGTTGGTTTGTTGGTTTGTTGGTTTGTTCGTTTGATGGTTTGATGGTTTGTTGGTTTGTTGGTTTTTTGGTTTGTTGGTTTGTTGGTTTGTTGGTTTCTTGGTTTGTTGGTTTGTTGATTTGTTGATTTGTTGGTTTGTTGGCATGTTGGTTTGTTGGTTTGTTGGTTTGTTGGCTTGTTGGTTTGTTGGTTTGTTGGCTTGTTGGCTTGTTGGCTTGTTGGCTTGTTGGTTTGTTGGTTTGTTGGTTTGTTGGTTTGTTAGTTTGTTGGCTTGTTGGTTTGTTGGCTTGTTGGTTTGTTGGTTTGTTGGTTTGTTGGCTTGTTGGTTTGTTGGTTTGTTGGCTTGTTGGCTCGTTGGTTTGTTGGTTTGTCCGTTTGTTGGCTTGTTGGTTTGTTGGTTTGTTGGCTTGTTGGTTTGTTAGTTTGTTGGTTTGTTGGCTTGTTGGTTTGTTGTTTTGTTGGCTTGTTGGTTACTTAGTTTGTTGGTTTGTTGGTTTGTTGGCTTGTTGGTTTGTTGGTTTGTTGGTTTGTTGATTTGTTGGTTTGTTGGTTTGTTGGTTTGTTGGTTTGTTGGTTTGTTCGTTTGTTGGCTTGTTGGTTTGTTGGTTTGTTGGCTTGTTGGTTTGTTAGTTTGTTGGTTTGTTGGCTTGTTGGTTTGTTGTTTTGTTGGCTTGTTGGTTACTTAGTTTGATGGTTTGTTGGTTTGTTGGTTTGTTGGTTTGTTGGTTTGTTGGTTTGTTCGTTTGATGGTTTGATGGTTTGTTGGTTTGTTGGTTTTTTGGTTTGTTGGTTTGTTGGTTTCTTGGTTTGTTGGTTTGTTGATTTGTTGATTTGTTGGCTTGTTGGCATGTTGGTTTGTTGGTTTGCTGGTTTGTTGGCTTGTTGGTTTGTTGGTTTGTTGGCTTGTTGGCTTGTTGGCTTGTTGGCTTGTTGGTTTGTTGGTTTGTTGGTTTGTTGGTTTGTTAGTTTGTTGGCTTGTTGGTTTGTTGGCTTGTTGGTTTGTTGGTTTGTTGGTTTGTTGGCTTGTTGGTTTGTTGGTTTGTTGGCTTGTTGGCTTGTTGGTTTGTTGGTTTGTCCGTTTGTTGGCTTGTTGGTTTGTTGGTTTGTTGGCTTGTTGGCTTGTTGCTTTGTTCGTTTGATGGTTTGTTGGTTTGTTGGTATTTTGGTTTGTTGGTTTGTTGGTTTGTTGGCTTGTTGGTTTGTTGGTTTGTTGGTTTGTTGGCTTGTTGGTTTGTTAGTTTGTTAGTTTGTTGGCTTGTTGGCTTGTTGGTTTGTTGGCTTGTTGGTTTGTTGGCTTGTTGGCTTGTTGGCTTGTTGGCTTGTTGGTTTGTTGGTTTGATGGTTTGTTGGTTTGTTAGTTTGTTGGCTTGTTGGTTTGTTGGCTTGTTGGTTTGTTGGTTTTTTGGTTTGTTGGTTTGTTTGTTTGTTGGTTTGTTGGTTTGTTGGTTTGTTGGTTTGTTGGTTTGTTGGTTTGTTGGTTTGTTCGTTTGATGGTTTGATGGTTTGTTGGTTTGTTGGTTTTTTGGTTTGTTGGTTTGTTGGTTTGTTGGTTTCTTGGTTTGTTGGTTTGTTGATTTGTTGATTTGTTGGTTTGTTGGCATGTTGGTTTGTTGGTTTGTTGGTTTGTTGGCTTGTTGGTTTGTTGGTTTGTTGGCTTGTTGGCTTGTTGGCTTGTTGGCTTGTTGGCTTGTTGGCTTGTTGGTTTGTTGGTTTGTTGGTTTGTTGGTTTGTTAGTTTGTTGGCTTGTTGGTTTGTTGGCTTGTTGGTTTGTTGTTTTGTTGGTTTGTTGGCTTGTTGGTTTGTTGGTTTGTTGGCTTGTTGGCTTGTTGGTTTGTTGGTTTGTCCGTTTGTTGGCTTGTTGGTTTGTTGGTTTGTTGGCTTGTTGGCTTGTTGGTTTGTTGGTTTGTTGGCTTGTTGGCTTGTTGGTTTGTTGGTTTGTCCGTTTGTTGGCTTGTTGGTTTGTTGGTTTGTTGGCTTGTTGGCTTGTTGCTTTGTTGGTTTGTCCGTTTGTTGGCTTGTTGGTTTGTTGGTTTGTTGGCTTGTTGGCTTGTTGGCTTGTTGGTTTGTTGGTTTGTTGGTTTGTTGGTTTGTTGGTTTGTTAGTTTGTTGGCTTGTTGGTTTGTTGGCTTGTTGGTTTGTTGGTTTGTTGGTTTGTTGGTTTGTTGGTTTGTTAGTTTGTTGGCTTGTTGGTTTGTTGGCTTGTTGGTTTGTTAGTTTTTTGGTTTGTTGGTTTGTTTGTTTGTTGGTTTGTTGGTTTGTTGGTTTGTTGGTTTGTTGGTTTGTTGGTTTGTTCGTTTGATGGTTTGATGGTTTGTTGGTTTGTTGGTTTTTTGGTTTGTTGGTTTGTTGGTTTGTTGGCTTGTTGGTTTTTGGTTTATTGGTTTGTTGGCTTGTTGGTTTGTTAGTTTGTTAGTTTGTTGGCTTGTTGGCTTGTTGGTTTGTTGGCTTGTTGGTTTGTTTGGCATGTTGGCTTGTTGGTTTGTTGGTTTGTTGGTTTGTTGGTTTGTTGGTTTGTTCGTTTGATGGTTTGATGGTTTGTTGGTTTGTTGGTTTTTTGGTTTGTTGGTTTGTTGGTTTGTTGGTTTCTTGGTTTGTTGGTTTGTTGATTTGTTGATTTGTTGGTTTGTTGGCATGTTGGTTTGTTGGTTTGTTGGTTTGTTGGCTTGTTGGTTTGTTGGTTTGTTGGCTTGTTGGCTTGTTGGCTTGTTGGCTTGTTGATTTGTTGGTTTGGTGGCATGTTGGTTTGTTGGTTTGTTGGTTTGTTGGCTTGTTGGTTTGTTGGTTTGTTGGCTTGTTGGCTTGTTGGCTTGTTGGCTTGTTGGTTTGTTGGTTTGTTAGTTTGTTGGCTTGTTGGCTTGTTGGCTTGTTGGTTTGTTGGTTTGTTGGTTTGTTGGCTTGTTGGTTTGTTGGTTTGTTGGCTTGTTGGCTTGTTGGTTTGTTGGTTTGTCCGTTTGTTGGCTTGTTGGTTTGTTGGTTTGTTGGCTTGTTGGCTTGTTGCTTTGTTCGTTTGATGGTTTTTTGGTTTGTTGGTTTGTTGGTTTGTTGGTTTGTTGGTTTGTTGGTTTGTTGGTTTGTTGGTTTGTTGGTTTGTTCGTTTGATGGTTTGTTGGTTTGTTGGTTTTTTGGTTTGTTGGTTTGGTGGTTTGTGGGTTTCTTGGTTTGTTGGTTTGCTGATTTGTTGATTTGTTGATTTGTTGGCATGTTGGTTTGTTGATTTGTTGGTTTGTTTGCTTGTTGGTTTGTTGGTTTGTTGGCTTGTTGGCTTGTTGCTTTGTTGGTTTGTTGGTTTGCTGGCTTGTTGACTTGTTGGTTTGTTAGTTTGTTGGCTTTTTGGTTACTTGGTTTGTTGGTTTGTTGGTTTGTTGGTTTGTTGGTTTGTTGGTTTGTTGGTTTGTTGGTTTGTTGGCTTGTTGGTTTGTTGGTTTGTTGGGTTGTTGGCTTGTTGGTTTGTTGGTTTGTTGGCTTGTTGGTTTGTTGGTTTGTTGGTTTGTTGGCTTGTTGGCTTGTTGGTTTGTTGGTTTGTTGGCTTGTTGGTTTGTTGGTTTGTTGGCTTGCTGGCTTGTTGCTTTGTTGGTTTGTTGGTTTGTTGGATTGTTGGCTTGTTGGTTTGTTGGTTTGTTGGTTTGTTGTTTGTTAGTTTGTTGGCTTGTTGGTTTGTTGGCTTGTTGGTTTGTTGGCTTGTTGGTTTGTTGGTTTGTTGGCTTGTTGGCTTGTTGGCTTGTTGGCTTGTTGGTTTGTTGGTTTGTTGGTTTCTTGGTTTGTTGGTTTGTTGATTTGTTGATTTGTTGGTTTGTTGGCATGTTGGTTTGTTGGTTTGTTGGTTTGTTGGCTTGTTGGTTTGTTGGTTTGTTGGCTTGTTGGCTTGTTGGCTTGTTGGTTTGTTGGCTTGTTGGCTTGTTGGTTTGTTGGTTTGTTGGTTTGTTGGTTTGTTATTTTGTTGGCTTGTTGGTTTGTTGGCTTGTTGGTTTGTTGGTTTGTTGGTTTGTTGGCTTGTTGGTTTGTTGGTTTGTTGGCTTGTTGGCTTGTTGGTTTGTTGGTTTGTCCGTTTGTTGGCTTGTTGGTTTGTTGGTTTGTTGGCTTGTTGGCTTGTTGCTTTGTTCGTTTGATGGTTTGTTGGTTTGTTGGTATTTTGGTTTGTTGGTTTGTTGGCTTGTTGGTTTGCTGGTTTGTTGGCTTGTTAGCTTGTTGGCTTGTTGGCTTGTTGGTTTGTTGGTTTGTTGGTTTGTTGTTTTGTTAGTTTGTTGGCTTGTTGGTTTGTTGGCTTGTTGGTTTGTTGGTTTGTTGGTTTGTTGGCTTGTTGGTTTGTTGGTTTGTTGGTTTGTTGGCTTGTTGGCTTGTTGGTTTGTTGGTTTGTCCGTTTGTTGGCTTGTTGGTTTGTTGGTTTGTTGGCTTGTTGGCTTGTTGGTTTGTTGGTTTGTTGGTTTGTTGGTTTGTTGGTTTGTTCGTTTGATGGTTTGATGGTTTGTTGGTTTGTTGGTTTTTTGGTTTGTTGGTTTGTTGGTTTGTTGGTTTCTTGGTTTGTTGGTTTATTGATTTGTTGATTTGTTGGTTTGTTGGCATGTTGGTTTGTTGGTTTGTTGGTTTGTTGGCTTGTTGGTTTGTTGGTTTGTTGGCTTGTTGGCTTGTTGGCTTGTTGGCTTGTTGGTTTGTTGGTTTGTTGGTTTGTTGGTTTGTTGGTTTGTTAGTTTGTTGGTATTTTGGTTTGTTGGTTTGTTGGCTTGTTGGTTTGTTGGTTTGTTGGTTTGTTGGCTTGTTGGTTTGTTCGTTTGATGGTTTGTTGGTTTGTTGGTATTTTGGTTTGTTGGTTTGTTGGCTTGTTGGTTTGTTGGTTTGTTGGTTTGTTGGCTTGTTGGTTTGTTAGTTTGTTAGTTTGTTGGCTTGTTGGCTTGTTGGTTTGTTGGTTTTTTGGTTTGTTGGTTTGTTTGTTTGTTGGTTTGTTGGTTTGTTGGTTTGTTGGTTTGTTGGTTTGTTGGTTTGTTGGTTTGTTCGTTTGATGGTTTGTTGGTTTGTTGGTTTGTTAGTTTGTTGGCTTGTTGGTTTGTTGGCTTGTTGGTTTGTTGGTTTGTTGGTTTGTTGGCTTGTTGGTTTGTTGGTTTGTTGGCTTGTTGGCTTGTTGGTTTGTTGGTTTGTCCGTTTGTTGGCTTGTTGGTTTGTTGGTTTGTTGGCTTGTTGGCTTGTTGCTTTGTTCGTTTGATGGTTTGTTGGTTTGTTGGTATTTTGGTTTGTTGGTTTGTTGGCTTGTTGGTTTGCTGGTTTGTTGGCTTGTTAGCTTGTTGGCTTGTTGGCTTGTTGGTTTGTTGGTTTGTTGGTTTGTTGTTTTGTTAGTTTGTTGGCTTGTTGGTTTATTGGCTTGTTGGTTTGTTGGTTTGTTGGTTTGTTGGCTTGTTGGTTTGTTGGTTTGTTGGCTTGTTGGCTTGTTGGTTTGTTGGTTTGTCCGTTTGTTGGCTTGTTGGTTTGTTGGTTTGTTGGCTTGTTGGCTTGTTGGTTTGTTGGTTTGTTGGTTTGTTGGTTTGTTGGTTTGTTCGTTTTATGGTTTGATGGTTTGTTGGTTTGTTGGTTTTTTGGTTTGTTGGTTTGTTGGTTTGTTGGTTTCTTGGTTTGTTGGTTTATTGATTTGTTGATTTGTTGGTTTGTTGGCATGTTGGTTTGTTGGTTTGTTGGTTTGTTGGCTTGTTGGTTTGTTGGTTTGTTGGCTTGTTGGCTTGTTGGCTTGTTGGCTTGTTGGTTTGTTGGTTTGTTGGTTTGTTGGTTTGTTGGTTTGTTAGTTTGTTGGCTTGTTGGTTTGTTGGTTTGTTGGTTTGTTGGCTTGTTGGTTTGTTAGTTTGATGGTTTGTTGGTTTGTTGGTATTTTGGTTTGTTGGTTTGTTGGCTTGTTGGTTTGTTGGTTTGTTGGTTTGTTGGCTTGTTGGTTTGTTAGTTTGTTAGTTTGTTGGCTTGTTGGCTTGTTGGTTTGTTGGTTTTTTGGTTTGTTGGTTTGTTTGTTTGTTGGTTTGTTGGTTTGTTGGTTTGTTGGTTTGTTGGTTTGTTGGTTTGTTGGTTTGTTCGTTTGATGGTTTGATGGTTTGTTGGTTTGTTGGTTTTTTGGTTTGTTGGTTTGTTGGTTTGTTGGTTTCTTAGTTTGTTGGTTTGTTGATTTGTTGATTTGTTGGTTTGTTGGCATGTTGGTTTGTTGGTTTGTTGGTTTGTTGGCTTGTTGGTTTGTTGGTTTGTTGGCTTGTTGGCTTGTTGGCTTGTTGGCTTGTTGGTTTGTTGGTTTGTTGGTTTGTTGGTTTGTTAGTTTGTTGGCTTGTTGGTTTGTTGGCTTGTTGGTTTGTTGGTTTGTTGGTTTGTTGGCTTGTTGGTTTGTTGGTTTGTTGGCTTGTTGGTTTGTTGGTTTGTCCGTTTGTTGGCTTGTTGGTTTGTTGGTTTGTTGGCTTGTTGGTTTGTTAGTTTGTTGGTTTGTTGGCTTGTTGGTTTGTTGTTTTGTTGGCTTGTTGGTTACTTAGTTTGTTGGTTTGTTGGTTTGTTGGCTTGTTGGTTTGTTGGTTTGTTGATTTGTTGGTTTGTTGGTTTGTTGGTTTGTTGGTTTGTCCGTTTGTTGGCTTGTTGGTTTGTTGGTTTGTTGGCTTGTTGGTTTGTTAGTTTGTTGGTTTGTTGGCTTGTTGGTTTGTTGTTTTGTTGGCTTGTTGCTTACTTAGTTTGTTGGTTTGTTGGTTTGTTGGTTTGTTGGTTTGTTGGTTTGTTGGTTTGTTGGTTTGTTGGTTTGTTGGTTTGTTCGTTTGATGGTTTGATGGTTTGTTGGTTTGTTGGTTTTTTGGTTTGTTGGTTTGTTGGTTTGTTGGTTTCTTGGTTTGTTGGTTTGTTGATTTGTTGATTTGTTGGTTTGTTGGCATGTTGGTTTGTTGGTTTGTTGGTTTGTTGGCTTGTTGGTTTGTTGGTTTGTTGGCTTGTTGGCTTGTTGGCTTGTTGGCTTGTTGGTTTGTTGGTTTGTTGGTTTGTTGGTTTGTTAGTTTGTTGGCTTGTTGGTTTGTTGGCTTGTTGGTTTGTTGGTTTGTTGGTTTGTTGGCTTGTTGGTTTGTTGGTTTGTTGGCTTGGTGGCTTGTTGGTTTGTTGGTTTTTCCGTTTGTTGGTTTGTTGGTATTTTGGTTTGTTGGTTTGTTGGTTTGTTGGCTTGTTGGTTTGTTGGTTTGTTGGTTTGTTGGCTTGTTGGTTTGTTAGTTTGTTAGTTTGTTGGCTTGTTGGCTTGTTGGTTTGTTGGCTTGTTGGTTTGTTGGCTTGTTGGCTTGTTGGCTTGTTGGCTTGTTGGTTTGTTGGTTTGTCCGTTTGTTGGCTTGTTGGTTTGTTGGCTTGTTGGTTTGTTGGTTTTTTGGTTTGTTGGTTTGTTTGTTTGTTGGTTTGTTGGTTTGTTTGTTTGTTGGTTTGCTGGTTTGTTGGTTTGTTGGTTTGTTGGTTTGTTGGTTTGTTCGTTTGTTGGTTTGTTGGTTTGTTGGTTTCTTGGTTTGTTGGTTTGTTGGTTTGTTGATTTGTTGATTTGTTGGTTTGTTGGCATGTTGGTTTGTTGGTTTGTTGGTTTGTTGGCTTGTTGGTTTGTTGGTTTGTTGGCTTGTTGGCTTGTTGGCTTGTTGGCTTGTTGGTTTGTTGGTTTGTTGGTTTGTTGGTTTGTTAGTTTGTTGGCTTGTTGGTTTGTTGGCTTGTTGGTTTGTTGGTTTGTTGGTTTGTTGGCTTGTTGGTTTGTTGGTTTGTTGGCTTGTTGGCTTGTTGGTTTGTTGGTTTGTCCGTTTGTTGGCTTGTTGGTTTGTTGGTTTGTTGGCTTGTTGGCTTGTTGGTTTGTTGGTTTGTTGGCTTGTTGGCTTGTTGGTTTGTTGGTTTGTCCGTTTGTTGGCTTGTTGGTTTGTTGGTTTGTTGGCTTGTTGGCTTGTTGCTTTGTTCGTTTGATGGTTTGTTGGTTTGTTGGTATTTTGGTTTGTTGGTTTGTTGGTTTGTTGGCTTGTTGGTTTGTTGGTTTATTGGTTTGTTGGCTTGTTGGTTTGTTAGTTTGTTAGTTTGTTGGCTTGTTGGCTTGTTGGTTTGTTGGCTTGTTGGTTTGTTGGCTTGTTGGCTTGTTGGTTTGTTGGTTTGTTGGTTTGTTGGTTTGTTGGTTTGTTGGTTTGATGGTTTGATGGTTTGTTGGTTTGTTGGTTTTTTGGTTTGTTGGTTTGTTGGTTTGTTGGTTTCTTGGTTTGTTGGTTTGTTGATTTGTTGATTTGTTGGTTTGTTGGTTTGTTGGTTTGTTAGTTTGTTGGCTTGTTGGTTTGTTGGCTTGTTGGTTTGTTGGTTTGTTGGTTTGTTGGCTTGTTGGTTTGTTGGTTTGTTGGTTTGTTGGCTTGTTGGTTTGTTGGTTTGTCCGTTTGTTGGCTTGTTGGTTTGTTGGTTTGTTGGCTTGTTGGTTTGTTAGTTTGTTGGTTTGTTGGCTTGTTGGTTTGTTGTTTTGTTGGCTTGTTGGTTACTTAGTTTGTTGGTTTGTTGGTTTGTTAATTTGTTGGTTTGTTGGTTTGTTGGTTTGTTGGTTTGTTGGTTTGTTCGTTTGATGGTTTGATGGTTTGTTGGTTTGTTGGTTTTTTGGTTTGTTGGTTTGTTGGTTTGTTGGTTTCTTGGTTTGTTGGTTTGTTGATTTGTTGATTTGTTGGTTTGTTGGCATGTTGGTTTGTTGGTTTGTTGGTTTGTTGGCTTGTTGGTTTGTTGGTTTGTTGGCTTGTTGGCTTGTTGGCTTGTTGGCTTGTTGGTTTGTTGGTTTGTTGGTTTGTTGGTTTGTTAGTTTGTTGGGTTGTTGGTTTGTTGGCTTGTTGGTTTGTTGGTTTGTTGGTTTGTTGGCTTGTTGGTTTGTTGGTTTGTTGGTTTGTCCGTTTGTTGGCTTGTTGGTTTGTTGGCTTGTTGGCTTGTTGCTTTGTTCGTTTGATGGTTTGTTGGTTTGTTGGTATTTTGGTTTGTTGGTTTGTTGGTTTGTTGGCTTGTTGGTTTGTTGGTTTGTTGGTTTATTGGCTTGTTGGTTTGTTAGTTTGTTAGTTTGTTGGCTTGTTGGCTTGTTGGTTTGTTGGCTTGTTGGTTTGTTGGCTTGTTGGCTTGTTGGCTTGTTGGTTTGTTGGTTTGTTGGTTTGTTGGTTTGTTAGTTTGTTGGCTTGTTGGTTTGTTGGCTTGTTGGTTTGTTGGTTTTTTGGTTTGTTGGTTTGTTTGTTTGTTGGTTTGTTGGTTTGTTGGTTTGTTGGTTTGTTGGTTTGTTGGTTTGTTCGTTTGATGGTTTGATGGTTTGTTGGTTTGTTGGTTTTTTGGTTTGTTGGTTTGTTGGTTTGTTGGTTTCTTGGTTTGTTGGTTTGTTGATTTGTTGATTTGTTGGTTTGTTGGCATGTTGGTTTGTTGGTTTGTTGGTTTGTTGGCTTGTTGGTTTGTTGGTTTGTTGGCTTGTTGGCTCGTTGGCTTGTTGGCTTGTTGGTTTGTTGGTTTGTTGGTTTGTTGGTTTGTTAGTTTGTTGGCTTGTTGGTTTGTTGGCTTGTTGGTTTGTTGGTTTGTTGGTTTGTTGGCTTGTTGGTTTGTTGGTTTGTTGGCTTGTTGGCTTGTTGGTTTGTTGGTTTGTCCGTTTGTTGGCTTGTTGGTTTGTTGGTTTGTTGGCTTGTTGGCTTGTTGGTTTGTTGGTTTGTTGGCTTGTTGGCTTGTTGGTTTGTTGGTTTGTCCGTTTGTTGGCTTGTTGGTTTGTTGGTTTGTTGGCTTGTTGGCTTGTTGCTTTGTTCGTTTGATGGTTTGTTGGTTTGTTGGTATGTTGGTTTGTTGGTTTGTTGGTTTGTTGGCTTGTTGGTTTGTTGGTTTATTGGTTTGTTGGCTTGTTGGTTTGTTAGTTTGTTAGTTTGTTGGCTTGTTGGCTTGTTGGTTTGTTGGCTTGTTGGTTTGTTGGCTTGTTGGCTTGTTGGTTTGTTGGTTTGTTGGTTTGTTGGTTTGTTGGTTTGTTCGTTTGATGGTTTGATGGTTTGTTGGTTTGTTGGTTTTTTGGTTTGTTGGTTTGTTGGTTTGTTGGTTTCTTGGTTTGTTGGTTTGTTGATTTGTTGATTTGTTGGTTTGTAGGCATGTTGGTTTGTTGGTTTGTTCGTTTGTTGGCTTGTTGGTTTGTTGGTTTGTTGGCTTGTTGGCTTGTTGGCTTGTTGGCTTGTTGGTTTGTTGGTTTGTTGGTTTGTTGGTTTGTTAGTTTGTTGGCTTGTTGGTTTGTTGGCTTGTTGGTTTGTTGGTTTGTTGGTTTGTTGGCTTGTTGGTTTGTTGGTTTGTTGGCTTGTTGGATTGTTGGTTTGTTGGTTTGTCCGTTTGTTGGCTTGTTGGTTTGTTGGTTTGTTGGCTTGTTGGTTTGTTAGTTTGTTGGTTTGTTGGCTTGTTGGTTTGTTGTTTTGTTGGCTTGTTGGTTACTTAGTTTGTTGGTTTGTTGGCTTGTTGGTTTGTTGGTTTGTTGATTTGTTGGTTTGTTGGTTTGTTGGTTTGTTGGTTTGTTGGTTTGTTGGTTTGTCCGTTTGTTGGCTTGTTGGTTTGTTGGTTTGTTGGCTTGTTGGTTTGTTAGTTTGTTGGTTTGTTGGCATGTTGGTTTGTTGTTTTGTTGGCTTGTTGGTTACTTAGTTTGTTGGTTTGTTGGTTTGTTGGTTTGTTGGTTTGTTGGTTTGTTGGTTTGTTGGTTTGTTGGTTTGTTGGTTTGTTCGTTTGATGGTTTGATGGTTTGTTGGTTTGTTGGTTTTTTGGTTTGTTGGTTTGTTGGTTTGTTGGTTTCTTGGTTTGTTGGCTTGATGCTTTGTTCGTTTGATGGTTTGTTGGTTTGTTGGTATTTTGGTTTGTTGGTTTGTTGGTTTGTTGGCTTGTTGGTTTGTTGGTTTGTTGGTTTGTTGGCTTGTTGGTTTGTTAGTTTGTTAATTTGTTGGTTTGTTGGTTTGTTGGCTTGTTGGCTTGTTGGTTTGTTGGTTTGTTGGCTTGTTGGCTTGCTGGTTTGTTGGTTTGTCCGTTTGGTGGCTTGTTGGTTTGTTGGTTTGTTGGCTTGTTGGCTTGTTGCTTTGTTCGTTTGATGGTTTGTTGGTTTGTTGGTATTTTGGTTTGTTGGTTTGTTGGTTTGTTGGCTTGTTGGTTTGTTGGTTTGTTGGTTTGTTGGCTTGTTGGTTTGTTAGTTTGTTAGTTTGTTGGCTTGTTGGTTTGTTGGTTTGTTGGCTTGTTGGTTTGTTGGCTTGTTGGCTTGTTGGTTTGTTGGTTTGTTGGTTTGTTGGTTTGTTCGTTTGATGGTTTGATGGTTTGTTGGTTTGTTGGTTTTTTGGTTTGTTGGTTTCTTGGTTTGTTGGTTTCTTGGTTTGTTGGTTTGTTGATTTGTTGATTTGTTGGTTTGTTGGCATGTTGGTTTGTTGGTTTGTTGGTTTGTTGGCTTGTTGGTTTGTTGGTTTGTTGGCTTGTTGGCTTGTTGGCTTGTTGGCTTGTTGGTTTGTTGGTTTGTTGGTTTGTTGGTTTGTTAGTTTGTTGGCTTGTTGGTTTGTTGGCTTGTTGGTTTGTTGGTTTGTTGGTTTGTTGGCTTGTTGGTTTGTTGGTTTGTTGGCTTGTTGGCTTGTTGGCTTGTTGGTTTGTTGGTTTGTCCGTTTGTTGGCTTGTTGGTTTGTTGGTTTGTTGGCTTGTTGGTTTGTTAGTTTGTTGGTTTGTTGGCTTGTTGGTTTGTTGTTTTGTTGGCTTGTTGGTTACTTAGTTTGTTGGTTTGTTGGTTTGTTGGCTTGTTGGTTTGTTGGTTTGTTCATTTGTTGGTTTGTTGGTTTGTTGGTTTGTTGGTTTGTTGGTTTGTCCGTTTGTTGGCTTGTTGGTTTGTTGGTTTGTTGGCTTGTTGGTTTGTTAGTTTGTTGGTTTGTTGGCTTGTTGGTTTGTTGTTTTGTTGGCTTGTTGGTTACTAAGTTTGTTGGTTTGTTGGTTTGTTGGTTTGTTGGTTTGTTGGTTTGTTGGTTTGTTGGTTTGTTCGTTTGATGGTTTGATGGTTTGTTGGTTTGTTGGTTTTTTGGTTTGTTGGTTTGTTGGTTTGTTGGTTTCTTGGTTTGTTGGTTTGTTGATTTGTTGATTTGTTGGTTTGTTGGCATGTTGGTTTGTTGGTTTGTTGGTTTGTTGGCTTGTTGGTTTGTTGGTTTGTTGGCTTGTTGGCTTGTTGGCTTGTTGGCTTGTTGGTTTGTTGGTTTGTTGGTTTGTTGGTTTGTTAGTTTGTTGGTTTGTTGGTTTGTTGGCTTGTTGGTTTGTTGGTTTGTTGGTTTGTTGGCTTGTTGGTTTGTTGGTTTGTTGGCTTGTTGGCTTGTTGGTTTGTTGGTTTATCCGTTTGTTGGCTTGTTGGTTTGTTGGTTTGTTGGCTTGTTGGCTTGTTGCTTTGTTCGTTTGATGGTTTGTTGGTTTGTTGGTATTTTGGTTTGTTGGTTTGTTGGCTTGTTGGTTTGTTGGTTTGTTGGTTTGTTGGCTTGTTGGTTTGTTAGTTTGTTAGTTTGTTGGCTTGTTGGCTTGTTGGTTTGTTGGTTTTTTGGTTTGTTGGTTTGTTTGATTGTTGGTTTGTTGGTTTGTTGGTTTGTTGGTTTGTTGGTTTGTTGGTTTGTTCGTTTGATGGTTTGATGGTTTGTTGGTTTGTTGGTTTTTTGGTTTGTTGGTTTGTTGGTTTGTTGGTTTCTTGGTTTGTTGGTTTGTTGATTTGTTGATTTGTTGGTTTGTTGGCATGTTGGTTTGTTGGTTTGTTGGCTTGTTGGTTTGTTGGTTTGTTGGCTTGTTGGCTTGTTGGCTTGTTGGCTTGTTGGTTTGTTGGTTTGTTGGTTCGTTGGTTTGTTAGTTTGTTGGCTTGTTGGTTTGTTGGCTTGTTGGTTTGTTGGTTTGTTGGTTTGTTGGCTTGTTGGTTTGTTGGTTTGTTGGCTTGTTGGCTTGTTGGTTTGTTGGTTTGTCCGTTTGTTGGCTTGTTGGTTTGTTGGTTTGTTGGCTTGTTGGTTTGTTAGTTTGTTGGTTTGTTGGCTTGTTGGTTTGTTGTTTTGTTGGCTTGTTGGTTACTTAGTTTGTTGGTTTGTTGGTTTGTTGGCTTGTTGGTTTGTTGGTTTGTTGATTTGTTGGTTTGTTGGTTTGTTGGTTTTTTGGTTTGTTGGTTTGTTGGTTTGTTGGCTTGTTGGCTTGTTGGCTTGTTGGCTTGTTGGTTTGTTGGTTTGTTGGTTTGTTGGTTTGTTAGTTTGTTGGCTTGTTGGTTTGTTGGCTTGTTGGTTTGTTGGTTTGTTGGTTTGTTGGCTTGTTGGTTTGTTGGTTTGTTGGCTTGTTGGCTTGTTGGTTTGTTGGTTTGTCCGTTTGTTGGCTTGTTGGTTTGTTGGTTTGTTGGCTTGTTGGTGTGTTAGTTTGTTGGTTTGTTGGCTTGTTGGTTTGTTGTTTTGTTGGCTTGTTGGTTACTTAGTTTGTTGGTTTGTTGGTTTGTTGGCTTGTTGGTTTGTTGGTTTGTTGATTTGTTGGTTTGTTGGTTTGTTGGTTTTTTGGTTTGTTGGTTTATTTGTTTGTTGGTTTGTTGGCTTGTTGGTTTGTTGGCTTGTTGGTTTTTTGGTTTGTTGGTTTGTTGGTTTGTTGGTTTCTTGGTTTGTTGGTTTGTTGATTTGTTGATTTGTTGGTTTGTTGGCATGTTGGTTTGTTGGTTTGTTGGTTTGTTGGCTTGTTGGTTTGTTGGTTTGTTGGCTTGTTGGCTTGTTGGTTTGTTGGTTTGTCCGTTTGTTGGCTTGTTGGTTTGTTGGTTTGTTGGCTTGTTGGTTTGTTAGTTTGTTGGTTTGTTGGCTTGTTGGTTTGTTGTTTTGTTGGCTTGTTGGTTACTTAGTTTGTTGGTTTGTTGGTTTGTTGGCTTGTTGGTTTGTTGGTTTGTTGATTTGTTGGTTTGTTGGTTTGTTGGTTTGTTGGCTTGTTGGCTTGTTGGTTTGTTGGTTTGTTGGTTTGTTGGCTTGTTGGTTTGTTGGTTTGTTGGCTTGTTGGTTTGTTAGTTTGTTGGTTTGTTGGCTTGTTGGTTTGTTGTTTTGTTGGCTTGTTGGTTACTTAGTTTGTTGGTTTGTTGGTTTGTTGGCTTGTTGGTTTGTTGGTTTGTTGATTTGTTGGTTTGTTGGTTTGTTGGCTTGTTGGTTTGTTGGTTTGTTGGCTTGTTGGTTTGTTAGTTTGTTGGTTTGTTGGCTTGTTGGTTTGTTGTTTTGTTGGCTTGTTGGTTACTTAGTTTGTTGGTTTGTTGGTTTGTTGGTTTGTTGGCTTGTTGGTTTGTTGGTTTGTTGGCTTGTTGGTTTGTTAGTTTGTTGGTTTGTTGGCTTGTTGGTTTGTTGTTTTGTTGGCTTGTTGGTTACTTAGTTTGTTGGTTTGTTGGTTTGTTGGCTTGTTGGTTTGTTGGTTTGTTGATTTGTTGGTTTGTTGGTTTGTTGGCTTGTTGGTTTGTTGGTTTGTTGGCTTGTTGGTTTGTTAGTTTGTTGGTTTGTTGGCTTGTTGGTTTGTTGTTTTGTTGGCTTGTTGGTTACTTAGTTTGTTGGTTTGTTGGTTTGTTGGCTTGTTGGTTTGTTGGTTTGTTGATTTGTTGGTTTGTTGGTTTGTTGGTTTTTTGGTTTGTTGGTTTGTTGGTTTGTTGGCTTGTTGGCTTGTTGGCTTGTTGGCTTGTTGGTTTGTTGGTTTGTTGGTTTGTTGGTTTGTTAGTTTGTTGGCTTGTTGGTTTGTTGGCTTGTTGGTTTGTTGGTTTGTTGGTTTGTTGGCTTGTTGGTTTGTTGGTTTGTTGGCTTGTTGGCTTGTTGGTTTGTTGGTTTGTCCGTTTGTTGGCTTGTTGGTTTGTTGGTTTGTTGGCTTGTTGGTTTGTTAGTTTGTTGGTTTGTTGGCTTGTTGGGTTGTTGTTTTGTTGGCTTGTTGGTTACTTAGTTTGTTGGTTTGTTGGTTTGTTGGCTTGTTGGTTTGTTAGTTTGTTGATTTGTTGGTTTGTTGGTTTGTTGGTTTTTTGGTTTGTTGGTTTATTTGTTTGTTGGTTTGTTGGTTTGTTGGCTTGTTGGTTTGTTGGTTTGTTAGTTTGTTGGCTTGTTGGTTTGTTGGCTTGTTGGTTTGTTGGTTTGTTGGTTTTTTGGTTTGTTGGTTTGTTGGTTTGTTGGTTTCTTGTTTTGTTGGTTTGTTGATTTGTTGATTTGTTGGTTTGTTGGCATGTTGGTTTGTTGGTTTGTTTGTTTGTTGGCTTGTTGGTTTGTTGGTTTGTTGGCTTGTTGGCTTGTTGGTTTGTTGGTTTGTCCGTTTGTTGGCTTGTTGGTTTGTTGGTTTGTTGGCTTGTTGGTTTGTTAGTTTGTTGGTTTGTTGGCTTGTTGGTTTGTTGTTTTGTTGGCTTGTTGGTTACTTAGTTTGTTGGTTTGTTGATTTGTTGGTTTGTTGGTTTGTTGGTTTTTTGGTTTGTTGGTTTATTTGTTTGTTGGTTTGTTGGTTTGTTGGTTTCTTGGTTTGTTGGTTTGTTGATTTGTTGATTTGTTGGTTTGTTGGCATGTTGGTTTGTTGGTTTGTTGGTTTGTTGGCTTGTTGGTTTGTTGGTTTGTTGGTTTGTTGGTTTGTTGGTTTGTTAGTTTGTTTGCTTGTTGGTTTGTTGGCTTGTTGGTTTGTTGGTTTGTTGGTTTGTTGGCTTGTTGGTTTGTTGGTTTGTTGGCTTGTTGGCTTGTTGGTTTGTTGGTTTGTCCGTTTGTTGGCTTGTTGGTTTGTTGGTTTGTTGGCTTGTTGGTTTGTTAGTTTGTTGGTTTGTTGGCTTGTTGGTTTGTTGTTTTGTTGGCTTGTTGGTTTGTTGGTTTGTTGGCTTGTTGGTTTGTTGGTTTGTTGATTTGTTGGTTTGTTGGTTTGTTGGTTTTTTGGTTTGTTGGTTTGTTGGTTTGTTGGCTTGTTGGCTTGTTGGCTTGTTGGCTTGTTGGTTTGTTGGTTTGTTGGTTTGTTGGTTTGTTAGTTTGTTGGCTTGTTGGTTTATTGGCTTGTTGGTTTGTTGGTTTGTTGGTTTGTTGGCTTGTTGGTTTGTTGGTTTGTTGGCTTGTTGGCTTGTTGGTTTGTTGGTTTGTCCGTTTGTTGGCTTGTTGGTTTGTTGGTTTGTTGGCTTGTTGGTTTGTTAGTTTGTTGGTTTGTTGGCTTGTTGGTTTGTTGTTTTGTTGGCTTGTTGGTTACTTAGTTTGTTGGCTAGTTGGTTTATTGGCTTGTTGGTTTGTTGGTTTGTTGGTTTGTTGGCTTGTTGGTTTGTTGGTTTGTTGGCTTGTTGGCTTGTTGGTTTGTTGGTTTGTCCGTTTGTTGGCTTGTTGGTTTGTTAGTTTGTTGGTTTGTTGGCTTGTTGGTTTGTTGTTTTGTTGGCTTGTTGGTTACTTAGTTTGTTGGTTTGTTGGTTTGTTGGCTTGTTGGTTTGTTGGTTTGTTGATTTGTTGGTTTGTTGGTTTGTTGGTTTTTTGGTTTGTTGGTTTGTTTGCTTGTTGGTTTTTTGGTTTGTTAGTTTATTTGTTTGTTAGTTTGTTGGTTTGTTGGTTTGTTGGTTTGTTGGTTTGTTGGTTTATTTGTTTGTTGGTTTGTTGGCTTGTTGGTTTGTTGGTTTGTTGGCTTGTTGGCTCGTTGGTTTGTTGGTTTGTTGGTTTGTTGGTTTGTTGGTTTGTTGGTTTGTTGGCTTGTTGGTTCGTTGGTTTGTTGGCTTGTTGGCTTGTTGGTTTGTTGGTTTGTTGGTTTGTTGGTTTGTTGGCTTGTTGGTTTGTTGGTTTGTTGGCTTGTTGGTTTGTTGGTTTGTTGGTTTGTTGGATTGTTGGCTTGTTGGTTTGTTGGTTTGTTGGCTTGTTGGTTTGTGGGGTTTGTTGGCTTGTTGGCTTGTTGCTTTGTTCGTTGATGGTTTGTTGGTTTGTTGGTATTTTGGTTTGTTGGTTTGTTGGTTTGTTGGCTTGTTGGTTTGTTGGTTTGTTGGTTTGTTGGCTTGTTGGTTTGTTAGTTTGTTAGTTTGTTGGCTTGTTGGCTTGTTGGTTTGTTGGTTTTTTGGTTTGTTGGTTTGTTTGTTTGTTGGTTTGTTGGTTTGTTGGTTTGTTGGTTTGTTGGTTTGTTGGTTTGTTCGTTTGATGGTTTGATGGTTTTTTGGATTGTTGGTTTTTTGGTTTGTTGGTTTGTTGGTTTGTTGGTTTCTTGGTTTGTTGGTTTGTTGATTTGTTGATTTGTTGGTTTGTTGGCATGTTGGTTTGTTGGTTTGTTGGTTTGTTGGCTTGTTGGTTTGCTGGTTTGTTGGCTTGTTGGCTTGTTGGCTTGTTGGCTTGTTGGTTTGTTGGTTTGTTGGTTTGTTGGTTTGTTAGTTTGTTGGCTTGTTGGTTTGTTGGCTTGTTGGTTTGTTGGTTTGTTGGTTTGTTGGCTTGTTGGTTTGTTGGTTTGTTGGCTTGTTGGCTTGTTGGTTTGTTGGTTTGTTGGTTTGTTGGCTTGTTGGTTTGTTAGTTTGTTGGTTTGTTGGCTTGTTGGTTTGTTGTTTTGTTGGCTTGTTGGTTACTTAGTTTGTTGGTTTGTTGGTTTGTTGGCTTGTTGGCTTGTTGGTTTGTTGGTTTGTTGATTTGTTGGTTTGTTGGTTTGTTGGTTTTTTGGTTTGTTGGTTTGTTGGTTTGTTGGCTTGTTGGCTTGTTGGCTTGTTGGCTTGTTGGTTTGTTGGTTTGTTGGTTTGTTGGTTTGTTAGTTTGTTGGCTTGTTGGTTTGTGGGCTTGTTGGTTTGTTGGTTTGTTGGTTTGTTGGCTTGTTGGTTTGTTGGTTTGTTGGTTTGTTGGCTTGTTGGTTTGTTGGTTTGTCCGTCTGTTGGCTTGTTGGTTTGTTGGTTTGTTGGTTTGTTGGCTTGTTGGTTTGTTAGTTTGTCCGTCTGTTGGCTTGTTAGTTTGTTGGTTTGTTGGCTTGTTGGTTTGTTGTTTTGTTGGCTTGTTGGTTACTTAGTTTGTTGGTTTGTTGGTTTGTTGGCTTGTTGGTTTGTTGGTTTGTTGATTTGTTGGTTTGTTGGTTTGTTGGTTTTTTGGTTTGTTGGTTTGTTGGTTTGTTGGCTTGTTGGCTTGTTGGCTTGTTGGCTTGTTGGTTTGTTGGTTTGTTGGTTTGTTGGTTTGTTAGTTTGTTGGCTTGTTGGTTTGTTGGCTTGTTGGTTTGTTGGTTTGTTGGTTTGTTGGCTTGTTGGTTTGTTGGTTTGTTGGCTTGTTGGCTTGTTGGTTTGTTGGTTTGTCCGTTTGTTGGCTTGTTGGTTTGTTGGTTTGTTGGCTTGTTGGTTTGTTAGTTTGTTGGTTTGTTGGCTTGTTGGTTTGTTGTTTTGTTGGCTTGTTGGTTACTTAGTTTGTTGGTTTGTTGGTTTGTTGGTTTGTTGGCTTGTTGGTTTGTTGGTTTGTTGATTTGTTGGTTTGTTGGTTTGTTGGTTTTTTGGTTTGTTGGTTTATTTGTTTGTTGGTTTGTTGGCTTGTTGGTTTGTTGGCTTGTTGGTTTGTTGGTTTGTTAGTTTGTTGGCTTGTTGGTTTGTTGGCTTGTTGGTTTGTTGGTTTGTTGGTTTTTTGGTTTGTTGGTTTGTTGGTTTGTTGGTTTCTTGGTTTGTTGGTTTGTTGATTTGTTGATTTGTTGGTTTGTTGGCATGTTGGTTTGTTGGTTTGTTGGTTTGTTGGCTTGTTGGTTTGTTGGTTTGTTGGCTTGTTGGCTTGTTGGTTTGTTGATTTGTCCGTTTGTTGGCTTGTTGGTTTGTTGGTTTGTTGGCTTGTTGGTTTGTTAGTTTGTTGGTTTGTTGGCTTGTTGGTTTGTTGTTTTGTTGGCTTGTTGGTTACTTAGTTTGTTGGTTTGTTGGCTTGTTGGTTTGTTGGTTTGTTGATTTGTTGGTTTGTTGGTTTGTTGGTTTGTTGGCTTGTTGGCTTGTTGGTTTGTTGGTTTGTTGGTTTGTTGGCTTGTTGGTTTGTTGGTTTGTTGGCTTGTTGGTTTGTTAGTTTGTTGGTTTGTTGGCTTGTTGGTTTGTTGTTTTGTTGGCTTGTTGGTTACTTAGTTTGTTGGTTTGTTGGTTTGTTGGCTTGTTGGTTTGTTGGTTTGTTGATTTGTTGGTTTGTTGGTTTGTTGGCTTGTTGGTTTGTTGGTTTGTTGGCTTGTTGGTTTGTTAGTTTGTTGGTTTGTTGGCTTGTTGGTTTGTTGTTTTGTTGGCTTGTTGGTTACTTAGTTTGTTGGTTTGTTGGTTTGTTGGCTTGTTGGTTTGTTGGTTTGTTGATTTGTTGGTTTGTTGGTTTGTTGGTTTTTTGGTTTGTTGGTTTGTTGGTTTGTTGGCTTGTTGGCTTGTTGGCTTGTTGGCTTGTTGGTTTGTTGGTTTGTTGGTTTGTTGGTTTGTTAGTTTGTTGGCTTGTTGGTTTGTTGGCTTGTTGGTTTGTTGGTTTGTTGGTTTGTTGGCTTGTTGGTTTGTTGGTTTGTTGGTTTGTTGGCTTGTTGGCTTGTTGGTTTGTTGGTTTGTCCGTTTGTTGGCTTGTTGGTTTGTTGGTTTGTTGGCTTGTTGGTTTGTTAGTTTGTTGGTTTGTTGGCTTGTTGGTTTGTTGTTTTGTTGGCTTGTTGGTTACTTAGTTTGTTGGTTTGTTGGTTTGTTGGCTTGTTGGTTTGTTGGTTTGTTGATTTGTTGGTTTGTTGGTTTGTTGGTTTTTTGGTTTGTTGGTTTATTTGTTTGTTGGTTTGTTGGCTTGTTGGTTTGTTGGCTTGTTGGTTTGTTGGTTTGTTAGTTTGTTGGCTTGTTGGTTTGTTGGCTTGTTGGTTTGTTGGTTTGTTGGTTTTTTGGTTTGTTGGTTTTTTGGTTTGTTGGTTTCTTGTTTTGTTGGTTTGTTGATTTGTTGATTTGTTGGTTTGTTGGCATGTTGGTTTGTTGGTTTGTTGGTTTGTTGGCTTGTTGGTTTGTTGGTTTTTTGGCTTGTTGGCTTGTTGGTTTGTTGGTTTGTCCGTTTGTTGGCTTGTTGGTTTGTTGGTTTGTTGGCTTGTTGGTTTGTTAGTTTGTTGGTTTGTTGGCTTGTTGGTTTGTTGTTTTGTTTGCTTGTTGGTTACTTAGTTTGTTGGTTTGTTGGTTTGTTGGCTTGTTGGTTTGTTGGTTTGTTGATTTGTTGGTTTGTTGGTTTGTTGGTTTTTTGGTTTGTTGGTTTATATGTTTGTTGGTTTGTTGGCTTGTTGGTTTCTTGGTTTGTTGGTTTGTTGATTTGTTGATTTGTTGGTTTGTTGGCATGTTGGTTTGTTGGTTTGTTGGTTTGTTGGCTTGTTGGTTTGTTGGTTTGTTGGCTTGTTGGCTTGTTGGCTTGTTGGCTTGTTAGTTTGTTGGTTTTTTGGTTTGTTGGTTTGTTAGTTTGTTTGCTTGTTGGTTTGTTGACTTGTTGGTTTGTTGGTTTGTTGGTTTGTTGGCTTGTTGGTTTGTTGGTTTGTTGGCTTGTTGGCTTGTTGGTTTGTTGGTTTGTCCGTTTGTTGGCTTGTTGGTTTGTTGGTTTGTTGGCTTGTTGGTTTGTTAGTTTGTTGGTTTGTTGGCTTGTTGGTTTGTTGTTTTGTTGGCTTGTTGGTTTGTTGGTTTGTTGGCTTGTTGGTTTGTTGGTTTGTTGATTTGTTGGTTTGTTGGTTTGTTGGTTTTTTGGTTTGTTGGTTTGTTGGTTTGTTGGCTTGTTGGCTTGTTGGCTTGTTGGCTTGTTGGTTTGTTGGTTTGTTGGTTTGTTGGTTTGTTAGTTTGTTGGCTTGTTGGTTTATTGGCTTGTTGGTTTGTTGGTTTGTTGGTTTGTTGGCTTGTTGGTTTGTTGGTTTGTTGGCTTGTTGGCTTGTTGGTTTGTTGGTTTGTCCGTTTGTTGGCTTGTTGGTTTGTTGGTTTGTTGGCTTGTTGGTTTGTTAGTTTGTTGGTTTGTTGGCTTGTTGGTTTGTTGTTTTGTTGGCTTGTTGGTTACTTAGTTTGTTGGTTTGTTGGTTTGTTGGCTTGTTGGTTTGTTGGTTTGTTGATTTGTTGGTTTGTTGGTTTGTTGGTTATTTGGTTTGTTGGTTTGTTTGCTTGTTGGTTTTTTGGTTTGTTAGTTTATTTGTTTGTTAGTTTGTTGGTTTGTTGGTTTGTTGTTTTATTTGTTTGTTGGTTTGTTGGCTTGTTGGTTTGTTGGTTTGTTGGCTTGTTGGCTCGTTGGTTTGTTGGTTTGTTGGTTTGTTGGTTTGTTGGTTTGTTGGTTTGTTGGCTTGTTGGTTCGTTGGTTTGTTGGCTTGTTGGCTTGTTGGTTTGTTGGTTTGTTGGTTTGTTGGTTTGTTGGCTTGTTGGTTTGTTGGTTTGTTGGCTTGTTGGTTTGTTGGTTTGTTGGTTTGTTGGATTGTTGGCTTGTTGGTTTGTTGGTTTGTTGGCTTGTTGGCTTGTTGCTTTGTTCGTTGATGGTTTGTTGGTTTGTTGGTATTTTGGTTTGTTGGTTTGTTGGTTTGTTGGCTTGTTGGTTTGTTGGTTTGTTGGTTTGTTGGCTTGTTGGTTTGTTAGTTTGTTAGTTTGTTGGCTTGTTGGCTTGTTGGTTTGTTGGTTTTTTGGTTTGTTGGTTTGTTTGTTTGTTGGTTTGTTGGTTTGTTGGTTTGTTGGTTTGTTGGTTTGTTGGTTTGTTCGTTTGATGGTTTGATGGTTTGTTGGTTTGTTGGTTTTTTGGTTTATTGGTTTGTTGGTTTGTTGGTTTCTTGGTTTGTTGGTTTGTTGATTTGTTGATTTGTTGGTTTGTTGGCATGTTGGTTTGTTGGTTTGTTGGTTTGTTGGCTTGTTGGTTTGCTGGTTTGTTGGCTTGTTGGCTTGTTGGCTTGTTGGCTTGTTGGCTTGTTGGTTTGTTGGTTTGTTGGTTTGTTGGTTTGTTAGTTTGTTGGCTTGTTGGTTTGTTGGCTTGTTGGTTTGTTGGTTTGTTGGTTTGTTGGCTTGTTGGTTTGTTGGTTTGTTGGCTTGTTGGCTTGTTGGTTTGTTGGTTTGTCCGTTTGTTGGCTTGTTGGTTTGTTGGTTTGTTGGCTTGTTGGTTTGTTAGTTTGTTGGTTTGTTGGCTTGTTGGTTTGTTGTTTTGTTGGCTTGTTGGTTACTTAGTTTGTTGGTTTGTTGGTTTGTTGGCTTGTTGGCTTGTTGGTTTGTTGGTTTGTTGATTTGTTGGTTTGTTGGTTTGTTGGTTTTTTGGTTTGTTGGTTTGTTGGTTTGTTGGCTTGTTGGCTTGTTGGCTTGTTGGCTTGTTGGTTTGTTGGTTTGTTGGTTTGTTGGTTTGTTAGTTTGTTGGCTTGTTGGTTTGTTGGCTTGTTGGTTTGTTGGTTTGTTGGTTTGTTGGCTTGTTGGTTTGTTGGTTTGTTGGTTTGTTGGCTTGTTGGTTTGTTGGTTTGTCCGTTTGTTGGCTTGTTGGTTTGTTGGTTTGTTGGTTTGTTGGCTTGTTGGTTTGTTAGTTTGTTAGTTTGTTGGCTTGTTGGCTTGTTGGTTTGTTGGTTTTTTGGTTTGTTGGTTTGTTTTTTTGTTGGTTTGTTGGTTTGTTGGTTTGTTGGTTTGTTGGTTTGTTGGTTTGTTGGCTTGTTGGTTTGTTAGTTTGTTAGTTTGTTGGCTTGTTGGCTTGTTGGTTTGTTGGTTTTTTGGTATGTTGGTTTGTTTGTTTGTTGGTTTGTTGGTTTTTTGGTTTGTTGGTTTGTTGGTTTGTTGGTTTGTTGGTTTGTTCGTTTGATGGTTTGATGGTTTGTTGGTTTGTTGGTTTTTTGGTTTGTTGGTTTGTTGGTTTGTTGGTTTCTTGGTTTGTTGGTTTGTTGGTTTGTTGGTTCGTTGGTTTGTTAGTTTGTTGGCTTGTTGGTTTGTTGGCTTGTTGGTTTGTTGGTTTGTTGGTTTGTTGGCTTGTTGGTTTGTTGGTTTGTTGGCTTGTTGGCTTGTTGGTTTGTTGGTTTGTCCGTTTGTTGGCTTGTTGGTTTGTTGGTTTGTTGGCTTGTTGGTTTGTTAGTTTGTTGGTTTGTTGGCTTGTTGGTTTGTTGTTTTGTTGGCTTGTTGGTTACTTAGTTTGTTGGTTTGTTGGTTTGTTGGCTTGTTGGTTTGTTGGTTTGTTGATTTGTTGGTTTGTTGGTTTGTTGGTTTTTTGGTTTGTTGGTTTGTTTGTTTGTTGGCTTGTTGGCTTGTTGGCTTGTTGGCTTGTTGGTTTGTTGGTTTGTTGGTTTGTTGGTTTGTTAGTTTGTTGGCTTGTTGGTTTGTTGGCTTGTTGGTTTGTTGGTTTGTTGGTTTGTTGGCTTGTTGGTTTGTTGGTTTGTTGGCTTGTTGGCTTGTTGGTTTGTTGGTTTGTCCGTTTGTTGGCTTGTTGGTTTGTTGGTTTGTTGGCTTGTTGGTTTGTTAGTTTGTTGGTTTGTTGGCTTGTTGGTTTGTTGTTTTGTTGGCTTGTTGGTTACTTAGTTTGTTGGTTTGTTGGTTTGTTGGTTTGTTGGCTTGTTGGTTTGTTGGTTTGTTGATTTGTTGGTTTGTTGGTTTGTTGGTTTTTTGGTTTGTTGGTTTATTTGTTTGTTGGTTTGTTGGCTTGTTGGTTTGTTGGCTTGTTGGTTTGTTGGTTTGTTAGTTTGTTGGCTTGTTGGTTTGTTGGCTTGTTGGTTTGTTGGTTTGTTGGTTTTTTGGTTTGTTGGTTTGTTGGTTTGTTGGTTTCTTGGTTTGTTGGTTTGTTGATTTGTTGATTTGTTGGTTTGTTGGCATGTTGGTTTGTTGGTTTGTTGGTTTGTTGGCTTGTTGGTTTGTTGGTTTGTTGGCTTGTTGGCTTGTTGGTTTGTTGATTTGTCCGTTTGTTGGCTTGTTGGTTTGTTGGTTTGTTGGCTTGTTGGTTTGTTAGTTTGTTGGTTTGTTGGCTTGTTGGTTTGTTGTTTTGTTGGCTTGTTGGTTACTTAGTTTGTTGGTTTGTTGGCTTGTTGGTTTGTTGGTTTGTTGATTTGTTGGTTTGTTGGTTTGTTGGTTTGTTGGCTTGTTGGCTTGTTGGTTTGTTGGTTTGTTGGTTTGTTGGCTTGTTGGTTTGTTGGTTTGTTGGCTTGTTGGTTTGTTAGTTTGTTGGTTTGTTGGCTTGTTGGTTTGTTGTTTTGTTGGCTTGTTGGTTACTTAGTTTGTTGGTTTGTTGGTTTGTTGGCTTGTTGGTTTGTTGGTTTGTTGATTTGTTGGTTTGTTGGTTTGTTGGCTTGTTGGTTTGTTGGTTTGTTGGCTTGTTGGTTTGTTAGTTTGTTGGTTTGTTGGCTTGTTGGTTTGTTGTTTTGTTGGCTTGTTGGTTACTTAGTTTGTTGGTTTGTTGGTTTGTTGGCTTGTTGGTTTGTTGGTTTGTTGATTTGTTGGTTTGTTGGTTTGTTGGTTTTTTGGTTTGTTGGTTTGTTGGTTTGTTGGCTTGTTGGCTTGTTGGCTTGTTGGCTTGTTGGTTTGTTGGTTTGTTGGTTTGTTGGTTTGTTAGTTTGTTGGCTTGTTGGTTTGTTGGCTTGTTGGTTTGTTGGTTTGTTGGTTTGTTGGCTTGTTGGTTTGTTGGTTTGTTGGCTTGTTGGCTTGTTGGTTTGTTGGTTTGTCCGTTTGTTGGCTTGTTGGTTTGTTGGTTTGTTGGCTTGTTGGTTTGTTAGTTTGTTGGTTTGTTGGCTTGTTGGTTTGTTGTTTTGTTGGCTTGTTGGTTACTTAGTTTGTTGGTTTGTTGTTTTGTTGGCTTGTTGGTTTGTTGGTTTGTTGATTTGTTGGTTTGTTGGTTTGTTGGTTTTTTGGTTTGTTGGTTTATTTGTTTGTTGGTTTGTTGGCTTGTTGGTTTGTTGGCTTGTTGGTTTGTTGGTTTGTTAGTTTGTTGGCTTGTTGGTTTGTTGGCTTGTTGGTTTGTTGGTTTGTTGGTTTTTTGGTTTGTTGGTTTTTTGGTTTGTTGGTTTCTTGTTTTGTTGGTTTGTTGATTTGTTGATTTGTTGGTTTGTTGGCATGTTGGTTTGTTGGTTTGTTGGTTTGTTGGCTTGTTGGTTTGTTGGTTTGTTGGCTTGTTGGCTTGTTGGTTTGTTGGTTTGTCCGTTTGTTGGCTTGTTGGTTTGTTGGTTTGTTGGCTTGTTGGTTTGTTAGTTTGTTGGTTTGTTGGCTTGTTGGTTTGTTGTTTTGTTGGCTTGTTGGTTACTTAGTTTGTTGGTTTGTTGGTTTGTTGGCTTGTTGGTTTGTTGGTTTGTTGATTTGTTGGTTTGTTGGTTTGTTGGTTTTTTGGTTTGTTGGTTTATATGTTTGTTGGTTTGTTGGCTTGTTGGTTTCTTGGTTTGTTGGTTTGTTGATTTGTTGATTTGTTGGTTTGTTGGCATGTTGGTTTGTTGGTTTGTTGGTTTGTTGGCTTGTTGGTTTGTTGGTTTGTTGGCTTGTTGGCTTGTTGGCTTGTTGGCTTGTTAGTTTGTTGGTTTGTTGGTTTGTTGGTTTGTTAGTTTGTTTGCTTGTTGGTTTGTTGGCTTGTTGGTTTGTTGGTTTGTTGGTTTGTTGGCTTGTTGGTTTGTTGGTTTGTTGGCTTGTTGGCTTGTTGGTTTGTTGGTTTGTCCGTTTGTTGGCTTGTTGGTTTGTTGGTTTGTTGGCTTGTTGGTTTGTTAGTTTGTTGGTTTGTTGGCTTGTTGGTTTGTTGTTTTGTTGGCTTGTTGGTTTGTTGGTTTGTTGGCTTGTTGGTTTGTTGGTTTGTTGATTTGTTGGTTTGTTGGTTTGTTGGTTTTTTGGTTTGTTGGTTTGTTGGTTTGTTGGCTTGTTGGCTTGTTGGCTTGTTGGCTTGTTGGTTTGTTGGTTTGTTGGTTTGTTGGTTTGTTAGTTTGTTGGCTTGTTGGTTTATTGGCTTGTTGGTTTGTTGGTTTGTTGGTTTGTTGGCTTGTTGGTTTGTTGGTTTGTTGGCTTGTTGGCTTGTTGGTTTGTTGGTTTGTCCGTTTGTTGGCTTGTTGGTTTGTTGGTTTGTTGGCTTGTTGGTTTGTTAGTTTGTTGGTTTGTTGGCTTGTTGGTTTGTTGTTTTGTTGGCTTGTTGGTTACTTAGTTTGTTGGTTTGTTGGTTTGTTGGCTTGTTGGTTTGTTGATTTGTTGGTTTGTTGGTTTGTTGGTTATTTGGTTTGTTGGTTTGTTTGCTTGTTGGTTTTTTGGTTTGTTAGTTTATTTGTTTGTTAGTTTGTTGGTTTGTTGGTTTGTTGTTTTATTTGTTTGTTGGTTTGTTGGCTTGTTGGTTTGTTGGTTTGTTGGCTTGTTGGCTCGTTGGTTTGTTGGTTTGTTGGTTTGTTGGTTTGTTGGTTTGTTGGTTTGTTGGCTTGTTGGTTCGTTGGTTTGTTGGCTTGTTGGCTTGTTGGTTTGTTGGTTTGTTGGTTTGTTGGTTTGTTGGCTTGTTGGTTTGTTGGTTTGTTGGCTTGTTGGTTTGTTGGTTTGTTGGTTTGTTGGATTGTTGGCTTGTTGGTTTGTTGGTTTGTTGGCTTGTTGGTTTGTGGGGTTTGTTGGCTTGTTGGCTTGTTGCTTTGTTCGTTGATGGTTTGTTGGTTTGTTGGTATTTTGGTTTGTTGGTTTGTTGGTTTGTTGGCTTGTTGGTTTGTTGGTTTGTTGGTTTGTTGGCTTGTTGGTTTGTTAGTTTGTTAGTTTGTTGGCTTGTTGGCTTGTTGGTTTGTTGGTTTTTTGGTTTGTTGGTTTGTTTGTTTGTTGGTTTGTTGGTTTGTTGGTTTGTTGGTTTGTTGGTTTGTTGGTTTGTTCGTTTGATGGTTTGATGGTTTGTTGGTTTGTTGGTTTTTTGGTTTATTGGTTTGTTGGTTTGTTGGTTTCTTGGTTTGTTGGTTTGTTGATTTGTTGATTTGTTGGTTTGTTGGCATGTTGGTTTGTTGGTTTGTTGGTTTGTTGGCTTGTTGGTTTGCTGGTTTGTTGGCTTGTTGGCTTGTTGGCTTGTTGGCTTGTTGGTTTGTTGGTTTGTTGGTTTGTTGGTTTGTTAGTTTGTTGGCTTGTTGGTTTGTTGGCTTGTTGGTTTGTTGGTTTGTTGGTTTGTTGGCTTGTTGGTTTGTTGGTTTGTTGGCTTGTTGGTTTGTTGGTTTGTTGGCTTGTTGGTTTGTTAGTTTGTTGGTTTGTTGGCTTGTTGGTTTGTTGTTTTGTTGGCTTGTTGGTTACTTAGTTTGTTGGTTTGTTGGTTTGTTGGCTTGTTGGCTTGTTGGTTTGTTGGTTTGTTGATTTGTTGGTTTGTTGGTTTGTTGGTTTTTTGGTTTGTTGGTTTGTTGGTTTGTTGGCTTGTTGGCTTGTTGGCTTGTTGGCTTGTTGGTTTGTTGGTTTGTTGGTTTGTTGGTTTGTTAGTTTGTTGGCTTGTTGGTTTGTTGGCTTGTTGGTTTGTTGGTTTGTTGGTTTGTTGGCTTGTTGGTTTGTTGGTTTGTTGGTTTGTTGGCTTGTTGGTTTGTTGGTTTGTCCGTTTGTTGGCTTGTTGGTTTGTTGGTTTGTTGGTTTGTTGGCTTGTTGGTTTGTTAGTTTGTTAGTTTGTTGGCTTGTTGGCTTGTTGGTTTGTTGGTTTTTTGGTTTGTTGGTTTGTTTGTTTGTTGGTTTGTTGGTTTGTTGGTTTGTTGGTTTGTTGGTTTGTTGGTTTGTTGGTTTGTTCGTTTGATGGTTTGATGGTTTGTTGGTTTGTTGGTTTTTTGGTTTGTTGGTTTGTTGGTTTGTTGGTTTCTTGGTTTGTTGGTTTGTTGATTTGTTGATTTGTTGGTTTGTTGGCATGTTGGTTTGTTGGTTTGTTGGTTTGTTGGCTTGTTGGTTTGTTGGTTTGTTGGCTTGTTGGCTTGTTGGTTTGTTGGTTTGTTGGTTTGTTGGTTTGTTAGTTTGTTGGCTTGTTGGTTTGTTGGCTTGTTGGTTTGTTGGTTTGTTGGTTTGTTGGCTTGTTGGTTTGTTGGTTTGTTGGCTTGTTGGCTTGTTGGCTTGTTGGTTTGTTGGTTTGTCCGTTTGTTGGCTTGTTGGTTTGTTGGTTTGTTGGCTAGTTGGTTTGTTAGTTTGTTGGTTTGTTGGCTTGTTGGTTTGTTGTTTTGTTGGCTTGTTGGTTACTTAGTTTGTTGGTTTGTTGGTTTGTTGGCTTGTTGGTTTGTTGGTTTGTTGATTTGTTGGTTTGTTGGTTTGTTGGTTTTTTGGTTTGTTGGTTTGTTGGTTTGTTGGCTTGTTGGCTTGTTGGCTTGTTGGCTTGTTGGTTTGTTGGTTTGTTGGTTTGTTGGTTTGTTAGTTTGTTGGCTTGTTGGTTTGTTGGCTTGTTGGTTTGTTGGTTTGTTGGTTTGTTGGCTTGTTGGTTTGTTGGTTTGTTGGCTTGTTGGCTTGTTGGTTTGTTGGTTTGTCCGTTTGTTGGCTTGTTGGTTTGTTGGTTTGTTGGTTTGTTGGTTTGTTGGCTTGTTGGCTTGTTGGCTTGTTGGCTTGTTGGTTTGTTGGTTTGTTGGTTTGTTGGTTTGTTAGTTTGTTGGCTTGTTGGTTTGTTGGCTTGTTGGTTTGTTGGTTTGTTAGTTTGTTGGCTTGCTGGTTTGTTGGTTTGTTGGCTTGTTGGCTTGTTGGTTTGTTGGTTTGTCCGTTTGTTGGCTTGTTGGTTTGTTGGTTTGTTGGTTTGTTGGCTTGTTGGTTTGTTGGTTTGTTGGCTTGTTGACTTGTTGGCTTGTTGGCTTGTTGGTTTGTTGGTTTGTTGGTTTGTTGGTTTGTTAGTTTGTTGGCTTGTTGGTTTGTTGGCTTGTTGGTTTGTTGGTTTGTTGGTTTGTTGGCTTGTTGGTTTGTTGGTTTGTTGGCTTGTTGGCTTGTTGGTTTGTTGGTTTGTCCGTTTGTTGGCTTGTTGGTTTGTTGGTTTGTTGGCTTGTTGGTTTGTTAGTTTGTTGGTTTGTTGGCTTGTTGGTTTGTTGTTTTGTTGGCTTGTTGGTTACTTAGTTTGTTGGTTTGTTGGTTTGTTGGCTTGTTGGTTTGTTGGTTTGTTGATTTGTTGGTTTGTTGGTTTGTTGGTTTTTTGGTTTGTTGGTTTGTTGGTTTGTTGGCTTGTTGGCTTGTTGGTTTGTTGGTTTGTTGGTTTGTTGGTTTGTTGGTTTGTTCGTTTGATGGTTTGATGGTTTGTTGGTTTGTTGGCTTGTTGGTTTGTTGGTTTGTTGGCTTGTTGGTTTGTTAGTTTGTTGGTTTGTTGGCTTGTTGGCTTGTTGGTTTGTTGGCTTGTTGGCTTGTTGGTTTGCTGGTTTGTTGGCTTGTTGGCTTGTTGGCTTGTTGGCTTGTTGGTTTGTTGGTTTGTTGGTTTGTTGGTTTGTTAGTTTGTTGGCTTGTTGGTTTGTTGGCTTGTTGGTTTGTTGGTTTGTTGGTTTGTTGGCTTGTTGGTTTGTTGGTTTGTTGGCTTGTTGGCTTGTTGGTTTGTTGGTTTGTCCGTTTGTTGGCTTGTTGGTTTGTTGGTTTGTTGGCTTGTTGGTTTGTTAGTTTGTTGGTTTGTTGGCTTGTTGGTTTGTTGTTTTGTTGGCTTGTTGGTTACTTAGTTTGTTGGTTTGTTGGTTTGTTGGCTTGTTGGCTTGTTGGTTTGTTGGTTTGTTGATTTGTTGGTTTGTTGGTTTGTTGGTTTTTTGGTTTGTTGGTTTGTTGGTTTGTTGGCTTGTTGGCTTGTTGGCTTGTTGGCTTGTTGGTTTGTTGGTTTGTTGGTTTGTTGGTTTGTTAGTTTGTTGGCTTGTTGGTTTGTTGGCTTGTTGGTTTGTTGGTTTGTTGGTTTGTTGGCTTGTTGGTTTGTTGGTTTGTTGGTTTGTTGGCTTGTTGGTTTGTTGGTTTGTCCGTTTGTTGGCTTGTTGGTTTGTTGGTTTGTTGGTTTGTTGGCTTGTTGGTTTGTTAGTTTGTTAGTTTGTTGGCTTGTTGGTTTGTTGGTTTTTTGGTTTGTTGGTTTGTTTGTTTGTTGGTTTGTTGGTTTGTTGGTTTGTTGGTTTGTTGGTTTGTTGGTTTGTTGGTTTGTTCGTTTGATGGTTTGATGGTTTGTTGGTTTGTTGGTTTTTTGGTTTGTTGGTTTGTTGGTTTGTTGGTTTCTTGGTTTGTTGGTTTGTTGATTTGTTGATTTGTTGGTTTGTTGGCATGTTGGTTTGTTGGTTTGTTGGTTTGTTGGCTTGTTGGTTTGTTGGTTTGTTGGCTTGTTGGCTTGTTGGCTTGTTGGCTTGTTGGTTTGTTGGTTTGTTGGTTTGTTGGTTTGTTAGTTTGTTGGCTTGTTGGTTTGTTGGCTTGTTGGTTTGTTGGTTTGTTGGTTTGTTGGCTTGTTGGTTTGTTGGTTTGTTGGCTTGTTGGCTTGTTGGTTTGTTGGTTTGTCCGTTTGTTGGCTTGTTGGTTTGTTGGTTTGTTGGCTTGTTGGTTTGTTAGTTTGATGGTTTGTTGGCTTGTTGGTTTGTTGTTTTGTTGGCTTGTTGGTTACTTAGTTTGTTGGTTTGTTGGTTTGTTGGCTTGTTGGTTTGTTGGTTTGTTGATTTGTTGGTTTGTTGGTTTGTTGGTTTTTTGGTTTGTTGGTTTGTTGGTTTGTTGGTTTGTTGGCTTGTTGGCTTGTTGGCTTGTTGGCTTGTTGGTTTGTTGGTTTGTTGGTTTGTTGATTTGTTAGTTTGTTGGCTTGTTGGTTTGTTGGCTTGTTGGTTTGTTGGTTTGTTGGTTTGTTGGCTTGTTGGTTTGTTGGTTTGTTGGCTTGTTGGCTTGTTGGTTTGTTGGTTTGTCCGTTTGTTGGCTTGTTGGTTTGTTGGTTTGTTGGTTTGTTGGTTTGTTGGTTTGTTGGCTTGTTGGCTTGTTGGCTTGTTGGCTTGTTGGTTTGTTGGTTTGTTGGTTTGTTGGTTTGTTAGTTTGTTGGCTTGTTGGTTTGTTGGCTTGTTGGTTTGTTGGTTTGTTAGTTTGTTGGCTTGCTGGTTTGTTGGTTTGTTGGCTTGTTGGCTTGTTGGTTTGTTGGTTTGTCCGTTTGTTGGCTTGTTGGTTTGTTGGTTTGTTGGTTTGTTGGCTTGTTGGTTTGTTGGTTTGTTGGCTTGTTGACTTGTTGGCTTGTTGGCTTGTTGGTTTGTTGGTTTGTTGGTTTGTTGGTTTGTTAGTTTGTTGGCTTGTTGGTTTGTTGGCTTGTTGGTTTGTTGGTTTGTTGGTTTGTTGGCTTGTTGGTTTGTTGGTTTGTTGGCTTGTTGGCTTGTTGGTTTGTTGGTTTGTCCGTTTGTTGGCTTGTTGGTTTGTTGGTTTGTTGGCTTGTTGGTTTGTTAGTTTGTTGGTTTGTTGGCTTGTTGGTTTGTTGTTTTGTTGGCTTGTTGGTTACTTAGTTTGTTGGTTTGTTGGCTTGTTGGTTTGTTGGTTTGTTGATTTGTTGGTTTGTTGGTTTGTTGGTTTTTTGGTTTGTTGGTTTGTTGGTTTGTTGGCTTGTTGGCTTGTTGGTTTGTTGGTTTGTTGGTTTGTTGGTTTGTTGGTTTGTTCGTTTGATGGTTTGATGGTTTGTTGGTTTGTTGGCTTGTTGGTTTGTTGTTTTGTTGGCTTGTTGGTTACTTAGTTTGTTGGTTTGTTGGTTTGTTGGCTTGTTGGTTTGTTGGCTTGTTGGTTTGTTGGTTTGTTGGTTTGTTGGCTTGTTGGTTTGTTGGTTTGTTGGCTTGTTGGCTTGTTGGTTTGTTGGTTTGTCCGTTTGTTGGCTTGTTGGTTTGTTGGTTTGTTGGCTTGTTGGTTTGTTGGCTTGTTGGTTTGTTGTTTTGTTGGCTTGTTGGTTACTTAGTTTGTTGGTTTGTTGGTTTGTTGGCTTGTTGGTTTGTTGGTTTGTTGATTTGTTGGTTTGTTGGTTTGTTGGTTTGTTGGCTTGTTGGCTTGTTGGTTTGTTGGTTTGTTGGTTTGTTGGCTTGTTGGTTTGTTGGTTTGTTGGCTTGTTGGTTTGTTAGTTTGTTGGTTTGTTGGCTTGTTGGTTTGTTGTTTTGTTGGCTTGTTGGTTACTTAGTTTGTTGGTTTGTTGGTTTGTTGGCTTGTTGGTTTGTTGGTTTGTTGATTTGTTGGTTTGTTGGTTTGTTGGCTTGTTGGTTTGTTGGTTTGTTGGCTTGTTGGTTTGTTAGTTTGTTGGTTTGTTGGCTTGTTGGTTTGTTGTTTTGTTGGCTTGTTGGTTACTTAGTTTGTTGGTTTGTTGGTTTGTTGGCTTGTTGGTTTGTTGGTTTGTTGATTTGTTGGTTTGTTGGTTTGTTGGTTTTTTGGTTTGTTGGTTTGTTGGTTTGTTGGCTTGTTGGCTTGTTGGCTTGTTGGCTTGTTGGCTTGTTGGTTTGTTGGTTTGTTGGTTTGTTGGTTTGTTAGTTTGTTGGCTTGTTGGTTTGTTGGCTTGTTGGTTTGTTGGTTTGTTGGTTTGTTGGCTTGTTGGTTTGTTGGTTTGTTGGCTTGTTGGCTTGTTGGCTTGTTGGTTTGTTGGTTTGTCCGTTTGTTGGCTTGTTGGTTTGTTGGTTTGTTGGCTTGTTGGTTTGTTAGTTTGTTGGTTTGTTGGCTTGTTGGTTTGTTGTTTTGTTGGCTTGTTGGTTACTTAGTTTGTTGGTTTGTTGGTTTGTTGGCTTGTTGGTTTGTTGGCATGTTGGTTTGTTGGTTTGTTGGTTTGTTGGCTTGTTGGTTTGTTGGTTTGTTGGCTTGTTGGCTTGTTGGTTTGTTGGTTTGTCCGTTTGTTGGCTTGTTGGTTTGTTGGTTTGTTGGCTTGTTGGTTTGTTAGTTTGTTGGTTTGTTGGCTTGTTGGTTTGTTGTTTTGTTGGCTTGTTGGTTACTTAGTTTGTTGGTTTGTTGGTTTGTTGGCTTGTTGGTTTGTTGGTTTGTTGATTTGTTGGTTTGTTGGTTTGTTGGTTTTTTGGTTTGTTGGTTTATATGTTTGTTGGTTTGTTGGCTTGTTGGTTTCTTGGTTTGTTGGTTTGTTGATTTGTTGATTTGTTGGTTTGTTGGCATGTTGGTTTGTTGGTTTGTTGGTTTGTTGGCTTGTTGGTTTGTCGGTTTGTTGGCTTGTTGGCTTGTTGGCTTGTTGGCTTGTTAGTTTGTTGGTTTGTTGGTTTGTTGGTTTGTTAGTTTGTTTGCTTGTTGGTTTGTTGGCTTGTTGGTTTGTTGGTTTGTTGGTTTGTTGGCTTGTTGGTTTGTTGGTTTGTTGGCTTGTTGGCTTGTTGGTTTGTTGGTTTGTCCGTTTGATGGCTTGTTGGTTTGTTGGTTTGTTGGCTTGTTGGTTTGTTAGTTTGTTGGTTTGTTGGCTTGTTGGTTTGTTGTTTTGTTGGCTTGTTGGTTTGTTGGTTTGTTGGCTTGTTGGTTTGTTGGTTTGTTGATTTGTTGGTTTGTTGGTTTGTTGGTTTTTTGGTTTGTTGGTTTGTTGGTTTGTTGGCTTGTTGGCTTGTTGGCTTGTTGGCTTGTTGGCTTGTTGGTTTGTTGGTTTGTTGGTTTGTTGGTTTGTTAGTTTGTTGGCTTGTTGGTTTATTGGCTTGTTGGTTTGTTGGTTTGTTGGTTTGTTGGCTTGTTGGTTTGTTGGTTTGTTGGCTTGTTGGCTTGTTGGTTTGTTGGTTTGTCCGTTTGTTGGCTTGTTGGTTTGTTGGTTTGTTGGCTTGTTGGTTTGTTAGTTTGTTGGTTTGTTGGCTTGTTGGTTTGTTGTTTTGTTGGCTTGTTGGTTACTTAGTTTGTTGGTTTGTTGGTTTGTTGGCTTGTTGGTTTGTTGGTTTGTTGATTTGTTGGTTTGTTGGTTTGTTGGTTATTTGGTTTGTTGGTTTGTTTGCTTGTTGGTTTTTTGGTTTGTTAGTTTATTTGTTTGTTAGTTTGTTGGTTTGTTGGTTTGTTGGTTTGTTGGTTTGTTGGTTTATTGGTTTATTTGTTTGTTGGTTTGTTGGCTTGTTGGTTTGTTGGTTTGTTGGCTTGTTGGCTCGTTGGTTTGTTGGTTTGTTGGTTTGTTGGTTTGTTGGTTTGTTGGTTTGTTGGCTTGTTGGTTCGTTGGTTTGTTGGCTTGTTGGCTTGTTGGTTTGTTGGTTTGTTGGTTTGTTGGTTTGTTGGCTTGTTGGTTTGTTGGTTTGTTGGCTTGTTGGTTTGTTGGTTTGTTGGTTTGTTGGATTGTTGGCTTGTTGGTTTGTTGGTTTGTTGGCTTGTTGGCTTGTTGGTTTGTTGGTTTGTCCGTTTGTTGGCTTGTTGGTTTGTTGGTTTGTTGGCTTGTTGGTTTGTTGGCTTGTTGGTTTGTTGTTTTGTTGGCTTGTTGGTTACTTAGTTTGTTGGTTTGTTGGTTTGTTGGCTTGTTGGTTTGTTGGTTTGTTGATTTGTTGGTTTGTTGGTTTGTTGGTTTGTTGGCTTGTTGGCTTGTTGGTTTGTTGGTTTGTTGGTTTGTTGGCTTGTTGGTTTGTTGGTTTGTTGGCTTGTTGGTTTGTTAGTTTGTTGGTTTGTTGGCTTGTTGGTTTGTTGTTTTGTTGGCTTGTTGGTTACTTAGTTTGTTGGTTTGTTGGTTTGTTGGCTTGTTGGTTTGTTGGTTTGTTGATTTGTTGGTTTGTTGGTTTGTTGGCTTGTTGGTTTGTTGGTTTGTTGGCTTGTTGGTTTGTTAGTTTGTTGGTTTGTTGGCTTGTTGGTTTGTTGTTTTGTTGGCTTGTTGGTTACTTAGTTTGTTGGTTTGTTGGTTTGTTGGCTTGTTGGTTTGTTGGTTTGTTGATTTGTTGGTTTGTTGGTTTGTTGGTTTTTTGGTTTGTTGGTTTGTTGGTTTGTTGGCTTGTTGGCTTGTTGGCTTGTTGGCTTGTTGGCTTGTTGGTTTGTTGGTTTGTTGGTTTGTTGGTTTGTTAGTTTGTTGGCTTGTTGGTTTGTTGGCTTGTTGGTTTGTTGGTTTGTTGGTTTGTTGGCTTGTTGGTTTGTTGGTTTGTTGGCTTGTTGGCTTGTTGGCTTGTTGGTTTGTTGGTTTGTCCGTTTGTTGGCTTGTTGGTTTGTTGGTTTGTTGGCTTGTTGGTTTGTTAGTTTGTTGGTTTGTTGGCTTGTTGGTTTGTTGTTTTGTTGGCTTGTTGGTTACTTAGTTTGTTGGTTTGTTGGTTTGTTGGCTTGTTGGTTTGTTGGCATGTTGGTTTGTTGGTTTGTTGGTTTGTTGGCTTGTTGGTTTGTTGGTTTGTTGGCTTGTTGGCTTGTTGGTTTGTTGGTTTGTCCGTTTGTTGGCTTGTTGGTTTGTTGGTTTGTTGGCTTGTTGGTTTGTTAGTTTGTTGGTTTGTTGGCTTGTTGGTTTGTTGTTTTGTTGGCTTGTTGGTTACTTAGTTTGTTGGTTTGTTGGTTTGTTGGCTTGTTGGTTTGTTGGTTTGTTGATTTGTTGGTTTGTTGGTTTGTTGGTTTTTTGGTTTGTTGGTTTATATGTTTGTTGGTTTGTTGGCTTGTTGGTTTCTTGGTTTGTTGGTTTGTTGATTTGTTGATTTGTTGGTTTGTTGGCATGTTGGTTTGTTGGTTTGTTGGTTTGTTGGCTTGTTGGTTTGTCGGTTTGTTGGCTTGTTGGCTTGTTGGCTTGTTGGCTTGTTAGTTTGTTGGTTTGTTGGTTTGTTGGTTTGTTAGTTTGTTTGCTTGTTGGTTTGTTGGCTTGTTGGTTTGTTGGTTTGTTGGTTTGTTGGCTTGTTGGTTTGTTGGTTTGTTGGCTTGTTGGCTTGTTGGTTTGTTGGTTTGTCCGTTTGTTGGCTTGTTGGTTTGTTGGTTTGTTGGCTTGTTGGTTTGTTAGTTTGTTGGTTTGTTGGCTTGTTGGTTTGTTGTTTTGTTGGCTTGTTGGTTTGTTGGTTTGTTGGCTTGTTGGTTTGTTGGTTTGTTGATTTGTTGGTTTGTTGGTTTGTTGGTTTTTTGGTTTGTTGGTTTGTTGGTTTGTTGGCTTGTTGGCTTGTTGGCTTGTTGGCTTGTTGGCTTGTTGGTTTGTTGGTTTGTTGGTTTGTTGGTTTGTTAGTTTGTTGGCTTGTTGGTTTATTGGCTTGTTGGTTTGTTGGTTTGTTGGTTTGTTGGCTTGTTGGTTTGTTGGTTTGTTGGCTTGTTGGCTTGTTGGTTTGTTGGTTTGTCCGTTTGTTGGCTTGTTGGTTTGTTGGTTTGTTGGCTTGTTGGTTTGTTAGTTTGTTGGTTTGTTGGCTTGTTGGTTTGTTGTTTTGTTGGCTTGTTGGTTACTTAGTTTGTTGGTTTGTTGGTTTGTTGGCTTGTTGGTTTGTTGGTTTGTTGATTTGTTGGTTTGTTGGTTTGTTGGTTATTTGGTTTGTTGGTTTGTTTGCTTGTTGGTTTTTTGGTTTGTTAGTTTATTTGTTTGTTAGTTTGTTGGTTTGTTGGTTTGTTGGTTTGTTGGTTTGTTGGTTTATTGGTTTATTTGTTTGTTGGTTTGTTGGCTTGTTGGTTTGTTGGTTTGTTGGCTTGTTGGCTCGTTGGTTTGTTGGTTTGTTGGTTTGTTGGTTTGTTGGTTTGTTGGTTTGTTGGCTTGTTGGTTCGTTGGTTTGTTGGCTTGTTGGCTTGTTGGTTTGTTGGTTTGTTGGTTTGTTGGTTTGTTGGCTTGTTGGTTTGTTGGTTTGTTGGCTTGTTGGTTTGTTGGTTTGTTGGTTTGTTGGATTGTTGGCTTGTTGGTTTGTTGGTTTGTTGGCTTGTTGGTTTGTGGGGTTTGTTGGCTTGTTGGGTTGTTGTTTTGTTTGTTGATGGTTTGTTGGTTTGTTGGTATTTTGGTTTGTTGGTTTGTTGGCTTGTTGGTTTGTTAGTTTGTTAGTTTGTTGGCTTGTTGGCTTGTTGGTTTGTTGGTTTTTTGGTTTGTTGGTTTGTTTGTTTGTTGGTTTGTTGGTTTGTTGGTTTGTTGGTTTGTTGGTTTGTTGGTTTGTTCGTTTGATGGTTTGATGGTTTGTTGGTTTGTTGGTTTTTTGGTTTGTTGGTTTGTTGGTTTGTTGGTTTCTTGGTTTGTTGGTTTGTTGATTTGTTGATTTGTTGGTTTGTTGGCATGTTTGTTTGTTGGTTTGTTGGTTTGTTGGCTTGTTGGGTTGCTGGTTTGTTGGCTTGTTGGCTTGTTGGCTTGTTGGCTTGTTGGTTTGTTGGTTTGTTGGTTTGTTGGTTTGTTAGTTTGTTGGCTTGTTGGTTTGTTGGCTTGTTGGTTTGTTGGTTTGTTGGTTTGTTGGCTTGTTGGTTTGTTGGTTTGTTGGCTTGTTGGCTTGTTGGTTTGTTGGTTTGTCCGTTTGTTGGCTTGTTGGTTTGTTGGTTTGTTGGCTTGTTGGTTTGTTAGTTTGTTGGTTTGTTGGCTTGTTGGTTTGTTGTTTTGTTGGCTTGTTGGTTACTTAGTTTGTTGGTTTGTTGGTTTGTTGGTTTGTTGGCTTGTTGGCTTGTTGGTTTGTTGGTTTGTTGATTTGTTGGTTTGTTGGTTTGTTGGTTTTTTGGTTTGTTGGTTTGTTGGTTTGTTGGCTTGTTGGCTTGTTGGCTTGTTGGCTTGTTGGTTTGTTGGTTTGTTGGTTTGTTGGTTTGTTAGTTTGTTGGCTTGTTGGTTTGTTGGCTTGTTGGTTTGTTGGTTTGTTGGTTTGTTGGCTTGTTGGTTTGTTGGTTTGTTGGTTTGTTGGCTTGTTGGTTTGTTGGTTTGTCCGTTTGTTGGCTTGTTGGTTTGTTGGTTTGTTGGTTTGTTGGCTTGTTGGTTTGTTAGTTTGTTAGTTTGTTGGCTTGTTGGTTTGTTGGTTTTTTGGTTTGTTGGTTTGTTTGTTTGTTGGTTTGTTGGTTTGTTGGTTTGTTGGTTTGTTGGTTTGTTGGTTTGTTGGTTTGTTCGTTTGATGGTTTGATGGTTTGTTGGTTTGTTGGTTTTTTGGTTTGTTGGTTTGTTGGTTTGTTGGTTTCTTGGTTTGTTGGTTTGTTGATTTGTTGATTTGTTGGTTTGTTGGCATGTTGGTTTGTTGGTTTGTTGGTTTGTTGGCTTGTTGGTTTGTTGGTTTGTTGGCTTGTTGGCTTGTTGGCTTGTTGGCTTGTTGGTTTGTTGGTTTGTTGGTTTGTTGGTTTGTTGGTTTGTTAGTTTGTTGGCTTGTTGGTTTGTTGGCTTGTTGGTTTGTTGGTTTGTTGGTTTGTTGGCTTGTTGGTTTGTTGGTTTGTTGGCTTGTTGGCTTGTTGGTTTGTTGGTTTGTCCGTTTGTTGGCTTGTTGGTTTGTTGGTTTGTTGGCTTGTTGGTTTGTTAGTTTGTTGGTTTGTTGGCCTGTTGGTTTGTTGTTTTGTTGGCTTGTTGGTTACTTAGTTTGTTGGTTTGTTGGTTTGTTGGCTTGTTGGTTTGTTGGCTTGTTGGTTTGTTGGTTTGTTGGTTTGTTGGCTTGTTGGTTTGTTGGTTTGTTGGTTTGTTGGCTTGTTGGCTTGTTGGTTTGTTGGTTTGTCCGTTTGTTGGCTTGTTGGTTTGTTGGTTTGTTGGCTTGTTGGTTTGTTAGTTTGTTGGTTTGTTGGCTTGTTGGTTTGTTGTTTTGTTGGCTTGTTGGTTACTTAGTTTGTTGGTTTGTTGGTTTGTTGGCTTGTTGGTTTGTTGGTTTGTTGATTTGTTGGTTTGTTGGTTTGTTGGTTTTTTGGTTTGTTGGTTTGTTGGTTTGTTGGCTTGTTGGCTTGTTGGCTTGTTCGCTTGTTGGTTTGTTGGTTTGTTGGTTTGTTGGTTTGTTAGTTTGTTGGCTTGTTGGTTTGTTGGCTTGTTGGTTTGTTGGTTTGTTGGTTTGTTGGCTTGTTGGTTTGTTGGTTTGTTGGCTTGTTGGCTTGTTGGTTTGTTGGTTTGTCCGTTTGTTGGCTTGTTGGTTTGTTGGTTTGTTGGTTTGTTGGCTTGTTGGTTTGTTAGTTTGTTAGTTTGTTGGCTTGTTGGCTTGTTGGTTTGTTGGTTTTTTGGTTTGTTGGTTTGTTTGTTTGTTGGTTTGTTGGTTTGTTGGTTTGTTGGTTTGTTGGTTTGTTGGTTTATTGGTTTGTTCGTTTGATGGTTTGATGGTTTGTTGGTTTGTTGGTTTTTTGGTTTGTTGGTTTGTTGGTTTGTTGGTTTGTTGGTTTGTTGGTTTGTTTATTTGTTGATTTGTTGGTTTGTTGGCATGTTGGTTTGTTGGTTTGTTGGTTTGTTGGCTTGTTGGTTTGTTGGTTTGTTGGCTTGTTGGCTTGTTGGCTTGTTGGCTTGTTGGTTTGTTGGTTTGTTGGTTTGTTGGTTTGTTGGTTTGTTAGTTTGTTGGCTTGTTGGTTTGTTGGCTTGTTGGTTTGTTGGTTTGTTGGTTTGTTGGCTTGTTGGCTTGTTGGTATGTTGGCTTGTTGGCTTGTTGGTTTGTTGGTTTGTCCGTTTGTTGGCTTGTTGGTTTGTTGGTTTGTTGGCTTGTTGGTTTGTTAGTTTGTTGGTTTGTTGGCTTGTTGGTTTGTTGTTTTGTTGGCTTGTTGGTTACTTAGTTTGTTGGTTTGTTGGTTTGTTGGCTTGTTGGTTTGTTGGTTTGTTGATTTGTTGGTTTGTTGGTTTGTTGGTTTTTTGGTTTGTTGGTTTGTTGGTTTGTTGGTTTGTTGGCTTGTTGGCTTGTTGGCTTCTTGGTTTGTTGGCTTGTTGGTTTGTTGGTTTGTTGGTTTGTTGGTTTGTTGGCTTGTTGGTTTGTTGGTTTGTTGGCTTGTTGGCTTGTTGGTTTGTTGGTTTGTCCATTTGTTGGCTTGTTAGTTTGTTGGTTTGTTGGCTTGTTGGTTTGTTAGTTTGTTGGTTTGTTGGCTTGTTGGTTTGTTGTTTTGTTGGCTTGTTGGTTACTTAGTTTGTTGGTTTGTTGGTTTGTTGGCTTGTTGGTTTGTTGGTTTGTTGATTTGTTGGTTTGTTGGTTTGTTGGTTTGTTGGTTTGTTCGTTTGATGGTTTGATGGTTTGTTGGTTTGTTGGTTTTTTGGTTTGTTGGTTTGTTGATTTGTTGGTTTCTTGGTTTGTTGGTTTGTTGATTTGTTGATTTGTTGGTTTGTTGGCATGTTGGTTTGTTGGTTTGTTGGTTTGTTGGCTTGTTGGTTTGTTGGTTTGTTGGCTTGTTGGCTTGTTGGCTTGTTGGCTTGTTGGTTTGTTTTTTTGGTGGTTTGTTGGTTTGTTGGTTTGTTGGTTTGTTGGTTTGTTGGCTTGTTGGTTTGTTGATTTGTTGGCTTGTTGGTTTGTTGGTTTGTTGGTTTCTTGGTTTGTTAGTTTGTTGATTTGTTGATTTGTTGGTTTGTTGGCATGTTGGTTTGTTGGTTTGTTGGTTTGTTGGCTTGTTGGTTTGTTGGTTTGTTGGCTTGTTGGCTTGTTGGCTTGTTGGCTTGTTGGTTTGTTGGTTTGTTGGTTTGTTGGTTTGTTAGTTTGTTGGTTTGTTGGCTTGTTGGTTTGTTAGTTTTTTAGTTTGTTGGCTTGTTGGCTTGTTGGTTTGTTGGTTTTTTGGTTTGTTGGTTTGTTTGTTTGTTGGTTTGTTGGTTTGTTGGTTTGTTGGTTTGTTGGTTTGTTGGTTTGTTCGTTTGATGGTTTGATGGTTTGTTGGTTTGTTGGTTTGTTGGTTTTTTGGTTTGTTGGTTTGTTGGCATGTTGGTTTGTTGGTTTGTTGGTTTGTTGGCTTGTTGGTTTGTTGGTTTGTTGGCTTGTTGGCTTGTTGGCTTGTTGGCTTGTTGGTTTGTTGGTTTGTTGGTTTGTTGGTTTGTTAGTTTGTTGGCTTGTTGGTTTGTTGGCTTGTTGGTTTGTTGGTTTGTTGGTTTGTTGGCTTGTTGGTTTGTTGGTTTGTTGGCTTGTTGGCTTGTTGGTTTGTTGGTTTGTCCGTTTGTTGGCTTGTTGGTTTGTTGGTTTGTTGGCTTGTTGGTTTGTTAGTTTGTTGGTTTGTTGGCTTGTTGGTTTGTTGTTTTGTTGGCTTGTTGGTTACTTAGTTTGTTGGTTTGTTGGTTTGTTGGCTTGTTGGTTTGTTGGTTTGTTGATTTGTTGGTTTGTTGGTTTGTTGGTTTTTTGGTTTGTTGGTTTGTTGGTTTGTTGGCTTGTTGGCTTGTTGGCTTGTTGGCTTGTTGGTTTGTTGGTTTGTTGGTTTGTTGGTTTGTTAGTTTGTTGGCTTGTTGGTTTGTTGGCTTGTTGGTTTGTTGGTTTGTTGGTTTGTTGGCTTGTTGGTTTGTTGGTTTGTTGGCTTGTTGGCTTGTTGGTTTGTTGGTTTGTCCGTTTGTTGGCTTGTTGGTTTGTTGGTTTGTTGGTTTGTTGGCTTGTTGGTTTGTTAGTTTGTTAGTTTGTTGGCTTGTTGGCTTGTTGGTTTGTTGGTTTTTTGGTTTGTTGGTTTGTTTGTTTGTTGGTTTGTTGGTTTGTTGGTTTGTTGGTTTGTTCGTTTGATGGTTTGATGGTTTGTTGGTTTGTTGGTTTCTTGGTTTGTTGGTTTGTTGGTTTGTTGGTTTCTTGGTTTGTTGGTTTGTTGATTTGTTGATTTGTTGGTTTGTTGGCATGTTGGTTTGTTGGTTTGTTGGTTTGTTGGCTTGTTGGTTTGTTGGTTTGTTGGCTTGTTGGCTTGTTGGCTTGTTGGCTTGTTGGTTTGTTGGTTTGTTGGTTTGTTGGTTTGTTAGTTTGTTGGCTTGTTGGTTAGTTGGCTTGTTGGTTTTTTGGTTTGTTGGCTTGTTGGTTTGTTGGTTTGTTGGCTTGTTGGCTTGTTGGTTTGTTGGTTTGTCCGTTTGTTGGCTTGTTGGTTTGTTGGTTTGTTGGCTTGTTGGTTTGTTAGTTTGTTGGTTTGTTGGCTTGTTGGTTTGTTGTTTTGTTGGCTTGTTGGTTACTTAGTTTGTTGGTTTGTTGGTTTGTTGGCTTGTTGGTTTGTTGGTTTGTTGATTTGTTGGTTTGTTGGTTTGTTGGTTTTTTGGTTTGTTGGTTTGTTGGTTTGTTGGCTTGTTGGCTTGTTGGCTTGTTGGTTTGTTGGCTTGTTGGTTTGTTGGTTTGTTGGTTTGTTGGTTTGTTGGCTTGTTGGTTTGTTGGTTTGTTGGCTTGTTGGCTTGTTGGTTTGTTGGTTTGTCCATTTGTTGGCTTGTTAGTTTGTTGGTTTGTTGGCTTGTTGGTTTGTTAGTTTGTTGGTTTGTTGGCTTGTTGGTTTGTTGTTTTGTTGGCTTGTTGGTTACTTAGTTTGTTGGTTTGTTGGTTTGTTGGCTTGTTGGTTTGTTGGTTTGTTGATTTGTTGGTTTGTTGGTTTGTTGGTTTGTTGGTTTGTTCGTTTGATGGTTTGATGGTTTGTTGGTTTGTTGGTTTTTTGGTTTGTTGGTTTGTTGATTTGTTGGTTTCTTGGTTTGTTGGTTTGTTGATTTGTTGATTTGTTGGTTTGTTGGCATGTTGGTTTGTTGGTTTGTTGGTTTGTTGGCTTGTTGGTTTGTTGGTTTGTTGGCTTGTTGGCTTGTTGGCTTGTTGGCTTGTTGGTTTGTTTTTTTGTTGGTTTGTTGGTTTGTTGGTTTGTTGGTTTGTTGGTTTGTTGGCTTGTTGGTTTGTTGGTTTGTTGGCTTGTTGGTTTGTTGGTTTGTTGGTTTCTTGGTTTGTTAGTTTGTTGATTTGTTGATTTGTTGGTTTGTTGGCATGTTGGTTTGTTGGTTTGTTGGTTTGTTGGCTTGTTGGTTTGTTGGTTTGTTGGCTTGTTGGCTTGTTGGCTTGTTGGCTTGTTGGTTTGTTGGTTTGTTGGTTTGTTGGTTTGTTAGTTTTTTGGTTTGTTGGCTTGTTGGTTTGTTAGTTTTTTAGTTTGTTGGCTTGTTGGCTTGTTGGTTTGTTGGTTTTTTGGTTTGTTGGTTTGTTTGTTTGTTGGTTTGTTGGTTTGTTGGTTTGTTGGTTTGTTGGTTTGTTGGTTTGTTCGTTTGATGGTTTGATGGTTTGTTGGTTTGTTGGTTTGTTGGTTTTTTGGTTTGTTGGTTTGTTGGCATGTTGGTTTGTTGGTTTGTTGGTTTGTTGGCTTGTTGGTTTGTTGGTTTGTTGGCTTGTTGGCTTGTTGGCTTGTTGGCTTGTTGGTTTGTTGGTTTGTTGGTTTGTTGGTTTGTTAGTTTGTTGGCTTGTTGGTTTGTTGGCTTGTTGGTTTGTTGGTTTGTTGGTTTGTTGGTTTGTTGGCTTGTTGGTTTGTTGGTTTGTTGGCTTGTTGGCTTGTTGGTTTGTTGGTTTGTCCGTTTGTTGGCTTGTTGGTTTGTTGGTTTGTTGGCTTGTTGGTTTGTTAGTTTGTTGGTTTGTTGGCTTGTTGGTTTGTTGTTTTGTTGGCTTGTTGGTTACTTAGTTTGTTGGTTTGTTGGTTTGTTGGCTTGTTGGTTTGTTGGTTTGTTGATTTGTTGGTTTGTTGGTTTGTTGGTTTTTTGGTTTGTTGGTTTGTTGGTTTGTTGGCTTGTTGGCTTGTTGGCTTGTTGGCTTGTTGGTTTGTTGGTTTGTTGGTTTGTTGGTTTGTTAGTTTGTTGGCTTGTTGGTTTGTTGGCTTGTTGGTTTGTTGGTTTGTTGGTTTGTTGGCTTGTTGGTTTGTTGGTTTGTTGGCTTGTTGGCTTGTTGGTTTGTTGGTTTGTCCGTTTGTTGGCTTGTTGGTTTGTTGGTTTGTTGGTTTGTTGGCTTGTTGGTTTGTTAGTTTGTTAGTTTGTTGGCTTGTTGGCTTGTTGGTTTGTTGGTTTTTTGGTTTGTTGGTTTGTTTGTTTGTTGGTTTGTTGGTTTGTTGGTTTGTTGGTTTGTTGGTTTGTTGGTTTGTTCGTTTGATGGTTTGATGGTTTGTTGGTTTGTTGGTTTCTTGGTTTGTTGGTTTGTTGGTTTGTTGGTTTCTTGGTTTGTTGGTGTGTTGATTTGTTGATTTGTTGGTTTGTTGGCATGTTGGTTTGTTGGTTTGTTGGTTTGTTGGCTTGTTGGTTTGTTGGTTTGTTGGCTTGTTGGCTTGTTGGCTTGTTGGCTTGTTGGTTTGTTGGTTTGTTGGTTTGTTGGTTTGTTAGTTTGTTGGCTTGTTGGTTAGTTGGCTTGTTGGTTTTTTGGTTTGTTGGTTTGTTGGCTTGTTGGTTTGTTGGTTTGTTGGCTTGTTGGCTTGTTGGTTTGTTGGTTTGTCCGTTTGTTGGCTTGTTGGTTTGTTGGTTTGTTGGCTTGTTGGTTTGTTAGTTTGTTGGTTTGTTGGCTTGTTGGTTTGTTGTTTTGTTGGCTTGTTGGTTACTTAGTTTGTTGGTTTGTTGGTTTGTTGGCTTGTTGGTTTGTTGGTTTGTTGATTTGTTGGTTTGTTGGTTTGTTGGTTTTTTGGTTTGTTGGTTTGTTGGTTTGTTGGCTTGTTGGCTTGTTGGCTTGTTGGCTTGTTGGTTTGTTGGTTTGTTGGTTTGTTGGTTTGTTAGTTTGTTGGCTTGTTGGTTTGTTGGCTTGTTGGTTTGTTGGTTTGTTGGTTTGTTGGCTTGTTGGTTTGTTGGTTTGTTGGCTTGTTGGCTTGTTGGTTTGTTGGTTTGTCTGTTTGTTGGCTTGTTGGTTTGTTGGTTTGTTGGTTTGTTGGTTTGTTGGCTTGTTGGCTTGTTGGCTTGTTGGCTTGTTGGTTTGTTGGTTTGTTGGTTTGTTGGTTTGTTAGTTTGTTGGCTTGTTGGTTTGTTGGCTTGTTGGTTTGTTGGTTTGTTGGTTTGTTGGCTTGTTGGTTTGTTGGTTTGTTGGCTTGTTGGCTTGTTGGTTTGTTGGTTTGTCCGTTTGTGGGCTTGTTGGTTTGTTGGTTTGTTGGTTTGTTGGCTTGTTGGTTTGTTGGTTTGTTGGCTTGTTGGCTTGTTGGCTTGTTGGCTTGTTGGTTTGTTGGTTTGTTGGTTTGTTGGTTTGTTAGTTTGTTGGCTTGTTGGTTTGTTGGCTCTTTGGTTTGTTGGTTTGTTCGTTTGTTGGCTTGTTGGTTTGTTGGTTTGTTGGCTTGTTGGCTTGTTGGTTTGTTGGTTTGTCCGTTTGTTGGCTTGTTGGTTTGTTGGTTTGTTGGCTTGTTGGTTTGTTAGTTTGTTGGTTTGTTGGCTTGTTGGTTTGTTGTTTTGTTGGCTTGTTGGTTACTTAGTTTGTTGGTTTGTTGGTTTGTTGGCTTGTTGGTTTGTTGGTTTGTTGATTTGTTGGTTTGTTGGTTTGTTGGTTTTTTGGTTTGTTGGTTTGTTGGTTTGTTGGCTTGTTGGCTTTTTGGTTTGTTGGTTTGTTGGTTTGTTGGTTTGTTGGTTTGTCCGTTTGTTGGCTTGTTGGTTTGTTGGTTTGTTGGCTTGTTGGTTTGTTAGTTTGTTGGTTTGTTGGCTTGTTGGTTTGTTGTTTTGTTGGCTTGTTGGTTACTTAGTTTGTTGGTTTGTTGGTTTGTTGGCTTGTTGGTTTGTTGGTTTGTTGATTTGTTGGTTTGTTGGTTTGTTGGTTTTTTGGTTTGTTGGTTTGTTGGTTTGTTGGCTTGTTGGCTTTTTGGTTTGTTGGTTTGTTGGTTTGTTGGTTTGTTGGTTTGTTCGTTTGTTGGTTTGTTGGTTTGTTGGCTTGTTGGTTTGTTGGCTTGTTGGTTTGTTGGTTTGTTGGTTTGTTGGCTTGTTGGTTTGTTGGTTTGTTGGCTTGTTGGCTTGTTGGTTTGTTGGTTTGTCCGTTTGGTGGCTTGTTGGTTTGTTGGTTTGTTGGTTTGTTGGCTTGTTGGTTTGTTAGTTTGTTAGTTTGTTGGCTTGTTGGCTTGTTGGTTTGTTGGTTTTTTGGTTTGTTGGTTTGTTTGTTTGTTGGTTTGTTGGTTTGTTGGTTTGTTGGTTTGTTAGTTTGTTGGTTTGTTCGTTTGATGGTTTGATGGTTTGTTGGTTTGTTGGTTTTTTGGTTTGTTGGTTTGTTGGTTTGTTGGTTTCTTGGTTTGTTGGTTTGTTGATTTGTTGATTTGTTGGTTTGTTGGCATGTTGGTTTGTTGGTTTGTTGGTTTGTTGGCTTGTTGGTTTGTTGGTTTGTTGGCTTGTTGGCTTGTTGGCTTGTTGGCTTGTTGGTTTGTTGGTTTGTTGGTTTGTTGGTTTGTTAGTTTGTTGGCTTGTTGGTTTGTTGGCTTGTTGGTTTGTAGGTTTGTTGGTTTGTTGGCTTGTTGGTTTGTTGGTTTGTTGGCTTGTTGGCTTGTTGGTTTGTTGGTTTGTCCGTTTGTTGGCTTGTTGGTTTGTTGGTTTGTTGGCTTGTTGGTTTGTTAGTTTGTTGGTTTGTTGGCTTGTTGGTTTGTTGTTTTGTTGGCTTGTTGGTTTCTTAGTTTGTTGGTTTGTTGGTTTGTTGGCTTGTTGGTTTGTTGGTTTGTTGATTTGTTGGTTTGTTGGTTTGTTGGTTTTTTGGTTTGTTGGTTTGTTGGTTTGTTGGCTTGTTGGCTTGTTGGCTTGTTGGCTTGTTGGTTTGTTGGTTTGTTGGTTTGTTGGTTTGTTAGTTTGTTGGCTTGTTGGTTTGTTGGCTTGTTGGTTTGTTGGTTTGTTGGTTTGTTGGCTTGTTGGTTTGTTGGTTTGTTGGCTTGTTGGCTTGTTGGTTTGTTGGTTTGTCCGTTTGTTGGCTTGTTGGTTTGTTGGTTTGTTGGCTTGTTGGTTTGTTAGTTTGTTGGTTTATTGGCTTGTTGGTTTGTTGTTTTGTTGGCTTGTTGGTTACTTAGTTTGTTGGTTTGTTGGTTTGTTGGCTTGTTGGTTTGTTGGTTTGTTGATTTGTTGTTTTGTTGGTTTGTTGGTTTTTTGGTTTGTTGGTTTGTTGGCTTGTTGGTTTTTTGGTTTGTTAGTTTATTTGTTTGTTAGTTTGTTGGTTTGTTGGTTTGTTGGTTTGTTGGTTTGTTGGTTTATTTGTTTGTTGGTTTGTTGGCTTGTTGGTTTGTTGGTTTGTTGGCTTGTTGGCTCGTTGGTTTGTTGGTTTGTTGGTTTGTTGGTTTGTTGGTTTGTTGGTTTGTTGGCTTGTTGGTTCGTTGGTTTGTTGGCTTGTTGGCTTGTTGGTTTGTTGGTTTGTTGGTTTGTTGGTTTGTTGGCTTGTTGGTTTGTTGGTTTGTTGGCTTGTTGGTTTGTTGGTTTGTTGGTTTGTTGGATTGTTGGCTTTGTTGGCTTGTTGGTTTGTTGGTTTGTTGGCTTGTTGGCTTGTTGCTTTGTTCGTTTGATGGTTTGTTGGTTTGTTGGTTTGATGGTTTGTTGGTTTGTTGGTTTCTTGGTTTGTTGGTTTGTTGATTTGTTGATTTGTTGGTTTGTTGGCATGTTGGTTTGTTGGTTTGTTGGTTTGTTGGCTTGTTGGCTTGTTGGCTTGTTGGCTTGTTGGTTTGTTGGTTTGTTGGTTTGTTGGTTTGTTAGTTTGTTGGCTTGTTGGTTTGTTGGCTTGTTGGTTTGTTGGTTTGTTGGTTTGTTGGCTTGTTGGTTTGTTGGTTTGTTGGCTTGTTGGCTTGTTGGTTTGTTGGTTTGTCCGTTTGTTGGCTTGTTGGTTTGTTGGTTTGTTGGCTTGTTGGTTTGTTAGTTTGTTGGTTTGTTGGCTTGTTGGTTTGTTGTTTTGTTGGCTTGTTGGTTACTTAGTTTGTTGGTTTGTTGGTTTGTTCGCTTGTTGGTTTGTTGGTTTGTTGATTTGTTGGTTTGTTGGTTTGTTGGTTTTTTGGTTTGTTGGTTTATTGGTTTGTTGGCTTGTTGGCTTGTTGGCTTGTTGGCTTGTTGGTTTGTTGGTTTGTTGGTTTGTTGGTTTGTTGGTTTGTTAGTTTGTTGGCTTGTTGGTTTGTTGGCTTGTTGGTTTGTTGGTTTGTTGGTTTGTTGGCTTGTTGGTTTGTTGGTTTGTTGGCTTGTTGGCTTGTTGGTTTGTTGGTTTGTCCGTTTGTTGGCTTGTTGGTTTGTTGGTTTGTTGGCTTGTTGGTTTGTTAGTTTGTTGGTTTGTTGGCTTGTTGGTTTGTTGTTTTGTTGGCTTGTTGGTTACTTAGTTTGTTGGTTTGTTGGTTGTTGGCTTGTTGGTTTGTTGGTTTGTTGATTTGTTGGTTTGTTGGTTTGTTGTTTTTTTGGTTTGTTGGTTTATTTGTTTGTTGGTTTGTTGGCTTGTTGGTTTGTTGGCTTGTTGGTTTGTTGGTTTGTTGGTTTGTTGGTTTGTTGGTTTGTTGGTTTTTTGGTTTGTTGGTTTATTTGTTTGTTGGTTTGTTGGCTTGTTGGTTTGTTGGTTTGTTGGTTTGTTTGCTTGTTGGTTTGTTGGTTTGTTGACTTGTTGGCTTGTTGGTTTGTTGGTTTTTTGGTTTTTTGGTTTGTTGGTTTGTTGGTTTGTTGGTTTGTTGATTTGTTGGTTTATTTGTTTGTTGGTTTGTTGGCAAGTTGGTTTGTTGGTTTGTTGGTTTGTTGGCTTGTTGGTTTGTTGGTTTGTTGGCTTGTTGGCTTGTTGCTTTGTTGGTTTGTTGGTTTGTTGGCTTGTTGGCTTGTTGGTTTGTTAGTTTGTTGGCTTTTTGGTTACTTGGTTTGTTGGTTTGTTGGCTTGTTGGTTTGTTGGCTTGTTGGTTTGTTGGTTTATTGGTTTGTTGGTTTGTTGGCTTGTTGGCTTGTTGGTTTGTTGGTTTGTTGGTTTGTTGGTTTGTTGGTTTGTTGGTTTGTTGGTTTGTTGGTTTGTTGGTTTGTTGGTTTGTTGGTTTGTTGGTTTGTTGGCTTGTTGGTTTGTTGGTTTGTTGGCTTGTTGGCTTGCTGGTTTAATGGTTTGTTGGCTTGTTGGTTTGTTGGTTTGTTGGTTTGTTGGCTTGTTGGCTTGTTGGTTTGTTGGTTTGTTGGCTTGTTGGTTTGTTGGTTTGTTGGCTTGTTGGCTTGTAGCTTTGTTGGTTTGTTGGTTTGTTGGCTTATTGGCTTGTTGGTTTGTTAGTTTGTTGGCTTTGTGGTTACTTGGTTTGTTGGTTTGTTGCTTTGTTGGCTTGTTGGTTTGTTGGTTTGTTGGCTTGTTGGTTTGTTGGTTTGTTGGCTTGTTGGTTTGTTGGTTTGTTGGTTTGTTGGATTGTTGGCTTGTTGGTTTGTTGGTTTGTTGGTTTATTTGTTTGTTGGCTTGTTGGTTTGTTGGTTTGTTGGCTTGTTGGCTCGTTGGTTTGATGGTTTGTGGGTTTGTTGGTTTGTTGGTTTGTTGGTTTGTTGGTTTGTTGGTTTGTTGGTTTGTTGGTTTGTTGGCTTGTTGGTTCGTTGGCTTGTTGGTTCGTTGGTTTGTTGGTTTGTTGGTTTGTTGGTTTGTTGGTTTGTTGGTTTGTTGTTTTTTTGGTTTGTTGGTTTATTTGTTTGTTGGTTTGGTGACTTGTTGGCTTGTTGGTTTGTTGGTTTGTTGGTTTTTTGGTTTGTTGGTTTGTTGGTTTGTTGGTTTGTTGGTTTGTTGGTTTACTTATTTGTTGGTTTGTTGGTTTGTTGGCTTGTTGGTTTGTTGGTTTGTTGGCTTGTTGGCTTGTTGCTTTGTTGGTTTTTTGGTTTGTTGGCTTGTTGGCTTGTTGGTTTGTTAGTTTCTTGGCTTTTTGGTTACTTGGTTTGTTGGTTTGTTGGCTTGTTGGTTTGTTGGCTTGTTGGTTTGTTGGTTTGTTGGTTTGTTGGCTTGTTGGTTTTTTGGTTTGTTGATTTATTTGTTTGTTAGTTTGTTGGTTTGTTGGTTTGTTTGTTTGTTGGTTTGTTGGTTTTTTTGTTTGTTGGTTTGTTGGCTTGTTGGTTTGTTGGTTTGTTGGCTTGTTGGCTTGTTGGTTTGTTAGTTTGTTGGCTTGTTGGCTTGTTGGCTTGTTGGTTTGTTGGTTTGTTGGTTTGTTGGTTTTTCGGTTTGTTGGTTTGTTGATTTGTTGGCTTGTTTGCTTGTTGGTTTGTTGGTTTGCTGGCTTGTTGGCTTGTTGGTTTGTTAGTTTTTTGATTTGTTGGCTTGTTGGCTTGTTGGTTTGTTGGTTTTTTGGTTTGTTGGTTTGTTGGTTTGTTGGTTTGTTGGTTTGTTGGTTTGTTGGTTTGTTGGTTTGTTGGTTTGTTGGTTTGTTCGTTTGATGGTTTGTTGGTTTGTTGGTTTTTTGGTTTGTTGGTTTGGTGGTTTGTTGGTTTCTTGGTTTGTTGGTTTGCTGATTTGTTGATTTGTTGATTTGTTGGCATGTTGGTTTGTTGGTTTGTTGGCTTGTTGGTTTGTTGGTTTGTTGGCTTGTTGGCTTGTTGCTTTGTTGGTTTGTTGGTTTGTTGGCTTGTTGACTTGTTGGTTTGTTAGTTTGTTGGCTTTTTGGTTACTTGGTTTGTTGGTTTGTTGGTTTGTTGGTTTGTTGGTTTGTTGGTTTGTTGGTTTGTTGGATTGTTGGCTTGTTGCTTTGTTGGTTTGTTGGTTTGTTGGCTTGTTGGCTTGTTGGTTTGTTAGTTTGTTGGCTTTGTGGTTACTTGGTTTGTTGGTTTGTTGCTTTGTTGGCTTGTTGGATTGTTGGTTTGTTGGCTTGTTGGTTTGTTGGTTTGTTGGCTTGTTGGTTTGTTGGTTTGTTGGTTTGTTGGATTGTTGGCTTGTTGGTTTGTTGGTTTGTTGGTTTATTTGTTTGTTGGCTTGTTGGTTTGTTGGTTTGTTGGCTTGTTGGCTCGTTGGTTTGATGGTTTGTTGGATTGTTGGTTTGTTGGTTTGTTGGTTTGTTGGTTTGTTGGTTTGTTGGTTTGTTGGTTTGTTGGTTTGTTGGCTTGTTGGTTCGTTGGCTTGTTGGTTCGTTGGTTTGTTGGTTTGTTGGTTTGTTGGTTTGTTGGTTTGTTGTTTTTTTGGTTTGTTGGTTTATTTGTTTGTTGGTTTGGTGGCTTGTTGGCTTGTTGGTTTGTTGGTTTGTTGGTTTTTTGGTTTGTTGGTTTGTTGGTTTGTTGGTTTGTTGGTTTGTTGGTTTACTTGTTTGTTGGTTTGTTGGTTTGTTGGCTTGTTGGTTTGTTGGTTTGTTGGCTTGTTGGCTTGTTGCTTTGTTGGTTTTTTGGTTTGTTGGCTTGTTGGCTTGTTGGTTTGTTAGTTTGTTGGCTTTTTGGTTACTTGGTTTGTTGGTTTGTTGGCTTGTTGGTTTGTTGGCTTGTTGGTTTGTTGGTTTGTTGGTTTGTTGGCTTGTTGGTTTTTTGGTTTGTTGATTTATTTGTTTGTTAGTTTGTTGGTTTGTTGGTTTGTTTGTTTGTTGGTTTGTTGGTTTTTTTGTTTGTTGGTTTGTTGGCTTGTTGGTTTGTTGGTTTGTTGGCTTGTTGGCTTGTTGGTTTGTTAATTTGTTGGCTTGTTGGCTTGTTGGTTTGTTGGTTTGTTGGTTTGTTGGTTTTTTGGTTTGTTGGTTTGTTGATTTGTTGGCTTGTTGGCTTGTTGGTTTGTTGGTTTGTTGGCTTCTTGGCTTGTTGGTTTGTTAGTTTGTTGGTTTGTTGGCTTGTTGGCTTGTTGGTTTGTTGGTTTGTTGGTTTGTTGGTTTGTTCGTTTTATGGTTTGTTGGTTTGTTGGTTTTTTGGTTTGTTGGTTTGGTGGTTTGTTGGTTTCTTGGTTTGTTGGTTTGCTGATTTGTTGATTTGTTGATTTGTTGGCATGTTGGTTTGTTGGTTTGTTGGTTTGTTGGCTTGTTGGTTTGTTGGTTTGTTGGCTTGTTGGCTTGTTGCTTTGTTGGTTTGTTGGTTTGTTGGCTTGTTGACTTGTTGGTTTGTTAGTTTGTTGGCTTTTTGGTTACTTGGTTTGTTGGTTTGTTGGTTTGTTGGTTTGTTGGTTTGTTGGTTTGTTGGATTGTTGGATTGTTGGTTTGTTGGTTTGTTGGGTTGTTGGCTTGTTGGTTTGTTGGTTTGTTGGCTTGTTGGCTTGTTGGTTTGTTGGTTTGTTGGCTTATTGGTTTGTTGGTTTGTTGGCTTGCTGGCTTGTTGCTTTGTTGGTTTGTTGGTTTGTTGGCTTGTTTGCTTGTTGGTTTGTTAGTTTGTTGGCTTTTTGGTTACTTGGTTTGTTGGTTTGTTGGTTTGTTGGCTTGTTGGTTTGTTGGCTTGTTGGTTTGTTGGTTTGTTGGTTCGTTGGCTTGTTGGCTTGTTGGTTTGTTGGATTGTTGGTTTGTTGGTTAGTGGGTTTCTTGGTTTGTTGGTTTGCTGATTTGTTGATTTGTTGACTTGTTGGCATGTTGGTTTGTTGGTTTGTTGGTTTGTTGGCTTGTTGGTTTGTTGGTTTGTTGGCTTGTTGGCTTGTTGCTTTGTTGGTTTGTTGGTTTGTTGGCTTGTTGACTTGTTGGTTTGTTAGTTTGTTGGCTTTTTGGTTACTTGGTTTGTTGGTTTGTTGGTTTGTTGGTTTGTTGGTTTGTTGGTTTGTTGGTTTGTTGGTTTGTTGGTTTGTTGGTTTGTTGGCTTGTTGGTTTGTTGGTTTGTTGGGTTGTTGGCTTGTTGGTTTGTTGGTTTGTTGGTTTGTTGGCTTGTTGGCTTGTTGGTTTGTTGGTTTGTTGGCTTGTTGGTTTGTTGGTTTGTTGGCTTGCTGGCTTGTTACTTTGTTGGTTTGTTGGTTTGTTGGCTTGTTTGCTTGTTGGTTTGTTAGTTTGTTGGCTTTTTGGTTACTTGGTTTGTTGGTTTGTTGGTTTGTTGGCTTGTTGGTTTGTTGGCTTGTTGGTTTGTTGGTTTGTTGGTTCGTTGGCTTGTTGGCTTGTTGGTTTGTTGGATTGTTGGTTTGTTGGTTTGTGGGTTTCTTGGTTTGTTGGTTTGCTGATTTGTTGATTTGTTGACTTGTTGGCATGTTGGTTTGTTGGTTTGTTGGTTTGTTGGCTTGTTGGTTTGTTGGTTTGTTGGCTTGTTGGCTTGTTGCTTTGTTGGTTTGTTGGTTTGTTGGCTTGTTGACTTGTTGGTTTGTTAGTTTGTTGGCTTTTTGGTTACTTGGTTTGTTGGTTTGTTGGTTTGTTGGTTTGTTGGTTTGTTGGTTTGTTGGTTTGTTGGTTTGTTGGTTTGTTGGCTTGTTGGCTTGTTGGTTTGTTGGTTTGTTGGCTTGTTGGTTTGTTGGTTTGTTGGCTTGCTGGCTTGTTACTTTGTTGGTTTGTTGGTTTGTTGGCTTGTTTGCTTGTTGGTTTGTTAGTTTGTTGGCTTTTTGGTTACTTGGTTTGTTGGTTTGTTGGTTTGTTGGCTTGTTGGTTTGTTGGCTTGTTGGTTTGTTGGTTTGTTGGTTCGTTGGCTTGTTGGCTTGTTGGTTTGTTGGATTGTTGGTTTGTTGGTTTGTTGGTTTGTTGGGTTTTTGGTTTGTTGGTTTGTTGGTTTGTTGGCTTGTTGGTTTGTTGGTTTGTTGGCTTGTTGGCTTGTTGAGTTGTTGGTTTGTTGGCTTGTTGGTTACTTAGTTTGTTGGTTTGTTGGTTTGTTGGCTTGTTGGTTTGTTGGGTTGTTGGCTTGTTGGCTTGTTGGTTTGTTGGTTTGTTGGTTTGTTGGTTTTTTGATTTATTGGTTTGTTGGCTTGTTGGTTTGTTGGTTTGTTGGTTTGTTGGTTTGTTGGCTTGTTGGTTTGTTGGTTTGTTGGCTTGTTGGTTTGTTGGTTTGTTGGCTTGTTGGCTTTTTGGTTACTTGGTTTGTTGGTTTGTTGGCTTGTTGGCTTGTTGCTTTGTTGGTTTGTTGGTTTGTTGGCTTGTTGACTTGTTGGTTTGTTAGTTTGTTGGCTTTTTGGTTACTTGGTTTGTTGGTTTGTTGGTTTGTTGGCTTGTTGGTTTGTTGGATTGTTGGTTTGTTGGTTTGTTGGTTTGTTGGCTTGTTGGTTTGTTGGTTTGGTGGCTTGTTGGCTTGTTGGTTTGTTGGTTCGTTGGATTGTTGGTTTGTTGGCTTGTTGGTTTGTTGATTTGTTAGCTTGTTGGTTTGTTGGTTTGTTGGTTTGTTGGCTTGTTGGCTTGTTGGTTTGTTGGTTTGTTGCCTTGTTGGTTTGTTGGTTTCTTGGCTTGTTGGCTTGTTGCTTTGTTGGTTTGTTGGTTTGTTGGCTTGTTGGCTTGTTGGTTTGTTAGTTTGTTGGCTTTTGGCTTACTTGGTTTGTTGGTTTGTTGGTTTGTTGGCTTGTTGGTTTGTTGGCTTGTTGGTTTGTTGGTTTGTTGGTTTGTTGGCTTGTTAGCTTGTTGGTTTGTTGGTTTGTTGGTTTGTTGGTTTGTTGGTTTGTTGGTTTTTTGGTTTGTTTGTTTGTTGGTTTGTTGGCTTGTTGGTTTTTGTTGGTTTGTTGGCTTGTTGGCTTGTTGGTGTGTTGGCTTGTTGGCTTGTTGGTTACTTAGTTTGTTGGTTTGTTGGTTTGTTGGTTTGTTGCTTTGTTGGTTTGTTGGTTTGTTGGTTTGTTTGCTTGTTGGCTTGTTGGTTTGTTGGTTAGTTCGTTTGTTGGTTTATTAGTTTGTTGGTTTGTTGGCTTGTTGGCTTGTTGGTTTGTTGGTTTTTTGGTTTGTTGGTTTGTTGATTTGTTGGTTTGTTGGTTTGTTGGTTTATTTGTTTGTTGGTTTGTTGGCTTGTTGGTTTGTTGGTTTTCTTGGTTTGTTGGCTTGTTGGTTTGTTGGCTTGTTGGCTTGTTGGTTTGTTGGTTTTTTGGTTTGTTGGTTTGTTGGTTTGTTGGTTTGTTGGTTTGTTGGTTTGTTGGTTTATTTATTTGTTGGTTTGTTGGCTTGTTGGTCTGTATGTTTGTTGGTTTGTTGGCTTGTTGGCTTGTTGGTTTGTTGGTTTGTTGGCTTGTTGGTTTGTTAGTTTGTTGGTTTGTTGGCTTATTGGTTTGTTGGTTTGTTGGATTGTTGGTTACTTAGTTTGTTGGTTTGTTGGTTTGTTGGTTTGTTGGCTTGTTGGCTTGTTGGTTTGTTGGTTTGTTGGTTTGTTGGTTTGTTGGTTTGTTGGTTTTCTGGTTTGTTGGTTTATTTGTTTGTTGGTTTGTTGGCTTGTTGGTTTGTTGGTTTGTTGGTTTGTTTGCTTGCTGGTTTGTTGGTTTGTTGGCTTGTTGGCTTGTTGGTTTTTTGGTTTGTTGGCTTGTTGGCTTGTTGGTTTGTTGGTTTGTTGGTTTTTTGGTTTGTTGATTTGTTGGTTTGTTGGTTTGTTGGTTTGTTGGTTTGTTGGTTTGTTGGTTTGTTGGTTTATTTGTTTGTTGGTTTGTTGGCTTGTAGGTTTGTTGGTTTGTTGGTTTGTTGGCTTGTTGGTTTGTTGGTTTGTTGGCTTGTTGGCTTGTTGCTTTGTTGGTTTGTTTTTTTGTTGGCTTGTTGGCTTGTTGGTTTGTAAGTTTGTTGGCTTTTTGGTTACTTGTTTTGTTGGTTTGTCGGCTTGTTGGTTTGTTGGCTTGTTGGTTTGTTGGTTTGTTAGTTTGTTGGCTTGTTGGCTTGTTGGTTTGTTGGTTTGTTGGTTTGTTGGTTTGTTGGTTTGTTGGTTTGTTGGTTTGTTAATTTGTTTGCTTGTTGGTTTGTTGGTTTGTTGATTTGTTGGCTTGTTGGCTTGTTGGTTTGTTGGTTTGTTGGCTTGTTGGTTTGTTGGTTTGTTGGTTCGTTGGCTTGTTGGCTTGTTGGTTTGTTGGATTGTTGGTTTGTTGGTTTGTTGGTTTCTTGGTTTGTTGGTTTGCTGATTTGTTGATTTGTTGATTTGTTGGCATGTTGGTTTGTTGGTTTGTTGGTTTGTTGGCTTGTTGGTTTGTTGGTTTGTTGGCTTGTTGGCTTGTTGCTTTGTTGGTTTGTTGGTTTGTTGGCTTGTTGACTTGTTGGTTTGTTAGTTTGTTGGCTTTTTGGTTACTTGGTTTGTTGGTTTGTTGGTTTGTTGGTTTGTTGGTTTGTTGGTTTGTTGGTTTGTTGGTTTGTTGGTTTGTTGGCTTGTTGGTTTGTTGGTTTGTTGGGTTGTTGGCTTGTTGGTTTGTTGGTTTGTTGGTTTGTTGGCTTGTTGGCTTGTTGGTTTGTTGGTTTGTTGGCTTGTTGGTTTGTTGGTTTGTTGGCTTGCTGGCTTGTTACTTTGTTGGTTTGTTGGTTTGTTGGCTTGTTTGCTTGTTGGTTTGTTAGTTTGTTGGCTTTTTGGTTACTTGGTTTGTTGGTTTGTTGGTTTGTTGGCTTGTTGGTTTGTTGGCTTGTTGGTTTGTTGGTTTGTTGGTTCGTTGGCTTGTTGGCTTGTTGGTTTGTTGGATTGTTGGTTTGTTGGTTTGTTGGTTTGTTGGGTTTTTGGTTTGTTGGTTTGTTGGTTTGTTGGCTTGTTGGTTTGTTGGTTTGTTGGCTTGTTGGCTTGTTGAGTTGTTGGTTTGTTGGCTTGTTGGTTACTTAGTTTGTTGGTTTGTTGGTTTGTTGGCTTGTTGGTTTGTTGGGTTGTTGGCTTGTTGGCTTGTTGGTTTGTTGGTTTGTTGGTTTGTTGGTTTTTTGATTTATTGGTTTGTTGGCTTGTTGGTTTGTTGGTTTGTTGGTTTGTTGGTTTGTTGGCTTGTTGGTTTGTTGGTTTGTTGGCTTGTTGGTTTGTTGGTTTGTTGGCTTGTTGGCTTTTTGGTTACTTGGTTTGTTGGTTTGTTGGCTTGTTGGCTTGTTGCTTTGTTGGTTTGTTGGTTTGTTGGCTTGTTGACTTGTTGGTTTGTTAGTTTGTTGACTTTTTGGTTACTTGGTTTGTTGGTTTGTTGGTTTGTTGGCTTGTTGGTTTGTTGGATTGTTGGTTTGTTGGTTTGTTGGTTTGTTGGCTTGTTGGTTTGTTGGTTTGGTGGCTTGTTGGCTTGTTGGTTTGTTGGTTCGTTGGATTGTTGGTTTGTTGGCTTGTTGGTTTGTTGATTTGTTAGCTTGTTGGTTTGTTGGTTTGTTGGTTTGTTGGCTTGTTGGCTTGTTGGTTTGTTGGTTTGTTGCCTTGTTGGTTTGTTGGTTTCTTGGCTTGTTGGCTTGTTGCTTTGTTGGTTTGTTGGTTTGTTGGCTTGTTGGCTTGTTGGTTTGTTAGTTTGTTGGCTTTTGGCTTACTTGGTTTGTTGGTTTGTTGGTTTGTTGGCTTGTTGGTTTGTTGGCTTGTTGGTTTGTTGGTTTGTTGGTTTGTTGGCTTGTTAGCTTGTTGGTTTGTTGGTTTGTTGGTTTGTTGGTTTGTTGGTTTGTTGGTTTTTTGGTTTGTTTGTTTGTTGGTTTGTTGGCTTGTTGGTTTTTGTTGGTTTGTTGGCTTGTTGGCTTGTTGGTGTGTTGGTTTGTTGGCTTGTTGGTTACTTAGTTTGTTGGTTTGTTGGTTTGTTGGTTTGTTGCTTTGTTGGTTTGTTGGTTTGTTGGTTTGTTTGCTTGTTGGCTTGTTGGTTTGTTGGTTAGTTCGTTTGTTGGTTTATTAGTTTGTTGGTTTGTTGGCTTGTTGGCTTGTTGGTTTGTTGGTTTTTTGGTTTGTTGGTTTGTTGATTTGTTGGTTTGTTGGTTTGTTGGTTTATTTGTTTGTTGGTTTGTTGGCTTGTTGGTTTGTTGGTTTGTTGGTTTGTTGGCTTGTTGGTTTGTTGGCTTGTTGGCTTGTTGGTTTGTTGGTTTTTTGGTTTGTTGGTTTGTTGGTTTGTTGGTTTGTTGGTTTGTTGGTTTGTTGGTTTATTTATTTGTTGGTTTGTTGGCTTGTTGGTCTGTATGTTTGTTGGTTTGTTGGCTTGTTTGCTTGTTGGTTTGTTGGTTTGTTGGCTTGTTGGTTTGTTAGTTTGTTGGTTTGTTGGCTTATTGGTTTGTTGGTTTGTTGGATTGTTGGTTACTTAGTTTGTTGGTTTGTTGGTTTGTTGGTTTGTTGGCTTGTTGGCTTGTTGGTTTGTTGGTTTGTTGGTTTGTTGGTTTGTTGGTTTGTTGGTTTTCTGGTTTGTTGGTTTATTTGTTTGTTGGTTTGTTGGCTTGTTGGTTTGTTGGTTTGTTGGTTTGTTTGCTTGTTGGTTTGTTGGTTTGTTGGCTTGTTGGCTTGTTGGTTTTTTGGTTTGTTGGCTTGTTGGCTTGTTGGTTTGTTGGTTTGTTGGTTTTTTGGTTTGTTGATTTGTTGGTTTGTTGGTTTGTTGGTTTGTTGGTTTGTTGGTTTGTTGGTTTGTTGGTTTATTTGTTTGTTGGTTTGTTGGCTTGTTGGTTTGTTGGTTTGTTGGTTTGTTGGCTTGTTGGTTTGTTGGTTTGTTGGCTTGTTGGCTTGTTGCTTTGTTGGTTTGTTTTTTTGTTGGCTTGTTGGCTTGTTGGTTTGTAAGTTTGTTGGCTTTTTGGTTACTTGTTTTGTTGGTTTGTTGGTTTGTCGGCTTGTTGGTTTGTTGGCTTGTTGGTTTGTTGGTTTGTTAGTTTGTTGGCTTGTTGGCTTGTTGGTTTGTTGGTTAGTTGGTTTGTTGGTTTGTTGGTTTGTTGGTTTGTTGGTTTGTTAATTTGTTTGCTTGTTGGTTTGTTGGTTTGTTGATTTGTTGGCTTGTTGGCTTGTTGGTTTGTTGGTTTGTTGGCTTGTTGGTTTGTTGGTTTGTTGGTTTGTTGGCTTGTTGGCTTGTTGGTTTGTTGGTTTGTTGGCTTGTTGGTTTGTTGGTTTGTTGGCTTGTTGGCTTGTTGCTTTGTTGGTTTGTTGGTTTGTTGGCTTGTTGGCTTGTTGGTTTGTTAGTTTGTTGGCTTTTTGGTTACTTGGTTTGTTTGTTTGTTGGTTTGTTGGCTTGTTGGTTTGTTGGCTTGTTGGTTTGTTGGTTTGTTGGCTTGTTGGTTTTTTGGTTTGTTGGTTTATTTGTTTGTTAGTTTGTTGGTTTGTTGGTTTGTTGGTTTGTTGGTTTGTTGGTTTATTTGTTTGTTGGTTTGTTGGCTTGTTGGTTTGTTGGTTTGTTGGCTTGTTGGGTCGTTGGTTTGTTGGTTTGTTGGTTTGTTGGTTTGTTGGTTTGTTGGTTTGTAGGCTTGTTGGTTCGTTGGTTTGTTGGCTTGTTGGCTTGTTGGTTTGTTGGTTTGTTGGTTTGTTGGTTTGTTGGCTTGTTGGTTTGTTGGTTTGTTGGATTGTTGGTTTGTTGGTTTGTTGGTTTGTTGGATTGTTGGCTTGTTGGTTTGTTGGTTTGTTGGCTTGTTGGTTTGTTGGTTTTGTGGTTTGTTGGTTTTTTGGTTTGTTGGTTTGTTGGGTTGTTGGCTTGTTGGTTTGTTGGTTTGTTGGTTTGTTGGCTTGTTGGTTTGTTAGTTTGTTGGTTTGTTGGCTTGTTGGCTTGTTGGTTTGTTGGTTTGTTGGTTTGTTGGTTTGTTGGTTTGTTGGTTTGTTGGTTTTTTGGTTTGTTGGTTTATTTGTTTGTTGGTTTGTTGGCTTGTTGGTTTGTTGGCTTGTTGGTTTGTTGGTTTGTTCGTTTGTTGGCTTGTTGGTTTGTTGGTTTGTTGGTTTGTTTGTTTGTTGGTTTGTTGGTTTGTTGGTTTGTTGGTTTGTTGGTTTGTTGGTTTGTTGGTTTGTTCGTTTGATGGTTTGTTGGTTTGTTGGTTTTTTGGTTTGTTGGTTTGTTGGTTTCTTGGTTTGTTGGTTTGTTGATTTGTTGATTTGTTGGTTTGTTGGCATGTTGGTTTGTTGGTTTGTTAGTTTGTTGGCTTGTTGGTTTGTTGGTTTGTTGGCTTGTTGGCTTGTTGGCTTGTTGGCTTGTTGGCTTGTTGGTTTGTTGGTTTGTTGGTTTGTTGGTTTGTTAGTTTGTTGGCTTGTTGGTTTGTTGGCTTGTTGGTTTGTTGGTTTGTTGGTTTGTTGGCTTGTTGGTTTGTTGGTTTGTTGGCTTGTTGGCTTGTTGGTTTGTTGGTTTGTTCGTTTGTTGGCTTGTTGGTTTGTTGGTTTGTTGGCTTGTTGGTTTGTTGGTTTGTTGGGTTGTTGGCTTGTTGGCTTGTTGGTTTGTTGGTTTGTTGGCTTGTTGGTTTGTTAGTTTGTTGGTTTGTTGGCTTGTTGGTTTGTTGTTTTGTTGGCTTGTTGGTTACTTAGTTTGTTGGTTTGTTGGTTTGTTGGCTTGTTGGTTTGTTGGTTTGTTGGTTTGTTGGTTTGTTGGTTTGTTGGTTTTTTGGTTTGTTGGTTTATTTGTTTGTTGGTTTGTTGGCTTGTTGGTTTGTTGGCTTGTTGGTTTGTTGGTTTGTTCGTTTGTTGGCTTGTTGGTTTGTTGGTTTGTTGGCTTGTTGGTTTGTTGGTTTGTTGGGTTGTTGGCTTGTTGGCTTGTTGGTTTGTTGGTTTGTTGGCTTGTTGGTTTGTTAGTTTGTTGGTTTGTTGGCTTGTTGGTTTGTTGTTTTGTTGGCTTGTTGGTTACTTAGTTTGTTGGTTTGTTGGTTTGTTGGTTTGTTGGTTTGTTGGTTTGTTGGTTTGTTGGTTTGTTAATTTGTTTGCTTGTTGGTTTGTTGGTTTGTTGATTTGTTGGCTTGTTGGCTTGTTGGTTTGTTGGTTTGTTGGCTTGTTGGTTTGTTGGTTTGTTGGTTTGTTGGCTTGTTGGCTTGTTGGTTTGTTGGTTTGTTGGCTTGTTGGTTTGTTGGTTTGTTGGCTTGTTGGCTTGTTGCTTTGTTGGTTTGTTGGTTTGTTGGCTTGTTGGTTTGTTGGTTTGTTGGCTTGTTGGTTTGTTGGTTTGTTGGCTTGTTTGCTTGTTGCTTTGTTCGTTTTATGGTTTGTTGGTTTGTTGGTTTTTTGGTTTGTTGGTTTGTTGGGTTGTTGCCTTGTTGGTTTGTTGGTTTGTTGGTTTGTTGGCTTGTTGGTTTGTTAGTTTGTTGGTTTGTTGGCTTGTTGGCTTGTTGGCTTGTTGGTTTGTTGGTTTTTTGGTTTGTTGGTTTGTTTGTTTGTTGGTTTGTTGGTTTGTTGGTTTGTTGGTTTGTTGGTTTGTTGGTTTGTTGGTTTGTTGGTTTGTTGGTTTGTTCGTTTGTTCGTTTGATGGTTTGTTGGTTTGTTGGTTTTTTGGTTTGTTGGTTTGTTGGTTTCTTGGTTTGTTGGTTTGTTGATTTGTTGATTTGTTGGTTTGTTGGCATGTTGGTTTGTTGGTTTGTTGGTTTGTTGGCTTGTTGGTTTGTTGGTTTGTTGGCTTGTTGGCTTGTTGGCTTGTTGGCTTGTTGGCTTGTTGGCTTGTTGGTTTGTTGGTTTGTTGGTTTGTTGGTTTGTTAGTTTGTTGGCTTGTTGGTTTGTGGCTTGTTGGTTTGTTGGTTTGTTGGTTTGTTGGCTTGTTGGTTTGTTGGTTTGTTGGCTTGTTGGCTTGTTGGCTTGTTGGTTTGTTGGTTTGTTCGTTTGTTGGCTTGTTGGTTTGTTGGTTTGTTGGCTTGTTGGTTTGTTGGTTTGTTGGGTTGTTGGCTTGTTGGCTTGTTGGTTTGTTGGTTTGTTGGCTTGTTGGTTTGTTAGTTTGTTGGTTTGTTGGCTTCTTGGTTTGTTGTTTTGTTGGCTTGTTGGTTACTTAGTTTGTTGGTTTGTTGGTTTGTTGGCTTGTTGGCTTGTTGGCTTGTTGGTTTGTTGGTTTGTTCGTTTGTTGGCTTGTTGGTTTGTTGGTTTGTTGGCTTGTTGGTTTGTTGGTTTGTTGGGTTGTTGGCTTGTTGGCTTGTTGGTTTGTTGGTTTGTTGGCTTGTTGGTTTGTTAGTTTGTTGGTTTGTTGGCTTCTTGGTTTGTTGTTTTGTTGGCTTGTTGGTTACTTAGTTTGTTGGTTTGTTGGTTTGTTGGCTTGTTGGTTTGTTGGTTTGTTGGTTTGTTGGTTTGTTGGTTTGTTGGTTTTTTGGTTTGTTGGTTTATTTGTTTGTTGGTTTGTTGGCTTGTTGGTTTGTTGGCTTGTTGGTTTGTTGGTTTGTGGGTTTGTTGGTTTGTTGGTTTGTTGGTTTGTTGGTTTTTTGGTTTGTTGGTTTATTTGTTTGTTGGTTTGTTGGCTTGTTGGTTTGTTGGTTTGTTGGTTTGTTTGCTTGTTGGTTTGTTGGTTTGTTGACTTGTTGGCTTGTTGGTTTGTTGGTTTATTGGTTTTTTGGTTTGTTGGTTTGTTGGCTTGTTGGCTTGTTGGTTTGTTGGCTTGTTGGTTTGTTGGTTTGTTGGCTTGTTGGCTTGTTGCTTTGTTGGTTTGTTGGTTTGTTGGCTTGTTGGCTTGCTGGTTTGTTAGTTTGTTGGCTTTTTGGTTACTTGGTTTGTTGGTTTGTTGGTTTGTTGGCTTGTTGGTTTGTTGGCTTGTTGGTTTGTTGGCTTGTTGGTTTGTTGGTTTGTTGGCTTGTTGGTTTTTTGGTTTGTTGGTTTATTTGTTTGTTAGTTTGTTGGTTTGTTGGTTTGTTGGTTTGTTGGTTTGTTGGTTTATTTGTTTGTTGGTTTGTTGGCTTGTTGGTTTGTTGGTTTGTTGGCTTGTTGGGTCGTTGGTTTATTGGTTTGTTGGTTTGTTGGTTTGTTGGTTTGTTGGCTTGTTGGTTTGTTGGTTTGTTGGCTTGTTGGTTACTTAGTTTGTTGGTTTGTTGGTTTGTTGGCTTGTTGGTTTGTTGATTTGTTGACATGTTGGTTTGTTGGTTTGTTGGTTTGTTGGCTTGTTGGTTTGTTGGTTTGTTGGCTTGTTGGCTTGTTGGCTTGTTGGCTTGTTGGCTTGTTGGTTTGTTGGTTTGTTGGTTTATTGGTTTGTTAGTTTGTTGGCTTGTTGGTTTGTTGGCTTGTTGGTTTGTTGGTTTGTTGGTTTGTTGGCTTGTTGGTTTGTTGGTTTGTTGGCTTGTTGCTTTGTTGGTTTGTTGGTTGGTTGGCTTGTTGGCTTGTTGGTTTGTTAGTTTGTTGGCTTTTTGGTTACTTGGTTTGTTGGTTTGTTGGTTTGTTGGCTTGTTGGTTTGTTGGCTTGTTGGTTTGATGGTTTGTTGGCTTGTTGGTTTTTTGGTTGTTGGTTTGTTGGCTTGTTGGTTTGTTGGTTTGTTGGCTTGTTGGCTCGTTGGTTTGTTGGTTTGTTGGTTTGTTGGTTTGTTGGTTTGCTGGTTTGTTGGTTTGTTTGTTTGTTGGCTTGTTGGTTTGTTGGTTTGTTGGCTTGTTGGTTTGTTGGTTTGTTGGTTTGTTGGTTTGTTGGCTTATTGGTTTGTTGGTTTGTTGGCTTGTTGGTTTGTTGGTTTGTTGGTTGTTGGATTGTTGGCTTGTTGGTTTATTTGTTTGTTGGTTTGTTGACTTGTTGGTTTGTTGGTTTGTTAGTTTGTTGACTTGTTGGTTTGTTGGTTTGTTGGTTTGTTGGTTTGTTGGTTTGTTGGTTTTTTGGTTTGTTGGTTTATTTGTTTGTTGGTTTGTTGACTTGTTGGTTTGTTGGTTTGTTGGCTTGTTGGCTTGTTGGTTTGTTGGTTTGTTGGTTTGTTGGTTTGTTGGTTTTTTGGTTTGTTGGTTTATTTGTTTGTTGGTTTGTTGACTTGTTGGTTTGTTGGTTTGTTGGTTTATTTGTTTGTTGGTTTGTTGACTTGTTGGTTTGTTGGTTTGTTAGTTTGTTGGTTTGTTGGTTTGTTGGCTTGTTTGTTTGTTGGTTTGTTGGCTTTTTGGTTTGTTGGTTTGTTGGTTTGTTGGCTTGTTGGCTTGTTGGTTTTTTGGTTTGTTGGTTTGTTGGTTTGTTGGCTTGTTGGTTTGTTGGTTTGTTGGTTTGTTGGTTTGTTGGCTTGTTGGTTTGTTGGTTTGTTGGTTTGTTGGTTTGTTGGCTTGTTGGCTTGTTGGTTTTTTGGTTTGTTTGCTTGTTGGCTTGTTGGTTTGTTGGTTTGTTTGCTTGTTGGCTTGTTGGTTTGTTGGTTTGTTGGTTTGTTGGCTTGTTGGTTTGTTGGTTTGTTGGTTTGTTGGTTTGTTGGCTTGTTGGCTTGTTGGTTTTTTGGTTTGTTTGCTTGTTGGCTTGTTGGTTTGTTGGTTTGTTTGCTTGTTGGCTTGTTGGTTTGTTGGTTGGTTGGTTTGTTGGTTTGTTGGTTTGTTGGTTTTTTGGTTTGTTGGTTTATTTGTTTGTTGGTTTGTTGGTTTGTTGGTTTGTTGGTTTGTTGGTTTGTTGGCTTGTTGGCTTGTTGGTTTGTTGGTTTGTTTGCTTGTTGGCTTGTTGGTTTGTTGGTTTGTTTGCTTGTTGGCTTGTTGGTTTGTTGGTTTGTTGGTTTGTTGGTTTGTTGGTTTGTTGGTTTGTTGGTTTGTTCGTTTGTTGGTTTGTTGGCTTGTTGGTTACTTAGTTTGTTGGTTTGTTGGTTTGTTGGCTTGTTGGCTTGTTGGTTTGTTGGTTTGTTGGTTTGTTGGTTTGTTGGTTTGTTGGTTTGTTGGCTCGTTGGTTTGTTGGTTTGTTGGTTTGTTGGTTTGTTGGTTTGTTGGTTTTTTGGTTTGTTGGTTTATTTGTTTGTTGGTTTGTTGGCTTGTTGGTTTGTTGGTTTGTTGGTTTGTTTGCTTGTTGGTTTGTTGGTTTGTTGGCTTGTTGGTTAGTTGGCTTGTTGGTTTGTTGGTTTGTTGGTTTGTTGGCTTGTTGGTTTGTTGGTTTGTTGGCTTGTTGGCTTGTTGCTTTGTTGGTTTGTTGGTTTGTTGGCTTGTTGGCTTGTTTGTTGGTTAGTTTGTTGGCTTTTTGGTTACTTGGTTTGTTGGTTTGTTGGCTTGTTGGTTTGCTGGCTTATTGCTTTGTTGGTTTGTTGGCTTGTTGGCTTGTTAGTTTGTTGGTTTGTTGGTTTGTTGGTTTGTTGGTTTGTTGGTTTGTTGGTTTATTGGGTTGTTGGTTTGTTGGTTTGTTGGTTTGTTGGTTTATTGGGTTGTTGGTTTGTTGGTTTGTTGGCTTGTTAGTTTGTTGGTTTGTTGGTTTGTTGGCTTGTTGGCTTGTTGCTTTGTTGGTTTGTTGGTTTGTTGGCTTGTTGGCTTGTTTGTTGGTTAGTTTGTTGGCTTTTTGGTTACTTGGTTTGTTGGTTTGTTGGCTTGTTGGTTTGCTGGCTTGTTGCTTTGTTGGTTTGTTGGCTTGTTGGCTTGTTAGTTTGTTGGTTTGTTGGTTTGTTGGTTTGTTGGTTTGTTGGTTTGTTGGTTTATTGGGTTGTTGGTTTGTTGGTTTGTTGGCTTGTTGGTTTGTTGGTTTGTTGGTTGTTGGATTGTTGGCTTGTTGGTTTATTTGTTTGTTGGTTTGTTGACTTGTTGGTTTGTTGGTTTGTTAGTTTGTTGACTTGTTGGTTTGTTGGTTTGTTGGTTTGTTGGTTTGTTGGTTTGTTGGTTTTTTGGTTTGTTGGTTTATTTGTTTGTTGGTTTGTTGACTTGTTGGTTTGTTGGTTTGTTGGCTTGTTGGTTACTTGGTTTGTTGGTTTGTTGGCTTGTTGGTTTGCTGGCTTGTTGCTTTGTTGGTTTGTTGGCTTGTTGGCTTGTTAGTTTGTTGGTTTGTTGGTTTGTTGGTTTGTTGGTTTGTTGGTTTGTTGGTTTATTGGGTTGTTGGTTTGTTGGTTTGTTGGCTTGTTGGTTTGTTGGTTTGTTGGTTGTTGGATTGTTGGCTTGTTGGTTTATTTGTTTGTTGGCTTATTGGTTTGTTAGTTTGTTGGCTTGTTGGTTTGTTGGTTTGTTGGTTTGTTGGATTGTTGGCTTGTTGGTTTATTTGTTTGTTGGTTTGTTGACTTGTTGGTTTGTTGGTTTGTTAGTTTGTTGACTTGTTGGTTTGTTGGCTTGTTGGTTTGTTGGTTTGTTGGTTTGTTGGTTTGTTGGTTTTTTGGTTTGTTGGTTTATTTGTTTGTTGGTTTTTTGACTTGTTGGTTTGTTGGTTTGTTGGCTTGTTGGCTTGTTGGTTTGTTGGTTTGTTGGTTTGTTGGTTTGTTGGTTTTTTGGTTTGTTGGTTTATTTGTTTGTTGGTTTGTTGACTTGTTGGTTTGTTGGTTTGTTGGTTTATTTGTTTGTTGGTTTGTTGACTTGTTGGTTTGCTGGTTTGTTAGTTTGTTGGTTTGTTGGTTTGTTGGCTTGTTTGTTTGTTGGTTTGTTGGCTTTTTGGTTTGTTGGTTTGTTGGTTTGTTGGCTTGTTGGCTTGTTGGTTTTTTGGTTTGTTGGTTTGTTGGTTTGTTGGCTTGTTGGTTTGTTGGTTTGTTGGTTTGTTGGCTTGTTGGTTTGTTGGTTTGTTGGTTTGTTGCCTTGTTGGTTTGTTGGTTTGTTGGTTTGTTGGTTTGTTGGCTTGTTGGCTTGTTGGTTTTTTGGTTTGTTTGCTTGTTGGCTTGTTGGTTTGTTGGTTTGTTTGCTTGTTGGCTTGTTGGTATGTTGGTTGGTTGGTTTGTTGGTTTGTTGGTTTGTTGGTTTTTTGGTTTGTTGGTTTATTATTTTGTTGGTTTGTTGGCTTGTTGGTTTGTTGGTTTGTTGGTTTGTTGGCTTGTTGGCTTGTTGGTTTGTTGGTTTGTTTGCTTGTTGGCTTGTTGGTTTGTTGGTTTGTTTGCTTGTTGGCTTGTTGGTTTGTTGGTTTGTTGGTTTGTTGGTTTGTTGGTTTGTTGGTTTATTGGGTTGTTGGTTTGTTGGTTTGTTGGCTTGTTGGTTTGTTGGTTTGTTGGTTGTTGGATTGTTGGCTTGTTGGTTTATTTGTTTGTTGGTTTGTTGACTTGTTGGTTTGTTGGTTTGTTAGTTTGTTGACTTGTTGGTTTGTTGGTTTGTTGGTTTGTTGGTTTGTTGGTTTGTTGGTTTTTTGGTTTGTTGGTTTATTTGTTTGTTGGTTTGTTGACTTGTTGGTTTGTTGGTTTGTTGGCTTGTTGGTTACTTGGTTTGTTGGTTTGTTGGCTTGTTGGTTTGCTGGCTTGTTGCTTTGTTGGTTTGTTGGCTTGTTGGCTTGTTAGTTTGTTGGTTTGTTGGTTTGTTGGTTTGTTGGTTTGTTGGTTTGTTGGTTTATTGGGTTGTTGGTTTGTTGGTTTGTTGGCTTGTTGGTTTGTTGGTTTGTTGGTTGTTGGATTGTTGGCTTGTTGGTTTATTTGTTTGTTGGCTTATTGGTTTGTTAGTTTGTTGGCTTGTTGGTTTGTTGGTTTGTTGGTTTGTTGGATTGTTGGCTTGTTGGTTTATTTGTTTGTTGGTTTGTTGACTTGTTGGTTTGTTGGTTTGTTAGTTTGTTGACTTGTTGGTTTGTTGGCTTGTTGGTTTGTTGGTTTGTTGGTTTGTTGGTTTGTTGGTTTTTTGGTTTGTTGGTTTATTTGTTTGTTGGTTTTTTGACTTGTTGGTTTGTTGGTTTGTTGGCTTGTTGGCTTGTTGGTTTGTTGGTTTGTTGGTTTGTTGGTTTGTTGGTTTTTTGGTTTGTTGGTTTATTTGTTTGTTGGTTTGTTGACTTGTTGGTTTGTTGGTTTGTTGGTTTATTTGTTTGTTGGTTTGTTGACTTGTTGGTTTGTTGGTTTGTTAGTTTGTTGGTTTGTTGGTTTGTTGGCTTGTTTGTTTGTTGGTTTGTTGGCTTTTTGGTTTGTTGGTTTGTTGGTTTGTTGGCTTGTTGGCTTGTTGGTTTTTTGGTTTGTTGGTTTGTTGGTTTGTTGGCTTGTTGGTTTGTTGGTTTGTTGGTTTGTTGGCTTGTTGGTTTGTTGGTTTGTTGGTTTGTTGGCTTGTTGGTTTGTTGGTTTGTTGGTTTGTTGGTTTGTTGGCTTGTTGGCTTGTTGGTTTTTTGGTTTGTTTGCTTGTTGGCTTGTTGGTTTGTTGGTTTGTTTGCTTGTTGGCTTGTTGGTATGTTGGTTGGTTGGTTTGTTGGTTTGTTGGTTTGTTGGTTTTTTGGTTTGTTGGTTTATTATTTTGTTGGTTTGTTGGCTTGTTGGTTTGTTGGTTTGTTGGTTTGTTGGCTTGTTGGCTTGTTGGTTTGTTGGTTTGTTTGCTTGTTGGCTTGTTGGTTTGTTGGTTTGTTTGCTTGTTGGCTTGTTGGTTTGTTGGTTTGTTGGTTTGTTGGTTTGTTGGTTTGTTGGTTTGTTCGTTTGTTGGTTTGTTGGCTTGTTGGTTACTTAGTTTGTTGGTTTGTTGGTTTGTTGGCTTGTTGGCTTGTTGGTTTGTTGGTTTGTTGGTTTGTTGGTTTGTTGGTTTGTTGGTTTGTTGGTTTGTTGGCTCGTTGGTTTGTTGGTTTGTTGGTTTGTTGGTTTGTTGGTTTGTTGGTTTTTTGGTTTGTTGGTTTATTTGTTTGTTGGTTTGTTGGCTTGTTGGTTTGTTGGTTTGTTGGTTTGTTTGCTTGTTGGTTTGTTGGTTTGTTGGCTTGTTGGTTAGTTGGCTTGTTGGTTTGTTGGTTTGTTGGTTTGTTGGCTTGTTGGTTTGTTGGTTTGTTGGCTTGTTGGCTTGTTGCTTTGTTGGTTTGTTGGTTTGTTGGCTTGTTGGCTTGTTTGTTGGTTAGTTTGTTGGCTTTTTGGTTACTTGGTTTGTTGGTTTGTTGGCTTGTTGGTTTGCTGGCTTGTTGGTTTGTTGGTTTGTTGGCTTGTTGGCTTCTTAGTTTGTTGGTTTGTTGGTTTGTTGGTTTGTTGGTTTGTTGGTTTATTGGGTTGTTGGTTTGTTGGTTTGTTGGCTTGTTGGCTTGTTGGTTTGTTGGTTTGTTGGCTTGTTGGTTTGTTGGTTTGTTGGTTTGTTGGTTTGTTGGTTTGTTGGTTTGTTGGCTTGTTGGCTTGTTGGTTTGTTGGTTTGTTGGCCTGTTGGTTTGTTGGTTTGTTGGCTTGTTGGCTTGTTGCTTTGTTGGTTTGTTGGTTTGTTGGCTTGTTGGCTTGTTGGTTTGTTAGTTTGTTGGCTTTTTGGTTACTTGGTTTGTTGGTTTGTTGGTTTGTTGGCTTGTTGGTTTGTTGGCTTGTTGGTTTGTTGGTTTGTTGGTTTGTTGGCTTGTTGGTTTTTTGGTTGTTGGTTTGTTGGCTTGTTGGTTTGTTGGTTTGTTGGCTTGTTGGCTCGTTGATTTGTTGGTTTGTTGGTTTGTTGGTTTGTTGGTTTGTTGGTTTGCTGGTTTGTTGGTTTGTTTGTTTGTTGGCTTGTTGGTTTGTTGGTTTGTTGGCTTGTTGGCTTGTTGGTTTGTTGGTTTGTTGGTTTGTTGGTTTGTTGGCTTATTGGTTTGTTAGTTTGTTGGCTTGTTGGTTTGTTGGTTTGTTGGTTTGTTGGATTGTTGGCTTGTTGGTTTATTTGTTTGTTGGTTTGTTGACTTGTTGGTTTGTTGGTTTGTTAGTTTGTTGACTTGTTGGTTTGTTGGCTTATTGGTTTGTTGGTTTGTTGGTTTGTTGGTTTGTTGGTTTTTTGGTTTGTTGGTTTATTTGTTTGTTGGTTTTTTGACTTGTTGGTTTGTTGGTTTGTTGGCTTGTTGGCTTGTTGGTTTGTTGGTTTGTTGGTTTGTTGGTTTGTTGGTTTTTTGGTTTGTTGGTTTGTTGGTTTAGTTGTTTGTTGGTTTGTTGACTTGTTGGTTTGTTGGTTTGTTGGTTTATTTGTTTGTTGGTTTGTTGACTTGTTGGTTTGTTGGTTTGTTGGTTTGTTGGTTTGTTGGCTTGTTGGCTTGTTTGTTGGTTAGTTTGTTGGCTTTTTGGTTACTTGGTTTGTTGGTTTGTTGGCTTGTTGGTTTGCTGGCTTGTTGGTTTGTTGGTTTGTTGGCTTGTTGGCTTGTTAGTTTGTTGGTTTGTTGGTTTGTTGGTTTGTTGGTTTGTTGGTTTGTTGGTTTGTTGGTTTATTGGGTTGTTGGTTTGTTGGTTTGTTGGCTTGTTGGCTTGTTGGTTTGTTGGTTTGTTGGCTTGTTGGTTTGTTGGTTTGTTGGTTTGTTGGTTTGTTGGTTTGTTGGTTTGTTGGCTTGTTGGCTTGTTGGTTTGTTGGTTTGTTGGCCTGTTGGTTTGTTGGTTTGTTGGCTTGTTGGCTTGTTGCTTTGTTGGTTTGTTGGTTTGTTGGCTTGTTGGCTTGTTGGTTTGTTAGTTTGTTGGCTTTTTGGTTACTTGGTTTGTTGGTTTGTTGGTTTGTTGGCTTGTTGGTTTGTTGGCTTGTTGGTTTGTTGGTTTGTTGGTTTGTTGGTTTGTTGGTTTGTTGGTTTGTTGGTTTTTTGGTTTGTTGGTTTATTTGTTTGTTGGTTTGTTGGCTTGTTGGTTTGTTGGTTTGTTGGTTTGTTTGCTTGTTGGTTTGTTGGTTTGTTGGCTTGTTGGTTAGTTGGCTTGTTGGTTTGTTGGTTTGTTGGTTTGTTGGCTTGTTGTTTTGTTGGTTTGTTGGCTTGTTGGCTTGTTGCTTTGTTGGTTTGTTGGTTTGTTGGCTTGTTGGCTTGGTTGTTGGTTAGTTTGTTGGCTTTTTGGTTACTTGGTTTGTTGGTTTGTTGGCTTGTTGGTTTGCTGGCTTGTTGGTTTGTTGGTTTGTTGGCTTGTTGGCTTGTTAGTTTGTTGGTTTGTTGGTTTGTTGGTTTGTTGGTTTGTTGGTTTGTTGGTTTATTGGGTTGTTGGTTTGTTGGTTTGTTGGCTTGTTGGCTTGTTGGTTTGTTGGTTTGTTGGCTTGTTGGTTTGTTGGTTTGTTGGTTTGTTGGTTTGTTGGTTTGTTGGTTTGTTGGCTTGTTGGCTTGTTGGTTTGTTGGTTTGTTGGCCTGTTGGTTTGTTGGTTTGTTGGCTTGTTGGCTTGTTGCTTTGTTGGTTTGTTGGTTTGTTGGCTTGTTGGCTTGTTGGTTTGTTAGTTTGTTGGCTTTTTGGTTACTTGGTTTGTTGGTTTGTTGGTTTGTTGGCTTGTTGGTTTGTTGGCTTGTTGGTTTGTTGGTTTGTTGGTTTGTTGGCTTGTTGGTTTTTTGGTTGTTGGTTTGTTGGCTTGTTGGTTTGTTGGTTTGTTGGCTTGTTGGCTCGTTGATTTGTTGGTTTGTTGGTTTGTTGGTTTGTTGGTTTGCTGGTTTGTTGGTTTGTTTGTTTGTTGGCTTGTTGGTTTGTTGGTTTGTTGGCTTGTTGGCTTGTTGGTTTGTTGGTTTGTTGGTTTGTTGGTTTGTTGGCTTATTGGTTTGTTAGTTTGTTGGCTTGTTGGTTTGTTGGTTTGTTGGTTTGTTGGATTGTTGGCTTGTTGGTTTATTTGTTTGTTGGTTTGTTGACTTGTTGGTTTGTTGGTTTGTTAGTTTGTTGACTTGTTGGTTTGTTGGCTTGTTGGTTTGTTGGTTTGTTGGTTTGTTGGTTTTTTGGTTTGTTGGTTTATTTGTTTGTTGGTTTTTTGACTTGTTGGTTTGTTGGTTTGTTGGCTTGTTGGCTTGTTGGTTTGTTGGTTTGTTGGTTTGTTGGTTTGTTGGTTTTTTGGTTTGTTGGTTTATTTGTTTGTTGGTTTGTTGACTTGTTGGTTTGTTGGTTTGTTGGTTTATTTGTTTGTTGGTTTGTTGACTTGTTGGTTTGTTGGTTTGTTGGTTTGTTGGTTTGTTGGCTTGTTGGCTTGTTTGTTGGTTAGTTTGTTGGCTTTTTGGTTACTTGGTTTGTTGGTTTGTTGGCTTGTTGGTTTGCTGGCTTGTTGGTTTGTTGGTTTGTTGGCTTGTTGGCTTGTTAGTTTGTTGGTTTGTTGGTTTGTTGGTTTGTTGGTTTGTTGGTTTGTTGGTTTATTGGGTTGTTGGTTTGTTGGTTTGTTGGCTTGTTGGCTTGTTGGTTTGTTGGTTTGTTGGCTTGTTGGTTTGTTGGTTTGTTGGTTTGTTGGTTTGTTGGTTTGTTGGTTTGTTGGCTTGTTGGCTTGTTGGTTTGTTGGTTTGTTGGCCTGTTGGTTTGTTGGTTTGTTGGCTTGTTGGCTTGTTGCTTTGTTGGTTTGTTGGTTTGTTGGCTTGTTGGCTTGTTGGTTTGTTAGTTTGTTGGCTTTTTGGTTACTTGGTTTGTTGGTTTGTTGGTTTGTTGGCTTGTTGGTTTGTTGGCTTGTTGGTTTGTTGGTTTGTTGGTTTGTTGGCTTGTTGGTTTTTTGGTTGTTGGTTTGTTGGCTTGTTGGTTTGTTGGTTTGTTGGCTTGTTGGCTCGTTGATTTGTTGGTTTGTTGGTTTGTTGGTTTGTTGGCTTGTTGGTTTGTTGGTTTGTTGGTTTGTTTGCTTGTTGGTTTGTTGGTTTGTTGGCTTGTTGGTTAGTTGGCTTGTTGGTTTGTTGGTTTGTTGGTTTGTTGGCTTGTTGGTTTGTTGGTTTGTTGGCTTGTTGGCTTGTTGCTTTGTTGGTTTGTTGGTTTGTTGGCTTGTTGGCTTGTTTGTTGGTTAGTTTGTTGGCTTTTTGGTTACTTGGTTTGTTGGTTTGTTGGCTTGTTGGTTTGCTGGCTTGTTGGTTTGTTGGTTTGTTGGCTTGTTGGCTTGTTAGTTTGTTGGTTTGTTGGTTTGTTGGTTTGTTGGTTTGTTGGTTTGTTGGTTTATTGGGTTGTTGGTTTGTTGGTTTGTTGGCTTGTTGGCTTGTTGGTTTGTTGGCTTGTTGGTTTGTTGGTTTGTTGGTTTGTTGGTTTGTTGGTTTGTTGGTTTGTTGGCTTGTTGGCTTGTTGGTTTGTTGGTTTGTTGGCTTGTTGGTTTGTTGGTTTGTTGGCTTGTTGGCTTGTTGCTTTGTTGGTTTGTTGGTTTGTTGGCTTGTTGGCTTGTTGGTTTGTTAGTTTGTTGGCTTTTTGGTTACTTGGTTTGTTGGTTTGTTGGTTTGTTGGCTTCTTGGTTTGTTGGCTTGTTGGTTTGTTGGTTTGTTGGTTTGTTGGCTTGTTGGTTTTTTGGTTGTTGGTTTGTTGGCTTGTTGGTTTGTTGGTTTGTTGGCTTGTTGGCTCGTTGATTTGTTGGTTTGTTGGTTTGTTGGTTTGTTGGTTTGCTGGTTTGTTGGTTTGTTTGTTTGTTGGCTTGTTGGTTTGTTGGTTTGTTGGCTTGTTGGCTTGTTGGTTTGTTGGTTTGTTGGTTTGTTGGTTTGTTGGCTTATTGGTTTGTTAGTTTGTTGGCTTGTTGGTTTGTTGGTTTGTCGGTTTGTTGGATTGTTGGCTTGTTGGTTTATTTGTTTGTTGGTTTGTTGACTTGTTGGTTTGTTGGTTTGTTAGTTTGTTGACTTGTTGGTTTGTTGGCTTGTTGGTTTGTTGGTTTGTTGGTTTGTTGGTTTGTTGGTTTTTTGGTTTGTTGGTTTATTTGTTTGTTGGTTTTTTGACTTGTTGGTTTGTTGGTTTGTTGGCTTGTTGGCTTGTTGGTTTGTTGGTTTGTTGGTTTGTTGGTTTGTTGGTTTTTTGGTTTGTTGGTTTATTTGTTTGTTGGGTTGTTGCCTTGTTGGTTTGTTGGTTTGTTGGTTTATTTGTTTGTTGGTTTGTTGACTTGTTGGTTTGTTGGTTTGTTGGTTTGTTGGTTTGTTGGCTTGTTGGCTTGTTTGTTGGTTAGTTTGTTGGCTTTTTGGTTACTTGGTTTGTTGGTTTGTTGGCTTGTTGGTTTGCTGGCTTGTTGGTTTGTTGGTTTGTTGGCTTGTTGGCTTGTTAGTTTGTTGGTTTGTTGGTTTGTTGGTTTGTTGGTTTGTTGGTTTGTTGGTTTATTGGGTTGTTGGTTTGTTGGTTTGTTGGCTTGTTGGCTTGTTGGTTTGTTGGTTTGTTGGCTTGTTGGTTTGTTGGTTTGTTGGTTTGTTGGTTTGTTGGTTTGTTGGTTTGTTGGCTTGTTGGCTTGTTGGTTTGTTGGTTTGTTGGCCTGTTGGTTTGTTGGTTTGTTGGCTTGTTGGCTTGTTGCTTTGTTGGTTTGTTGGTTTGTTGGCTTGTTGGCTTGTTGGTTTGTTAGTTTGTTGGCTTTTTGGTTACTTGGTTTGTTGGTTTGTTGGTTTGTTGGCTTGTTGGTTTGTTGGCTTGTTGGTTTGTTGGTTTGTTGGTTTGTTGGCTTGTTGGTTTTTTGGTGGTTGGTTTGTTGGCTTGTTGGTTTGTTGGTTTGTTGGCTTGTTGGCTCGTTGATTTGTTGGTTTGTTGGTTTGTTGGTTTGTTGGTTTGCTGGTTTGTTGGTTTGTTTGTTTGTTGGCTTGTTGGTTTGTTGGTTTGTTGGCTTGTTGGCTTGTTGGTTTGTTGGTTTGTTGGTTTGTTGGTTTGTTGGTTTGTTGGCTTATTGGTTTGTTAGTTTGTTGGCTTGTTGGTTTGTTGGTTTGTTGGTTTGTTGGATTGTTGGCTTGTTGGTTTATTTGTTTGTTGGTTTGTTGACTTGTTGGTTTGTTGGTTTGTTAGTTTGTTGACTTGTTGGTTTGTTGGCTTGTTGGTTTGTTGGTTTGTTGGTTTGTTGGTTTGTTGGTTTTTTGGTTTGTTGGTTTATTTGTTTGTTGGTTTTTTGACTTGTTGGTTTGTTGGTTTGTTGGCTTGTTGGCTTGTTGGTTTGTTGGTTTGTTGGTTTGTTGGTTTGTTGGTTTTTTGGTTTGTTGGTTTATTTGTTTGTTGGTTTGTTGACTTGTTGGTTTGTTGGTTTATTTGTTTGTTGGTTTGTTGACTTGTTGGTTTGTTGGTTTGTTAGTTTGTTGGTTTGTTGGTTTGTTGGCTTGTTTGTTTGTTGGTTTGTTGGCTTGTTGGTTTGTTGGTTTGTTGGTTTGTTGGCTTGTTGGCTTGTTGGTTTTTTGGTTTGTTGGTTTGTTGGTTTGTTGGCTTGTTGGTTTGTTGGTTTGTTGGTTTGTTGGCTTGTTGGTTTGTTGGTTTGTTGGTTTGTTGGCTTGTTGGTTTGTTGGTTTGTTGGTTTGTTGGTTTGTTGGCTTGTTGGCTTGTTGGTTTGTTGGTTTGTTTGCTTGTTGGCTTGTTGGTTTGTTGGTTTGTTTGCTTGTTGGCTTGTTGGTTTGTTGGTTGGTTGGTTTGTTGGTTTGTTGGTTTGTTGGTTTTTTGGTTTGTTGGTTTATTTGTTTGTTGGTTTGTTGGCTTGTTGGTTTGTTGGTTTGTTGGTTTGTTGGCTTGTTGGCTTGTTGGTTTGTTGGTTTGTTTGCTTGTTGGCTTGTTGGTTTGTTGGTTTGTTTGCTTGTTGGCTTGTTGGTTTGTTGGTTTGTTGGTTTGTTGGTTTGTTGGTTTGTTGGTTTTTTGGTTTGTTGGTTTATTTGTTTGTCGGTTTGCTGACTTGTTGGTTTGTTGGTTTGTTAGTTTGTTTGCTTGTTGGTTTGTTGGTTTGTTTGCTTGTTGGCTTGTTGGTTTGTTGGTTTGTTGGTTTGTTGGTTTTTTGGTTTGTTGGTTTGTTGGTTTGTTGGCTTGTTGGCTTGTTGGTTTGTTGGTTTGTTGGTTTGTTGGCTTGTTGGCTTGTTGGTTTGTTGGTTTGTTTGCTTGTTGGCTTGTTGGTTTGTTGGTTTGTTGGTTTGTTGGTTTGTTGGTTTGTTGGTTTTTTGGTTTGTTGGTTTATTTGTTTGTTGGTTTGTTGACTTGTTGGTTTGTTGGTTTGTTGGTTTATTTGTTTGTTGGTTTGGTGACTTGTTGGTTTGTTGGTTTGTTAGTTTGTTGGTTTGTTGGTTTGTTGGCTTGTTGGTTTGTTGGCTTGTTGGTTTGTTGGTTTGTTGGTTTGTTGGTTTGTTGGTTTTTTGGTTTGTTGGTTTATTTGTTTGTTGGTTTGTTGACTTGTTAGTTTGTTGGTTTGTTGGCTTGTTGGCTTGTTGGTTTGTTGGTTTGTTGGTTTGTTGGTTTGTTGGTTTTTTGGTTTGTTGGTTTATTTGTTTGTTGGTTTGTTGACTTGTTGGTTTGTTGGTTTGTTGGTTTATTTGTTTGTTGGTTTGTTGACTTGTTGGTTTGTTTGTTTGTTAGTTTGTTGGTTTGTTGGTTTGTTGGCTTGTTTGTTTGTTGGTTTGTTGGCTTGTTGGTTTGTTGGTTTGTTGGTTTGTTGGCTTGTTGGCTTGTTGGTTTGTTGGTTTGTTAGTTTGTTGGTTTGTTGGTTTTTTGGTTTGTTGGTTTATTTGTTTGATGGTTTGTTGACTTGTTGGTTTGTTGGCTTGTTGGTTTGTTGGTTTGTTGGTTTGTTGGCTTGTTGGTTTGTTGGTTTGTTGGTTTGTTGGTTTGTTTGCTTGTTGGCTTGTTGGTTTGTTGGTTTGTTTGCTTGTTGGCTTGTTGGTTTGTTGGTTTGTTGGTTTGTTGGTTTGTTGGTTTGTTGGTTTTTTGGTTTGTTGGTTTATTTGTTTGTTGGTTTGTTGGCTTGTTGGTTTGTTGGTTTGTTGGTTTGTTGGCTTGTTGGCTTGTTGGTTTGTTGGTTTGTTTGCTTGTTGGCTTGTTGGTTTGTTGGTTTGTTTGCTTGTTGGCTTGTTGGTTTGTTAGTTTGTTGGTTTGTTGGTTTGTTGGTTTGTTGGTTTGTTGGTTTGTTGGTTTGTTGGTTTATTTGTTTGTTGGTTTGTTGACTTGTTGGTTTGTTGGTTTGTTAGTTTGTTGGTTTGTTGGTTTGTTGGCTTGTTGGTTTGTTGGCTTGTTGGTTTGTTGGTTTGTTGGTTTGTTGGTTTGTTGGTTTTTTGGTTTGTTGGTTTATTTGTTTGTTGGTTTGTTGACTTGTTAGTTTGTTGGTTTGTTGGCTTGTTGGCTTGTTGGTTTGTTGGTTTGTTGGTTTGTTGGTTTGTTGGTTTTTTGGTTTGTTGGTTTATTTGTTTGTTGGTTTGTTGACTTGTTGGTTTGTTGGTTTGTTGGTTTATTTGTTTGTTGGTTTGTTGACTTGTTGGTTTGATGGTTTGTTAGTTTGTTGGTTTGTTGGTTTGTTGGCTTGTTTGTTTTGTTGGTTTGTTGGCTTGTTGGTTTGTTGGTTTGTTGGTTTGTTGGCTTGTTCGCTTGTTGGTTTGTTGGTTTCTTAGTTTGTTGGTTTGTTGGTTTTTTGGTTTGTTGGTTTATTTGTTTGTTGGTTTGTTGACTTGTTGGTTTGTTGGCTTGTTGGTTTGTTGGTTTGTCGGTTTGTTGGCTTGTTGGTTTGTTGGTTTGTTGGTTTGTTGGTTTGTTGGTTTGTTTGCTTATTGGCTTGTTGGTTTGTTGGTTTGTTTGCTTGTTGGCTTGTTGGTTTGTTGGTTTGTTGGTTTGTTGGTTTGTTGGTTTGTTGGTTTTTTGGTTTGTTGGTTTATTTGTTTGTTGGTTTGTTGGCTTGTTGGTTTGTTGGTTTGTTGGTTTGTTGGCTTGTTGGCTTGTTGGTTTGTTGGTTTGTTTGCTTGTTGGCTTGTTGGTTTGTTGGTTTGTTTGCTTGTTGGCTTGTTGGTTTGTTGGTTTGTTGGTTTGTTGGTTTGTTGGTTTGTTGGTTTGTTGGTTTTTTGGTTTGTTGGTTTTTTGGTTTGTTGGTTTATTTGTTTGTTGGTTTGTTGACTTGTTGGTTTGTTGGTTTGTTAGTTTGTTTGCTTGTTGGTTTGTTGGTTTGTTTCTTGTTGGCTTGTTGGTTTGTTGGTTTGTTGGTTTGTTGGTTTTTTTGGTTTTTTGGTTTGTTGGTTTGTTGGTTTGTTGGCTTGTTGGTTTGTTGGTTTGTTGGCTTGTTGGCTTGTTGGTTTGTTGGTTTGTTTGCTTGTTGGCTTGTTGGTTTGTTGGTTTGTTGGTTTTTTGGTTTGTTGGTTTATTTGTTTGTTGGTTTGTTGACTTGTTGGTTTGTTGGTTTGTTGGTTTATTTGTTTGTTGGTTTGTTGACTTGTTGGTTTGTTGGTTTGTTAGTTTGTTGGTTTGTTGGTTTGTTGGCTTGTTGGTTTATTGGTTTGTTGGCTTGTTGGTTTGTTGGTTTGTTGGTTTGTTGGCTTGTTGGCTTGTTGGCTTGTTGGTTTTTTGGCTTCTTGGTTTGTTGGTTTGTTGGCTTGTTGGTTTGTTAGTTTGTTGGTTTGTTGGCTTGTTGGTTTGTTGGTTTTTTTGTTTGTTGGTTTGTTGGTTTGTTGGTTTGTTGGTTTGTTGGTTTGTTGGTTTGTTGGTTTGTTGGTTTGTTGGTTTGTTCGTTTGATGGTTTGTTGGTTTGTTGGTTCTTTGGTTTGTTGGTTTGTTGGTTTGTTGGTTTGTTGGTTTGTTGGTTTGTTGGTTTGTTGGTTTGTTGATTTGTTGATTTGTTGGTTTGTTGGCATGTTGGTTTGTTGGCTTGTTGGTTTGTTGGTTTGTTGGCTTGTTGGCTTGTTGGTTTGTTGGTTTGTGGTTTGTTGGTTTGTTGGCTTGTTGGATTGTTGGTTTGTTGGCTTGTTGGTTTGTTGGTTTGTTGGCTTGTTGGCTTGTTAATTTGTTGGTTTGTTGGCTTCTTGGTTACTTAGTTTGTTGGTTTGTTGGCTTGTTGGCTTGTTGGTTTGTTGGTTTGTTGGCTTGTTGGTTTGTTACTTTATTGGTTTGTTGGCTTGTTGGCTTGTTGGTTTGTTGGTTTTTTAATTTGTTGGTTTGTTGGTTTGTTGGTTTGTTGGTTTGTTGGTTTATTTGTTTGTTGGTTTGTTGGTTTGTAGGTTTGTTGGTTTGTTGGTTTGTTGGTTTGTTGGTTTGTTGGTTTGTTGGCTTGTTGGTTTGTTGGTTTGTTGGCTTGTTGGCTTGTTAGTTTATTGGTTTGTTGGCTTCTTGGTTACTTAGTTTGTTGGTTTGTTGGCTTGTTGGCTTGTTGGTTTGTTGGTTTGTTGGCTTGTTGGTTTGTTACTTTATTGGTTTGTTGGCTTGTTGGCTTGTTGGTTTGTTGGTTTTTTAATTTGTTGGTTTGTTGGTTTGTTGGTTTGTTGGTTTGTTGGTTTGTTGGTTTGTTGGTTTATTGGTTTGTTGGCTTGTTGGCTTGTTGGTTTGTTGGTTTTTTAATTTGTTGGTTTGTTGGTTTGTTGGTTTGTTGGTTTATTTGTTTGTTGGTTTGTTGGTTTGTAGGTTTGTTGGTTTGTTGGTTTGTTGGTTTGTTGGTTTGTTGGGTTGTTGGCTTGTTGGTTTGTTGGTTTGTTGGCTTGTTGGCTTGTTAGTTTGTTGGTTTGTTGGCTTCTTGGTTACTTAGTTTGTTGGTTTGTTGGCTTGTTGGCTTGTTTGTTTGTTGGTTTGTTGGCTTGTTGGTTTGTTACTTTATTGGTTTGTTGGCTTGTTGGCTTGTTGGTTTGTTGGTTTTTTAATTTGTTGGTTTGTTGGTTTGTTGGTTTGTTGGTTTGTTGGCTTGTTGGTTTGTTGGTTTGTTGGCTTGTTGGCTTGTTAGTTTGTTGGTTTGTTGGCTTCTTGGTTACTTAGTTTGTTGGTTTGTTGGCTTGTTGGCTTGTTGGTTTGTTGGTTTGTTGGCTTGTTGGTTTGTTACTTTATTGGTTTGTTGGCTTGTTGGCTTGTTGGTTTGTTGGTTTTTTAATTTGTTGGTTTGTTGGTTTGTAGGTTTGTTGGTTTGGTGGCTTGTTGGTTTATTTGTTTGTAAGTTTGTTGGTTTGTTGGTTTGTTAATTTGTTGGTTTGTTGGTTTGTTGGTTTGTTCGTTTGTTGGTTTGTTGGTTTGTTGGTTTGTTGGTTTGTTGGCTTGTTGGTTTGTTGGTTTGTTGGCTTGTTGGTTTGTTGGTTTGTTGGTTTGTTGGCTTGTTGGCTTGTTGTTTTGTTGGTTTGTTGGCTTGTTGGTTTGTTAGTTTGTTGGTTTGTTGGCTTGTTGGTTTGTTGGTTTGTTGGCTTGTTGGTTACTTAGTTTTTTGGTTTGCTGGTTTGTTGGTTTGTTGGTTTGTTGGTTTGTTGGTTTGTTGGCTTGTTGGTTTGTTGGTTTGTTGGCTTGTTGGCTTGTTAGTTTGTTGGTTTGTTGGCTTCTTGGTTACTTAGTTTGTTGGTTTGTTGGCTTGTTGGCTTGTTGGTTTGTTGGTTTGTTGGCTTGTTGGTTTGTTACTTTATTGGTTTGTTGGCTTGTTGGCTTGTTGGTTTGTTGGTTTTTTAATTTGTTGGTTTGTTGGTTTGTTGGTTTGTTGGTTTGTTGGTTTGTTGGTTTATTTGTTTGTAAGTTTGTTGGTTTGTTGGTTTGTTGGTTTGTTGGTTTGTTGGTTTGTTGGTTTGTTCGTTTGTTGGTTTGTTGGTTTGTTGGTTTGTTGGTTTGTTGGTTTGTTGGTTTGTTGGCTTGTTGGTTTGTTGGTTTGTTGGTTTGTTGGCTTGTTGGTTTGTTGGTTTGTTGGCTTGTTGGCTTGCTGGTTTGTTGGTTTGTGGTTTGTTGGTTTGTTGGCTTGTTGGATTGTTGGTTTGTTGGCTTGTTGGTTTGTTGGTTTGTTGGCTTGTTGGCTTGTTAATTTGTTGGTTTGTTGGCTTCTTGGTTACTTAGTTTGTTGGTTTGTTGGCTTGTTACTTTATTGGTTTTTTGGCTTGTTGGCTTGTTGGTTTGTTGGTTTTTTAATTTGTTGGTTTGTTGGTTTGTTGGTTTGTTGGTTTATTTGTTTGTTGGTTTGTTGGTTTGTAGGTTTGTTGGTTTGTTGTTTTGTTGGTTTGTTGGTTTGTTGGTTTGTTGGCTTGTTGGTTTGTTGGTTTGTTGGCTTGTTGGCTTGTTAGTTTGTTGGTTTGTTGGCTTCTTGGTTACTTAGTTTGTTGGTTTGTTGGCTTGTTGGCTTGTTGGTTTGTTGGTTTGTTGGCTTGTTGGTTTGTTACTTTATTGGTTTGTTGGCTTGTTGGCTTGTTGGTTTGTTGGTTTTTTAATTTGTTGGTTTGTTGGTTTGTTGGTTTGTTGGTTTGTTGGTTTGTTGGTTTATTGGTTTGTTGGCTTGTTGGTTTGTTGGCTTGTTGGCTTGTTGGTTTGTTGGTTTTTTAATTTGTTGGTTTGTTGGTTTGTTGGTTTGTTGGTTTGTTGGTTTATTTGTTTGTTGGTTTGTTGGTTTGTAGGTTTGTTGGTTTGTTGGTTTGTTGGTTTGTTGGTTTGTTGGTTTGTTGGCTTGTTGGTTTGTTGGTTTGTTGGCTTGTTGGCTTGTTAGTTTGTTGGTTTGTTGGCTTCTTGGTTACTTAGTTTGTTGGTTTGTTTGCTTGTTGGCTTGTTTGTTTGTTGGTTTGTTGGCTTGTTGGTTTGTTACTTTATTGGTTTGTTGGCTTATTGGCTTGTTGGTTTGTTGGTTTTTTAATTTGTTGGTTTGTTGGTTTGTTGGTTTGTTGGTTTGTTGGTTTGTTGGTTTATTTGTTTGTTGGTTTGTTGGTTTGTAGGTTTGTTGGTTGGTTGGTTTGTTGGTTTGTTGGTTTGTTGGTTTGTTGGCTTGTTGGTTTGTTGGTTTGTTGGCTTGTTGGCTTGTTAGTTTGTTTGTTTGTTGGCTTCTTGGTTACTTAGTTTGTTGGTTTGTTGGTTTGTTGGCTTGTTGGCTTGTTGGTTTGTTGGTTTGTTGGCTTGTTGGTTTGTTACTTTATTGGTTTGTTGGCTTGTTGGCTTGTTGGTTTGTTGGTTTTTTAATTTGTTGGTTTGTTGGTTTGTTGGTTTGTTGGTTTGGTGGTTTGTTGGTTTATTTGTTTGTAAGTTTGTTGGTTTGTTGGTTTGTTGGTTTGTTGGTTTGTTGGTTTGTTGGTTTGTTCGTTTGTTGGTTTGTTGGTTTGTTGGTTTGTTGGTTTGTTGGTTTGTTGGCTAGTTGGTTTGTTGGTTTGTTGGCTTGTTGGTTTGTTGGTTTGTTGGTTTGTTGGCTTGTTGGCTTGTTGGTTTGTTGGTTTGTTCGCTTGTTGGTTTGTTAGTTTGTTGGTTTGTTGGCTTGTTGGTTTGTTGGTTTGTTGGCTTGTTGGTTACTTAGTTTTTTTGTTTGTTGGTTTGTTGGTTTGTTGGTTTGTTGGTTTGTTGGTTTGTTGGCTTGTTGGTTTGTTGGTTTGTTGGCTTGTTGGCTTGTTAGTTTGTTGGTTTGTTGGCTTCTTGGTTACTTAGTTTGTTGGTTTGTTGGCTTGTTGGCTTGTTGGTTTGTTGGTTTGTTGGCTTGTTGGTTTGTTACTTTATTGGTTTGTTGGCTTGTTGGCTTGTTGGTTTGTTGGTTTTTTAATTTGTTGGTTTGTTGGTTTGTTGGTTTGTTGGTTTGTTGGTTTGTTGGTTTGTTGGTTTGTTGGTTTATTTGTTTGTAAGTTTGTTGGTTTGTTGGTTTGTTGGTTTGTTGGTTTGTTGGTTTGTTGGTTTGTTCGTTTGTTGGTTTGTTGGTTTGTTGGTTTGTTGGTTTGTTGGTTTGTTGGCTTGTTGGTTTGTTGGTTTGTTGGTTTGTTGGCTTGTTGGTTTGTTGGTTTGTTGGTTTGTTGGCTTGTTGGCTTGTTGGTTTGTTGGTTTGTTGGCTTGGTGGTTTGTTAGTTTGTTGGTTTGTTGGCTTGTTGGTTTGTTGGTTTGTTGGCTTGTTGGTTACTTAGTTTTTTGGTTTGTTGGTTTGTTGGTTTGTTGGCTTGTTGGCTTATTGGCTTGTTGGTTTGTTGGTTTGTTGGCTTGTTGGTTTGTTGGTTTGTTGGCTTGTTGGCTTGTTGGATTGTTGGTTTGTTGGCTTGTTGGTTTGTTGGTTTGTTGGCTTGTTGGCTTGTTAATTTGTTGGTTTGTTGGCTTCTTGGTTACTTAGTTTGTTGGTTTGTTGGCTTGTTGGCTTGTTGGTTTGTTGGTTTGTTGGTTTGTTGGCTTGTTGGTTTGTTACTTTATTGGTTTGTTGGCTTGTTGGCTTGTTGGTTTGTTGGTTTTTTAATTTGTTGGTTTGTTGGTTTGTTGGTTTGTTGGCTTGTTGGTTTGTTGGCTTGTTGGCTTGTTAATTTGTTGGTTTGTTGGCTTCTTGGTTACTTAGTTTGTTGGTTTGTTGGCTTGTTGGCTTGTTGGTTTGTTGGTTTGTTGGCTTGTTGGTTTGTTACTTTATTGGTTTGTTGGCTTGTTGGCTTGTTGGTTTGTTGGTTTTTTAATTTGTTGGTTTGTTGGTTTGTTGGTTTGTTGGTTTGTTGGTTTATTTGTTTGTTGGTTTGTTGGTTTGTAGGTTTGTTGGTTTGTTGGTTTGTTGGTTTGTTGGTTTGTTGGTTTGTTGGCTTGTTGGCTTGTTGGTTTGTTGGTTTGTTGGCTTGTTGGCTTGTTAGTTTGTTGGTTTGTTGGCTTCTTGGTTACGTAGTTTGTTGGTTTGTTGGCTTGTTGGCTTGTTTGTTTGTTGGTTGGTTGGCTTGTTGGTTTGTTACTTTTTTGGTTTGTTGGCTTGTTGGCTTGTTGGTTTGTTGGTTTTTTAAATTGTTGGTTTGTTGGTTTGTTGGTTTGTTGGTTTGTTGGTTTGTTGGTTTATTTGTTTGTTGGTTTGTTGGTTTGTTGGTTTGTTGGCTTGTTGGTTTGTTGGTTTGTTGGATTGTTGGCTTGTTAGTTTGTTGGTTTGTTGGCTTCTTGGTTACTTAGTTTGTTGGTTTGTTGGCTTGTTGGTTTGTTGGTTTGTTGGCTTGTTGGTTTGTTACTTTATTGGTTTGTTGGCTTGTTGGCTTGTTGGTTTGTTGGTTTTTTAATTTGTTGGTTTGTTGGTTTGTTGGTTTGTTGGTTTGTTGGTTTATTTGTTTGTAAGTTTGTTGGTTTGTTGGTTTGTTGGTTTGTTGGTTTGTTGGTTTGTTGGTTTGTTCGTTTGTTGGTTTGTTGGTTTGTTGGTTTGTTGGTTTGTTGGTTTGTTGGTTTGTTGGCTTGTTGGTTTGTTGGTTTGTTGGTTTGTTGGCTTGTTGGTTTGTTGGTTTGTTGGTTTGTTGGCTTGTTGGCTTGTTGGTTTGTTGGTTTGTTGGCTTGTTGGTTTGTTAGTTTGTTGGTTTGTTGGCTTGTTGGTTTGTTGGTTTGTTGGCTTGTTGGTTACTTAGTTTTTTGGTTTGTTGGTTTGTTGGTTTGTTGGCTTGTTGGCTTATTGGCTTGTTGGTATGTTGGTTTGTTAGCTTGTTGGTTTGTTGGTTTGTTGGCTTGTTGGCTTGTTGCTTTGTTGGTTTGTTGGTTTGTTGGCTTGTTGGCTTGTTGGTTTGTTAGTTTGTTGGCTTTTTGGTTACTTGGTTTGTTGGTTTGTTGGTTTGTTGGTTTGTTGGCTTGTTGGCTTGTTGGTTTGTTGGTTTGTTGGCTTGTTAGCTTGTTGGTTTGTTGGTTTGTTGGCTTGTTGGTTTATTACTTTATTGGTTTGTTGGCTTGTTGGCTTGTTGGTTTGTTGGTTTTTTAATTTGTTGGTTTGTTGGTTTGTTGGTTTGTTGGTTTATTTGTTTGTTGGTTTGTTGGTTTGTAGGTTTGTTGGCTTGTTGGTTTGTTGGTTTGTTGGCTTGTTGGTTTGTTGCTTTGTTTGTTTGTTGGTTTGTTGGCTTGTTGGCTTGTTGGTTTGTTAGTTTGTTGGCTTTTTGGTTACTTGGTTTGTTGGTTTGTTGGTTTGTTGGCTTGTTGGTTTGTTCGCTAGTTGGTTTGTTGGTTTGTTGGTTTGTTGGCTTGTTGGTTTATTTGTTTGTTGGTTTGTTGACTTGTTGGTTTGTTGGTTTGTTAGTTTGTTGGTTTGTTGGTTTGTTGGTTTGTTGGTTTATTTGTTTGTTGGTTTGTTGACTTGTTGGTTTGTTGGTTTGTTAGTTTGTTGGTTTGTTGGTTTGTTGGCTTGTTGGTTTGTTGGTTTGTTGGCTTGTAAGCTTGTTGGTTTGTTGGCTTGTTGGTTTGTTACTTTATTGGTTTGTTGGCTTGTTGGCTTGTTGGTTTGTTGGTTTTTTAATTTGTTGGTTTGTTGGTTTGTTGGTTTATTTGTTTGTTGGTTTGTTGACTTGTTGGTTTGTTGGTTTGTTAGTTTGTTGGTTTGTTGGCTTGTTGGCTTGTTGGTTTGTTGGTTTGTTGGCTTGTTAGCTTGTTGGTTTGTTGGTTTGTTGGCTTGTTGGTTTGTTACTTTATTGGTTTGTTGGCTTGTTGGCTTGTTGGTTTTTTGGTTTTTTAATTTGTTGGTTTGTTGGTTTGTTGGTTTTTTGGTTTATTTGTTTGTTGGTTTGTTGGTTTGTAGGTTTGTTGGTTTGTTGGTTTGTTGGTTTGTTGGTTTGTTGGTTTGTTGGTTTGTTGGCTTGTTGGTTTGTTGGTTTGTTGGCTTGTTGGCTTCTTGGTTACTTAGTTTGTTGGTTTGTTGGCTTGTTGGCTTGTTGGTTTGTTGGTTTGTTGGCTTGTTGGTTTGTTACTTTATTGGTTTGTTGGCTTGTTGGCTTATTGGTTTGTTGGTTTTTTAATTTGTTGGTTTGTTGGTTTGTTGGTTTGTTGGTTTGTTGGTTTGTTGGTTTATTTGTTTGTAAGTTTGTTGGTTTGTTGGTTTGTTGGTTTGTTGGTTTGTTCGTTTGTTGGTTTGTTGGTTTGTTGGTTTGTTGGTTTGTTGGTTTGTTGGCTTGTTGGTTTGTTGGTTTGTTGGCTTGTTGGTTTGTTGGTTTGTTGGTTTGTTGGCTTGTTGGTTTGTTGGCTTGTTGGTTTGTTAGTTTGTTGGTTTGTTGGCTTGTTGGTTTGTTGGTTTGTTGGCTTGTTGGTTACTTAGTTTTTTGGTTTGTTGGTTTGTTGGTTTGTTGGCTTATTGGCTTATTGGCTTGTTGGTTTGTTGGTTTGTTAGCTTGTTGGTTTGTTGGTTTGTTGGCTTGTTGGCTTGTTGCTTTGTTGGTTTGTTGGTTTGTTGGCTTGTTGGCTTGTTGGTTTGTTAGTTTGTTGGCTTTTTGGTTACTTGGTTTGTTGGTTTGTTGGTTTGTTGGTTTGTTGGCTTGTTGGCTTGTTGGTTTGTTGGTTTGTTGGCTTATTAGCTTGTTGGTTTGTTGGTTTGTTGGCTTGTTGGTTTGTTACTTTATTGGTTTGTTGGCTTGTTGGCTTGTTGGTTTGTTGGTTTTTTAATTTGTTGGTTTGTTGGTTTGTTGGTTTGTTGGTTTGTTGGTTTGTTGGTTTATTTGTTTGTTGGTTTGTTGGTTTGTAGGTTTGTTGGTTTGTTGGTTTGTTGGTTTGTTGGTTTGTTGGTTTGTTGGCTTGTTGGTTTGTTGGTTTGTTGGCTTGTTGGCTTCTTGGTTACTTAGTTTGTTGGTTTGTTAGCTTGTTGGTTTGTTGGTTTGTTGGCTTGTTGGTTTGTTACTTTATTGGTTTGTTGGCTTGTTGGCTTGTTGGTTTGTTGGTTTTTTAATTTGTTGGTTTGTTGGTTTGTTGGTTTGTTGGTTTGTTGGTTTGTTGGTTTATTTGTTTGTAAGTTTGTTGGTTTGTTGGTTTGTTGGTTTGTTGGTTTGTTGGTTTGTTGGTTTGTTCGTTTGTTGGTTTGTTGGTTTGTTGGTTTGTTGGTTTGTTGGTTTATTGGTTTGTTAATTTGTTGGCTTGTTGGTTTGTTGGTTTGTTGGCTTGTTGGTTTGTTGGTTTGTTGGTTTGCTGGCTTGTTGGCTTGTTGGTTTGTTGGTTTGTTGGCTTGTTAGCTTGTTGGTTTGTTGGTTTATTGGCTTGTTGGTTTGTTGGTTTGTTGGCCTGTTGGCTTGTTGCTTTGTTGGTTTGTTGGTTTGTTGGCTTGTTGGCTTGTTGGTTTGTTGGTTTGTTGGCTTGTTGGTTTGTTGGTTTGTTGGTTTGTTAGTTTGTTGGCTTGTTGGTTTGTTGGCTTGTTGGTTTGTTGGTTTGTTGGTTAGTTGGCTTGTTGGTTTGTTGGTTTGTTGGCTTGTTGGCTTGTTGGTTTGTTGGTTTGTTGGTTTGTTGGCTTGTTGGTTTGTTGGTTTGTTGGCTTGTTGGTTTGTTGGTTTGTTGGTTTGTTGGCTTGTTGGCTTGTTGGTTTGTTGTTTTGTTGGCTTGTTGGTTACTTAGTTTGTTGGTTTGTTGGTTTGTTGGCTTGTTGGTTTGTTAGTTTGTATGTTTGTTGGTTTGTTGGTTTGTTGGTTTTTTGGTTTGTTGGTTTATTTGTTTGTTGGTTTGTTGGCTTGTTGGTTTGTTGGTTTGTTGGTTTGTTTGCTTGTTGGTTTGTTGGTTTGTTGGCTTGTTGGCTTGTTGGTTTGTTGGTTTGTTGGTTTTTTGGTTTGTTGGTTTGTTGGTTTATTTGTTTGTTGGTTTGTTGGCTAGTTGGTTTGTTGGTTTGTTGGCTTGTTGGTTTGTTGGTTTGTTGGCTTGTTGGTTTGTTGCTTTGTTTGTTTGTTGGTTTGTTGGCTTGTTGGCTTGTTGGTTTGTTAGTTTGTTGGCTTTTTGGTTACTTGGTTTGTTGGTTTGTTGGTTTGTTGGCTTGTTGGTTTGTTCGCAAGTTGGTTTGTTGGTTTGTTGGTTTGTTGGCTTGTTGGCTTGTTGGTTTATTTGTTTGTTGGTTTGTTGACTTGTTGGTTTGTTGGTTTGTTAGTTTGTTGGTTTGTTGGTTTGTTGGTTTGTTGGTTTATTTGTTTGTTGGTTTGTTGACTTGTTGGTTTGTTGGTTTGTTAGTTTGTTGGTTTGTTGGTTTGTTGGCTTGTTTGTTTGTTGGTTTGTTGGCTTGTTGGTTTGTTGGTTTGTTGGTTTGTTGGCTTGTTGGCTTGTTGGTTTTTTGGTTTGTTGGTTTGTTGGTTTGTTGGCTTGTTGGTTTGTTGGTTTGTTGGTTTGTTGGCTTGTTGGTTTGTTGGTTTGTTGGTTTGTTGGCTTGTTGGTTTGTTGGTTTGTTGGTTTGTTGGTTTGTTGGCTTGTTGGCTTGTTGGTTTGTTGGTTTGTTTGCTTGTTGGCTTGTTGGTTTGTTGGTTTGTTTGCTTGTTGGCTTGTTGGTTTGTTGGTTTGTTGGTTTGTTGGTTTGTTGGTTTGTTGGTTTGTTGGTTTTTTGGTTTGTTTGTTTATTTGTTTGTTGGTTTGTTGGCTTATTGGTTTGTTGGTTTGTTGGTTTGTTGGCTTGTTGGCTTGTTGGTTTGTTGGTTTGTTTGCTTGTTGGCTTGTTGGTTTGTTGGTTTGTTTGCTTGTTGGCTTGTTGGTTTGTTAGTTTGTTGGTTTGTTGGTTTGTTGGTTTGTTGGTTTGTTGGTTTTTTGGTTTGTTGGTTTATTTGTTTGTTGGTTTGTTGACTTGTTGGTTTGTTGGTTTGTTCGTTTGCTTGCTTGTTGGTTTGTTGGTTTGTTTGCTTGTTGGTTTGTTGGTTTGTTGGTTTGTTGGTTTTTTGGTTTGTTGGTTTGTTGGTTTGTTGGCTTGTTGGTTTGTTGGTTTGTTGGCTTGTTGGCTTGTTGGTTTGTTGGTTTGTTTGCTTGTTGGCTTGTTGGTTTGTTGGTTTGTTGGTTTGTTGGTTTGTTGGTTTGTTGGTTTTTTGGTTTGTTGGTTTATTTGTTTGTTGGTTTGTTGACTTGTTGGTTTGTTGGTTTGTTGGTTTATTTGTTTGTTGGTTTGTTGACTTGTTGGTTTGTTGGTTTGTTAGTTTGTTGGTTTGTTGGTTTGTTGGCTTGTTGGTTTGTTGGTTTGTTGGCTTGTTGGTTTGTTGGTTTGTTGGTTTGTTGGCTTGTTGGCTTGTTGGTTTTTTGGCTTCTTGGTTTGTTGGTTTGTTGGCTTGTTGGTTTGTTAGTTTGTTGGTTTGTTGGCTTGTTGGCATGTTGGTTTGTTGGTTTTTTGGTTTGTTGGTTTGTTGGTTTGTTGGTTTGTTGGTTTGTTGGTTTGTTGGTTTGTTGGTTTGTTGGTTTGTTGGTTTGTTCGTTTGATGGTTTGTTGGTTTGTTGGTTCTTTGGTTTGTTGGTTTGTTGGTTTGTTGGTTTGTTGGTTTGTTGGTTTGTTGATTTGTTGATTTGTTGGTTTGTTGGCATGTTGGTTTGTTGGTTTGTTGGTTTGTTGGCTTGTTGGTTTGTTGGTTTGTTTGCTTGTTGGCTTGTTGGATTGTTGGTTTGTGGTTTGTTGGTTTGTTGGCTTGTTGGATTATTGGTTTGTTGGCTTGTTGGTTTGTTGGTTTGTTGGCTTGTTGGCTTGTTAATTTGTTGGTTTGTTGGCTTCTTGGTTACTTAGTTTGTTGGTTTGTTGGCTTGTTGGCTTGTTGGTTTGTTGGTTTGTTGGCTTGTTGGTTTGTTACTTTATTGGTTTGTTGGCTTGTTGGCTTGTTGGTTTGTTGGTTTTTTAATTTGTTGGTTTGTTGGTTTGTTGGTTTGTTGGTTTATTTGTTTGTTGGTTTGTTGGTTTGTAGGTTTGTTGGTTTGTTGGTTTGTTGGTTTGTTGGTTTGTTGGTTTGTTGGCTTGTTGGTTTGTTGGTTTGTTGGCTTGTTGGTTTGTTGGTTTGTTGGTTTATTTGTTTGTTGGTTTGTTGACTTGTTGGTTTGTTGGTTTGTTGGTTTGTTAGTTTGTTGGTTTGTTGGTTTGTTGGCTTGTTTGTTTGTTGGTTTGTTGGCTTGTTGGTTTGTTGGTTTGTTGGTTTGTTGGCTTGTTGGCTTGTTGGTTTTTTGGTTTGTTGGTTTGTTGGTTTGTTGGCTTGTTGGTTTGTTGGTTTGTTGGTTTGTTGGCTTGTTGGTTTGTTGGTTTGTTGGTTTGTTGGCTTGTTGGTTTGTTGGTTTGTTGGTTTGTTGGTTTGTTGGCTTGTTGGCTTGTTGGTTTGTTGGTTTGTTTGCTTGTTGGCTTGTTGGTTTGTTGGTTTGTTTGCTTGTTGGCTTGTTGGTTTGTTGGTTTGTTGGTTTGTTGGTTTGTTGGTTTGTTGGTTTGTTGGTTTTTTGGTTTGTTTGTTTATTTGTTTGTTGGTTTGTTGGCTTATTGGTTTGTTGGTTTGTTGGTTTGTTGGCTTGTTGGCTTGTTGGTTTGTTGGTTTGTTTGCTTGTTGGCTTGTTGGTTTGTTGGTTTGTTTGCTTGTTGGCTTGTTGGTTTGTTAGTTTGTTGGTTTGTTGGTTTGTTGGTTTGTTGGTTTGTTGGTTTTTTGGTTTGTTGGTTTATTTGTTTGTTGGTTTGTTGACTTGTTGGTTTGTTGGTTTGTTCGTTTGCTTGCTTGTTGGTTTGTTGGTTTGTTTGCTTGTTGGTTTGTTGGTTTGTTGGTTTGTTGGTTTTTTGGTTTGTTGGTTTGTTGGTTTGTTGGCTTGTTGGTTTGTTGGTTTGTTGGTTTGTTGGCTTGTTGGCTTGTTGGTTTGTTGGTTTGTTTGCTTGTTGGCTTGTTGGTTTGTTGGTTTGTTGGTTTGTTGGTTTGTTGGTTTGTTGGTTTTTTGGTTTGTTGGTTTATTTGTTTGTTGGTTTGTTGACTTGTTGGTTTGTTGGTTTGTTGGTTTATTTGTTTGTTGGTTTGTTGACTTGTTGGTTTGTTGGTTTGTTAGTTTGTTGGTTTGTTGGTTTGTTGGCTTGTTGGTTTGTTGGTTTGTTGGCTTGTTGGTTTGTTGGTTTGTTGGTTTGTTGGCTTGTTGGCTTGTTGGTTTTTTGGCTTCTTGGTTTGTTGGTTTGTTGGCTTGTTGGTTTGTTAGTTTGTTGGTTTGTTGGCTTGTTGGCATGTTGGTTTGTTGGTTTTTTGGTTTGTTGGTTTGTTGGTTTGTTGGTTTGTTGGTTTGTTGGTTTGTTGGTTTGTTGGTTTGTTGGTTTGTTGGTTTGTTCGTTTGATGGTTTGTTGGTTTGTTGGTTCTTTGGTTTGTTGGTTTGTTGGTTTGTTGGTTTGTTGGTTTGTTGGTTTGTTGATTTGTTGATTTGTTGGTTTGTTGGCATGTTGGTTTGTTGGTTTGTTGGTTTGTTGGCTTGTTGGTTTGTTGGTTTGTTTGCTTGTTGGCTTGTTGGATTGTTGGTTTGTGGTTTGTTGGTTTGTTGGCTTGTTGGATTATTGGTTTGTTGGCTTGTTGGTGTGTTGGTTTGTTGGCTTGTTGGCTTGTTAATTTGTTGGTTTGTTGGCTTCTTGGTTACTTAGTTTGTTGGTTTGTTGGCTTGTTGGCTTGTTGGTTTGTTGGTTTGTTGGCTTGTTGGTTTGTTACTTTATTGGTTTGTTGGCTTGTTGGCTTGTTGGTTTGTTGGTTTTTTAATTTGTTGGTTTGTTGGTTTGTTGGTTTGTTGGTTTGTTGGTTTATTTGTTTGTTGGTTTGTTGGTTTGTAGGTTTGTTGGTTTGTTGGTTTGTTGGTTTGTTGGTTTGTTGGTTTGTTGGCTTGTTGGTTTGTTGGTTTGTTGGCTTGTTGGCTTGTTAGTTTTTTTGGTTTGTTGGCTTCTTGGTTACTTAGTTTGTTGGTTTGTTGGCTTGTTGGCTTGTTGGTTTGTTGGTTTGTTGGCTTGTTGGTTTGTTACTTTATTGGTTTGTTGGCTTGTTGGCTTGTTGGTTTGTTGGTTTTTTAATTTGTTGGTTTGTTGGTTTGTTGGTTTGTTGGTTTGTTGGTTTATTTGTTTGTTGGTTTGTTGGTTTGTTAGTTTATTTGTTTGTTGGTTTGTTGGTTTGTAGGTTTGTAAGTTTGTTGGTTTGTTGGTTTGTTGGTTTGTTGGTTTGTTGGTTTGTTGGTTTGTTGGTTTGTTCGTTTGTTGGTTTGTTGGTTTGTTGGTTTGTTGGTTTGTTGGTTTCTTGGCTTGTTGGTTTGTTGGTTTGTTGGCTTGTTGGTTTGTTGGTTTGTTGGTTTGTTGGCTTGTTGGCTTGTTGGTTTGTTGGTTTGTTGGCTTGTTGGTTTGTTAGTTTGTTGGTTTGTTGGCTTGTTGGTTTGTTGGTTTGTTGGCTTGTTGGTTACTTAGTTTTTTGGTTTGTTGGTTTGTTGGTTTGTTGGCTTGTTGGCTTATTGGCTTGTTGGTTTGTTGGTTTGTTCGCTTGTTGGTTTGTTGGTTTGTTGGCTTGTTGGCTTGTTGCTTTGTTGGTTTGTTGGTTTGTTGGCTTGTTGGCTTGTTGGTTTGTTAGTTTGTTGGTTTGTTGGTTTGTTGGTTTGTTGGTTTGTTGGTTTGTTGGTTTTTTGGTTTGTTGGCTTATTTGTTTGTTGGTTTGTTGACTTGTTGGTTTGTTGGTTTGTTCGTTTGCTTGCTTGTTGGTTTGTTGGTTTGTTTGCTTGTTGGTTTGTTGGTTTGTTGGTTTGTTGGTTTTTTGGTTTGTTGGTTTGTTGGTTTGTTGGCTTGTTGGTTTGTTGGTTTGTTGGTTTGTTGGCTTGTTGGCTTGTTGGTTTGTTGGTTTGTTTGCTTGTTGGCTTGTTGGTTTGTTGGTTTGTTGGTTTGTTGGTTTGTTGGTTTGTTGGTTTTTTGGTTTGTTGGTTTATTTGTTTGTTGGTTTGTTGACTTGTTGGTTTGTTGGTTTGTTGGTTTATTTGTTTGTTGGTTTGTTGACTTGTTGGTTTGTTGGTTTGTTAGTTTGTTGGTTTGTTGGTTTGTTGGCTTGTTGGTTTGTTGGTTTGTTGGCTTGTTGGTTTGTTGGTTTGTTGGTTTGTTGGCTTGTTGGCTTGTTGGTTTTTTGGCTTCTTGGTTTGTTGGTTTGTTGGCTTGTTGGTTTGTTAGTTTGTTGGTTTGTTGGCTTGTTGGCATGTTGGTTTGTTGGTTTTTTGGTTTGTTGGTTTGTTGGTTTGTTGGTTTGTTGGTTTGTTGGTTTGTTGGTTTGTTGGTTTGTTGGTTTGTTGGTTTGTTCGTTTGATGGTTTGTTGGTTTGTTGGTTCTTTGGTTTGTTGGTTTGTTGGTTTGTTGGTTTGTTGGTTTGTTGGTTTGTTGATTTGTTGATTTGTTGGTTTGTTGGCATGTTGGTTTGTTGGTTTGTTGGTTTGTTGGCTTGTTGGTTTGTTGGTTTGTTTGCTTGTTGGCTTGTTGGATTGTTGGTTTGTGGTTTGTTGGTTTGTTGGCTTGTTGGATTATTGGTTTGTTGGCTTGTTGGTTTGTTGGTTTGTTGGCTTGTTGGCTTGTTAATTTGTTGGTTTGTTGGCTTCTTGGTTACTTAGTTTGTTGGTTTGTTGGCTTGTTGGCTTGTTGGTTTGTTGGTTTGTTGGCTTGTTGGTTTGTTACTTTATTGGTTTGTTGGCTTGTTGGCTTGTTGGTTTGTTGGTTTTTTAATTTGTTGGTTTGTTCGTTTGTTGGTTTGTTGGTTTGTTGGTTTATTTGTTTGTTGGTTTGTTGGTTTGTAGGTTTGTTGGTTTGTTGGTTTGTTGGTTTGTTGGTTTGTTGGTTTGTTGGCTTGTTGGTTTGTTGGTTTGTTGGCTTGTTGGCTTGTTAGTTTGTTGGTTTGTTGGCTTCTTGGTTACTTAGTTTGTTGGTTTGTTGGCTTGTTGGCTTGTTGGTTTGTTGGTTTGTTGGCTTGTTGGTTTGTTACTTTATTGGTTTGTTGGCTTGTTGGCTTGTTGGTTTGTTGGTTTTTTAATTTGTTGGTTTGTTGGTTTGTTGGTTTGTTGGTTTGTTGGTTTATTTGTTTGTTGGTTTGTTGGTTTGTTAGTTTATTTGTTTGTTGGTTTGTTGGTTTGTAGGTTTGTAAGTTTGTTGGTTTGTTGGTTTGTTGGTTTGTTGGTTTGTTGGTTTGTTGGTTTGTTGGTTTGTTCGTTTGTTGGTTTGTTGGTTTGTTGGTTTGTTGGTTTGTTGGTTTCTTGGCTTGTTGGTTTGTTGGTTTGTTGGCTTGTTGGTTTGTTGGTTTGTTGGTTTGTTGGCTTGTTGGCTTGTTGGTTTGTTGGTTTGTTGGCTTGTTGGTTTGTTAGTTTGTTGGTTTGTTGGCTTGTTGGTTTGTTGGTTTGTTGGCTTGTTGGTTACTTAGTTTTTTGGTTTGTTGGTTTGTTGGTTTGTTGGCTTGTTGGCTTATTGGCTTGTTGGTTTGTTGGTTTGTTCGCTTGTTGGTTTGTTGGTTTGTTGGCTTGTTGGCTTGTTGCTTTGTTGGTTTGTTGGTTTGTTGGCTTGTTGGCTTGTTGGTTTGTTAGTTTGTTGGCTTTTTGGTTACTTGGTTTGTTGGTTTGTTGGTTTGTTGGTTTGTTGGTTTGTTGGCTTGTTGGCTTGTTGTTTTGTTGGTTTGTTGGCTTGTTAGCTTGTTGGTTTGTTGGTTTATTGGCTTGTTGGTTTGTTGGTTTGTTGGCTTGTTGGCTTGTTGCTTTGTTGGTTTGTTGGTTTGTTGGCTTGTTGGCTTGTTGGTTTGTTAGTTTGTTGGCTTTGTGGTTACTTGGTTTGTTGGTTTGTTGATTTGTTGGCTTGTTGGTTTGTTGGCTTGTTGGTTTGTTGGTTTGTTGGTTTGTTAGCTTCTTGGTTTTTTGGTTTGTTGGTTTATTTGTTTGTTAGTTTGTTGGTTTGTTGGTTTGTTGGTTTGTTGGTTTGTTGGTGTATTTGTTTATTTGTTTGTTGGTTTGTTGGCTTGTTGGTTTGTTGGTTTGTTGGCTTGTTGGTTTGTTGGTTTGTTGGTTTGTTGGATTGTTGGCTTGTTGGTTTGTTGGTTTGTTGGTTTATTTGTTTGTTGGTTTGTTGATTTGTTGGCTTGTTGGTTTGTTGGTTTGTTGGCTTGTTGGCTCGTTGGTTTGTTGGTTTGTTGGTTTGTTGGTTTGTTGGTTTGTTGGTTTGTTGGTTTGTTGGTTTGTTGGTTTCTTGGTTTGTTGGTTTGTTGGCTTGTTGGTTCGTTCGTTTGTTGGCTTGTTGGCTTGTTGGTTTGTTGGTTTGTTGGTTTGTTGGTTTGTTGGCTTGTTGGTTTGTTGGTTTGTTGGCTTGTTGGTTTGTTGGTTTGTTAGTTTGTAGGTTTGTTGGCTTGTTGGCTTGTTGGTTTGTTGGTTTTTTGGTTTGTTGGTTTGTTGGTTTGTTGGTTTGTTGGTTTGTTGGTTTGTTGGTTTGTTGGTTTGTTGGTTTGTTCGTTTGATGGTTTGTTGGTTTGTTGGTTTTTTGGTTTGTTGGTTTGTTGGTTTGTTGGTTTCTTGGTTTGTTGGATTGTTGGCTTGTTGGTTTGTTGGTTTGTTGGCTTGTTGGTTTGTTGGTTTGTTGGCTTGTTGGCTTATTGCTTTGTTCGTTTGATGGTTTGTTGGTTTGTTGGTTTTTTGGTTTGTTGGTTTGTTGGTTTGTTGGCTTGTTGGCTTGTTGGTTTGTTGGTTTGTTGGCTTGTTGGTTTGTTAGTTTGTAGGTTTGTTGGCTTGTTGGCTTGTTGGGTTGTTGGTTTTTTGGTTTGTTGGTTTGTTGGTTTGTTGGTTTGTTGGTTTGTTGGTTTGTTGGTTTGTTGGTTTGTTGGTTTGTTCGTTTGATGGTTTGTTGGTTTGTTGGTTTTTTGGTTTGTTGGTTTGTTGGTTTGTTGGTTTCTTGGTTTGTTGGTTTGTTGATTTGTTGATTTGTTGGTTTTTTGGCATGTTGGTTTGTTGGTTTGTTGGTTTGTTGGCTTGTTGGTTTGTTGGTTTGTTGGCTTGTTGGTTTGTTGGTTTGTTGGTTTGTTAGTTTGTTGGCTTGTTGGTTTGTTGGCTTGTTGGTTTGTTGGTTTGTTGGTTAGTTGGCTTGTTGGTTTGTTGGTTTGTTGGCTTGTTGGCTTGTTGGTTTGTTGGTTTGTTGGTTTGTTGGCTTGTTTGTTTGTTGGTTTGTTGGCTTGTTGGTTTGTTGGTTTGTTGGTTTGTTGGCTTGTTGGCTTGTTGGTTTGTTGGTTTGTTGGCTTGTTAGTTTGTTAGTTTGTTGGTTTGTTGGCTTGTTGGTTTGTTGTTTTGTTGGCTTGTTGGTTACTTAGTTTGTTGGTTTGTTGGTTTGTTGGCTTGTTGGTTTGTTAGTTTGTTGGTTTGTTGGTTTGTTGGTTTGTTGGTTTTTTGGTTTGTTGGTTTATTTGTTTGTTGGTTTGTTGGCTTGTTGGTTTGTTGGTTTGTTGGTTTGTTTGCTTGTTGGTTTGTTGGTTTGTTGGCTTGTTGGCTTGTTGGTTTGTTGGTTTGTTGGTTTTTTGGTTTGTTGGTTTGTTGGTTTATTTGTTTGTTGGTTTGTTGGCTAGTTGGTTTCTTGGTTTGTTGGTTTGTTGGCTTGTTGGTTTGTTGGTTTGTTGGCTTGTTGGTTTGTTACTTTGTTTGTTTGTTGGTTTGTTGGCTTGTTGGCTTGTTGGTTTGTTAGTTTGTTGGCTTTTTGGTTACTTGGTTTGTTGGTTTGTTGGTTTGTTGGCTTGTTGGTTTGTTCGGTAGTTGGTTTGTTGGTTTGTTGGCTTGTTGGCTTGTTGGTTTGTTGGTTTGTTGGTTTGTTGGTTTGTTGGTTTGTTGGTTTGTTGGTTTGTTGGTTTGTTGGTTTGTTGGCTTGTTGGTTTGTTGGTTTGTTGGCTTGTTGGCTTGTTGGCTTGTTGGTTTGTTGGTTTGTTGGCTTGTTGGTTTGTTGGCTTGTTGGCTTGTTTGTTTGTTGGTTTGCTGGCTTGTTGGTTTGTTGGTTTGTTGGCTTGTTGGCTTGTTGCTTTGTTGGTTTGTTGGTTTGTTGGCTTGTTGGCTTGTTGGTTTGTTAGTTTGTTGGCTTTGTGATTACTTGGTTTGTTGGTTTGTTGGTTTGTTGGCTTGTTGGTTTGTTGGCTTGTTGGTTTGTTGGTTTGTTGGCTTGTTGGTTTTTTGGTTTGTTTGTTTATTTGTTTGTTGGTTTGTTGGTTTGTTGGCTTGTTGGCTCGTTGGTTTGTTGGTTTGTTGGTTTGTTGGTTTGTTGGTTTGTTGGTTTGTTGGCTTGTTGGTTTGTTGGTTTGTTGGCTTGTTGGTTTGTTAGTTTGTTGGTTTGTTGGCTTGTTGGTTTGTTGGTTTGTTGGCTTGTTGGTTACTTAGTTTGTTGGTTTGTTGGTTTATTGGTTTGTTGGCTTGTTGGCTTGTTGGTTTGTTGGTTTGTTGGTTTGTTGGTTTGTTGGTTTGTTGGTTTGTTGGTTTGTTGGTTTGTTGGTTTGTTGGTTTGTTGGTTTGTTGGTTTGTTGGTTTGTTGGTTTGTTGGTTTTTTGGTTTGTTGGTTTATTTGTTTGTTGGTTTGTTAACTTGTTGGTTTGTTGGTTTGTTGGTTTGTTTGATTGTTGGTTTGTTGGTTTGTTGGCTTGTTGGCTTGTTGGCTTGTTGGTTTGTTGGTTTGTTGGTTTGTTGGCTTGTTGGTTTGTTGGTTTGTTGGTTTGTTGGCTTGTTGGCTTATTGCTTTGTTGGTTTGTTGGTTTGTTGGCTTGTTGGCTTGTTGGTTGGTTAGTTTGTTGGCTTTTTGGTTACTTGGTTTGTTGGTTTGTTGGCTTGTTGGTTTGTTGGCTTGTTGGTTTTTTGGTTTGTTGGTTTGTTGGCTTGTTGGCTTGTTAGTTTGTTGGTTTGTTGGTTTGTTGGTTTGTTGGTTTGATGGTTTGTTGGTTTGTTGGTTTGTTGGGTTGTTGGTTTGTTGGTTTGTTGGATTGTTGGCTTGTTGGTTTGTTGGTTTGTTGGTTTGTTGGCTTGTTGGTTTGTTGGTTTGTTGGTTTGTTGGCTTGTTGGTTTGTTGGTTTGTTGGTTTGTTTGATTGTTGGTTTGTTGGTTTGTTGGCTTATTGGCTTGTTGGCTTGTTGGTTTGTTGGTTTGTTGGTTTGTTGGCTTGTTGGCTTGTTGCTTTGTTGGTTTGTTGGTTTGTTGGCTTGTTGGCTTGTTGGTTGGTTAGTTTGTTGGCTTTTTGGTTACTTGGTTTGTTGGTTTGTTGGTTTGTTGGTTTGTTGGCTTGTTGGTTTGTTGGTTTGTTGGTTTGTTGGCTTGTTGGCTTGTTAGTTTGTTGGTTTGTTGGTTTGTTGGTTTGATGGTTTGTTGGTTTGTTGCTTTGTTGGTTTGTTGGTTTGTTGGCTTGTTGGCTTGTTGGTTTGTTAGTTTGTTGGCTTTTTGGTTACTTGGTTTGTTGGTTTGTTGGTTTGTTGGCTTGTTGGTTTGTTGGTTTGTTGGTTTGTTGGCTTGTTGGTTTGTTGGTTTGTTGGCTTGTTGGCTTGTTGCTTTGTTGGTTTGTTGGTTTGTTGGCTTGTTGGCTTGTTGGTTTGTTAGTTTGTTGACTTTTTGGTTACTTGGTTTGTTGGTTTGATGGTTTGTTGGTTTGTTGGTTTGTTGGCTTGTTGATTTGTTGGTTTGTTGGCTTGTTGGCTCGTTGGTTTGTTGGTTTGTTGGTTTGTTGGTTTGTTGGTTTGCTGGTTTGTTGGTTTGTTTGTTTGTTGGCTTGTTGGTTTGTTGGTTTGTTGGCTTGTTGGCTTGTTGGTTTGTTGGTTTGTTGGTTTGTTGGTTTGTTGGTTTGTTGGTTTGTTGGCTTATTGGTTTCTTGGTTTGTTGGCTTGTTGGTTTGTTGGTTTGTTGGTTTGTTGGTTTGTTGGATTGTAGGCTTGCTGGTTTGTTGGTTTGTTGGCTTGTTGGTTTGTTGGTTTGTTGGCTTGTTGGCTTGTTGCTTTGTTCGTTTGATGGTTTGTTGGTTTGTTGGTTTTTTGGTTTATTGTTTTGTTGGTTTGTTGGCTTGTTGGCTTCTTGGTTTGTTGGTTTGTTGGCTTGTTGGTTTGTTAGTTTGTTGGTTTGTTGGTTTGTTGGCTTGTTGGTTTGTTGGTTTTTTGGTTTGTTGGTTTGTTGGTTTGTTGGTTTGTTGGTTTGTTGGTTTGTTGGTTTGTTGGTTTGTTGGTTTGTTGGTTTGTTCGTTTGATGGTTTGTTGGTTTGTTGGTTTTTTGGTTTGTTGGTTTGTTGGTTTGTTGGTTTGTTGGTTTGTTGGTTTGTTGATTTGTTGATTTGTTGGTTTGTTGGCATGTTGGTTTGTTGGTTTGTTGGTTTGTTGGCTTGTTGGTTTGTTGGTTTGTTGGCTTGTTGGCTTGTTGGTTTGTTGGTTTGTGGTTTGTTGGTTTGTTGGCTTGTTGGTTTGTTGGTTTGTTGGCTTGTTGGTTTGTTGGTTTGTTGGCTTGTTGGCTTGTTAGTTTGTTGGTTTGTTGGCTTCTTCGTTACTTAGTTTGTTGGTTTGTTGGCTTGTTGGCTTGTTGGTTTGTTGGTTTGTTGGCTTGTTGGTTTGTTACTTTATTGGTTTGTTGGCTTGTTGGCTGGTTGGTTTGTTGGTTTTTTAATTTGTTGGTTTGTTGGTTTGTTGGTTTGTTGGTTTATTTGTGTGTTGGTTTGTTGGTTTGTAGGTTTGTTGGTTTGTTGGTTTGTTGGCTTGTTGGTTTGTTGGTTTATTGGTTTGTTGGATTGTTGGCTTGTTGGTTTGTTGGTTTGTTGGCTTGTTGGTTTGTTGGTTTGCTGGCTTGTTGGCTTGTTGCTTTGTTCGTTTGATGGTTTGTTGGTTTGTTGGTTTTTTGGTTTGTTGGTTTGTTGGTTTGTTGGCTTGTTGGCTTGTTGGTTTGTTGGTTTGTTGGCTTGTTGGTTTGTTAGTTTGTAGGTTTGTTGGCTTGTTGGCTTGTTGGTTTGTTGTTTTTTTGGTTTGTTGGTTTGTTGGTTTGTTGGTTTGTTGGTTTGCTGGTTTGTTGGTTTGTTGGTTTGTTGGTTTGTTCGTTTGATGGTTTGTTGGTTTGTTGGTTTTTTGGTTTGTTGGTTTGTTAGTTTGTTATTTTCTTGGTTTGTTGGTTTGTTGGTTTGTTGATTTGTTGATTTGTTGGTTTTTTGGCATGTTGGTTTGTTGGTTTGTTGGTTTGTTGGCTTGTTGGTTTGTTGGTTTGTTGGCTTGTTGGTTTGTTGGTTTGTTGGTTTGTTAGTTTGTTGGCTTGTTGGTTTGTTGGCTTGTTGGTTTGTTGGTTTGTTGGCTTGTTGGTTTGTTAGTTTGTTGGCTTGTTGGCTTGTTGGTTTGTTGGTTTGTTGGTTTGTTGGCTTGTTGGTTTGTTGGTTTGTTGGCTTGTTGGTTTGTTGGTTTGTTGGTTTGTTGGCTTGTTGGCTTGTTGGTTTGTTGGTTTGTTGGCTTGTTGGTTTGTTAGTTTGTTGGTTTGTTGGCTTGTTGGTTTGTTGTTTTGTTGGCTTGTTGGTTACTTAGTTTGTTGGTTTGTTGGTTTGTTGGTTTGTTGGCTTGTTGGTTTGTTAGTTTGTTGGTTTGTTGGTTTGTTGGTTTGTTGGTTTTTTGGTTTGTTGGTTTATTTGTTTGTTGGTTTGTTGGCTTGTTGGTTTGTTGGTTTGTTGGTTTGTTTGCTTGTTGGTTTGTTGGTTTGTTGGCTTGTTGGCTTGTTGGTTTGTTGTTTTGTTGGTTTTTCGGTTTGTTGGTTTGTTGGTTTATTTGTTTGTTGGTTTGTTGGCTAGTTGGTTTGTTGGTTTGTTGGTTTGTTGGCTTGTTGGTTTGTTGGTTTGTTGGCTTGTTGGTTTGTTGCTTTGTTTGTTTGTTGGTTTGTTGGCTTGTTGGCTTGTTGGTTTGTTAAATTGTTGGCTTTTTGGTTACTTGGTTTGTTGGTTTGTTGGTTTGTTGGCTTGTTGGTTTGTTCGCTAGTTGGTTTGTTGGTTTGTTGGTTTGTTTGCTTGTTGGCTTGTTGGTTTGTTGGTTTGTTGGTTTGTTGGTTTGTTGGTTTGTTGGTTTGTTGGTTTGTTGGTTTGTTGGCTTGTTGGTTTGTTGGTTTGTTGGTTTGTTGGCTTGTTGGCTTGTTGGCTTGTTGGTTTGTTGGTTTGTTGGCTTGTTGGTTTGTTGGTTTGTTGGTTTGTTGGCTTGTTGGCTTGTTGGTTTGTTGGTTTGCTGGCTTGTTGGTTTGTTGGTTTGTTGGCTTGTTGGCTTGTTGCTTTGTTGGTTTGTTGGTTTGTTGGTTTGTTGGTTTGTTGGTTTGATGGTTTGTTGGCTTGTTGGTTTGTTGGCTTGTTGGTTTGTTGGTTTGTTGGCTTGTTGGTTTTTTGGTTTGTTGGTTTATTTGTTTGTTGGTTTGTTGGTTTGTTGGCTTGTTGGCTCGTTGGTTTGTTGGTTTGTTGGTTTGTTGGTTTGTTGGTTTGTTGGTTTGTTGGTTTGTTGGCTTGTTGGTTTGTTGGTTTGTTGGCTTGTTGGTTTGTTAGTTTGTTGGTTTCTTGGCTTGTTGGTTTGTTGGTTTGTTGGCTTGTTGGTTACTTAGTTTGTTGGTTTGTTGGTTTATTGGTTTGTTGGCTTGTTGGCTTGTTGGTTTGTTGGTTTGTTGGTTTGTTAATTTGTTGGTTTGTTGGTTTGTTGGCTCGTTGGTTTGTTGGTTGTTGGATTGTTGGCTTGTTGGTTTGTTGGTTTGTTGGCTTGTTTGTTTGTTGGTTTGCTGGCTTGTTGGCTTGTTGCTTTGTTCGTTTGATGGTTTGTTGGTTTGTTGGTTTTTTGGTTTGTTGGTTTGTTGGTTTGTTGGCTTGTTGGCTTGTTGGTTTGTTGGTTTGTTGGCTTGTTGGTTTGTTAGTTTGTAGGTTTGTTGGCTTGTTGGCTTGTTGGTTTGTTGTTTTTTTGGTTTGTTCGTTTGTTGGTTTGTTGGTTTGTTGGTTTGTTGGTTTGTTGGTTTGTTGGTTTGTTCGTTTGATGGTTTGTTGGTTTGTTGGTTTTTTGGTTTGTTGGTTTGTTAGTTTGTTGGTTTCTTGGTTTGTTGGTTTGTTGGTTTGTTGATTTGTTGATTTGTTGGTTTTTTGGCATGTTGGTTTGTTGGTTTGTTGGTTTGTTGGCTTGTTGGTTTGTTGGTTTGTTGGCTTGTTGGTTTGTTGGTTTGTTGTTTTGTTAGTTTGTTGGCTTGTTGGTTTGTTGGCTTGTTGGTTTGTTGGTTTGTTGGCTTGTTGGTTTGTTAGTTTGTTGGCATGTTGGCTTGTTGGTTTGTTGGTTTGTTGGTTTGTTGGCTTGTTGGTTTGTTGGTTTGTTGGCTTGTTGGTTTGTTGGTTTGTTGGTTTGTTGGCTTGTTGGCTTGTTGGTTTGTTGGTTTGTTGGCTTGTTGGTTTGTTAGTTTGTTGGTTTGTTGGCTTGTTGGTTTGTTGTTTTGTTGGCTTGTTGGTTACTTAGTTTGTTGGTTTGTTGGTTTGTTGGTTTGTTGGCTTGTTGGTTTGTTAGTTTGTTGGCTTGTTGGTTTGTTGGTTTGTTGGTTTTTTGGTTTGTTGGTTTATTTGTTTGTTGGTTTGTTGGCTTGTTGGTTTGTTGGTTTGTTGGTTTGTTTGCTTGTTGGTTTGTTGGTTTGTTGGCTTGTTGGCTTGTTGGTTTGTTGGTTTGTTGGTTTTTCGGTTTGTTGGTTTGTTGGTTTATTTGTTTGTTGGTTTGTTGGCTAGTTGGTTTGTTGGTTTGTTGGTTTGTTGGCTTGCTGGTTTGTTGGTTTGTTGGCTTGTTGGTTTGTTGCTTTGTTTGTTTGTTGGTTTGTTGGCTTGTTGGCTTGTTGGTTTGTTAAATTGTTGGCTTTTTGGTTACTTGGTTTGTTGGTTTGTTGGCTTGTTGGTTTGTTCGCTAGTTGGTTTGTTGGTTTGTTTGCTTGTTGGCTTGTTGGTTTGTTGGTTTGTTGGTTTGTTGGTTTGTTGGTTTGTTGGTTTGTTGGTTTGTTGGTTTGTTGGTTTGTTGGTTTGTTGGCTTGTTGGTTTGTTGGTTTGTTGGCTTGTTGGCTTGTTGGCTTGTTGGTTTGTTGGTTTGTTGGCTTGTTGGTTTGTTGGTTTGTTGGTTTGTTGGCTTGTTGGCTTGTTGGTTTGTTGGTTTGCTGGCTTGTTGGTTTGTTGGTTTGTTGGCTTGTTGGCTTGTTGCTTTGTTGGTTTGTTGGTTTGTTGGTTTGTTGGTTTGTTGGTTTGTTGGTTTGTTGGCTTGTTGGTTTGTTGGCTTGTTGGTTTGTTGGTTTGTTGGCTTGTTGGTTTTTTGGTTTGTTGGTTTATTTGTTTGTTGGTTTGTTGGTTTGTTGGCTTGTTGGCTCGTTGGTTTGTTGGTTTGTTGGTTTGTTGGTTTGTTGGTTTGTTGGTTTGTTGGCTTGTTGGTTTGTTGGTTTGTTGGCTTGTTGGTTTGTTAGTTTGTTGGTTTGTTGGCTTGTTGGTTTGTTGGTTTGTTGGCTTGTTGGTTACTTAGTTTGTTGGTTTGTTGGTTTATTGGTTTGTTGGCTTGTTGGCTTGTTGGTTTGTTGGTTTGTTGGTTTGTTGGTTTGTTGGTTTGTTGGTTTGTTGGCTCGTTGGTTTGTTGGTTGTTGGTTTGTTGGTTTGTTGGTTTGTTGGTTTGTTGGTTTTTTGGTTTGTTGGTTTATTTGTTTGTTGGTTTGTTGGCTTGTTGGTTTGTTGGTTTGTTGGTTTGTTTGATTGTTGGTTTGTTGGTTTGTTGGCTTGTTGGCTTGTTGGCTTGTTGGTTTGTTGGTTTGTTGGTTTGTTGGCTTGTTGGTTTGTTGGTTTGTTGGCTTGTTGGCTTGTTGCTTTGTTGGTTTGTTGGTTTGTTGGCTTGTTGGCTTGTTGGTTGGTTAGTTTGTTAGCTTTTTGGTTACTTGGTTTGTTGGTTTGTTGGCTTGTTGGGTGTGTGCTTGTTGGTTTGTTGGTTTATTGGTTTGTTGGCTTGTTGGCTTGTTAGTTTGTTGGTTTGTTGGTTTGTTGGTTTGATGGTTTGTTGGTTTGTTGGTTTGTTGGGTTGTTGGTTTGTTCGTTTGTTGGATTGTTGGCTTGTTGGTTTGTTGGTTTGTTGGCTTGTTGGTTTGTTGGTTTGTTGGTTTGTTGGCTTGTTGGTTTGTTGGTTTGTTGGTTTGTTTGATTGTTGGTTTGTTGGTTTGTTGGCTTGTTGGCTTGTTGGCTTGTTGGTTTGTTGGTTTGTTGGTTTGTTGGCTTGTTGGTTTGTTGGTTTGTTGGCTTGTTGGCTTGTTGCTTTGTTGGTTTGTTGGTTTGTTGGCTTGTTGGCTTGTTGGTTGGTTAGTTTGTTGGCTTTTTGGTTACTTGGTTTGTTGGTTTGTTGGCTTGTTGGTTTGTTGGCTTGTTGGTTTGTTGGTTTGTTGGTTTGTTGGTTTGTTGGCTTGTTAGTTTGTTGGTTTGTTGGTTTGTTGGTTTGATGGTTTGTTGGTTTGTTGGTTTGTTGGGTTGTTGGTTTGTTGGTTTGTTGGATTGTTGGCTTGTTCGTTTGTTGGTTTGTTGGCTTGTTGGTTTGTTGGTTTGTTGGTTTGGTGGCTTGTTGGCTTGTTGGTTTGTTGGTTTGTTGGTTTGTTGGTTTGTTGGCTTGTTGGCTTGTTGCTTTGTTGGTTTGTTGGTTTGTTGGCTTGTTGGCTTGTTGGTTTGTTAGTTTGTTGGCTTTTTGGTTACTTGGTTTGTTGGTTTGTTGGTTTGTTGGCTTGTTGGTTTGTTGGCTTGTTGGTTTGTTGGTTTGTTGGTTTGTTGGCTTGTTGGTTTCTTGGTTGTTGGTTTGTTGGCTTGTTGGTTTGTTGGCTTGTTGGCTCGTTGGTTTGTTGGTTTGTTGGTTTGTTGGTTTGTTGGTTTGCTGGTTTGTTGGTTTATTTGTTTGTTGGCTTGTTGGTTTGTTGGTTTGTTGGTTTGTTGGTTTGTTGGTTTGTTGGCTTATTGGTTTGTTGGTTTGTTGGCTTGTTGGTTTGTTGGTTTGTTGGTTTGTTGGATTGTAGGCTTGTAGGTTTGTTGGTTTGTTGGCTTGTTGGCTTGTTGCTTTGTTCGTTTGATGGTTTGTTGGTTTGTTGGTTTTTTGGTTTATTGTTTTGTTGGTTTGTTGGCTTGTTGGCTTCTTGGTTTGTTGGTTTGTTGGCTTGTTGGTTTGTTAGTTTGTTGGTTTGTTGGTTTGTTGGCTTGTTGGTTTGTTGGTTTTTTGGTTTGTTGGTTTGTTGGTTTGTTGGTTTGTTGGTTTGTTGGTTTGTTGGTTTGTTGGTTTGTTGGTTTGTTCGTTTGATGGTTTGTTGGTTTGTTGATTTTTTGGTTTGTTGGTTTGTTGGTTTGTTGGTTTGTTAGTTTGTTGGTTTGTTGATTTGTTGATTTGTTGGTTTGTTGGCATGTTGGTTTGTTGGTTTGTTGGTTTGTTGGCTTGTTGGTTTGTTGGTTTGTTGGCTTGTTGGCTTGTTGGTTTGTTGGTTTGTGGTTTGTTGGTTTGTTGGCTTGTTGGTTTGTTGGTTTGTTGGCTTGTTGGTTTGTTGGTTTGTTGGCTTGTTGGTTTGTTAGTTTGTTGGTTTGTTGGCTTCTTGGTTACTTAGTTTGTTGGTTTGTTGGCTTGTTGGCTTGTTGGTTTGTTGGTTTGTTGGCTTGTTGGTTTGTTACTTTATTGGTTTGTTGGCTTGTTGGCTGGTTGGTTTGTTGGTTTTTTAATTTGTTGGTTTGTTGGTTTGTTGGTTTGTTGTTTTATTTGTGTGTTGGTTTGTTGGTTTGTAGGTTTGTTGGTTTGTTGGTTTGTTGGTTTGTTGGTTTGTTGGTTTGTTGGTTTGTTGGTTTGTTGGTTTGTTGGTTTGTTGGTTTGTTGTTTAATTGGTTTGTTGGTTTGTTGGTTTGTTGGTTTGTTGGTTTGTTGGTTTGTTGGTTTGTTGGTTTATTTGTTTGTTGGTTTGTTGGTTTGTTGGTTTATTTGTTTGATGGTTTGTTGGTTTGTAGGTTTGTTGGTTTGTTTGTTTGTTGGTTTGTTGGTTTGTTGGTTTGTTCGTTTGTTGGTTTGTTGGTTTGTTGGTTTGTTGGTTTGTTGACTTGTTGGTTTGTTGGTTTGTTGGCTTGTTGGTTTGTTGGTTTGTTGGTTTGTTGGCTTGTTGGCTTGTTGGTTTGTTGGTTTGTTGGCTTGTTGGTTTGTTAGTTTGTTGGTTTGCTGGCTTGTTGGTTTGTTGGTTTGTTGGCTTGTTGGTTACTTAGTTTTTTGGTTTGTTGGTTTGTCGGTTTGTTGGTTTGTTGGCTTGTTGGCTTGTTGGTTTGTTGGTTTGTTGGTTTGTTGGTTTGTTGGTTTGTTGGCTTGTTGGCTTGTTGCTTTGTTGGTTTGTTGGTTTGTTGGCTTGTTGGCTTGTTGGTTTGTAAGTTTGTTGGCTTTTTGGTTACTTGTTTTGTTCGTTTGTTGGTTTGTTGGCTTGTTGGTTTGTTGGCTTGTTGGTTTGTTGGTTTGTTGGCTTGTTGGCTTGTTGGTTTGTTGGTTTGTTGGTTTGTTGGTTTGTTGGTTTGTTGGTTTGTTGGTTTGTTGGTTTGTTGGCTTGTTGGTTTGTTGGTTTGTTGGCTTGTTGGCTTGTTGGTTTGTTGGTTTGTTGGCTTGTTGGTTTGTTGGTTTGTTGGTTTGTTGGCTTGTTGGCTTGTTGGTTTGTTGGCTTGTTGGTTTGTTGGTTTGTTGGCTTGTTGGTTTGTTGCTTTGTTGGTTTGTTGGTTTGTTGGCTTGTTGGCTTGTTGGTTTGTTAGTTTGTTGGCTTTTTGGTTACTTGGTTTGTTGGTTTGTTAGCTTGTTGGTTTGTTGGTTTGTTGGTTTGTTGGTTTGTTGGTTTGTTGGTTTGTTGGCTTGTTGGTTTGTTGGTTTGTTGGCTTGTTGGCTTGTTGGTTTGTTATTTGTTGGTTTGTTGGTTTGTTGGTTTATTGGTTTGTTGGTTTGTTGGTTTGTTGGCTTGTTGGTTTGTTGGTTTGTTGGTTTGTTGGCTTGTTGGCTTGTTGGCTTGTTGGTTTGTTGGCTTGTTTGCTTGTTGGCTTGTTGGTTTGTTGGTTTGTTGGTTTGTTGGTTTGTTGGTTTGTTGGTTTGTTGGTTTTTTGGTTTGTTGGTTTATTTGTTTGTTGGTTTGTTGGCTTGTTGGTTTGTTGGTTTGTTAGTTTGTTTGCTTGTTGGTTTGTTGGTTTGTTGGCTTGTTGGCATGTTGGTTTGTTGGTTTGTTGATTTGTTGGCTTGTTGGATTGTTGGTTTGTTGGCTTGTTGGCTTGTTGGTTTGTTGGTTTGTTGGTTTGTTGGTTTGTTGGTTTGTTGGTTTTTTGGTTTGTTGGTTTATTTGTTTGTTGGTTTGTTGGCTTGTTGGTTTGTTGGTTTGTTGGTTTGTTGGCTTGTTGGTTTGTTGGTTTGTTGGCTTGTTGGCTTGTTGGTTTGTTGGTTTGTTGGCTTGTTGGCTTGTTGGTTTGTTGGTTTGTTGGTTTTTTGGTTACTTAGTTTGTTGGTTTGTTGGCTTGTTGGCTTGTTGGTTTGTTGGTTTGTTGGCTTGTTGGTTTGTTACTTTATTGGTTTGTTGGCTTGTTGGCTTGTTGGTTTGTTGGTTTGTTGGTTTTTTAATTTGTTGGTTTGTTGGTTTGTTGGTTTGTTGGTTTATTTGTGTTTTGGTTTGTTGGTTTGTAGGTTTGTTGGTTTGTTGGTTTGTTGGTTTGTTGGTTTGTTGGTTTGTTGGTTTGTTGGTTTGTTGGTTTGTTGGTTTGTTGGTTTGTTGTTTAATTGGTTTGTTGGTTTGTTGGTTTGTTGGTTTGTTGGTTTGTTGGTTTGTTGGTTTGTTGGTTTGTTGGTTTGTTGGTTTGTTGGTTTGTTGGTTTGTTGGTTTGTTAGTTTGTTGTTTAATTGGTTTGTTGGTTTGTTGGTTTGTTGGTTTGTTGGTTTGTTGGTTTGTTGGTTTATTTGTTTGTTGGTTTGTTGGTTTGTTGGTTTATTTGTTTGTTGGTTTGTTGGTTTGTAGGTTTGTTGGTTTGTTGGTTTGTTGGTTTTTTAATTTGTTGGTTTGTTGGTTTGTTGGTTTGTTGGTTTATTTGTGTGTTGGTTTGTTGGTTTGTAGGTTTGTTGGTTTGTTGGTTTGTTGGTTTGTTGGTTTGTTGGTTTGTTGGTTTGTTGGTTTGTTGGTTTGTTGGTTTGTTGTTTAATTGGTTTGTTGGTTTGTTGGTTTGTTGGTTTGTTGGTTTGTTGGTTTATTTGTTTGTTGGTTTGTTGGTTTGTTGGTTTGTTGGTTTATTTGTTTGTTTGTTTGTTGGTTTGTAGGTTTGTTGGTTTGTTGGTTTGTTGGTTTGTTGGTTTGTTCGTTTGTTGGTTTGTTGGTTTGTTGGTTTGTTGGTTTGTTGGCTTGTTGGTTTGTTGGTTTGTTGGTTTGTTGGTTTGTTGGTTTGTTGGTTTGTTGGCTTGTTGGCTTGTTGGTTTGTTGGTTTGTTGGCTTGTTGGTTTGTTAGTTTGTTGGTTTGCTGGCTTGTTGGTTTCTTGGTTTGTTGGTTTGTTGGTTACTTAGTTTTTTGGTTTGTTAGTTTGTCGGTTTGTTGGCTTGTTGGCTTGTTGGCTTGTTGGTTTGTTGGTTTGTTGGCTTGTTGGTTTGTTGGTTTGTTGGCTTGTTGGCTTGTTTCTTTGTTGGTTTGTTGGTTTGTTGGCTTGTTGGCTTGTTGGTTTGTTAGTTTGTTGGCTTTTTGGTTACTTGGTTTGTTGGTTTGTTTGCTTGTTGGTTTGTTGGCTTGTTGGTTTGTTGGTTTGTTGGCTTGTTGGCTTGTTGGTTTGTTGGTTTGTTGGTTTGTTGGTTTGTTGGTTTGTTGGTTTGTTGGTTTGTTGGTTTGTTGGCTTGTTGGTTTGTTGGTTTGTTGGCTTGTCGGCTTGTTGGTTTGTTGGTTTGTTGGCTTGTTGGTTTGTTGGTTTGTTGGTTTGTTGGCTTGTTGGCTTGTTGGTTTGTTGGCTTGTTGGTTTTTGGTTTGTTGGCTTGTTGGTTTGTTGCTTTGTTGGTTTGTTGGTTTGTTGGCTTGTTGGCTTGTTGGTTTGTTAGTTTGTTGGCTTTTTGGTTACTTGGTTTGTTGGTTTGTTGGTTTGTTGGCTTGTTGGTTTGTTGGTTTGTTGGTTTGTTGGTTTGTTGGTTTGTTGGTTTGTTGGCTTGTTGGTTTGTTGGTTTGTTGGCTTGTTGGCTTGTTGGTTTGTTGTTTGTTGGTTTGTTGGTTTGTTGGTTTGTTGGTTTGTTGGTTTGTTGGTTTGTTGGTTTGTTGGCTTGTTGGTTTGTTGGTTTGTTGGTTTGTTGGCTTGTTGGCTTGTTGGTTTGTTGGTTTGTTTGCTTGTTGGCTTGTTGGTTTGTTGGTTTGTTGTTTTGTTGGTTTGTTGGTTTGTGGTTTTTTGGTTTGTTGGTTTATTTGTTTGTTGGTTTGTTGGCTTGTTGGTTTGTTGGTTTGTTAGTTTGTTTGCTTGTTGGTTTGTTGGTTTGTTGGCTTGTTGGCATGTTGGTTTGTTGGTTTGTTGGTTTGTTGGCTTGTTGGATTGTTGGTTTGTTGGTTTGTTGGTTTTTTGGTTTGTTGGTTTATTTGTTTGTTGGTTTGTTGGCTTGTTGGTTTGTTGGCTTGTTGGTTTGTTGGTTTGTTGGCTTGTTGGCTTGTTGGTTTGTTGGTTTGTTGGCTTTTTGGCTTGTTGGCTTGTTGGTTTGTTGGTTTGTTGGTTTTTTGGTTTGTTGGTTTGTTGGTTTGTTGGTTTGTTGGTTTGTAGGTTTATTTGTTTGTTGGTTTGTTGGCTTGTTGGTTTGTTGGTTTGTTGGTTTGTTGGCTTGTTGGTTTGTTGGTTTGTTGGCTTGTTGGCTTGTTGCTTTGTTGGTTTGTTGGTTTGTTGGCTTGTTGGCTTGTTGGTTTGTTAGTTTGTTGGCTTTTTGGTTACTTGGTTTGTTGGTTTGTTGGTTTGTTGGTTTGTTGGCTTGTTGGTTTGTTGGCTTGTTGGTTTGTTGGTTTGTTGGTTTGTTGGCTTGTTGGCTTGTTGGTTTGTGTGTTTATTGGTTTGTTGGTTTGTTGGTTTGTTGGCTTGTTGGTTTGTTGGTTTGTTGGCTTGTTGGCTTGTTGGTTTGTTGGTTTGTTGGCTTGTTGGTTTGTTGGTCTGTTGGTTTGTTGGCTTGTTGGCTTGTTGGTTTGTGTGTTTGTTGGCTTGTTGGTTTCTTGGTTTGTTGGCTTGTTGGCTTGTTGCTTTGTCGGTTTGTTGGTTTGTTGGCTTGTTTGCTTGTTGGTTTGTTAGTTTTTTGGCTTTTTGGTTACTTGGTTTGTTTGTTTGTTGGTTTGTTGGCTTGTTGGTTTGTTGGCTTCTTGGTTTGTTGGTTTGTTGGTTTGTTGGCTTGTTGGCTTGTTGGTTTGTTGGTTTGTTGGTTTGTTGGTTTGTTGGTTTGTTGGTTTTTTGGTTTGTTGGCTTGTTGGTTACTTAGTTTGTTGGTTAGTTGGCTTGTTGGTTTGTTGGTTTCTTGGCTTGTTGGCTTGTTGGTTTGTTGGTTTGTTGGTTTTTTGGTTTGTTGGTTTGTTGGTTTGTTGGTTTGTTGGTTTGTTGGTTTGTTGGTTTGTTGGCTTGTTGGCTTGTTGGCTTGTTGGTTTGTTGGCTTGTTGGTTTGTTGGTTTGTTGGCTTGTTGGCTTGTTGGCTTTTTGGTTACTTGGTTAATGGGTTTGTTGGTTTGTTGGCTTGTTGGTTTGTTGGCTTGTTGGTTTGTTGGTTTGTTGGTTTGTTGGCTTGTTCGTTTGTTGTTTTGTTGGCTTGTTGGCTTGTTGGTTTGTTGGTTTGTTGGTTTGTTGGTTTGTTGGCTTGTTGGTTTGTTGGTTTGTTGGCTTGTTGGTTTGTTGGTTTGTTGGTTTATTGGCTTGTTGGCTTGTTGGTTTGATGGTTTGTTGGCTTGTTGGTTTGTTGGTTTGTTGGCTTGTTGACTTGTTGCTTTGTTGGTTTGTTGGCTTGTTGGCTTGTTGGTTTGTTAGTTTGTTGGCTTTTTGGTTACTTGGTTTGTTGGTTTGTTGGTTTGTTGGCTTGTTGGCTTGTTAGTTTGTTGGTTTGTTGGCTTGTTGGTTTGTTGGTTTGTTGGTTTGTTGGTTTGTTGGTGACTTAGTTTGTTGGTTTGTTGGTTTGTTGGTTTGTTGGCTTGTTGGTTTGTTGGTTTGTTAGTTTATTGGTTTGTTGGTTTGTTGGTTTGTTGGTTTTTTGGTTTGTTGGTTTATTTCTTTGTTGGTTTGTTGGCTTGTTGGCATGTTGGTTTGTTGGTTTGTTGGCTTGTTGGCTTGTTGGTTTGTTGGTTTGTTGGTTTGTTGGTTTTCTGGTTTGTTGGTTTGTTGGTTTGTTGGTTTGTTGGTTTGTTGGTTTATTTGTTTGTTGGTTTGTTGGCTTGATGGTTTGTTGGTTTGTTGGTTTGTTGGTTTGTTGGCTTGTTGACTTGTTGCTTTGTTGGTTTGTTGGCTTGTTGGCTTGTTGGTTTGTTAGTTTGTTGGCTTTTTGGTTACTTGGTTTGTTGGTTTGTTGGTTTGTTGGCTTGTTGGCTTGTTAGTTTGTTGGTTTGTTGGTTTGTTGGCTTGTTGGCTTGTTGGTTTGTTGGTTTGTTGGTTTTTTGGTTTGTTGGTTTGTTGGTTTTTTGGTTTGTTGGTTTGTTGGTTTGTTGGCTTCTTGGTTTAATGGTTTGTTGGCTTGTTGGCTTGTTGGTTTGTTGGTTTGTTGGCTTGTTGGTTACTTAGTTTGTTGGTTTGTTAGTTTGTTGGTTTGTTGGCTTGATGGCTTGTTGGTTTGTTGGTTAGCTCGTTTGTTGATTTGTTGGTTTGTTAGTTTGTTGGTTTGTTGGCTTGTTGGCTTGTTGGTTTGTTGGTTTTTTGGTTTGTTGGTTTGTTGGTTTGTTGGTTTGTTGGTTTGTTAGTTTGTTGGTTTATTTGTTTGTTGGTTTGTTGGCTTGTTGGTTTGTTGGTTTGTTGGTTTGTTGGCTTGTTGGTTTGTTGGCTTGTAGGCTTGTTGGTTTGTTGGTTTTTTGGTTTGTTGGTTTGTTGGTTTGTTGGTTTGTTGGTTTGTTGGTTTGTTGGTTTGTTGGTTTATTTGTTTGTTGGTTTGTTGGCTTGTTGGTTTGTATGTTTGTTAGTTTGTTGGCTTATTGGTTTGTTGGTTTGTTGGCTTGTTGGCTTGTTGGTTTTTGGTTTGTTGGCTTGTTGGTTTGTTAGTTTGTTGGTTTGTTGGCTTGTTGGTTTGTTGGTTTGTTGGTTTGTTGGTTTGTTGGTGACTTAGTTTGTTGGTTTGTTGGTTTGTTGGTTTGTTGGCTTGTTGGTTTGTTGGTTTGTTAGTTTATTGGTTTGTTGGTTTGTTGGTTTGTTGGTTTTTTGGTTTGTTGGTTTATTTCTTTGTTGGTTTGTTGGCTTGTTGCTTTGTTGGTTTGTTGGTGTATTGGTTTGTTGGTTTGTTGGTTTGTTGGTTTTTTGGTTTGTTGGTTTATTTCTTTGTTGGTTTGTTGGCTTATTGGTTTGTTGGTTTGTTGGCTTGTTGGCTTGTTGGTTTTTGGTTTGTTGGCTTGTTGGTTTGTTAGTTTGTTGGTTTGTTGGCTTGTTGGTTTGTTGGTTTGTTGGTTTGTTGGTTTGTTGGTGACTTAGTTTGTTGGTTTGTTGGTTTGTTGGTTTGTTGGCTTGTTGGTTTGTTGGTTTGTTAGTTTATTGGTTTGTTGGTTTGTTGGTTTGTTGGTTTTTTGGTTTGTTGGTTTATTTCTTTGTTGGTTTGTTGGCTTGTTGGCATGTTGGTTTGTTGGTTTGTTGGCTTGTTGGCTTGTTGGTTTGTTGGTTTGTTGGTTTGTTGGTTTTCTGGTTTGTTGGTTTGTTGGTTTGTTGGTTTGTTGGTTTGTTGGTTTATTTGTTTGTTGGTTTGTTGGCTTGATGGTTTGTTGGTTTGTTGGTTTGTTGGCTTGTTGGTTTTTTGGTTTGTTGGCTTGTTGGCTTGTTGCTTTGTTGGTTGGTTGGTTTGTTGGCTTGTTGGCTTGTTGGTTTGTTAGTTTGTTGGCTTTTTGTTTACTTGGTTTGTTGGTTTGTTGGCTTGTTGGTTTGTTGGATTGTTGGTTTGTTGGTTTGTTGGTTTGTTGGCTTGTTGGCTTGTTGGCTTGTTGGCTTGTTGGTTTGTTGGTTTGTTGGTTTGTTGGTTTGTTGGTTTGTTGGTTTGTTGGTTTGTTGGTTTGTTAGCTTGTTGGTTTGTTGGTTTGTTGGCTTGTTGGCTTTTTGGTTTGTTGGTTTTTGGGCTTGTTGGTTTTTTGGTTTGTTGGTTTGTTGGCTTGTTGGCTTGTTGGTTTGTTGGTTTGTTGGCTTGTTGGTTTGTTGGTTTATTGGCTTGTTGGCGTGTTGCTTTGTTGGTTTGTTGGTTTGTTGGCTTGTTGGCTTGTTGGTTTGTTAGTTTGTTGGCTTTTTGGTTACTCGGTTTGTTGGTTTGTTGGTTTGTTGGCTTGTTGGTTTGTTCGTTTGTTGGTTTGTTGGTTTGTTCGTTTGTTGGTTTGTTGTTTAATTGGTTTGTTGGTTTGTTGGTTTGTTGGTTTGTTGGTTTGTTGGCTTGTTGGCTTGTTGGTTTGTTGGTTTGTTGGCTTGTTGGCTTGTTGGTTTGTTGGTTTGTTGGTTTTTTGGTTACTTAGTTTGATGGTTTGTTGGCTTGTTGGCTTGTTGGTTTGTTGGTTTGTTGGCTTGTTGGTTTGTTACTTTATTGGTTTGTTGGTTTGTAGGTTTGTTGGTTTGTTGGTTTGTTGGTTTTTTAATTTGTTGGTTTGTTGGTTTGTTGGTTTGTTGGTTTATTTGTGTGTTGGTTTGTTGGTTTGTAGGTTTGTTGGTTTGTTGGTTTGTTGGTTTGTTGGTTTGTTGGTTTGTTGGTTTGTTGGTTTGTTGGTTTGTTGTTTAATTGGTTTGTTGGTTTGTTGGTTTGTTGGTTTGTTGGTTTGTTGGTTTGTTGGTTTGTTGGTTTATTTGTTTGTTGGTTTGTTGGTTTGTTGGTTTGTTGGTTTATTTGTTTGTTTGTTTGTTGGTTTGTAGGTTTGTTGGTTTGTTGGTTTGTTGGTTTGTTGGTTTGTTCGTTTGTTGGTTTGTTGGTTTGTTGGTTTGTTGGTTTGTTGGCTTGTTGGTTTGTTGGTTTGTTGGTTTGTTGGTTTGTTGGTTTGTTGGTTTGTTGGTTTGTTGGCTTGTTGGCTTGTTGGTTTGTTGGTTTGTTGGCTTGTTGGTTTGTTAGTTTGTTGGTTTGCTGGCTTGTTGGTTTGTTGGTTTGTTGGCTTGTTGGTTACTTAGTTTTTTGGTTTGTTGGTTTGTCGATTTGTTGGCTTTTTGGCTTGTTGGCTTGTTGGTTTGTTGGTTTGTTGGCTTGTTGGTTTGTTGGTTTGTTGGCTTGTTGGCTTGTTTCTTTGTTGGTTTGTTGGTTTGTTGGCTTGTTGGCTTGTTGGTTTGTTAGTTTGTTGGCTTTTTGGTTACTTGGTTTGTTGGTTTGTTTGCTTGTTGGTTTGTTGGCTTGTTGGTTTGTTGGTTTGTTGGCTTGTTGGTTTTTTGGTTTGTTGGCTTGTTGGCTTGTTGCTTTGTTGGTTGGTTGGTTTGTTGGCTTGTTGGCTTGTTGGTTTGTTAGTTTGTTGGCTTTTTGTTTACTTGGTTTGTTGGTTTGTTGGCTTGTTGGTTTGTTGGATTGTTGGTTTGTTGGTTTGTTGGTTTGTTGGCTTGTTGGCTTGTTGGCTTGTTGGCTTGATGGTTTGTTGGTTTGTTGGTTTGTTGGTTTGTTGGTTTGTTGGTTTGTTGGTTTGTTGGTTTGTTAGCTTGTTGGTTTGTTGGTTTGTTGGCTTGTTGGCTTTTTGGTTTGTTGGTTTTTGGGCTTATTGGTTTTTTGGTTTGTTGGTTTGTTGGCTTGTTGGCTTGTTGGTTTGTTGGTTTGTTGGCTTGTTGGTTTGTTGGTTTATTGGCTTGTTGGCTTGTTGCTTTGTTGGTTTGTTGGTTTGTTGGCTTGTTGGCTTGTTGGTTTGTTAGTTTGTTGGCTTTTTGGTTACTCGGTTTGTTGGTTTGTTGGTTTGTTGGCTTGTTGGTTTGTTCGTTTGTTGGTTTGTTGGTTTGTTCGTTTGTTGGTTTGTTGTATAATTGGTTTGTTGGTTTGTTGGTTTGTTGGTTTGTTGGTTTGTTGGCTTGTTGGCTTGTTGGTTTGTTGGTTTGTTGGCTTGTTGGCTTGTTGGTTTGTTGGTTTGTTGGTTTTTTGGTTACTTAGTTTGATGGTTTGTTGGCTTGTTGGCTTGTTGGTTTGTTGGTTTGTTGGCTTGTTGGTTTGTTACTTTATTTGTTTGTTGGTTTGTAGGTTTGTTGGTTTGTTGGTTTGTTGGTTTTTTAATTTGTTGGTTTGTTGGTTTGTTGGTTTGTTGGTTTATTTGTGTGTTGGTTTGTTGGTTTGTAGGTTTGTTGGTTTGTTGGTTTGTTGGTTTGTTGGTTTGTTGGTTTGTTGGTTTGTTGGTTTGTTGGTTTGTTGTTTAATTGGTTTGTTGGTTTGTTGGTTTGTTGGTGTGTTGGTTTGTTGGTTTGTTGGTTTGTTGGTTTATTTGTTTGTTGGTTTGTTGGTTTGTTGGTTTGTTGGTTTATTTGTTTGTTTGTTTGTTGGTTTGTAGGTTTGTTGGTTTGTTGGTTTGTTGGTTTGTTGGTTTGTTGGTTTGTTGGTTTGTTCGTTTGTTGGTTTGTTGGTTTGTTGGTTTGTTGGTTTGTTGGCTTGTTGGTTTGTTGGTTTGTTGGTTTGTTGGTTTGTTGGTTTGTTGGTTTGTTGGTTTGTTGGCTTGTTGGCTTGTTGGTTTGTTGGTTTGTTGGCTTGTTGGTTTGTTAGTTTGTTGGTTTGCTGGCTTGTTGGTTTGCTGGTTTGTTGGCTTATTGGTTACTTAGTTTTTTGGTTTGTTGGTTTGTCGGTTTGTTGGCTTTTTGGCTTGTTGGCTTGTTGGTTTGTTGGTTTGTTGGCTTGTTGGTTTGTTGGTTTGTTGGCTTGTTGGCTTGTTTCTTTGTTGGTTTGTTGGTTTGTTGGCTTGTTGGCTTGTTGGTTTGTTAGTTTGTTGGCTTTTTGGTTACTTGGTTTGTTGGCTTGTTGGCTTGTTGGTTTGTTGGTTTGTTGGTTTGTTGGTTTGTTGGTTTGTTGGTTTGTTGGTTTGTTGGTTTGTTGGCTTGTTGGTTTGTTGGTTTGTTGGCTTGTCGGCTTGTTGGTTTGTTGTTTTGTTGGCTTGTTGGTTTGTTGGTTTGTTGGTTTGTTGGCTTGTTGGCTTGTTGGTTTGTTGGCTTGTTGGTTTTTGGTTTGTTGGCTTGTTGGTTTGTTGCTTTGTTGGTTTGTTGGTTTGTTGGCTTGTTGGCTTGTTGGTTTGTTAGTTTGTTGGCTTTTTGGTTACTTGGTTTGTTGGTTTGTTGGTTTGTTGGCTTGTTGGTTTGTTGGTTTGTTGGCTTGTTGGTTTGTTGGTTTGTTGGCTTGTTGGCTTGTTGGTTTGTTGTTTGTTGGTTTGTTGGTTTGTTGGTTTGTTGGTTTGTTGGTTTGTTGGCTTGTTGGTTTGTTGGTTTGTTGGTTTGTTGGCTTGTTGGCTTGTTGGTTTGTTGGTTTGTTTGCTTGTTGGCTTGTTGGTTTGTTGTTTTGTTGGTTTGTTGGTTTGTTGGTTTGTTGGTTTGTTGGTTTTTTGGTTTGTTGGTTTATTTACTTGTTGGTTTGTTGGCTTGTTGGTTTGTTGGTTTGTTAGTTTGTTTGCTTGTTGGTTTGTTGGTTTGTTGGCTTGTTGGCATGTTGGTTTGTTGGTTTGTTGGTTTGTTGGCTTGTTGCATTGTTGGTTTGTTGGCTTGTTGGCTTGTTGGTTTGTTGGTTTGTTGGTTTGTTGGTTTGTTGGTTTGTTGGTTTTTTGGTTTGTTGGTTTATTTGTTTGTTGGTTTGTTGGCTTGTTGGTTTGTTGGTTTGTTGGTTTGTTGGGTTGTTGGTTTGTTGGTTTGTTGGCTTGTTGGCTTGTTGGTTTGTTGGTTTGTTGGCTTGTTGGCTTGTTGGTTTGTTGGTTTGTTGGTTTTTTGGTTTGTTGGTTTGTTGGTTTGTTGGTTTGTTGGTTTGTAGGTTTATTTGTTTGTTGGTTTGTTGGCTTGTTGGTTTGTTGGTTTGTTGGTTTGTTGGCTTGTTGGTTTGTTGGTTTGTTGGCTTGTTGGCTAGTTGCTTTGTTGGTTTGTTGGTTTGTCGGCTTGTTGGCTTGTTGGTTTGTTAGTTTGTTGGCTTTTTGGTTACTTGGTTTGTTGGTTTGTTGGTTTGTTGGCTTGTTGGTTTGTTGGCTTGTTGGTTTGTTGGTTTGTTGGTTTGTTGGCTTGTTGGCTTGTTGGTTTGTGTGTTTATTGGTTTGTTGGTTTGTTGGTTTGTTGGTTTGTTGGCTTGTTGGTTTGTTGGTTTGTTGGCTTGTTGGCTTGTTGGTTTGTTGGTTTGTTGGCTTGTTGGTTTGTTGGTCTGTTGGTTTGTTGGCTTGTTGGCTTGTTGGTTTGTGTGTTTGTTGGCTTGTTGGTTTCTTAGTTTGTTGGCTTGTTGGCTTGTTGCTTTGTCGGTTTGTTGGTTTGTTGGCTTGTTGGCTTGTTGGTTTGTTGGCTTGTTGGTTTGTTGGTTTGTTGGCTTGTTGGCTTGTTGGCTTTTTGGTTACTTGGTTAATGGGTTTGTTGGTTTGTTGGCTTGTTGGTTTGTTGGCTTGTTGGTTTGTTGGTTTGTTGGTTTGTTGGCTTGTTCGTTTGTTGTTTTGTTGGCTTGTTGGCTTGTTGGTTTGTTGGTTTGTTGGTTTGTTGGTTTGTTGGCTTGTTGGTTTGTTGGTTTGTTGGCTTGTTGGTTTGTTGGTTTGTTGGTTTGTTGGCTTGTTGGCTTGTTGGTTTGATGGTTTGTTGGCTTGTTGGTTTGTTGGTTTGTTGGCTTGTTGACTTGTTGCTTTGTTGGTTTGTTGGCTTGTTGGCTTGTTGGTTTGTTAGTTTGTTGGGTTTTTGGTTACTTGGTTTGTTGGTTTGTTGGTTTGTTGGCTTGTTGGCTTGTTAGTTTGTTGGTTTGTTGGTTTGTTGGCTTGTTGGCTTGTTGGTTTGTTGGTTTGTTGGTTTTTTGGTTTGTTGGTTTGTTGGTTTTTTGGTTTGTTGGTTTGTTGGTTTGTTGGCTTGTTGGTTTGTTGGTTTGTTGGCTTGTTGGCTTGTTGGTTTGTTGGTTTGTTGGCTTGTTGGTTACTTAGTTTGTTGGTTTGTTAATTTGTTGGTTTGTTGGCTTGATGGCTTGTTGGTTTGTTGGTTAGCTCGTTTGTTGATTTGTTGGTTTGTTAGTTTGTTGGTTTGTTGGGTTGTTGGCTTGTTGGTTTGTTGGTTTTTTGGTTTGTTGGTTTGTTGGTTTGTTGGCTTGTAGGCTTGTTGGTTTGTTGGTTTTTTGGTTTGTTGGTTTGTTGGTTTGTTGGTTTGTTGGTTTGTTGGTTTGTTGGTTTGTTGGTTTGTTGGTTTGTTGGTTTGTTGGTTTATTTGTTTGTTGGTTTGTTGGCTTGTTGGTTTGTATGTTTGTTGGTTTGTTGGCTTATTGGTTTGTTGGTTTGTTGGCTTGTTGGCTTGTTGGTTTTTGGTTTGTTGGCTTGTTGGTTTGTTAGTTTGTTGGTTTGTTGGCTTGTTGGTTTGTTGGTTTGTTGGTTTGTTGGTTTGTTGGTTTGTTGGTGACTTAGTTTGTTGGTTTGTTGGTTTGTTGGTTTGTTGGCTTGTTGGTTTGTTAGTTTATTGGTTTGTTGGTTTGTTGGTTTGTTGGTTTTTTGGTTTGTTGGTTTATTTCTTTGTTAGTTTGTTGGCTTGTTGCTTTGTTTGTTTTTTGGTTTGTTGGTTTGTTGGCTTGTTGGCATGTTGGCTTGTTGCTTTGTTGGTTGGTTGGTTTGTTGGCTTGTTGGCTTGTTGGTTTGTTAGTTTGTTGGCTTTTTGTTTACTTGGTTTGTTGGTTTGTTGGCTTGTTGGTTTGTTGGATTGTTGGTTTGTTGGTTTGTTGGTTTGTTGGCTTGTTGGCTTGTTGGCTTGTTGGCTTGTTGGTTTGTTGGTTTGTTGGTTTGTTGGTTTGTTGGTTTGTTGGTTTGTTGGTTTGTTGGTTTGTTGGTTTGTTAGCTTGTTGGTTTGTTGGTTTGTTGGCTTGTTGGCTTTTTGGTTTGTTGGTTTTTGGGCTTGTTGGTTTTTTGGTTTGTTGGTTTGTTGGCTTGTTGGCTTGTTGGTTTGTTGGTTTGTTGGCTTGTTGGTTTGTTGGTTTATTGGCTTGTTGGCTTGTTGCTTTGTTGGTTTGTTGTTTTTTGGCTTGTTGGCTTGTTGGTTTGTTAGTTTGTTGGCTTTTTGGTTACTCGGTTTGTTGGTTTGTTGGTTTGTTGGCTTGTTGGTTTGTTCGTTTGTTGGTTTGTTGGTTTGTTCGTTTGTTGGTTTGTTGTTTAATTGGTTTGTTGGTTTGTTGGTTTGTTGGTTTGTTGGTTTGTTGGCTTGTTGGCTTGTTGGTTTGTTGGTTTGTTGGCTTGTTGGCTTGTTGGTTTGTTGGTTTGTTGGTTTTTTGGTTACTTAGTTTGATGGTTTGTTGGCTTGTTGGCTTGTTGGTTTGTTGGTTTGTTGGCTTGTTGGTTTGTTACTTTATTGGTTTGTTGGTTTGTAGGTTTGTTGGTTTGTTGGTTTGTTGGTTTTTTAATTTGTTGGTTTGTTGGTTTGTTGGTTTGTTGGTTTATTTGTGTGTTGGTTTGTTGGTTTGTAGGTTTGTTGGTTTGTTGGTTTGTTGGTTTGTTGGTTTGTTGGTTTGTTGGTTTGTTGGTTTGTTGGTTTGTTGTTTAATTGGTTTGTTGGTTTGTTGGTTTGTTGGTTTGTTGGTTTGTTGGTTTGTTGGTTTGTTGGTTTATTTGTTTGTTGGTTTGTTGGTTTGTTGGTTTCTTGGTTTATTTGTTTGTTTGTTTGTTGGTTTGTAGGTTTGTTGGTTTGTTGGTTTGTTGGTTTGTTGGTTTGTTGGTTTGTTCGTTTGTTGGTTTGTTGGTTTGTTGGTTTGTTGGTTTGTTGGCTTGTTGGTTTGTTGGTTTGTTGGTTTGTTGGTTTGTTGGTTTGTTGGTTTGTTGGTTTGTTGGCTTGTTGGCTTGTTGGTTTGTTGGTTTGTTGGCTTGTTGGTTTGTTAGTTTGTTGGTTTGCTGGCTTGTTGGTTTGTTGGTTTGTTGGCTTGTTGGTTACTTAGTTTTTTGGTTTGTTGGTTTGTCGGTTTGTTGGCTTTTTGGCTTGTTGGCTTGTTGGTTTGTTGGTTTGTTGGCTTGTTGGTTTGTTGGTTTGTTGGCTTGTTGGCTTGTTTCTTTGTTGGTTTGTTGGTTTGTTGGCTTGTTGGCTTGTTGGTTTGTTAGTTTGTTGGCTTTTTGGTTACTTGGTTTGTTGGTTTGTTTGCTTGTTGGTTTGTTGGTTTGTTGGTTTGTTGGCTTGTTGGTTTTTTGGTTTGTTGGGTTGTTGGCTTGTTGCTTTGTTGGTTGGTTGGTTTGTTGGCTTGTTGGCTTGTTGGTTTGTTAGTTTGTTGGCTTTTTGTTTACTTGGTTTGTTGGTTTGTTGGCTTGTTGGTTTGTTGGATTGTTGGTTTGTTGGTTTGTTGGTTTGTTGGTTTGTTCGTTTGTTAGCTTGTTGGTTTGTTGGTTTGTTGGCTTGTTTCCTTTTTGGTTTGTTGGTTTTTGGGCTTGTTGGTTTTTTGGTTTGTTGGTTTGTTGGCTTGTTGGCTTGTTGGTTTGTTGGTTTGTTGGCTTGTTGGTTTGTTGGTTTATTGGCTTGTTGGCTTGTTGCTTTGTTGGTTTGTTGGTTTGTTGGCTTGTTGGCTTGTTGGTTTGTTAGTTTGTTGGCTTTTTGGTTACTCGGTTTGTTGGTTTGTTGGTTTGTTGGCTTGTTGGTTTGTTCGTTTGTTGGTTTGTTGGTTTGTTCGTTTGTTGGTTTGTTGTTTAATTGGTTTGTTGGTTTGTTGGTTTGTTGGTTTGTTGGTTTGTTGGCTTGTTGGCTTGTTGGTTTGTTGGTTTGTTGGCTTGTTGGCTTGTTGGTTTGTTGGTTTGTTGGTTTTTTGGTTACTTAGTTTGATGGTTTGTTGGCTTGTTGGCTTGTTGGTTTGTTGGTTTGTTGGCTTGTTGGTTTGTTACTTTATTGGTTTGTTGGTTTGTAGGTTTGTTGGTTTGTTGGTTTGTTGGTTTTTTAATTTGTTGGTTTGTTGGTTTGTTGGTTTGTTGGTTTATTTGTGTGTTGGTTTGTTGGTTTGTAGGTTTGTTGGTTTGTTGGTTTGTTGGTTTGTTGGTTTGTTGGTTTGTTGGTTTGTTGGTTTGTTGGTTTGTTGTTTAATTGGTTTGTTGGTTTGTTGGTTTGTTGGTTTGTTGGTTTGTTGGTTTGTTGGTTTGTTGGTTTATTTGTTTGTTGGTTTGTTGGTTTGTTGGTTTGTTGGTTTATTTGTTTGTTTGTTTGTTGGTTTGTAGGTTTGTTGGTTTGTTGGTTTGTTGGTTTGTTGGTTTGTTGGTTTGTTCGTTTGTTGGTTTGTTGGATTGTTGGTTTGTTGGTTTGTTGGTTTGTTGGCTTGTTGGTTTGTTGGTTTGTTGGTTTGTTGGTTTTTTGGTTTGTTGGTTTGTTGGTTTGTTGGCTTGTTGGCTTGTTGGTTTGTTGGTTTGTTGGCTTGTTGGTTTGTTAGTTTGTTGGTTTGCTGGCTTGTTGGTTTGTTGGTTTGTTGGCTTGTTGGTTACTTAGTTTTTTGGTTTGTTGGTTTGTCGGTTTGTTGGCTTTTTGGCTTGTTGGCTTGTTGGTTTGTTGGTTTGTTGGCTTGTTGGTTTGTTGGTTTGTTGGCTTGTTGGCTTGTTTCTTTGTTGGTTTGTTGGTTTGTTGGCTTGTTGGCTTGTTGGTTTGTTAGTTTGTTGGCTTTTTGGTTACTTGGTTTGTTGGTTTGTTTGCTTGTTGGTTTGTTGGCTTGTTGGTTTGTTGGTTTGTTGGCTTGTTGGCTTGTTGGTTTGTTGGTTTGTTGGTTTGTTGGTTTGTTGGTTTGTTGGTTTGTTGGTTTGTTGGTTTGTTGGCTTGTTGGTTTGTTGGTTTGTTGGCTTGTCGGCTTGTTGGTTTGTTGGTTTGTTGGCTTGTTGGTTTGTTGGTTTGTTGGTTTGTTGGCTTGTTGGCTTGTTGGTTTGTTGGCTTGTTGGTTTTTGGTTTGTTGGCTTGTTGGTTTGTTGCTTTGTTGGTTTGTTGGTTTGTTGGCTTGTTGGCTTGTTAGTTTGTTAGTTTGTTGGCTTTTTGGTTACTTGGTTTGTTGGTTTGTTGGTTTGTTGGCTTGTTGGTTTGTTGGTTTGTTGGTTTGTTGGTTTGTTGGTTTTTTGGTTTGTTGGCTTGTTGGTTTGTTGGTTTGTTGGCTTGTTGGCTTGTTGGTTTGTTGTTTGTTGGTTTGTTGGTTTGTTGGTTTGTTGGTTTGTTGGTTTGTTGGTTTGTTGGCTTGTTGGTTTGTTGGTTTGTTGGTTTGTTGGCTTGTTGGCTTGTTGGTTTGTTGGTTTGTTTGCTTGTTGGCTTGTTGGTTTGTTGTTTTGTTGGTTTGTTGGTTTGTTGGTTTGTTGGTTTTTTGGTTTGTTGGTTTATTTGTTTGTTGGTTTGTTGGCTTGTTGGTTTGTTGGTTTGTTAGTTTGTTTGCTTGTTGGTTTGTTGGTTTGTTGGCTTGTTGGCATGTTGATTTGTTGGTTTGTTGGTTTGTTGGCTTGTTGGATTGTTGGTTTGTTGGCTTGTTGGCTTGTTGGTTTGTTGGTTTGTTGGTTTGTTGGTTTGTTGGTTTGTTGGTTTTTTGGTTTGTTGGTTTATTTGTTTGTTGGTTTGTTGGCTTGTTGGTTTGTTGGTTTGTTGGTTTGTTGGCTTGTTGGTTTGTTGGTTTGTTGGCTTGTTGGCTTGTTGGTTTGTTGGTTTGTTGGCTTGTTGGCTTGTTGGTTTGTTGGTTTGTTGGTTTTTTGGTTTGTTGGTTTGTTGGTTTGTTGGTTTGTTGGTTTGTAGGTTTATTTGTTTGTTGGTTTGTTGGCTTGTTGGTTTGTTGGTTTGTTGGTTTGTTGGTTTGTTGGCTTGTTGGCTTGTTGCTTTGTTGGTTTGTTGGTTTGTCGGCTTGTTGGCTTGTTGGTTTGTTAGTTTGTTGGCTTTTTGGTTACTTGGTTTGTTGGTTTGTTGGTTTGTTGGCTTGTTGGTTTGTTGGCTTGTTGGTTTGTTGGTTTGTTGGTTTGTTGGCTTGTTGGCTTGTTGGTTTGTGTGTTTATTGGTTTGTTGGTTTGTTGGTTTGTTGGTTTGTTGGCTTGTTGGTTTGTTGGTTTGTTGGCTTGTTGGCTTGTTGGTTTGTTGGTTTGTTGGCTTGTTGGTTTGTTGGTCTGTTGGTTTGTTGGCTTGTTGGCTTGTTGGTTTGTGTGTTTGTTGGCTTGTTGGTTTCTTGGTTTGTTGGCTTGTTGGCTTGTTGCTTTGTCGGTTTGTTGGTTTGTTGGCTTGTTGGCTTGTTGGTTTGTTGGCTTGTTGGTTTGTTGGTTTGTTGGCTTGTTGGCTTGTTGGCTTTTTGGTTACTTGGTTAATGGGTTTGTTGGTTTGTTGGCTTGTTGGTTTGTTGGCTTGTTGGTTTGTTGGTTTGTTGGTTTGTTGGCTTGTTCGTTTGTTGTTTTGTTGGCTTGTTGGCTTGTTGGTTTGTTGGTTTGTTGGTTTGTTGGTTTGTTGGCTTGTTGGTTTGTTGGTTTGTTGGCTTGTTGGTTTGTTGGTTTGTTGGTTTGTTGGCTTGTTGGCTTGTTGGTTTGATGGTTTGTTGGCTTGTTGGTTTGTTGGTTTGTTGGCTTGTTGACTTGTTGCTTTGTTGGTTTGTTGGCTTGTTGGCTTGTTGGTTTGTTAGTTTGTTGGCTTTTTGGTTACTTGGTTTGTTGGTTTGTTGGTTTGTTGGCTTGTTGGCTTGTTAGTTTGTTGGTTTGTTGGTTTGTTGGCTTGTTGGCTTGTTGGTTTGTTGGTTTGTTGGTTTTTTGGTTTGTTGGTTTGTTGGTTTTTTGGTTTGTTGGTTTGTTGGTTTGTTGGCTTGTTGGTTTGTTGGTTTGTTGGCTTGTTGGCTTGTTGGTTTGTTGGTTTGTTGGCTTGTTGGTTACTTAGTTTGTTGGTTTGTTAGTTTGTTGGTTTGTTGGCTTGATGGCTTGTTGGTTTGTCGGTTAGCTCGTTTGTTGATTTGTTGGTTTGTTAGTTTGTTGGTTTGTTGGCTTGTTGGCTTGTTGGTTTGTTGGTTTTTTGGTTTGTTGGTTTGTTGGTTTGTTGGTTTGTTGGTTTGTTAGTTTGTTGGTTTATTTGTTTGTTGGTTTGTTGGCTTGTTGGTTTGTTGGTTTGTTGGTTTGTTGGTTTGTTGGCTTGTTGGTTTGTTGGCTTGTAGGCTTGTTGGTTTGTTGGTTTTTTGGTTTGTTGGTTTGTTGGTTTGTTGGTTTGTTGGTTTGTTGGTTTGTTGGTTTGTTGGTTTGTTGGTTTGTTGGTTTATTTGTTTGTTGGTTTGTTGGCTTGTTGGTTTGTATGTTTGTTGGTTTGTTGGCTTATTGGTTTGTTGGTTTGTTGGCTTGTTGGCTTGTTGGTTTTTGGTTTGTTGGCTTGTTGGTTTGTTAGTTTGTTGGTTTGTTGGCTTGTTGGTTTGTTGGTTTGTTGGTTTGTTGGTTTGTTGGTTTGTTGGTGACTTAGTTTGTTGGTTTGTTGGTTTGTTGGTTTGTTGGCTTGTTGGTTTGTTAGTTTATTGGTTTGTTGGTTTGTTGGTTTGTTGGTTTTTTGGTTTGTTGGTTTATTTCTTTGTTGGTTTGTTGGCTTGTTGCTTGTTGGTTTGTTGGTTTGTTGGCTTGTTGGCATGTTGGTTTGTTGGTTTGTTGGCTTGTTGGCTTGTTGGTTTGTTGGTTTGTTGGTTTGTTGGTTTTCTGGTTTGTTGGTTTGTTGGTTTGTTGGTTTGTTGGTTTGTTGGTTTATTTGTTTGTTGGTTTGTTGGCTTGATGGTTTGTTGGTTTGTTGGTTTGTTGGCTTGTTGGTTTTTTGGTTTGTTGGCTTGTTGGCTTGTTGCTTTGTTGGTTGGTTGGTTTGTTGGCTTGTTGGCTTGTTGGTTTGTTAGTTTGTTGGCTTTTTGGTTACTTGGTTTGTTGGTTTGTTGGCTTGTTGGTTTGTTGGATTGTTGATTTGTTGGTTTGTTGGTTTGTTGGCTTGTTGGCTTGTTGGTTTGTTGGTTTGTTGGTTTGTTGGTTTGTTGGTTTGTTGGTTTGTTGGTTTGTTGGTTTGTTAGCTTGTTGGTTTGTTGGTTTGTTGGCTTGTTGGCTTGTTGGTTTGTTGGTTTTTGGGCTTGTTGGTTTTTTGGTTTGTTGGTTTGTTGGCTTGTTGGCTTGTTGGTTTGTTGGTTTGTTGGCTTGTTGGTTTGTTGGTTTATTGGCTTGTTGGCTTGTTGCTTTGTTGGTTTGTTGGCTTGTTGGCTTGTTGGTTTGTTAGTTTGTTGGCTTTTTGGTTACTCGGTTTGTTGGTTTGTTGGTTTGTTGGCTTGTTGGTTTGTTAGTTTGTTGGTTTGTTGGTTTGTTCGTTTGTTGGTTTGTTGTTTAATTGGTTTGTTGGTTTGTTGGTTTGTTGGTTTGTTGGTTTGTTGGTTTATTTGTTTGTTGGTTTGTTGGTTTGTTGGTTTGTTGGTTTATTTGTTTGTTGGTTTGTTGGTTTGTAGGTTTGTTGGTTTGTTGGTTTGTTGGTTTGTTGGTTTGTTGGTTTGTTGGCTTGTTGGTTTGCTGGTTTGTTAGTTTATTGGTTTGTTGGTTTGTTGGTTTGTTGGTTTTTTGGTTTGTTGGTTTATTTCTTTATTGGTTTGTTGGCTTGTTGGTTTGTTGGTTTGTTGGTTTGTTGGCTTGTTGGCTTGTTGCTTTGTTGGTTTGTTGGTTTTTTGGTTTGTTGGTTTGTTGGTTTGTTGGTTTGTTGGTTTGTTGGTTTGTTAGTTTGTTGGTTTATTTGTTTGTTGGTTTGTTGGCTTGTTGGTTTGTTGGTTTGTTGGCTTGTTGGCTTGTTGGTTTGTTGGTTTGTTGGCTTGTTGGCTACTTAGTTTGTTGGTTTGTTGGTTTGTTGGTTTGTTGGCTTGATGGCTTGTTGGTTTGTTGATTAGTTCTTTTGTTGGTTTGTTGGTTTGTTGGTTTGTTGGCTTGTTGGTTTGTTGGCTTGTTGGCTTGTTGGTTTGTTGGTTTTTTGGTTTGTTGGTTTGTTGGTTTGCTGGTTTATTGGTTTGTTGGTTTGTTGGTTTATTTGTTTGTTGGTTTGTTGGCTTGTTGGTTTGTATGTTTGTTGGTTTGTTGGCTTATTGGTTTCTTGGTTTGTTGGCTTGTTGGCTTGTTGGTTTTTGGTTTGTTGGCTTGTTGGTTTTTTAGTTTGTTGGTTTGTTGGCTTGTTGGTTTGTTGGTTTGTTGGCTTGTTGGTGACTTAGTTTGTTGGTTTGTTGGTTTGTTGGTTTGTTGGCTTGTTGGTTTGTTGGTTTGTTAGTTTATTGGTTTGTTGGTTTGTTGGTTTGTTGGTTTTTTGGTTTGTTGGTTTATTTCTTTGTTGGTTTGTTGGCTTGTTGGTTTGTTGGTTTGTTGGTTTGTTTGCTTGTTGGTTTGTTGGTTTGTTGGCTTGTTGGAATGTTGGTTTGTTGGTTTGTTGGCTTGTTGGCTTGTTGGTTTGTTGGTTTGTTGGTTTGTTGGTTTTTTGGTTTGTTGGTTTGTTGGTTTGTTGGTTTGTTGGTTTGTTGATTTATTTGTTTGTTGGTTTGTTGGCTTGATGGTTTGTTGGTTTGTTGGTTTGTTGGCTTGTTGGTTTGTTGGTTTGTTGGCTTGTTGGCTTGTTGCTTTGTTGGTTGGTTGGTTGGTTGGTTTGTTGGCTTGTTGGTTTGTTAGTTTGTTGGCTTTTTGGTTACTTGGTTTGTTGGTTTGTTTGTTTGTTGGCTTGTTGGTTTGTTGGATTTTTGGTTTGTTGGTTTGTTGGTTTGTTGGTTTGTTGGCTTATTGGTTTGTTGGTTTGTTGGTTTGTTGGTTTGTTGGTTTGTTGGTTTGTTGGTTTGTTGGTTTGTTAGCTTGTTGGTTTGTTGGTTTGTTGGCTTGTTGGCTTGTTGGTTTGTTGGTTTTTTGGCTTGTTGGTTTGTTGGTTTGTTGGTTTGTTGGCTTGTTGGCTTGTTGGTTTGTTGGTTTGTTGTTGGTTTGTTGGTTTATTGGCTTGTTGGCTTGTTGCTTTGTTGGGTTGTTGGTTTGTTGGCTTGTTGGCTTGTTGGTTTGTTAGTTTGTTGGCTTTTTGGTTACTCGGTTTGTTGGTTTGTTGGTTTGTTGGCTTGTTGGTTTGTTAGTTTGTTGGTTTGTTGGTTTGTTCGTTTGTTGGTTTGTTGTTTAATTGTTTTGTTGGTTTGTTGGTTTGTTGGTTTGTTGGTTTGTTGGTTTGTTGGTTTATTTGTTTTGTTGGTTTGTTGGTTTGTTGGTTTGTTGGTTTATTTGTTTGTTGGTTTGTTGGTTTGTAGGTTTGTTGGTTTGTTGGTTTGTTGGTTTGTTGGTTTATTGGTTTGTTGGCTTGTTGGTTTGTTGGTTTGTTAGTTTATTCGTTTGTTGGTTTGTTGGTTTGTTGGTTTTTTGGTTTGTTGGCTTGTTGGCTTGTTGGTTTGTTAGTTTGTTGGCTTGTTGGTTGGTTGGCTTGTTGGTTACTTAGTTTTTTGGTTTGTTGGTTTGTTGGCTTGTTGGCTTGTTGGCTTGTTGGTTTGTTGGTTTGTTGGCTTGTTGGTTTGTTGGTTTGTTGGCTTGTTGGCTTGTTGGTTTGTTGGTTTGTTGGCTTGTTGGTTTGTTGGTTTGTTGGTTTGTTGGCTTGTTGGCTTGTTGGTTTGTTGGTTTGTTGGCTTGTTGGTTTGTTGGTTTGTTGGCTTGTTGGCTTGTTGGTTTGTTGCTTTGTTGGTTTGTTGGTTTGTTGGCTTGTTGGCTTGTTGGTTTGTTAGTTTGTTGGCTTTTTGGTTACTTGGTTTGTTGGTTTGTTGGTTTGTTGGCTTGTTGGTTTGTTGGCTTGTTGGTTTGTTGGTTTGTTGGTTTGTTGGTTTGTTGGCTTGTTGGTTTGTTGGTTTGTTGGCTTGTTGGCTTGTTGGTTTGCTGTTTGTTGGTTTGTTGGTTTGTTGGTTTGTTGGTTTGTTGGTTTGTTGGTTTGTTGGCTTGTTGGTTTGTTGGTTTGTTGGTTTGTTGGCTTGTTGGCTTGTTGGTTTGTTGGTTTGTTTGCTTGTTGGCTTGTTGGTTTGTTGGTTTGTTGGTTTGTTGGTTTGTTGGTTTGTTGGTTTTTTGGTTTGTTGGTTTATTTGTTTGTTGGTTTGTTGACTTGTTGGTTTGTTGGTTTGTTAGTTTGTTTGCTTATTGGTTTGTTGGTTTGTTGGCTTGTTGGCATGTTGGTTTGTTGGTTTGTTGGTTTGTTGGCTTGTTGGTTTGTTGGTTTGTTGGCTTGTTGGCTTGTTGGTTTTTTGGTTTGTTGGTTTGTTGGTTTGTTGGTTTTTTGGTTTGTTGGTTTATTTGTTTGTTGGTTTGTTGGCTTGTTGGTTTGTTGGTTTGTTGGTTTGTTGGCTTGTTGGTTTGTTGGTTTGTTGGCTTGTTGGCTTGTTGGTTTGTTGGTTTGTTCGCTTGTTGGCTTGTTGGTTTGTTGGTTTGTTGGTTTTTTGGTTTGTTGGTTTGTTGGTTTGTTGGTTTGTTGGTTTGTTGGTTTGTTGGTTTATTTGTTTGTTGGTTTGTTGGTTTGTTGGTTTTTTGGTTTGTTGGCTTGTTGGCTTGTTGGTTTGTTAGTTTGTTGGCTTGTTGGTTGGTTGGCTTGTTGGTTACTTAGTTTTTTGGTTTGTTGGTTTGTTGGCTTGTTGGCTTGTTGGCTTGTTGGTTTGTTGGTTTGTTGGCTTGTTGGTTTGTTGGTTTGTTGGCTTGTTGGCTTGTTGGTTTGTTGGTTTGTTGGCTTGTTGGTTTGTTGGTTTGTTGGTTTGTTGGCTTGTTGGCTTGTTGGTTTGTTGGTTTGTTGGCTTGTTGGTTTGTTGGTTTGTTGGCTTGTTGGTTTGTTGCTTTGTTGGTTTGTTGGTTTGTTGGCTTGTTGGCTTGTTGGTTTGTTAGTTTGTTGGCTTTTTGGTTACTTGGTTTGTTGGTTTGTTGGTTTGTTGGCTTGTTGGTTTGTTGGCTTGTTGGTTTGTTGGTTTGTTGGTTTGTTGGTTTGTTGGCTTGTTGGTTTGTTGGTTTGTTGGCTTGTTGGCTTGTTGGTTTGCTGTTTGTTGGTTTGTTGGTTTGTTGGTTTGTTGGTTTGTTGGTTTGTTGGCTTGTTGGTTTGTTGGTTTGTTGGTTTGTTGGCTTGTTGGCTTGTTGGTTTGTTGGTTTGTTTGCTTGTTGGCTTGTTGGTTTGTTGGTTTGTTGGTTTGTTGGTTTGTTGGTTTGTTGGTTTGTTGGTTTGTTGGTTTGTTGGTTTTTTGGTTTGTTGGTTTATTTGTTTGTTGGTTTGTTGACTTGTTGGTTTGTTGGTTTGTTAGTTTGTTTGCTTATTGGTTTGTTGGTTTGTTGGCTTGTTGGCATGTTGGTTTGTTGGTTTGTTGGTTTGTTGGCTTGTTGGTTTGTTGGTTTGTTGGCTTGTTGGCTTGTTGGTTTTTTGGTTTGTTGGTTTGTTGGTTTGTTGGTTTTTTGGTTTGTTGGTTTATTTGTTTGTTGGTTTGTTGGCTTGTTGGTTTGTTGGTTTGTTGGTTTGTTGGCTTGTTGGTTTGTTGGTTTGTTGGCTTGTTGGCTTGTTGGTTTGTTGGTTTGTTCGCTTGTTGGCTTGTTGGTTTGTTGGTTTGTTGGTTTGTTGGTTTTTTGGTTTGTTGGTTTGTTGGTTTGTTGGTTTGTTGGTTTGTTGGTTTGTTGGTTTGTTGGTTTATTTGTTTGTTGGTTTGTTGGCTTGTTGGCTTGTTGGTTTGTTGGTTTGTTGGCTTGTTGGTTTGTTGGTTTGTTGGCTTGTTGGCTTGTTGCTTTGTTGGTTTGTTGGTTTGTTGGCTTGTTGGCTTGTTGGTTTGTTAGTTTGTTGGCTTTTTGGTTACTTGGTTTGTTGGTTTGTTGGTTTGTTGGCTTGTTGGTTTGTTGGCTTGTTGGTTTGTTGGTTTGTTGGCTTGTTGGCTTGTTGGCTTGTTGGTTTGTTGGTTTGTTGGTTTGTTGGTTTGTTGGCTTGTTGGTTTGTTGGGTTGTTGGTTTGTTGGCTTCTTGGCTTGTTGGTTTGTGTGTTTGTTGGCTTGTTGGTTTGTTGGTTTGTTGGCTTGTTGGCTTGTTGCTTTGTCGGTTTGTTGGTTTGTTGGTTTGTTGGCTTGTTGGTTTGTTGGTTTGTTGGCTTGTTGGCTTGTTGCTTTGTTGGTTTGTTGGTTTGTTGGCTTTTTGGTTTGTTGGTTTGTTGGCTTGTTGGTTACTTAGTTTGTTGGTTTGTTGGTTTGTTGGCTTGATGGCTTGTTGGTTTGTTGGTTAGTTCGTTTGTTGATTTGTTGGTTTGTTAGTTTGTTGGTTTGTTGGCTTGTTGGCTTGTTGGTTTGTTGGTTTTTTGGTTTGTTGGTTTGTTGGTTTGTTGGTGTGTTAGTTTGTTGGTTTATTTGTTTGTTGGTTTGTTGGCTTGTTGGTTTGTTGGTTTGTTGGTTTGTTGGCTTGTTGGTTTGTTGGCTTGTTGGCTTGTTGGTTTGTTGGTTTTTTGGTTTGTTGTTTTGTTGTTTTGTTGGTTTGTTGGTTTGTTGGTTTGTTGGTTTGTTGGTTTATTTGTTTGTTGGTTTGTTGGTTTGTTGGTTTGTTGGTTTTTAGGCTTGTTGGTTTGCTGGTTTGTTAGTTTATTGGTTTGTTGGTTTGTTGGTTTGTTGGTTTTTTGGTTTGTTGGTTTATTTCTTTGTTGGTTTGTTGGCTTGTTGGTTTGTTGGTTTGTTGGCTTGTTGGTGTGTTGGTTTGTTGGTTTGTTGGCTTGTTGGTTACTTAGTTTGTTGGTTTGTTGGTTTGTTGGTTTGTTGGCTTGATGGCTTGTTGGTTTGTTGGTTAGTTCGTTTGTTGATTTGTTGGTTTGTTAGTTTGCTGGTTTGTTGGCTTGTTGGCTTGTTGGTTTGTTGGTTTTTTGGTTTGTTGGTTTGTTGGTTTGTTGGTTTGTTGGTTTGTTGGCTTGTTGGTTTGTTGGCTTGTTGGTTTGTTGGTTTGTTGGTTTGTTAGCTTGTTGGTTTGTTGGCTTGTTGGCTTGTTGGTTTGTTAGTTTTTTGGTTTGTTGGTTTGTTGGTTTGTTGGTTTGTTGGTTTGTTGGTTTGTTGGTTTATTTGTTTGTTGGTTTGTTGGCTTGTTGGTTTGTATGTTTGTTGGTTTGTTGGTTTGTTGGCTTATTGGTTTGTTGGTTTGTTGGCTTGTTGGCTTGTTGGTTTTTGGTTTGTTGGCTTGTTGGTTTGTTAGTTTGTTGGTTTGTTGGCTTGTTGGTTTGTTGGTTTGTTGGCTTGTTGGTGACTTAGTTTGTTGGTTTGTTGGTTTGTTGGTTTGTTGGCTTGTTGGTTTGTTGGTTTGTTAGTTTATTGGTTTGTTGGTTTGTTGGTTTGTTGGTTTTTTGGTTTGTTGGTTTATTTCTTTGTTGGTTTGTTGGCTTGTTGGTTTGTTGGTTTGTTGGTTTGTTTGCTTGTTGGTTTGTTGGTTTGTTGGCTTGTTGGCATGTTGGTTTGTTGGTTTGTTGGCTTGTTGGCTTGTTGGTTTGTTGGTTTGTTGGTTTGTTGGTTTTTTGGTTTGTTGGTTTGTTTGTTTGTTGGTTTGTTGGTTTGTTGGTTTATTTGTTTGTTGGTTTGTTGGCTTGATGGTTTGTTGGTTTGTTGGTTTGTTAGCTTGTTGGTTTGTTGGTTTGTTGGCTTGTTGGCTTGTTGCATTGTTGGTTGGTTGGTTTGTTGGCTTGTTGGCTTGTTGGTTTGTTAGTTTGTTGGCTTTTTGGTTACTTGGTTTGTTGGTTTGTTGGCTTGTTGGTTTGTTGGATTGTTGGTTTGTTGGTTTGTTGGTTTGTTGGTTTGTTGGTTTGTTGGCTTGTTGGTTTGTTGGTTTGTTGGTTTGTTGGTTTGTTGGTTTGTTGGTTTCTTAGCTTGTTGGTTTGTTGGTTTGTTGGCTTGTTGGCTTGTTGGCTTGTTGGTTTGTTGGTTTTTTGGTTTGTTGGTTTGTTGGTTTGTTGGTTTGTTGGCTTGTTGGCTTGTTGGTTTGTTGATTTGTTGGCTTGTTGGTTTGTTGGTTTATTGGCTTGTTGGCTTGTTGCTTTGTTGGTTTGTTGGTTTGTTGGCTTGTTGGCTTGTTGGTTTGTTAGTTTGTTGGCTTTTTGGTTACTCGGTTTGTTGGTTTGTTGGTTTGTTGGCTTGTTGGTTTGTTAGTTTGTTGGTTTGTTGGTTTGTTCGTTTGTTGGTTTGTTGTTTAATTGGTTTGTTGGTTTGTTGGTTTGTTGGTTTGTTGGTTTGTTGGTTTGTTGGTTTGTTGGTTTATTTGTTTGTTGGTTTGTTGGTTTGTTGGTTTGTTGGTTTTTTTGTTTGTTGGTTTGTTGGTTTGTAGGTTTGTTGGTTTGTTGGTTTGTTGGTTTGTTGGTTTGTTGGTTTGTTGGTTTGTTGGTTTGTTGGTTTGTTGGCTTGTTGGTTTATTGGTTTGTTAGTTTATTCGTTTGTTGGTTTGTTGGTTTGTTGGTTTTTTGGTTTGTTGGTTTATTTCTTTGTTGGTTTGTTGGCTTGTTGGTTTGTTGGCATGTGGGTTTGTTGGCTTGTTGGCTTGTTGCTTTGTTGGTTTGTTGGTTTGTTGGCTTGTTGGCTTGTTGGTTTGTTGGTTTGTTGGCTTGTTGGCTTGTTGGTTACTTAGTTTGTTGGTTTGTTGGTTTGTTGGTTTGTTGGCTTGATGGCTTGTTGGTTTGTTGGTTAGTTCGTTTGTTGGTTTGTTGGTTTGTTAGTTTGTTGGTTTGTTGGCTTGTTGGCTTGTTGGTTTGTTGGTTTTTTGGTTTGTTGGTTTGTTGGTTTGTTGGTTTGTTGGTTTGTTGGTTTGTTGGTTTGTTAGTTTGTTGGTTTATTTGTTTGTTGGTTTGTTGGCTTGTTGGTTTGTTGGTTTGTTGGTTTGTTGGCTTGTTGGTTTGTTGGCTTGTTGGCTTGTTGGTTTGTTGGTTTTTTGGTTTGTTGGTTTGTTGGTTTGTTGGTTTGTTGGTTTGTTGGTTTGTTGGTTTATTTGTTTGTTGGTTTGTTGGCTTGTTGGTTTGTATGTTTGTTGGTTTTTTGGCTTATTGGTTTGTTGGTTTGTTGGCTTGTTGGCTTGTTGGTTTTTGGTTTGTTGGCTTGTTGGTTTGTTAGTTTGTTGGTTTGTTGGCTTGTTGGTTTGTTGGTTTGTTAGCTTGTTGGTGTCTTAGTTTGTTGGTTTGTTGGTTTGTTGGTTTGTTGGCTTGTTGGTTTGTTGGTTTGTTAGTTTATTGGTTTGTTGGTTTGTTGGTTTGTTGGTTTTTTGGTTTGTTGGTTTATTTCTTTGTTGGTTTGTTGGCTTGTTGGTTTGTGGGTTTGTTGGTTTGTTTGCTTGTTGGTTTGTTGGTTTGTTGGCTTGTTGGCACGTTGGTTTGTTGGTTTGTTGGCTTGTTGGCTTGTTGGTTTGTTGGTTTGTTGGTTTGTTGGTTTTTTGGTTTGTTGGTTTGTTGGTTTGTTGGTTTGTTGGTTTGTTGGTTTATTTGTTTGTTGGTTTGTTGGCTTGATGGTTTGTTGGTTTGTTGGTTTGTTGGTTTGTTGTTTTGTTGGTTTGTTGGCTTGTTGGCTTGTTGCTTTGTTGGTTTGTTGGTTTGTTGGCTTGTTGGCTTGTTGGCTTGTTGGTTTGTTAGTTTGTTGGATTTTTGGTTACTTGGTTTGTTGGTTTGTTGGTTTGTTGGCTTGTTGGTTTGTTGGATTGTTGGTTTGTTGGTTTGTTGGTTTGTTGGCTTGTTGGCTTGTTGGTTTGTTGGTTTGTTGGTTTGTTGGTTTGTTGGTTTGTTGGTTTGTTGGTTTGTTAGCTTGTTGGTTTGTTGGTTTGTTGGTTTGTTGGCTTGTTGGCTTGTTGGTTTGTTGGTTTTTTGGCTTGTTGGTTTGTTGGTTTGTTGGTTTGTTGGCTTGTTGGCTTGTTGGCTTGTTGGTTTGTTGGTTTGTTGGCTTGTTGGTTTGTTGGTTTATTGGCTTGTTGGCTTGTTGCTTTGTGATTTGTTGGTTTGTTGCCTTGTTGGCTTGTTGGTTTGTTAGTTTGTTGACTTTTTGGTTACTCGGTTGGTTTGTTGGTTTGTTCGTTTGTTGGCTTGTTGGTTTGTTAGTTTGTTGGTTTGTTGGTTTGTTCGTTTGTTGGTTTGTTGTTTAATTGGTTTGTTGGTTTGTTGGTTTGTTCGTTTGTTTGTTTGTTGTTTAATTGGTTTGTTGGTTTGTTGGTTTGTTGGTTTGTTGGTTTGTTGGTTTGTTGGTTTATTTGTTTGTTGGTTTGTTGGTTTGTTGGTTTGTTGGTTTTTTTGTTTGTTGGTTTGTTGGTTTGTAGGTTTGTTGGTTTGTTGGTTTGTTGGTTTGTTGGTTTGTTGGTTTGTTGGTTTGTTGGCTTGTTGGTTTATTGGTTTGTTAGTTTATTCGTTTGTTGGTTTGTTGGTTTGTTGGTTTTTTGGTTTGTTGGTTTATTTCTTTGTTGGTTTGTTGGCTTGTTGGTTTGTTGGCATGTGGGTTTGTTGGCTTGTTGGCTTGTTGCTTTGTTGGTTTGTTGGTTTGTTGGCTTGTTGGCTTGTTGGTTTGTTGGTTTGTTGGCTTGTTGGTTACTTAGTTTGTTGGTTTGTTGGTTTGTTGGTTTGTTGGCTTGATGGCTTGTTGGTTTGTTGGTTAGTTCGTTTGTTGGTTTGTTGGTTTGTTAGTTTGTTGGTTTGTTGGCTTGTTGGCTTGTTGGTTTGTTGGTTTTTTGGTTTGTTGGTTTGTTGGTTTGTTGGTTTGTTGGTTTGTTAGTTTGTTGGTTTATTTGTTTGTTGGTTTGTTGGCTTGTTGGTTTGTTGGTTTGTTGGTTTGTTGGCTTGTTGGTTTGTTGGCTTGTTGGCTTGTTGGTTTGTTGGTTTTTTGGTTTGTTGGTTTGTTGGTTTGTTGGTTTGTTGGTTTGTTGGTTTGTTGGTTTATTTGTTTGTTGGTTTGTTGGCTTGTTGGTTTGTATGTTTGTTGGTTTGTTGGCTTATTGGTTTGTTGGTTTGTTGGCTTGTTGGCTTGTTGGTTTTTGGTTTGTTGGCTTGTTGGTTTGTTAGTTTGTTGGTTTGTTGGCTTGTTGGTTTGTTGGTTTGTTAGCTTGTTGGTGACTTAGTTTGTTGGTTTGTTGGTTTGTTGGTTTGTTGGTTTGTTGGCTTGTTGGTTTGTTGGTTTGTTAGTTTATTGGTTCGTTGGTTTGTTGGTTTGTTGGTTTTTCGGTTTGTTGGTTTATTTCTTTGTTGGTTTGTTGGCTTGTTGGTTTGTTGGTTTGTTGGTTTGTTTGCTTGTTGGTTTGTTGGTTTGTTGGCTTGTTGGCATGTTGGTTTGTTGGTTTGTTGGCTTGTTGGCTTGTTGGTTTGTTGGTTTGTTGGTTTGTTGGTTTTTTGGTTTGTTGGTTTGTTGGTTTGTTGGTTTGTTGGTCTGTGGTTTATTTGTTTGTTGGTTTGTTGGCTTGATGGTTTGTTGGTTTGTTGGCTTGTTGGTTTGTTGGTTTGTTGGCTTGTTGGCTTGTTGCTTTGTTGGTTTGTTGGTTTGTTGGCTTGTTGGCTTGTTGGTTTGTTAGTTTGTTGGATTTTTGGTTACTTGGTTTGTTGGTTTGTTGGTTTGTTGGCTTGTTGGTTTGTTGGATTGTTGGTTTGTTGGTTTGTTGGTTTGTTGGCTTGTTGGCTTGTTGGTTTGTTGGTTTGTTGGTTTGTTGGTTTGTTGGTTTGTTGGTTTGTTGGTTTGTTAGCTTGTTGGTTTGTTGGTTTGTTGGTTTGTTGGCTTGTTGGCTTGTTGGTTTGTTGGTTTTTTGGCTTGTTGGTTTGTTGGTTTGTTGGTTTGTTGGCTTGTTGGCTTGTTGGTTTGTTGGCTTGTTGGTTTGTTGGTTTATTGGCTTGTTGGCTCGTTGCTTTGTTGATTTGTTGGTTTGTTGGCTTGTTGGCTTGTTGGTTTGTTAGTTTGTTGACTTTTTGGTTACTCGGTTGGTTTGTTGGTTTGTTCGTTTGTTGGCTTGTTGGTTTGTTAGTTTGTTGGTTTGTTGGTTTGTTCGTTTGTTGGTTTGTTGTTTAATTGGTTTGTTGGTTTGTTGGTTTGTTGGTTTGTTGGTTTGTTGGTTTGTTGGTTTATTTGTTTGTTGGTTTGTTGGTTTGTTGGTTTGTTGGTTTATTTGTTTGTTGGTTTGTTGGTTTGTAGGTTTGTTGGTTTGTTGGTTTGTTGGTTTGTTGGTTTGTTGGTTTGTTGGTTTGTTGGTTTGTTGGTTTGTTGGTTTGTTCGTTTGTTGGTTTGTTGGTTTGTTGGTTTGTTGGTTTGTTAGCTTGTTGGTTTGTTGGTTTGTTGGCTTGTTGGTTTGTTGGTTTGTTGGTTTGTTGGCTTGTTGGCTTGTTGGTTTGTTGGTTTGTTGGCTTGTTGGTTTGTTAGTTTGTTGGTTTGTTGGCTTGTTGGTTTGTTGGTTTGTTGGCTTGTTGGTTACTTAGTTTTTTGGTTTGTTGGTTTGTTGGTTTGTTGGCTTGTTGGCTTGTTGGTTTGTTGGCTTGTTGGTTTGTTGGTTTGTTGGTTTGTTGGCTTGTTGGCTTGTTGGTTTGTTGGTTTGTTGGCTTGTTGGTTTGTTGGTTTGTTGGCTTGTTGGTTTGTTGCTTTGTTGGTTTGTTGGTTTGTTGGCTTGTTGGCTTGTTGCTTTGTTGGTTTGTTAGTTTGTTGGCTTGTTGTTCGTTTGTTGGTTTGTTGGTTTGTTGGTTTGTTGGTTTGTTAGCTTGTTGGTTTGTTGGTTTGTTGGCTTGTTGGTTTGTTGGTTTGTTGGTTTGTTGGCTTGTGGGCTTGTTGGTTTGTTGGTTTGTTGGCTTGTTGGTTTGTTAGTTTGTTGGTTTGTTGGCTTGTTGGTTTGTTGGTTTGTTGGCTTGTTGGTTACTTAGTTTTTTGGTTTGTTGGTTTGTTGGTTTGTTGGCTTGTTGGCTTGTTGGTTTGTTGGCTTGTTGGTTTGTTGGTTTGTTGGTTTGTTGGCTTGTTGGCTTGTTGGTTTGTTGGTTTGTTGGCTTGTTGGTTTGTTGGTTTGTTGGCTTGTTGGTTTGTTGCTTTGTTGGTTTGTTGGTTTGTTGGCTTGTTGGCTTGTTGCTTTGTTGGTTTGTTAGTTTGTTGGCTTGTTGGCTTGTTGGTTTGTTAGTTTGTTGGCTTTTTGGTTACTTGGTTTGTTGGTTTGTTGGTTTGTTGGCTTGTTGCTTTGTTGGCTTGTTGGTTTGTTGGTTTGTTGGCTTGTTGGCTTGTTGGTTTGTTGGTTTGTTGGTTTGTTGGTTTGTTGGTTTGTTGGTTTGTTGGTTTGTTGGCTTGTTGGTTTGTTGGTTTGTTGGCTTGTTTGCTTGTTGGTTTGTTGGTTTGTTGGCTTGTTGGTTTGTTGGTTTGTTGGTTTGTTGGCTTGTTGGCTTGTTGGTTTGTTGGTTTGTTGGCTTGTTGGTTTGTTGGTTTGTTGGCTTGTTTGTTTGTTGCTTTGTTGGTTTGTTGGTTTGTTGGCTTGTTGGCTTGTTGGTTTGTTAGTTTGTTGGCTTTTTGGTTACTTGGTTTGTTGGTTTGTTGGTTTGTTGGCTTGTTGGTTTGTTGGCTTGTTGGTTTGTTGGTTTGTTCGTTTGTTGGTTTGTTGGTTTGATGGCTTGTTGGTTTGTTGGTTTGTTGGCTTGTTGGCTTGTTGGTTTGCTGTTTGTTGGTTTGTTGGTTTGTTGGTTTGTTGGTTTGTTGGTTTGTTGGTTTGTTGGCTTGTTGGTTTGTTGGCTTGTTGGTTTGTTCGTTTGTTGGTTTGTTGGCTTGTTGGCTTGTTGGTTTGTTGGTTTGTTTGCTTGTTGGCTTGTTGGTTTGTTGGTTTGTTTGTTTGTTGGTTTGTTGGTGTGTTGGTTTTTTGGTTTGTTGGTTTATTTGTTTGTTGGTTTGTTGACTTGTTGGTTTGTTGGTTTGTTAGTTTGTTTGCTTGTTGGTTTGTTGGTTTGTTGGGTTGTTGGCATGTTGGTTTGTTGGTTTGTTGGTTTGTTGGCTTGTTGGTTTGTTGGTTTGTTGGCTTGTTGGCTTGTTGGTTTTTTGGTTTGTTGGTTTGTTGGTTTGTTGTTTGTTGGTTTTTTGGTTTGTTGGTTTATTTGTTTGTTGGTTTGTTGGCTTGTTGGTTTGTTGGTTTGTTGGTTTGTTGGCTTGTTGGTTTGTTGGTTTGTTGGCTTGTTGGCTTGTTGGTTTGTTGGTTTGTTGGCTTGTTGGCTTGTTGGTTTGTTGGTTTGTTGGTTTTTTGGTTTTTTTGTTTTGTTGGTTTGTTGGTTTGTTGGTTTGTTGGTTTGTTGGTTTATTTGTTTGTTGGTTTGTTGGCTTGTTGGTTTGTTGGTTTGTTGGTTTGTTGGTTTGTTGGCTTGTTGGTTTGTTGGTTTGTTGGCTTGTTGGCTTGTTGCTTTGTTGCTTTGTTGGTTTGTTGGTTTGTTGGCTTGTTGGCTTGTTGGTTTGTTAGTTTGTTGGCTTTTTGGTTACTTGGTTTGTTGGTTTGTTGGTTTGTTAGCTTGTTGGTTTGTTGGCTTGTTGGTTTGTTGGTTTGTTGGCTTGTTGGCTTGTTGGTTTGTTGGTTTGTTGGTTTGTTGGCTTGTTGGTTTGTTGGTTTGTTGGTTTGTTGGCTTCTTGGCTTGTTGGTTTGTGTGTTTGTTGGCTTGTTGGTTTGTTGGTTTGTTGGCTTGTTGGCTTGTTGCTTTGTCGGTTTGTTGGTTTGTTGGTTTGTTGGCCTGTTGGTTTGTTGGTTTGTTGGCTTGTTGGCTTGTTGCTTTGTTGGTTTCTTGGTTTGTTGGCTTGTTGGTTTGTTGGTTTGTTGGCTTGTTGGTTACTTAGTTTGTTGGTTTGTTGGTTTGTTGGTTTGTTGGCTTGATGGCTTGTTGGTTTGTTGGTTAGTTCGTTTGTTGATTTGTTGGTTTGTTAGTTTGTTGGTTTATTGGCTTGTTGGCTTGTTGGTTTGTTGGTTTTTTGGTTTGTTGGTTTGTTGGTTTGTTGGTTTGTTAGTTTGTTGGTTTATTTGTTTGTTGGTTTGTTGGCTTGTTGGTTTGTTGGTTTGTTGGTTTGTTGGCTTGTTGGTTTGTTGGCTTGTTGGCTTGTTGGTTTGTTGGTTTTTTGGTTTGTTGGTTTGTTGGTTTGTTGGTTTGTTGGTTTGTTGGTTTGTTGGTTTATTTGTTTGTTGGCTTGTTGGTTTTTGGTTTGTTGGGTTGTTGGTTTGTTAGTTTGTTGGTTTGTTGGCTTGTTGGTTTGTTGGTTTGTTGGCTTGTTGGTGACTTAGTTTGTTGGTTTGTTGGTTTGTTGGTTTTTTGGTTTGTTGGTTTATTTCTTTGTTGGTTTGTTGGCTTGTTAGTTTGTTGGTTTGTTGGTTTGTTTGCTTGTTGGTTTGTTGGTTTGTTGGCTTGTTGGTATGTTGGTTTGTTGGTTTGTTGGGTTGTTGGCTTGTTGGTTTGTTGGTTTGTTGGTTTGTTGGTTTTTTGGTTTGTTGGTTTGTTGGTTTGTTGGTTTGTTGGTTTATTTGTTTGTTGGTTTGTTGGCTTGATGGTTTGTTGGTTTGTTGGTTTGTTGGCTTGTTGGTTTGTTGGTTTGTTGGCTTGTTGGCTTGTTGCTTTTTAAGTTGGTTGGTTTGTTGGCTTGTTGGCTTGTTGGTTTGTTAGTTTGTTGGTTTGTTGGCTTGTTGGATTGTTGGATTGTTGGTTTGTTGGTTTGTTGGTTTGTTGGCTTGTTGGTTTGTTGGTTTGTTGGTTTGTTGGTTTGTTGGTTTGTTGGTTTGTTGGTTTGTTGGTTTGTTGGTTTGTTGGTTTGTTGGTTTGTTAGCTTGTTGGTTTGTTGGTTTGTTAGTTTGTTGGCTTTTTGGTTACTTGGTTTGTTGGTTTGTTGGTTTGTTGGCTTGTTGGTTTGTTGGCTTGTTGGTTTGTTGGTTTGTTGGCTTGTTGGTTTGTTGGTTTGTTCGTTTGTTGGTTTGTTGGTTAATTGGTTTGTTGGTTTGTTGGTTTGTTGGTTTGTTGGTTTGTTGGTTTGTTGGTTTGTTGGTTTATTTGTTTGTTGGTTTGTTGGTTTGTTGGTTTGTTGGTTTATTTGTTTGTTGGTTTGTTGGTTTGTAGGTTTGTTGGTTTGTTGGTTTGTTGGTTTGTTGGTTTGTTGGTTTGTTGGTTTGTTGGTTTGTTGGTTTGTTCGTTTGTTGGTTTGTTGGTTTGTTGGTTTGTTGGTTTGTTGGCTTGTTGGTTTGTTGGTTTGTTGGCTTGTTGGTTTGTTGGTTTGTTGGTTTGTTGGCTTGTTGGTTTGTTGGTTTGTTGGTTTGTTGGCTTGTTGGTTTGTTAGTTTGTTGGTTTTTTGGCTTGTTGGTTTGTTGGTTTGTTGGCTTGTTGGTTACTTAGTTTTTTGGTTTGTTGGTTTGTTTGTTTGTTGGCTTGTTTGCTTGTTGGTTTGTTAGTTTGTTGGCTTTTTGGTTACTTGGTTTGTTGGTTTGTTGGTTTGTTGGCTTGTTGGTTTGTTGGCTTGTTGGTTTGTTGGTTTGTTGGCTTGTTGGCTTGTTGGTTTGTTGTTTTGTTGGTTTGTTGGTTTGTTGGTTTTTTGGTTTGTTGGTTTGTTGGCTTGTTGGTTTGTTGGCTTGTTGGCTTGTTGGTTTGTTGGTTTGTTGGCTTGTTGGTTTGTTGGTTTGTTGGTTTGTTGGCTTGTTGTCTTGTTGGTTTGTTGGTTTGTTGGCTTGTTGGTTTGTTGGTTTGTTGGCTTGTTGGTTTGTTGCTTTGTTGGTTTGTTGGTTTGTTGGCTTGTTGGCTTGTTGGTTTGTTAGTTTGTTGGCTTTTTGGTTACTTGGTTTGTTGGTTTGTTGGTTTGTTGGCTTGTTGGTTTGTTGGCTTGTTGGTTTGTTGGTTTGTTGGTTTGTTGGTTTGTTGGCTTGTTGATTTGTTGGTTTGTTGGCTTGTTGGCTTGTTGGTTTGGTGTTTGTTGGTTTGTTGGTTTGTTGGTTTGTTGGTTTATTTGTTTGTTGGTTTGTTGGCTTGATGGTTTGTTGGTTTGTTGGTTTGTTGGCTTGTTGGTTTGTTGGTTTGTTGGCTTGTTGGCTTGTTGCTTTGTTGGTTGGTTGGTTTGTTGGCTTGTTGGCTTGTTGGTTTGTTAGTTTGTTGGTTTGTTGGCTTGGTGGCTTGTTGGATTGTTGGTTTGTTGGTTTGTTGGTTTGTTGGTTTGTTGGCTTGTTGGCTTGTTGGTTTGTTGGTTTGTTGGTTTGTTGGTTTGTTGGTTTGTTGGTTTGTTGGTTTGTTGGTTTGTTAGCTTGTTGGTTTGTTGGTTTGTTAGTTTGTTGGCTTTTTGGTTACTTGGTTTGTTGGTTTGTTGGTTTGTTGGCTTGTTGGTTTGTTGGCTTGTTGGTTTGTTGGTTTGTTGGCTTGTTGGCTTGTTGGTTTGTTGGTTTGTTGGTTTGTTGGTTTGTTGGTTTGTTGGTTTGTTGGTTTGTTGGCTTGTTGGTTTGTTGGTTTGTTGGTTTGTTGGTTTGTTGGCTTGTTGGTTTGTTGGCTTGTTGGTTTGTTGGTTTGTTGGTTTGTTGGCTTGTTGGCTTGTTGGTTTGTTGGTTTGTTGGTTTGTTGGTTTGTTAGCTTGTGGGTTTGTTGGATTGTTGGTTTGTTGGTTTGTTGGCTTGTTGGTTTGTTAGTTTGTTGGCTTTTTGGTTACTCGGTTGGTTTGTTGGTTTGTTGGTTTGTTGGCTTGTTGGTTTGTTAGTTTGTTGGTTTGTTGGTTTGTTCGTTTGTTGGTTTGTTGTTTAATTGGTTTGTTGGTTTGTTGGTTTGTTGGTTTGTTGGTTTGTTGGTTTATTTGTTTGTTGGTTTGTTGGTTTGTTGGTTTATTTGTTTGTTGGTTTGTTGGTTTGTAGGTTTGTTGGTTTGTTGGTTTGTTGGTTTGTTGGTTTGTTGGTTTGTTGGTTTGTTGGTTTGTTAGCTTGTTGGTTTGTTGGTTTGTTGGTTTGTTGGTTTGTTGGCTTGTTGGTTTGTTGGTTTGTTGGCTTGTTGGTTTGTTGGTTTGTTGGTTTGTTGGCTTGTTGGTTTGTTGGTTTAATGGTTTGTTGGCTTGTTGGTTTGTTAGTTTGTTGGTTTGTTGCCTTGTTGGTTTGTTGGTTTGTTGGCTTGTTGGTTACTTAGTTTTTTGGTTTGTTGGTTTGTTGGTTTGTTGGCTTGTTGGCTTGTTGGCTTGTTGGCTTGTTGGCTTGTTTGTTTGTTGGTTTGTTGGCTTCTTGGTTTGTTGGTTTGTTGGTTTGTTGGTTTGTTGGCTTGTTTGCTTGTTGGTTTGTTAGTTTGTTGGCTTTTTGGTTACTTGGTTTGTTGGTTTGTTGGCTTGTTGGTTTGTTGGCTTGTTGGTTTGTTGGTTTGTTGGCTTGTTGGCTTGTTGGTTTGTTGGTTTGTTGGTTTGTTGGTTTGTTGGTTTGTTGGTTTGTTGGTTTGTTGGTTTGTTGGCTTGTTGGTTTGTTGGTTTGTTGGCTTGTTGGCTTGTTAGTTTGTTGGTTTGTTGGCTTGTTGGTTTGTTGGTTTGTTGGTTTGTTGGCTTGTTGGCTTGTTGGTTTGTTGGTTTGTTGGCTTGTTGGTTTGTTGGTTTGTTGGCTTGTTGGTTTGTTGCTTTGTTGGTTTGTTGGTTTGTTGGCTTGTTGGCTTGTTGGTTTGTTAGTTTGTTGGCTTTTTGGTTACTTGGTTTGTTGGTTTGTTGGTTTGTTGGCTTGTTGGTTTGTTGGCTTGTTGGTTTGTTGGTTTGTTGGTTTGTTGGTTTGTTGGCTTATTAGTTTGTTGGTTTGTTGGCTTGTTGGCTTGTTGGTTTGCTGTTTGCTGGTTTTTTGGTTTGTTGGTTTGTTGGTTTGTTGGTTTGTTGGCTTGTTGGTTTGTTGGTTTGTTGGTTTGTTGGCTTGTTGGCTTGTTGGTTTGTTGGTTTGTTTGCTTGTTGGCTTGTTGGTTTGTTGGTTTGTTGGTTTGTTGGTTTGTTGGTTTGTTGGTTTGTTGGTTAGTTGGTTTGTTGGTTTGTTGGTTTGTTAGCTTGTTGGTTTGTTGGTTTGTTAGTTTGTTGGCTTTTTGGTTACTTGGTTTGTTGGTTTGTTGGTTTGTTGGCTTGTTGGTTTGTTGGCTTGTTGGTTTGTTGGTTTGTTGGCTTGTTGGCTTGTTGGTTTGTTGGTTTGTTGGTTTGTTGGTTTGTTGGTTTGTTGGTTTGTTGGTTTGTTGGCTTGTTGGTTTGTTGGTTTGTTGGTTTGTTGGTTTGTTGGCTTGTTGGTTTGTTGCTTTGTTGGTTTGTTGGTTTATTGGCTTGTTGGCTTGTTGGTTGGTTTGTTCGTTTGTTGGTTTGTTGTTTAATTGGTTTGTTGGTTTGTTGGTTTGTTGGTTTGTTGGTTTATTTGTTTGTTGGTTTGTTGGTTTGTTGTTGGTTTATTTGTTTGTTGGTTTGTTGGTTTGTAGGTTTGTTGGTTTGTTGGTTTGTTGGTTTGTTGGTTTGTTGGTTTGTTGGTTTGTTGGTTTGTTAGCTTGTTGGTTTGTTGGTTTGTTGGTTTGTTGGTTTGTTGGCTTGTTGGTTTGTTGGTTTGTTGGCTTGTTGGTTTGTTGGTTTGTTGGTTTGTTGGCTTGTTGGTTTGTTGGTTTAATGGTTTGTTGGCTTGTTGGTTTGTTAGTTTGTTGGTTTGTTGCCTTGTTGGTTTGTTGGTTTGTTGGCTTGTTGGTTACTTAGTTTTTTGGTTTGTTGGCTTGTTGGCTTGTTGGCTTGTTGGCTTGTTGGCTTGTTTGTTTGTTGGTTTGTTGGCTTCTTGGTTTGTTGGTTTGTTGGTTTGTTGGCTTGTTTGCTTGTTGGTTTGTTAGTTTGTTGGCTTTTTGGTTACTTGGTTTGTTGGTTTGTTGGTTTGTTGGCTTGTTGGTTTGTTGGCTTGTTGGTTTGTTGGTTTGTTGGCTTGTTGGCTTGTTGGTTTGTTGGTTTGTTGGTTTGTTGGTTTGTTGGTTTGTTGGTTTGTTGGTTTGTTGGCTTGTTGGTTTGTTGGTTTGTTGGCTTGTTGGCTTGTTAGTTTGTTGGTTTGTTGGCTTGTTGGTTTGTTGGTTTGTTGGTTTGTTGGCTTGTTGGCTTGTTGGTTTGTTGGTTTGTTGGCTTGTTGGTTTGTTGGTTTGTTGGCTTGTTGGTTTGTTGCTTTGTTGGTTTGTTGGTTTGTTGGCTTGTTGGCTTGTTGGTTTGTTAGTTTGTTGGCTTTTTGGTTACTTGGTTTGTTGGTTTGTTGGTTTGTTGGCTTGTTGGTTTGTTGGCTTGTTGGTTTGTTGGTTTGTTGGTTTGTTGGTTTGTTGGCTTGTTAGTTTGTTGGTTTGTTGGCTTGTTGGCTTGTTGGTTTGCTGTTTGTTGGTTTTTTGGTTTGTTGGTTTATTGGTTTGTTGGTTTGTTGGTTTGTTGGTTTGTTGGATTGTTGGCTTGTTGGTTTGTTGGTTTGTTTGCTTGTTGGCTTGTTGGTTTGTTGGTTTGTTGGTTTGTTGGTTTGTTGGTTTGTTGGTTTGTTGGTTTGTTGGTTTGTTGGTTTTTTGGTTTGTTGGTTTATTTGTTTGTTCGTTTGTTGACTTGTTGGTTTGTTGGTTTGTTAGTTTGTTTGCTTGTTGGTTTGTTGGTTTGTTGGTTTGTTGGCTTGTTGGTTTGTTGGTTTGTTGGCTTGTTGGCTTGTTGGTTTTTTGGTTTGTTGGTTTGTTGGTTTGTTGACTTGTTGGTTTGTTGGTTTGTTGGTTTGTTGGCTTGTTGGCTTGTTGGTTTGTTGGTTTGTTTGCTTGTTGGCTTGTTGGTTTGTTGGTTTGTTGGTTTGTTGGTTTGTTGGTTTGTTGGTTTGTTGGTTTTTTGGTTTGTTGGTTTATTTGTTTGTTGGTTTGTTGACTTGTTGGTTTGTTGGTTTGTTAGTTTGTTTGCTTGTTGGTTTGTTGGTTTGTTGGTTTGTTGGCTTGTTGGTTTGTTGGTTTGTTGGCTTGTTGGCTTGTTGGTTTTTTGGTTTGTTGGTTTGTTGGTTTGTTGGTTTGTTGGTTTTTTGGTTTGTTGGTTTATTTGTTTGTTGGTTTGTTGACTTGTTGGTTTGTTGGTTTGTTAGTTTGTTTGCTTGTTGGTTTGTTGGTTTGTTGGTTTGTTGGCTTGTTGGTTTGTTGGTTTGTTGGCTTGTTGGCTTGTTGGTTTTTTGGTTTGTTGGTTTGTTGGTTTGTTGGCTTGTTGGTTTGTTGGTTTATTGGTTTGTTGGCTTGTTGGCTTGTTGGTTTGTTGGATTGTTTGCTTGTTAGCTTGTTGGTTTGTTGTTTTGTTGGTTTGTTGGTTTGTTGGTTTGTTGGTTTTTTGGTTTGTTGGTTTATTTGTTTGTTGGTTTGTTGACTTGTTGGTTTGTTGGTTTGTTAGTTTATTTGCTTGTTGGTTTGTTGGTTTGTTGGTTTGTTGGCTTGTTGGTTTGTTGGCTTGTTGGTTTGTTGGTTTGTTGGCTTGTTGGCTTGTTGATTTGTTGGTTTGTTGGTTTGTTGGTTTGTTGGTTTGTTGGTTTGTTGGTTTGTTGGTTTGTTGGCTTGTTGGTTTGTTGGCTTGTTGGCTTGTTGGTTTGTTGGTTTGTTGGCTTGTTGGTTTGTTGGTTTGTTGGTTTGTTGGCTTGTTGGCTTGTTGGTTTGTTGGTTTGTTGGCTTGTTGGTTTGTTGGTTTGTTGGCTTGTTGGTTTGTTGCTTTGTTGGTTTGTTGGTTTGTTGGTTTGTTGGCTTGTTGGCTTGTTGGTTTGTTAGTTTGTTGGCTTTTTGGTTACTTGGTTTGTTAGTTTGTTGGTTTGTTGGCTTGTTGGTTTGTTGGCTTGTTGGTTTGTTGGTTTGTTGGTTTGTTGGTTTGTTGGCTTGTTGGTTTGTTGGTTTGTTGGCTTGTTGGCTTGTTGGTTTGCTGTTTGTTGGTTTGTTGGTTTGTTAGTTTGTTGGTTTATTTGTTTGTTGGTTTGTTGGCTTGATGGTTTGTTGGTTTGTTGGTTTGTTGGCGTGTTGGTTTGTTGGTTTGTTGGCTTGTTGGCTTGTTGCTTTGTTGGTTGGTTGGTTTGTTGGCTTGTTGGCTTGTTGGTTTGTTAGTTTGTTGGTTTGTTGGCTTGTTGGCTTGTTGGTTTGTTGGTTTGTTGGTTTGTTGGTTTGGTGGCTTGTTGGCTTGTTGGTTTGTTGGTTTGTTGGTTTGTTGGTTTGTTGGTTTGTTGGTTTGTTGGTTTGTTAGCTTGTTGGTTTGTTGGTTTGTTAGTTTGTTGGCTTTTTGGTTACTTGATTTGTTGGTTTGTTGGTTTGTTGGCTTGTTGGTTTGTTGGTTTGTTGGCTTGTTGGCTTGTTGGCTTGTTGGTTTGTTGGTTTGTTGGTTTGTTGGTTTGTTTGTTTGTTGGTTTGTTGGTTTGTTGGCTTGTTGGTTTGTTGGTTTGTTGGTTTGTTGGTTTGTTGGTTTGTTGGTTTGTTGGTTTGTTGGTTTGTTGGTTTGTTGGTTTGTTGGTTTGTTGGTTTGTTGGTTTGTTGGCTTGTTGGTTTGTTGGTTTGTTGGCTTGTTGGCTTGTTGGTTTGTTGGTTTGTTGGCTTGTTGGTTTGTTGGTTTGTTGGTTTGTTGGCTTGTTGGCTTGTTGGTTTGTTGGTTTGTTGGCTTGTTGGTTTGTTGGTTTGTTGGCTTGTTGGTTTGTTGCTTTGTTGGTTTGTTGGTTTGTTGGCTTGTTGGCTTGTTGGTTTGTTAGTTTGTTGGCTTTTTGTTTACTTGGTTTGTTGGTTTGTTGGTTTGTTGGCTTGTTGGTTTGTTGGCTTGTTGGTTTGTGGGTTTGTTGGTTTGTTGGTTTGTTGGTTTGTTGGCTTGTTGGTTTGTTAGTTTGTTGGCTTGTTGGCTTGTTGGTTTGCTATTTGTTGGTTTGTTGGTTTGTTGGTTTGTTGGCTTGATAATTTGTTGGTTTGTTGGCTTGTTGGTTTGTTGGTTTGTTGGCTTGTTGGCTTGATGCTTTGTCGGTTGGTTGGTTTGTTGGCTTGTTGGCTTGTTGGTTTGTTAGTTTGTTAGTTTGTTCGCTTGTTGGCTTGTTGGATTGTTGGTTTGTTGGTTTGTTGGTTTGTTGGCTTGTTGGCTTGTTGGTTTGTTGGTTTGTTGGTTTGTTGGTTTGTTGGTTTGTTGGTTTGTTAGCTTGTTGGTTTGTTGGTTTGTTAGTTTGTTGGGTTTTTGGTTACTTGGTTTGTTGGTTTGTTGGTTTGTTGGCTTGTTGGTTTGTTGACTTGTTGGTTTGTTGGTTTGTTGGCTTTTTGGCTTGTTGGTTTGTTGGTTTGTTGGTTTGTTGGTTTGTTGGTTTGTTGGTTTGTTGGTTTGTTGGTTTGTTGGCTTGTTGGTTTGTTGGTTTGTTGGTTTGTTGGTTTGTTGGCTTGTTGGTTTGTTGGCTTGTTGGTTTGTTGGTTTGTTGGTTTGTTGGCTTGTTGGCTTGTTGGTTTGTTGGTTTGTTGGTTTGTTGGTTTGTTGGTTTGTTGGTTTGTTGGTTTGTTGGTTTGTTAGCTTGTTGGTTTGTTGGTTTGTTGGTTTGTTGGCTTGTTGGCTTGTTGGTTTGTTGGTTTTTTGGCTTGTTGGTTTGTTGGTTTGTTGGCTTGTTGGCTTGTTGATTTGTTGGTTTATTGGCTTGTTGGTTTGTTGGTTTATTGGCTTGTTGGCTTGTTGCTTTGTTGGTTTGTTGGTTTGTTGGCTTGTTGGCTTGTTGGTTTGTTAGTTTGTTGGCTTTTTGGTTACTCGGTTGGTTTGTTGGTACGTTGGTTTGTTGGCTTGTTGGTTTGTTAGTTTGTTGGTTTGTTGGTTTGTTCGTTTGTTGGTTTGTTGTTTAATTGGTTTGTTGGTTTGTTGGTTTGTTGGTTTATTGGTTTGTTGGTTTGTTGGTTTATTTGTTTGTTGGTTTGTTGGTTTGTTGGTTTATTTGTTTGTTGGTTTGTTGGTTTGTAGGTTTGTTGGTTTGTTGGTTTGTTGGTTTGTTGGTTTGTTGGTTTGTTGGTTTGTTGGTTTGTTCGTTTGTTGGTTTGTTGGTTTGTTGGTTTGTTGGTTTGTTGGCTTGTTGGTTTGTTGGTTTGTTGGCTTGTTGGTTTGTTGGTTTGTTGGTTTGTTGGCTTGTTGGTTTGTTGGTTTGTTGGCTTGTTGGTTTGTTAGTTTGTTGGTTTGTTGGCTTGTTGGTTTGTTGGTTTGTTGGCTTGTTGGTTACTTAGTTTTTTGGTTTGTTGGTTTGTTGGTTTGTTGGCTTGTTGGCTTGTTGGCTTGTTTGTTTGTTGGTTTGTTGGCTTCTTGGTTTGTTGGTTTGTTGGCTTGTTGGCTTGTTGCTTTGTTGGTTTGTTGGTTTGTTGGCTTGTTTGCTTGTTGGTTTGTTAGTTTGTTGGCTTTTTGGTTACTTGGTTTGTTGGTTTGTTGGTTTGTTGGCTTGTTGGTTTGTTGGCTTGTTGGTTTGTTGGCTTGTTGGCTTGTTGGCTTGTTGGTTTGTTGGTTTGTTGGTTTGTTGGTTTGTTGGTTTGTTGGTTTGTTGGTTTGTTGGCTTGTTGGTTTGTTGATTTGTTGGTTTGTTGGCTTGTTGGCTTGTTGGTTTGTTGGTTTGTTGGCTTGTTGGTTTGTTGGTTTGTTGGCTTGTTGGTTTGTTGCTTTGTTGGTTTGTTGGTTTGTTGGCTTGTTGGCTTGTTGGTTTGTTAGTTTGTTGGCTTTTTGGTTACTTGGTTTGTTGGTTTGTTGGTTTGTTGGCTTGTTGGTTTGTTGGCTTGTTGGTTTGTTGGTTTGTTGGTTTGTTGGCTTGTTGGTTTGTTGGTTTGTTGGCTTGTTGGCTTGTTGGTTTGCTGTTTGTTGGTTTTTTGGTTTGCTGGTTTGTTGGTTTGTTGGCTTGTTGGTTTGTTGGTTTGTTGGTTTGTTGGCTTGTTGGCTTGTTGGTTTGTTGGTTTGTTTGCTTGTTGGCTTGTTGGTTTGTTGGTTTGTTGGTTTGTTGGTTTGTTGGTTTGTTGGTTTTTTGGTTTGTTGGTTTATTTGTTTGTTGGTTGGTTGACTTGTTGGTTTGTTGGTTTGTTAGTTTGTTTGCTTGTTGGTTTGTTGGTTTGTTGGTTTGTTGGCTTGTTGGTTTGTTGGTTTGTTGGCTTGTTGGCTTGTTGGTTTTTTGGTTTGTTGGTTTGTTGGTTTGTTGGCTTGTTGGTTTGTTGGTTTGTTGGTTTGTTGGCTTGTTGGCTTGTTGGTTTGTTGGTTTGTTTGCTTGTTGGCTTGTTGGTTTGTTGGTTTGTTGGTTTGTTGGTTTGTTGGTTTGTTGGTTTGTTGGTTTTTTGGTTTGTTGGTTTATTTGTTTGTTGGTTTGTTGACTTGTTGGTTTGTTGGTTTGTTAGTTTGTTTGCTTGTTGGTTTGTTGGTTTGTTGGTTTGTTGGCTTGTTGGTTTGTTGGTTTGTTGGCTTGTTGGCTTGTTGGTTTTTTGGTTTGTTGGTTTGTTGGTTTGTTGGTTTATTGGTTTTTTGGTTTGTTGGTTTATTTGTATGTTGGTTTGTTGACTTGTTGGTTTGTTGGTTTGTTAGTTTGTTTGCTTGTTGGTTTGTTGGTTTGTTGGTTTGTTGGCTTGTGGGTTTGTTGGTTTGTTGGCTTGTTGGCTTGTTGGTTTTTTGGTTTGACGGTTTGTTGGTTTGTCGGCTTGTTGGTTTGTTGGTTTGTTGGTTTGTTGGTTTGTTGGCTTGTTGGCTTGTTGGTTTGTTGGATTGTTTGCTTGTTGGCTTGTTGGTTTGTTGGTTTGTTGGTTTGTTGGTTTGTTGGTTTGTTGGTTTTTTGGTTTGTTGGTTTATTTGTTTGTTGGTTTGTTGACTTGTTGGTTTCTTGGTTTGTTAGTTTGTTTGCTTGTTGGTTTGTTGGTTTGTTGGTTTGTTGGCTTGTTGGTTTGTTGGCTTGTTGGTTTGTTGGTTTGTTGGCTTGTTGGCTTGTTGGTTTGTTGGTTTGTTGGTTTGTTGGTTTGTTGGTTTGTTGGTTTGTTGGTTTGTTGGCTTGTTGGTTTGTTGGTTTGTTGGCTTGTTGGCTTGTTGGTTTGTTGGTTTGTTGGCTTGTTGGTTTGTTGGTTTGTTGGTTTGTTGGCTTGTTGGCTTGTTGGTGTGTTGGTTTGTTGGCTTGTTGGTTTGTTGGTTTGTTGGCTTGTTGGTTTGTTGCTTTGTTGGTTTGTTGGTTTGTTGGCTTGTTGGCTTGTTGGTTTGTTAGTTTGTTGGCTTTTTGGTTACTTGGTTTGTTGGTTTGTTGGTTTGTTGGCTTGTTGGTTTGTTGGCTTGTTGGTTTGTTGGTTTGTTGGTTTGTTGGTTTGTTGGCTTGTTGGTTTGTTGGTTTGTTGGTTTGTTAGCTTGTTGGTTTGTTGGTTTGTTAGTTTGTTGGCTTTTTGGTTACTTGGTTTGTTGGTTTGTTGGTTTGTTGGCTTGTTGGTTTGTTGGCTTGTTGGTTTGTTGGTTTGTTGGCTTGTTGGCTTGTTGGTTTGTTGGTTTGTTGGTTTGTTGGTTTGTTGGTTTGTTGGTTTGTTGGTTTGTTGGCTTGTTGGTTTGTTGGTTTGTTGGTTTGTTGGTTTGTTGGCTTGTTGGTTTGTTGGCTTGTTGGTTTGTTGGTTTGTTGGTTTGTTGGCTTGTTGGCTTGTTGGTTTGTTGGTTTGTTGGTTTGTTGGTTTGTTGGTTTGTTGGTTTGTTGGTTTGTTAGCTTGTGGGTTTGTTGGATTGTTGGTTTGTTGGCTTGTTGGCTTGTTGGTTTGTTAGTTTGTTGACTTTTTGGTTACTCGGTTGGTTTGTTGGTTTGTTGGTTTGTTGGCTTGTTGGTTTGTTAGTTTGTTGGTTTGTTGGTTTGTTCGTTTGTTGGTTTGTTGTTTAATTGGTTTGTTGGTTTGTTGGTTTGTTGGTTTGTTGGTTTGTTGGTTTATTTGTTTGTTGGTTTGTTGGTTTGTTGGTTTGTTGGTTTATTTGTTTGTTGGTTTGTTGGTTTGTAGGTTTGTTGGTTTGTTGGTTTGTTGGTTTGTTGGTTTGTTGGTTTGTTGGTTTGTTGGTTTGTTAGCTTGTTGGTTTGTTGGTTTGTTGGTTTGTTGGTTTGTTGGCTTGTTGGTTTGTTGGTTTGTTGGCTTGTTGGTTTGTTGGTTTGTTGGTTTGTTGGCTTGTTGGTTTGTTGGTTTAATGGTTTGTTGGCTTGTTGGTTTGTTAGTTTGTTGGTTTGTTGCCTTGTTGGTTTGTTGGTTTGTTGGCTTGTTGGTTACTTAGTTTTTTGGTTTGTTGGTTTGTTGGTTTGTTGGCTTGTTGGCTTGTTGGCTTGTTGGCTTGTTGGCTTGTTTGTTTGTTGGTTTATTGGCTTCTTGGTTTGTTGGTTTGTTGGTTTGTTGGTTTGTTGGCTTGTTTGCTTGTTGGTTTGTTAGTTTGTTGGCTTTTTGGTTACTTGGTTTGTTGGTTTGTTGGTTTGTTGGCTTGTTGGTTTGTTGGCTTGTTGGTTTGTTGGTTTGTTGGCTTGTTGGCTTGTTGGTTTGTTGGTTTGTTGGTTTGTTGGTTTGTTGGTTTGTTGGTTTGTTGGTTTGTTGGTTTGTTGGCTTGTTGGTTTGTTGGTTTGTTGGCTTGTTGGCTTGTTAGTTTGTTGGTTTGTTGGCTTGTTGGTTTGTTGGTTTGTTGGTTTGTTGGCTTGTTGGCTTGTTGGTTTGTTGGTTTGTTGGCTTGTTGGTTTGTTGGTTTGTTGGCTTGTTGGTTTGTTGCTTTGTTGGTTTGTTGGTTTGTTGGCTTGTTGGCTTGTTGGTTTGTTAGTTTGTTGGCTTTTTGGTTACTTGGTTTGTTGGTTTGTTGGTTTGTTGGCTTGTTGGTTTGTTGGCTTGTTGGTTTGTTGGTTTGTTGGTTTGTTGGTTTGTTGGCTTATTAGTTTGTTGGTTTGTTGGCTTGTTGGCTTGTTGGTTTGCTGTTTGTTGGTTTTTTGGTTTGTTGGTTTGTTGGTTTGTTGGTTTGTTGGCTTGTTGGTTTGTTGGTTTGTTGGTTTGTTGGCTTGTTGGCTTGTTGGTTTGTTGGTTTGTTTGCTTGTTGGCTTGTTGGTTTGTTGGTTTGTTGGTTTGTTGGTTTGTTGGTTTGTTGGTTTGTTGGTTAGTTGGTTTGTTGGTTTGTTGGTTTGTTAGCTTGTTGGTTTGTTGGTTTGTTAGTTTGTTGGCTTTTTGGTTACTTGGTTTGTTGGTTTGTTGGTTTGTTGGCTTGTTGGTTTGTTGGCTTGTTGGTTTGTTGGTTTGTTGGCTTGTTGGCTTGTTGGTTTGTTGGTTTGTTGGTTTGTTGGTTTGTTGGTTTGTTGGTTTGTTGGTTTGTTGGCTTGTTGGTTTGTTGGTTTGTTGGTTTGTTGGTTTGTTGGCTTGTTGGTTTGTTGCTTTGTTGGTTTGTTGGTTTATTGGCTTGTTGGCTTGTTGGTTGGTTTGTTCGTTTGTTGGTTTGTTGTTTAATTGGTTTGTTGGTTTGTTGGTTTGTTGGTTTGTTGGTTTATTTGTTTGTTGGTTTGTTGGTTTGTTGGTTTGTTGTTGGTTTATTTGTTTGTTGGTTTGTTGGTTTGTAGGTTTGTTGGTTTGTTGGTTTGTTGGTTTGTTGGTTTGTTGGTTTGTTGGTTTGTTGGTTTGTTAGCTTGTTGGTTTGTTGGTTTGTTGGTTTGTTGGTTTGTTGGCTTGTTGGTTTGTTGGTTTGTTGGCTTGTTGGTTTGTTGGTTTGTTGGTTTGTTGGCTTGTTGGTTTGTTGGTTTAATGGTTTGTTGGCTTGTTGGTTTGTTAGTTTGTTGGTTTGTTGCCTTGTTGGTTTGTTGGTTTGTTGGCTTGTTGGTTACTTAGTTTTTTGGTTTGTTGGCTTGTTGGCTTGTTGGCTTGTTGGCTTGTTGGCTTGTTTGTTTGTTGGTTTGTTGGCTTCTTGGTTTGTTGGTTTGTTGGTTTGTTGGCTTGTTTGCTTGTTGGTTTGTTAGTTTGTTGGCTTTTTGGTTACTTGGTTTGTTGGTTTGTTGGCTTGTTGGTTTGTTGGCTTGTTGGTTTGTTGGTTTGTTGGCTTGTTGGCTTGTTGGTTTGTTGGTTTGTTGGTTTGTTGATTTGTTGGTTTGTTGGTTTGTTGGTTTGTTGGCTTGTTGGTTTGTTGGTTTGTTGGCTTGTTGGCTTGTTGGTTTGTTGGTTTGTTGGCTTGTTGGTTTGTTGGTTTGTTGGTTTGTTGGCTTGTTGGCTTGTTGGTTTGTTGGTTTGTTGGCTTGTTGGTTTGTTGGTTTGTTGGCTTGTTGGTTTGTTGCTTTGTTGGTTTGTTGGTTTGTTGGCTTGTTGGCTTGTTGGTTTGTTAGTTTGTTGGCTTTTTGGTTACTTGGTTTGTTGGTTTGTTGGTTTGTTGGCTTGTTGGTTTGTTGGCTTGTTGGTTTGTTGGTTTGTTGGTTTGTTGGTTTGTTGGCTTGTTAGTTTGTTGGTTTGTTGGCTTGTTGGCTTGTTGGTTTGCTGTTTGTTGGTTTTTTGGTTTGTTGGTTTGTTGGTTTGTTGGTTTGTTGGTTTGTTGGTTTGTTGGCTTGTTGGCTTGTTGGTTTGTTGGTTTGTTTGCTTGTTGGCTTGTTGGTTTGTTGGTTTGTTGGTTTGTTGGTTTGTTGGTTTGTTGGTTTGTTGGTTTGTTGGTTTGTTGGTTTTTTGGTTTGTTGGTTTATTTGTTTGTTCGTTTGTTGACTTGTTGGTTTGTTGGTTTGTTAGTTTGTTTGCTTGTTGGTTTGTTGGTTTGTTGGTTTGTTGGCTTGTTGGTTTGTTGGTTTGTTGGCTTGTTGGCTTGTTGGTTTTTTGGTTTGTTGGTTTGTTGGTTTGTTGACTTGTTGGTTTGTTGGTTTGTTGGTTTGTTGGCTTGTTGGCTTGTTGGTTTGTTGGTTTGTTTGCTTGTTGGCTTGTTGGTTTGTTGGTTTGTTGGTTTGTTGGTTTGTTGGTTTGTTGGTTTTTTGGTTTGTTGGTTTATTTGTTTGTTGGTTTGTTGACTTGTTGGTTTGTTGGTTTGTTAGTTTGTTTGCTTGTTGGTTTGTTGGTTTGTTGGTTTGTTGGCTTGTTGGTTTTTTGGTTTGTTGGCTTGTTGGCTTGTTGGTTTTTTGGTTTGTTGGTTTGTTGGTTTGTTGGTTTGTTGGTTTTTTGGTTTGTTGGTTTATTTGTTTGTTGGTTTGTTGACTTGTTGGTTTGTTGGTTTGTTAGTTTGTTTGCTTGTTGGTTTGTTGGTTTGTTGGTTTGTTGGCTTGTTGGTTTGTTGGTTTGTTGGCTTGTTGGCTTGTTGGTTTTTTGGTTTGTTGGTTTGTTGGTTTGTTGGCTTGTTGGTTTGTTGGTTTATTGGTTTGTTGGCTTGTTGGCTTGTTGGTTTGTTGGATTGTTTGCTTGTTAGCTTGTTGGTTTGTTGGTTTGTTGGTTTGTTGGTTTGTTGGTTTGTTGGTTTTTTGGTTTGTTGGTTTATTTGTTTGTTGGTTTGTTGACTTGTTGGTTTGTTGGTTTGTTAGTTTATTTGCTTGTTGGTTTGTTGGTTTGTTGGTTTGTTGGCTTGTTGGTTTGTTGGCTTGTTGGTTTGTTGGTTTGTTGGCTTGTTGGCTTGTTGATTTGTTGGTTTGTTGGTTTGTTGGTTTGTTGGTTTGTTGGTTTGTTGGTTTGTTGGTTTGTTGGCTTGTTGGTTTGTTGGCTTGTTGGCTTGTTGGTTTGTTGGTTTGTTGGCTTGTTGGTTTGTTGGTTTGTTGGTTTGTTGGCTTGTTGGCTTGTTGGTTTTTTGGTTTGTTGGCTTGTTGGTTTGTTGGTTTGTTGGCTTGTTGGTTTGTTGCTTTGTTGGTTTGTTGGTTTGTTGGTTTGTTGGCTTGTTGGCTTGTTGGTTTGTTAGTTTGTTGGCTTTTTGGTTACTTGGTTTGTTAGTTTGTTGGTTTGTTGGCTTGTTGGTTTGTTGGCTTGTTGGTTTGTTGGTTTGTTGGTTTGTTGGTTTGTTGGCTTGTTGGTTTGTTGGTTTGTTGGCTTGTTGGCTTGTTGGTTTGCTGTTTGTTGGTTTGTTGGTTTGTTAGTTTGTTGGTTTATTTGTTTGTTGGTTTGTTGGCTTGATGGTTTGTTGGTTTGTTGGTTTGTTGGCGTGTTGGTTTGTTGGTTTGTTGGCTTGTTGGCTTGTTGCTTTGTTGGTTGGTTGGTTTGTTGGCTTGTTGGCTTGTTGGTTTGTTAGTTTGTTGGTTTGTTGGCTTGTTGGCTTGTTGGTTTGTTGGTTTGTTGGTTTGTTGGTTTGGTGGCTTGTTGGCTTGTTGGTTTGTTGGTTTGTTGGTTTGTTGGTTTGTTGGTTTGTTGGTTTGTTGGTTTGTTGGTTTGTTAGCTTGTTGGTTTGTTGGTTTGTTAGTTTGTTGGCTTTTTGGTTACTTGATTTGTTGGTTTGTTGGCTTGTTGGTTTGTTGGCTTGTTGGTTTGTTGGTTTGTTGGCTTGTTGGCTTGTTGGCTTGTTGGTTTGTTGGTTTGTTGGTTTGTTGGTTTGTTTGTTTGTTGGTTTGTTGGTTTGTTGGCTTGTTGGTTTGTTGGTTTGTTGGTTTGTTGGTTTGTTGTTTTGTTGGTTTGTTGGTTTGTTGGTTTGTTGGTTTGTTGGCTTGTTGGTTTGTTGGTTTGTTGGCTTGTTGGCTTGTTGGTTTGTTGGTTTGTTGGCTTGTTGGTTTGTTGGTTTGTTGGTTTGTTGGCTTGTTGGCTTGTTGGTTTGTTGGTTTGTTGGCTTGTTGGTTTGTTGGTTTGTTGGCTTGTTGGTTTGTTGCTTTGTTGGTTTGTTGGTTTGTTGGCTTGTTGGCTTGTTGGTTTGTTAGTTTGTTGGCTTTTTGGTTACTTGGTTTGTTGGTTTGTTGGTTTGTTGGCTTGTTGGTTTGTTGGCTTGTTGGTTTGTTGGTTTGTTGGTTTGTTGGTTTGTTGGTTTGTTGGCTTGTTGGTTTGTTAGTTTGTTGGCTTGTTGGCTTGTTGGTTTGCTATTTGTTGGTTTGTTGGTTTGTTGGTTTGTTGGTTTATTTGTTTGTTGGTTTGTTGGCTTGATGTTTTGTTGGTTTGTTGGTTTGTTGGCTTGTTGGTTTGTTGGTTTGTTGGCTTGTTGGCTTGATGCTTTGTCGGTTGGTTGGTTTGTTGGCTTGTTGGCTTGTTGGTTTGTTAGTTTGTTAGTTTGTTCGCTTGTTGGCTTGTTGGATTGTTGGTTTGTTGGTTTGTTGGTTTGTTGGCTTGTTGGCTTGTTGGTTTGTTGGTTTGTTGGTTTGTTGGTTTGTTGGTTTGTTGGTTTGTTGGTTTGTTAGCTTGTTGGTTTGTTGGTTTGTTAGTTTGTTGGGTTTTTGGTTACTTGGTTTGTTGGTTTGTTGGTTTGTTGGCTTGTTGGTTTGTTGGCTTGTTGGTTTGTTGGCTTTTTGGCTTGTTGGTTTGTTGGTTTGTTGGTTTGTTGGTTTGTTGGTTTGTTGGTTTGTTGGTTTGTTGGTTTGTTGGCTTGTTGGTTTGTTGGTTTGTTGGTTTGTTGGTTTGTTGGCTTGTTGGTTTGTTGGCTTGTTGGTTTGTTGGTTTGTTGGTTTGTTGGCTTGTTGGCTTGTTGGTTTGTTGGTTTGTTGGTTTGTTGGTTTGTTGGTTTGTTGGTTTGTTGGTTTGTTGGTTTGTTAGCTTGTTGGTTTGTTGGTTTGTTGGTTTGTTGGCTTGTTGGCTTGTTGGTTTGTTGGTTTTTTGGCTTGTTGGTTTGTTGGTTTGTTGGTTTGTTGGCTTGTTGGCTTGTTGATTTGTTGGTTTATTGGCTTGTTAGTTTGTTGGTTTATTGGCTTGTTGGCTTGTTGCTTTGTTGGTTTGTTGGTTTGTTGGCTTGTTGGCTTGTTGGTTTGTTAGTTTGTTGGCTTTTTGGTTACTCGGTTGGTTTGTTGGTACGTTGGTTTGTTGGCTTGTTGGTTTGTTAGTTTGTTGGTTTGTTGGTTTGTTCGTTTGTTGGTTTGTTGTTTAATTGGTTTGTTGGTTTGTTGGTTTATTGGTTTATTGGTTTGTTGGTTTGTTGGTTTATTTGTTTGTTGGTTTGTTGGTTTGTTGGTTTATTTGCTTGTTGGTTTGTTGGTTTGTAGGTTTGTTGGTTTGTTGGTTTGTTGGTTTGTTGGTTTGTTGGTTTGTTGGTTTGTTGGTTTGTTCGTTTGTTGGTTTGTTGGTTTGTTGGTTTGTTGGTTTGTTGGCTTGTTGGTTTGTTGGTTTGTTGGCTTGTTGGTTTGTTGGTTTGTTGGTTTGTTGGCTTGTTGGTTTGTTGGTTTGTTGGCTTGTTGGTTTGTTAGTTTGTTGGTTTGTTGGCTTGTTGGTTTGTTGGTTTGTTGGCTTGTTGGTTACTTAGTTTTTTGGTTTGTTGGTTTGTTGGTTTGTTGGCTTGTTGGCTTGTTGGCTTGTTTGTTTGTTGGTTTGTTGGCTTCTTGGTTTGTTGGTTTGTTGGCTTGTTGGCTTGTTGCTTTGTTGGTTTGTTGGTTTGTTGGCTTGTTTGCTTGTTGGTTTGTTAGTTTGTTGGCTTTTTGGTTACTTGGTTTGTTGGTTTGTTGGTTTGTTGGCTTGTTGGTTTGTTGGCTTGTTGGTTTGTTGGTTTGTTGGCTTGTTGGCTTGTTGGTTTGTTGGTTTGTTGGTTTGTTGGTTTGTTGGTTTGTTGGTTTGTTGGTTTGTTGGTTTGTTGGCTTGTTGGTTTGTTGGTTTGTTGGCTTGTTGGCTTGTTGGTTTGTTGGTTTGTTGGCTTGTTGGTTTGTTGATTTGTTGGTTTGTTGGCTTGTTGGCTTGTTGGTTTGTTGGTTTGTTGGCTTGTTGGTTTGTTGGTTTGTTGGCTTGTTGGTTTGTTGCTTTGTTGGTTTGTTGGTTTGTTGGCTTGTTGGCTTGTTGGTTTGTTAGTTTGTTGGCTTTTTGGTTACTTGGTTTGTTGGTTTGTTGGTTTGTTGGCTTGTTGGTTTGTTGGCTTGTTGGTTTGTTGGTTTGTTGGCTTGTTGGCTTGTTGGTTTGCTGTTTGTTGGTTTTTTGGTTTGCTGGTTTGTTGGTTTGTTGGCTTGGTGGTTTGTTGGTTTGTTGGTTTGTTGGTTTGTTGGCTTGTTGGCTTGTTGGTTTGTTGGTTTGTTTGCTTGTTGGCTTGTTGGTTTGTTGGTTTGTTGGTTTGTTGGTTTGTTGGTTTGTTGGTTTTTTGGTTTGTTGGTTTATTTGTTTGTTGGTTGGTTGACTTGTTGGTTTGTTAGTTTGTTTGCTTGTTGGTTTGTTGGTTTGTTGGTTTGTTGGCTTGTTGGTTTGTTGGTTTGTTGGCTTGTTGGCTTGTTGGTTTTTTGGTTTGTTGGTTTGTTGGTTTGTTGGCTTGTTGGTTTGTTGGTTTGTTGGTTTGTTGGCTTGTTGGCTTGTTGGTTTGTTGGTTTGTTTGCTTGTTGGCTTGTTGGTTTGTTGGTTTGTTGGTTTGTTGGTTTGTTGGTTTGTTGGTTTGTTGGTTTGTTGGTTTTTTGGTTTGTTGGTTTATTTGTTTGTTGGTTTGTTGACTTGTTGGTTTGTTGGTTTGTTAGTTTGTTTGCTTGTTGGTTTGTTGGTTTGTTGGTTTGTTGGCTTGTTGGTTTGTTGGTTTGTTGGCTTGTTGGCTTGTTGGTTTTTTGGTTTGTTGGTTTGTTGGTTTGTTGGTTTATTGGTTTTTTGGTTTGTTGGTTTATTTGTATGTTGGTTTGTTGACTTGTTGGTTTGTTGGTTTGTTAGTTTGTTTGCTTGTTGGTTTGTTGGTTTGTTGGCTTGTGGGTTTGTTGGTTTGTTGGCTTGTTGGCTTGTTGGTTTTTTGGTTTGATGGTTTGTTGGTTTGTCGGCTTGTTGGTTTGTTGGTTTGTTGGTTTGTTGGCTTGTTGGCTTGTTGGTTTGTTGGATTGTTTGCTTGTTGTCTTGTTGGTTTGTTGGTTTGTTGGTTTGTTGGTTTGTTGGTTTGTTGGTTTTTTGGTTTGTTGGTTTATTTGTTTGTTGGTTTGTTGACTTGTTGGTTTCTTGGTTTGTTAGTTTGTTTGCTTGTTGGTTTGTTGGTTTGTTGGTTTGTTGGCTTGTTGGTTTGTTGGCTTGTTGGTTTGTTGGTTTGTTGGCTTGTTGGCTTGTTGGTTTGTTGGTTTGTTGGTTTGTTGGTTTGTTGGTTTGTTGGTTTGTTGGCTTGTTGGTTTGTTGGTTTGTTGGCTTGTTGGCTTGTTGGTTTTTTGGTTTGTTGGCTTGTTGGTTTGTTGGTTTGTTGGTTTGTTGGCTTGTTGGCTTGTTGGTGTGTTGGTTTGTTGGCTTGTTGGTTTGTTGGTTTGTTGGCTTGTTGGTTTGTTGCTTTGTTGGTTTGTTGGTTTGTTGGCTTGTTGGCTTGTTGGTTTGTTAGTTTGTTGGCTTTTTGGTTACTTGGTTTGTTGGTTTGTTGGTTTGTTGGCTTGTTGGTTTGTTGGCTTGTTGGTTTGTTGGTTTGTTGGTTTGTTGGTTTGTTGTTTTGTTGGTTTGTTGGTTTGTTGGCTTGTTGGCTTGTTGGTTTGCTGTTTGTTGGTTTGTTGGTTTGTTGGTTTGTTGGTTTAATTGTTTGTTAATTTGTTGGCTTGATGGTTTGTTGGTTTGTTGGTTTGTTGGCGTGTTGGTTTGTTGGTTTGTTGGCTTGTTGGCTTGTTGCTTTGTTGGTTGGTTGGTTTGTTGGCTTGTTGGCTTGTTGGTTTGTTAGATTGTTGGTTTGTTGGCTTGTTGGCTTGTTGGATTGTTGGTTTGTTGGTTTGTTGGTTTGTTGGCTTGTTGACTTGTTGGTTTGTTGGTTTGTTGGTTTGTTGGTTTGTTGGTTTGTTGGTTTGTTGGTTTGTTAGCTTGTTGGTTTGTTGGTTTGTTAGTTTGTTGGCTTTTTGGTTACTTGATTTGTTGGTTTGTTGGCTTGTTGGTTTGTTGGCTTGTTGGTTTGTTGGTTTGTTGGCTTGTTGGCTTGTTGGTTTGTTTGTTTGTTGGTTTGTTGGTTTGTTGGTTTGTTGGTTTGTTGGTTTGTTGGCTTGTTGGTTTGTTGGTTTGTTGGTTTGTTGGTTTGTTGGCTTGTTGGTTTGTTGGCTTGTTGGTTTGTTGGTTTGTTGGTTTGCTGGCTTGTTAGCTTGTTGGTTTGTTGGTTTGTGGGTTTGTTGGTTTGTTGGTTTGTTGGTTTGTTGGTTTGTTAGCTTGTTGGTTTGTTGGTTTGTTGGTTTGTTGGCTTGTTGGCTTGTTGGCTTGTTGGTTTGTTGGTTTTTTGGCTTGTTGGTTTGTTGGTTTGTTGGTTTGTTGGCTTGTTGGCTTGTTGGTTTGTTGGTTTGTTGGCTTGTTGGTTTGTTGGTTTATTGGCTTGTTGGCTTGTTGCTTTGTTGGTTTGTTGGTTTGTTGGCTTGTTGGCTTGTTGGTTTGTTAGTTTGTTGGCTTTTTGGTTACTCGGTTGGTTTGTTGGTTTGTTGGCTTGTTGGTTTGTTAGTTTGTTGGTTTGTTGGTTTGTTCGTTTGTTGGTTTGTTGTTTAATTGGTTTGTTGGTTTTTTGGTTTGTTGGTTTGTTGGTTTGTTGGTTTGTTGGTTTATTTGTTTGTTGGTTTGTTGGTTTGTTGGTTTGTTGGTTAATTTGTTTGTTGGTTTGTAGGTTTGTTGGTTTGTTGGTTTGTTGGTTTGTTGGTTTGTTGGTTTGTTGGTTTGTTGGTTTGTTCGTTTGTTGGTTTGTTGGTTTGTTGGTTTGTTGGTTTGTTGGCTTGTTGGTTTGTTGGTTTGTTGGCTTGTTGGTTTGTTGGTTTGTTGGTTTGTTGGCTTGTTGGTTTGTTGGTTTGTTGGTTTGTTGGCTTGTTGGTTTGTTAGTTTGTTGGTTTGTTGGCTTGTTGGTTTGTTGGTTTGTTGGCTTGTTGGTTACTTAGTTTTTTGGTTTGTTGGTTTGTTGGTTTGTTGGCTTGTTGGCTTGTTGGCTTGTTTGTTTGTTGGTTTGTTGGCTTCTTGGTTTGTTGGTTTGTTGGCTTGTTGGCTTGTTGCTTTGTTGGTTTGTTGGTTTGTTGGCTTGTTTGCTTGTTGGTTTGTTAGTTTGTTGGCTTTTTGGTTAATTGGTTTGTTGGTTTGTTGGTTTGTTGGTTTGTTGGCTTGTTGGTTTGTTGGCTTGTTGGTTTGTTGGTTTGTTGGCTTGTTGGCTTGTTGGTTTGTTGGTTTGTTGGTTTGTTGGTTTGTTGGTTTGTTGGTTTGTTGGTTTGTTGGCTTGTTGGTTTGTTGGTTTGTTGGCTTGTTGGCTTGTTGGTTTGTTGGTTTGTTGGCTTGTTGGTTTGTTGGTTTGTTGGTTTGTTGGCTTGTTGGCTTGTTGGTTTGTTGGTTTGTTGGCTTGTTGGTTTGTTGGTTTGTTGGCTTGTTGGTTTGTTGCTTTGTTGGTTTGTTGGTTTGTTGGCTTGTTGGCTTGTTGGTTTGTTAGTTTGTTGGCTTTTTGGTTACTTGGTTTGTTGGTTTGTTGGTTTGTTGGCTTGTTGGTTTGTTGGCTTGTTGGTTTGTTGGTTTGTTGGTTTGTTGGTTTGCTGGCTTGTTGGTTTGTTGGTTTGTTGGCTTGTTGGCTTGTTGGTTTGCTGTTTGTTGGTTTTTTGGTTTGTTGGTTTGTTGGTTTGTTGGCTTGTTGGTTTGTTGGTTTGTTGGTTTGTTGGCTTGTTGGCTTGTTGGTTTGTTGGTTTGTTTGCTTGTTGGCTTGTTGGTTTGTTGGTTTGTTGGTTTGTTGGTTTGTTGGTTTGTTGGTTTTTTGGTTTGTTGGTTTATTTGTTTGTTGGTTTGTTGACTTGTTGGTTTGTTGGTTTGTTAGTTTGTTTGCTTGTTGGTTTGTTGGTTTGTTGGTTTGTTGGCTTGTTGGTTTGTTGGTTTGTTGGCTTGTTGGCTTGTTGGTTTTTTGGTTTGTTGGTTTGTTGGTTTGTTGGCTTGTTGGTTTGTTGGTTTGTTGGTTTGTTGGCTTGTTGGCTTGTTGGTTTGTTGGTTTGTTTGCTTGTTGGCTTGTTGGTTTGTTGGTTTGTTGGTTTGTTGGTTTGTTGGTTTGTTGGTTTTTTGGTTTGTTGGTTTATTTGTTTGTTGACTTGTTGGTTTGTTGGTTTGTTAGTTTGTTTGCTTGTTGGTTTGTTGGTTTGTTGGTTTGTTGGTTTGTTGGCTTGTTGGTTTGTTGGTTTGTTGGCTTGTTGGCTTGTTGGTTTTTTGGTTTGTTGGTTTGTTGGTTTGTTGGTTTGTTGGTTTTTTGGTTTTTTGGTTTGTTGGTTTATTTGTTTGTTGGTTTGTTGACTTGTTGGTTTGTTGGTTTGTTAGTTTGTTTGCTTGTTGGTTTGTTGGTTTGTTGGTTTGTTGGCTTGTTGGTTTGTTGGTTTGTTGGCTTGTTGGCTTGTTGGTTTTTTGGTTTGTTGGTTTGTTGGTTTGTTGGCTAGTTGGTTTGTTGGTTTGTTGGTTTTTGGCTTGTTGGCTTGTTGGTTTGTTGGTTTGTTTGCTTGTTGGCTTGTTGGTTTGTTGGTTTGTTGGTTTGTTGGTTTGTTGGTTTGTTGGTTTTTTGGTTTGTTGGTTTATTTGTTTGTTGGTTTGTTGACTTGTTGGTTTGTTGGTTTGTTAGTTTGTTTGCTTGTTGGTTTGTTGGTTTGTTGGTTTGTTGGCTTGTTGGTTTATTGGTTTGTTGGCTTGTTGGCTTGTTGGTTTTTTGGTTTGTTGGTTTGTTGGTTTGTTGGTTTGTTGGTTTTTTGGTTTGTTGGTTTATTTGTTTGTTGGTTTGTTGACTTGTTGGTTTGTTGGTTTGTTAGTTTGTTTGCTTGTTGGTTTGTTGGCTTGTTGGTTTGTTGGTTTGTTTGCTTGTTGGCTTGTTGGTTTGTTGGTTTGTTGGTTTGTTGGTTTGTTGGTTTGTTGGTTTGTTGGTTTTTTGGTTTGTTGGTTTATTTGTTTGTTGGTTTGTTGACTTGTTGGTTTGTTGGTTTGTTAGTTTGTTTGCTTGTTGGTTTGTTGGTTTGTTGGTTTGTTGGCTTGTTGGTTTGTTGGTTTATTGGTTTGTTGGTTTGTTGGTTTATTTGTTTGTTGGTTTGTTGACTTGTTGGTTTGTTGGTTTGTTAGTTTGTTTGCTTGTTGGTTTGTTGGTTTGTTGGTTTGTTGGCTTGTTGGTTTGTTGGTTTGTTGGCTTGTTGGCTTGTTGGTTTTTTGGTTTGTTGGTTTGTTGGTTTGTTGGTTTTTTGGTTTGTTGGTTTATTTGTTTGTTGGTTTGTTGACTTGTTGGTTTGTTGGTTTGTTAGTTTGTTTGCTTGTTGGTTTGTTGGTTTGTTGGTTTGTTGGCTTGTTGGTTTGTTGGTTTGTTGGTTTGTTGGTTTGTTGGTTTATTTGTTTGTTGGTTTGTTGGCTTGTTGGTTTGTTGGTTTGTTAGTTTGTTTGCTTGTTAGTTTGTTGGTTTGTTGGTTTGTTGGCTTGTTGATTTGTTGGTTTGTTGGCTTGTTGGCTTGTTGGTTTTTTGGTTTGTTGGTTTGTTGGTTTGTTGGCTTGTTGGTTTGTTGGTTTGTTGGTTTGTTGGCTTGTTGGCTTGTTGGTTTGTTGATTTGTTTGCTTGTTGGCTTGTTGGTTTGTTGGTTTGTTGGTTTGTTGGTTTGTTGGTTTGTTGGTTTGTTGGTTTTTTGGATTGTTGGTTTATTTGTTTGTTGGTTTGTTGACTTGTTGGTTTGTTGGTTTGTTAGTTTGTTTGCTTGTTGGTTTGTTGGTTTGTTGGTTTGTTTGCTTGTTGGTATGTTGGTTTGTTGGTTTGTTGGCTTGTTGGCTTGTTGGCTTGTTGGTTTTTTGGTTTGTTTGCTTGTTGGCTTGTTGGTTTGTTGGTTTGTTGGTTTGTTGGTTTGTTGGTTTGTTGGTTTTTTGGTTTGTTGGTTTATTTGTTTGTTGGTTTGTTGGCTTGTTGGCTTGTTGGTTTGTTGGTTTGTTTGCTTGTTGGCTTGTTGGTTTGTTGGTTTGTTGGTTTGTTGGTTTGTTGGTTTGTTGGTTTGTTGGTTTGTTGGTTTTTTGGTTTGTTGGTTTATTTGTTTGTTGGTTTGTTGACTTGTTGGTTTGTTGGTTTGTTAGTTTGTTTGCTTGTTGGTTTGTTGGTTTGTTGGCTTGTTGGTTTGTTGGTTTGGTGGTTTGTTGGTTTGTTGGCTTGTTGGCTTGTTGGTTTGTTGGTTTGTTTGCTTGTTGGCTTGTTGGTTTGTTGGTTTGTTGGTTTGTTGGTTTGTTGGTTTGTTGGTTTTTTGGTTTGTTGGTTTATTTGTTTGTTGGTTTGTTGACTTGTTGGTTTGTTGGTTTGTTAGTTTGTTTGCTTGTTGGTTTGTTGGTTTGTTGGTTTGTTTGCTTGTTGGTTTGTTGGTTTGTTGGCTTGTTGGTTTGTTGGTTTTTTGGTTTGTTGGTTTGTTAGTTTGTTGGCTTGTTGGTTTGTTGGTTTGTTGGTTTGTTGGCTTGTTGGCTTGTTGGTTTGTTGGTTTGTTTGCTTGTTGGCTTGTTGGTTTGTTGGTTTGTTGGTTTGTTGGTTTGTTGGTTTGTTGGTTTTTTGGTTTGTTGGTTTATTTGTTTGTTGGTTTGTTGACTTGTTGGTTTGTTGGTTTGTTAGTTTGTTTGCTTGTTGGTTTGTTGGTTTGTTGGCTTGTTGGTTTGTTGGTTTGTTGGCTTGTTGGCTTGTTGGTTTTTTGGTTTGTTGGTTTGTTGGTTTGTTGGTTTGTTGGTTTTTTGGTTTGTTGGTTTATTTGTTTGTTGGTTTGTTGACTTGTTGGTTTGTTGGTTTGTTAGTTTGTTTGCTTGTTGGTTTGTTGGTTTGTTGGTTTGTTGGCTTGTTGGTTTGTTGGTTTGTTGGCTTGTTGGCTTGTTGGTTTTTTGGTTTGTTGGTTTGTTGGTTTGTTGGCTTGTTGGTTTGTTGGTTTGTTGGTTTGTTGGTTTTTTGGTTTGTTGGTTTATTTGTTTGTTGGTTTGTTGACTTGTTGGTTTGTTGGTTTGTTAGTTTGTTTGCTTGTTGGTTTGTTGGTTTGTTGGTTTGTTGGCTTGTTGGTTTGTTGGTTTGTTGGCTTGTTGGCTTGTTGGTTTTTTGGTTTGTTGGTTTGTTGGTTTGTTGGTTTGTTGGTTTTTTGGTTTGTTGGTTTATTTGTTTGTTGGTTTGTTGACTTGTTGGTTTGTTGGTTTGTTAGTTTGTTTGCTTGTTGGTTTGTTGGTTTGTTGGTTTGTTGGTTTGTTGGCTTATTGGTTTGTTGGTTTGTTGGCTTGTTGGCTTGTTGGTTTTTTAGTTTGTTGGTTTGTTGGTTTGTTGGCTTGTTGGTTTGTTGGTTTGTTGGTTTGTTGGCTTGTTGGTTTGTTGGTTTGTTTGCTTGTTGGCTTGTTGGTTTGTTGGTTTGTTGGTTTGTTGGTTTGTTGGTTTGTTGGTTTGTTGGTTTTTTGGTTTGTTGGTTTATTTGTTTGTTGGTTTGTTGACTTGTTGGTTTGTTGGTTTGTTAGTTTATTTGCTTGTTGGTTTGTTGGTTTGTTGGTTTGTTGGTTTGTTGGCTTGTTGGTTTATTTGTTTGTTGGTTTGTTGACTTGTTGGTTTGTTGGTTTGTTAGTTTGTTTGCTTGTTGGTTTGTTGGTTTGTTGGTTTGTTGGCTTGTTGGTTTGTTGGTTTGTTGGCTTGTTGGCTTGTTGGTTTTTTGTTTTGTTGGTTTGTTGGTTTGTTGGTTTGTTGGTTTTTTGGTTTGTTGGTTTATTTGTTTGTTGGTTTGTTGACTTGTTGGTTTGTTGGTTTGTTAGTTTGTTTGCTTGTTGGTTTGTTGGTTTGTTGGTTTGTTGGCTTGTTGGTTTGTTGGTTTGTTGGCTTGTTGGCTTGTTGGCTTGTTGGTTTGTTGGTTTGTTGGTTTGTTTGCTTGTTGGCTTGTTGGTTTGTTGGTTTGTTGGTTTGTTGGTTTGTTGGTTTTTTGGTTGGTTGGTTTATTTGTTTGTTGACTTGTTGGTTTGTTGGTTTGTTAGTTTGTTTGCTTGTTGGTTTGTTGGTTTGTTGGTTTGTTGGCTTGTTGGTTTGTTGGTTTGTTGGTTTGTTGGTTTGTTGGCTTGTTGGCTTGTTGGTTTGTTGGTTTGTTTGCTTGTTGGCTTGTTGGTTTGTTGGTTTGTTGGTTTGTTGGTTTGTTGGTTTATTGGTTTGTTGGTTTTTTGGTTTATTTGTTTGTTGGTTTGTTGGCTTGTTGGCTTGTTGGTTTGTAGGTTTGTTTGCTTGTTGGCTTGTTGGTTTGTTGGTTTGTTGGTTTGTTGGTTTGTTGGTTTGTTGGTTTGTTGATTTGTTGGTTTTTTGGTTTGTTTGTTTATTTGTTTGTTGGTTTGTTGACTTGTTGGCTTGTTGGTTTGTTAGTTTGTTTGCTTGTTGGTTTGTTGGTTTGTTGGTTAGTTGGCTTGTTGGTTTGTTGGTTTGTTGGTTTGTTGGTTTGTTGGTTTGTTGGCTTGTTGGTTTGTTGGTTTGTTGGTTTGTTGGTTTGTTGGTTTGTTGGTTTGTTGGTTTGTTGGTTTTTTGGTTTGTTGGTTTATTTGTTTGTTGGTTTGTTGACTTGTTGGTTTGTTGGTTTGTTAGTTTGTTTGCTTGTTGGTTTGTTGGTTTGTTGGCTTGTTGGTTTGTTGGTTTGTTGGCTTGTTGGCTTGTTGGTTTTTTGGTTTGTTGGTTTGTTGGTTTGTTGGCTTGTTGGTTTGTTGGTTTGTTGGTTTGTTGGTTTGTTGGCTTGTTGGCTTGTTGGTTTGTTGGTTTGTTTGCTTGTTGGCATGTTGGTTTGTTGGTTTGTTGGTTTGTTGGTTTGTTGGTTTCTTGGTTTTTTGGTTTGTTGGTTTATTTGTTTGTTGGTTTGTTGACTTGTTGGTTTGTTGGTTTGTTAGTTTGTTTCCTTGTTGGTTTGTTGGTTTGTTGGTTTGTTGGCTTGTTGGTTTGTTGGTTTGTTGGCTTGTTGGCTTGTTGGTTTTTTGGTTTGTTGGTTTGTTGGTTTGTTGGCTTGTTGGTTTGTTGGTTTGTTGGTTTGTTGGTTTTTTGGTTTGTTGGTTTATTTGTTTGTTGGTTTGTTGACTTGTTGGTTTGTTGGTTTGTTAGTTTGTTTGCTTGTTGGTTTGTTGGTTTGTTGGTTTGTTGGCTTGTTGGTTTGTTGGTTTGTTGGCTTGTTGGCTTGTTGGTTTTTTGGTTTGTTGGTTTGTTGGTTTGTTGGCTTGTTTGTTTGTTGGTTTGTTGGTTTGTTGGCTTGTTGGCTTGTTGGTTTGTTGATTTGTTTGCTTGTTGGCTTGTTGGTTTGTTGGTTTGTTGGTTTGTTGGTTTGTTGGTTTGTTGGTTTTTTGGTTTGTTGGTTTATTTGTTTGTTGTTTTGTTGACTTGTTGGTTTGTTGGTCTGATAGTTTGTTTGCTTGTTGGTTGTTGGTTTGTTGGTTTGTTGGCTTGTTGGTTTGTTGGTTTGTTGGCTTGTTGGCTTGTTGGTTTTTTGGTTTGTTGGTTTGTTGGTTTGTTGGTTTGTTGGTTTTTTGGTTTGTTGGTTTATTTGTTTGTTGGTTTGTTGACTTGTTGGTTTGTTGGTTTGTTAGTTTGTTTGCTTGTTGGTTTGTTGGTTTGTTGGTTTGTTGGCTTGTTGGTTTGTTGGTTTGTTGGCTTGTTGGCTTGTTGGTTTTTTGGTTTGTTGGTTTGTTGGTTTGTTGGCTTGTTGGTTTTTTGGTTTGTTGGTTTATTTGTTTGTTGGTTTGTTGACTTGTTGGTTTGTTGGTTTGTTAGTTTGTTTGCTTGTTGGTTTGTTGGTTTGTTGGTTTGTTGGCTTGTTGGTTTGTTGGTTTGTTGGCTTGTTGGCTTGTTGGTTTTTTGGTTTGTTGGTTTGTTGGTTTGTTGGCTTGTTGGTTTGTTGGTTTGTTGGTTTGTTGGCTTGTTGGCTTGTTGGTTTGTTGGTTTGTTTGCTTGTTGGCTTGTTGGTTTGTTGGTTTGTTGGTTTGTTGGTTTGTTGGTTTGTTGGTTTTTTGGTTTGTTGGTTTATTTGTTTGTTGGTTTGTTGGCTTGTTGGCTTGTTGGTTTGTTGGTTTGTTGGTTTGTTTGCTTGTTGGCTTGTTGGTTTGTTGGTTTGTTCGTTTGTTGGTTTGTTGGTTTGTTGGTTTTTTGGTTTGTTGGTTTATTTGTTTGTTGGTTTGTTGACTTGTTGGTTTGTTGGTTTGTTAGTTTGTTTGCTTGTTGGTTTGTTGGTTTGTTGGCTTGTTGGTTTGTTGGTTGGTTGGTTTGTTGGTTTGTTGGCTTGTTGGCTTGTTGGTTTGTTGGTTTGTTTGCTTGTTGGCTTGTTGGTTTGTTGGTTTGTTGGTTTGTTGGTTTGTTGGTTTGTTGGTTTTTTGGTTTGTTGGTTTATTTGTTTGTTGGTTTGTTGGTTTGTTGGTTTGTTAGTTTGTTTGCTTGTTGGTTTTTTGGTTTGTTGGTTTGTTGGCTTGTTGGTTTGTTGGTTTGTTGGCTTGTTGGCCTTGTTGGTTTTTTGGTTTGTTGGTTTGTTGGTTTGTTGGCTTGTTGGTTTGTTGGTTTGTTGGTTTGTTGGCTTGTTGGATTGTTGGTTTGTTGGTTTGTTTGCTTGTTGGCTTGTTGGTTTGTTGGTTTGTTGGTTTGTTGGTTTGTTGGTTTGTTGGTTTTTTGGTTTGTTGGTTTATTTGTTTGTTGGTTTGTTGACTTGTTGGTTTGTTGGTTTGTTAGTTTGTTTGCTTGTTGGTTTGTTGGTTTGTTGGTTTGTTGGCTTGTTGGTTTGTTGGTTTGTTTGCTTGTTGGCTTGTTGGTTTGTTGGTTTGTTGGTTTGTTGGTTTGTTGGTTTGTTGGTTTTTTAGTTTGTTGGTTTATTTGTTTGTTGGTTTGTTGACTTGTTGGTTTGTTGGTTTGTTAGTTTGTTTGCTTGTTGGTTTGTTGGTTTGTTGGTTTGTTGGCTTGTTGGTTTGTTGGTTTGTTGGTTTGTTGGCTTGTTGGTTTTTTGGTTTGTTGGTTTGTTTGTTTGTTGGCTTGTTGGTTTGTTGGTTTGTTGGTTTGTTGGCTTGTTGGCTTGTTGGTTTGTTGGTTTGTTTGCTTGTTGGCTTGTTGGTTTGTTGGTTTGTTGGTTTGTTGGTTTGTTGGTTTGTTGGTTTTTTGGTTTGTTGGTTTATTTGTTTGTTGGTTTGTTGACTTGTTGGTTTGTTGGTTTGTTGGTTTGTTAGTTTGTTTGCTTGTTGGTTTGTTGGTTTGTTGGTTTGTTGGCTTGTTGGTTTGTTGGTTTGTTGGTTTGTTGGTTTGTTGGTTTTTTGGTTTGTTGGTTTATTTGTTTGTTGGTTTGTTGACTTGTTGGTTTGTTGGTTTGTTAGTTTGTTTGCTTGTTGGTTTGTTGGTTTGTTGGTTTGTTGGCTTGTTGGTTTGTTGGTTTGTTGGCTTGTTGGCTTGTTGGTTTTTTGGTTTGTTGGTTTGTTGGTTTGTTGGCTTGTTGGTTTGTTGGTTTGTTGGTTTGTTGGCTTGTTGGCTTGTTGGTTTGTTGGTTTGTTTGCTTGTTGGCTTGTTGGTTTGTTGGTTTGTTGGTTTGTTGGTTTGTTGGTTTGTTGGTTTTTTGGTTTGTTGGTTTATTTGTTTGTTGGTTTGTTGGCTTGTTGGTTTGTTGGTTTGTTGGTTTGTTGGCTTGTTGGTTTGTTGGTTTGTTGGCTTGTTGGTTTGTTGGTTTGTTGGTTTGTTGGTTTGTTGGCTTGTTGGCTTGTTGGTTTTTTGGTTTGTTGGTTTTTTGGTTTTTTTTGTTTTGTTGGTTTGTTGGTTTGTTGGTTTGTTGGTTTGTTGGTTTATTTGTTTGTTGGTTTGTTGGCTTGTTGGTTTGTTGGTTTGTTGGTTTGTTGGCTTGTTGGTTTGTTGGCTTGTTGGCTTGTTGCTTTGTTGGTTTGTTGGTTTGTTGGCTTGTTGGCTTGTTGGTTTGTTAGTTTGTTGGCTTTTTGGTGACTTGGTTTGTTGGTTTGTTGGTTTGTTGGCTTGTTGGTTTGTTGGCTTGTTGGTTTGTTGGTTTGTTGGCTTGTTGGCTTGTTGGTTTGTTGGTTTGTTGGTTTGTTGGCTTGGTGGTTTGTTTGTTTGTTGGTTTGTTGGCTTCTTGGCTTGTTGGTTTGTGTGTTTGTTGGCTTGTTGGTTTGTTGGTTTCTTGGCTTGTTGGCTTGTTGCTTTGTCGGTTTGTTGGTTTGTTGGTTTGTTGGTTTATTTCTTTGTTGGTTTGTTGGCTTGTTGGCTTGTTGGTTTGTTGGTTTGTTGGCTTGTTGGTTACTTAGTTTGTTGGTTTGTTGCTTTGTTGGTTTGTTGGCTTGATGGCTTGTTGGTTTGTTGGTTTGTTGGCTTGTTGGCTTGTTGGTTTGTTGGTTTGTTGGTTTGTTGGCTTGTTGGTTTGTTGGTTTGTTGGCTTGTTGGTTACTTAGTTTATTGGTTTGTTGGTTTGTTGGCTTGCTGGCTTGTTGGTTTGTTGGTTAGTTCGTTTGTTGATTTGTTGGTTTGTTAGTTTGTTGGTTTGTTGGCTTGTTGGCTTGTTGGTTTGTTGGTTTGTTGGCTTGTTGGCTTGTTGCTTTGTTGGTTGGTTGGTTTGTTGGCTAGTTGGCTTGTTGGTTTGTTAGTTTGTTGGTTTGTTGGCTTGTTGGCTTGTTGGATTGTTGGTTTGTTGGTTTGTTGGTTTGTTGGCTTGTGGCTTGTTGGTTTGTTGGTTTGTTGGTTTGTTGGTTTGTTGGTTTGTTGGTTTGTTGGTTTGTTGGTTTTTTAGCTTGTTGGTTTGTTGGTTTTTTGGCTTGTTGGCTTGTTGGTTTGTTGGTTTTTTGGCTTTTTGGTTTGTTGGTTTGTTGGTTTGTTGGCTTGTTGGCTTGTTGGTTTGTTGGTTTGTTGGCTTGTTGCTTTGTTGGTTGGTTGGTTTGTTGGCTTGTTGGCTTGTTGGTTTGTTAGCTTGTTGGCTTTTTGGTTACTTGGTTTGTTGGTTTGTTGGTTTGTTGGCTTGTTGGTTTGTTGGATTGTTGGTTTGTTGGTTTGTTGGCTTGTTGGCTTGTTGGTTTGTTGGTTTGTTGGTTTGTTGGTTTGTTGGTTTGTTGGTTTGTTGGTTTGTTAGCTTGTTGGTTTGTTGGTTTGTTGGCTTGTTGGCTTGTTGGTTTGTAGGTTTTTTGGCTTGTTGGTTTGTTGGTTTGTTGGTTTGTTGGCTTGTTGGCTTGTTGGTTTGTTGGTTTGTTGGCTTGTTGGTTTGTTTGTTTATTGGCTTGTTGGCTGGTTGCTTTATTGGTTTGTTGGTTTGTTGGCTTGTTGGCTTGTTGGTTTGTTAGTTTGTTGGCTTTTTGGTTACTCGGTTTGTTGGTTTGTTGGTTTGTTGGCTTGTTGGTTTGTTAGTTTGTTGGTTTGTTGGTTTGTTCGTTTGTTGGTTTGTTGTTTAATTGGTTTGTTGGTTTGTTGGTTTGTTGGTTTATTTGTTTGTTGGTTTGTTGGTTTGTAGGTTTGTTGGTTTGTTGGTTTGTTGGTTTGTTGGTTTGTTGGTTTGTTGGTTTGTTGGTTTGTTGGCTTGTTGGTTTGTTGGTTTGTTAGTTTATTCGTTTGTTGGTTTGTTGGTTTGTAGGTTTGTTGGCTTGTTGGCTTGTTGCTTTGTTGGTTTGTTGGTTTGTTGGCTTGTTGGCTTGTTGGTTTGTTGGTTTATTGGCTTGTTGGTAACTTAGTTTGTTGGTTTGTTGGTTTGTTGGTTTGTTGGTTTGTTGGCTTGATGGCTTGTTGGTTTGTTGGTTAGTTCGTTTGTTGGTTTGTTGGTTTGTTAGTTTGTTGGTTTGTTGGCTTGTTGGCTTGTTGGTTTGTTGGTTTTTTAGTTTGTTGGTTTGTTGGTTTGTTGGTTTGTTGGTTTGTTAGTTTGTTGGTTTGTTAGTTTGTTGGTTTATTTGTTTGTTGGTTTGTTGGCTTGTTGGTTTGTTGGTTTATTGGTTTGTTGGCTTGTTGGTTTGTTGGCTTGTTGGCTTGTTGGTTTGTTGGTTTTTTGGTTTGTTGGTTTGTTGGTTTGTTGGTTTGTTGGTTTGTTGGTTGATTTGTTTGTTGGTTTGTTGGCTTGTTGGTTTGTATGTTTGTTGGTTTGTTGGCTTATTGGTTTGTTGGTTTGTTGGCTTGTTGGCTTGTTGGTTTTTGGTTTGTTGGCTTGTTGGTTTGTTAGTTTGTTGGTTTGTTGGCTTGTTGGTTTGTTGGTTTGTTGGCTTGTTGGTGGCTTAGTTTGTTGGTTTATTGGTTTGTTGGTTTGTTGGCTTGTTGGTTTGTTGGTTTGTTAGTTTATTGGTTTGTTGGTTTGTTGGTTTGTTGGTTTTTTGGTTTGTTGGTTTATTTCTTTGTTGGTTTGTTGGCTTGTTGGTTTGTTGGTTTGTTGGTTTCTTGGTTTGTTTGCTTGTTGGTTTGTTGGTTTGTTGGCTTGTTGGCATGTTGGTTTGTTGGTTTGTTGGCTTGTTGGCTTGTTGGTTTGTTGGTTTGTTGGTTTGTTGGTTTGTTGGTTTTTTGGTTTGTTGGTTTGTTGGTTTGTTGGTTTGTTGGTTTGTTGGTTTATTTGTTTGTTGGTTTGTTGGCTTGAAGGTTTGTTGGTTTGTTGGTTTGTTGGCTTGTTGGTTTGTTGGTTTGTTGGCTTGTTGGCTTGTTGCTTTGTTGGTTTGTTGGTTTGTTGGCTTGTTGGCTTGTTGGTTTGTTAGTTTGTTGGCTTTTTGGTTACTTGGTTTGTTGGTTTGTTGGTTTGTTGGCTTGTTGGTTTGTTGGATTGTTGGTTTGTTGGTTTGTTGGTTAGTTGGCTTGTTGGCTTGTTGGTTTGTTGGTTTGTTGGTTTGTTGGTTTGTTGGTTTGTTGGTTTGTTGGTTTGTTGGTTTGTTGGTTTGTTGGTTTGTTGGTTTGTTGGTTTGTTGGTTTGTTAGCTTGTTGGTTTGTTGGTTTGTTGGCTTGTTGGCTTGTTGGTTTGTTGGTTTTTTGGCTTGTTGGTTTGTTGGTTTGTTGGTTTGTTGGCTTGTTGGCTTGTTGGTTTGTTGGTTTGTTGGCTTGTTGGTTTGTTGGTTTGTTGGTATTAATGGCTTGTTGGCTTGTTGGTTTGTTAGTTTGTTGGCTTTTTGGTTACTCGGTTGGTTTGTTGGTTTGTTGGCTTGTTGGTTTGTTAGTTTGTTGGTTTGTTGGTTTGTTCGTTTGTTGGTTTGTTGGTTTGTTGGTTTGTTGGTTTGTTGGTTTGTTAGCTTGTTGGTTTGTTGATTTGTTGGCTTGTTGGCTTGTTGGTTTGTTGGTTTTTTGGCTTGTTGGTTTGTTGGTTTGTTGGTTTGTTGGCTTGTTGGCTTGTTGGTTTGTTGGTTTGTTGGCTTGTTGCTTTGTTGGTTTGTTGGTATTGTTGGCTTGTTGGCTTGTTTGTTTGTTAGTTTGTTGGCTTTTTGGTTACTCGGTTGGTTCGTTGGTTTGTTGGCTTGTTGGTTTGTTAGTTTGTTGGTTTGTTGGTTTGTTCGTTTGTTGGTTTGTTGTTTAATTGGTTTGTTGGTTTGTTGGTTTGTTGGTTTGTTGGTTTGTTGGTTTGTTGGTTTATTTGTTTGTTGGTTTGTTGGTTTGTTGGTTTGTTGGTTTGTTGGTTTATTTGTTTGTTGGTTTGTTGGTTTGTAGGTTTGTTGGTTTCTTGGTTTGTTGGTTTGTTGGTTTGTTGGTTTGTTGGTTTGTTGGTTTGTTCGTTTGTTGGTTTGTTGGTTTGTTGGTTTGTTGGTTTGTTGGTTTGTTGGCTTGTTGGTTTGTTGGTTTGTTGGCTTGTTGGTTTGTTGGTTTGTTGGTTTGTTGGCTTGTTGGCTTGTTGGTTTGTTGGTTTGTTGGCTTGTTGGTTTGTTAGTTTGTTGGTTTGTTGGCTTGTTGGTTTGTTGGTTTGTTGGCTTGTTGGTTACTTAGTTTTTTGGTGTGTTGGTTTGTTGGTTTGTTGGCTTGTTGGCTTGTTGGCTTGTTGGTTTGTTGGTTTGTTGGCTTCTTGGTTTGTTGGTTTGTTGGCTTGTTGGCTTGTTGCTTTGTTGGTTTGTTGGTTTGTTGGCTTATTGGCTTGTTGGTTTGTTAGTTTGTTGGCTTTTTGGTTACTTGGTTTGTTGGTTTGCTGGTTTGTTGGCTTGTTGGTTTGTTGGCTTGTTGGTTTGTTGGTTTGTTGGCTTGTTGGCTTGTTGGTTTGTTGGTTTGTTGGTTTGTTGGTTTGTTGGTTTGTTGGTTTGTTGGCTTGTTGGTTTGTTGGTTTGTTGGCTTGTTGGCTTGTTGGTTTGTTGGTTTGGTGGCTTGTTGGTGTGTTGGTTTGTTGGTTTGTTGGATTGTTGGCTTGTTGGTTTGTTGGTTTGTTGGCTTGTTGTTTTGTTGGTTTGTTGGTTTGTTGGCTTGTTAGCTTGTTGGTTTGTTAGTTTGTTGGCTTTTTGGTTACTTGGTTTGTTGGTTTGTTGGTTTGTTGGCTTGTTGGTTTGTTGGCTTGTTGGTTTGTTGGTTTGTTGGTTTGTTGGTTTGTTGGCTTGTTGGTTTGTTGGTTTGTTGGCTTGTTGGCTTGTTGGTTTGCTGTTTGTTGGTTTGCTGGTTTGTTGGTTTGTTGGTTTGTTGGTTTGTTGGCTTGTTGGTTTGTTGGTTTGTTGGTTTGTTGGTTTGTTGGTTTGTTGGCTTGTTGGTTTGTTGGTTTGTTTGCTTGTTGGCTTGTTAGTTTGTTGGTTTGTTGGTTTGTTGGTTTGTTGGTTTGTTGGTTTGTTGGTTTTTTGGTTTGTTGGTTTATTTGTTTGTTGGTTTGTTGACTTGTTGGTTTGTTGGTTTGTTAGTTTGTTTGCTTGTTGGTTTGTTGGTTTGTTGGCTTGTTGGCATGTTGGTTTGTTGGTTTGTTGGTTTGTTGGCTTGTTGGTTTGTTGGTTTGTTGGATTGTTGGATTGTTTGTTTTTTGGTTTGTTGGTTTGTTGGTTTGTTGGTTTTTTGGTTTGTTGGTTTATTTGTTTGTTGGTTTGTTGGCTTGTTGGTTTGTTGGTTTGTTGGTTTGATGGCTTGTTGATTTGTTGGTTTGTTGGCTTGTTGGTTTGTTGGTTTGTTGGCTTGTTGGCTTGTTGGTTTGTTGGTTTGTTGGTTTTTTGGTTTGTTGGTTTGTTGGTTTGTTGGTTTGTTGGTTTGTTGGTTTGTTGGTTTGTTGGTTTATTTGTTTGTTGGTTTGTTGGTTTGTTGGTTTGTTGGTTTGTTGGTTTGTTGGTTTGTTGGCTTGTTGGTTTGTTGGTTTGTTGGCTTGTTGGCTTGTTGCTTTGTTGGTTTGTTGGTTTGTTGGTTTGTTGGCTTGTTGGTTTGTAAGTTTGTTGGCTTTTTGGTTACTTGGTTAGTTGGTTTGTTGGTTTGATGGCTTGTTGGTTTGTTGGCTTGTTGGTTTGTTGGTTTGTTGGCTTGTTGACTTGTTGGTTTGTTGGTATGTTGGCTTGTTGGTTTGTTGGTTTGTTGGTTTGTTGGCTTGTTGGCTTGTTGGTTTGTGTGTTTGTTGGCTTGTTGGTTTGTTGGTTTGTTGGCTTGTTGGCTTGTTGCTTTGTCGGTTTGTTGGTTTGTTGGTTTGTTGGCTTGTTGGTTTGTTTGTTTGTTGGTTTGTTGGCTTGTTGGTTTGTTGGTTTGTTGGCTTGTTGGCTTGTTGGTTTGTTGGTTTGTTGGCTTGTTGGCTTGTTGGTTTGTTGGTTTGTTGGTTTTTTGGTTTGTTGGTTTGTTGGTTTGTTGGTTTGTTGGTTTGTTGGTTTGTTGGTTTGTTGGTTTATTTGTTTGTTGGTTTGTTGGCTTGTTGGTTTGTTGGTTTGTTGGTTTGTTGGCTTGTTTGCTTGTTGGTTTGTTAGTTTGTAGGCTTTTTGGTTACTTGGTTTGTTTGTTTGTTGGTTTGTTGGCTTGTTGGTTTGTTGGTTTGTTGGCTTGTTGGTTTGTTGGTTTGTTGGTTTGTTGGCTTGTTGGCTTGTTGGTTTGTTGGTTTGTTGGTTTGTTGGTTTGTTGGTTTGTTGGTTTGTTGGTTTGTTGGCTTGTTGGCTTGTTGGTTTGTTGGTTTGTTTGCTTGTTGGCTTGTTGGTTTGTTGGTTTGTTGGTTTGTTGGTTTGTTGGTTTGTTGGTTTTTTGGTTTGTTGGTTTATTTGTTTGTTGGTTTGTTGACTTGTTGGTTTGTTGGTTTGTTAGTTTGTTTGCTTGTTGGTTTGTTGGTTTGTTGGCTTGTTGGCATGTTGGTTTGTTGGTTTGTTGGTTTGTTGGCTTGTTGGTTTGTTGGTTTGTTGGATTGTTGGCTTGTTGGTTTTTTGGTTTGTTGGTTTGTTGGTTTGCTGGTTTGTTGGTTTTTTGGTTTGTTGGTTTATTTGTTTGTTGGTTTGTTGGCTTGTTGGTTTGTTGGTTTGTTGGTTTGTTGGCTTGTTGGTTTGTTGGTTTGTTGGCTTGTTGGCTTGTTGGTTTGTTGGTTTGTTTGCTTGTTGGCTTGTTGGTTTGTTGGTTTGTTGGTTTTTTGGTTTGTTGGTTTGTTGGTTTGTTGGTTTGTTGGTTTGTTGGTTTGTTGGTTTGTTGGTTTGTTGGTTTGTTGGTTTATTTGTTTGTTGGTTTGTTGGTTTGTTGTTTTGTTGGTTTGTTGGTTTGTTGGCTTGTTGGTTTGTTGGTTTGTTGGCTTGTTGGCTTGTTGCTTTGTTGGTTTGTTGGTTTGTTGGCTTGTTGGCTTGTTGGTTTGTTAGTTTGTTGGCTTTTTGGTTACTTGGTTAGTTGGTTTGTTGGTTCGTTGGCTTGTTGGTTTGTTGGCTTGTTGGTTTGTTGGTTTGTTGGCTTGTTGGCTTGTTGGTTTGTTGGTTTGTTGGCTTGTTGGTTTGTTGGTTTGTTGGTTTGTTGGCTTGTTGGCTTGTTGGTTTGTGTGTTTGTTGGCTTGTTGGTTTGTTGGTTTGTTGGCTTGTTGGCTTGTTGCTTTGTCGGTTTGTTGGTTTGTTGGTTTGTTGGCTTGTTAGTTTGTTTGTTTGTTGGTTTGTTGGCTTGTTAGTTTGTTGGTTTGTTGGCTTGTTGGCTTGTTGGTTTGTTGGTTTGTTGGCTTGTTGGCTTGTTGGTTTGTTGGTTTGTTGGTTTTTTGGTTTGTTGGTTTGTTGGTTTGTTGGTTTGTTGGTTTGTTGGTTTGTTGGTTTGTTGGTTTGTTGGTTTGTTGGTTTATTTGTTTGTTGGTTTGTTGGCTTGTTGGTTTGTTGGTTTGTTGGTTTGTTGGCTTGTTTGCTTGTTGGTTTGTTAGTTTGTTGGCTTTTTGGTTACTTGGTTTGTTTGTTTTGTTGGTTTGTTGGCTTGTTGGTTTGTTGGCTTGTTGGTTTGTTGGTTTGTTGGTTTGTTGGCTTGTTGGCTTGTTGGTTTGTTGGTTTGTTGGTTTGTTGGTTTGTTGGTTTGTTGGTTTTTTGGTTTGTTGGCTTGTTGGTTACATATTTTGTTGGTTTGTTGGTTTGTTGGCTTGTTGGTTTGTTGGTTTCTTGGCTTGTTGGCTTGTTGGTTTGTTGGTTTGTTGGTTTTTTGGTTTGTTGGTTTGTTGGCTTGTTGGTTTGTTGGTTTGTTGGTTTGTTGGTTTGTTGGCTTGTTGGCTTGTTGGTTTGTTGGTTTGTTGGCTTATTGGTTTGTTGGTTTGTTGGCTTGTTGGCTTGTTGGCTTTTTGGTTACTTGGTTTGTTGGCTTGTTGGTTACTTAGTTTGTTGGTTTGTTGGCTTGTTGGTTTGTTGATTTGTTGGTTTGTTGGCTTGTTCGTTTGTTGTTTTGTTCGCTTGTTGGCTTGTTGGTTTGTTGGTTTGTTGGTTTGTTGGTTTGTTGGCTTGTTGGTTTGTTGGTTTGTTGGCTTGTTGGTTTGTTGGTTTGTTGATTTGTTGTCTTGTTGGCTTGTTCGTTTGATGGTTTGTTGGCTTGTTGGTTTGTTGGTTTGTTGGCTTGTTGACTTGTTGCTTTGTTGGTTGGTTGGTTTGTTGGCTTGTTGGCTTGTTGGTTTGTTAGTTTGTTGGCTTTTTGGTTACTTGGTTTGTTGGTTTGTTGGTTTGTTGGCTTGTTGGCTTGTTGGTTTGTTGGTTTGTTGGTTTGTTGGTTTGTTGGCTTGTTGGCTTGTTGGTTTGTTGGTTTGTTTGCTTGTTGGATTGTTGGTTTGTTGGTTTGTTGGTTTGTTGGTTTGTTGGTTTGTTGGTTTTTTGGTTTGTTGGTTTATTTGTTTGTTGGTTTGTTGACTTGTTGGTGTGTTGGTTTGTTAGCTTGTTTGCTTGTTGGTTTGTTGGTTTGTTGGCTTGTTGGCATGTTGGTTTGTTGGTTTGTTGGTTTGTTGGCTTGTTGGTTTGTTGGTTTGTTGGTTTGTTGGTTTGTTGGTTTGTTGGTTTGTTGGTTTGTTGGTTTGTTGGTTTATTTGTTTGTTGGTTTGTTGGCTTGTTGGTTTGTTGGTTTGTTGGTTTGTTGGCTTGTTTGCTTGTTGGTTTGTTAGTTTGTAGGCTTTTTGGTTACTTGGTTTGTTTGTTTGTTGGTTTGTTGGCTTGTTGGTTTGTTGGTTTGTTGGCTTGTTGGTTTGTTGGTTTGTTGGTTTGTTGGCTTGTTGGCTTGTTGGTTTGTTGGTTTGTTGGTTTGTTGGTTTGTTGGTTTGTTGGTTTGTTGGTTTGTTGGCTTGTTGGCTTGTTGGTTTGTTGGTTTGTTTGCTTGTTGGCTTGTTGGTTTGTTGGTTTGTTGGTTTGTTGGTTTGTTGGTTTGTTGGTTTTTTGGTTTGTTGGTTTATTTGTGTGTTGGTTTGTTGACTTGTTGGTTTGTTGGTTTGTTGGCTTGTTGGCATGTTGGTTTGTTGGTTTGTTGGTTTGTTGGCTTGTTGGTTTGTTGGTTTGTTGGATTGTTGGCTTGTTGGTTTTTTGGTTTGTTGGTTTGTTGGTTTGCTGGTTTGTTGGTTTTTTGGTTTGTTGGTTTATTTGTTTGTTGGTTTGTTGGCTTGTTGGTTTGTTGGTTTGTTGGTTTGTTGGCTTGTTGGTTTGTTGGTTTGTTGGCTTGTTGGCTTGTTGGTTTGTTGGTTTGTTGGCTTGTTGGCTTGTTGGTTTGTTGGTTTGTTGGTTTTTTGGTTTGTTGGTTTGTTGGTTTGTTGGTTTGTTGGTTTGTTGGTTTGTTGGTTTGTTGGTTTATTTGTTTGTTGGTTTGTTGTTTTGTTGGTTTGTTGGTTTGTTGGCTTGTTGGTTTGTTGGTTTGTTGGCTTGTTGGCTTGTTGCTTTGTTGGTTTGTTGGTTTGTTGGCTTGTTGGCTTGTTGGTTTGTTAGTTTGTTGGCTTTTTGGTTACTTGGTTAGTTGGTTTGTTGGTTCGTTGGCTTGTTGGTTTGTTGGCTTGTTGGTTTGTTGGTTTGTTGGCTTGTTGGCTTGTTGGTTTGTTGGTTTGTTGGCTTGTTGGTTTGTTGGTTTGTTGGTTTGTTGGCTTGTTGGCTTGTTGGTTTGTGTGTTTGTTGGCTTATTGGTTTGTTGGTTTGTTGGCTTGTTGGCTTGTTGCTTTGTCGGTTTGTTGGTTTGTTGGTTTGTTGGCTTGTTGGTTTGTTTGTTTGTTGGTTTGTTGGCTTGTTGGTTTGTTGGTTTGTTGGCTTGTTGGCTTGTTGGTTTGTTGGTTTGTTGGCTTGTTGGCTTGTTGGTTAGTTGATTTGTTGGTTTTTTGGTTTGTTGGTTTGTTGGTTTGTTGGTTTGTTGGTTTGTTGGTTTGTTGGTTTGTTGGTTTGTTGGTTTATTTGTTTGTTGGTTTGTTGGCTTGTTGGTTTGTTGGTTTGTTGGTTTGTTGGCTTGTTTGCTTGTTGGTTTGTTAGTTTGTTGGCTTTTTGGTTACTTGGTTTGTTTGTTTTGTTGGTTTGTTGGCTTGTTGGTTTGTTGGCTTGTTGGTTTGTTGGTTTGTTGGTTTGTTGGCTTGTTGGATTGTTGGTTTGTTGGTTTGTTGGTTTGTTGGTTTGTTGGTTTGTTGGTTTTTTGGTTTGTTGGCTTGTTGGTTACATATTTTGTTGGTTTGTTGGTTTGTTGGCTTGTTGGTTTGTTGGTTTCTTGGCTTGTTGGCTTGTTGGTTTGTTGGTTTGTTGGTTTTTTGGTTTGTTGGTTTGTTGGCTTGTTGGTTTGTTGGTTTGTTGGTTTGTTGGTTTGTTGGCTTGTTGGCTTGTTGGTTTGTTGGTTTGTTGGCTTGTTGGTTTGTTGGTTTGTTGGCTTGTTGGCTTGTTGGCTTTTTGGTTACTTGGTTTGTTGGCTTGTTGGTTACTTAGTTTGTTGGTTTGTTGGCTTGTTGGTTTGTTGATTTGTTGGTTTGTTGGCTTGTTCGTTTGTTGTTTTGTTCGCTTGTTGGCTTGTTGGTTTGTTGGTTTGTTGGTTTGTTGGTTTGTTGGCTTGTTGGTTTGTTGGTTTGTTGGCTTGTTGGTTTGTTGGTTTGTTGGTTTGTTGTCTTGTTGGCTTGTTCGTTTGATGGTTTGTTGGCTTGTTGGTTTGTTGGTTTGTTGGCTTGTTGACTTGTTGCTTTGTTGGTTGGTTGGTTTGTTGGCTTGTTGGCTTGTTGGTTTGTTAGTTTGTTGGCTTTTTGGTTACTTGGTTTGTTGGTTTATTTGTTTGTTGGTTTGTTGACTTGTTGGTTTGTTGGTTTGTTAGTTTGTTTGCTTGTTGGTTTGTTGGTTTGTTGGCTTGTTGGCATGTTGGTTTGTTGGTTTGTTGGTTTGTTGGCTTGTTGGTTTGTTGGTTTGTTGGATTGTTGGCTTGTTGGTTTTTTGGTTTGTTGGTTTGTTGGTTTGTTGGTTTTTTGGTTTGTTGGTTTATTTGTTTGTTGGTTTGATGGCTTGTTGATTTGTTGGTTTGTTGGCTTGTTGGCTTGTTGGTTTGTTGGTTTGTTGGCTTGTTGGCTTGTTGGTTTGTTGGTTTGTTGGTTTTTTTGGTTTGTTGGTTTGTTGGTTTGTTGGTTTGTTGGTTTGTTGGTTTGTTGGTTTGTTGGTTTGTTGGTTTATTTGTTTGTTGGTTTGTTGGTTTGTTGGTTTGTTGGTTTGTTGGTTTGTTGGCTTGTTGGTTTGTTGGTTTGTTGGCTTGTTGGCTTGTTGGTTTGTTGGTTTGTTGGTTTGTTGGTTTGTTGGCTTGTTGGCTTGTTGGTTTGTTGGTTTGTTTGCTTGTTGGCTTGTTGGTTTGTTGGTTTGTTGGTTTGTTGGTTTGTTGGTTTGTTGGTTTTTTGGTTTGTTGGTTTATTTGTTTGTTGGTTTGTTGACTTGTTGGTTTGTTGGTTTGTTAGTTTGTTTGCTTGTTGGTTTGTTGGTTTGTTGGCTTGTTGGCATGTTGGTTTGTTGGTTTGTTGGTTTGTTGGCTTGTTGGTTTGTTGGTTTGTTGGATTGTTGGCTTGTTGGTTTTTTGGTTTGTTGGTTTGTTGGTTTGTTGGTTTTTTGGTTTGTTGGTTTATTTGTTTGTTGGTTTGATGGCTTGTTGATTTGTTGGTTTGTTGGCTTGTTGGCTTGTTGGTTTGTTGGTTTGTTGGCTTGTTGGCTTGTTGGTTTGTTGGTTTGTTGGTTTTTTTGGTTTGTTGGTTTGTTGGTTTGTTGGTTTGTTGGTTTGTTGGTTTGTTGGTTTGTTGGTTTATTTGTTTGTTGGTTTGTTGGTTTGTTGGTTTGTTGGTTTGTTGGTTTGTTGGCTTGTTGGTTTGTTGGTTTGTTGGCTTGTTGGCTTGTTGCTTTGTTGGTTTGTTGGTTTGTTGGTTTGTTGGCTTGTTGGTTTGTAAGTTTGTTGGCTTTTTGGTTACTTGGTTAGTTGGTTTGTTGGTTTGTTGGCTTGTTGGTTTGTTGGCTTGTTGGTTTGTTGGTTTGTTGGCTTGTTGGCTTGTTGGTTTGTTGGTTTGTTGGCTTGTTGGTTTGTTGGTTTGTTGGTTTGTTGGCTTGTTGGCTTGTTGGTTTGTGTGTTTGTTGGCTTGTTGGTTTGTTGGTTTGTTGGCTTGTTGGCTTGTTGCTTTGTCGGTTTGTTGGTTTGTTGGTTTGTTGGCTTGTTGGTTTGTTTGTTTGTTGGTTTGTTGGCTTGTTGGTTTGTTGGTTTGTTGGCTTGTTGGCTTGTTGGTTTGTTGGTTTGTTGGCTTGTTGGCTTGTTGGTTTGTTGGTTTGTTGGTTTTTTGGTTTGTTGGTTTGTTGGTTTGTTGGTTTGTTGGTTTGTTGGTTTGTTGGTTTGTTGGTTTGTTGGTTTGTTGGTTTATTTGTTTGTTGGTTTGTTGGCTTGTTGGTTTGTTGGTTTGTTGGTTTGTTGGCTTGTTTGCTTGTTGGTTTGTTAGTTTGTAGGCTTTTTGGTTACTTGGTTTGTTTGTTTGTTGGTTTGTTGGCTTGTTGGTTTGTTGGTTTGTTGGCTTGTTGGTTTGTTGGTTTGTTGGTTTGTTGGCTTGTTGGCTTGTTGGTTTGTTGGTTTGTTGGTTTGTTGGTTTGTTGGTTTGTTGGTTTGTTGGTTTGTTGGTTTGTTGGTTTGTTGGCTTGTTGGCTTGTTGGTTTGTTGGTTTGTTTGCTTGTTGGCTTGTTGGTTTGTTGATTTGTTGGTTTGTTGGTTTGTTGGTTTGTTGGTTTGTTGGTTTGTTGGCTTGTTGGTTTGTAAGTTTGTTGGCTTTTTGGTTACTTGGTTAGTTGGTTTGTTGGTTTGTTGGCTTGTTGGTTTGTTGGCTTGTTGGTTTGTTGGTTTGTTGACTTGTTGGTTTGTTGGTTTGTTAGTTTGTTTGCTTGTTGGTTTGTTGGTTTGTTGGCTTGTTGGCATGTTGGTTTGTTGGTTTGTTGGTTTGTTGGCTTGTTGGTTTGTTGGTTTGTTGGATTGTTGGCTTGTTGGTTTTTTGGTTTGTTGGTTTGTTGGTTTGCTGGTTTGTTGGTTTTTTGGTTTGTTGGTTTATTTGTTTGTTGGTTTGTTGGCTTGTTGGTTTGTTGGTTTGTTGGTTTGTTGGCTTGTTGGTTTGTTGGTTTGTTGGCTTGTTGGCTTGTTGGTTTGTTGGTTTGTTGGCTTGTTGGCTTGTTGGTTTGTTGGTTTGTTGGTTTTTTGGTTTGTTGGTTTGTTGGTTTGTTGGTTTGTTGGTTTGTTGGTTTGTTGGTTTGTTGGTTTGTTGGTTTATTTGTTTGTTGGTTTGTTGGTTTGTTGTTTTGTTGGTTTGTTGGTTTGTTGGCTTGTTGGTTTGTTGGTTTGTTGGCTTTTTGGTTACTTGGTTAGTTGGTTTGTTGGTTTGTTGGCTTGTTGGTTTGTTGGCTTGTTGGTTTGTTGGTTTGTTGACTTGTTGGTTTGTTGGTTTGTTAGTTTGTTTGCTTGTTGGTTTGTTGGTTTGTTGGCTTGTTGGCATGTTGGTTTGTTGGTTTGTTGGTTTGTTGGCTTGTTGGTTTGTTGGTTTGTTGGATTGTTGGCTTGTTGGTTTTTTGGTTTGTTGGTTTGTTGGTTTGCTGGTTTGTTGGTTTTTTGGTTTGTTGGTTTATTTGTTTGTTGGTTTGTTGGCTTGTTGGTTTGTTGGTTTGTTGGTTTGTTGGCTTGTTGGCTTGTTGCTTTGTCGGTTTGTTGGTTTGTTGGTTTGTTGGCTTGTTGGTTTGTTTGTTTGTTGGTTTGTTGGCTTGTTGGTTTGTTGGTTTGTTGGCTTGTTGGCTTGTTGGTTTGTTGGTTTGTTGGCTTGTTGGTTTGTTGGTTTGTTGGCTTGTTGGCTTGTTGGTTTGTTGGTTTGTTGGCTTGTTGGTTTGTTGGTTTGTTGGTTTGTTGGCTTGTTGGCTTGTTGGTTTGTGTGTTTGTTGGCTTGTTGGTTTGTTGGTTTGTTGGCTTGTTGGCTTGTTGCTTTGTCGGTTTGTTGGTTTGTTGGTTTGTTGGCTTGTTGGTTTGTTTGTTTGTTGGTTTGTTGGCTTGTTGGTTTGTTGGTTTGTTGGCTTGTTGGCTTGTTGGTTTGTTGGTTTGTTGGCTTGTTGGCTTGTTGGTTTGTTGGTTTGTTGGTTTTTTGGTTTGTTGGTTTGTTGGTTTGTTGGTTTGTTGGTTTGTTGGTTTGTTGGTTTGTTGGTTTGTTGGTTTGTTGGTTTATTTGTTTGTTGGTTTGTTGGCTTGTTGGTTTGTTGGTTTGTTGGTTTGTTGGCTTGTTTGCTTGTTGGTTTGTTAGTTTGTAGGCTTTTTGGTTACTTGGTTTGTTTGTTTGTTGGTTTGTTGGCTTGTTGGTTTGTTGGTTTGTTGGCTTGTTGGTTTGTTGGTTTGTTGGTTTGTTGGCTTGTTGGCTTGTTGGTTTGTTGGTTTGTTGGTTTGTTGGTTTGTTGGTTTGTTGGTTTGTTGGTTTGTTGGTTTGTTGGTTTGTTGGCTTGTTGGCTTGTTGGTTTGTTGGTTTGTTTGCTTGTTGGCTTGTTGGTTTGTTGATTTGTTGGTTTGTTGGTTTGTTGGTTTGTTGGTTTGTTGGTTTGTTGGCTTGTTGGTTTGTAAGTTTGTTGGCTTTTTGGTTACTTGGTTAGTTGGTTTGTTGGTTTGTTGGCTTGTTGGTTTGTTGGCTTGTTGGTTTGTTGGTTTGTTGACTTGTTGGTTTGTTGGTTTGTTAGTTTGTTTGCTTGTTGGTTTGTTGGTTTGTTGGCTTGTTGGCATGTTGGTTTGTTGGTTTGTTGGTTTGTTGGCTTGTTGGTTTGTTGGTTTGTTGGATTGTTGGCTTGTTGGTTTTTTGGTTTGTTGGTTTGTTGGTTTGCTGGTTTGTTGGTTTTTTGGTTTGTTGGTTTATTTGTTTGTTGGTTTGTTGGCTTGTTGGTTTGTTGGTTTGTTGGTTTGTTGGCTTGTTGGTTTGTTGGTTTGTTGGCTTGTTGGCTTGTTGGTTTGTTGGTTTGTTGGCTTGTTGGCTTGTTGGTTTGTTGGTTTGTTGGTTTTTTGGTTTGTTGGTTTGTTGGTTTGTTGGTTTGTTGGTTTGTTGGTTTGTTGGTTTGTTGGTTTATTTGTTTGTTGGTTTGTTGGTTTGTTGTTTTGTTGGTTTGTTGGTTTGTTGGCTTGTTGGTTTGTTGGTTTGTTGGCTTGTTGGCTTGTTGCTTTGTTGGTTTGTTGGTTTGTTGGCTTGTTGGCTTGTTGGTTTGTTAGTTTGTTGGCTTTTTGGTTACTTGGTTAGTTGGTTTGTTGGTTTGTTGGCTTGTTGGTTTGTTGGCTTGTTGGTTTGTTGGTTTGTTGGCTTGTTGGCTTGTTGGTTTGTTGGTTTGTTGGCTTGTTGGTTTGTTGGTTTGTTGGTTTGTTGGCTTGTTGGCTTGTTGGTTTGTGTGTTTGTTGGCTTGTTGGTTTGTTGGTTTGTTGGCTTGTTGGCTTGTTGCTTTGTCGGTTTGTTGGTTTGTTGGTTTGTTGGCTTGTTGGTTTGTTTGTTTGTTGGTTTGTTGGCTTGTTGGTTTGTTGGTTTGTTGGCTTGTTGGCTTGTTGGTTTGTTGGTTTGTTGGCTTGTTGGCTTTTTTGTTTTTTTGGTTTGTTGGTTTTTTGGTTTGTTGGTTTGTTGGTTTGTTGGTTTGTTGGTTTGTTGGTTTGTTGGTTTGTTGGTTTGTTGGTTTGTTGGTTTATTTGTTTGTTGGTTTGTTGGCTTGTTGGTTTGTTGGTTTGTTGGTTTGTTGGCTTGTTTGCTTGTTGGTTTGTTAGTTTGTTGGCTTTTTGGTTACTTGGTTTGTTTGTTTTGTTGGTTTGTTGGCGTGTTGGTTTGTTGGCTTGTTGGTTTGTTGGTTTGTTGGTTTGTTGGCTTGTTGGCTTGTTGGTTTGTTGGTTTGTTGGTTTGTTGGTTTGTTGGTTTGTTGGTTTTTTGGTTTGTTGGCTTGTTGGTTACATATTTTGTTGGTTTGTTGGTTTGTTGGCTTGTTGGTTTGTTGGTTTCTTGGCTTGTTGGCTTGTTGGTTTGTTGGTTTGTTGGTTTTTTGGTTTGTTGGTTTGTTGGCTTGTTGGTTTGTTGGTTTGTTGGTTTGTTGGTTTGTTGGCTTGTTGGCTTGTTGGTTTGTTGGTTTGTTGGCTTGTTGGTTTGTTGGTTTGTTGGCTTGTTGGCTTGTTGGCTTTTTGGTTACTTGGTTTGTTGGCTTGTTGGTTACTTAGTTTGTTGGTTTGTTGGCTTGTTGGTTTGTGTATTTGTTGGTTTGTTGGCTTGTTCGTTTGTTGTTTTGTTCGCTTGTTGGCTTGTTGGTTTGTTGGTTTGTTGGTTTGTTGGTTTGTTGGCTTGTTGGTTTGTTGGTTTGTTGGCTTGTTGGTTTGTTGGTTTGTTGGTTTGTTGTCTTGTTGGCTTGTTCGTTTGATGGTTTGTTGGCTTGTTGGTTTGTTGGTTTGTTGGCTTGTTGACTTGTTGCTTTGTTGGTTTGTTGGTTTGTTGGCTTGTTGGCTTGTTGGTTTGTTAGTTTGTTGGCTTTTTGGTTACTTGGTTTGTTGGTTTGTTGGTTTGTTGGCTTGTTGGCTTGTTGGCTTGTTGGTTTGTTGGTTTGTTGGTTTGTTGGCTTGTTGGCTTGTTGGTTCGTTGGTTTGTTGGTTTGTTGGTTTGTTGGTTTGTTGGTTTTTTGGTTTGTCGGTTTGTTGGTTTGTTGGCTTGTTGGTTTGTTGGTTTGTTGGCTTGTTGGCTTGTTGGTTTGTTGGTTTGTTGGCTTGTCGGTTACTTAGTTTGTTGGTTTGTTGGTTTGTTGGTTTGTTGGCTTGATGGCTGTTTGGTTTGTTGGTTAGTTCGTTTGTTGGTTTGTTGGTTTGTTAGTTTGTTGGTTTGTTGGCTTGTTGGCTTGTTGGTTTGTTGGTTTTTTGGTTTGTTGGTTTGTTGGTTTGTTGGTTTGTTGGTTTGTTAGTTTGTTGGTTTATTTGTTTGTTGGTTTGTTGGCTTGTTGGTTTGTTGGTTTGTTGGTTTGTTGGCTTGTTGGTTTGTTGGCTTGTTGGCTTGTTGGCTTGTTGGTTTGTTGGTTTTTTGGTTTGTTGGATTGTTGGTTTATTTGTTTGTTGGTTTGTTGGCTTGTTGGTTTGTATGTTTGTTGGTTTGTTGGCTTATTGGTTTGTTGGTTTGTTGGCTTGTTGGCTTGTTGGTTTTTGGTTTGTTGGCTTGTTGGTTTGTTAGTTTGTTGGTTTGTTGGCTTGTTAGTTTGTTGGTTTGTTGGATTGTTGGTGACTTAGTTTGTTGGTTTGTTGGCTTCTTGGTTTGTTGGTTTGTTAGTTTATTGGTTTGTTGGTTTGTTGGTTGGTTGGTTTTTTGGTTTGTTGGTTTATTTCTTTGTTGGTTTGTTGGCTTGTTGGTTTGTTGGTTTGTTGGTTTGTTTGCTTGTTGGTTTGTTGGTTTGTTGGCTTGTTGGCATGTTGGTTTGTTGGTTTGTTGGCTTGTTGGCTTGTTGGTTTGTTGGTTTGTTGGTTTGTTGGTTTTTTGGTTTGTTGGTATGTTGGTTTGTTGGTTTGTTGGTTTGTTGGTTTGTTAGTTTATTGGTTTGTTGGTTTGTTGGTTGGTTGGTTTTTTGGTTTGTTGGTTTATTTCTTTGTTGGTTTGTTGGCTTGTTGGTTTGTTGGTTTGTTGGTTTGTTTGCTTGTTGGTTTGTTGGTTTGTTGGCTTGTTGGCATGTTGGTTTGTTGGTTTGTTGGCTTGTTGGCTTGTTGGTTTGTTGGTGTGTTGGTTTGTTGGTTTTTTGGTTTGTTGGTTTGTTGGTTTGTTGGTTTGTTGGTTTGTTGGTTTGTTGGTTTGTTGGTTTATTTGTTTGTTGGTTTGTTGGCTTGATGGTTTGTTGGTTTGTTGGTTTGTTGGCTTGTTGGTTTGTTGGTTTGTTGGCTTGTTGGCTTGTTGCTTTGTTGGTTTCTTGGTTTGTTGGCTTGTTGGCTTGTTGGTTTGTTAGTTTGTTGGCTTTTTGGTTACTTGGTTTCTTGGTTTGTTGGTTTGTTGGCTTGTTGGCTTGTTGGTTTGTTGGTTTGTTGGTTTGTTGGTTTGTTAGCTTGTTTGTTTGTTGGTTTGTTGGCTTGTTGGCTTGTTGGTTTGTTGGTTTTTTGGCTTGTTGGTTTGTTGGTTTGTTGGTTTGTTGGCTTGTTGGCTTGTTGGTTTGTTGGTTTGTTGGCTTGTTGGTTTATTGGTTTATTGGCTTGTTGGCTTGTTGCTTTGTTGGTTTGTTGGTTTGTTGGCTTGTTGGCTTGTTGGTTTGTTAGTTTGTTGGCTTTTTGGTTACTCGGTTTATTGGTTTGTTGGTTTGTTAGTTTGTTGGTTTGTTGGCTTGTTGGTTTGTTGGTTTGTTGGCTTGTTGGTTTGTTGGTTTGTTGGTTTGTTGGTTTGTTGGTTTTTTAATTTGTTGGTTTGTTGGTTTGTTGGTTTGTTCGTTTGTTGGTTTGTTCGTTAATTGGTTTGTTGGTTTGTTGGTTTGTTGGTTTGTTGGTTTGTTGGTTTGTTGGTTTATTTTTTTGTTGGTTTGTTGGTTTGTTGGTTTGTTGGTTTGTTGGTTTGTTGGTTTATTTGTTTGTTGGTTTTTTGGTTTGTTGGCTTGTTGGTTTGTTGGTTTGTTGGTTTATTTTTTGTTGGTTTGTAGGTTTGTTGGTTTGTTGGTTTATTTGTTTGTTGGTTTGCAGGTTTGTTGGTTTGTTGGTTTGTTGGTTTGTTGGTTTGTTGGTTTGTTCATTTCTTTGTTTGCTGGTTAATTGGTTTGTTGGTTTGTTGGTTTGTTGGCTTGTTGGTTTGTTGGTTTGTTGGTTTTTTGGTTTGTTGGTTTGTTGGTTTGTTGGTTTGTTGGTTACTTAGTTTGTTGGTTTGTTGGCTTGTTGGTTTGTTGATTTGTTGGTTTGTTGGCTTGTTCGTTTGTTGTTTTGTTCGCTTGTTGGCTTGTTGGTTTGTTGGTTTGTTGGTTTGTTGGTTTGTTGGCTTGTTGGTTTGTTGGTTTGTTGGCTTGTTGGTTTGTTGGTTTGTTGGTTTGTTGTCTTGTTGGCTTGTTCGTTTGATGGTTTGTTGGCTTGTTGGTTTGTTGGTTTGTTGGCTTGTTGACTTGTTGCTTTGTTGGTTTGTTGGTTTGTTGGCTTGTTGGCTTGTTGGTTTGTTAGTTTGTTGGCTTTTTGGTTACTTGGTTTGTTGGTTTGTTGGTTTGTTGGCTTGTTGGCTTGTTGGCTTGTTGGTTTGTTGGTTTGTTGGTTTGTTGGCTTGTTGGCTTGTTGGTTCGTTGGTTTGTTGGTTTGTTGGTTTGTTGGTTTGTTGGTTTTTTGGTTTGTCGGTTTGTTGGTTTGTTGGCTTGTTGGTTTGTTGGTTTGTTGGTTTGTTTGCTTGTTGGTTTGTTGGTTTGTTGGCTTGTTGGCATGTTGGTTTGTTGGTTTGTTGGCTTGTTGGCTTGTTGGTTTGTTGGTGTGTTGGTTTGTTGGTTTTTTGGTTTGTTGGTTTGTTGGTTTGTTGGTTTGTTGGTTTGTTGGTTTGTTGGTTTGTTGGTTTATTTGTTTGTTGGTTTGTTGGCTTGATGGTTTGTTGGTTTGTTGGTTTGTTGGCTTGTTGGTTTGTTGGTTTGTTGGCTTGTTGGCTTGTTGCTTTGTTGGTTTCTTGGTTTGTTGGCTTGTTGGCTTGTTGGTTTGTTAGTTTGTTGGCTTTTTGGTTACTTGGTTTCTTGGTTTGTTGGTTTGTTGGCTTGTTGGCTTGTTGGTTTGTTGGTTTGTTGGTTTGTTGGTTTGTTAGCTTGTTTGTTTGTTGGTTTGTTGGCTTGTTGGCTTGTTGGTTTGTTGGTTTTTTGGCTTGTTGGTTTGTTGGTTTGTTGGTTTGTTGGCTTGTTGGCTTGTTGGTTTGTTGGTTTGTTGGCTTGTTGGTTTATTGGTTTATTGGCTTGTTGGCTTGTTGCTTTGTTGGTTTGTTGGTTTGTTGGCTTGTTGGCTTGTTGGTTTGTTAGTTTGTTGGCTTTTTGGTTACTCGGTTTATTGGTTTGTTGGTTTGTTAGTTTGTTGGTTTGTTGGCTTGTTGGTTTGTTGGTTTGTTGGCTTGTTGGTTTGTTGGTTTGTTGGTTTGTTGGTTTGTTGGTTTTTTAATTTGTTGGTTTGTTGGTTTGTTGGTTTGTTCGTTTGTTGGTTTGTTCGTTAATTGGTTTGTTGGTTTGTTGGTTTGTTGGTTTGTTGGTTTGTTGGTTTGTTGGTTTATTTTTTTGTTGGTTTGTTGGTTTGTTGGTTTGTTGGTTTGTTGGTTTATTTGTTTGTTGGTTTTTTGGTTTGTTGGCTTGTTGGTTTGTTGGTTTGTTGGTTTATTTTTTGTTGGTTTGTAGGTTTGTTGGTTTGTTGGTTTATTTGTTTGTTGGTTTGCAGGTTTGTTGGTTTGTTGGTTTGTTGGTTTGTTGGTTTGTTGGTTTGTTCATTTCTTTGTTTGCTGGTTAATTGGTTTGTTGGTTTGTTGGTTTGTTGGCTTGTTGGTTTGTTGGTTTGTTGGTTTTTTGGTTTGTTGGTTTGTTGGTTTGTTGGTTTGTTGGTTACTTAGTTTGTTGGTTTGTTGGCTTGTTGGTTTGTTGATTTGTTGGTTTGTTGGCTTGTTCGTTTGTTGTTTTGTTCGCTTGTTGGCTTGTTGGTTTGTTGGTTTGTTGGTTTGTTGGTTTGTTGGCTTGTTGGTTTGTTGGTTTGTTGGCTTGTTGGTTTGTTGGTTTGTTGTCTTGTTGGCTTGTTCGTTTGATGGTTTGTTGGCTTGTTGGTTTGTTGGTTTGTTGGCTTGTTGACTTGTTGCTTTGTTGGTTTGTTGGTTTGTTGGCTTGTTGGCTTGTTGGTTTGTTAGTTTGTTGGCTTTTTGGTTACTTGGTTTGTTGGTTTGTTGGTTTGTTGGCTTGTTGGCTTGTTGGCTTGTTGGTTTGTTGGTTTGTTGGTTTGTTGGCTTGTTGGCTTGTTGGTTCGTTGGTTTGTTGGTTTGTTGGTTTGTTGGTTTGTTGGTTTTTTGGTTTGTCGGTTTGTTGGTTTGTTGGCTTGTTGGTTTGTTGGTTTGTTGGCTTGTTGGCTTGTTGGTTTGTTGGTTTGTTGGCTTGTCGGTTACTTAGTTTGTTGGTTTGTTGGTTTGTTGGTTTGTTGGCTTGATGGCTTTTTGGTTTGTTGGTTAGTTCGTTTGTTGGTTTGTTGGTTTGTTAGTTTGTTGGTTTGTTGGCTTGTTGGCTTGTTGGTTTGTTGGTTTTTTGGTTTGTTGGTTTGTTGGTTTGTTGGTTTGTTGGTTTGTTAGTTTGTTGGTTTATTTGTTTGTTGGTTTGTTGGCTTGTTGGTTTGTTGGTTTGTTGGTTTGTTGGCTTGTTGGTTTGTTGGCTTGTTGGCTTCTTGGTTTGTTGGTTTTTTGGTTTGTTGGTTTGTTGGTTTATTTGTTTGTTGGTTTGTTGGCTTGTTGGTTTGTATGTTTGTTGGTTTGTTGGCTTATTGGTTTGTTGGTTTGTTGGCTTGTTGGCTTGTTGGTTTTTGGTTTGTTGGCTTGTTGGTTTGTTAGTTTGTTGGTTTGTTGGCTTGTTAGTTTGTTGGTTTGTTGGATTGTTGGTGACTTAGTTTGTTGGTTTGTTGGCTTGTTGGTTTGTTGGTTTGTTAGTTTATTGGTTTGTTGGTTTGTTGGTTGGTTGGTTTTTTGGTTTGTTGGTTTATTTCTTTGTTGGTTTGTTGGCTTGTTGGTTTGTTGGTTTGTTGGTTTGTTTGCTTGTTGGTTTGTTGGTTTGTTGGCTTGTTGGCATGTTGGTTTGTTGGTTTGTTGGCTTGTTGGCTTGTTGGTTTGTTGGTTTGTTGGTTTGTTGGTTTTTTGGTTTGTTGGTATGTTGGTTTGTTGGTTTGTTGGTTTGTTGGTTTGTTAGTTTATTGGTTTGTTGGTTTGTTGGTTGGTTGGTTTTTTGGTTTGTTGGTTTATTTCTTTGTTGGTTTGTTGGCTTGTTGGTTTGTTGGTTTGTTGGTTTGTTTGCTTGTTGGTTTGTTGGTTTGTTGGCTTGTTGGCATGTTGGTTTGTTGGTTTGTTGGCTTGTTGGCTTGTTGGTTTGTTGGTTTGTTGGTTTGTTGGTTTGTTGGTTTGTTGGTTTGTTGGTTTATTTGTTTGTTGGTTTGTTGGCTTGATGGTTTGTTGGTTTGTTGGTTTGTTGGCTTGTTGGTTTGTTGGTTTGTTGGCTTGTTGGCTTGTTGCTTTGTTGGTTTCTTGGTTTGTTGGCTTGTTGGCTTGTTGGTTTGTTAGTTTGTTGGCTTTTTGGTTACTTGGTTTGTTGGTTTGTTGGTTTGTTGGCTTGTTGGCTTGTTGGTTTGTTGGTTTGTTGGTTTGTTGGTTTGTTAGCTTGTTTGTTTGTTGGTTTGTTGGCTTGTTGGCTTGTTGGTTTGTTGGTTTTTTGGCTTGTTGGTTTGTTGGTTTGTTGGTTTGTTGGCTTGTTGGCTTGTTGGTTTGTTGGTTTGTTGGCTTGTTGGTTTATTGGTTTATTGGCTTGTTGGCTTGTTGCTTTGTTGGTTTGTTGGTTTGTTGGCTTGTTGGCTTGTTGGTTTGTTAGTTTGTTGGCTTTTTGGTTACTCGGTTTATTGGTTTGTTGGTTTGTTAGTTTGTTGGTTTGTTGGCTTGTTGGTTTGTTGGTTTGTTGGCTTGTTGGTTTGTTGGTTTGTTGGTTTGTTGGTTTGTTGGTTTTTTAATTTGTTGGTTTGTTGGTTTGTTGGTTTGTTCGTTTGTTGGTTTGTTCGTTAATTGGTTTGTTGGTTTGTTGGTTTGTTGGTTTGTTGGTTTGTTGGTTTGTTGGTTTATTTTTTTGTTGGTTTGTTGGTTTGTTGGTTTGTTGGTTTGTTGGTTTATTTGTTTGTTGGTTTTTTGGTTTGTTGGCTTGTTGGTTTGTTGGTTTGTTGGTTTATTTTTTGTTGGTTTGTAGGTTTGTTGGTTTGTTGGTTTATTTGTTTGTTGGTTTGCAGGTTTGTTGGTTTGTTGGTTTGTTGGTTTGTTGGTTTGTTGGTTTGTTAGTTTGTTGGTTTGTTGGCTTGTTAGTTTGTTGGTTTGTTGGATTGTTGGCTTGTTAGTTTGTTGGTTTGTTGGATTGTTGGTGACTTAGTTTGTTGGTTTGTTGGCTTGTTGGTTTGTTGGTTTGTTAGTTTATTGGTTTGTTGGTTTGTTGGTTGGTTGGTTTTTTGGTTTGTTGGTTTATTTCTTTGTTGGTTTGTTGGCTTGTTGGTTTGTTGGTTTGTTGGTTTGTTTGCTTGTTGGTTTGTTGGTTTGTTGGCTTGTTGGCATGTTGGTTTGTTGGTTTGTTGGCTTGTTGGCTTGTTGGTTTGTTGGTTTGTTGGTTTGTTGGTTTTTTGGTTTGTTGGTATGTTGGTTTGTTGGTTTGTTGGTTTGTTGGTTTGTTGGTTTATTTGTTTGTTGGTTTGTTGGCTTGATGGTTTGTTGGTTTGTTGGTTTGTTGGCTTGTTGGTTTGTTGGTTTGTTGGCTTGTTGGCTTGTTGCTTTGTTGGTTTCTTGGTTTGTTGGCTTGTTGGCTTGTTGGTTTGTTAGTTTGTTGGCTTTTTGGTTACTTGGTTTGTTGGTCTGTTGGTTTGTTGGCTTGTTGGCTTGTTGGTTTGTTGGTTTGTTGGTTTGTTGGTTTGTTAGCTTGTTTGTTTGTTGGTTTGTTGGCTTGTTGGTTTGTTGGTTTGTTGGTTTGTTGGCTTGTTGGCTTGTTGGTTTGTTGGTTTGTTGGCTTGTTGGTTTATTGGTTTATTGGCTTGTTGGCTTGTTGCTTTGTTGGTTTGTTGGTTTGTTGGCTTGTTGGCTTGTTGGTTTTTTAGTTTGTTGGCTTTTTGGTTACTCGGTTTGTTGGTTTGTTGGTTTGTTAGTTTGTTGGTTTGTTGGCTTGTTGGGTTGTTGGTTTGTTGGCTTGTTGGTTTGTTGGTTTGTTGGTTTGTTGGTTTGTTGGTTTTTTAATTTGTTGGTTTGTTGGTTTGTTGGTTTGTTGGTTTATTTTTTTGGTGGTTTGTAGGTTTGTTGGTTTGTTGGTTTGTTGGTTTGTTGGTTTGTTGGTTTGTTGGTTTGTTAGTTTATTGGTTTGTTGGTTTGTTGGTTGGTTGGTTTTTTGGTTTGTTGGTTTATTTCTTTGTTGGTTTGTTGGCTTGTTGGTTTGTTGGTTTGTTGGTTTGTTTGCTTGTTGGTTTGTTGGTTTGTTGGCTTGTTGGCATGTTGGTTTGTTGGTTTGTTGGCTTGTTGGCTTGTTGGTTTGTTGGTTTGTTGGTTTGTTGGTTTTTTGGTTTGTTGGTTTGTTGGTTTGTTGGTTTGTTGGTTTGTTGGCTTGTTGGTTTATTTGTTTGTTGGTTTGTTGGCTTGATGGTTTGTTGGTTTGTTGGTTTGTTGGCTTGTTGGTTTGTTGGTTTGTTGGCTTGTTGGCTTGTTGCTTTGTTGGTTTCTTGGTTTGTTGGCTTGTTGGCTTGTTGGTTTGTTAGTTTGTTGGCTTTTTGGTTACTTGGTTTGTTGGTTTGTTGGTTTGTTGGCTTGTTGGCTTGTTGGTTTGTTGGTTTGTTGGTTTGTTGGTTTGTTGGTTTGTTAGCTTGTTTGTTTGTTGGTTTGTTGGCTTGTTGGCTTGTTGGTTTGTTGGTTTTTTGGCTTGTTGGTTTGTTGGTTTGTTGGTTTGTTGGCTTGTTGGCTTGTTGGTTTGTTGGTTTGTTGGCTTGTTGGTTTATTGGTTTATTGGCTTGTTGGCTTGTTGCTTTGTTGGTTTGTTGGTTTGTTGGCTTGTTGGCTTGTTGGTTTGTTAGTTTGTTGGCTTTTTGGTTACTCGGTTTATTGGTTTGTTGGTTTGTTAGTTTGTTGGTTTGTTGGCTTGTTGGTTTGTTGGTTTGTTGGCTTGTTGGTTTGTTGGTTTGTTGGTTTGTTGGTTTGTTGGTTTTTTAATTTGTTGGTTTGTTGGTTTGTTGGTTTGTTGGTTTATTTTTTTGGTGGTTTGTAGGTTTGTTGGTTTGTTGGTTTGTTGGTTTGTTGGTTTGTTGGTTTGTTCGTTTGTTGGTTTGTTCGTTAATTGGTTTGTTGGTTTGTTGGTTTGTTGGTTTGTTGGTTTGTTGGTTTGTTGGTTTGTTGGTTTATTTTTTTGTTGGTTTGTTGGTTTGTTGGTTTGTTGGTTTATTTGTTTGTTGGTTTTTTGGTTTGTTGGCTTGTTGGTTTGTTGGTTTGTTGGTTTATTTTTTGTTGGTTTGTAGGTTTGTTGGTTTGTTGGTTTATTTGTTTGTTGGTTTGTAGGTTTGTTGGTTTGTTGGTTTGTTGGTTTGTTGGTTTGTTGGTTTGTTCATTTCTTTGTTTGTTGGTTAATTGGTTTGTTGGTTTGTTGGTTTGTTGGCTTGTTGGTTTGTTGGTTTGTTGGTTTTTTTGGTTTGTTGGTTTGTTGGTTTGTTAGTTTGTTGGTTTGTTCGTTTGATGGTTTGTTGGTTTGTTGTTTCTTTGGTTTGTTAGTTTGTTGGTTTGTTGGTTTCTTGGTTTGTTGGTTTGTTGATTTGTTGATTTGTTGGTTTGTTGGCATGTTGGTTTGTTGGTTTGTTGGTTTGTTGGCTTGTTGGGTTGTTGGTTTGTTGGCTTGTTGGCTTGTTGGTTTGTTTGTTTGTTGGTTTGTTGGTTTGTTGGTTTGTTGGATTGTTGGTTTTTTGGTTTGTTGGTTTATTTGTTTGTTGGCTTGTTGGCTTGTTGGTTTGTTGGTTTGTTGGTTTGTTGGCTTGTTGGTTTGTTGGTTTGTTGGTTTGTTGGCTTGTTCGCTTGTTGGTTTGTTGGTTTGTTGGCTTGTTTGCTTGTTGGTTTGTTGGTTTTTCGTTTGTTGGTTTGTTGGTTTGTTGGTTTGTTGGATTATTTGTTTGTTGGTTTGTTGGCTTGTTGGTTTGTTGGTTTGTTGGTTTGTTGGCTTGTTGGTTTGTTGGTTTGTTGGCTTGTTGGCTTGTTGGTTTGTTGGTTTGTTGGCTTGTTGGCTTGTTGCTTTGTTGGCTTTTTGGTTACTTAGTTTGTTGGTTTGTTGGTTTGTTGGCTTGTTGGCTTGTTGGTTTGTTGGTTTGTTGGTTTGTTGGTTTTTTGGTTTGTTGGTTTATTTGTTTGTCTGTTTGTTGGCTTGTTGGTTTGTTGGTTTGTTAGTTTGTTGGCTTGTTGGTTTGTTGGTTTGTTGGCTTGTTGGCTTGTTGCTTTGTTGGCTTGTTGGTTACTTAGTTTGTTGGTTTGTTGGTTTGTTGGCTTGTTGGCTTGTTGGTTTGTTGGTTTGTTGGTTTGTTGGTTTTTTGGTTTGTTGGTTTATTTGTTTGTCTGGTTGTTGGCTTGTTGGTTTGTTGGTTTGTTGGTTTGTTTGCTTGTTGGTTTGTTGGTTTGTTGGCTTGTTGGCTTGTTGGTTTGTTGGCTTGTTGGTTTGTTGGTTTGTTGGCTTGGTGGTTTGTTGGTTTGTTGGTTTGTTGGTTTGTTGGTTTGTTGGATTGTTGGTTGTTGGTTTGTTGGTTTGTTGGCTTGTTGGTTTGTTAGTTTGTTGGCTTGTTGGCTTGTTGCTTTGTTCGTTTGATGGTTTGTTGGTTTGTTGGTTTGTTGGTTTGTTGGTTTGTTGGCTTGTTGGCTTGTTGGTTTGTTGGTTTGTTGGCTTGTTGGTTTGTTGGTTTGTTGGTTTTTTGGTTTGTTGGTTTGTCCGTTTGTTGGTTTGTTGGTTCGTTGGTTTGTTGGATTGTTGGCTTGTTGCTTTGTTGGTTTGTTGGCTTGTTGGTTTGTTGGTTTGTTGGCTTGTTGGCTTGTTGCTTTGTTCGTTTGATGGTTTGTTGGTTTGTTGGTTTGTTGGTTGGTTGGTTTGTTGGCTTGTTGGCTTGTTGGTTTGTTGGTTTGTTGGCTTGTTGGTTTGTTAGTTTGTTGGTTTGTTGGCTTGTTGGCTTGTTGGTTTGTTGGTTTTTTGGTTTGTTGTTTTGTCGGTTTGTTAATTTGTTGGTTTGTTGGTTTGTTGGTTTGTTGGGTTGTTGATTTCTTGGTTTGTTGGTTTGTTGATTTGTTGATTTGTTGGTTTGTTGGCATGTTGGTTTGTTGGTTTGTTGGTTTGTTGGCTTGTTGGTTTGTTGGTTTGTTGGCTTGTTGGCTTGTTGGTTTGTTGGTTTGTTGGTTGGTTGGTTTGTTGGCTTGTTGGTTTGTTGGTTTATTGGCTTGTTGGTTTGTTGGTTTGTTGGCTTGTTGGCTTGTTGGTTTGTTGGTTTGTTGTCTTCTTGGTTACTTAGTTTGTGGGTTTGTTGGCTTGTTGGCTTGTTGGTTTGTAGGTTTGTTGGCTGGTTGGTTTGTTAGTTTGTTGGTTTGTTGGCTTGTTGGCTTGTTGGTTTGTTGGTTTTTTAATTTGTTGGTTTGTTGGTTTGTTGGTTTGTTGGTTTGTTGGTTTATTTTTTTGTTGGCTTGTAGGTTTGTTGGTTTGTTGGTTTGTTGGTTTGTTGGTTTGTTGGTTTGTTCGTTTGTTCGTTTGTTGGTTTGTTGGTTAATTGGTTTGTTGGTTTGTTGGTTTGTTGGTTTGTTGGTTTGTTGGTTTATTTTTTTGTTGGTTTGTTGGTTTGTTGGTTTGTTGGTTTGTTGGTTTGTTGATTTATTTGTTTGTTGGTTTGGTGGTTTGTTGGCTTGTTGGTTTGTTGGTTTATTGGTTTATTTTTTTGTTGGTTTGTAGGTTTGTTGGTTTGTTGGTTTATTTGTTTGTTGGTTTGTTGGTTTGTAGGTTTGTTGGTTTGTTGGTTTGTTGGTTTGTTGGTTTGTTGGTTTGTTGGTTTGTTGGTTTGTTGGTTTGTTCCTTTGTTGGTTTGTTGGTTAATTGGTTTGTTGGTTTGTTGGTTTGTTGGCTTGTTGGTTTGTTGGTTTGTTGGTTTTTTTGGTTTGTTGGTTTGTTGGTTTGTTGGTTTGTTGGTTTGTTCGTTTGATGGTTTGTTGGTTTGTTGTTTTTTTGGTTTGTTGGTTTGTTGGTTTGTTGGTTTCTTGGTTTGTTGGTTTGTTGATTTGTTGATTTGTTGGCTTGTTGTTTTGTTGGTTTGTTGGCTTGTTGGCTTGTTGGTTTGTTTGTTTGTTGGTTTGTTGGTTTGTTGGTTTGTTGGTTTGTTGGTTTTTTGGTTTGTTGGTTTATTTGTTTGTTGGCTTGTTGGCTTGTTGGTTTGTTGGTTTGTTGGTTTGTTGGCTTGTTGGTTTGTTGGTTTGTTGGTTTGTTGGCTTCTTCGCTTGTTGGTTTGTTGGTTTGTTGGCTTGTTGGCTTGTTGGTTTGCTGGTTTTTTGGTTTGTTGGTTTGTTGGTTTGTTGGTTTGTTGGATTATTTGTTTGTTGGTCTGTTGGCTTGTTGGTTTGTTGGTTTGTTGGTTTGTTGGCTTGTTGGTTTGTTGGTTTGTTGGCTTATTGGCTTGTTGGCTTGTTGCTTTGTTAATTTGTTGGTTTGTTGGCTTGTTGGCTTGTTGGTTTGTTAGTTTGTTGGCTTTTTGGTTACTTGGTTTCTTGGTTTGTTTGTTTGTTGGCTTGTTTGTTTGTTGGTTTGTTGGTTTGTTGGCTTGTTGGTTTGTTGGTTTGTTGGTTTTTTGGTTTGTTGGTTTGTCCGTTCGTTGGTTTGTTGGTTTGTTGGTTTGTTGGATTGTTGTCTTGTTGGTTTGTTGGTTTGTTGGCTTGTTGGTTTGTTGGTTTGTTGGCTTGTTGGCTTGTTGCTTTGTTCGTTTGATGGTTTGTTGGTTTGTTGGTTTGTTGGCTTGTTGGTTTGTTGGCTTGTTGGCTTGTTGGCTTGTTGCTTTGTTCGTTTGATGGTTTGTTGGTTTGTTGGTTTGTTGGTTTGTTGGCTTGTTGGCTTGTTGGCTTGTTGCTTTGTTGGTTTGTTGGTTTGTTGGCTTGTTGGCTTGTTGGTTTGTTAGTTTGTTGGCTTTTTGGTTACTTGGTTTGTTGGTTTGTTGGTTTGTTGGCTTGTTGGTTTGTTGGTTTGTTGGTTTGTTGGTTTGTTGGTTTGTTGGGTTGTTGGCTTGTTGATTTGTTGGTTTGTTGGTTTGTTGGCTTGTTGGCTTGTTGGTTTGTTGGTTTGTTGGTTTGTTGGTTTGTTGGTTTGTTGGCTTATTGGTTTGTTGGTTTGTTGGCTTGTTGGTTTGTTGGTTTGTTGGTTTGTTGGTTTGTTGGATTGTTGGTTGTTGGTTTGTTGGTTTGTTGGCTTGTTGGTTTGTTGGTTTGTTGGCTTGTTGGCTTGTTGCTTTGTTTGTTTGATGGTTTGTTGGTTTGTTGGTTTGTTGGTTTGTTGGTTTGTTGGCTTGTTGGCTTGTTGGTTTGTTGGTTTGTTGGCTTATTGGTTTGTTGGTTTGTTGGTTTTTTGGTTTGTTGGTTTGTCCGTTTGTTGGTTTGTTGGTTTGTTGGTTTGTTGGATTGTTGGCTTGTTGGTTTGTTGGTTTGTTGGCTTGTTGGTTTGTTGGTTTGTTGGCTTGTTGGCTTGTTGCCTTGTTCGTTTGATGGTTTGTTGGTTTGTTGGTTTGTTGGTTTGTTGGTTGGTTGGTTTGTTGGCTTGTCGGCTTGTTGGTTTGTTGGTTTGTTGGCTTGTTGGTTTGTTAGTTTGTTGTTTTGTTGGCTTGTTGGCTTGTTGGTTTGTTGGTTTTTTGGTTTGTTGGTTTGTCGGTTTGTTGGTTTGTTGGTTTGTTGGTTTGTTGGTTTGTTGGGTTGTTGGTTTGTTCGTTTAATGGTTTGTTGGTTTGTTGGTTTTTTGGTTTGTTGTTTTGTTGGTTTGTTGGTTTCTTGGTTTGTTGGTTTGTTGATTTGTTGATTTGTTGGTTTGTTGGCATGTTGGTTTGTTGGTTTGTTGGTTTGTTGGCTTGTTGGTTTGTTGGTTTGTTGGCTTGTTGGCTTGTTGGTTTGTTGGTTTGTTGGTTTGTTGGTTTGTTGGTTTTTTGGTTTGTTGGTTTGTTGGCTTGTTGGTTTGTTGGTTTGTTGGCTTGTTGGTTTGTTGGCTTGTTGGCTTGTTGGTTTGTTGGTTTGTTGGCTGGTTGGTTTGTTAGTTTGTTGGTTTGTTGGCTTGTTGGCTTGTTGGTTTGTTGGTTTTTTAATTTGTTGGTTTGTTGGTTTGTTGGTTTGTTGGTTTGTTGGTTTGTTAGTTTATTTTTTTGTTGGTTTGTAGGTTTGTTGGTTTGTTGGTTTGTTGGTTTGTTGGTTTGTTGGTTTGTTCGTTTGTTGGTTTGTTGGTTAATTGGTTTGTTGGTTTGTTGGTTTGTTGGTTTGTTGGTTTGTTGGTTTATTTTTTTGTTGGTTTGTTGGTTTGTTGGTTTGTTGGTTTGTTGGTTTATTTGTTTGTTGGTTTGGTGGTTTGTTGGCTTGTTGGTTTGTTGGTTTGTTGGTTTATTTTTTTGTTGGTTTGTAGGTTTGTTGGTTTGTTGGTTTATTTGTTTGTTGGTTTGTTGGTTTGCAGGTTTGTTGGTTTGTTGGTTTGTTGGTTTGTTGGTTTGTTGGTTTGTTGGTTTGTTCGTTTGTCGGTTTGTTGGTTAATTGGTTTGCTGGTTTGTTGGTTTGTTGGCTTGTTGGTTTGTTGGTTTGTTGGTTTTTTTGGTTTGTTGGTTTGTTGGTTTGTTGGTTTGTTGGTTTGTTGGTTTGTTCGTTTGATCGTTTGTTGGTTTGTTGTTTTTTTGGTTTGTTGGTTTGTTGGTTTGTTGGTTTCTTGGTTTGTTGGTTTGTTGATTTGTTGATTTGTTGTTTTGTTGGCATGTTGGTTTGTTGGTTTGTTGGTTTGTTGGCTTGTTGGTTTGTTGGTTTGTTGGCTTGTTGGCTTGTTGGTTTGTTTGTTTGTTGGTTTGTTGGTTTGTTGGTTTGTTGGTTTTTTGGTTTGTTGGTTTATTTGTTTGTTGGCTTGTTGGCTTGTTGGTTTGTTGGTTTGTTGGTTTGTTGGCTTGTTGGTTTGTTGGTTTGTTGGTTTGTTGGCTTGTTCGCTTGTTGGTTTGTTGGTTTGTTGGCTTGTTGGCTTGTTGGTTTGTAGGTTTTTTGGTTTGTTGGTTTGTTGGTTTGTTGGTTTGTTGGATTATTTGTTTGTTGGTTTGTTGGCTTGTTGGTTTGTTGGTTTGTTGGTTTGTTGGCTTGTTGGTTTGTTGGTTTGTTGGCTTGTTGGCTTGTTGGCTTGTTGCTTTGTTGGTTTGTTGGTTTGTTGGCTTGTTGGCTTGTTGGTTTGTTAGTTTGTTGGCTTTTTGGTTACTTGGTTTGTTGGTTTGTTTGTTTGTTGGCTTGTTGGTTTGTTGGTTTGTTGGTTTGTTGGCTTGTTGGTTTGTTGGTTTGTTGGTTTTTTGGTTTGTTGGTTTGTCCGTTTGTTGGTTTAATGGTTTGTTGGTTTGTTGGATTGTTGGCTTGTTGGTTTGCTGGTTTGTTGGCTTGTTGGCTTGTTGTTTTGTTCGTTTGATGGGTTGTTGGTTTATTGGTTTGTTGGTTTGTTGGTTAGTTGGCTTGTTGGTTTGTTGGTTTGTTGGCTTGTTGGCTTGTTGGTTTGTTGGTTTGTTGGGTTGTTGGTTTGTTCGTTTAATGGTTTATTGCTTTGTTGGTTTTTTGGTTTGTTGGTTTGTTGGTTTGTTGGTTTGTTGGTTTGTTGATTTGTTGATTTGTTGGTTTGTTGGCATGTTGGTTTGTTGGTTTGTTGGTTTGTTGGCTTGTTGGTTTGTTGGTTTGTTGGCTTGTTGGCTTGTTGGTTTGTTGGTTTGTTGGTTTGTTGGTTTGTTGGCTTGTTGGTTTGTTGGTTTGTTGGCTTGTTGGTTTGTTGGTTTGTTGGCTTGTTGGCTTGTTGGTTTGTTGGTTTGTTGTCTTCTTGGTTACTTAGTTTGTGGGTTTGTTGGCTTGTTGGTTTGTTGGTTTGTTGGTTTGTTGGCTGGTTGGTTTGTTAGTTTGTTGGTTTGTTGGCTTGTTGGCTTCTTGGTTTGTTGGTTTTTTAATTTGTTGGCTTGTTGGTTTGTTGGTTTGTTGGTTTGTTGGTTTATTTTTTTGTTGGTTTGTAGGTTTGTTGGTTTGTTGGTTTGTTGGTTTGTTGGTTTGTTGTTTTGTTGGCTTGTTGGCTTGTTGGTTTGTTGGTTTTTTGGTTTGTTGGTTTGTCGGTTTGTTGGTTTGTTGGTTTGTTGGTTTGTTGGTTTGTTGGGTTGTTGGTTTGTTCGTTTAATGGTTTGTTGGTTTGTTGGTTTTTTGGTTTGTTGGTTTGTTGGTTTGTTGGTTTCTTGGTTTGTTGGTTTGTTGATTTGTTGATTTGTTGGTTTGTTGGCATGTTGGTTTGTTGGTTTGTTGGTTTGTTGGCTTGTTGGTTTGTTGGTTTGTTGGCTTGTTGGCTTGTTGGTTTGTTGGTTTGTTGGTTTGTTGGTTTGTTGGTTTTTTGGTTTGTTGGTTTGTTGACTTGTTGGTTTGTTGGTTTGTTGGCTTGTTGGTTTGTTGGCTTGTTGGCTTGTTGGTTTGTTGGTTTGTTGGCTGGTTGGTTTGTTAGTTTGTTGGTTTGTTGGCTTGTTGGCTTGTTGGTTTGTTGGTTTTTTAATTTGTTGGTTTGTTGGTTTGTTGGTTTGTTGGTTTGTTGGTTTGTTAGTTTATTTTTTTGTTGGTTTGTAGGTTTGTTGGTTTGTTGGTTTGTTGGTTTGTTGGTTTGTTGGTTTGTTCGTTTGTTGGTTTGTTGGTTAATTGGTTTGTTGGTTTGTTGGTTTGTTGGTTTGTTGATTTGTTGGTTTATTTTTTTGTTGGTTTGTTGGTTTGTTGGTTTGTTGGTTTGTTGGTTTATTTGTTTGTTGGTTTGGTGGTTTGTTGGCTTGTTGGTTTGTTGGTTTGTTGGTTTATTTTTTTGTTGGTTTGTAGGTTTGTTGGTTTGTTGGTTTATTTGTTTGTTGGTTTGTTGGTTTGCAGGTTTGTTGGTTTGTTGGTTTGTTGGTTTGTTGGTTTGTTGGTTTGTTGGTTTGTTCGTTTGTCGGTTTGTTGGTTAATTGGTTTGCTGGTTTGTTGGTTTGTTGGCTTGTTGGTTTGTTGGTTTGTTGGTTTTTTTGGTTTGTTGGTTTGTTGGTTTGTTGGTTTGTTGGTTTGTTGGTTTGTTCGTTTGATCGTTTGTTGGTTTGTTGTTTTTTTGGTTTGTTGGTTTGTTGGTTTGTTGGTTTCTTGGTTTGTTGGTTTGTTGATTTGTTGATTTGTTGTTTTGTTGGCATGTTGGTTTGTTGGTTTGTTGGTTTGTTGGCTTGTTGGTTTGTTGGTTTGTTGGCTTGTTGGCTTGTTGGTTTGTTTGTTTGTTGGTTTGTTGGTTTGTTGGTTTGTTGGTTTTTTGGTTTGTTGGTTTATTTGTTTGTTGGCTTGTTGGCTTGTTGGTTTGTTGGTTTGTTGGTTTGTTGGCTTGTTGGTTTGTTGGTTTGTTGGTTTGTTGGCTTGTTCGCTTGTTGGTTTGTTGGTTTGTTGGCTTGTTGGCTTGTTGGTTTGTAGGTTTTTTGGTTTGTTGGTTTGTTGGTTTGTTGGTTTGTTGGATTATTTGTTTGTTGGTTTGTTGGCTTGTTGGTTTGTTGGTTTGTTGGTTTGTTGGCTTGTTGGTTTGTTGGTTTGTTGGCTTGTTGGCTTGTTGGCTTGTTGCTTTGTTGGTTTGTTGGTTTGTTGGCTTGTTGGCTTGTTGGTTTGTTAGTTTGTTGGCTTTTTGGTTACTTGGTTTGTTGGTTTGTTTGTTTGTTGGCTTGTTGGTTTGTTGGTTTGTTGGTTTGTTGGCTTGTTGGTTTGTTGGTTTGTTGGTTTTTTGGTTTGTTGGTTTGTCCGTTTGTTGGTTTAATGGTTTGTTGGTTTGTTGGATTGTTGGCTTGTTGGTTTGCTGGTTTGTTGGCTTGTTGGCTTGTTGTTTTGTTCGTTTGATGGGTTGTTGGTTTATTGGTTTGTTGGTTTGTTGGTTAGTTGGCTTGTTGGTTTGTTGGTTTGTTGGCTTGTTGGTTTGTTAGTTTGTTGGTTTGTTGGCTTGTTGGCTTGTTGGTTTGTTGGTTTTTTGGTTTTTTGGTTTGTTGGTTTGTCGGTTTGTTGGTTTGTTGGTTTGTTGGTTTGTTGGTTTGTTGGTTTGTTGGTTTGTTGGTTTGTTGATTTGTTGATTTGTTGGTTTGTTGGCATGTTGGTTTGTTGGTTTGTTGGTTTGTTGGCTTGTTGGTTTGTTGGTTTGTTGGCTTGTTGGCTTGTTGGTTTGTTGGTTTGTTGGTTTGTTGGTTTGTTGGCTTGTTGGTTTGTTGGTTTGTTGGCTTGTTGGTTTGTTGGTTTGTTGGCTTGTTGGCTTGTTGGTTTGTTGGTTTGTTGTCTTCTTGGTTACTTAGTTTGTGGGTTTGTTGGCTTGTTGGCTTGTTGGTTTGTTGGTTTGTTGGCTGGTTGGTTTGTTAGTTTGTTGGTTTGTTGGCTTGTTGGCTTGTTGGTTTGTTGGTTTTTTAATTTGTTGGCTTGTTGGTTTGTTGGTTTGTTGGTTTGTTGGTTTATTTTTTTGTTGGTTTGTAGGTTTGTTGGTTTGTTGGTTTGTTGGTTTGTTGGTTTGTTGGTTTGTTCGTTTGTTGGTTTGTTGGTTAATTGGTTTGTTGGTTTGTTGGTTTGTTGGTTTGTTGGTTTGTTGGTTTGTTGGTTTATTTTTTTGTTGGTTTGTTGGTTTGTTGGTTTGTTGGTTTGTTGGTTTATTTGCTTGTTGGTTTGGTGGTTTGTTGGCTTGTTTGTTTGTTGGTTTGTTGGTTTGTTTTTTTGTTGGTTTGTAGGTTTGTTGGTTTGTTGGTTTATTTGTTTGTTGGTTTGTTGGCTTGTAGGTTTGTTGGTTTGTTGGTTTGTTGGTTTGTTGGTTTGTTGGTTTGTTCGTTTGTTGGTTTGTTGGTTAATTGGTTTGTTGGTTTGTTGGTTTGTTGGCTTGTTGGTTTGTCGGTTTGTTGGTTTTTTTGGTTTGTTTGTTTGTTGGTTTGTTGGTTTGTTGGTTTGTTCGTTTGATGGTTTGTTGGTTTGTTGTTTTTTTGGTTTGTTGGTTGGTTGGTTTGTTGGTTTCTTGGTTTGTTGGTTTGTTGATTTGTTGATTTGTTGTTTTGTTGGCATGTTGGTTTGTTGGTTTGTTGGTTTGTTGGTTTGTTGGCTTGCTGGTTTGTTGGTTTGTTGGCTTGTTGGCTTGTTGGTTTGTTTGTTTGTTGGTTTGTTGGTTTGTTGGTTTGTTGGTTTTTTGGTTTGTTGGTTTATTTGTTTGTTGGCTTGTTGGCTTGTTGGTTTATTGGTTTGTTGGTTTGTTGGCTTGTTGGTTTGTTGGTTTGTTGGTTTGTTGGCTTCTTCGCTTGTTGGTTTGTTGGTTTGTTGGCTTGTTGGCTTGTTGGTTTGTTGGTTTTTTGGTTTGTTGGTTTGTTGGTTTGTTGGTTTGTTGGTTTGTTGGTTTGTTGGATTATTTGTTTGTTGGTTTGTTGGCTTGTTGGTTTGTTGGTTTGTTGGTTTGTTGGCTTGTTGGTTTGTTGGTTTGTTGGCTTGTTGGCTTGTTGGCTTGTTGCTTTGTTGGTTTGTTGGTTTGTTGGTTTGTTGGTTTGTTGGTTTGTTGGTTTGTTGGCTTGTTGGCTTGTTGGTTTGTTGGTTTGTTGGTTTGTTGGTTTGTTGGTTTGTTGGTTTGTTGGTTTGTTGGCTTGTTGGTTTGTTGGTTTGTTGGCTTGTTGGCTTGTTGGTTTGTTGGTTTGCTGGCTTGTTGGTTTGTTGGTTTGTTGGTTTGTTGGGTTGTTGGCTTGTTGGTTTGTTGGTTTGTTGGTTTGTTGGTTTGTTGGTTTGTTGGCTTGTTGGCTTGTTGCTTTGTTGGTTTGTTGGTTTGTTGACTTAATGGCTTGTTGGTTTGTTGGTTTGTTGGCTTTTTGGTTTGTTGGTTTGTTGGCTTGTTGGCTTGTTGGCTTGTTAGTTTGTTGGTTTGTTGGTTTTTTGGTTTGTTGGTTTATTAGTTTGTTGGCTTTTTGGTTACTTGGTTTGTTGGTTTGTTGGTTTGTTGGTTTGTTGGTTTGTTGGCTTGTTGGCTTGTTAGTTTGTTTGTTTGTTGGTTTTTTGGTTTGTTGGCTTGTTGGCTTGTTGTTTTGTTCGTTTGATGGGTTGTTGGTTTATTGGTTTGTTGGTTTGTTGGTTTGTTGGCTTGTTGGCTTGTTGGTTTGTTGGTTTGTTGGTTTGTTGGCTTGTTGGTTTGTTAGTTTGTTGGTTTGTTGGCTTGTTGGCTTGTTGGTTTGTTGGTTTTTTGGTTTGTTGGTTTGTCGGTTTGTTGGTTTGTTGGTTTGTTGGTTTGTTGGTTTGTTGGGTTGTTGGTTTGTTCGTTTAATGGTTTATTGCTTTGTTGGTTTTTTGGTTTGTTGGTTTGTTGGTTTGTTGGTTTGTTGGTTTGTTGATTTGTTGGTTTGTTTTTTTGGCATGTTGGTTTGTTGGTTTGTTGGCTTGTTGGTTTGTTGGTTTGTTGGCTTGTTGGCTTGTTGGTTTGTTGGTTTGTTGGTTTGTTGGTTTGTTGGCTTGTTGGTTTGTTGGTTTGTTGGCTTGTTGGTTTGTTGGTTTGTTGGCTTGTTGGCTTGTTGGTTTGTTGGTTTGTTGTCTTCTTGGTTACTTAGTTTGTGGGTTTGTTGGCTTGTTGGCTTGTTGGTTTGTTGGTTTGTTGGCTGGTTGGTTTGTTAGTTTGTTGGTTTGTTGGCTTGTTGGCTTGTTGGTTTGTTGGTTTTTTAATTTGTTGGTTTGTTGGTTTGTTGGTTTGTTGGTTTGTTGGTTTATTTTTTTGTTGGTTTGTAGGTTTGTTGGTTTGTTGGTTTGTTGGTTTGTTGGTTTGTTGGTTTGTTCGTTTGTTGGTTTGTTGGTTAATTGGTTTGTTGGTTTGTTGGTTTGTTGGTTTGTTGGTTTGTTGGTTTGTTGGTTTGTTGGTTTATTTTTTTGTTGGTTTGTTGGTTTGTTGGTTTGTTGGTTTGTTGGTTTATTTGTTTGTTGGTTTGGTGGTTTGTTGGCTTGTTGGTTTGTTGGTTTGTTGGTTTGTTGGTTTATTTTTTTGTTGGTTTGTAGGTTTGTTGGTTAATTGGTTTATTTGTTTGTTGGTTTGTTGGTTTGTAGGTTTGTTGGTTTGTTGGTTTGTTGGTTTGTTGGTTTGTTGGTTTGTTCGTTTGTTGGTTTGTTGGCTAATTGGTTTGTTGGTTTGTTGGTTTGTTGGCTTGTTGGTTTGTTGGTTTGTTGGTTTTTTTGGTTTGTTTGTTTGTTGGTTTGTTGGTTTGTTGGTTTGTTCGTTTGATGGTTTGTTGGTTTGTTGTTTTTTTGGTTTGTTGGTTTGTTGGTTTGTTGGTTTCTTGGTTTGTTGGTTTCTTGATTTGTTGATTTGTTGTTTTGTTGGCATGTTGGTTTGTTGGTTTGTTGGTTTGTTGGCTTGCTGGTTTGTTGGTTTGTTGGCTTGTTGGCTTGTTGGTTTGTTTGTTTGTTGGTTTGTTGGTTTGTTGGTTTGTTGGTTTGTTGGTTTTTTGGTTTGTTGGTTTATTTGTTTGTTGGCTTGTTGGCTTGTTGGCTTGTTGGTTTATTGGTTTGTTGGTTTGTTGGCTTGTTGGTTTGTTGGTTTGTTGGTTTGTTGGCTTCTTCGCTTGTTGGTTTGTTGGTTTGTTGGCTTGTTGGCTTGTTGGTTTGTTGGTTTTTTGGTTTGTTGGTTTGTTGGTTTGTTGGTTTGTTGGTTTGTTGGTTTGTTGGATTATTTGTTTGTTGGTTTGTTGGCTTGTTGGTTTGTTGGTTTGTTGGTTTGTTGGCTTGTTGGTTTGTTGGTTTGTTGGCTTGTTGGCTTGTTGGCTTGTTGCTTTGTTGGTTTGTTGGTTTGTTGGCTTTTTGGCTTGTTGGTTTGTTAGTTTGTTGGCTTTTTGGTTACTTGGTTTGTTGGTTTGTTTGTTTGTTGGCTTGTTGGTTTGTTGGTTTGTTGGTTTGTTGGTTTGTTGGTTTGTTGGCTTGTTGGCTTGTTGGTTTGTTGGTTTGTTGGTTTGTTGGTTTGTTGGTTTGTTGGTTTGTTGGCTTGTTGGCTTGTTGGTTTGTTGGTTTGCTGGCTTGTTGGTTTGTTGGTTTGTTGGTTTGTTGGGTTGTTGGCTTGTTGGTTTGTTGGTTTGTTGGTTTGTTGGTTTGTTGGTTTGTTGGCTTGTTGGCTTGTTGGTTTGTTGGTTTGTTGGTTTGTTGGTTTGTTGGTTTCTTGGCTTGTTGGCTTGTTGCTTTGTTGGTTTGTTGGTTTGTTGGCTTGTTGGCTTGTTGGTTTGTTAGTTTGTTGGCTTTTTGGTTGCTTGGTTTGTTGGTTTGTTGGTTTGTTGGCTTGTTGGTTTGTTGGCTTGTTGGTTTATTGGTTTTTTGGTTTGTTGGTTTGTTGGCTGGTTGGTTTGTTGGTTTGTTGGTTTGTTGGTTTGTTGGCTTGTTGGTTTGTTTGTTTGTTGGCTTGTTGGTTTGTTGGTTTTTGGTTTGTTGCCTTGTTGACTTGTTGGTTTGTTGGTTTGTTGGCTTGTTGGCTTGTTGGTTTGTTAGTTTGTTGGCTTGTTGGTTTATTAGTTTGTTGGCTTTTTGGTTACTTGGTTTGTTGGTTTGTTGGTTTGTTGGTTTGTTGGCTTGTTGGCTTGTTGGTTTGTTGGTTTGTTGGTTTTTTGGTTTGTTGGTTTGTTGGCTTGTTGGTTTGTTGGTTTGTTGGTTTGTTGGTTTGTTGGCTTGTTGGCTTGTTGGTTTGTTGGTTTGTTGGCTTGTTGGTTTGTTGGTTTCTTGGCTTGTTGGCTTGTTGCTTTGTTGGTTTGTTGGTTTGTTGGCTTGTTGGCTTGTTGGTTTGTTAGTTTGTTGGCTTTTTGGTTACTTGGTTTGTTGGTTTGTTGGTTTGTTGGCTTGTTGTCTTGTTGGTTTGTTGGTTTGTTGGTGTTTTGGTTTGTTGGTTTGTTGGCTTGTTGGTTTGTTGGTTTGTTGGTTTGTTGGTTTGTTGGCTTGTTGGCTTGTTGGTTTGTTGGTTTGTTGGCTTGTTGGTTTGTTGGTTTCTTGGCTTGTTGGCTTGTTGCTTTGTTGGTTTGTTGGTTTGTTGGCTTGTTGGCTTGTTGGTTTGTTAGTTTGTTGGCTTTTTGGTTACTTGGTTTGTTGGTTTGTTGGTTTGTTGGCTTGTTGGTTTGTTGGCTTGTTGGTTTATTGGTTTTTTGGTTTGTTGGTTTGTTGGCTGGTTGGTTTGTTGGTTTGTTGGTTTGTTGGCTTGTTGGTTTGTTTGTTTGTTGGCTTGTTGGTTTGTTGGTTTTTGGTTTGTTGCCTTGTTGGTTTGTTGGTTTGTTGGCTTGTTCGTTTGTTGGTTTGTTGGCTTGCTGGCTTGTTGCTTTGTTGGTTTGTTGGTTTGTTGGCTTGTTGGCTTGTTGGTTTGTTAGTTTGTTGGCTTTTTGGTTACTTGGTTTATTGGTTTGTTGGTTTGTTGGCTTGTTGGTTTGTTGGCTTGTTGGTTTGTTGGTTTGTTGGCTTGTTGGTTTGTTGGTTTTTTGGTTTGTTGGTTTCTTGGTTTGTGGTTTGTTGGTTTGTTGGTTTATTTGTTTGTTGGTTTGTTGGCTTGATGGTTTGTTGGTTTGTGGGTTTGTTGGCTTGTTAGTTTGTTGGTTTGTTGGTTTGTTGGTTTGTTGGTTTTTTGGTTTGTTGGTTTATTTGTTTGTTGGTTTGTTGGCTTGTTGGTTTGTTGGTTTGTTGGTTTGTTGGTTTGTTGGTTTGTTGGTTTGTTGGCTTGTTGGTTTGTTGGTTTGTTGGTTTGTTGGCTTGTTGGCTTGTTGGTTTGTTTGTTTGTTGGCTTGTTGGTTTGTTAGTTTGTTGGCTTTTTGGTTACTTGGTTTGTTGGTTTGTTGGTTTGTTGGCTTGTTGGTTTGTTAAATTGTTGGTTTGTTTGTTTGTTGGTTTGTTGGCTTGTTGGCTTGTTGGTTTGTATGTTTGTTGGTTTTTTGGTTTGTTGGTTTGTTGGTTTGTTGGTTTTTTGGTTTGTTGGTTTATTTCTTTGTTGGTTTGTTGGCTTGTTGGTTTGTTGGTTTGTTGGCTTGTTGGCTTGTTGCTTTGTTCGTTTGATGGTTTGTTGGTTTGTTGGTTTGTTGGTTTTTTAATTTGTTGGTTTGTTGGCTTGTTGGCTTGTTGGTTTGTTGGCTTGTTGGCTTGTTGGTTTGTTAGTTTGTTGGCTTTTTACTTACTTGGTTTGTTGGTTTGTTGGTTTGTTGGCTTGTTGGTTTGTTGGCTTGTTGGTTTGTTGGTTTGTTGGTTTGTTGGCTTGTTGGTTTGTTGGTTTGTTGGCTTGTTGGTTTGTTGGTTTGTTGGTTTAATGGCTTGTTGGTTTTTTGGTTTGTTGGCTTGTTGGCTCGTTGGTTTGTTGGTTTGTTGGTTTGTTGGTTTGTTGGTTTGTTGGTTTGTTGGCTTGTTGGTTTGTTGGTTTGTTGGCTTGTCGGCTTGTTGGTTTGTTGGTTTGTTGGTTTGTTGGTTTGTTGGCTTGTTGGTTTGTTGGTTTTTGGCTTGCTGGTTTGTTGGTTTGTTGGTTTCTTGGTTTGTTGGTTTGTTGATTTGTTGATTTGTTGGTTTGTTGGTTTGTTGGCATGTTGGTTTGTTGGTTTGTTGGTTTGTTGGCTTGTTGGTTTGTTGGTTTGTTGGCTTGTTGGCTTGTTGGTTTGTTGGTTTGTTGGTTTGTAGGTTTGTTGGCTTGTTGGTTTGTTGGTTTGTTGGTTTGTAGGTTTGTTGGTTTGTTGGTTTGTTGGTTTGTTGGTTTGTTGGTTTGTTCGTTTGTTGGTTTGTTGGTTAATTGGTTTGTTGGTTTGTTGGTTTGTTGGTTTGTTGGTTTGTTGGTTTATTTGTTTGTTGGTTTGTTGGTTTGTTGGTTTGTTGGTTTGTTGGTTTGTTGGTTTATTTGTTTGTTGGTTTGTTGGTTTGTAGGTTTGTTGGTTTATTGGTTTGTTGGTTTGTTGGTTTGTTGGTTTGTTCGTTTGTTGGTTTGTTGGTTAATTGGTTTGTTGGTTTGTTGGTTTGTTGGCTTGTTGGTTTGTTGGTTTGTTGGTTTTTTGGTTTGTTGGTTTGTTGGTTTGTTGGTTTGTTGGTTTGTTCGTTTGATGGTTTGTTGGTTTGTTGGTTTTTTGGTTTAATGGTTTGTTGGTTTGTTGGTTTCTTGGTTTGCTTGTTTGTTGATTTGTTGATTTGTTGGTTTATTGGCATGTTGGTTTGTTGGTTTGTTGGTTTGTTGGCTTGTGGGTTTGTTGGTTTGTTGGGTTGTTGGCTTGTTGGTTTGTTGGTTTGTTGGTTTGTTGGTTTGTTGGTTTGTTGGTTTAATCGTTTTTTGGTTTGTTGGTTTATTTGTTTGTTGGCTTGTTGGTTTGTTGGTTTATTGGTTTGTTGGCTTGTTGGTTTGTTGGTTTGTTGGCTTGTTGGCTTGTTGGTTTGTTGGTTTGTTGGCTTGTTGACTTGTTGGTTTGTTGGTTTGTTGGTTTTTTCTGTTTGTTAGTTTGTTGGTTTGTTGGTTTGTTGGTTTGTTGGTTTATTTGTTTGTTGGTTTGATGGCTTGTTGGTTTGTTGGTTTGTTGGTTTGGTGGCTTGTTGGTTTGTTGGTTTGTTGGCTTGTTGGCTTGTTGCTTTGTTGGTTTGTTGGTTTGTTGGCTTGTTGGCTTGTTGGCTTGTTGGTTTGTTAGTTTGTTGGCTCTTTGGTTACTTGGTTTGTTGGTTTGTTGGTTTGTTGGCTTGTTGGTTTGTTGGCTTGTTGGTTTGTTGGTTTGTTGGTTTGTTGGCTTGTTGGCTTGTTGGTTTGTTGGTTTGTTTGTTTGTTGGTTTGTTGGTTTGTTGGTTTGTTGGTTTGTTGGCTTGTTGGTTTGTTGGTTTGTTGGCTTGTTGGCTTGTTGGTTTGTTGGCTTCTTGGCTTGTTGTTTTGTCGGTTTGTTGGTTTGTTGACTTGTTGGCTTGTTGGTTTGTTGGTTTGTTGGCTTTTTGGTTTGTTGGTTTGTTGGCTTGTTGGCTTGTTGGTTTGTTGGTTTGTTGGCTTGTTGGTTACTTAGTTTGTTGGTTTGTTGGTTTGTTGGCTTGTTGGTTTTTTGGTTTGTTGGCTTGTTGGCTTGTTGGTTTGTTGGTTTGTTGGTTTGTTGGTTTTTTGGTTTGTTGGTTTGTTGGCTTGTTGGTTTGTTAGTTTGTTGGGGTTTTGGTTACTTGGTTTGTTGGTTTGTAGGTTTGTTGGTTTGTTGGTTTGTTGGCTTGTTGGCTTGTTGGTTTGTTGGTTTGTTGGTTTTTTGGTTTGTTGGTTTGTTGGCTTGTTGGTTTGTTGGTTTGTTGGTTTGTTGGCTTGTTGGCTTGTTGGTTTGTTGGCTTGTTGGTTTGTTGGTTTCTTGGCTTGTTGCTTTGTTGGTTTGTTGGTTTGTTGGCTTGTTGGCTTCTTGGTTTGTTAGTTTGTTTACTTTTTTGGTTTGTTGGCTTGTTGGTTTGTTGGCTTGTTGGCTTGTTGGTTTGTTGGTTTTTTGGTTTGTTGGTTTGTTGGTTTGTTGGTTTGTTGGTCTGTTGGTTTGTTGGTTTGTTGGTTTATTTGTTTGTTGGTTTGTTGGCTTGTTGGTTTGTATGTTTGTTGGTTTGTTGGCTTGTTGGTTTGTTGGTTTGTTGGCTTGTTGGCTTGTTTGTTTGTTGGTTTGTTGGCTTGTTGGTTTGTTAGTTTGTTGGTTTGTTGGCTTGTTGGTTTGTTGGTTTGTTGGCTTGTTGGTTACTTAGTTTGTTGGTTTGTTGGTTTGTTGGTTTGTTGGCTTGTTGGTTTGTTGGTTTGTTGGTTTGTTGGTTTGTTGGTTTGTTGGTTTTTTGGTTTGTTGGTTAATTTCTTTGTTGGTTTGTTGGCTTGTTGGTTTGTTGGTTTGTTGGTTTGTTCGCTTGTTGGTTTGTTGGTTTGTTAGCTTGTTGGCTTGTTGGTTTGCTGGTTTGTTGGCTTGTTGGCTTGTTGGTTTGTTGGTTTGTTGGCTTGTTGGCTTGTTGCTTTGTTGGCTTGTTGGTTACTTAGTTTGTTGGTTTGTTGGTTTGTTGGCTTGTTGGCTTGTTGGTTTGTTGGTTTGTTGGTTTGTTGGTTTTTTGGTTTGTTGGTTTATTTGTTTGTCTGTTTGTTGGCTTGTTGGTTTGTTGGTTTGTTGGTTTGTTTGCTTGTTGGTTTGTTGGTTCGTTGGCTTGTTGGGTTGTTGGTTTATTGGTTTGTTGGCTTGTTGGCTTGTTGGTTTGTTGGTTTGTTGGTTTTTTTGGTTTGTTGGTTTGTTGGTTTGTTGGTTTGTTGGTTTGTTGGTTTATTTGTTTGTTGGTTTGTTGGCTTGTTGGTTTGTTGGATTGTTGGTTTGTTTGTTTGTTGGCTTGTTGGCTTGTTGCTTTGTTGGTTTGTTGGTTTGTTGGCTTGTTGGCTTGTTGGTTTGTTAGTTTGTTGGCTTTTTGGTTACTTGGTTTGTTGGTTTGTTGGTTTGTTGGCTTGTTGGTTTGTTGGCTTGTTGGTTTGTTGGTTTGTTGGTTTGCTGGATTGTTGGCTTGTTGGTTTGTTGGTTTGTTGGCTTGTTGGCTTGTTGGTTTGTTGGTTTGTTGGTTTGTTGGTTTGTTGGCTTGTTGGTTTGTTGGTTTGTTGGCTTGTTGGTTTGTTGGTTTGTTGGTTTGTTGGTTTGTTGGTTTGTTGGTTTGTTGGTTTGTTGGTTTGTTGGTTGGCTGGATTGTTGGCTTGTTGGTTTGTTGGTTTGTTGGCTTGTTGGTTTGTTGGTTTGTTGGCTTGTTGGCTTGTTGCTTTGTTCGTTTGATGGTTTGTTGATTTGTTGGTTTTTTGGTTTGTTGGTTTGTTGGTTTGTTGGCTTGTTGCATTGTTGGTTTGTTGGTTTGTTGGCTTGTTGGTTTGTTAGTTTGTTGGTTTGTTGGCTTGTTGGCTTGTTGGTTTGTTGGTTTTTTGGTTTGTTGGTTTGTCGGTTTGTTGGTTTGTTGGTTTGTTGGTTTGTTGGTTTGTTGGTTTGTTGGTTTGTTCGTTTGTTCGTTTGATGGTTTATTGGTTTGTTGGTTTTTTGGTTTGTTGGTTTGTTGGTTTGTTGGTTTCTTGGTTTGTTGATTTGTTGATTTGTTAATTTGTTGGTTTGTTGGCATGTTGGTTTGTTGGTTTGTTGGCTTGTTGGTTTGTTGGTTTGTTGGCTTGTTGGCTTGGTGGTTTGTTGGTTTGTTGGTTTGTTGGTTTGTTGGCTTGTTGGTTTGTTGGTTTGTTGGCTTGTTGGTTTGTTGGTTTGTTGGCTTGTTGGCTTGTTGGTTTGTTGGTTTTTGCTTCTTGGTTACTTAGTTTGTTGGTTTGTTGGCTTGTTGGCTTGTTGGTTTGTTGGTTTGTTGGTTTGTTGGCTGGTTGGTTTGTTAGTTTGTTGGTTTGTTGGCTTGTTGGCTTGTTGGTTCGGTGGTTTTTTAATTTGTTGGTTTATTGGTTTGTTGGTTTGTTGGTTAATTTTTTTGTTGGTTTGTTGGCTTGTAGGTTTATTTGTTTGTTGGTTTGTTGGTTTGTTGGTTTGTTGGTTTATTTGTTTGTTGGTTTGTTGGTTTGTATGTTTGTTGGTTTGTTGGTTTGTTGGTTTGTTGGTTTGTTGGTTTGTTCGTTTGTTGGTTTGTTGGTTACTTGGTTTGTTTGTTTGTTGGTTTGTTGGCTTGTTGGTTTGTTGGTTTGTTGGTTTTTTGGTTTGTTGGTTTGTTGGTTTGTTGGTTTGTTGGTTTGTTCGTTTGATGGTTTGTTGGTTTGTTGGTTTTTTGGTTTGTTGGTTTGTTGGTTTGTTGGTTTCTTGGTTTGTTGGTTTGTTGATTTGTTGATTTGTTGGTTTGTTAGCATGTTGGTTTGTTGGTTTGTTGGTTTGTTGGCTTGTTGGTTTGTTGGTTTGTTGGCTTGTTGGCCTGTTGGTTTGTTGGTTTGTTGGTTTGTTGGCTTGTTGGTTTGTTGGCTGGTTGGTTTGTTGGCTTGTTGGTTTGTTGGTTTGTTGGTTTGTTGGCTTGTTGGCTTGTTGGTTTGTTGGTTTGTTTGTTTGTTGGTTTGTTGGTTTGTTGGTTTGTTGGCTTGTTGGTTTGTTGGTTTGTTGGCTTGTTGGCTTGTTGGTTTGTTGGTTTGTTGGCTTGTTGGTTTGTTGGTTTGTTGGTTTGTTGGCTTGTTGGCTTGTAGGTTTATTAGTTTGTTGGCTTGTTGGTTTGTTGGTTTGTTGGCTTGTTGGCTTGTTGCTTTGTTGGTTTGTTGGTTTGTTGACTTGTTGGCTTGTTGGTTTGTTGGTTTGTTGGCTTTTTGGTTTGTTGGTTTGTTGGCTTGTTGGCTTGTTGGTTTGTTGGTTTGTTGGCTTGTTGGTTACTTAGTTTGTTGGTTTGTTGGTTTGTTGGCTTGTTGGTTTTTTGGTTTGTTGGCTTGTTGGCTTGTTGGTTTGTTGGTTTGTTCGTTTTTTGGTTTGTTGGTTGTTGGTTTGTTGGCTTGTTGGTTTGTTGGTTTGTTGGTTTGTTGGTTTGTTGGCTTGTTGGTTTGTTGCTTTGTTGGCTCCTTGGCTTGTTGCTTTGTTGGCTGGTTGGTTACTTAGTTTGTTGGTTTGTTGGTTTGTTGGTTTGTTGGCTTGTTGGCTTGTTGGTTTGTTGGTTTGTTGGTTTGTTGGTTTTTTGTTTTGTTGGTTTATTTGTTTGTCTGTTTGTTGGCTTGTTGGTTTGTTGGTTTGTTGGTTTGTTTGCTTGTTGGTTTGTTGGTTTGTTGGCTTGTTGGGTTGTTGGTTTGTTGGTTTGTTGGCTTGTTGGCTTGTTGGCTTGTTGGTTTGTTGGTTTGTTGGTTTTTTGGTTTGTTGGTTTGTTGGTTTGTTGGTTTGTTGGTTTATTTGTTTGTTGATTTGTTGGCTTGTTGGTTTGTTGGCTTGTTGGTTTGTTTGTTTTTTAGCTTGTTGGCTTGTTGCTTTGTTGGTTTGTTCGTTTGTTGGCTTGTTGGCTTGTTGGGTTGTTAGTTTGTTGGTTTGTTGGCTTGTTGGCTTGTTGGTTTGTTGGTTTTTTGGTTTGTTGGTTTGTCGGTTTGTTGGTTTGTTGGTTTGTTGGTTTGTTGGTTTGTTGGTTTGTTCGTTTGTTCGTTTGATGGTTTATTGGTTTGTTGGTTTTTTGGTTTGTTGGTTTGTTGGTTTGTTGGTTTCTTGGTTTGTTGATTTGTTGATTTGTTGATTTGTTGTTTTGGTGGCATGTTGGTTTGTTGGTTTGTTGGCTTGTTGGTTTGTTGGTTTGTTGGCTTGTTGGCTTGGTGGTTTGTTGGTTTGTTGGTTTGTTGGTTTGTTGGCTTGTTGGTTTGTTGGTTTGTTGGCTTGTTGGTTTGATGGTTTGTTGGCTTGTTGGCTTGTTGGTTTGTTGGTTTTTTGGCTTCTTGGTTACTTAGTTTGTTGGTTTGTTGGCTTGTTGGCTTGTTGGTTTGTTGGTTTGTTGGTTTGTTGGCTGGTTGGTTTGTTAGTTTGTTGGTTTGTTGGCTTGTTGGCTTGTTGGTTCGTTGGTTTTTTAATTTGTTGGTTTATTGGTTTGTTGGTTTGTTGGTTAATTTTTTTGTTGGTTTGTTGGCTTGTAGGTTTATTTGTTTGTTGGTTTGTTGGTTTGTTGGTTTGTTGGTTTATTTGTTTGTTGGTTTGTTGGTTTGTATGTTTGTTGGTTTGTTGGTTTGTTGGTTTGTTTGTTTGTTGGTTTGTTCGTTTGTTGGTTTGTTGGTTACTTGGTTTGTTTGTTTGTTGGTTTGTTGGCTTGTTGGTTTGTTGGTTTGTTGGTTTTTTGGTTTGTTGGTTTGTTGGTTTGTTGGTTTGTTGGTTTGTTCGTTTGATGGTTTGTTGGTTTGTTGGTTTTTTGGTTTGTTGGTTTGTTGGTTTGTTGGTTTCTTGGTTTGTTGGTTTGTTGATTTGTTGATTTGTTGGTTTGTTAGCATGTTGGTTTGTTGGTTTGTTGGTTTGTTGGCTTGTTGGTTTGTTGGTTTGTTGGCTTGTTGGCCTGTTGGTTTGTTGGTTTGTTGGTTTGTTGGCTTGTTGGTTTGTTGGCTGGTTGGTTTGTTGGCTTGTTGGTTTGTTGGTTTGTTGGTTTGTTGGCTTGTTGGCTTGTTGGTTTGTTGGTTTGTTTGTTTGTTGGTTTGTTGGTTTGTTGGTTTGTTGGCTTGTTGGTTTGTTGGTTTGTTGGCTTGTTGGCTTGTTGGTTTGTTGGTTTGTTGGCTTGTTGGTTTGTTGGTTTGTTGGTTTGTTGGCTTGTTGGCTTGTAGGTTTATTAGTTTTGTTGGCTTGTTGGTTTGTTGGTTTGTTGGCTTGTTGGCTTGTTGCTTTGTTGGTTTGTTGGTTTGTTGACTTGTTGGCTTGTTGGTTTGTTGGTTTGTTGGCTTTTTGGTTTGTTGGTTTGTTGGCTTGTTGGCTTGTTGGTTTGTTGGTTTGTTGGCTTGTTGGTTACTTAGTTTGTTGGTTTGTTGGTTTGTTGGCTTGTTGGTTTTTTGGTTTGTTGGCTTGTTGGCTTGTTGGTTTGTTGGTTTGTTCGTTTTTTGGTTTGTTGGTTGTTGGTTTGTTGGCTTGTTGGTTTGTTGGTTTGTTGGTTTGTTGGTTTGTTGGCTTGTTGGTTTGTTGCTTTGTTGGCTTCTTGGCTTGTTGCTTTGTTGGCTGGTTGGTTACTTAGTTTGTTGGTTTGTTGGTTTGTTGGTTTGTTGGCTTTTTGGCTTGTTGGTTTGTTGGTTTGTTGGTTTGTTGGTTTTTTGTTTTGTTGGTTTATTTGTTTGTCTGTTTGTTGGCTTGTTGGTTTGTTGGTTTGTTGGTTTGTTTGCTTGTTGGTTTGTTGGTTTGTTGGCTTGTTGGGTTGTTGGTTTGTTGGTTTGTTGGCTTGTTGGCTTGTTGGCTTGTTGGTTTGTTGGTTTGTTGGTTTTTTGGTTTGTTGGTTTGTTGGTTTGTTGGTTTGTTGGTTTATTTGTTTGTTGATTTGTTGGCTTGTTGGTTTGTTGGCTTGTTGGTTTGTTTGTTTTTTAGCTTGTTGGCTTGTTGCTTTGTTGGTTTGTTCGTTTGTTGGCTTGTTGGCTTGTTGGTTTGTTAGTTTGTTGGCTTTTTGGTTACTTGGTTTGTTGGTTTGTTGGCTTGTTGGTTTGTTGGCTTGTTGGTTTGTTGGTTTGTTGGTTTGCTGGATTGTTGGCTTGTTGGTTTGTTGGTTTGTTGGCTTGTTGGCTTGTTGGTTTGTTGGTTTGTTGGTTTGTTGGTTTGTTGGCTTGTTGGTTTGTTGGTTTGTTGGCTTGTTGGTTTGTTGGTTTGTTGGTTTGTTGGTTTGTTGGTTTGTTGGTTTGTTGGTTTGTTGGTTGGTTGGATTGTTGGCTTGTTGGTTTGTTGGTTTGTTGGCTTGTTGGTTTGTTGGTTTGTTGGCTTGTTGGCTTGTTGCTTTGTTCGTTTGATGGTTTGTTGATTTGTTGGTTTTTTGGTTTGTTGGTTTGTTGGTTTGTTGGCTTGTTGCATTGTTGGTTTGTTGGTTTGTTGGCTTGTTGGTTTGTTAGTTTGTTGGTTTGTTGGCTTGTCAGCTTGTTGGTTTGTTGGTTTTTTGGTTTGTTGGTTTGTCGGTTTGTTGGTTTGTTGGTTTGTTGGTTTGTTGGTTTGTTGGTTTGTTGGTTTGTTCGTTTGATGGTTTATTGGTTTGTTGGTTTTTTGGTTTGTTGGTTTGTTGGTTTGTTGGTTTCTTGGTTTGTTGGTTTGTTGATTTGTTGATTTGTTGGTTTGTTCGCATGTTGGTTTGTTGGTTTGTTGGCTTGTTGGTTTGTTGGTTTGTTGGCTTGTTGGCTTGGTGGTTTGTTGGTTTGTTGGTTTGTTGGTTTATTGGCTTGTTGGTTTGTTGGTTTGTTGGCTTGTTGGTTTGTTGGTTTGTTGGCTTGTTGGCTTGTTGGTTTGTTGGTTTTTTGGCTTCTTGGTTACTTAGTTTGTTGGTTTGTTGGCTTGTTGGCTTGTTGGTTTGTTGGTTTGTTGGTTTGTTGGCTGGTTGGTTTGTTAGTTTGTTGGTTTGTTGGCTTGTTGGCTTGTTGGTTCGTTGGTTTTTTAATTTGTTGGTTTGTTGGTTTGTTGGTTTGTTGGTTTATTTTTTTGTTGGTTTGTTGGCTTGTAGGTTTGTTGGTTTGTTGGTTTGTTGGTTTGTTGGTTTGTTGGTTTGTTGGTTTGTTCGTTTGTTGGTTTGATGGTTAATTGGTTTGTTGGTTTGTTGGTTTGTTGGTTTGCTGGTTTGTTGGTTTGTTGGTTTATTTGTTTGTTGGTTTGTTGGTTTGTTGGTTTGTTGGTTTATTTGTTTGTTGGTTTGTTGGTTTGTATGTTTGTTGGTTTGTTGGTTTGTTGGTTTGTTGGTTTGTTGGTTTGTTCGTTTGTTGGTTTGTTGGTTACTTGGTTTGTTGGTTTGTTGGTTTGTTGGCTTGTTGGTTTGTTGGTTTGTTGGTTTTTTGGTTTGTTGGTTTGTTGATTTGTTGGTTTGTTGGTTTGTTCGTTTGATGGTTTGTTGGTTTGTTGGTTTTTTGGTTTGTTGGTTTGTTGGTTTGTTGGTTTCTTGGTTTGTTGGTTTGTTGATTTGTTGATTTGTTGGTTTGTTGGCATGTTGGTTTGTTGGTTTGTTGGTTTGTTGGCTTGTTGGTTTGTTGGTTTGTTGGCTTGTTGGCCTGTTGGTTTGTTGGTTTGTTGGTTTGTTGGCTTGTTGGTTTGTTGGCTGGTTGGTTTGTTGGCTTGTTGGTTTGTTGGTTTGTTGGTTTGTTGGCTTGTTGGCTTGTTGGTTTGTTGGTTTGTTTGTTTGTTGGTTTGTTGGTTTGTTGGTTTGTTGGCTTGTTGGTTTGTTGGTTTGTTGGCTTGTTGGCTTGTTGGTTTGTTGGTTTGTTGGCTTGTTGGTTTGTTGGTTTGTTGGTTTGTTGGCTTGTTGGCTTGTAGGTTAGTTGGTTTGTTGGCTTGTTGGTTTGTTGGTTTGTTGGCTTGTTGGCTTGTTGGTTTGTTGGTTTGTTGGCTTGTTGGTTACTTAGTTTGTTGGTTTGTTGGTTTGTTGGCTTGTTGGTTTTTTGGTTTGTTGGCTTGTTGGCTTGTTGGTTTGTTGGTTTGTTGGTTTTTTGGTTTGTTGGTTGTTGGTTTGTTGGCTTGTTGGTTTGTTGGTTTGTTGGTTTGTTGGTTTGTTGGCTCGTTGGTTTGTTGCTTTGTTGGCTTCTTGGCTTGTTGCTTTGTTGGCTGGTTGGTTACTTAGTTTGTTGGTTTGTTGGTTTGTTGGTTTGTTGGCTTGTTGGCTTGTTGGTTTGTTGGTTTGTTGGTTTGTTGGTTTTTTGGTTTGTTGGTTTAATTGTTTGTCTGTTTGTTGGCTTGTTGGTTTGTTGGTTTGTTGGTTTGTTTGCTTGTTGGTTTGTTGGTTTGTTGGCTTGTTGGGTTATTGGTTTGTTGGTTTGTTGGCTTGTTGGCTTGTTGGTTTGTTGGTTTTTTGGTTTTTTGGTTTGTTGGTTTGTTGGTTTGTTGGTTTGTTGGTTTGCTGGTTTATTTGTTTGTTGATTTGTTGGCTTGTTGGTTTGTTGGCTTGTTGGTTTGTTTGTTTGTTAGCTTGTTGGCTTGTTGCTTTGTTGGTTTGTTCGTTTGTTGGCTTGTTGGCTTGTTGGTTTGTTAGTTTGTTGGCTTTTTGGTTACTTGGTTTGTTGGTTTGTTGGTTTGTTGGCTTGTTGGTTTGTTGGCTTGTTGGTTTGTTGGTTTGTTGGTTTGTTGGGTTGTTGGCTTGTTGGTTTGTTTGTTAGTTGGTTTGTTGGCTTGTTGGCTTGTTGGTTTGTTGGTTTGTTGGTTTGTTGATTTGTTGGCTTGTTGGTTTGTTGGTTTGTTGGCTTGTTGGTTTGTTGGTTTGTTGGTTTGTTGGTTTGTTGGTTTGTTGGTTGGTTGGATTGTTTGCTTGTTGGTTTGTTGGTTTGTTGGCTTTTTGGTTTGTTGGCTTGTTGGCTTGTTGGTTTGTTGGCTTGTTGGCTTGTTGGTTTGTTGGTTTTTTGGTTTGATGGTTTGTTGGTTTGTTGGTTTGTTGGTCTGTTGGTTTGTTGGTTTGTTGGTTTATTTGTTTGTTGGTTTGTTGGCTTGTTGGTTTGTATGTTTGTTGGTTTGTTGGCTTGTTGGTTTGTTGGTTTGTTGGCTTGTTGGCTTGTTAGTTTGTTGGTTTGTTGGCTTGTTGGTTTGTTAGTTTGTTGGCTTGTTGGTTTGTTGGTTTGTTGGTTTGCTGGATTGTTGGCTTGTTGGTTTGTTGGTTTGTTGGCTTGTTGGCTTGTTGGTTTGTTGGTTTGTTGGTTTGTTGGTTTGTTGGCTTGTTGGTTTGTTGGTTTGTTGGCTTGTTGGTTTGTTGGTTTGTTGGTTTGTTGGTTGGTTGGATTGTTGGCTTGTTGGTTTGTTGGTTTGTTGGCTTGTTGGTTTGTTGGTTTGTTGGCTTGTTGGCTTGTTGCTTTGTTCGTTTGATGGTTTGTTGATTTGTTGGTTTTTTGGTTTGTTGGTTTGTTGGTTTGTTGGCTTGTTGCATTGTTGGTTTGTTGGTTTGTTGGCTTGTTGGTTTGTTAGTTTGTTGGTTTGTTGGCTTGTTGGCTTGTTGGTTTGTTGGTTTTTTGGTTTGTTGGTTTGTCGGTTTGTTGGTTTGTTGGTTTGTTGGTTTGTTGGTTTGTTGGTTTGTTGGTTTGTTCGTTTGTTCGTTTGATGGTTTATTGGTTTGTTGGTTTTTTGGTTTGTTGGTTTGTTGGTTTGTTGGTTTCGTGGTTGGTTGATTTGTTGATTTGTTGATTTGTTGGTTTGTTGGCATGTTGGTTTGTTGGTTTGTTGGCTTGTTGGTTTGTTGGTTTGTTGGCTTGTTGGCTTGGTGGTTTGTTGGTTTGTTGGTTTGTTGGTTTGTTGGCTTGTTGGTTTGTTGGTTTGTTGGCTTGTTGGTTTGTTGGTTTGTTGGCTTGTTGGCTTGTTGGTTTGTTGGTTTTTTGGCTTCTTGGTTACTTAGTTTGTTGGTTTGTTGGCTTGTTGGCTTGTTGGTTTGTTGGTTTGTTGGTTTGTTGGTTTGTTGGCTGGTTGGTTTGTTAGTTTGTTGGTTTGTTGGCTTGTTGGCTTGTTGGTTCGTTGGTTTTTTAATTTGTTGGTTTATTGGTTTGTTGGTTTGTTGGTTAATTTTTTTTTGGTTTATTTGTTTGTTGGTTTGTTGGTTTGTTGGTTTGTTGGTTTATTTGTTTGTTGGTTTGTTGGTTTGTATGTTTGTTGGTTTGTTGGTTTGTTGGTTTGTTGGTTTGTTGGTTTATTGGTTTGTTCGTTTGTTGGTTTGTTGGTTACTTGGTTTGTTGGTTTGTTGGTTTGTTGGCTTGTTGGTTTGTTGGTTTGTTGGTTTTTTGGTTTGTTGGTTTGTTGGTTTGTTGGTTTGTTGGTTTGTTGGTTTGTTCGTTTGATGGTTTGTTGGTTTGTTGGTTTTTTGGTTTGTTGGTTTGTTGGTTTGTTGGTTTCTTGGTTTGTTGGTTTGTTGGTTTGTTGGTTTTTTGGTTTGTTGGTTTGTTGGTTTGTTGGTTTGTTGGTTTGTTGGTTTGTTCGTTTGATGGTTTGTTGGTTTGTTGGTTTTTTGGTTTGTTGGTTTGTTGGTTTGTTGGTTTGTTGGTTTGTTGGTTTGTTGGCTTGTTGGTTTGTTGGTTTGTTGGCTTGTTGGCCTGTTGGTTTGTTGGTTTGTTGGTTTGTTGGCTTGTTGGTTTGTTGGCTGGTTGGTTTGTTGGCTTGTTGGTTTGTTGGTTTGTTGGTTTGTTGGCTTGTTGGCTTGTTGGTTTGTTGGTTTGTTTGTTTGTTGGTTTGTTGGTTTGTTGGTTTGTTGGCTTGTTGGTTTGTTGGTTTGTTGGCTTGTTGGCTTGTTGGTTTGTTGGTTTGTTGGCTTGTTGGTTTGTTGGTTTGTTGGTTTGTTGGCTTGTTGGCTTGTAGGTTTATTAGTTTGTTGGCTTGTTGGTTTGTTGGTTTGTTGGCTTGTTGGCTTGTTGCTTTGTTGGTTTGTTGGTTTGTTGACTTGTTGGCTTGTTGGTTTGTTGGTTTGTTGGCTTTTTGGTTTGTTGGTTTGTTGGCTTGTTGGCTTGTTGGTTTGTTGGTTTGTTGGCTTGTTGGTTACTTAGTTTGTTGGTTTGTTGGTTTGTTGGCTTGTTGGTTTTTTGGTTTGTTGGCTTGTTGGCTTGTTGGTTTGTTGGTTTGTTGGTTTTTTGGTTTGTTGGTTGTTGGTTTGTTGGCTTGTTGGTTTGTTGGTTTGTTGGTTTGTTGGTTTGTTGGCTTGTTGGTTTGTTGCTTTGTTGGCTTCTTGGCTTGTTGCTTTGTTGGCTGGTTGATTACTTAGTTTGTTGGTTTGTTGGTTTGTTGGCTTGTTGGCTTGTTGGTTTGTTGGTTTGTTGGTTTGTTGGTTTTTTGTTTTGTTGGTTTATTTGTTTGTCTGTTTGTTGGCTTGTTGGTTTGTTGGTTTGTTGGTTTGTTTGCTTGTTGGTTTGTTGGTTTGTTGGCTTGTTGGGTTGTTGGTTTGTTGGTTTGTTGGCTTGTTGGCTTGTTGGCTTGTTGGTTTGTTGGTTTGTTGGTTTTTTGGTTTGTTGGTTTGTTGGTTTGTTGGTTTGTTGGTTTATTTGTTTGTTGATTTGTTGGCTTGTTGGTTTGTTGGCTTGTTGGTTTGTTTGTTTTTTAGCTTGTTGGCTTGTTGCTTTGTTGGTTTGTTCGTTTGTTGGCTTGTTGGCTTGTTGGTTTGTTAGTTTGTTGGCTTTTTGGTTACTTGGTTTGTTGGTTTGTTGGCTTGTTGGTTTGTTGGCTTGTTGGTTTGTTGGTTTGTTGGTTTGCTGGATTGTTGGCTTGTTGGTTTGTTGGTTTGTTGGCTTGTTGGCTTGTTGGTTTGTTGGTTTGTTGGTTTGTTGGTTTGTTGGCTTGTTGGTTTGTTGGTTTGTTGGCTTGTTGGTTTGTTGGTTTGTTGGTTTGTTGGTTTGTTGGTTTGTTGGTTTGTTGGTTTGTTGGTTGGTTGGATTGTTGGCTTGTTGGTTTGTTGGTTTGTTGGCTTGTTGGTTTGTTGGTTTGTTGGCTTGTTGGCTTGTTGCTTTGTTCGTTTGATGGTTTGTTGATTTGTTGGTTTTTTGGTTTGTTGGTTTGTTGGTTTGTTGGCTTGTTGCATTGTTGGTTTGTTGGTTTGTTGGCTTGTTGGTTTGTTAGTTTGTTGGTTTGTTGGCTTGTTGGCTTGTTGGTTTGTTGGTTTTTTGGTTTGTTGGTTTGTCGGTTTGTTGGTTTGTTGGTTTGTTGGTTTGTTGGTTTGTTGGTTTGTTGGTTTGTTCGTTTGATGGTTTATTGGTTTGTTGGTTTTTTGGTTTGTTGGTTTGTTGGTTTGTTGGTTTCTTGGTTTGTTGGTTTGTTGATTTGTTGATTTGTTGGTTTGTTGGCATGTTGGTTTGTTGGTTTGTTGGCTTGTTGGTTTGTTGGTTTGTTGGCTTGTTGGCTTGGTGGTTTGTTGGTTTGTTGCTTTGTTGTTTTGTTGGCTTGTTGGTTTGTTGGTTTGTTGGCTTGTTGGTTTGTTGGTTTGTTGGCTTGTTGGCTTGTTGGTTTGTTGGTTTTTTGGCTTCTTGGTTACTTAGTTTGGTGGTTTGTTGGCTTGTTGGCTTGTTGGTTTGTTGGTTTGTTGGTTTGTTGGCTGGTTGGTTTGTTAGTTTGTTGGTTTGTTGGCTTGTTGGCTTGTTGGTTCGTTGGTTTTTTAATTTGTTGGTTTGTTGGTTTGTTGGTTTGTTGGTTTATTTTTTTGTTGGTTTGTTGGCTTGTAGGTTTGTTGGTTTGTTGGTTTGTTGGTTTGTTGGTTTGTTGGTTTGTTGGTTTGTTGGTTTGTTCGTTTGTTGGTTTGATGGTTAATTGGTTTGTTGGTTTGTTGGTTTGTTGGTTTGCTGGTTTGTTGGTTTGTTGGTTTATTTGTTTGTTGGTTTGTTGGTTTGTTGGTTTGTTGGTTTATTTGTTTGTTGGTTTGTTGGTTTGTATGTTTGTTGGTTTGTTGGTTTGTTGGTTTGTTGGTTTGTTGGTTTGTTCGTTTGTTGGTTTGTTGGTTACTTGGTTTGTTGGTTTGTTGGTTTGTTGGCTTGTTGGTTTGTTGGTTTGTTGGTTTTTTGGTTTGTTGGTTTGTTGATTTGTTGGTTTGTTGGTTTGTTCGTTTGATGGTTTGTTGGTTTGTTGGTTTTTTGGTTTGTTGGTTTGTTGGTTTGTTGGTTTCTTGGTTTGTTGGTTTGTTGATTTGTTGATTTGTTGGTTTGTTGGCATGTTGGTTTGTTGGTTTGTTGGTTTGTTGGCTTGTTGGTTTGTTGGTTTGTTGGCTTGTTGGCCTGTTGGTTTGTTGGTTTGTTGGTTTGTTGGCTTGTTGGTTTGTTGGCTGGTTGGTTTGTTGGCTTGTTGGTTTGTTGGTTTGTTGGTTTGTTGGCTTGTTGGCTTGTTGGTTTGTTGGTTTGTTTGTTTGTTGGTTTGTTGGTTTGTTGGTTTGTTGGCTTGTTGGTTTGTTGGTTTGTTGGCTTGTTGGCTTGTTGGTTTGTTGGTTTGTTGGCTTGTTGGTTTGTTGGTTTGTTGGTTTGGTGGCTTGTTGGCTTGTAGGTTTGTTGGTTTGTTGGCTTGTTGGTTTGTTGGTTTGTTGGCTTGTTGGCTTGTTGGTTTGTTGGTTTGTTGGCTTGTTGGTTACTTAGTTTGTTGGTTTGTTGGTTTGTTGGCTTGTTGGTTTTTTGGTTTGTTGGCTTGTTGGCTTGTTGGTTTGTTGGTTTGTTGGTTTTTTGGTTTGTTGGTTGTTGGTTTGTTGGCTTGTTGGTTTGTTGGTTTGTTGGTTTGTTGGTTTGTTGGTTTGTTGGCTCGTTGGTTTGTTGCTTTGTTGGCTTCTTGGCTTGTTGCTTTGTTGGCTGGTTGGTTACTTAGTTTGTTGGTTTGTTGGTTTGTTGGTTTGTTGGCTTGTTGGCTTGTTGGTTTGTTGGTTTGTTGGTTTGTTGGTTTTTTGGTTTGTTGGTTTATTTGTTTGTCTGTTTGTTGGCTTGTTGGTTTGTTGGTTTGTTGGTTTGTTTGCTTGTTGGTTTGTTGGTTTGTTGGCTTGTTGGGTTGTTGGTTTGTTGGTTTGTTGGCTTGTTGGCTTGTTGGTTTGTTGGTTTGTTGGTTTTTTGGTTTGTTGGTTTGTTGGTTTGTTGGTTTGTTGGTTTGCTGGTTTATTTGTTTGTTGATTTGTTGGCTTGTTGGTTTGTTGGCTTGTTGGTTTGTTTGTTTGTTAGCTTGTTGGCTTGTTGCTTTGTTGGTTTGTTCGTTTGTTGGCTTGTTGGCTTGTTGGTTTGTTAGTTTGTTGGCTTTTTGGTTACTTGGTTTGTTGGTTTGTTGGTTTGTTGATTTGTTGGCTTGTTGGTTTGTTGGTTTGTTGGCTTGTTGGTTTGTTGGTTTGTTGGTTTGTTGGTTTGTTGGTTTGTTGGTTGGTTGGATTGTTGGCTTGTTGGCTTGTTGGTTTGTTGGCTTTTTGGTTTGTTGGCTTGTTGGCTTGTTGGTTTGTTGGCTTGTTGGCTTGTTGGTTTGTTGGTTTTTTGGTTTGATGGTTTGTTGGTTTGTTGGTTTGTTGGTCTGTTGGTTTGTTGGTTTGTTGGTTTATTTGTTTGTTGGTTTGTTGGCTTGTTGGTTTGTATGTTTGTTGGTTTGTTGGCTTGTTGGTTTGTTGGTTTGTTGGCTTGTTGGCTTGTTAGTTTGTTAGTTTGTTGGTTTGTTGGCTTGTTGGTTTGTTGGTTTGTTGGCTTGTTGGTTACTTAGTTTGTTGGTTTGTTGCTTTGTTGGTTTGTTGGTTTTTTGGTTTGTTGGTTTATTTGTTTGTTGGTTTGTTGGCTTGTTGGTTTGTTGGTTTGTTGGTTTGTTTGCTTGTTGGTTTGTTGGTTTGTTGGCTTCTTGGCTTGTTGGTTTGCTGGTTTGCTGGTTTGTTGGCTTGTTGGCTTGTGGGTTTGTTGGTTTGTTGGTTTTTTGGTTTGTTGGTTTGTTGGTTTGTTGGTTTGTTGGTTTGTTGGTTTATTTGTTTGTTGGTTTGTTGGCTTGTTGGTTTGTTGGTTTGTTGGTTTGTTGGTTTGTTGGCTTGTTGGTTTGTTTTTTGTTGGCTTGTTGGCTTGTTGCTTTGTTGGCTTGTTGGTTACTTAGTTTGTTGGTTTGTTGGCTTGTTGGCTTGTTGGTTTGTTGGTTTGTTGGTTTTTTGGTTTGTTGGTTTATTTGTTTGTCTGTTTGTTGGCTTGTTGGCTTTTTGGTTTGTTGGTTTGTTGGCTTGTTGGTTTGTTGGCTTGTTGGCTTGTTGGTTTGTTGGTTTTTTGGTTTGATGGTTTGTTGGTTTGTTGGTTTGTTGGTCTGTTGGTTTGTTGGTTTATTTGTTTGTTGGTTTGTTGGCTTGTTGGTTTGTATATTTGTTGGTTTGTTGGCTTGTTGGTTTGTTGGTTTGTTGGTTTGTTGGCTTGTTGGCTTGTTGGTTTGTTGGTTTGTTGGCTTGTTGGTTTGTTAGTTTGTTGGTTTGTTGGCTTGTTGGTTTGTTGGTTTGTTGGCTTGTTGGTTTGTCGGTTTGTTGGTTTGTTTGCTTGTTGGTTTGTTGGTTTGTTGGTTTGTTGGTTTGTTGGTTTGTTGGTTTTTTGGTTTGTTAGTTTATTTGTTTGTTGGTTTGTTGGCTTGTTGGTTTGTTGGTTTGTTGGTTTGTTTCCTTGTTGGATTGTTGGTTTGTTGACTTCTTGGCTTGTTGGTTTGCTGGTTTGTTGGCTTGTTGGCTTGTTGGTTTGTTGGTTTGTTGGTTTTTTGGTTTGCTGGTTTGTTGGTTTGTTGGTTTGTTGGTTTGTTGGCTTGTTGGTTTGTTGGTTTGTTGGTTTGTTGGTTTTTTGGTTTGTTGGTTTATTTGTTTGTCTGTTTGTTGGCTTGTTGGTTTGTTGGTTTGTTGGTTTGTTTGCTTGTTGGTTTGTTGGTTTGTTGGCTTGTTGGGTTGTTGGTTTGTTGGGTTGTTGGCTTGTTGGCTTGCTGGTTTGTTGGTTTGTTGGTTTTTTGGTTTGTTGGTTTGTTGGTTTGTTGGTTTGTTGGTTTGTTGGTTTGTTGGTTTATTTGTTTGTTGGTTTGTTGGCTTGTTGGTTTGTTGGCTTGTTGGTTTGTTTGTTTGTTAGATTGTTGGCTTGTTGCTTTGTTGGTTTGTTGGTTTGTTGGCTTGTTGGCTTGTTGGTTTGTTAGTTTGTTGGCTTTTTGGTTACTTGGTTTGTTGGTTTGTTGGTTTGTTGGCTTGTTGGTTTGTTGGCTTGTTGGTTTGTTGGTTTGTTGGTTTGTTGTGTTGTTGGTTTGTTGGTTTGTTGGTTTGTTGATTTGTTGGCTTGTTGGTTTGTTCGTTTGTTGGCTTATTGGTTTGTTGGTTTGTTGGTTTGTTGGTTTGTTGGTTTGTTGGTTGGTTGGATTGTTGGCTTGTTGGTTTGTTGGTTTGTTGGCTTTTTGGTTTGTTGGCTTGTTGGCTTGTTGGTTTGTTGACTTGTTGGCTTGTTGGTTTGTTGGTTTGTTGGTTTTTTGGTTTGATGGTTTGTTGGTTTGTTGGTTTGTTGGTCTGTTGGTTTGTTGGTTTGTTGGTTTATTTGTTTGTTGGTTTGTTGGCTTGTTGGTTTGTATGTTTGTTGGTTTGTTGGCTTGTTGGTTTGTTGGTTTGTATGCTTGTTGGCTTGTTGGTTTGTTGGTTTGTTGGCTTGTTGGTTTGTTAGTTTGTTGGTTTGTTGGCTTGTTGGTTTGTTGGTTTGTTGGCTTGTTGGTTACTTAGTTTGTTGGTTTGTTGGTTTGTTGGTTTGTTGGTTTGTTGGTTTGTTTGCTTGTTGGTTTGTTGGTTTGTTGGCTTCTTGGCTTGTTGGTTTGCTGGTTTGTTGGTTTGTTGGTTTATTTGTTTGTTGGTTTGTTGGCTTGTTGGTTTGTTAGTTTGTTGGTTTGTTGGCTTGTTGGTTTGTTGGTTTGTTGGCTTGTTGGTTACTTAGTTTGTTGGTTTGTTGGTTTGTTGGTTTGTTGGTTTTTTGGTTTGTTGGTTTATTTGTTTGTTGGTTTGTTGGCTTGTTGGTTTGTTGGTTTGTTGGTTTGTTTGCTTGTTGGTTTGTTGGTTTGTTGGCTTCTTGGCTTGTTGGTTTGCTGGTTTGTTGGCTTGTTGGCTTGTTGGTTTGTTGGTTTGTTGGTTTTTTGGTTTGTTGGTTTGTTGGTTTGTTGGTTTGTTGGTTTGTTGGTTTATTTGTTTGTTGGTTTGTTGGCTTGTTGGTTTGTTGGTTTGTTGGTTTGTTGGTTTGTTGGCTTCTTGGCTTGTTGGTTTGTTGGCTTGTTGGTTTGTTGGTTTGTTGGTTTGTTGGGTTGTTGGCTTGTTGGTTTGTTGGTTAGTTGGCTTGTTGGTTACTTAGTTTGTTGGTTTGTTGGTTTGTTGGCTTGTTGGCTTGTTTGTTTGTTGGTTTGTTGGTTTGTTGCTTTGTTGGTTTGTTGGTTTTTTGGTTTGTTGGTTTATTTGTTTGTTGGTTTGTTGGCTTGTTGGTTTGTTGGTTTGTTGGTTTGTTTGCTTGTTGGTTTGTTGGTTTGTTGGCTTCTTGGCTTGTTGGTTTGCTGGTTTGTTGGCTTGTTGGCTTGTTGGTTTGTTGGTTTGTTGGTTTTTTGGTTAGTTGGTTTGTTGGTTTGTTGGTTTGTTGGTTTGTTGGTTTATTTGTTTGTTGGTTTGTTGGCTTGTTGGTTTGTTGGTTTGTTGGTTTGTTGGTTGTTTGGCTTGTTGGTTTGTTGGTTTGTTGGCTTGTTGGCTTGTTGCTTTGTTGGCTTGTTGGTTACTTAGTTTGTTGGTTTGTTGGTTTGTTGGCTTGTTGGCTTGTTTGTTTGTTGGTTTGTTGGTTTGTTGGTTTTTTGGTTTGTTGGTTTATTTGTTTGTCGGTTTGTTGGCTTGTTGGCTTTTTGGTTTGTTGGCTTGTTGGCTTGTTGGTTTGTTGGCTTGTTGGCTTGTTGGTTTGTTGGTTTTTTGGTTTGATGGTTTGTTGGTTTGTTGGTTTGTTGGTCTGTTGGTTTGTTGGTTTGTTGGTTTGTTGGTTTATTTGTTTGTTGGTTTGTTGGCTTGTTGGTTTGTATATTTGTTGGTTTGTTGGCTTGTTGGTTTGTTGGTTTGTTGGCTTGTTGACTTGTTGGTTTGTTGGTTTGTTGGCTTGTTGGTTTGTTAGTTTGTTGGTTTGTTGGCTTGTTGGTTTGTTGGTTTGTTGGCTTGTTGGTTTGTTTGCTTGTTGGTTTGTTGGTTTGTTGGTTTTTTGGTTTCTTAGTTTATTTGTTTGTTGCTTTGTTGGCTTGTTGGTTTGTTGGTTTGTTGGTTTGTTTGCTTGTTGGTTTGTTGGTTTGTTGGCTTGTTGGTTTGTTGGTTTGTTGGTTTTTTGGTTTGTTGGTTTGTTGGTTTGTTGGTTTGTTGGTTTGTTGGCTTGTTGGTTTGTTGGTTTGTTGGTTTGTTGGTTTTTTGGTTTGTTGGTTTATTTGTTTGTCTGTTTGTTGGCTTGTTGGTTTGTTGGTTTGTTGGTTTGTTTGCTTGTTGGTTTGTTGGTTTGTTGGCTTGTTGGGTTGTTGGTTTGTTGGTTTGTTGGCTTGTTGGCTTGTTGGTTTGTTGGTTTGTTGGTTTTTTGGTTTGTTGGTTTGTTGGTTTGTTGGTTTGTTGGTTTGTTGGTTTGTTGGTTTATTAGTTTGTTGGTTTGTTGGCTTGTTGGTTTGTTGGCTTGTTGGTTTGTTTGTTTGTTAGATTGTTGGCTTGTTGCTTTGTTGGTTTGTTGGTTTGTTGGCTTGTTGGCTTGTTGGCTTGTTGGTTTGTTAGTTTGTTGGCTTTTTGGTTACTTGGTTTGTTGGTTTGTTGGTTTGTTGGTTTGTTGGTTTGTTGGCTTGTTGGTTTGTTGGTTTGTTGGTTTGTTGGGTTGTTGGCTTGTTGGTTTGTTGGTTAGTTGGTTTGTTGGCTTGTTGGCTTGTTGGTTTGTTGGTTTGTTGGTTTGTTGATTTGTTGGCTTGTTGGTTTGTTGGTTTGTTGGCTTATTGGTTTGTTGGGGTGTTGGTTTGTTGGTTTGTTGGTTTGTTGGTTGGTTGGATTGTTGGCTTGTTGGTTTGTTGGTTTGTTGGCTTTTTGGTTTGTTGGCTTGTTGGCTTGTTGGTTTGTTGGCTTGTTGGCTTGTTGGTTTGTTGGTTTTTTGGATTGATGGTTTGTTGGTTTGTTGGTTTGTTGGTATGTTGGTTTGTTGGTTTGTTGGTTTATTTGTTTGTTGGTTTGTTGGCTTGTTGGTTTGTATGTTTGTTGGTTTGTTGGCTTGTTGGTTTGTTGGTTTGTTGGCTTGTTGGCTTGTTGGTTTGTTGGTTTGTTGGTTTGTTGGCTTGTTGGTTTGTTAGTTTGTTGGTTTGTTGGCTTGTTGGTTTGTTGTTTTGTTGGCTTGTTGGTTACTTAGTTTGTTGGTTTGTTGGTTTGTTGGTTTGTTGGTTTGTTGGTAAGGTGGCTTGTTGGCTTGTTTGTTTGTTGGTTTGTTGGTTTGTTGGTTTGGTGATTTGTTGGTTTTTTGGTTTGTTGGTTTATTTGTTTGTTGGTTTGTTGGCTTATTGGTTTGTTGGTTTGTTGCTTTGTTTGCTTATTGGTTTGTTGGTTTGTTGGCTTCTTGGCTTGTTGGTTTGCTGGTTTGTTGGCTTGTTGGCTTGTTGGTTTGTTGTTTTGTTGGTTTTTTGGTTTGTTGGTTTGTTGGTTTGTTGGTTTGTTGGTTTGTTGGTTTATTTGTTTGTTGGTTTGTTGGCTTGTTGGTTTGTTGGTTTGTTGGTTTGTTGGTTTGTTGGCTTGTTAGTTTGTTGGTTTGTTGGCTTGTTGGCTTGTTTCTTTGTTGGCTTGTTGGTTACTTAGTTTGTTGGTTTGTTGGTTTGTTGGATTGTTGGCTTGTTGGCTTGTTGGTTTGTTGGTTTGTTGGTTTGTTGGTTTTTTGGTTTGTTGGTTTGTTGGTTTGTTGGTTTATTTGTTTGTTGGTTTGTTGGCTTGTTGGTTTGTTGGCTTGTTGGTTTGTTTGTTTGTCTGTTTGTTGGCTTGTTGGTTTGTTGGTTTGTTGGTTTGTTTGCTTGTTGGTTTGTTGGTTTGTTGGATTGTTGGGTTGTTGGTTTGTTGGTTTGTTGGCTTGTTGGCTTGTTGGTTTTTTGGTTTGTTGGTTTGTTGGTTTGTTGGTTTGTTGGTTTGTTGGTTTATTTGTTTGTTGGTTTGTTGGCTTGTTGGTTTGTTGGCTTGTTGGTTTGTTTGTTTGTTGGCTTGTTGGCTTGTCGCTTTGTTGGTTTTTGGTTTGTTGGCTTATTGGCTTGTTGGTTTGTTAGTTTGTTGGCTTTTTGGTTACTTGGTTTGTTGGTTTGTTGGTTTGTTGGCTTGTTGGTTTGTTGGCTTGTTGGTTTGTTGGTTTGTTGGTTTGTTGGGTTGTTGGCTTGTTGGTTTGTTGGTTAGTTGGTTTGTTGGCTTGTTGGCTTGTTGGTTTGTTGGTTTGTTGGTTTGTTGGTTTGTTGGCTTGTTGGTTTGTTGGTTTGTTGGCTTTCTGGTTTGTTGGTTTGTTCGTTTGTTGGTTTGTTGGTTGGTTGGATTGTTGGCTTGTTGGTTTGTTTGTTTGTTGGCTTGTTGGTTTGTTGGTTTGTTGGCTTGTTGGCTTGTTGCTTTGTTCGTTTGATGGTTTGTTGGTTTGTTGGTTTTTTGGTTTGTGGTTTGTTGGTTTGTTGGTTTGTTGGCTTGTTTGCTTGTTGGTTTGTTGGTTTGTTGGCTTGTTGGTTTGTTAGTTTGTTGGTTTGTTGGCTTGTTGGCTTGTTGGTTTGTTGGTTTTTTGGTTTGTTGGTTTGTCGGTTTGTTGGTTTGTTGGTTTGTTGGTTTGTTGGTTTGTTGGTTTGTTGGTTTGTTCGTTTGATGGTTTGTTGGTTTGTTGGTTTTTTGGTTTGTTGGTTTGTTGGTTTGTTGGTTTCTTGGTTTGTTGGTTTGTTGATTTGTTGATTTGTTGGTTTGTTGGCATGTTGGTTTGTTGGTTTGTTGGTTTGTTGGCTTGTTGGTTTGTTGGTTTGTTGGCTTGTTGGCTTGGTGGTTTGTTGGTTTGTTGGTTTGTTGGTTTGTTGGCTTGTTGGTTTGTTGGCTTGTTGGTTTGTTGGTTTGTTGGTTTGTTGGGTTGTTGGCTTGTTGGTTTGTTGGTTAGTTGGTTTGTTGGCTTGTTGGCTTGTTGGTTTGTTGGTTTGTTGGTTTGTTGGTTTGTTGGCTTGTTGGTTTGTTGGTTTGTTGGCTTTCTGGTTTGTTGGTTTGTTGGTTTGTTGGTTTGTTGGTTTGTTGGTTGGTTGGATTGTTGGCTTGTTGGTTTGTTGGTTTGTTGGCTTGTTGGTTTGTTGGTTTGTTGGCTTGTTGGCTTGTTGCTTTGTTCGTTTGATGGTTTGTTGGTTTGTTGGTTTTTTGGTTTGTTGGTTTGTTGGTTTGTTGGTTTGTTGGCTTGTTTGCTTGTTGGCTTTTTGGTTTGTTGGCTTGTTGGCTTGTTGGTTTGTTGACTTGTTGGCTTGTTGGTTTGTTGGTTTGCTGGTTTTTTGGTTTGATGGTTTGTTGGTTTGTTGGTTTGTTGGTCTGTTGGTTTGTTGGTTTGTTGGTTTATTTGTTTGTTGGTTTGTTGGCTTGTTGGTTTGTTGGTTTGTTGGTTTGTTGGTTGTTTGGCTTGTTGGTTTGTTGGTTTGTTGGCTTGTTGGCTTGTTGTTTTGTTGGCTTGTTGGTTACTTAGTTTGTTGGTTTGTTGGTTTGTTGGTTTGTTGGCTTGTTGGCTTGTTGGTTTGTTGGTTTGTTGGTTTGTTGGTTTTTTGGTTTGTTGGTTTATTTGTTTGTCTGTTTGTTGGCTTGTTGGCTTTTTGGTTTGTTGGCTTGTTGGCTTGTTGGTTTGCTGGTTTGTTGGCTTGTTGGCTTGTTGGTTTGTTGGTTTGTTGGTTTTTTGGTTTGTTGGTTTGTTGGTTTGTTGGTTTGTTGGTTTGTTGGTTTATTTGTTTGTTGGTTTGTTGGCTTGTTGGTTTGTTGGTTTTTTGGTTTGTTGGTTTGTTGGCTTCTTGGCTTGTTGGTTTGTTGGCTTGTTGGTTTGTTGGTTTGTTGGTTTGGTGGGTTGTTGGCTTGTTGGTTTGTTGGTTAGTTGGCTTGTTGGTTACTTAGTTTGGTGGTTTGTTGGTTTGTTGGTTTGTTGGCTTGTTGGCTTGTTTGTTTGTTGGTTTGTTGGTTTGTTGCTTTGTTGGTTTGTTGGTTTTTTGGTTTGTTGGTTTATTTGTTTGTTGGTTTGTTGGCTTGTTGGTTTGTTGGTTTGTTGGTTTGTTTGCTTGTTTGTTTGTTGGTTTGTTGGCTTCTTGGCTTGTTGGTTTGCTGGTTTGTTGGCTTGTTGGCTTGTTGGTTTGTTGGTTTGTTGGTTTTTTGGTTTGTTGGTTTGTTGGTTTGTTGGTTTGTTGGTTTGTTGGTTTATTTGTTTGTTGGTTTGTTGGCTTGTTGGTTTGTTGGTTTGTTGGTTTGTTGGTTGTTTGGCTTGTTGGTTTGTTGGTTTGTTGGCTTGTTGGCTTGTTGTTTTGTTGGCTTGTTGGTTACTTAGTTTGTTGGTTTGTTGGTTTGTTGGTTTGTTGGCTTGTTGGCTTGTTGGTTTGTTGGTTTGTTGGTTTGTTGGTTTTTTGGTTTGTTGGTTTATTTGTTTGTCTGTTTGTTGGCTTGTTGGCTTTTTGGTTTGTTGGCTTGTTGGCTTGTTGGTTTGTTGGTTTGTTGGCTTGTTGGTTTGTTAGTTTGTTGGTTTGTTGGCTTGTTGGTTTGTTGGTTTGTTGGCTTGTTGGTTTGTTTGCTTGTTGGTTTGTTGGTTTGTTGGTTTGTTGGTTTGTTGGTTTGTTGGTTTTTTGGTTTGTTAGTTTATTTGTTTGTTGGTTTGTTGGCTTGTTGGTTTGTTGGTTTGTTGGTTTGTTTGCTTGTTGGTTTGTTGGTTTGTTGGCTTCTTGGCTTGTTGGTTTCCTGGTTTGTTGGCTTGTTGGTTTGTTGGTTTGTTGGTTTTTTGGTTTGTTGGTTTGTTGGTTTGTTGGTTTGTTGGTTTGTTGGTTTGTTGGTTTGTTGGCTTGTTGGTTTGTTGGTTTGTTGGTTTTTTGGTTTGTTGGTTTATTTGTTTGTCTGTTTGTTGGCTTGTTGGTTTGTTGGTTTGTTGGTTTGTTTGCTTGTTGGTTTGTTGGTTTGTTGGCTTGTTGGGTTGTTGGTTTGTTGGTTTGTTGGCTTGTTGGCTTGTTGGTTTGTTGGTTTGTTGGTTTTTTGGTTTGTTGGTTTGTTGGTTTTTTGGTTTGATGGTTTGTTGGTTTGTTGGTTTGTTGGTCTGTTGGTTTGTTGGTTTGTTGGTTTGTTGGTTTATTTGTTTGTTGGTTTGTTGGCTTGTTGGTTTGTATATTTGTTGGTTTGTTGGCTTGTTGGTTTGTTGGTTTGTTGGCTTGTTGGCTTGTTGGTTTGTTGGTTTGTTGGCTTGTTGGTTTGTTAGTTTGTTGGTTTGTTGGCTTGTTGGTTTGTTGGTTTGTTGGCTTGTTGGTTTGTTTGCTTGTTGGTTTGTTGGTTTGTTGGTTTGTTGGTTTGTTGGTTTGTTGGTTTTTTGGTTTGTTAGTTTATTTGTTTGTTGGTTTGTTGGCTTGTTGGTTTGTTGGTTTGTTGGTTTGTTTGCTTGTTGGTTTGTTGGTTTGTTGGCTTCTTGGCTTCTTGGTTTCCTGGTTTGTTGGCTTGTTGGTTTGTTGGTTTGTTGGTTTTTTGGTTTGTTGGTTTGTTGGTTTGTTGGTTTGTTGGTTTGTTGGCTTGTTGGTTTGTTGGTTTGTTGGTTTGTTGGTTTTTTGGTTTGTTGGTTTATTTGTTTGTCTGTTTGTTGGCTTGTTGGTTTGTTGGTTTGTTGGTTTGTTTGCTTGTTGGTTTGTTGGTTACTTAGTTTGGTGGTTTGTTGGTTTGTTGGTTTGTTGGCTTGTTGGCTTGTTTGTTTGTTGGTTTGTTGGTTTGTTGCTTTGTTGGTTTGTTGGTTTTTTGGTTTGTTGGTTTATTTGTTTGTTGGTTTGTTGGCTTGTTGGTTTGTTGGTTTGTTGGTTTGTTTGCTTGTTGGTTTGTTGGTTTGTTGGCTTCTTGGCTTGTTGGTTTGCTGGTTTGTTGGCTTGTTGGCTTGTTGGTTTGTTGGTTTGTTGGTTTGTTGGTTTTTTGGTTTGTTGGTTTGTTGGTTTGTTGGTTTGTTGGTTTGTTGGTTTATTTGTTTGTTGGTTTGTTGGCTTGTTGGTTTGTTGGTTTGTTGGTTTGTTGGTTGTTTGGCTTGTTGGTTTGTTGGTTTGTTGGCTTGTTGGCTTGTTGTTTTGTTGGCTTGTTGGTTACTTAGTTTGTTGGTTTGTTGGTTTGTTGGTTTGTTGGCTTGTTGGCTTGTTGGTTTGTTGGTTTGTTGGTTTGTTGGTTTTTTGGTTTGTTGGTTTATTTGTTTGTCTGTTTGTTGGCTTGTTGGCTTTTTGGTTTGTTGGCTTGTTGGCTTGTTGGTTTGTTGGTTTGTTGGCTTGTTGGTTTGTTAGTTTGTTGGTTTGTTGGCTTGTTGGTTTGTTGGTTTGTTGGCTTGTTGGTTTGTTTGCTTGTTGGTTTGTTGGTTTGTTGGTTTGTTGGTTTGTTGGTTTGTTGGTTTTTTGGTTTGTTAGTTTATTTGTTTGTTGGTTTGTTGGCTTGTTGGTTTGTTGGTTTGTTGGTTTGTTTGCTTGTTGGTTTGTTGGTTTGTTGGCTTCTTGGCTTGTTGGTTTCCTGGTTTGTTGGCTTGTTGGTTTGTTGGTTTGTTGGTTTTTTGGTTTGTTGGTTTGTTGGTTTGTTGGTTTGTTGGTTTGTTGGTTTGTTGGTTTGTTGGCTTGTTGGTTTGTTGGTTTGTTGGTTTTTTGGTTTGTTGGTTTATTTGTTTGTCTGTTTGTTGGCTTGTTGGTTTGTTGGTTTGTTGGTTTGTTTGCTTGTTGGTTTGTTGGTTTGTTGGCTTGTTGGGTTGTTGGTTTGTTGGTTTGTTGGCTTGTTGGCTTGTTGGTTTGTTGGTTTGTTGGTTTTTTGGTTTGTTGGTTTGTTGGCTTTTGGTTTGATGGTTTGTTGGTTTGTTGGTTTGTTGGTCTGTTGGTTTGTTGGTTTGTTGGTTTGTTGGTTTGTTGGCTTGTTGGTTTGTTTGTTTGTCTGTTTGTTGGCTTGTTGGTTTGTTGGTTTGTTGGTTTGTTGGTTTATTTGTTTGTTGGTTTGTTGGCTTGTTGGTTTGTTGGCTTGTTGGTTTGTTTGTTTGTCTGTTTGTTGGCTTGTTGGTTTGTTGGTTTGTTGGTTTGTTTGCTTGTTGGTTTGTTGGTTTGTTGGATTGTTGGGTTGTTGGTTTGTTGGTTTGTTGGCTTGTTGGCTTGTTGGTTTTTTGGTTTGTTGGTTTGTTGGTTTGTTGGTTTGTTGGTTTGTTGGTTTATTTGTTTGTTGGTTTGTTGGCTTGTTGGTTTGTTGGCTTGTTGGTTTGTTTGTTTGTTGGCTTGTTGGCTTGTCGCTTTGTTGGTTTTTGGTTTGTTGGCTTATTGGCTTGTTGGTTTGTTAGTTTGTTGGCTTTTTGGTTACTTGGTTTGTTGGTTTGTTGGTTTGTTGGCTTGTTGGTTTGTTGGCTTGTTGGTTTGTTGGTTTGTTGGTTTGTTGGGTTGTTGGCTTGTTGGTTTGTTGGTTAGTTGGTTTGTTGGCTTGTTGGCTTGTTGGTTTGTTGGTTTGTTGGTTTGTTGGTTTGTTGGCTTGTTGGTTTGTTGGTTTGTTGGCTTTCTGGTTTGTTGGTTTGTTCGTTTGTTGGTTTGTTGGTTGGTTGGATTGTTGGCTTGTTGGTTTGTTTGTTTGTTGGCTTGTTGGTTTGTTGGTTTGTTGGCTTGTTGGCTTGTTGCTTTGTTCGTTTGATGGTTTGTTGGTTTGTTGGTTTTTTGGTTTGTGGTTTGTTGGTTTGTTGGTTTGTTGGCTTGTTTGCTTGTTGGTTTGTTGGTTTGTTGGCTTGTTGGTTTGTTAGTTTGTTGGTTTGTTGGCTTGTTGGCTTGTTGGTTTGTTGGTTTTTTGGTTTGTTGGTTTGTCGGTTTGTTGGTTTGTTGGTTTGTTGGTTTGTTGGTTTGTTGGTTTGTTGGTTTGTTGGTTTGTTCGTTTGATGGTTTGTTGGTTTGTTGGTTTTTTGGTTTGTTGGTTTGTTGGTTTGTTGGTTTCTTGGTTTGTTGGTTTGTTGATTTGTTGATTTGTTGGTTTGTTGGCATGTTGGTTTGTTGGTTTGTTGGTTTGTTGGCTTGTTGGTTTGTTGGTTTGTTGGCTTGTTGGCTTGGTGGTTTGTTGGTTTGTTGGTTTGTTGGTTTGTTGGCTTGTTGGTTTGTTGGCTTGTTGGTTTGTTGGTTTGTTGGTTTGTTGGGTTGTTGGCTTGTTGGTTTGTTGGTTAGTTGGTTTGTTGGCTTGTTGGCTTGTTGGTTTGTTGGTTTGTTGGTTTGTTGGTTTGTTGGCTTGTTGGTTTGTTGGTTTGTTGGCTTTCTGGTTTGTTGGTTTGTTGGTTTGTTGGTTTGCTGGTTTGTTGGTTGGTTGGATTGTTGGCTTGTTGGTTTGTTGGTTTGTTGGCTTGTTGGTTTGTTGGTTTGTTGGCTTGTTGGCTTGTTGCTTTGTTCGTTTGATGGTTTGTTGGTTTGTTGGTTTTTTGGTTTGTTGGTTTGTTGGTTTGTTGGTTTGTTGGCTTGTTTGCTTGTTGGCTTTTTGGTTTGTTGGCTTGTTGGCTTGTTGGTTTGTTGACTTGTTGGCTTGTTGGTTTGTTGGTTTGCTGGTTTTTTGGTTTGATGGTTTGTTGGTTTGTTGGTTTGTTGGTCTGTTGGTTTGTTGGTTTGTTGGTTTATTTGTTTGTTGGTTTGTTGGCTTGTTGGCTTGTTGGTTTGTATGTTTGTTGGTTTGTTGGCTTGTTGGTTTGTTGGTTTGTAGGCTTGTTGGCTTGTTGGTTTGTTGGTTTGTTGGCTTGTTGGTTTGTTAGTTTTTTGGTTTGTTGGCTTGTTGGTTTGTTGGTTTGTTGGCTTGTTGGTTACTTAGTTTGTTGGTTTGTTGGTTTGTTGGTTTGTTGGTTTGTTGGTTTGTTGGTCTGTTGGTTTGTTGGTTTGTTGGTTTATTTGTTTGTTGGTTTGTTGGCTTGTTGGCTTGTTGGTTTGTATGTTTGTTGGTTTGTTGGCTTGTTGGTTTGTTGGTTTGTTGACTTGTTGGCTTGTTGGTTTGTTGGTTTGCTGGTTTTTTGGTTTGATGGTTTGTTGGTTTGTTGGTTTGTTGGTCTGTTGGTTTGTTGGTTTGTTGGTTTATTTGTTTGTTGGTTTGTTGGCTTGTTGGCTTGTTGGTTTGTATGTTTGTTGGTTTGTTGGCTTGTTGGTTTGTTGGTTTGTAGGCTTGTTGGCTTGTTGGTTTGTTGGTTTGTTGGCTTGTTGGTTTGTTAGTTTTTTGGTTTGTTGGCTTGTTGGTTTGTTGGTTTGTTGGCTTGTTGGTTACTTAGTTTGTTGGTTTGTTGGTTTGTTGGTTTGTTGGTTTGTTGGTTTGCTGGTTTGTTGGCTTCTTGGCTTGTTGGTTTGTTGGCTTGTTGGTTTGTTGGTTTGTTGGTTTGGTGGGTTGTTGGCTTGTTTGTTTGTTGGTTAGTTGGCTTGTTGGTTACTTAGTTTGGTGGTTTGTTGGTTTGTTGGTTTGTTGGCTTGTTGGGTTGTTTGTTTGTTGGTTTGTTGGTTTGTTGCTTTGTTGGTTTGTTGGTTTTTTGGTTTGTTGGTTTATTTGTTTGTTGGTTTGTTGGCTTGTTGGTTTGTTGGTTTGTTGGTTTGTTTGCTTGTTGGTTTGTTGGTTTGTTGGCTTCTTGGCTTGTTGGTTTGCTGGTTTGTTGGCTTGTTGGCTTGTTGGTTTGTTGGTTTGTTGGTTTTTTGGTTTGTTGGTTTGTTGGTTTGTTGGTTTGTTGGTTTGTTGGTTTATTTGTTTGTTGGTTTGTTGGCTTGTTGGTTTGTTGGTTTGTTGGTTTGTTGGTTGTTTGGCTTGTTGGTTTGTTGGTTTGTTGGCTTGTTGGCTTGTTGTTTTGTTGGCTTGTTGGTTACTTAGTTTGTTGGTTTGTTGGTTTGTTGGTTTGTTGGCTTGTTGGCTTGTTGGTTTGTTGGTTTGTTGGTTTGTTGGTTTTTTGGTTTGTTGGTTTATTTGTTTGTCTGTTTGTTGGCTTGTTGGCTTTTTGGTTTGTTGGCTTGTTGGCTTGTTGGTTTGTTGGTTTGTTGGCTTGTTGGTTTGTTAGTTTGTTGGTTTGTTGGCTTGTTGGTTTGTTGGTTTGTTGGCTTATTGGTTTGTTTGCTTGTTGGTTTGTTGGTTTGTTGGTTTGTTGGTTTGTTGGTTTGTTGGTTTTTTGGTTTGTTAGTTTTTTTGTTTGTTGGTTTGTTGGCTTGTTGGTTTGTTGGTTTGTTGGTTTGTTTGCTTGTTGGTTTGTTGGTTTGTTGGCTTCTTGGCTTGTTGGTTTCCTGGTTTGTTGGCTTGTTGGTTTGTTGGTTTGTTGGTTTTTTGGTTTGTTGGTTTGTTGGTTTGTTGGTTTGTTGGTTTGTTGGTTTGTTGGTTTGTTGGCTTGTTGGTTTGTTGGTTTGTTGGTTTTTTGGTTTGTTGGTTTATTTGTTTGTCTGTTTGTTGGCTTGTTGGTTTGTTGGTTTGTTGGTTTGTTTGCTTGTTGGTTTGTTGGTTTGTTGGCTTGTTGGGTTGTTGGTTTGTTGGTTTGTTGGCTTGTTGGCTTGTTGGTTTGTTGGTTTGTTGGTTTTTTGGTTTGTTGGTTTGTTGGTTTTTTTGTTTGATGGTTTGTTGGTTTGTTGGTTTGTTGGTCTGTTGGTTTGTTGGTTTGTTGGTTTGTTGGTTTATTTGTTTGTTGGTTTGTTGGCTGGTTGGTTTGTATATTTGTTGGTTTGTTGGCTTGTTGGTTTGTTGGTTTGTTGGCTTGTTGGCTTGTTGGTATGTTGGTTTGTTGGCTTGTTGGTTTGTTAGTTTGTTGGTTTGTTGGCTTGTTGGTTTGTTGGTTTGTTGGCTTGTTGGTTTGTTTGCTTGTTGGTTTGTTGGTTTGTTGGTTTGTTGGTTTGTTGGTTTGTTGGTTTTTTGGTTTGTTAGTTTATTTGTTTGTTGGTTTGTTGGCTTGTTGGTTTGTTGGTTTGTTGGTTTGTTTGCTTGTTGGTTTGTTGGTTTGTTGGCTTCTTGGCTTCTTGGTTTCCTGGTTTGTTGGCTTGTTGGTTTGTTGGTTTGTTGGTTTTTTGGTTTGTTGGTTTGTTGGTTTGTTGGTTTGTTGGTTTGTTGGCTTGTTGGTTTGTTGGTTTGTTGGTTTGTTGGTTTTTTGGTTTGTTGGTTTATTTGTTTGTCTGTTTGTTGGCTTGTTGGTTTGTTGGTTTGTTGGTTTGTTTGCTTGTTGGTTTGTTGGTTTGTTGGCTTGTTGGGTTGTTGGTTTGTTGGTTTGTTGGCTTGTTGGCTTGTTGGTTTGTTGGTTTGTTGGTTTTTTGGTTTGTTGGTTTGTTGGTTTGTTGGTTTGTTGGTTTGTAGGTTTATTAGTTTGTTGGTTTGTTGGCTTGTTGGTTTGTTGGCTTGTTGGTTTGTTTGTTTGTTAGATTGTTGGCTTGTTGCTTTGTTGGTTTGTTGGTTTGTTGGCTTGTTGGCTTGTTGGTTTGTTAGTTTGTTGGCTTTTTGGTTACTTGGTTTGTTGGTTTGTTGGTTTGTTGGCTTGTTGGCTTGTTGGTTTTTGGTTTGCTGGTTTTTTGGTTTGTTGGTTTGTTGGCTTGTTGGTTTGTTGGTTTGTTGGTTTGTTGGCTTGTTGGTTTGTTGGCTTGTTGGTTTGTTGGTTTGTTGGTTTGTTGGTTTGTTGGCTTGTTGGTTTGTTGGCTTGTTGGTTTGTTGGTTTGTTGGTTTGTTGGTTTGTTGGTTTGTTGGCTTGTTGGTTTGCTGCTTTGTTGGCTTGTTGGCTTGTTGGTTTGTTGGTTTGTTGGTTCGTTGGTTTGTTGGCTTGTTGGTTTGTTTGTTTGTTGGCTTGTTGGTTTGTAGGTTTGTTGGTTTGTTGGCTTGTTGGCTTGTTGGTTTGTTGGTTCGTTGGCTTGTTAGTTTGTTGGTTTGTTGGCTTGTTGGCTTGTTGCTTTGTTGGTTTGTTGGTTTGTTGGCTTGTTGGCTTGTTGGTTTGTTAGTTTGTTGGCTTGTTGGTTTGTTGGCTTGTTGGTTTGTTGGTTTGTTGGTTTGTTGGCTTGTTCGCTTGTTGGTTTGTTGGTTAGTTGGTTTGTTGGTTTGTTGGTTTGTTGGTTTTTTGGTTTGTTGGTTTGTTGGTTTGTTGGTTTGTTGGCTTGCTGGTTTGTTGGTTTCTTGGCTTGTTGGTTTGTTGGTTTGTTGGTTTGTTGGTTTGTTGGCTTGTTGGCTTGTTGGTTTGTTGGTTTGTTGGTTTGTTGGTTTTTTGGTTTGTTGGTTTATTTGTTTGTCTGTTTGTTGGCTTGTTGGCTTTTTGGTTTGTTGGCTTGTTGGCTTGTTGGTTTGTTGGTTTGTTGGCTTGTTGGTTTGTTAGTTTGTTGGTTTGTTGGCTTGTTGGTTTGTTGGTTTGTTGGCTTGTTGGTTTGTTTGCTTGTTGGTTTGTTGGTTTGTTGGTTTGTTGGTTTGTTGGTTTGTTGGTTTTTTGGTTTGTTAGTTTATTTGTTTGTTGGTTTGTTGGCTTGTTGGTTTGTTGGTTTGTTGGTTTGTTTGCTTGTTGGTTTGTTGGTTTGTTGGCTTCTTGGCTTGTTGGTTTCCTGGTTTGTTGGCTTGTTGGTTTGTTGGTTTGTTGGTTTTTTGGTTTGTTGGTTTGTTGGTTTGTTGGTTTGTTGGTTTGTTGGTTTGTTGGTTTGTTGGCTTGTTGGTTTGTTGGTTTGTTGGTTTTTTGGTTTGTTGGTTTATTTGTTTGTCTGTTTGTTGGCTTGTTGGTTTGTTGGTTTGTTGGTTTGTTTGCTTGTTGGTTTGTTGGTTTGTTGGCTTGTTGGGTTGTTGGTTTGTTGGTTTGTTGGCTTGTTGGCTTGTTGGTTTGTTGGTTTGTTGGTTTTTTGGTTTGTTGGTTTGTTGGTTTTTTGGTTTGATGGTTTGTTGGTTTGTTGGTTTGTTGGTCTGTTGGTTTGTTGGTTTGTTGGTTTGTTGGTTTATTTGTTTGTTGGTTTGTTGGCTTGTTGGTTTGTATATTTGTTGGTTTGTTGGCTTGTTGGTTTGTTGGTTTGTTGGCTTGTTGGCTTGTTGGTTTGTTGGTTTGTTGGCTTGTTGGTTTGTTAGTTTGTTAGTTTGTTGGCTTGTTGGTTTGTTGGTTTGTTGGCTTGTTGGTTTGTTTGCTTGTTGGTTTGTTGGTTTGTTGGTTTGTTGGTTTGTTGGTTTGTTGGTTTTTTGGTTTGTTAGTTTATTTGTTTGTTGGTTTGTTGGCTTGTTGGTTTGTTGGTTTGTTGGTTTGTTTGCTTGTTGGTTTGTTGGTTTGTTGGCTTCTTGGCTTCTTGGTTTCCTGGTTTGTTGGCTTGTTGGTTTGTTGGTTTGTTGGTTTTTTGGTTTGTTGGTTTGTTGGTTTGTTGGTTTGTTGGTTTGTTGGCTTGTTGGTTTGTTGGTTTGTTGGTTTGTTGGTTTTTTGGTTTGTTGGTTTATTTGTTTGTCTGTTTGTTGGCTTGTTGGTTTGTTGGTTTGTTGGTTTGTTTGCTTGTTGGTTTGTTGGTTTGTTGGCTTGTTGGGTTGTTGGTTTGTTGGTTTGTTGGCTTGTTGGCTTGTTGGTTTGTTGGTTTGTTGGTTTTTTGGTTTGTTGGTTTGTTGGTTTGTTGGTTTGTTGGTTTGTAGGTTTATTAGTTTGTTGGTTTGTTGGCTTGTTGGTTTGTTGGCTTGTTGGTTTGTTTGTTTGTTAGATTGTTGGCTTGTTGCTTTGTTGGTTTGTTGGTTTGTTGGCTTGTTGGCTTGTTGGTTTGTTAGTTTGTTGGCTTTTTGGTTACTTGGTTTGTTGGTTTGTTGGTTTGTTGGCTTGTTGGCTTGTTGGTTTTTGGTTTGCTGGTTTTTTGGTTTGTTGGTTTGTTGGCTTGTTGGTTTGTTGGTTTGTTGGTTTGTTGGCTTGTTGGTTTGTTGGCTTGTTGGTTTGTTGGTTTGTTGGTTTGTTGGTTTGTTGGCTTGTTGGTTTGTTGGCTTGTTGGTTTTTTGGTTTGTTGGTTTGTTGGTTTGTTGGCTTGTTGGTTTGCTGCTTTGTTGGCTTGTTGGCTTGTTGGTTTGTTGGTTTGTTGGTTCGTTGGTTTGTTGGCTTGTTGGTTTGTTTGTTTGTTGGCTTGTTGGTTTGTAGGTTTGTTGGTTTGTTGGCTTGTTGGCTTGTTGGTTTGTTGGTTCGTTGGCTTGTTAGTTTGTTGGTTTGTTGGCTTGTTGGCTTGTTGCTTTGTTGGTTTGTTGGTTTGTTGGCTTGTTGGCTTGTTGGTTTGTTAGTTTGTTGGCTTGTTGGTTTGTTGGCTTGTTGGTTTGTTGGTTTGTTGGTTTGTTGGCTTGTTCGCTTGTTGGTTTGTTGGTTAGTTGGTTTGTTGGTTTGTTGGTTTGTTGGTTTTTTGGTTTGTTGGTTTGTTGGTTTGTTGGTTTGTTGGCTTGCTGGTTTGTTGGTTTGTTGGCTTGTTGGCTTGTTGGTTTGTTGGCTTTTTGGCTTGTTGGTTACTTAGTTTGTTGGTTTGTTGGTTTGTTGGTTTGTTGGTTTGTTGGCTTGTTGGCTTGTTGGTTTGTTGGTTAGTTCGTTTGTTGGTTTGTTAGTTTGTTGGTTTGTTGGCTTGTTGGCTTGTTGGTTTATTGGTTTTTTGGTTTGTTGGTTTGTTGGTTTGTTGCTTTGTTGGTTTGTTGGTTTATTTGTTTGTTGGTTTGTTGGCTTGATGGTTTGTTGGTTTGTTGGTTTGTTGGCTTGTTGGCTTGTTGGTTTGTTGGTTTGTTGGTTTTTTGGTTTGTTGGTTTATTTGTTTGTTACTTTGTTGGCTTGTTGGTTTGTTGGTTTGTTGGTTTGTTGGTTTGTTTGTATGTTGGCTTGTTGGTTTGTTGGTTTGTTGGTTTGTTGGTTTGTTGGCTTGTTGGCTTGTTGGTTTGTTAGTTTGTTGGCTTTTTGATTACTTGGTTTGTTGGTTTGTTGGTTTGTTGGCTTGTTGGTTTGTTAAATTGTTGGTTTGTTGGTTTGTTGGTTTGTTGGTTTGTTGGTTTGTTGGCTTGTTGGCTTGTTGGTTTGTTGGCTTTTTGGTTTGTTGGTTTGTTGGTTTGTTGGTTTTTTGGTTTGTTGGTTTATTTGTTTGTTGGTTTGTTGGCTTGTTGGTTTGTTGGTTTGTTGGTTTGTTGGCTTGTTGGCTTGTTGCTTTGTTCGTTTGATGGTTTGTTCGTTTGTTGGTTTTTTGGTTTGTTGGTTTGTTGGTTTGTTGGCTTGTTGGCTTGTTGGTTTGTTGGTTTGTTGGCTTGTTGGTTTGATAGTTTGTTGGTTTGTTGGCTTGTTGGCTTGTTGCTTTGTTGGTTTGTTGGTTTGTTGGCTTGTTGGCTTGTTGGTTTGTTAGTTTGTTGGCTTTTTGGTTACTTGGTTTGTTGGTTTGTTGGTATGTTTGCTTGTTGGTTTGTTGGCTTGTTGGTTTGTTGGTTTGTTGGTTTGTTGGCTTGTTGGTTTGTTGGTTTGTTGGCTTGTTGGCTCGTTGGTTTGTTGGTTTGTATGTTTGTTGGTTTGTTGGTTTGTTGGTTTGTTGGTTTGTTGGCTTATTGGTTTGTTGTTTTGTTGGCTTGTTGGCTTGTTGGTTTGTTGGTTTGTTGGTTTGATGGTTTGTTGGCTTGTTGGTTTGTTGGTTTGTTGGCTTGTTGGTTTGTTGGTTTGTTGGTTTGTTGGTTTGTTGGTTTGTTGGCTTGTTGGTTTGTTGGTTTGTTGGCTTGTTTGTTTGTTGGTTTGTTGGCTTGTTGGCTTGTTGCTTTGTTCGTTTGATGGTTTGTTGGTTTGTTGGTTTTTTGGTTTGTTGGTTTGTTGGTTTGTTGGATTGTTTGGCGTGTTGGTTTGTTGGTTTGTTGGCTTGTTGGTTTGTTAGTTTGTTGGTTTGTTGGCTTGTTGGCTTGTTGGTTTGTTGGTTTTTTCGTTTGTTGGTTTGTTGGTTTGTTGGTTTGTTGGTTTGTTGGTTTGTTGGTTTGTTGGTTTGTTCGTTTAATGGTTTGTTGGTTTGTTGGTTTTTTGGTTTGTTGGTTTGTTGGTTTCTTGGTTTGTTGGTTTGTTGATTTGTTGATTTGTTGGTTTGTTGGCATGTTGGTTTGTTGGTTTGTTGGTTTGTCGGCTTGTTGGTTTGTTGGTTTGTTGGTTTGTTGGTTTGTTGGTTTGTTGGTTTGTTGGTTTGTTGGCTTGTTGGTTTGTTGGTTTGTTGGCTTGTTGGTTTGTTGGTTTGTTGGCTTGTTGGCTTGTTGGTTTGTTGGTTTGTTGGCTTCTTGGTTTGTAGGTTTGTTGGTTTGTTGATTTGTTGGTTTGTTGGTTTGTTGGTTTGTTGGTTTGTTGGTTTGTTCGTTTGTTGGTTTGTTGGTTAATTGGTTTGTTGGTTTGTTGGTTTGTTGGTTTTTTGGTTTGTTGGTTTGTTGGTTTATTTGTTTGTTGGTTTGGTGGTTTGTTGGTTTGTTGGTTTGTTGGTTTATTTGTTTGTTGGTTTGTTTGTTTGTAGGTTTGTTGGTTTGTTGGTTTGTTGGTTTGTTGGTTTGTTGGTTTGTTCGTTTGTTGGTTTGTTGGTTAATTGGTTTGTTGGTTTGTTGGCTTGTTAGTTTGATGGTTTGTTGGTTTTTTGGTTTGTTGGTTTGTTGGGTTGTTGGTTTGTTGGCTTGTTGGCTTGTTAGTTTGTTAGTTTGTTGGCTTTTTGGTTACTTGGTTTGTTGGCATGTTGGTTTGTTGGTTTGTTGATTTGTTGGTTTGTTCGTTTGTTGGTTTGTTGGTTAATTGGTTTGTTGGTTTGTTGGCTTGTTGGTTTGATGGTTTGTTGGTTTTTTTGGTTTGTTGGTTTGTTGGGTTGTTGGTTTGTTGGCTTGTTGGTTTGTTGGTTTGTTGGCTTGTTGGCTTGTTGCTTTGTTGGTTTGTTGGTTTGTTGGTTTGTTGGCTTGTTAGTTTGTTAGTTTGTTGATTTGTTGGCTTGTTGGTTTGTTGGTTTGTTGGTTTGTTGGTTTGTTGGTTTGTTGGCTTGTTGCTTTGTTCGTTTGATGGTTTGTTGGTTTGTTGGTTTTTTGGTTTTTGGTTTGTTGGTTTGTTGGGTTGTTGGTTTGTTGGCTTGTTGGTTTGTTGGTTTGTTGGCTTGTTGGCTTGTTGCTTTGTTGGTTTTTTGGTTTGTTGGTTTGTTGGTTTGTTGCTTTGTTGGTTTGTTGGTTTATTTGTTTGTTGGTTTGTTGGCTTGATGGTTTGTTGGTTTGTTGGTTTGTTGGCTTGTTGGTTTGTTGGTTTGTTGGTTTGTTGGTTTTTTGGTTTGTTGGTTTATTTGTTTGTTACTTTGTTGGCTTGTTGGTTTGTTGGTTTGTTGGTTTGTTGGTTTGTTGGTTTGTTGCTTTGTTGGTTTGTTGCTTTGTTGGTTTGTTGGTTGGTTTGTTGGTTTGTTGGTTTGTTGGCTTATTGGTTTGTTGTTTTGTTGGCTTGTTGGCTTGTTGGTTTGTTGGTTTGTTGGTTTGATGGTTTGTTGGCTTGTTGGTTTGTTGGTTTGTTGGCTTGTTGGTTTGTTCGTTTGATGGTTTGTTGGTTTGTTGGTTTTTTGGTTTGTTGGTTTGTTGGTTTGTTGGATTGTTTGGCGTGTTGGTTTGTTGGTTTGTTGGCTTGTTGGTTTGTTAGTTTGTTGGTTTGTTGGCTTGTTGGCTTGTTGGTTTGTTGGTTTTTTCGTTAGTTCGTTTGTTGGTTTGTTAGTTTGTTGGTTTGTTGGCTTGTTGGCTTGTTGGTTTATTGGTTTTTTGGTTTGTTGGTTTGTTGGTTTGTTGCTTTGTTGGTTTGTTGGTTTATTTGTTTGTTGGTTTGTTGGCTTGATGGTTTGTTGGTTTGTTGGTTTGTTGGCTTGTTGGTTTGTTGGTTTCTTGGTTTGTTGGTTTTTTGGTTTGTTGGTTTATTTGTTTGTTACTTTGTTGGCTTGTTGGTTTGTTGGTTTGTTGGTTTGTTGGTTTGTTTGTATGTTGGCTTGTTGGTTTGTTGGTTTGTTGGTTTGTTGGTTTGTTGGCTTGTTGGCTTGTTGGTTTGTTAGTTTGTTGGCTTTTTGATTACTTGGTTTGTTGGTTTGTTGGTTTGTTGGCTTGTTGGTTTGTTAAATTGTTGGTTTGTTGGTTTGTTGGTTTGTTGGTTTGTTGGTTTGTTGGCTTGTTGGCTTGTTGGTTTGTTGGCTTTTTGGTTTGTTGGTTTGTTGGTTTGTTGGTTTTTTGGTTTGTTGGTTTGTTTGCTTGTTGGTTTGTTGGTTTGTTGGCTTGTTGGGTTGTTGGTTTGTTGGTTTGTTGGCTTGTTGGCTTGTTGGTTTGTTGGTTTGTTGGTTTTTTGGTTTGTTGGTTTGTTGGTTTTTTGGTTTGATGGTTTGTTGGTTTGTTGGTTTGTTGGTCTGTTGGTTTGTTGGTTTGTTGGTTTGTTGGTTTGTTGGTTTATTTGTTTGTTGGTTTGTTGGCTTGTTGGTTTGTATATTTGTTGGTTTGTTGGCTTGTTGGTTTGTTGGTTTGTTGGCTTGTTGGCTTGTTGGTTTGTTGGTTTGTTGGCTTGTTGGTTTGTTAGTTTGTTGGTTTGTTGGCTTGTTGGTTTGTTGGTTTGTTGGCTTGTTGGTTTGTTTGCTTGTTGGTTTGTTGGTTTGTTGGTTTGTTGGTTTGTTGGTTTGTTGGTTTTTTGGTTTGTTAGTTTATTTGTTTGTTGGTTTGTTGGCTTGTTGGTTTGTTGGTTTGTTGGTTTGTTTGCTTGTTGGTTTGTTGGTTTGTTGGCTTCTTGGCTTCTTGGTTTCCTGGTTTGTTGGCTTGTTGGTTTGTTGGTTTGTTGGTTTTTTGGTTTGTTGGTTTGTTGGTTTGTTGGTTTGTTGGTTTGTTGGCTTGTTGGTTTGTTGGTTTGTTGGTTTGTTGGTTTTTTGGTTTGTTGGTTTATTTGTTTGTCTGTTTGTTGGCTTGTTGGTTTGTTGGTTTGTTGGTTTGTTTGCTTGTTGGTTTGTTGGTTTGTTGGCTTGTTGGGTTGTTGGTTTGTTGGTTTGTTGGCTGGTTGGCTTGTTGGTTTGTTGGTTTGTTGGTTTTTTGGTTTGTTGGTTTGTTGGTTTGTTGGTTTGTTGGTTTGTAGGTTTATTAGTTTGTTGGTTTGTTGGCTTGTTGGTTTGTTGGCTTGTTGGTTTGTTTGTTTGTTAGATTGTTGGCTTGTTGCTTTGTTGGTTTGTTGGTTTGTTGGCTTGTTGGCTTGTTGGTTTGTTAGTTTGTTGGCTTTTTGGTTACTTGGTTTGTTGGTTTGTTGGTTTGTTGGCTTGTTGGCTTGTTGGTTTTTGGTTTGCTGGTTTTTTGGTTTGTTGGTTTGTTGGCTTGTTGGTTTGTTGGTTTGTTGGTTTGTTGGCTTGTTGGTTTGTTGGCTTGTTGGTTTGTTGGTTTGTTGGTTTGTTGGTTTGTTGGCTTGTTGGTTTGTTGGCTTGTTGGTTTGTTGGTTTGTTGGTTTGTTGGTTTGTTGGCTTGTTGGTTTGCTGCTTTGTTGGCTTGTTGGCTTGTTGGTTTGTTGGTTTGTTGGTTCGTTGGTTTGTTGGCTTGTTGGTTTGTTTGTTTGTTGGCTTGTTGGTTTGTAGGTTTGTTGGTTTGTTGGCTTGTTGGCTTGTTGGTTTGTTGGTTCGTTGGCTTGTTAGTTTGTTGGTTTGTTGGCTTGTTGGCTTGTTGCTTTGTTGGTTTGTTGGTTTGTTGGCTTGTTGGCTTGTTGGTTTGTTAGTTTGTTGGCTTGTTGGTTTGTTGGCTTGTTGGTTTGTTGGTTTGTTGGTTTGTTGGCTTGTTCGCTTGTTGGTTTGTTGGTTAGTTGGTTTGTTGGTTTGTTGGTTTGTTGGTTTTTTGGTTTGTTGGTTTGTTGGTTTGTTGGTTTGTTGGCTTGCTGGTTTGTTGGTTTGTTGGCTTGTTGGCTTGTTGGTTTGTTGGTTTTTTGGCTTGTTGGTTACTTAGTTTGTTGGTTTGTTGGTTTGTTGGTTTGTTGGTTTGTTGGCTTGTTGGCTTGTTGGTTTGTTGGTTAGTTCGTTTGTTGGTTTGTTAGTTTGTTGGTTTGTTGGCTTGTTGGCTTGTTGGTTTATTGGTTTTTTGGTTTGTTGGTTTGTTGGTTTGTTGCTTTGTTGGTTTGTTGGTTTATTTGTTTGTTGGTTTGTTGGCTTGATGGTTTGTTGGTTTGTTGGTTTGTTGGCTTGTTGGTTTGTTGGTTTGTTGGTTTGTTGGTTTTTTGGTTTGTTGGTTTATTTGTTTGTTACTTTGTTGGCTTGTTGGTTTGTTGGTTTGTTGGTTTGTTGGTTTGTTTGTATGTTGGCTTGTTGGTGTGTTGGTTTGTTGGTTTGTTGGTTTGTTGGCTTGTTGGCTTGTTGGTTTGTTAGTTTGTTGGCTTTTTGGTTACTTGGTTTGTTGGTTTGTTGGTTTGTTGGCTTGTTGGTTTGTTAAATTGTTGGTTTGTTGGTTTGTTGGTTTGTTGGTTTGTTGGCTTGTTGGCTTGTTGGTTTGTTGGCTTTTTGGTTTGTTGGTTTGTTGGTTTGTTGGTTTTTTGGTTTGTTGGTTTATTTGTTTGTTGGTTTGTTGGCTTGTTGGTTTGTTGGTTTGTTGGTTTGTTGGCTTGTTGGCTTGTTGCTTTGTTCGTTTGATGGTTTGTTCGTTTGTTGGTTTTTTGGTTTGTTGGTTTGTTGGTTTGTTGGCTTGTTGGCTTGTTGGTTTGTTGGTTTGTTGGCTTGTTGGTTTGATAGTTTGTTGGTTTGTTGGCTTGTTGGCTTGTTGCTTTGTTGGTTTGTTGGTTTGTTGGCTTGTTGGCTTGTTGGTTTGTTAGTTTGTTGGCTTTTTGGTTACTTGGTTTGTTGGTTTGTTGGTATGTTTGCTTGTTGGTTTGTTGGCTTGTTGGTTTGTTGGTTTGTTGGTTTGTTGGCTTGTTGGTTTGTTGGTTTGTTGGCTTGTTGGCTCGTTGGTTTGTTGGTTTGTATGTTTGTTGGTTTGTTGGTTTGTTGGTTTGTTGGTTTGTTGGCTTATTGGTTTGTTGTTTTGTTGGCTTGTTGGCTTGTTGGTTTGTTGGTTTGTTGGTTTGATGGTTTGTTGGCTTGTTGGTTTGTTGGTTTGTTGGCTTGTTGGTTTGTTGGTTTGTTGGTTTGTTGGTTTGTTGGTTTGTTGGCTTGTTGGTTTGTTGGTTTGTTGGCTTGTTGGTTTGTTGGTTTGTTGGCTTGTTGGCTTGTTGCTTTGTTCGTTTGATGGTTTGTTGGTTTGTTGGTTTTTTGGTTTGTTGGTTTGTTGGTTTGTTGGATTGTTTGGCGTGTTGGTTTGTTGGTTTGTTGGCTTGTTGGTTTGTTAGTTTGTTGGTTTGTTGGCTTGTTGGCTTGTTGGTTTGTTGGTTTTTTCGTTTGTTGGTTTGTTGGTTTGTTGGTTTGTTGGTTTGTTGGTTTGTTGGTTTGTTGGTTTGTTCGTTTAATGGTTTGTTGGTTTGTTGGTTTTTTGGTTTGTTGGTTTGTTGGTTTCTTGGTTTGTTGGTTTGTTGATTTGTTGATTTGTTGGTTTGTTGGCATGTTGGTTTGTTGGTTTGTTGGTTTGTCGGCTTGTTGGTTTGTTGGTTTGTTGGTTTGTTGGTTTGTTGGTTTGTTGGTTTGTTGGTTTGTTGGCTTGTTGGTTTGTTGGTTTGTTGGCTTGTTGGTTTGTTGGTTTGTTGGCTTGTTGGCTTGTTGGTTTGTTGGTTTGTTGGCTTCTTGGTTACTTAGTTTGTTGGTTTGTTGGCTTGTTGGCTTGTTGGTCTGTTGGTTTGTTGGTTTGTTGGCTGGTTGGTTTGTTAGTTTGTTGGTTTGTTGGCTTGTTGGCTTGTTGGTTTGTTGGTTTTTTAATTTGTTGGTTTGTTGGTTTGTTGGTTTGTTGGTTTGTTGGTTTATTTTTTTGTTGGTTTGTTGGTTTGTAGGTTTGTTGGTTTGTTGATTTGTTGGTTTGTTGGTTTGTTGGTTTGTTGGTTTGTTGGTTTGTTCGTTTGTTGGTTTGTTGGTTAATTGGTTTGTTGGTTTGTTGGTTTGTTGGTTTTTTGGTTTGTTGGTTTGTTGGTTTATTTGTTTGTTGGTTTGGTGATTTGTTGGTTTGTTGGTTTGTTGGTTTATTTGTGTGTTGGTTTGTTTGTTTGTAGGTTTGTTGGTTTGTTGGTTTGTTGGTTTGTTGATTTGTTGGTTTGTTCGTTTGTTCGTTTGTTGGTTAATTGGTTTGTTGGTTTGTTGGCTTGTTGGTTTGATGGTTTGTTGGTTTATTGGTTTGTTGGTTTGTTGGGTTGTTGGTTTGTTGGCTTGTTGGTTTGATGGTTTGTTGGCTTGTTGGCTTGTTGCTTTGTTGGTTTGTTGGTTTGTTGGCTTGTTGGCTTGTTAGTTTGTTAGTTTGTTGGCTTTTTGGTTACTTGGTTTGTTGGTTGTTGGTTTGTTGGCTTGTTGATTTGTTGGCTTGTTGGTTTGTTGGTTTGTTGGCTTGTTGGCTTGTTGGTTTGTTGGTTTGTTGGTTCGTTGGTTTGTTGGTTTGTTGGTTTGTTGGTTTTTAGGTTTGTTGGTTTATTTGTTTGTTGGCTTGTTGGCTTGTTGGTTTGTTGGTTTGTTGGTTTGGTGGCTTGTTGGTTTGTTAGTTTGTTGGTTTGCTGGCTTGCTGGCTTGTTGGTTTGTTGGTTTGTTGGCTTGTTGGCTTGTTGGTTTGTTGGTTTGTTGGTTTTTTGGTTTGTTGGTTTGTTCGTTTAATGGTTTGTTGGTTTGTTGGTTTTTTGGTTTGTTGGTTTGTTGGTTTCTTGGTTTGTTGGTTTGTTGATTTGTTGATTTGTTGGTTTGTTGGCATGTTGGTTTGTTGGTTTGTTGGTTTGTTGGCTTGTTGGTTTGTTGGTTTGTTGGTTTGTTGGCTTGTTGGTTTGTTGGTTTGTTGGTTTGTTGGCTTTTTGGTTTGTTGGCTTGTTGGTTTGTTGGTTTGTTGGCTTGTTGGTTTGTTGGTTTGTTGGCTTGTTGGCTTGTTGGTTTGTTGGTTTGTTGGCTTCTTGGTTACTTAGTTTGTTGGTTTGTTGGCTTGTTGGCTTGTTGGTCTGTTGGTTTGTTGGTTTGTTGGCTGGTTGGTTTGTTAGTTTATTGGTTTGTTGGCTTGTTGGCTTGTTGGTTTGTTGGTTTTTTAATTTGTTGGTTTGTTGGTTTGTTGGTTTGTTGGTTTGTTGGTTTATTTTTTTGTTGGTTTGTTGGTTTGTAGGTTTGTTGGTTTGTTGATTTGTTGGTTTGTTGGTTTGTTGGTTTGTTGGTTTGTTGGTTTGTTCGTTTGTTGGTTTGTTGGTTAATTGGTTTGTTGGTTTGTTGGTTTGTTGGTTTTTTGGTTTGTTGGTTTGTTGGTTTATTTGTTTGTTGGTTTGGTGGTTTGTTGGTTTGTTGGTTTGTTGGTTTATTTGTTTGTTGGTTTGTTTGTTTGTAGGTTTGTTGGTTTGTTGGTTTGTTGGTTTGTTGGTTTGTTGGTTTGTTCGTTTGTTGGTTTGTTGGTTAATTGGTTTGTTGGTTTGTTGGCTTGTTAGTTTGATGGTTTGTTGGTTTTTTGGTTTGTTGGTTTGTTGGGTTGTTGGTTTGTTGGCTTGTTGGCTTGTTAGTTTGTTAGTTTGTTGGCTTTTTGGTTACTTGGTTTGTTGGCATGTTGGTTTGTTGGTTTGTTGATTTGTTGGTTTGTTCGTTTGTTGGTTTGTTGGTTAATTGGTTTGTTGGTTTGTTGGCTTGTTGGTTTGATGGTTTGTTGGTTTTTTTGGTTTGTTGGTTTGTTGGGTTGTTGGTTTGTTGGCTTGTTGGTTTGTTGGTTTGTTGGCTTGTTGGCTTGTTGCTTTGTTGGTTTGTTGGTTTGTTGGTTTGTTGGCTTGTTAGTTTGTTAGTTTGTTGATTTGTTGGCTTGTTGGTTTGTTGGTTTGTTGGTTTGTTGGTTTGTTGGTTTGTTGGCTTGTTGCTTTGTTCGTTTGATGGTTTGTTGGTTTGTTGGTTTTTTGGTTTTTGGTTTGTTGGTTTGTTGGGTTGCTGGTTTGTTGGCTTGTTGGTTTGTTGGTTTGTTGGCTTGTTGGCTTGTTGCTTTGTTGGTTTGTTGGTTTGTTGGTTTGTTGGCTTGTTGGTTTGTTATTTTGTTGGTTTGTTGGCTTGTTGGTTTGTTGGTTTGTTGGTTTGTTGGTTTGTTGGTTTGTTGGCTTGTTGCTTTGTTCGTTTGATGGTTTGTTGGTTTGTTGGTTTTTTGGTTTGTTGGTTTGTTGATTTGTTGGATTGTTTGGCGTGTTGGTTTGTTGGTTTGTTGGCTTGTTGCTTTGTTAGTTTGTTGGTTTGTTGGCTTGTTGGCTTGTTAGTTTGTTGGTTTTTTGGTTTGTTGGTTTGTTGGTTTGTTGGTTTGTTGGTTTGTTGGTTTGTTGGTTTGTTGGTTTGTTGGTTTGTTCGTTTAATGGTTTGTTGGTTTGTTGGTTTTTTGGTTTGTTGGTTTGTTGGTTTCTTGGTTTGTTGGTTTGTTGATTTGTTGATTTGTTGGTTTGTTGGCATGTTGGTTTGTTGGTTTGTTGGTTTGTCGGCTTGTTGGTTTGTTGGTTTGTTGGCTTGTTGGCTTGTTGGTTTGTTGGTTTGTTGGTTTGTTGGTTTGTTGGTTTGTTGGCTTGTTGGTTTGTTGGTTTGTTGGCTTGTTGGTTTGTTGGTTTGTTGGCTTGTTGGCTTGTTGGTTTGTTGGTTTGTTGGCTTCTTGGTTACTTAGTTTGTTGGCTTGTTGGCTTGTTGGCTTGTTGGCTTGTTGGTCTGTTGGTTTGTTGGTTTGTTGGCTGGTTGGTTTGTTAGTTTGTTGGTTTGTTGGCTTGTTGGCTTGTTGGTTTGTTGGTTTTTTAATTTGTTGGTTTGTTGGTTTGTTGGTTTGTTGGTTTGTTGGTTTATTTTTTTGTTGGTTTGTTGGTTTGTAGGTTTGTTGGTTTGTTGATTTGTTGGTTTGTTGGTTTGTTGGTTTGTTGGTTTGTTGGTTTGTTCGTTTGTTGGTTTGTTGGTTAATTGGTTTGTTGGTTTGTTGGTTTGTTGGTTTTTTGGTTTGTTGGTTTGTTGGTTTATTTGTTTGTTGGTTTGGTGATTTGTTGGTTTGTTGGTTTGTTGGTTTATTTGTTTGTTGGTTTGTTTGTTTGTAGGTTTGTTGGTTTGTTGGTTTGATGGTTTGTTGGTTTGTTGATTTGTTGGTTTGTTCGTTTGTTGGTTTGTTGGTTAATTGGTTTGTTGGTTTGTTGGCTTGTTGGTTTGATGGTTTGTTGGTTTTTTGGTTTGTTGGTTTGTTGGGTTGTTGGTTTGTTGGCTTGTTGGTTTGTTGGTTTGTTGGCTTGTTGGCTTGTTGCTTTGTTGGTTTGTTGGTTTGTTGGCTTGTTGGCTTGTTAGTTTGTTAGTTTGTTGGCTTTTTGGTTACTTGGTTTGTTGGTTTGTTGGTTTGTTGGCTTGTTGATTTGTTGGCTTGTTGGTTTGTTGGTTTGTTGGCTTGTTGGCTTGTTGGTTTGCTGGTTTGTTGGTTCGTTGGTTTGTTGGTTTGTTGGTTTGTTGGTTTTTAGGTTTGTTGGTTTATTTGTTTGTTGGCTTGTTGGCTTGTTGGCTTGTTGGTTTGTTGGTTTGTTGGTTTGGTGGCTTGTTGGTTTGTTGGCTTGTTGGCTTGTTGGTTTGTTGGTTTGTTGGTTTTTTGGTTTGTTGGTTTGTTCGTTTAATGGTTTGTTGGTTTGTTGGTTTTTTGGTTTGTTGGTTTGTTGGTTTCTTGGTTTGTTGGTTTGTTGATTTGTTGATTTGTTGGTTTGTTGGCATGTTGGTTTGTTGGTTTGTTGGTTTGTTGGCTTGTTGGTTTGTTGGTTTGTTGGCTTGTTGGCTTGTTGGTTTGTTGGTTTGTTGGTTTGTTGGTTTGTTGGTTTGTTGGTTTGTTGGTTTGTTGGCTTGTTGGTTTGTTGGTTTGTTGGCTTGTTGGCTTGTTGGTTTGTTGGTTTGTTGGCTTCTTGGTTACTTAGTTTGTTGGTTTGTTGGCTTGTTGGCTTGTTGGTCTGTTGGTTTGTTGGTTTGTTGGCTGGTTGGTTTGTTAGTTTGTTGGTTTTTTAATTTGTTGGTTTGTTGGTTTGTTGGTTTGTTGGTTTATTTTTTTGTTGGTTTGTTGGTTTGTAGGTTTGTTGGTTTGTTGATTTGTTGGTTTGTTGGTTTGTTGGTTTGTTGGTTTGTTCGTTTGTTGGTTTGTTGGTTAATTGGTTTGTTGGTTTGTTGGTTTGTTGGTTTTTTGGTTTGTTGGTTTGTTGGTTTATTTGTTTGTTGGTTTGGTGGTTTGTTGGTTTGTTGGTTTGTTGGTTTATTTGTTTGTTGGTTTGTTTGTTTGTAGGTTTGTTGGTTTGTTGGTTTGTTGGTTTATTGGTTTGCTGGTTTGTTGGTTTGTTCGTTTGTTGGTTTGTTGGTTAATTGGTTTGTTGGTTTGTTGGCTTGTTAGTTTGATGGTTTGTTGGTTTTTTGGTTTGTTGGTTTGTTGGGTTGTTGGTTTGTTGGCTTGTTGGTTTGTTGGTTTGTTGGCTTGTTGGCTTGTTGCTTTGTTGGTTTGTTGGTTTGTTGGTTTGTTGGCTTGTTGGCTTGTTAGTTTGTTAGTTTGTTGGCTTTTTGGTTACTTGGTTTGTTGGCATGTTGGTTTGTTGGTTTGTTGATTTGTTGGCTTGTTGGTTTGTTGGTTTGTTGGCTTGTTGGCTTGTTGGTTTGTTGGTTTGTTGGTTCGTTGGTTTGTTGGTTTGTTGGTTTGTTGGTTTTTAGGTTTGTTGGTTTATTTGTTTGTTGGCTTGTTGGTTTGTTGGTTTGTTGGCTTGTTGGCTTGTTGCTTTGTTGGTTTGTTGGTTTGTTGGCTTGTTGGCTTGTTAGTTTGTTAGTTTGTTGGCTTTTTGGCTACTTGGTTTGTTGGTTTGTTGGTTTGTTGGTTTGTTGGCTTGTTGGCTTGTTGGTTTGTTGGCTTGTTGGTTTGTTGGTTTGTTGGTATGTTGGCTTGTTGGTTTGTTGGTTTGTTGGCTTGTTGGCTTGTTGGTTTGTTGGTTTGTTGGCTTGTTGGTTTGTTGGTTTGTTGGTTTGTTGGCTTGTTGGCTTTTTGGTTTGTTGGTTTGTTGGCTTGTTGGTTTGTTGGTTTGTTGGCTTGTTGGCTTGTTTCTTTGTTGGTTTGTTGGTTTGTTGACTTTTTGGCTTGTTGGTTTGTTGGTTTGTTGGCTTTTTGGTTTGTTGGCTTGTTGGCTTGTTAGTCTGGTGGTTTGTTGGTTTTTTGGTTTGTTGGTTTGTTGGCCGGTTGGTTTTTTTAGTTTGTTGGCTTTTTGGTTACTTGGTTTGTTGGTTTGTTGGTTTGTTGGTTTGTTGGCTTGTTGGCTTGTTGGTTTGTTGGTTTGTTGGTTTTTTGGTTTGTTGGTTTGTTGGCTTGTTGGTTTGTTGGTTTCGTGGTTTGTTGGCTTGTTGGTTTGTTCGTTTGTTGGTTTGTTGGTTTGTTGGTTTGTTGGCTTGTTGGCTTGTTGGTTTGTTGGTTTGTTGGTTTGTTGGTTTGTTGGTTTGTTGGTTTGTTGGTTTGTTGGTTTGTTGCCTTGTTGGTTTGTTGGTTTGTTGGTTTGTTGGCTTGTTGGCTTGTTGGTTTGTTGGTTTGTTGGTTTGTTGGTTTGTTGGTTTGTTGGCTTGTTGGCTTGTTGCTTTGTTGGTTTGTTGGTTTGTTGACTTGTTGGCTTGTTGGTTTGTTGGTTTGTTGGCTTTTTGGTTTGTTGGTTTGTTGGCTTGTTGGCTTGTTGGTTTGTTGGTTTGTTGGCTTGTTGGTTACTTAGTTTGTTGGTTTGTTGGTTTGTTGGCTTGTTGGTTTGTTGGTTTGTTGGCTTGTTGGCTTGTTAGTTTGTTGGTTTGTTGGTTTTTTGGTTTGTTGGTTTGTTGGCTTGTTGGTTTGTTGGTTTGTTGGCTTGTTGGCTTGTTGGTTTGTTGGTTTGTTGGTTTGTTGGTTTGTTGGTTTGTTGGCTTGTTGGTTTGTTGGTTTGTTGGCTTGTTGGTTTGTTGGTTTGTTGGCTTGTTGGCTTGTTGGTTTGTTGGTTTGTTGGCTTCTTGGTTACTTAGTTTGTTGGCTTGTTGGCTTGTTGGTTTGTTGGTTTGTTGGCTTGTTGGTTACTTAGTTTGTTGGTTTGTTGGTTTGTTGGCTTGTTGGCTTGTTGGTTTGTTGGTTTGTTGGCTTGTTGGTTACTTAGTTTGTTGGTTTGTTGGTTTGTTGGCTTGTTGGTTTGTTGGTTTGTTGGCTTGTTGGCTTGTTAGTCTGGTGGTTTGTTGGTTTTTTGGTTTGTTGGTTTGTTGGCCGGTTGGTTTTTTTAGTTTGTTGGCTTTTTGGTTACTTGGTTTGTTGGTTTGTTGGTTTGTTGGTTTGTTGGCTTGTTGGCTTGTTGGTTTGTTGGTTTGTTGGTTTTTTGGTTTGTTGGTTTGTTGGCTTGTTGGTTTGTTGGTTTCGTGGTTTGTTGGCTTGTTGGTTTGTTCGTTTGTTGGTTTGTTGGTTTGTTGGTTTGTTGGCTTGTTGGCTTGTTGGTTTGTTGGTTTGTTGGTTTGTTGGTTTGTTGGTTTGTTGGTTTGTTGGTTTGTTGGTTTGTTGCCTTGTTGGTTTGTTGGTTTGTTGGTTTGTTGGCTTGTTGGCTTGTTGGTTTGTTGGTTTGTTGGTTTGTTGGTTTGTTGGTTTGTTGGCTTGTTGGCTTGTTGCTTTGTTGGTTTGTTGGTTTGTTGACTTGTTGGCTTGTTGGTTTGTTGGTTTGTTGGCTTTTTGGTTTGTTGGTTTGTTGGCTTGTTGGCTTGTTGGTTTGTTGGTTTGTTGGCTTGTTGGTTACTTAGTTTGTTGGTTTGTTGGTTTGTTGGCTTGTTGGTTTGTTGGTTTGTTGGCTTGTTGGCTTGTTAGTTTGTTGGTTTGTTGGTTTTTTGGTTTGTTGGTTTGTTGGCTTGTTGGTTTGTTGGTTTGTTGGCTTGTTGGCTTGTTGGTTTGTTGGTTTGTTGGCTTGTTGGTTTGTTGGTTTGTTGGTTTGTTGGCTTGTTGGCTTTTTGGTTTGTTGGTTTGTTGGCTTGTTGGTTTGTTGGTTTGTTGGCTTGTTGGCTTGTTTCTTTGTTGGTTTGTTGACTTTTTGGCTTGTTGGTTTGTTGGTTTGTTGGCTTTTTGGTTTGTTGGCTTGTTGGCTTGTTGGTTTGTTGGTTTGTTGGCTTGTTGGTTACTTAGTTTGTTGGTTTGTTGGTTTGTTGGCTTGTTGGTTTGTTGGTTTGTTGGCTTGTTGGCTTGTTAGTTTGGTGGTTTGTTGGTTTTTTGGTTTGTTGGTTTGTTGGCCGGTTGGTTTTTTTAGTTTGTTGGCTTTTTGGTTACTTGGTTTGTTGGTTTGTTGGTTTGTTGGTTTGTTGACTTGTTGGCTTGTTGGTTTGTTGGTTTGTGGGTTTTGGTTTGTTGGTTTGTTGGCTTGTTGGTTTGTTGGTTTCTTGGTTTGTTGGCTTGTTGGTTTGTTCGTTTGTTGGTTTGTTGGTTTGTTGGTTTGTTGGCTTGTTGGCTTGTTGGTTTGTTGGTTTGTTGGTTTGTTGGTTTGTTGGTTTGTTGGTTTGTTGCCTTGTTGGTTTGTTGGTTTGTTGGTTTGTTGGCTTGTTGGCTTGTTGGTTTGTTGGTTTGTTGGTTTGTTGGTTTGTTGGTTTGTTGGCTTGTTGGCTTGTTGCTTTGTTGGTTTGTTGGTTTGTTGACTTGTTGGCTTGTTGGTTTGTTGGTTTGTTGGCTTTTTGGTTTGTTGGTTTGTTGGCTTGTTGGCTTGTTGGTTTGTTGGTTTGTTGGCTTGTTGGTTACTTAGTTTGTTGGTTTGTTGGTTTGTTGGCTTGTTGGTTTGTTGGTTTGTTGGCTTGTTGGCTTGTTAGTTTGTTGGTTTGTTGGTTTTTTGGTTTGTTGGTTTGTTGGTTTGTTGGCTTGTTGGTTTGTTAGTTTGTTGGCTTTTTTGTTACTTGGTTTGTTGGTTTGTTGGTTTGTTGGTTTGTTGGCTTGTTGGCTTGTTGGTTTGTTGGTTTTTTGGTTTGTTGGTTTGTTGGCTTGTTGGTTTGTTGGTTTGTTGGTTTGTTGGCTTGTTGGCTTGTTGGTTTGTTGGTTTCTGGCTTGTTGGTTTGTTGGTTTCTTGGCTTGTTTGTTGGTTTGTTGGTTTGTTGGTTTGTTCGTTTGTTGGTTTGTTGGTTAATTGGTTTGTTGGTTTGTTGGTTTGTTGGTTTGTTGGTTTGTTGGTTTGTTGGTTTGTTGGTTTATTTGTTTGTTGGTTTGTTGGTTTGTTGGTTTGTTGGTTTGTTGGCTTGTTGGCTTGTTGGTTTGTTGGTTTCTGGCTTGTTGGTTTGTTGGTTTCTTGGCTTGTTTGTTGGTTTGTTGGTTTGTTGGTTAATTGGTTTGTTGGTTTGTTGGTTTGTTGGTTTGTTGGTTTGTTTGTTTGTAGGTTTGTTGGTTTGTTGGTTTGTTGGTTTGTTGGTTTGTTGGTTTGTTCGTTTGTTGGTTTGTTGGTTAATTGGTTTGTTGGTTTGTTGGCTTGTTGGTTTGATGGTTTGTTGGTTTTTTGGTTTTTTGGTTTGTTGGTTTGTTGGTTTGTTGGGTTGTTCGTTTGATGGTTTGTTGGTTTGTTGGTTTTTTGGTTTGTTGGTTTGTTGGTTTTTGGTTTCTTGGTTTGTTGGTTTGTTGATTTGTTGATTTGTTGGTTTGTTGGCATGTTGGTTTGTTGGTTTGTTGATTTGTTGGCTTGTTGGTTTGTTGGTTTGTTGGCTTGTTGGCTTGTTGGTTTGTTGGTTTGTTGGTTCGTTGGTTTGGTGGTTTGTTGGTTTGTTGGTTTTTAGGTTTGTTGGTTTATTTGTTTGTTGGCTTGTTGGCTTGTTGGTTTGTTGGTTTGTTGGTTTGGTGGCTTGTTGGTTTGTTAGTTTGTTGGTTTGCTGGCTTGCTGGCTTGTTGGTTTCTTGGTTTGTTGGCTTGTTGGCTTGTTGGTTTGTTGGTTTGTTGGTTTTTTGGTTTGTTGGTTTGTTGGTTTGTTGGTTTGTTGGATTATTTGTTTGTTGGTTTGTTGGCTTGTTGGTTTGTTGGTTTGTTGGTTTGTTGGCTTGTTGGTTTGTTGGTTTGTTGGCTTGTTGGCTTGTTGCTTTGTTGGTTTGTTGGTTTGTTGGCTTGTTGGCTTGTTAGTTTGTTAGTTTGTTGGCTTTTTGGTTACTTGGTTTGTTGGTTTGTTGGTTTGTTGGCTTGTTGGTTTGTTAGTTTGTTGGTTTGTTAGTTTGTTGGTTTGTTGGCTTGTTGACTTGTTGGTTTGTTGGTTTGTTGGTTTGTTGGTTTGTTGGTTTGTTGGCTTGTTGGTTTGTTGGTTTGTTGGCTTGTTGGCTTGTCGGTTTGTTGGTTTGTTGGCTTGTTGGTTTGTTGGTTTGTTGGTTTGTTGGCTTGTTGGCTTGTTGGTTTGTTGGTTTGTTGGCTTGTTGGTTTGTTGGTTTGTTGGCTTGTTGGCTTGTTGCTTTGTTGGTTTGTTGGTTTGTTGACTTTTTGGCTTGTTGGTTTGTTGGTTTGTTGGCTTTTTGGTTTGTTGGCTTGTTGGCTTGTTGGCTAGTTGGTTTGTTGGTTTGTTGGCTTGTTGGTTACTTAATTTGTTGGTTTGTTGGTTTGTTGGCTTGTTGGTTTGTTGGTTTGTTGGCTTGTTGGCTTGTTGGCTTGTTAGTTTGTTGGTTTGTTGGTTTTTTGGTTTGTTGGTTTGTTGGCCGGTTGGTTTTTTTAGTTTGTTGGCTTTTTGGTTACTTGGTTTGTTGGTTTGTTGGATTGTTGGTTTGTTGGCTTGTTGGCTTGTTGGTTTGTTGGTTTGTTGGTTTGTTGGCTTGTTGGTTTGTTGGTTTGTTGGTTTGTTGGTTTGTTGGTTTGTTGGCTTGTTGGCTTGTTGGTTTGTTGGTTTGTTGGTTTGTTGGTTTGTTGGTTTTGTTGGTTTGTTGGTTTGTTGGTTTGTTGGCTTGTTGGTTTGTTGGTTTGTTGGTTTGTTGGCTTGTTGGCTTGTTGGTTTGTTGGTTTGTTGGTTTGTTGGTTTGTTGGTTTGTTGGCTTGTTGGTTTGTTGCTTTGTTGGTTTGTTGGTTTGTTGACTTGTTGGCCTGTTGGTTTGTTGGTTTGTTGGCTTTTTGGTTTGTTGGTTTGTTGGCTTGTTGGCTTCTTGGTTTGTTGGTTTGTTGGCTTGTTGGTTACTTAGTTTGTTGGTTTGTCGGTTTGTTGGCTTGTTGGTTTGTTGGTTTGTTGGCTTGTTGGCTTGTTAGTTTGTTGGTTTGTTGGTTTTTTGGTTTGTTGGTTTGTTGGCTTGTTGGTTTGTTAGTTTGTTGGCTTTTTGGTTACTTGGTTTGTTGGTTTGTTGGTTTGTTGGTTTGTTGGCTTGTTGGCTTGTTGGTTTGTTGGTTTGTTGGTTTTTTGGTTTGTTGGTTTGTAAGCTTGTTGGTTTGTTGGTTTGTTGGTTTGTTGGCTTGTTGGCTTGTTGGCTTGTTGGTTTGTTGGTTTCTGGCTTGTTGGTTTGTTGGTTTCTTGGCTTGTTGGCTTGTTGCTTTGTTGGTTTGTTGGTTTGTTGGCTTGTTGGCTTGTTGGTTTGTTAGTTTGTTGGCTTTTTGGTTACTTGGTTTGTTGGTTTGTTGGTTTGTTGGCTTGTTGTTTTGTTGGCTAGTTGGTTTGTTGGTTTGTTGGTTTGTTGGTTTGTTGGTTTGTTGGCTTGTTGGCTTGTTGGTTTGCTGGTTTGTTGGCTTGTTGGCTTGTTGGTTTGTTGGTTTGTTGGTTTGTTGGTTTGTTGGCTTGTTGGTTTGTTTGTTTGTTGGCTTGTTGGTTTGTTGGTTTGTTGATTTGTTGGCTTGTTGGCTTGTTGGTTTGTTGGTTTGTTGGTTTGTTGGTTTGTTGGCTTGTTGGCTTGTTGCTTTGTTGGTTTCTTGGTTTGTTGGCTTGTTGGCTTGTTGGTTTGTTAGTTTGTTGGCTTTTTGGTTATTTGGTTTGTTGGTTTGTTGGCTTGTTGGTTTGTTGGCTTGTTGGTTTGTTGGTTTGTTGGTTTGTTGGCTTGTTGGCTTGTTGGTTTGTTGGTTAGTTGGTTAGTTGGTTTGTTGGTTTGTTGGTTTGTTGGTTTTTTGGTTTGTTGGTTTGTTGGTTTGTTGGCTTGCTGGTTTGTTGGTTTTGTTGGCTTGTTGGCTTGTTGGTTTGTTGGTTTTCTGGCTTGTTGGTTACTTAGTTTGTTGGTTTGTTGGTTTGTTGGTCTGTTGGTTTGTTGGCTTGTTGGCTTGTTGGTTTGTTGGTTAGTTCGTTTGTTGGTTTGTTAGTTTGTTGGTTTGTTGGTTTGTTGGCTTGTTGGCTTGTTGGTTTGTTGGTTTTTTGGTTTGTTGGTTTGTTGGTTTGTTGGTTTGTTGGTTTGTTGGTTTATTTGTTTGTTGGTTTGTTGGCTTGATGGTTTGTTGGTTTGTTGGTTTGTTGGCTTGTTGGTTTGTTGGTTTGTTGGTTTGTTGGTTTGTTGATTTGTTGGTTTTTTGGTTTGTTGGTTTATTTGTTTGTTGCTTTGTTGGCTTGTTGGTTTGTTGGTTTATTGGTTTGTTTGTTTGTTGGCTTGTTGGTTTGTTGGTTTGTTGGTTTGTTGGCTTGTTGGCTTGTTAGTTTGTTGGTTTGTTGGCTTGTTGGTTTGCTAGTTTGTTGGCTTTTTGGTTACTTGGTTTGTTGGTTTGTTGGTTTGTTGGCTTGTTGGTTTGTTAAATTGTTGGTTTGTTGGTTTGTTGGCTTTTTGGCTTGTTGGTTTGTTGTTTTGTTAGTTTGTTGGTTTGTTGGTTTGTTGGTTTTTTGGTTTGTTGGTTTATTTGTTTGTTGGTTTGTTGGCTTGTTGGTTTGTTGGTTTGTCGGTTTGTTGGCTTGTTGGCTTGTTGCTGTGTTCGTTTGATGGTTTGTCGGTTTGTTGGTTTTTTGGTTTGTTGGTTTGTTGGTTTGTTGGCTTGTTGGCTTGTTGGCTTGTTGGTTTGTTGGTTTGTTGGCTTGTTGGTTTGTTAGTTTGTTGGTTTGTTGGCTTGTTGGCTTGTTGCTTTGTTGGTTTGTTGGTTTGTTGGCTTGTTGGCTTGTTGGTTTGTTAGTTTGTTGGCTTTTCGGTTACTTGGTTTGTTGGCTTGTTGGTTTGTTGGTTTGTTTGTTTGTTGGCTTGTTGGTTTGTTGGTTTGTTGGCTTGTTGGCTCGTTGGTTTGTTGGTTTGTATGTTTGTTGGTTTGTTTGTTTGTTGGTTTGTTGGTTTGTTGGTTTGTTGGCTTGTTGGTTTGTTGGTTTGTTGGCTTGTTGGCTTGTTGGTTTGTTGGTTTGTTGGTTTGTTGGTTTGTTGGCTTGTTGGTTTGTTGGTTTTTTGGCTTGTTGGTTTGTTGGTTTGTTGGTTTGTTGGTTTGTTGGTTTGTTGGTTTGTTGGTTTGTTGGTTTGTTGGTTTGTTGGATTGTTGGCTTGTTGGTTTGTTGGTTTGTTGGCTTGTTGGTTTGTTGGTTTGTTGGCTTGTTGGCTTGTTGCTTTGTTCGTTTGTTGGTTTGTTGGCTTGTTGGTTTGTTGGTTTGTTGGCTTGTTGGCTTGTTGGCTTGTTAGTTTGTTGGTTTGTTGGTTTTTTGGTTTGTTGGTTTGTTGGCCGGTTGGTTTTTTTAGTTTGTTGGCTTTTTGGTTACTTGGTTTGTTGGTTTGTTGGATTGTTGGTTTGTTGGCTTGTTGGCTTGTTGGTTTGTTGGTTTGTTGGTTTGTTGGCTTGTTGGTTTGTTGGTTTGTTGGTTTGTTGGTTTGTTGGTTTGTTGGCTTGTTGGCTTGTTGGTTTGTTGGTTTGTTGGTTTGTTGGTTTGTTGGTTTTGTTGGTTTGTTGGTTTGTTGGTTTGTTGGCTTGTTGGTTTGTTGGTTTGTTGGTTTGTTGGCTTGTTGGCTTGTTGGTTTGTTGGTTTGTTGGTTTGTTGGTTTGTTGGTTTGTTGGCTTGTTGGCTTGTTGCTTTGTTGGTTTGTTGGTTTGTTGACTTGTTGGCCTGTTGGTTTGTTGGTTTGTTGGCTTTTTGGTTTGTTGGTTTGTTGGCTTGTTGGCTTCTTGGTTTGTTGGTTTGTTGGCTTGTTGGTTACTTAGTTTGTTGGTTTGTCGGTTTGTTGGCTTGTTGGTTTGTTGGTTTGTTGGCTTGTTGGCTTGTTAGTTTGTTGGTTTGTTGGTTTTTTGGTTTGTTGGTTTGTTGGCTTGTTGGTTTGTTAGTTTGTTGGCTTTGTGGTTACTTGGTTTGTTGGTTTGTTGGTTTGTTGGTTTGTTGGCTTGTTGGCTTGTTGGTTTGTTGGTTTGTTGGTTTTTTGGTTTGTTGGTTTGTAAGCTTGTTGGTTTGTTGGTTTGTTGGTTTGTTGGCTTGTTGGCTTGTTGGCTTGTTGGTTTGTTGGTTTCTGGCTTGTTGGTTTGTTGGTTTCTTGGCTTGTTGGCTTGTTGCTTTGTTGGTTTGTTGGTTTGTTGGCTTGTTGGCTTGTTGGTTTGTTAGTTTGTTGGCTTTTTGGTTACTTGGTTTGTTGGTTTGTTGGTTTGTTGGCTTGTTGTTTTGTTGGCTAGTTGGTTTGTTGGTTTGTTGGTTTGTTGGTTTGTTGGTTTGTTGGCTTGTTGGCTTGTTGGTTTGCTGGTTTGTTGGCTTGTTGGCTTGTTGGTTTGTTGGTTTGTTGGTTTGTTGGTTTGTTGGCTTGTTGGTTTGTTTGTTTGTTGGCTTGTTGGTTTGTTGGTTTGTTGATTTGTTGGCTTGTTGGCTTGTTGGTTTGTTGGTTTGTTGGTTTGTTGGTTTGTTGGCTTGTTGGCTTGTTGCTTTGTTGGTTTCTTGGTTTGTTGGCTTGTTGGCTTGTTGGTTTGTTAGTTTGTTGGCTTTTTGGTTATTTGGTTTGTTGGTTTGTTGGCTTGTTGGTTTGTTGGCTTGTTGGTTTGTTGGTTTGTTGGTTTGTTGGCTTGTTGGCTTGTTGGTTTGTTGGTTAGTTGGTTAGTTGGTTTGTTGGTTTGTTGGTTTGTTGGTTTTTTGGTTTGTTGGTTTGTTGGTTTGTTGGCTTGCTGGTTTGTTGGTTTTGTTGGCTTGTTGGCTTGTTGGTTTGTTGGTTTTCTGGCTTGTTGGTTACTTAGTTTGTTGGTTTGTTGGTTTGTTGGTCTGTTGGTTTGTTGGCTTGTTGGCTTGTTGGTTTGTTGGTTAGTTCGTTTGTTGGTTTGTTAGTTTGTTGGTTTGTTGGTTTGTTGGCTTGTTGGCTTGTTGGTTTGTTGGTTTTTTGGTTTGTTGGTTTGTTGGTTTGTTGGTTTGTTGGTTTGTTGGTTTATTTGTTTGTTGGTTTGTTGGCTTGATGGTTTGTTGGTTTGTTGGTTTGTTGGCTTGTTGGTTTGTTGGTTTGTTGGTTTGTTGGTTTGTTGATTTGTTGGTTTTTTGGTTTGTTGGTTTATTTGTTTGTTGCTTTGTTGGCTTGTTGGTTTGTTGGTTTATTGGTTTGTTTGTTTGTTGGCTTGTTGGTTTGTTGGTTTGTTGGTTTGTTGGCTTGTTGGCTTGTTAGTTTGTTGGTTTGTTGGCTTGTTGGTTTGCTAGTTTGTTGGCTTTTTGGTTACTTGGTTTGTTGGTTTGTTGGTTTGTTGGCTTGTTGGTTTGTTAAATTGTTGGTTTGTTGGTTTGTTGGCTTTTTGGCTTGTTGGTTTGTTGTTTTGTTAGTTTGTTGGTTTGTTGGTTTGTTGGTTTTTTGGTTTGTTGGTTTATTTGTTTGTTGGTTTGTTGGCTTGTTGGTTTGTTGGTTTGTCGGTTTGTTGGCTTGTTGGCTTGTTGCTGTGTTCGTTTGATGGTTTGTCGGTTTGTTGGTTTTTTGGTTTGTTGGTTTGTTGGTTTGTTGGCTTGTTGGCTTGTTGGCTTGTTGGTTTGTTGGTTTGTTGGCTTGTTGGTTTGTTAGTTTGTTGGTTTGTTGGCTTGTTGGCTTGTTGCTTTGTTGGTTTGTTGGTTTGTTGGCTTGTTGGCTTGTTGGTTTGTTAGTTTGTTGGCTTTTCGGTTACTTGGTTTGTTGGCTTGTTGGTTTGTTGGTTTGTTTGTTTGTTGGCTTGTTGGTTTGTTGGTTTGTTGGCTTGTTGGCTCGTTGGTTTGTTGGTTTGTATGTTTGTTGGTTTGTTTGTTTGTTGGTTTGTTGGTTTGTTGGTTTGTTGGCTTGTTGGTTTGTTGGTTTGTTGGCTTGTTGGCTTGTTGGTTTGTTGGTTTGTTGGTTTGTTGGTTTGTTGGCTTGTTGGTTTGTTGGTTTTTTGGCTTGTTGGTTTGTTGGTTTGTTGGTTTGTTGGTTTGTTGGTTTGTTGGTTTGTTGGTTTGTTGGTTTGTTGGTTTGTTGGATTGTTGGCTTGTTGGTTTGTTGGTTTGTTGGCTTGTTGGTTTGTTGGTTTGTTGGCTTGTTGGCTTGTTGCTTTGTTCGTTTGATGGTTTGTTGGTTTGTTGGTTTTTTGGTTTGTTGGTTTGTTGGTTTGTTGGCTTGTTGGCTTGTTGGTTTGTTGGTTTGTTGGTTTATTTGTTTGTTGGTTTGTTGGTTTGTTGGTTTGTTGGTTTATTTGTTAGTTGGTTTGTTTGTTTGTAGGTTTGTTGGTTTGTTGGTTTGTTGGCTTGTTGGCTTGTTGGTTTGTTGGTTTGTTGGTTTGTTGGTTTGTTGGTTTGTTGGTTTGTTGGTTTTTTGGTTTGTTGGTTTATTTGTTTGTTGGCTTGTTGGCTTGTTGGTTTGTTGGTTTGTTGGTTTGTTGGCTTGTTGGCTTGTTGGTTTGTTAGTTTGTTGGTTTGCTGGCTTGTTGGCTTGTTGGTTTGTTGGTTTGTTGGCTTGTTGGCTTGTTGGTTTGTTGGTTTGTTGGTTTTTTGGTTTGTTGGTTTGTTGGTTTGTTGGCTTGTTGGCTTGTTGGCTTGTTGGTTTGTTGGTTTGTTGGCTTGTTGGTTTGTTAGTTTGTTGGTTTGTTGGCTTGTTGGCTTGTTGCTTTGTTGGTTTGTTGGTTTGTTGGCTTGTTGGCTTGTTGGTTTGTTAGTTTGTTGGCTTTTCGGTTACTTGGTTTGTTGGCTTGTTGGTTTGTTGGTTTGTTTGTTTGTTGGCTTGTTGGTTTGTTGGTTTGTTGGCTTGTTGGCTCGTTGGTTTGTTGGTTTGTATGTTTGTTGGTTTGTTTGTTTGTTGGTTTGTTGGTTTGTTGGTTTGTTGGCTTGTTGGTTTGTTGGTTTGTTGGCTTGTTGGCTTGTTGGTTTGTTGGTTTGTTGGTTTGTTGGTTTGTTGGCTTGTTGGTTTGTTGGTTTTTTGGCTTGTTGGTTTGTTGGTTTGTTGGTTTGTTGGTTTGTTGGTTTGTTGGTTTGTTGGTTTGTTGGTTTGTTGGAATGTTGGCTTGTTGGTTTGTTGGTTTGTTGGCTTGTTGGTTTGTTGGTTTGTTGGCTTGTTGGCTTGTTGCTTTGTTCGTTTGATGGTTTGTTGGTTTGTTGGTTTTTTGGTTTGTTGGTTTGTTGGTTTGTTGGCTTGTTGGCTTGTTGGTTTGTTGGTTTGTTGGTTTATTTGTTGGTTGGTTTGTTGGTTTGTTGGTTTGTTGGTTTATTTGTTGGTTGGTTTGTTTGTTTGTAGGTTTGTTGGTTTGTTGGTTTGTTGGCTTGTTGGTTTGTTGGTTTGTTGGTTTGTTGGTTTGGTGCTTTGTTGGTTTGTTGGTTTCTTGGTTTTTTGGTTTGTTGGTTTATTTGTTTGTTGGCTTGTTGGCTTGTTGGTTTGTTGGTTTGTTGGTTTGTTGGCTTGTTGGCTTGTTGGTTTGTTAGTTTGTTGGTTTGTTGGTTTGTTGGATTATTTGTTTGTTGGTTTGTTGGCTTGTTGGTTTGTTGGTTTGTTGGTTTTTTGGTTTGTTGGTTTGTTGGTTTGTTGGTTTGTTGGATTATTTGTTTGTTGGTTTGTTGGCTTGTTGGTTTGTTGGTTTGTTGGTTTGTTGGCTTGTTGGTTTGTTGGTTTGTTGGCTTGTTGGCTTGTTGCTTTGTTGGTTTGTTGGTTTGTTGGTTTGTTGGCTTGTTGGTTTGTTGGTTTGTTGGTTTGTTGGTTTGTTGGCTTGTTGGCTTGTTGGTTTGTTGGTTTGTTGGTTTGTTGGTTTGTTGGTTTGTTGGTTTGTTGGTTTGTTGGCTTGTTGGTTTTTTGCTTTGTTGGCTTGTTGGCTTGTTGGTTTGTTGTTTTGTTGGCTTGTTCGTTTGTTGGTTTGTTGGATTGTTGGCTTGTTGGCTTGTTGGTTTGTTGGTTTGTTGGATTTTTGGTTTGTTGGTTTGTTGGCTTGTTGGCTTGTTGCTTTGTTGGTTTGTTGGTTTGTTGACTTTTTGGTTTGTTGGTTTGTTGGTTTGTTCGCTTTTTGGTTTGTTGGTTTGTTGGCTTGTTGGTTTGTTGGTTTGTTAGCTTGTTGGTTACTTAGTTTGTTGGTTTGTTGGTTTGTTGGCTTGTTGGTTTGTTGGTTTGTTGGCTTGTTGGCTTGTTAGTTTGTTGGTTTGTTGGTTTTTTGGTTTGTTGGTTTGTTGGTTTGTTGGTTTATTTGTTTGTTGGTTTGTTGGTTTGTTGGTTTGTTGGTTTATTTGTTGGTTGGTTTGTTTGTTTGTAGGTTTGTTGGTTTGTTGGTTTGTTGGCTTGTTGGCTTGTTGGTTTGTTGGTTTGTTGGTTTGTTGGTTTGTTGGTTTGTTGGTTTGTTGGTTTGTTGGTTTTTTGGTTTGTTGGTTTATTTGTTTGTTGGCTTGTTGGCTTGTTGGTTTGTTGGTTTGTTGGTTTGTTGGCTTGTTGGCTTGTTGGTTTGTTAGTTTGTTGGTTTGCTGGCTTGTTGGCTTGTTGGTTTGTTGGTTTGTTGGCTTGTTGGCTTGTTGGTTTGTTGGTTTGTTGGTTTTTTGGTTTGTTGGTTTGTTGGTTTGTTGGTTTGTTGGATTATTTGTTTGTTGGTTTGTTGGCTTGTTGGTTTGTTGGTTTGTTGGTTTGTTGGCTTGTTGGTTTGTTGGTTTGTTGGCTTGTTGGCTTGTTGCTTTGTTGGTTTGTTGGTTTGTTGGTTTGTTGGCTTGTTGGTTTGTTGGTTTGTTGGTTTGTTGGTTTGTTGGCTTGTTGGCTTGTTGGTTTGTTGGTTTGTTGGTTTGTTGGTTTGTTGGTTTGTTGGTTTGTTGGTTTGTTGGTTTGTTGGCTTGTTGGTTTTTTGCTTTGTTGGCTTGTTGGCTTGTTGGTTTGTTGTTTTGTTGGCTTGTTCGTTTGTTGGTTTGTTGGATTGTTGGCTTGTTGGCTTGTTGGTTTGTTGGTTTGTTGGATTTTTGGTTTGTTGGTTTGTTGGCTTGTTGGCTTGTTGCTTTGTTGGTTTGTTGGTTTGTTGACTTTTTGGCTTGTTGGTTTGTTGGTTTGTTCGCTTTTTGGTTTGTTGGTTTGTTGGCTTGTTGGTTTGTTGGTTTGTTAGCTTGTTGGTTACTTAGTTTGTTGGTTTGTTGGTTTGTTGGCTTGTTGGTTTGTTGGTTTGTTGGCTTGTTGGCTTGTTAGTTTGTTGGTTTGTTGGTTTTTTGGTTTGTTGGTTTGTTGGCTTGTTGGTTTGTTAGTTTGTTGGCTTTTTGGCTACTTGGTTTGTTGGTTTGTTGGTTTGTTGGTTTGTTGGCTTGTTGGATTGTTGGTTTGTTGGTTTGTTGGTTTGTTGGTTTTTTGGTTTGTTGGTTTGTTGGCTTGTTGGTTTGTTGGTTTGTTGGTTTGTTGGTCTGTTCGTTTGTTGGTTTGTTGGTTAATTGGTTTGTTGGTTTGTTGGAATGTTGGTTTGTTGGTTTGTTGGTTTTTTGGTTTGTTGGTTTGTTGGTTTGTTGGTTTGTTGGTTTGTTGGTTTGTTCGTTTGATGGTTTGTTGGTTTGTTGGTTTGTTGGTTTTTTGGCTTGTTGGTTTGTTGGTGTGTTGGTTTGTTGGTTTGTTGGTTTGTTGGTTTGTTGGTTTGTTGGTTTGTTGGTTTGTTGGATTGTTGGCTTGTTGGTTTGTTGGTTTGTTAGCTTGTTGGTTACTTAGTTTGTTGGTTTGTTGGTTTGTTGGCTTGTTGGTTTGTTGGTTTGTTGGCTTGTTGGCTTGTTAGTTTGTTGGTTTGTTGGTTTTTTGGTTTGTTGGCTTGTTGGCTTGTTAGTTTGTTGGTTTGTTGGTTTTTTGGTTTGTTGGTTTGTTGGTTTGTTGGTTTATTTGTTTGTTGGTTTGTTGGTTTGTTGGTTTGTTGGTTTATTTGTTGGTTGGTTTGTTTGTTTGTAGGTTTGTTGGTTTGTTGGTTTGTTGGCTTGTTGGCTTGTTGGTTTGTTGGTTTGTTGGTTTGTTGGTTTGTTGGTTTGTTGGTTTGTTGGTTTGTTGGTTTTTTGGTTTGTTGGTTTATTTGTTTGTTGGCTTGTTGGCTTGTTGGTTTGTTGGTTTGTTGGTTTGTTGGCTTGTTGGCTTGTTGGTTTGTTAGTTTGTTGGTTTGCTGGCTTGTTGGTTTGTTGGTTTGTTGGCTTGTTGGCTTGTTGGTTTGTTGGTTTGTTGGTTTTTTGGTTTGTTGGTTTGTTGGTTTGTTGGTTTGTTGGATTATTTGTTTGTTGGTTTGTTGGCTTGTTGGTTTGTTGGTTTGTTGGTTTGTTGGCTTGTTGGTTTTTTGGTTTGTTGGCTTGTTGGCTTGTTGCTTTGTTGGTTTGTTGGTTTGTTGGTTTGTTGGCTTGTTGGTTTGTTGGTTTGTTGGTTTGTTGGTTTGTTGGCTTGTTGGCTTGTTGGTTTGTTGGTTTGTTGGTTTGTTGGTTTGTTGGTTTGTTGGTTTGTTGGTTTGTTGGTTTGTTGGCTTGTTGGTTTTTTGCTTTGTTGGCTTGTTGGCTTGTTGGTTTGTTGTTTTGTTGGCTTGTTCGTTTGTTGGTTTGTTGGATTGTTGGCTTGTTGGCTTGTTGGTTTGTTGGTTTGTTGGATTTTTGGTTTGTTGGTTTGTTGGCTTGTTGGCTTGTTGCTTTGTTGGTTTGTTGGTTTGTTGACTTTTTGGCTTGTTGGTTTGTTGGTTTGTTCGCTTTTTGGTTTGTTGGTTTGTTGGCTTGTTGGTTTGTTGGTTTGTTAGCTTGTTGGTTACTTAGTTTGTTGGTTTGTTGGTTTGTTGGCTTGTTGGTTTGTTGGTTTGTTGGCTTGTTGGCTTGTTAGTTTGTTGGTTTGTTGGTTTTTTGGTTTGTTGGTTTGTTGGCTTGTTGGTTTGTTGGCTTGTTGGTTTGTTAGTTTGTTGGCTTTTTGGCTACTTGGTTTGTTGGTTTGTTGGTTTGTTGGTTTGTTGGCTTGTTGGATTGTTGGTTTGTTGGTTTGTTGGTTTGTTGGTTTTTTGGTTTGTTGGTTTGTTGGCTTGTTGGTTTGTTGGTTTGTTGGTTTGTTGGTCTGTTCGTTTGTTGGTTTGTTGGTTAATTGGTTTGTTGGTTTGTTGGAATGTTGGTTTGTTGGTTTGTTGGTTTTTTGGTTTGTTGGTTTGTTGGTTTGTTGGTTTGTTGGTTTGTTGGTTTGTTCGTTTGATGGTTTGTTGGTTTGTTGGTTTGTTGGTTTTTTGGCTTGTTGGTTTGTTGGTGTGTTGGTTTGTTGGTTTGTTGGTTTGTTGGTTTGTTGGTTTGTTGGTTTGTTGGTTTGTTGGATTGTTGGCTTGTTGGTTTGTTGGTTTGTTGGCTTGTTGGTTTGTTGGTTTGTTGGCTTGTTGGCTTGTTGCTTTGTTCGTTTGATGGTTTGTTGGTTTGTTGGTTTTTTGGTTTGTTGGTTTGTTGGTTTGTTGGCTTGTTGGCTTGTTGGTTTGTTGGTTTGTTGGCTTGTTGGTTTGTTAGTTTGTTGGTTTGTTGGCTTGTTGTCTTGTTGGTTTGTTGGTTTTTTGGTTTGTTGGTTTGTTGGTTTGTTGGTTTGTTGGTTTGTTGGTTTGTTTGTTTGTTGGTTTGTTGGTTTGTTGGTTTGTTCGTTTGATGGTTTGTTGGTTTGTTGGTTTTTTGGTTTGTTGGTTTGTTGGTTTGTTGGTTTCTTGGTTTGTTGATTTGTTGATTTGTTAGTTTGTTGGCATGTTGGTTTGTTGGTTTGTTGGTTTGTTGGCTTGTTGGTTTGTTGGTTTGTTGGTTTGTTGGCTTGTTGGCTTGTTGGTTTGTTGGTTTGTTGGCTTGTTGGCTTGTTGGTTTGTTGGTTTGTTGGCTGGTTGGTTTGTTAGTTTGTTGGTTTTTTGTCTTGTTGGCTTGTTGGTTTGTTGGTTTTTTAAATTGTTGGTTTGTTGCTTTGTTGGTTTGTTGGTTTATTTTTTTGTTGGTTTGTAGGTTTGTTGGTTTGTTGGTTTGTTGGTTTGTTGGTTTGTTGGTTTGTTGGTTTGTTGGTTTGTTCTTTTGTTGGTTTGTTGCTTAATTGGTTTGTTGGTTTGTTGGTTTGTTGGTTTGTTGGTTTGTTGGTTTTTTTGTTTGTTGGTTTGTTGGTTTGTTGGTTTATTTGTTGGTTAGTTTGTAGGTTTGTTGGTTTGTTGGTTTGTTGGTTTGTTGGTTTGTTGGTTTGTTCGTTTGTTGGTTTGTTGGTTAATTGGTTTGTTGGTTTGTTGGCTTGTTGGTTTGTTGGTTTTCTGGTTTGTTGGTTTGTTGGTTTGTTGGTTTGTTGGTTTGTTGGTTTGTTGGTATGTTCGTTTGATGGTTTGTTGGTTTGTTGGTTTTTTGGTTTGTTGGTTTGTTGGTTTGTTGGTTTCTTGGTTTGTTGGTTTGTTGATTTGTTGATTTGTTGGTTTGTTGGCATGTTGGTTTGTTGGTTTGTTGGTTTGTTGGCTTGTTGGTTTGTTGGTTTGTTGGCTTGTTGGCTTGTTGGTTTGTTGGTTTGTTGGTTTGTTGGTTTGTTGGTTTGTTGGTTTGTCGGTTTTTTGGTTTGTTGGTTTATTTGTTTGTTGGCTTGTTGGCTTGTTGGTTTGTTGGTTTGTTGGTTTGTTGGTTTGTTGGCTTGTTGGTTTGTTAGTTTGTTGGTTTGCTGGCTTGTTGGCTTGTTGGTTTGTTGGTTTGTTGGCTTGTTGGCTTGTTGGTTTGTTGGTTTGTTGGTTTTTTGGTTTGTTGGTTTGTTGGTTTGTTGGTTTGTTGGATTATTTGTTTGTTGGTTTGTTGGCTTGTTGGTTTGTTGGTTTGTTGGTTTGTTGGCTTGTTGGTTTGTTGGTTTGTTGGCTTGTTGGCTTGTTGCTTTGTTGGTTTGTTGGTTTGTTGGTTTGTTGGCTTGTTTGCTTGTTGGTTTGTTAGTTTGTTGGCTTTTTGGTTACTTGGTTTGTTGGTTTGTTGGTTTGTTGGCTTGTTGGTTTGTTGGTTTGTTGGTTTGTTGGTTTGTTGGTTTGTTGGTTTGTTGGCTTGTTGGCTTGTTGGTTTGTTGGTTTGTTGGTTTGTTGGTTTGTTGGTTTGTTGGTTTGTTGGTTTGTTGGCTTGTTGGTTTTTTGCTTTGTTGGCTTGTTGGCTTGTTGGTTTGTTGTTTTGTTAGCTTGTTCGTTTGTTGGTTTGTTGGATTGTTGGCTTGTTGGCTTGTTGGTTTGTTGGTTTGTTGGCTTTTTGGTTTGTTGGTTTGTTGGCTTGTTGGCTTGTTGCTTTGTTGGTTTGTTGGTTTGTTGACGTTTTGGCTTGTTGGTTTGTTGGTTTGTTGGCTTTTTGGTTTGTTAATTTGTTGGCTTGTTGGCTTGTTGGTTTGTTGGTTTGTTGGCTTGTTGGTTACTTAGTTTGTTGGTTTGTTGGTTTGTTGGCTTGTGGGTTTGTTGGTTTGTTGGCTTGTTGGCTTGTTAGTTTGTTGGTTTGTTGGTTTTTTAGTTTGTTGGTTTGTTGGCTTGTTGGCTTGTTAGTTTGTTGGCTTTTTGGTTACTTGGTTTGTTGGTTTGTTGGTTTGTTGGTTTGTTGGCTTGTTGGATTGTTGGTTTGTTGGTTTGCTGGTTTGTTAGTTTTTTGGTTTGTTGGTTTGTTGGCTTGTTGGTTTGTTGGTTTGTTGGTTTGTTGGCTTGTTGGCTTGTTGGTTTGTTGGTTTGTTGATTTGTTGGTTTGTTGGTTTGTTGGTTTGTTGGTTTGTTGGTTTGTTCGTTTGTTGGTTTGTTGGTTAATTGGTTTGTTGGTTTGTTGGCATGTTGGTTTGTTGGTTTGTTGGTTTTTTGGTTTGTTGGTTTTTGGTTTGTTGGTTTGTTGGTTTGTTGGTTTGTTCGTTTGATGGTTTGTTGGTTTGTTGGTTTTTTGGTTTGTTGGTTTATTGGCTTGTTGGTTTGTTGGTTTGTTGGTTTGTTGGCTTGTTGGTTTGTTGGCTTGTTGGCTTGTTGGTTTGTTGGTTTGTTGGCTTGTTGGTTTGTTGGTTTATTGGTTTGTTGGCTTGTTGGCTTGTTGGTTTGTTGGTTTGTTGGCTTGCTGGTTTGTTGGTTTGTTGGCTTGTTGGCTTGTTGCTTTCTTGGTTTGTTGGTTTGTTGAATTTTTGGCTTGTTGGTTTGTTGGTTTGTTGGCTTTTTGGTTTGTTGGTTTGTTGGCTTGTTGGCTTGTTGGTTTGTTGGTTTGTTGGCTTGCTGGTTACTTAGTTTGTTGGTTTGTTGGTTTGTTGGCTTGTTGGTTTGTTGGTTTTTTGGCTTGTTGGCTTGTTAGTTTATTGGTTTGTTGGTTTTTTGGTTTGTTGGTTTGTTGGCTTGTTGGTTTGTTATTTTGTTGGCTTTTTGGTTACTTGGTTTGTTGGTTTGTTGGATTGTTGGTTTGTTGGCTTGTTGGCTTGTTGGTTTGTTGGTTTGTTGGTTTTTTGGTTTGTTGGTTTGTTGGTTTGTTGGCTTGTTGGCTTGTTGGTTTGTTGGTTTGTTGGTTTTTTGGTTTGTTGGTTTGTTGGCTTGTTGGTTTGTTGGTTTGTTGCTTTGTTGGTTTGTTGGTTTGTTGGCTTGTTGGCTTGTTGGCTTGTTGGTTTGTTGGTTTGTTGGTTTGTTGGTTTGTTGGTTTGTTGGTTTGTTGGTTTGTTGGTTTGTTGGTTTGTTGGCTTGTTGGTTTGTTGGTTTGTTGGCTTGTTGGCTTGTTGGTTTGTTGGTTTGTTGGCTTGTTGGTTTGTTGGTTTGTTGGTTTGTTGGCTTGTTGGCTTGTTGGTTTGTTGGTTTGTTGGCTTGTTGGTTTGTTGGTTTCTTGGGTTGTTGGCTTGTTGCTTTGTTGGTTTGTTGGTTTGATGACTTTTTGGCTTGTTGGTTTGTTGGTTTGTTAGCTTGTTGGTTTGTTGGTTTGTTGGCTTCTTGGCTTGTTAGTTTGTTGGTTTGTTGGTTTTTTGGTTTGTTGATTTGTTGGCTTGTTGGTTTGTTAGTTTGTTGGCTTTTTGGTTACTTGGTTTGTTGGTTTGTTGGTTTGTTGGTTTGTTGGCTTGTTGGCTTGTTGGTTTGTTGGGTTGGTGGTTTTTTGGTTTGTTGGTTTGTTGGCTTGTTGGTTTGTTGGTTTGTTGGTTTGTTGGCTTGTTGGCTTGTTGGTTTGTTGGTTTGTTGGCTTGTTGGTTTGTTGGTTTCTTGGCTTGTTGGCTTGTTGCTTTGTTGGTTTGTTGGTTTGTTGGTTTGTTGGCTTGTTGGCTTGTTGGTTTGTTAGTTTGTTGGCTTTTTGGTTACTTGGTTTGTTGGTTTGTTGGTTTGTTGGTTTGTTGGCTTGTTGGTTTGTTGGCTTGTTGGTTTGTTGGTTTGTTGGTTTGTTGGTTTGTTGGCTTGTTGGTTTGCTGGTTTGTTGGCTTGTTGGCTTGTTGGTTTGTTGGTTTGTTGGTTTGTTGGCTTGTTGGTTTGTTGGTTTGTTGGCTTGTTGGTTTGTTGGTTTGTTGGTTTGTTGGCTTGTTGGCTTGTTGGTTTGTTGGCTTGTTGGTTTGTTGGTTTGTTGGTTTGTTAGTTTGTTGGCTTTTTGGTTACTTGGTTTGTTGGTTTGTTGGTTTGTTGGCTTGTTGGTTTGTTGGCTTGTTGGTTTGTTGCTTTATTGGTTTGTTGGCTTGTTGGCTTGTTGGTTTGTTGGTTAGTTGGTTTGTTGGTTTGTTGGTTTGTTGGTTTTTTGGCTTGTTGGTTACTTGGTTTGTTGGTTTGTTGGTTTGTTGGTTTGTTGGGTTGTTGGCTTGTTGGCTTGTTGGTTTGTTGGTTAGCTCGTTTGTTGGTTTGTTAGTTTGTTGGTTTGTTGGCTTGTTGGCTTGTTGGTTTGTTGGTTTTTTGGTTTGTTGGTTTGTTGGTTTGTTGGTTTGTTGGTTTGTTGGTTTGTTGGTTTGTTGGTTTATTTGTTTGTTAGTTTGTTGGTTTGTTGGTTTTTTGGTTTGTTGGTTTGTTGGCTTGTTGGTTTGTTAGTTTGTTGGCTTTTTGGTTACTTGGTTTGTTGGTTTGTTGGTTTGTTGGTTTGTTGGCTTGTTGGATTGTTGGTTTGTTGGTTTGTTGGTTTGTTGGTTTTTTGGTTTGTTGGTTTGTTGGTTTGTTGGTTTGCTGGCTTGTTGGCTTGTTGGTTTGTTGGTTTGTTGGTTTGTTGGATTATTTGTTTGTTGGTTTGTTGGCTTGTTGGTTTGTTGGTTTGTTGGTTTGTTGGCTTGTTGGTTTGTTGGTTTGTTGGCTTGTTGGCTCGTTGCTTTGTTGGTTTGTTGGTTTGTTGGCTTGTTGGCTTGTTGGTTTGTTAGTTTGTTGGCTTTTTGGTTACTTGGTTTGTTGGTTTGTTGGCTTGTTGGTTTGTTGGTTTGTTGCTTTGTTGGTTTGTTGGTTTGTTGGCTTGTTGGCTTGTTGGTTTGTTGGTTTGTTGGTTTGTTGGTTTGTTGGTTTGTTGGTTTGTTGGTTTGTTGGCTTGTTGGTTTGTTGGTTTGTTGGTTTGTTGGCTTGTTGGCTTGTTGGTTTGTTGGCTTGTTGGCTTGTTGGTTTGTTGGTTTGTTGGTTTGTTGGTTTGTTGGCTTGTTGGTTTGTTGGTTTCTTGGGTTGTTGGCTTGTTGCTTTGTTGGTTTGTTGGTTTGTTGACTTTTTGGCTTTTTGGTTTGTTGGTTTGTTAGCTTGTTGGTTTGTTGGTTTGTTGGCTTCTTGGCTTGTTAGTTTAATAGTTTGTTGGTTTTTTGGTTTGTTGATATGTTGGCTTGTTGGTTTGTTAGTTTGTTGGCTTTTTGGTTTGTTAGTTTGTTGGCTTTTTGGTTACTTGGTTTGTTGGTTTGTTGGTTTGTTGGCTTGTTGGCTTGTTGGTTTGTTGGGTTGGTGGGTTTTTGGTTTGTTGGTTTGTTGGCTTGTTGGTTTGTTGGTTTGTTGGTTTGTTGGCTTGTTGGTTTGTTGGTTTGTTGGCTTGTTGGTTTGTTGGTTTCTTGGGTTGTTGGCTTGTTGCTTTGTTGGTTTGTTGGTTTGATGACTTTTTGGCTTGTTTGTTTGTTGGTTTGTTAGCTTGTTGGTTTGTTGGTTTGTTGGCTTCTTGGCTTGTTAGTTTGTTGGTTTTTTGGTTTGTTGATTTGTTGGCTTGTTGGTTTGTTAGTTTGTTGGCTTTTTGGTTACTTGGTTTGTTGGTTTGTTGGTTTGTTGGCTTGTTGGCTTGTTGGTTTGTTGGGTTGGTGGTTTTTTGGTTTGTTGGTTTGTTGGCTTGTTGGTTTGTTGGTTTGTTGGTTTGTTGGCTTGTTGGCTTGTTGGTTTGTTGGTTTGTTGGCTTGTTGGTTTGCTGGTTTCTTGGCTTGTTGGCTAGTTGCTTTGTTGGTTTGTTGGTTTGTTGGTTTGTTGGCTTGTTGGCTTGTTGGTTTGTTAGTTTGTTGGCTTTTTGGTTACTTGGTTTGTTGTTTTGTTGGTTTGTTGGCTTGTTGGTTTGTTGGCTTGTTGGTTTGTTGGTTTGTTGGTTTGTTGGTTTGTTGGCTTGTTGGTTTGCTGGTTTGTTGGCTTGTTGGCTTGTTGGTTTGTTGGTTTGTTGGTTTGTTGGCTTGTTGGCTTGTTGGTTTGTTGGTTTGTTGGCTTGTTGGTTTGTTGGTTTGTTGGCTTGTTAGCTTGTTGCTTTGTTGGTTTGTTGGTTTGTTGGCTTGTTGGCTTGTTGGTTTGTTAGTTTGTTGGCTTTTTGGTTACTTGGTTTGTTGGTTTGTTGGTTTGTTGGCTTGTTGGTTTGTTGGCTTGTTGGTTTGTTGCTTTGTTGGTTTGTTGGCTTGTTGGCTTGTTGGTTTGTTGGTTAGTTGGTTTGTTGGTTTGTTGGTTTGTTGGTTTTTTGATTTGTTGGTTTCTTGGTTTGTTGGCTTGCTGATTTGTTGGTTTGTTGGCTTGTTGGCTTCTTGGTTTGTTGGTTTTTTGGCTTGTTGGTTACTTAGTTTGTTGGTTTGTTGGTTTGTTGGTTTGTTGGGTTGTTGGCTTATTGGCTTGTTGGTTTGTTGGTTAGCTCGTTTGTTGGTTTGTTAGTTTGTTGGTTTGTTGGCTTGTTGGCTTGTTGGTTTGTTGGTTTTTTGGTTTGTTGGTTTGTTGGTTTGTTGGTTTGTTGGTTTGTTGGTTTGTTGGTTTGTTGGTTTATTTGTTTGTTAGTTTGTTGGTTTGTTGGTTTTTTGGTTTGTTGGTTTGTTGGCTTGTTGGTTTGTTAGTTTGTTGGCTTTTTGGTTACTTGGTTTGTTGGTTTGTTGGCTTGTTGGTTTGTTAGTTTAATAGTTTGTTGGTTTTTTGGTTTGTTGATATGTTGGCTTGTTGGTTTGTTAGTTTGTTGGCTTTTTGGTTTGTTAGTTTGTTGGCTTTTTGGTTACTTGGTTTGTTGGTTTGTTGGTTTGTTGGTTTGTTGGCTTGTTGGCTTGTTGGTTTGTTGGGTTGGTGGTTTTTTGGTTTGTTGGTTTGTTGGCTTGTTGGTTTGTTGGTTTGTTGGTTTGTTGGCTTGTTGGTTTGTTGGTTTGTTGGCTTGTTGGTTTGTTGGTTTCTTGGGTTGTTGGCTTGTTGCTTTGTTGGTTTGTTGGTTTGATGACTTTTTGGCTTGTTTGTTTGTTGGTTTGTTAGCTTGTTGGTTTGTTGGTTTGTTGGCTTCTTGGCTTGTTAGTTTGTTGGTTTTTTGGTTTGTTGATTTGTTGGCTTGTTGGTTTGTTAGTTTGTTGGCTTTTTGGTTACTTGGTTTGTTGGTTTGTTGGTTTGTTGGCTTGTTGGATTGTTGGTTTGTTGGGTTGGTGGTTTTTTGGTTTGTTGGTTTGTTGGCTTGTTGGTTTGTTGGTTTGTTGGTTTGTTGGCTTGTTGGCTTGTTGGTTTGTTGGTTTGTTGGCTTGTTGGTTTGTTGGTTTCTTGGCTTGTTGGCTTGTTGCTTTGTTGGTTTGTTGGTTTGTTGGTTTGTTGGCTTGTTGGCTTGTTGGTTTGTTAGTTTGTTGGCTTTTTGGTTACTTGGTTTGTTGGTTTGTTGGTTTGTTGGCTTGTTGGTTTGTTGGCTTGTTGGTTTGTTGGTTTGTTGGTTTGTTGGTTTGTTGGCTTGTTGGTTTGCTGGTTTGTTGGCTTGTTGGCTTGTTGGTTTGTTGGTTTGTTGGTTTGTTGGCTTGTTGGCTTGTTGGTTTGTTGGTTTGTTGGCTTGTTGGTTTGTTGGTTTGTTGGCTTGTTAGCTTGTTGCTTTGTTGGTTTGTTGGTTTGTTGGCTTGTTGGCTTGTTGGTTTGTTAGTTTGTTGGCTTTTTGGTTACTTGGTTTGTTGGTTTGTTGGTTTGTTGGCTTGTTGGTTTGTTGGCTTGTTGGTTTGTTGCTTTGTTGGTTTGTTGGCTTGTTGGCTTGTTGGTTTGTTGGTTAGTTGGTTTGTTGGTTTGTTGGTTTGTTGGTTTTTTGATTTGTTGGTTTCTTGGTTTGTTGGCTTGCTGATTTGTTGGTTTGTTGGCTTGTTGGCTTCTTGGTTTGTTGGTTTTTTGGCTTGTTGGTTACTTAGTTTGTTGGTTTGTTGGTTTGTTGGTTTGTTGGGTTGTTGGCTTGTTGGCTTGTTGGTTTGTTGGTTAGCTCGTTTGTTGGTTTGTTAGTTTGTTGGTTTGTTGGCTTGTTGGCTTGTTGGTTTGTTGGTTTTTTGGTTTGTTGGTTTGTTGGTTTGTTGGTTTGTTGGTTTGTTGGTTTGTTGGTTTGTTGGTTTATTTGTTTGTTAGTTTGTTGGTTTGTTGGTTTTTTGGTTTGTTGGTTTGTTGGCTTGTTGGTTTGTTAGTTTGTTGGCTTTTTGGTTACTTGGTTTGTTGGCTTGTTGGTTTGTTAGTTTGTTGGCTTTTTGGTTACTTGGTTTGTTGGTTTGTTGGCTTGTTGGTTTGTTGGTTTGTTGCTTTGTTGGTTTGTTGGTTTGTTGGCTTGTTGGCTTGTTGGTTTGTTGGTTTGTTGGTTTGTTGGTTTGTTGGTTTGTTGGTTTGTTGGTTTGTTGGCTTGTTGGTTTGTTGGTTTGTTGGTTTGTTGGCTTGTTGGCTTGTTGGTTTGTTGGCTTGTTGGCTTGTGGGTTTGTTGGTTTGTTGGTTTGTTGGTTTGTTGGCTTGTTGGTTTGTTGGTTTCTTGGGTTGTTGGCTTGTTGCTTTGTTGGTTTGTTGGTTTGTTGACTTTTTGGCTTAATGGTTTGTTGGTTTGTTAGCTTGTTGGTTTGTTTGTTTGTTGGCTTCTTGGCTTGTTAGTTTAATAGTTTGTTGGTTTTTTGGTTTGTTGATATGTTGGCTTGTTGGTTTGTTAGTTTGTTGGCTTTTTGGTTTGTTAGTTTGTTGGCTTTTTGGTTACTTGGTTTGTTGGTTTGTTGGTTTGTTGGTTTGTTGGCTTGTTGGCTTGTTGGTTTGTTGGGTTGGTGGTTTTTTGGTTTGTTGGTTTGTTGGCTTGTTGGTTTGTTGGTTTGTTGGTTTGTTGGCTTGTTGGTTTGTTGGTTTGTTGGCTTGTTGGTTTGTTGGTTTCTAGGGTTGTTGGTTTGTTGCTTTGTTGGTTTGTTGGTTTGATGACTTTTTGGCTTGTTTGTTTGTTGGTTTGTTAGCTTGTTGGTTTGTTGGTTTGTTGGCTTCTTGGCTTGTTAGTTTGTTGGTTTTTTGGTTTGTTGATTTGTTGGCTTGTTGGTTTGTTAGTTTGTTGGCTTTTTGGTTACTTGGTTTGTTGGTTTGTTGGTTTGTTGGCTTGTTGGCTTGTTGGTTTGTTGGGTTGGTGGTTTTTTGGTTTGTTGGTTTGTTGGCTTGTTGGTTTGTTGGTTTGTTGGTTTGTTGGCTTGTTGGCTTGTTGGTTTGTTGGTTTGTTGGCTTGTTGGTTTGTTGGTTTCTTGGCTTGTTGGCTTGTTGCTTTGTTGGTTTGTTGGTTTGTTGGTTTGTTGGCTTGTTGGCTTGTTGGTTTGTTAGTTTGTTGGCTTTTTGGTTACTTGGTTTGTTGGTTTGTTGGTTTGTTGGCTTGTTGGTTTGTTGGCTTGTTGGTTTGTTGGTTTGTTGGTTTGTTGGTTTGTTGGCTTGTTGGTTTGCTGGTTTGTTGGCTTGTTGGCTTGTTGGTTTGTTGGTTTGTTGGTTTGTTGGCTTGTTGGTTTGTTGGTTTGTTGGCTTGTTGGTTTGTTGGTTTGTTGGTTTGTTGGCTTGTTGGATTGTTGGTTTGTTGGTTTGTTGGCTTGTTGGTTTGTTGGTTTGTTGGCTTGTTAGCTTGTTGCTTTGTTGGTTTGTTGGTTTGTTGGCTTGTTGGCTTGTTGGTTTGTTAGTTTGTTGGCTTTTTGGTTACTTGGTTTGTTGGTTTGTTGGCTTGTTGGTTTGTTGGCTTGTTGGTTTGTTGCTTTGTTGGTTTGTTGGCTTGTTGGCTTGTTGGTTTGTTGGTTAGTTGGTTTGTTGGTTTGTTGGTTTGTTGGTTTTTTGATTTGTTGGTTTGTTGGTTTGTTGGCTTGCTGATTTGTTGGTTTGTTGGCTTGTTGGCTTCTTGGTTTGTTGGTTTTTTGGCTTGTTGGTTACTTAGTTTGTTGGTTTGTTGGTTTGTTGGTTTGTTGGGTTGTTGGCTTGTTGGCTTGTTGGTTTGTTGGTTAGCTCGTTTGTTGGTTTGTTAGTTTGTTGGTTTGTTGGCTTGTTGGCTTGTTGGTTTGTTGGTTTTTTGGTTTGTTGGTTTGTTGGTTTGTTGGTTTGTTGGTTTGTTGGTTTGTTGGTTTGTTGGTTTATTTGTTTGTTAGTTTGTTGGTTTGTTGGTTTTTTGGTTTGTTGGTTTGTTGGCTTGTTGGTTTGTTAGTTTGTTGGCTTTTTGGTTACTTGGTTTGTTGGTTTGTTGGTTTGTTGGTTTGTTGGCTTGTTGGATTGTTGGATTGTTGGTTTGTTGGTTTGTTGGTTTTTTGGTTTGTTGGTTTGTTGGTTTGTTGGTTTGCTGGCTTGTTGGCTTGTTGGTTTGTTGGTTTGTTGGCTTGTCGGCTGGTTGGTTTGTTGGTTTGTTGGTTTTTTGGTTTGTTGGTTTGTTGGTTTGTTGGTTTGTTGGATTATTTGTTTGTTGGTTTGTTGGCTTGTTGGTTTGTTGGTTTGTTGGTTTGTTGGCTTGTTGGTTTGTTGGTTTGTTGGCTTGTTGGCTTGTTGCTTTGTTGGTTTGTTGGTTTGTTGGCTTGTTGGCTTGTTGGTTTGTTAGTTTGTTGGCTTTTTGGTTACTTGGTTTGTTGGTTTGTTGGCTTGTTGGTTTGTTGGTTTGTTGCTTTGTTGGTTTGTTGGTTTGTTGGCTTGTTGGCTTGTTGGTTTGTTGGTTTGTTGGTTTGTTGGTTTGTTGGTTTGTTGGTTTGTTGGTTTGTTGGCTTGTTGGTTTGTTGGTTTGTTGGTTTGTTGGCTTGTTGGCTTGTTGGTTTGTTGGCTTGTTGGCTTGTTGGTTTGTTGGTTTGTTGGTTTGTTGGTTTGTTGGCTTGTTGGTTTGTTGGTTTCTTGGGTTATTGGCTTGTTGCTTTGTTGGTTTGTTGGTTTGTTGACTTTTTGGCTTGTTGGTTTGTTGGTTTGTTAGCTTGTTGGTTTGTTGGTTTGTTGGCTTCTTGGCTTGTTAGTTTGTTGGTTTTTTGGTTTGTTGATTTGTTGGCTTGTTGGTTTGTTAGTTTGTTGGATTTTTGGTTTGTTAGTTTGTTGGCTTTTTGGTTACTTGGTTTGTTGGTTTGTTGGTTTGTTGGTTTGTTGGCTTGTTGGCTTGTTGGTTTGTTGGGTTGGTGGTTTTTTGGTTTGTTGGTTTGTTGGCTTGTTGGTTTGTTGGTTTGTTGGTTTGTTGGCTTGTTGGCTTATTGGTTTGTTGGTTTGTTGGCTTGTTGGTTTGTTGGTTTCTTGGCTTGTTGGCTTGTTGCTTTGTTGGTTTGTTGGTTTGTTGGTTTGTTGGCTTGTTGGCTTGTTGGTTTGTTAGTTTGTTGGCTTTTTGGTTACTTGGTTTGTTGGTTTGTTGGTTTGTTGGCTTGTTGGTTTGTTGGCTTATTGGTTTGTTGGTTTGTTGGTTTGTTGGTTTGTTGGCTTGTTGGTTTACTGGTTTGTTGGCTTGTTGGCTTGTTGGTTTGTTGGTTTGTTGGTTTGTTGGATTGTTGGTTTGTTGGTTTGTTGGCTTGTTGGTTTGTTGGTTTGTTGGTTTGTTGGCTTGTTGGCTTGTTGGGTTGTTGGTTTGTTGGCTTGTTGGTTTGTTGGTTTGTTGGCTTGTTGGCTTGTTGCTTTGTTGGTTTGTTGGGTTGTTGGCTTGTTGGCTTGTTGGTTTGTTGGTTAGCTCGTTTGTTGGTTTGTTAGTTTGTTGGTTTGTTGGCTTGTTGGTTTGTTGGTTTGTTCGTTTGTTGGTTTATTTGTTTGTTAGTTTGTTGGTTTGTTGGTTTTTTGGTTTGTTGGTTTGTTGGCTTGTTCGTTTGTTAGTTTGTTGGCTTTTTGGTTACTTGGTTTGTTGGTTTGTTGGTTTGTTGGTTTGTTGGCTTGTTGGATTGTTGGTTTGTTGGTTTGTTGGTTTGTTGGTTTTTTGGTTTGTTGGTTTGTTGGCTTGTTGGTTTGTTGGTTTGTTGGTTTGTTGGCTTGTTGGCTTGTTGCTTTGTTGGTTTGTTGGTTTGTTGGTTTGTTGGTTTGTTGGTTTGTTGGTTTGTTCGTTTGTTCGTTTGTTCGTTTTTTTGGTTAATTGGTTTGTTGGTTTGTTGGCATGTTGGTTTGTTTGTTTGTTGGTTTTTTGGTTTGTTAGTTTGTTGGTTTGTTGGTTTGTTGGTTTGTTGATTTGTTGGTTTGTTCGTTTGATGGTTTGTTGGTTTGTTGGTTTTTTGGTTTGTTGGTTTGTTGGTTTGTTGGTTTGTTGGTTTCTTGGTTTGTTGGTTTGTTGATTTGTTGATTTGTTGGTTTGTTGGCATGTTGATTTGTTGGTTTGTTGGTTTGTTGGCTTGTTGGTTTGTTGGGTTGTTAGCTTGTTGGCTTGTTGGTTTGTTGGTTTATTGGTTTGTTGGTTTGTTGGTTTGTTGGTTTGTTGGTTTTTTGGTTTGTTGGTTTATTTGTTTGTTGGCTTGTTGGCTTGTTGGTTTGTTGGTTTGTTGGTTTGTTGGCTTGTTGGTTTGTTGGCTTGTTGGCTTGTTGGTTTGTTGGTTTGTTGGCTTGTTGGTTTGTTGGTTTGTTGGTTTGTTGGCTTATTGGCTTGTTGGTTTGTTGGTTTGTTGGCTTGCTGGTTTGTTGGTTTGTTGGCTTGTTGGCTTGTTGCTTTGTTGGTTTGTTGGTTTGTTGACTTTTTGGCTTGTTGGTTTGTTGGTTTGTTGGCTTTTTGGTTTGTTGGTTTGTTGGCTTGTTGGCTTGTTGGTTTGTTGGTTTGTTGGCTTGTTGGTTTGTTGGCTTGTTGGTTTGTTAGTTTGTTGGCTTTTTGGTTACTTGGTTTGTTGGTTTGTTGGTTTGTTGGTTTGTTGGCTTGTTTGCTTGTTGGTTTGTTGGTTTGTTGGTTTTTTGGTTTGTTGGTTTGTTGGCTTGTTGGTTTGTTGGTTTGTTGGTTTGTTGGCTTGTTGGCTTGTTGGTTTGTTGGTTTGTTGGTTTGTTGGTTTGTTGGTTTGTTAGTTTGTTCGTTGGTTGGTTTGTTGGTTAATTGGTTTGTTGGTTTGTTGGCTTGTTGGTTTGTTGGTTTGTTGGTTTTTTGGTTTGTTGGTTTGTTGGTTTGTTGGTTTGTTAGTTTGTTCGTTTGATGGTTTTTTAGTTAGTTGGTTTTTTGGTTTGTTGGTTTGTTGGTTTGTTGGTTTGTTGATTTGTTGATTTGTTGGTTTGTTGGCATGTTGGTTTGTTGGTTTGTTGGTTTGTTGGCTTGTTGGTTTGTTGGTTTGTTGGCTTGTTGGCTTGTTGGTTTGTTGGTTTGTTGGTTTGTTGGTTTGTTGGATTATTTGTTTGTTGGTTTGTTGGCTTGTTGGTTTGTTGGTTTGTTGGTTTGTTGGCTTGTTGGTTTGTTGGTTTGTTGGCTTGTTGGCTTGTTGCTTTGTTGGTTTGTTGGTTTGTTGGCTTGTTGGCTTGTTGGTTTGTTAGTGTGTTGGCTTTTTGGTTACTTGGTTTGTTGGTTTGTTGGCTTGTTGGTTTGTTGGTTTGTTGCTTTGTTGGTTTGTTGGTTTGTTGGCTTGTTGGCTTGTTGGTTTGTTGGTTTGTTGGTTTGTTAGTTTGTTGGTTTGTTGGTTTGTTGGTTTGTTGGTTTGTTGGTTTGTTGGTTTGTTGGTTTGTTGGTTTGTTGGTTTGTTGGTTTGTTGGTTCGTTGGCTTGTTGGTTTGTTGGTTTGTTGGCTTGTTGGCTTGTTGGTTTGTTGGTTTGTTGGCTTGTTGGTTTGTTGGTTTGTTGGTTTGTTGGCTTGTTGGATTGTTGGTTTGTTGGTTTGTTGGCTTGTTGGTTTGTTGGTTTCTTGGGTTGTTGGCTTGTTGCTTTGTTGGTTTGTTGGTTTGTTGACTTTTTGGCTTGTTGGTTTGTTGGTTTGTTAGCTTGTTGGTTTGTTGGTTTGTTGGCTTCTTGGCTTGTTAGTTTGTTGGTTTGTTGGTTTTTTGGTTTGTTGATTTGTTGGCTTGTTGGTTTGTTAGTTTGTTGGCTTTTTGGTTACTTGGTTTGTTGGTTTGTTGGTTTGTTGGTTTGTTGGCTTGTTGGCTTGTTGGTTTGTTGGGTTGGTGGTTTTTTGGTTTGTTGGTTTGTTGGCTTGTTGGTTTGTTGGTTTGTTGGTTTGTTGGCTTGTTGGCTTGTTGGTTTGTTGGTTTGTTGGCTTGTTGGTTTGTTGGTTTCTTGGCTTGTTGGCTTGTTGCTTTGTTGGTTTGTTGGTTTGTTGGTTTGTTGGCTTGTTGGCTTGTTGGTTTGTTAGTTTGTTGGCTTTTTGGTTAATTGGTTTGTTGGTTTGTTGGCATGTTGGTTTGTTTGTTTGTTGGTTTTTTGGTTTGTTGGTTTGTTGGTTTGTTGGTTTGTTGGTTTGTTGGTTTGTTCGTTTGTTGGTTTGTTGGTTTGTTGGTTTCTTGGTTTGTTGGTTTGTTGATTTGTTGATTTGTTGGTTTGTTGGCATGTTGATTTGTTGGTTTGTTGGTTTGTTGGCTTGTTAGGTTGTTGGTTTGTTAGCTTGTTGGCTTGTTGGTTTGTTGGTTTGTTGGTTTGTTGGTTTGTTGGTTTGTTGGCTTGTTGGTTTTTTGGTTTGTTGGTTTATTTGTTTGTTGGCTTGTTGGCTTGTTGGTTTGTTGGTTTGTTGGTTTGTTGGCTTGTTGGTTTGTTGGCTTGTTGGCTTGTTGGTTTGTTGGTTTGTTGGCTTGTTGGTTTGTTGGTTTGTTGGTTTGTTGGCTTATTGGCTTGTTGGTTTGTTGGTTTGTTGGCTTGCTGGTTTGTTGGTTTGTTGGCTTGTTGGCTTGTTGCTTTGTTGGTTTGTTGGTTTGTTGACTTTTTGGCTTGTTGGTTTGTTGGTTTGTTGGCTTTTTGGTTTGTTGGTTTGTTGGCTTGTTGGCTTGTTGGTTTGTTGGTTTGTTGGCTTGTTGGTTACTTAGTTTGTTGGTTTGTTGGTTTGCTGGCTTGTTGGTTTGTTGGTTTTTTTGCTTGTTGGCTTGTTAGTTTATTGGTTTGTTGGTTTTTTGGTTTGTTGGTTTGTTGGCTTGTTGGTTTGTTAGTTTGTTGGCTTTTTGGTTACTTGGTTTGTTGGTTTGTTGGTTTGTTGGTTTGTTGGCTTGTTTGCTTGTTGGTTTGTTGGTTTGTTGGTTTTTTGGTTTGTTGGTTTGTTGGCTTGTTGGTTTGTTGGTTTGTTGGTTTTTTGGCTTGTTGGCTTGTTGGTTTGTTGGTTTGTTGGTTTGTTGGTTTGTTGGTTTACTGGTTTGTTGGCTTGTTGGCTTGTTGGTTTGTTGGTTTGTTGGTTTGTTGGATTGTTGGTTTGTTGGTTTGTTGGCTTGTTGGTTTGTTGGTTTGTTGGTTTGTTGGCTTGTTGGCTTGTTGGGTTGTTGGTTTGTTGGCTTGTTGGTTTGTTGGTTTGTTGGCTTGTTGGCTTGTTGCTTTGTTGGTTTGTTGGGTTGTTGGCTTGTTGGCTTGTTGGTTTGTTGGTTAGCTCGTTTGTTGGTTTGTTAGTTTGTTGGTTTGTTGGCTTGTTGGTTTGTTGGTTTGTTCGTTTGTTGGTTTATTTGTTTGTTAGTTTGTTGGTTTGTTGGTTTTTTGGTTTGTTGGTTTGTTGGCTTGTTCGTTTGTTAGTTTGTTGGCTTTTTGGTTACTTGGTTTGTTGGTTTGTTGGTTTGTTGGTTTGTTGGCTTGTTGGATTGTTGGTTTGTTGGTTTGTTGGTTTGTTGGTTTTTTGGTTTGTTGGTTTGTTGGCTTGTTGGTTTGTTGGTTTGTTGGTTTGTTGGCTTGTTGGCTTGTTGCTTTGTTGGTTTGTTGGTTTGTTGGTTTGTTGGTTTGTTGGTTTGTTGGTTTGTTCGTTTGTTCGTTTGTTCGTTTTTTTGGTTAATTGGTTTGTTGGTTTGTTGGCATGTTGGTTTGTTTGTTTGTTGGTTTTTTGGTTTGTTAGTTTGTTGGTTTGTTGGTTTGTTGGTTTGTTGATTTGTTGGTTTGTTCGTTTGATGGTTTGTTGGTTTGTTGGTTTTTTGGTTTGTTGGTTTGTTGGTTTGTTGGTTTGTTGGTTTCTTGGTTTGTTGGTTTGTTGATTTGTTGATTTGTTGGTTTGTTGGCATGTTGATTTGTTGGTTTGTTGGTTTGTTGGCTTGTTGGTTTGTTGGGTTGTTAGCTTGTTGGCTTGTTGGTTTGTTGGTTTATTGGTTTGTTGGTTTGTTGGTTTGTTGGTTTGTTGGTTTTTTGGTTTGTTGGTTTATTTGTTTGTTGGCTTGTTGGCTTGTTGGTTTGTTGGTTTGTTGGTTTGTTGGCTTGTTGGTTTGTTGGCTTGTTGGCTTGTTGGTTTGTTGGTTTGTTGGCTTGTTGGTTTGTTGGTTTGTTGGTTTGTTGGCTTATTGGCTTGTTGGTTTGTTGGTTTGTTGGCTTGCTGGTTTGTTGGTTTGTTGGCTTGTTGGCTTGTTGCTTTGTTGGTTTGTTGGTTTGTTGACTTTTTGGCTTGTTGGTTTGTTGGTTTGTTGGCTTTTTGGTTTGTTGGTTTGTTGGCTTGTTGGCTTGTTGGTTTGTTGGTTTGTTGGCTTGTTGGTTTGTTGGCTTGTTGGTTTGTTAGTTTGTTGGCTTTTTGGTTACTTGGTTTGTTGGTTTGTTGGTTTGTTGGTTTGTTGGCTTGTTTGCTTGTTGGTTTGTTGGTTTGTTGGTTTTTTGGTTTGTTGGTTTGTTGGCTTGTTGGTTTGTTGGTTTGTTGGTTTGTTGGCTTGTTGGCTTGTTGGTTTGTTGGTTTGTTGGTTTGTTGGTTTGTTGGTTTGTTAGTTTGTTCGTTGGTTGGTTTGTTGGTTAATTGGTTTGTTGGTTTGTTGGCTTGTTGGTTTGTTGGTTTGTTGGTTTTTTGGTTTGTTGGTTTGTTGGTTTGTTGGTTTGTTAGTTTGTTCGTTTGATGGTTTTTTAGTTAGTTGGTTTTTTGGTTTGTTGGTTTGTTGGTTTGTTGGTTTGTTGATTTGTTGATTTGTTGGTTTGTTGGCATGTTGGTTTGTTGGTTTGTTGGTTTGTTGGCTTGTTGGTTTGTTGGTTTGTTGGCTTGTTGGCTTGTTGGTTTGTTGGTTTGTTGGTTTGTTGGTTTGTTGGATTATTTGTTTGTTGGTTTGTTGGCTTGTTGGTTTGTTGGTTTGTTGGTTTGTTGGCTTGTTGGTTTGTTGGTTTGTTGGCTTGTTGGCTTGTTGCTTTGTTGGTTTGTTGGTTTGTTGGCTTGTTGGCTTGTTGGTTTGTTAGTGTGTTGGCTTTTTGGTTACTTGGTTTGTTGGTTTGTTGGCTTGTTGGTTTGTTGGTTTGTTGCTTTGTTGGTTTGTTGGTTTGTTGGCTTGTTGGCTTGTTGGTTTGTTGGTTTGTTGGTTTGTTAGTTTGTTGGTTTGTTGGTTTGTTGGTTTGTTGGTTTGTTGGTTTGTTGGTTTGTTGGTTTGTTGGTTTGTTGGTTTGTTGGTTTGTTGGTTCGTTGGCTTGTTGGTTTGTTGGTTTGTTGGCTTGTTGGCTTGTTGGTTTGTTGGTTTGTTGGCTTGTTGGTTTGTTGGTTTGTTGGTTTGTTGGCTTGTTGGATTGTTGGTTTGTTGGTTTGTTGGCTTGTTGGTTTGTTGGTTTCTTGGGTTGTTGGCTTGTTGCTTTGTTGGTTTGTTGGTTTGTTGACTTTTTGGCTTGTTGGTTTGTTGGTTTGTTAGCTTGTTGGTTTGTTGGTTTGTTGGCTTCTTGGCTTGTTAGTTTGTTGGTTTGTTGGTTTTTTGGTTTGTTGATTTGTTGGCTTGTTGGTTTGTTAGTTTGTTGGCTTTTTGGTTACTTGGTTTGTTGGTTTGTTGGTTTGTTGGTTTGTTGGCTTGTTGGCTTGTTGGTTTGTTGGGTTGGTGGTTTTTTGGTTTGTTGGTTTGTTGGCTTGTTGGTTTGTTGGTTTGTTGGTTTGTTGGCTTGTTGGCTTGTTGGTTTGTTGGTTTGTTGGCTTGTTGGTTTGTTGGTTTCTTGGCTTGTTGGCTTGTTGCTTTGTTGGTTTGTTGGTTTGTTGGTTTGTTGGCTTGTTGGCTTGTTGGTTTGTTAGTTTGTTGGCTTTTTGGTTAATTGGTTTGTTGGTTTGTTGGCATGTTGGTTTGTTTGTTTGTTGGTTTTTTGGTTTGTTGGTTTGTTGGTTTGTTGGTTTGTTGGTTTGTTGGTTTGTTCGTTTGTTGGTTTGTTGGTTTGTTGGTTTCTTGGTTTGTTGGTTTGTTGATTTGTTGATTTGTTGGTTTGTTGGCATGTTGATTTGTTGGTTTGTTGGTTTGTTGGCTTGTTAGGTTGTTGGTTTGTTAGCTTGTTGGCTTGTTGGTTTGTTGGTTTGTTGGTTTGTTGGTTTGTTGGTTTGTTGGCTTGTTGGTTTTTTGGTTTGTTGGTTTATTTGTTTGTTGGCTTGTTGGCTTGTTGGTTTGTTGGTTTGTTGGTTTGTTGGCTTGTTGGTTTGTTGGCTTGTTGGCTTGTTGGTTTGTTGGTTTGTTGGCTTGTTGGTTTGTTGGTTTGTTGGTTTGTTGGCTTATTGGCTTGTTGGTTTGTTGGTTTGTTGGCTTGCTGGTTTGTTGGTTTGTTGGCTTGTTGGCTTGTTGCTTTGTTGGTTTGTTGGTTTGTTGACTTTTTGGCTTGTTGGTTTGTTGGTTTGTTGGCTTTTTGGTTTGTTGGTTTGTTGGCTTGTTGGCTTGTTGGTTTGTTGGTTTGTTGGCTTGTTGGTTACTTAGTTTGTTGGTTTGTTGGTTTGCTGGCTTGTTGGTTTGTTGGTTTTTTTGCTTGTTGGCTTGTTAGTTTATTGGTTTGTTGGTTTTTTGGTTTGTTGGTTTGTTGGCTTGTTGGTTTGTTAGTTTGTTGGCTTTTTGGTTACTTGGTTTGTTGGTTTGTTGGTTTGTTGGTTTGTTGGCTTGTTTGCTTGTTGGTTTGTTGGTTTGTTGGTTTTTTGGTTTGTTGGTTTGTTGGCTTGTTGGTTTGTTGGTTTGTTGGTTTTTTGGCTTGTTGGCTTGTTGGTTTGTTGGTTTGTTGGTTTGTTGGTTTGTTGGTTTGTTGGTTTGTTAGTTTGTTCGTTGGTTGGTTTGTTGGTTAATTGGTTTGTTGGTTTGTTGGCTTGTTGGTTTGTTGGTTTGTTGGTTTTGTGGTTTGTTGGCTTGTTGGTTTGTTGGTTTGTTGGTTTGTTCGTTTGATGGTTTTTTGGTTAGTTGGTTTTTTGGTTTGTTGGTTTGTTGGTTTGTTGGTTTGTTGATTTGTTGATTTGTTGGTTTGTTGGCATGTTGGTTTGTTGGTTTGTTGGTTTGTTGGCTTGTTGGTTTGTTGGTTTGTTGGCTTGTTGGCTTGTTGGTTTGTTGGTTTGTTGGTTTGTTGGTTTGTTGGTTTGTTGGTTTGTTGGTTTGTTCGTTTTTTGGTTTATTTGTTTGTTGGCTTGTTGGTTTGTTGGTTTGATGGTTTGTTGGCTTGTTGGTTTGTTGGTTTGTTCGTTTGCTGGCTTGTTGGCTTGTTGGTTTGTTGGTTTGTTGGCTTGTCGGCTGGTTTGTTGGTTTTTTGGTTTGTTGGTTTGTTGGTTTGTTGGTTTGATGGATTATTTGTTTGTTGGTTTGTTGGCTTGTTGGTTTGTTGGTTTGTTGGTTTGTTGGCTTGTTGGTTTGTTGGTTTTTTGGCTTGTTGGCTTGTTGCTTTGTTGGTTTGTTGGTTTGTTGGCTTGTTGGCTTGTTGGTTTGTTAGTTTGTTGGCTTTTTGGTTACTTGGTTTGTTGGTTTGTTGGCTTGTTGGTTTGTTGGTTTGTTGCTTTGTTGGTTTGTTGGTTTGTTGGCTTGTTGGCTTGTTGGTTTGTTGGTTTGTTGGTTTGTTGGTTTGTTGGTTTGTTGGTTTGTTGGTTTGTTGGTTTGTTGGTTTGTTGGTTTGTTGGTTTGTTGGCTTGTTGGTTTGTTGGTTTGTTGGTTTGTTGGCTTGTTGGCTTGTTGGTTTGTTGGTTTGTTGGCTTGTTGCTTTGTTGGTTTGTTGGTTTGTTGACTTTTTGGCTTGTTGGTTTGTTGGTTTGTTAGCTTGTTGGTTTGTTGGTTTGTTGGCTTCTTGGCTTGTTAGTTTGTTGGTTTGTTGGTTTTTTGGTTTGTTGATTTGTTGGCTTGTTGGTTTGTTAGTTTGTTGGCTTTTTGGTTACTTGGTTTGTTGGTTTGTTGGTTTGTTGGTTTGTTGGCTTGTTGGCTTGTTGGTTTGTTGGGTTGGTGGTTTTTTGGTTTGTTGGTTTGTTGGCTTGTTGGTTTGTTGGTTTGTTGGTTTGTTGGCTTGTTGGCTTGTTGGTTTGTTGGTTTGTTGGCTTGTTGGTTTGTTGGTTTCTTGGCTTGTTGGCTTGTTGCTTTGTTGGTTTGTTGGTTTGTTGGTTTGTTGGCTTGTTGGTTTGTTGGTTTGTTAGTTTGTTGGCTTTTTGGTTACTTGGTTTGTTGGTTCGTTGGTTTGTTGGTTTGTTGGCTTGTTGGTTTGTTGGCTTGTTGGTTTGTTGGTTTGTTGGTTTGTTGGTTTGTTGGCTTGTTGGTTTGCTGGTTTGTTGGCTTGTTGGCTTGTTGGTTTGTTGGTTTGTTGGTTTGTTGGCTTGTTGGTTTGTTGGTTTGTTGGCTTGTTGGTTTGTTGGTTTGTTGGTTTGTTGGCTTGTTGGCTTGTTGGTTTGTTGGTTTGTTGGCTTGTTGGTTTGTTGGTTTGTTGGCTTGTTGGCTTGTTGCTTTGTTGGTTTGTTGGTTTGTTGGCTTGTTGGCTTGTTGGTTTGTTAGTTTGTTGGCTTTTTGGTTACTTGGTTTGTTGGTTTGTTGGTTTGTTGGCTTGTTGGTTTGTTGGCTTGTTGGTTTGTTGCTTTGTTGGTTTGTTGGCTTGTTGGCTTGTTGGTTTGTTGGTTAGTTGGTTTGTTGGTTTGTTGGTTTGTTGGTTTTTTGGTTTGTTGGTTTGTTGGTTTGTTGGCTTGCTGGTTTGTTGGTTTGTTGGCTTGTTGGCTTCTTGGTTTGTTGGTTTTTTGGCTTGTTGGTTACTTAGTTTGTTGGTTTGTTGGTTTGTTGGTTTGTTGGGTTGTTGGCTTGTTGGCTTGTTGGTTTGTTGGTTAGCTCGTTTGTTGGTTTGTTAGTTTGTTGGTTTGTTGGCTTGTTGGCTTGTTGGTTTCTTGGTTTTTTGGTTTGTTGGTTTGTTGGTTTGTTGGTTTGTTGGTTTGTTGGTTTGTTGGTTTATTTGTTTGTTGGTTTGTTGGCTTGATGGTTTGTTGGTTTGTTGGTTTGTTGGCTTGTTGGTTTGTTGGTTTGTTGGTTTGTTGGTTTGTTGGTTTGTTGGTTTGTTGGTTTTTTGGTTTGTTGGTTTATTTGTTTGTTGGTTTGTTGGCTTGTTGGTTTGTTGGTTTGTTGTGGTTTGTTGGTTTGTTGGTTTGTTGGCTTGTTGGTTTGTTGGTTTGTTGGTTTGTTGGTTTGTTGGGTTGTAGGCTTGTTGGTTTGTTGGTTTGTTGGCTTGTTGGTTTGTTAGTTTGTTGGCTTTTTGGTTACTTGGTTTGTTGGTTTGTTGGTTTATTTGTTTGTTGGTTTATTGTCTTGTTGGTTTGTTGGTTTGTTGGTTTGTTGGCTTGTTGGCTTGTTGATTTGTTCGTTTGATGGTTTGTTGGTTTGTTAGTTTTTTGGTTTGTTGGTTTGTTGGTTTGTTGGCTTGTTGGCTTGTTGGTTTGTTGGTTTGTTGGCTTGTTGGTTTGTTAGTTTGTTGGTTTGTTGGTTTGTTGGCTTGTTGGTTTGTTGGTTTTTTGGTTTGTTGGTTTTCTGGTTTGTTGCTTTGTTGGTTTATTTGTTTGTTGGTTTGTTGGCTTGTTGGTTTGTTGGTTTGTTGGTTTGTTGGCTTGTTGGTTTGTTGGTTTGTTGGTTTTTTGGTTTGTTGATTTGTTGGTTTGTTGGTTTGTTGGTTTGTTGGTTTGTTGGTTTGTTGGCTTGTTGGTTTGTTGGTTTGTTGGCTTGTTGGCTTGTTGGTTTGTTGGTTTGTTGGCTTGTTGGTTACTTAGTTTGTTGGTTTGTTGGCATGTTGGTTTGTTGGTTTGTTGGCTTATTGGTTTGTTGGTTTGTTGGCTTGTTGGCTTGTTGGTTTGTTGGTTTGTTGGTTGTTGGCTTGTTGGTTTGTTGGTTTGTTGGCTTGTTGGTTTGTTAGTTTGTTGGTTTGTTGGTTTGTTGGTTTGCTGGTTTGTTGGTTTATTTGTTTGTTGGTTTGTTGGCTTGTTGGTTTGTTGGTTTGTTGGCTTGTTGGCTTGTTGGTTTGTTGGTTTGTTGGTTTGTTGGTTTGTTGGTTTGTTGGTTTGTTGGTTTGTTGGTTTGTTGGTTTGTTGGTTTGTTGGTTTGTTGGTTTGTTGGCTTGTTGGTTTGTTGGTTTGTTGGTTTGTTGGCTTGTTGGCTTTTTGGTTTGTTGGTTTGTTGGCTTGTTGGTTTGTTGGTTTGTTGGCTTGATGGCTTGTTGCTTTGTTCGTTTGATGGTTTGTTGGTTTGTTGGTTTTTTGGTTTGTTGGTTTGTTGGTTTGTTGGCTTGTTGGCTTGTTGGTTTGTTGGTTTGTTGGTTTGTTGGCTTGTTGGTTTGTTACTTTGTTGGTTTGTTGGCTTGTTGGTTTGTTGGTTTGTTGGTTTTTTGGTTTGTTGGTTTGTTGGTTTGTTGGTTTGTTGGTTTGTTGGTTTGTTGGTTTATTTGTTTGTTGGTTTATTGGCTTGTTGGTTTGTTGGTTTGTTGGCTTGTTGGTTTGTTGGTTTGTTGGTTTTTTGGTTTGTTGGTTTGTTGGTTTGTTGGTTTGTTGGTTTGTTGGTTAATTTGTTTGTTGGCTTGTTGGTTTGTTGGTTTGTTGGCTTTTTGGCTTGTTGGTTTGCTGGTTTGTTGGCTTGTTGGTTACTTAGTTTGTTGGTTTGTTGGCATGTTGGTTTGTTGGTTTGTTGGTTTGTTGGCTTGTTGGTTTGTTGGTTTGTTGGCTTGTTGGCTTGTTGGTTTGTTGGTTTGTTGGTTTGTTGGCTTGTTGGTTTGTTGGTTTATTGGCTTGTTGGTTTGTTACTTTGTTGGTTTGTTGGTTTGTTGGTTTGTTGGTTTGTTGGTTTGTTGGTTTGTTGGTTTATTTGTTTGTTGGTTTGTTGGCTTGTTGGTTTGTTTGTTTGTTGGTTTGTTGGCTTGTTGGTTTGTTGGTTTGTTGGCTTGTTGGCTTGTTGGTTTGTTGGTTTGTTGGCTTGTTGGCTTGTTGGTTTGTTGGTTTGTTTGTTTGTTGGTTTGTTGGCTTGTTGGTTTGTTGGTTTGTTGGTTTGTTGGCTTGTTGGCTTGTTGGTTTGTTGGTTTGTTGGCTTGTTGGTTTGTTGATTTGTTGGCTTGTTGGCTTGTTGCTTTGTTGGTTTGTTGGTTTGTTGGCTTGTGGGCTTGTTGGTTTGTTAGTTTGTTTGCTTTTTGGTTACTTGGTTTGTTGGTTTGTTAGTTTGTCGGCTTTTTGGTTACTTGGTTTGTTGGTTTGTTGGCTTGTTGGTTTGTTGGCTTGTTGGTTTGTTGGTTTGTTAGTTTGTTGGCTTGTTGGTTTGTTGGTTTGTTGGCTTGTTGGCTTGTTGGTTTGTTTGTTTGTTGGTTTGTTGGTATGTTGGCTTGTTGGTTTGTTGGTTTGTTGGCTTGTTGGTTTGTTGGTTGGTTGGTTTGTTGGCTTGTTGGTTTGTTGGTTTGTTGGTTTGTTGGTTTGTTGGCTTGTTGGTTTGTTGGTTACTTGGTTTGTTATTTTGTTGGTTTGTTGGCTTGTTGGCTTGTTGGTTTGTTGGTTTGTTGGTTTGTTGGTTTGTTGGCTTGTTGGTTTGTTGGTTTGTTGGTTTGTTGGTTTGTTGGCTTGTTGGTTTGTTGGTTTGTTGGTTTGTTGGTTTGTTGGTTTGTTGGTTTGTTGGTTTGTTGGCTTGTTGGTTACTTAGTTTGTTGGTTTGTTGGTTTGTTGGTTTGTTGGTTTGTTGGCTTGTTGGCTTGTTGGTTTGTTTGTTAGTTCGTTTGTTGGTTTGTTAGTTTGTTGGTTTGTTGGCTTGTTGGCTTGTTGGTTTGTTGGTGTTGGTTTGTTGGTTTGTTGGTTCATTTGTTTGTCGGTTTGTTAGCTTGTTGGTTTGTTCGTTTGTTGGTTTGTTGGCTTGTTGGTTTGTTGGTTTGTTGGTTTATTTGTTTGTTGGTTTGTTGGCTTGTTGGCTTGTTGGTTTGTTGGTTTGTTGGCTTGTTGGTTACTTAGTTTGTTGGTTGGTTGGCATGTTGGTTTGTTGGTTTGTTGGTTTGTTGGCTTGTTGGTTTGTTGGTTTGTTGGCTTGTTGGCTTGTTGGTTTGTTGGTTTGTTGGTTTGTTGGTTTGTTGGTTTGTTGGCTTGTTGGCTTGTTGGTTTGTTGGTTTGTTGGCTTGTAGGTTTGTTAGTTTGTTGGTTTGTTGATTTGTTGGTTTGTTGGTTTGTTGGTTTATTTGTTTGTTGGTTTGTTGGCTTGTTGATTTGTTGGTTTGTTGGCTTGTTGGTTTGTTGGTTTGTTGGTTTGTTGGCTTGTTGGCTTGTTGGTTTGTTGGTTTGTGGCTTGTTGGCTTGTTGGTTTGTTGGTTTGTTAGTTTGTTGGCTTTTTGGTTACTTGGTTTGTTGGTTTGTTGGCTTGTTCGTTTGTTGGCTTGTTGGTTTGTTGGTTTGTTGGTTTGTTGGCTTGTTGGTTTGTTGGCTTGTTGGTTTGTTGGTTTGTTGGTTTGTTGGCTTGTTGGCTTGTTGGCTTGTGGGTTTGTTGGCTTGTTGGCTTGTTGCTTTGTTGGTTTGTTGGTTTGTTGGCTTGTTGGCTTGTTGGTTTGTTAGTTTGTTGGCTTTTCGGTTACTTGGTTTGTTGGTTTTTTTTTGTTTTGTTGGCTTGTTGGTTTGTTGGCTTGTTGGTTTGTTGGTTTGTTGGTTTGTTGGCTTGTTGGCTTGTTGGTTTGTTGGTTTGTTGGTTTGTTGGTTTGTTGGTTTGTTGGTTTTTTGGTTTGTTGGTTTGTTGGTTTGTTGGCTTGTTGGTTTGTTGGTTTATTGGCTTGTTGGCTTGTTGGTTTGTTGGTTTGTTGGCTTGTTGGTTACTTAGTTTGTTGCTTTGTTGGTTTGTTGGTTTGTTGGTTTGTTGGCTTGTTGGCTTGTTGGTTTGTTGGTTAGTTCGTTTGTTGGTTTGTTAGTTTGTTGGCTTGTTGGCTTGTTGGTTTGTTGGTTTGTTGGCTTGTTGGCTTGTTGGCTTGTTGGTTTGTTAGTTTGTTGGCTTGTTGGTTTGTTGGTTTGTTGGTTTTTTGGTTTGTTGGTTTGTTGGTTTGTTGGTTTGTTGGTTTGTTGGTTTATTTGTTTGTTGGCTTGTTGGTTTGTTGGTTTGTTGGCTTTTTGGCTTGTTGGTTTGTTGGTTTGTTGGCTTGTTGGTTACTTAGTTTGTTGGTTTGTTGGCATGTTGGTTTGTTGGTTTGTTGGTTTGTTGGCTTGTTGGTTTGTTGGTTTGTTGGCTTCTTGGCTTGTTGGTTTGTTGGTTTGTTGGTTTGTTGGCTTGTTGGTTTGTTGGTTTGTTGGCTTGTTGGTTTGTTACTTTGTTGGTTTGTTGGTTTGTTGGTTTGTTGGTTTGTTGGTTTATTTGTTTGTTGGTTTGTTGGCTTGTTGGTTTGTTTGTTTGTTGGTTTGTTGGCTTGTTGGTTTGTTGGTTTGTTGGCTTGTTGGCTTGTTGGTTTGTTGGTTTGTTGGCTTGTTGGCTTGTTGGTTTGTTGGTTTGTTTGTTTGTTGGTTTGTTGGCTTGTTGGTTTGTTGGTTTGTTGGTTTGTTGGCTTGTTGGCTTGTTGGTTTGTTGGTTTGTTGGCTTGTTGGTTTGTTGATTTGTTGGCTTGTTGGGTTGTTGCTTTGTTGGTTTGTTGGTTTGTTGGCTTGTGGGCTTGTTGGTTTGTTAGTTTGTTTGCTTTTTGGTTACTTGGTTTGTTGGTTTGTTAGTTTGTCGGCTTTTTGGTTACTTGGTTTGTTGGTTTGTTGGCTTGTTGGTTTGTTGGCTTGTTGGTTTGTTGGTTTGTTAGTTTGTTGGCTTGTTGGTTTGTTGGTTTGTTGGCTTGTTGGCTTGTTGGTTTATTTGTTTGTTGGTTTGTTGGTATGTTGGCTTGTTGGTTTGTTGGTTTGTTGGCTCGTTGGTTTGTTGGTTGGTTGGTTTGTTGGCTTGTTGGTTTGTTGGTTTGTTGGTTTGTTGGCTTGTTGGTTTGTTGGTTACTTGGTTTGTTATTTTGTTGGTTTGTTGGCTTGTTGGCTTGTTGGTTTGTTGGTTTGTTGGTTTGTTGGTTTGTTGGCTTGTTGGTTTGTTGGTTTGTTGGTTTGTTGGTTTGTTGGCTTGTTGGTTTGTTGGTTTGTTGGTTTGTTGGTTTGTTGGTTTGTTGGTTTGTTGGCTTGTTGGTTACTTAGTTTGTTGGTTTGTTGGTTTGTTGGTTTGTTGGTTTGTTGGCTTGTTGGCTTGTTGGTTTGTTTGTTAGTTCGTTTGTTGGTTTGTTAGTTTGTTGGTTTGTTGGCTTGTTGGCTTGTTGGTTTGTTGGTTTTTTGATTTGTTGATTTGTTGGTTTGTTGGTTTGTTGGTTTGTTGGTTTGTTGGTTTGTTGGTTTGTTGGTTCATTTGTTTGTCGGTTTGTTAGCTTGTTGGTTTGTTCGTTTGTTGGTTTGTTGGCTTGTTGGTTTGTTGGTTTGTTGCTTTATTTGTTTGTTGGTTTGTTGGCTTGTTGGCTTGTTGGTTTGTTGGTTTGTTGGCTTGTTGGTTACTTAGTTTGTTGGTTGGTTGGCATGTTAGTTTGTTGTTTTGTTGGTTTGTTGGCTTGTTGGTTTGTTGGTTTGTTGGCTTGTTGGCTTGTTGGTTTGTTGGTTTGTTGGTTTGTTGGTTTGTTGGTTTGTTGGCTTGTTGGCTTGTTGGTTTGTTGGTTTGTTGGCTTGTAGGTTTGTTAGTTTGTTGGTTTGTTGGTTTGTTGGTTTGTTGGTTTGTTGGTTTATTTGTTTGTTGGTTTGTTGGCTTGTTGATTTGTTGGTTTGTTGGCTTGTTGGTTTGTTGGTTTGTTGGTTTGTTGGCTTGTTGGCTTGTTGGTTTGTTGGTTTGTGGCTTGTTGGCTTGTTGGTTTGTTGGTTTGTTAGTTTGTTGGCTTTTTGGTTACTTGGTTTGTTGGTTTGTTGGCTTGTTCGTTTGTTGGCTTGTTGGTTTGTTGGTTTGTTGGTTTGTTGGCTTGTTGGTTTGTTGGCTTGTTGGTTTGTTGGTTTGTTGGTTTGTTGGCTTGTTGGCTTGTTGGCTTGTGGGTTTGTTGGCTTGTTGGCTTGTTGCTTTGTTGGTTTGTTGGTTTGTTGGCTTGTTGGCTTGTTGGTTTGTTAGTTTGTTGGCTTTTCGGTTACTTAGTTTGTTGGTTTTTTTTTGTTTTGTTGGCTTGTTGGTTTGCTGGCTTGTTGGTTTGTTGGTTTGTTGGTTTGTTGGCTTGTTGGCTTGTTGGTTTGTTGGTTTGTTGGTTTGTTGGTTTGTTGGTTTGTTGGTTTTTTGGTTTGTTGTTTTGTTGGTTTGTTGGCTTGTTGGTTTGTTGGTTTATTGGCTTGTTGGCTTGTTGGTTTGTTGGTTTGTTGGCTTGTTGGTTACTTAGTTTGTTGCTTTGTTGGTTTGTTGGTTTGTTGGTTTGTTGGCTTGTTGGCTTGTTGGTTTGTTGGTTAGTTCGTTTGTTGGTTTGTTAGTTTGTTGGCTTGTTGGCTTGTTGGTTTGTTGGTTTGTTGGCTTGTTGGCTTGTTGGCTTGTTGGTTTGTTAGTTTGTTGGCTTTTTGGTTACTTGGTTTGTTGGTTTGTTGGTTTGTTGGCTTGTTGGTTTGTTGGTTTGTTGGCTTGTTGGCTTGTTGGTTTGTTGGTTTGTTGGTTTGTTGGTTTGTTGGCTTGGTGGTTTGTTGGTTTGTTGGCTTGTTGGTTTGTTAGTTTGTTGGTTTGTTGGTTTGTTGGTTTGTTGGTTTGTTGGTTTATTTGTTTGTTGGTTTGTTGGCTTGTTGGTTTGTTGGTTTGTTGGCTTGTTGGTTTGTTGCTTTGTTGGTTTGTTGGCTTGTTGGCTTGTTGGTTTGTTGGTTTGTTGGCTTGTTGGCTTGTTGGCTTGTTGGCTTGTTGGCTTGTTGGCTTTTTGGTTACTTGGTTTGTTGGTTTGTTGGCTTGTTGGTTTGTTGGCTTGTTGGTTTGTTGGTTTGTTGGTTTGTTGGCTTGGTGGTTTGTTGGTTTGTTGGTTTGTTCGTTTGTTGGCTTGTTGGTTTGTTGGTTTGTTGGTTTGTTGGCTTGTTGGCTTGTTGGTTTGTTGGCTTGTTGGCTTGTTACTTTGTTGGTTTGTTGGTTTGTTGGCTTGTTGGCTTGTTGGTTTGTTAGTTTGTTAGTTTGTTGGCTTTTCGGTTACTTGGTTTGTTGGTTTGTTGGTTTGTTGGCTTGTTGGTTTGTTGGCTTGTTGGTTTGTTGGTTTGTTGGTTTGTTGGTTTGTTGGTTTTTTGGTTTGTTGGTTTGTTGGTTTGTTGGTTGGTTGGTTTGTTTGTTTATTGGCTTGTTGGCTTGTTGGTTTGTTGGTTTGTTGGCTTGTTGGTTACTTAGTTTGTTGCTTTGTTGGTTTGTTGGTTTACTGGTTTGTTGGCTTGTTGGCTTGTTGGTTTGTTGGTTAGTTCGTTTGTTGGTTTGTTAGTTTGTTGGTTTGTTGGCTATTTGGCTTGTTGGTTTGTTGGTTTTTTGGTTTGTTAGTTTGTTGGTTTGTTGGTTTGTTGGTTTGTTGGTTTATTTGTTTGTTGGTTTGTTGGCTTGTTGGTTTGTTGATTTGTTGGCTTGTTGGTTTGTTGGTTTGTTGGTTTGTTGGTTTGTTGGTTTGTTGGTTTGTTGGTTTTTTGGTTTGTTGGTTTGTTTGTTTGTTGGTTTGTTGGCTTGTTGGTTTGTTGGTTTGTTGGTTTGTTGGTTTGTTGCCTTGTTGGTTTGTTGGTTTATTGGTTTGTTGGCTTGTTGGCTTGTTGGTTTGTTGGTTTGTTGGCTTGTTGGTTACTTAGTTTGTTTTTTTGTTGGTTTGTTGGTTTGTTGGCTTGTTGGTTTGTTTGTTATTCCGTTTGTTGGTTTGTTAGTTTGTTGGTTTGTTGGCTTGTTGGCTTGTTGGTTTGTTGGTTTTTTGGTTTGTTGATTTGTTGGTTTGTTGGTTTGTTGGTTTGTTGGTTTGTTGGTTCATTTGTTTGTTGGTTTGTTAGCTTGTTGGTTTGTTGGCTTGTTGGTTTGTTGGCTTGTTGGTTTGTTGGTTTGTTGGTTTATTTGTTTGTTGGTTTGTTGGCTTGTTGGTTTGTTGGTTTGTTGGTTTGTTGGCTTGTTGGTTTGTTGGTTGGTTGGCTTGTTGGCTTGTTGGTTTGTTGGTTTGTTGGCTTGTTGGTTATTTAGTTTGTTGGTTGGTTGGCATGTTGGTTTGTTGGTTTGTTGGTTGTTGGCTTGTTGGTTTGTTGGTTTGTTGGCTTGTTGGCTTGTTGGTTTGTTGGTTTGTTGGTTTGTTGGTTTGTTGGCTTGTTGTTTTGTTGGTTTGTTGGCTTGTTGGTTTGTTAGTTTGTTGGTTTGTTGGTTTGTTGGTTTGTTGGTTTGTTGGTTTATTTGTTTGTTGGTTTGTTGGCTTGTTGGTTTGTTGGTTTGTTGGCTTGTTTGTTTGTTGGTTTGTTGGTTTGTTGGCTTGTTGGCTTGTTGGTTTGTTGGTTTGTTGGCTTGTTGGCTTGTTGGTTTGTTGGTTTGTTAGTTTGTTGGCTTTTTGGTTACTTGGTTTGTTGGTTTGTTGGCTTGTTGGTTTGTTGGCTTGTTGGTTTGTTGGTTTGTTGGTTTGTTGGCTTGTTGGTTTGTTGGTTTGTTGGTTTGTTGGCTTGTTGGTTTGTTGGTTTGTTGGTTAATTGGCTTGTTGGCTTGTTGGTTTGTTGGTTTGTTGGCTTGTTGGGTTGTTGCTTTGTTGGTTTGTTGGTTTGTTGGCTTGTTGGCTTGTTGGTTTGTTAGTTTGTTGGCTTTTCGGTTACTTGGTTTGTTGGTTTGTTGGCTTGTTGGTTTGTTGGCTTGTTGGTTTGTTGGTTTGTTGGTTTGTTGGCTTGTTGGCTTGTTGGTTTGTTGGTTTGTTGGTTTGTTGGTTTGTTGGTTTGTTGGTTTTTTGGTTTGTTGGTTTGTTGGTTTGTTGGCTTGTTGGCTTGTTGGTTTATTGGCTTGTTGGCTTGTTGGTTTGTTGGCTTGTTGGTTACTTAGTTTGTTGCTTTGTTGGTTTGTTGGTTTGTTGGTTTGTTGGCTTGTTGGCTTGTTGGTTTGTTGGTTAGTTCGTTTGTTGGTTTGTTAGTTATTTGGCTTGTTGGTTTGTTGGTTTGTTGGCTTGTTGGCTTGTTGGCTTGTTGGTTTGTTAGTTTGTTGGCTTTTTGGTTACTTGGTTTGTTGGTTTGTTGGTTTGTTGGCTTGTTGGTTTGTTGCTTTGTTGGTTTGTTGGCTTGTTGGCTTGCTGGTTTGTTGGTTTGTTGGTTTGTTGGTTTGTTGGTTTGTTGGCTTGTTGGTTTGTTGGTTTGTTGGCTTGTTGGTTTGTTAGTTTGTTGGTTTGTTGGCTTGTTGGTTTGTTGGTTTGTTTGTTTATTTGTTTGTTGGTTTGTTGGCTTGTTGGTTTGTTTGTTTGTTGGCTTGTTGGTTTGTTGGTTTGTTGGTTTGTTGGCTTGTTGGCTTGTTGGTTTGTTGGTTTGCTGGCTTGTTGGCTTGTTGGCTTGTTGGTTTGTTAGTTTGTTGGCTTTTTGGTTACTTGGTTTGTTGGTTTGTTGGCTTGTTGGTTTGTTGGCTTGTTGGTTTGTTGGTTTGTTGGTTTGTTGGCTTGTTGGTTTGTTGGTTTGTGGGTTTGTTGACTTGTTGGCTTGTTACTTTGTTGGTTTGTTGGTTTGTTGGCTTGTTGGCTTGTTGGTTTGTTAGTTTGTTGGCTTTTCGGTGACTTGGTTTGTTGGTTTGTTGGCTTGTTGGCTTATTGGTTTGTTGGTTTGTTGGTTTGTTGGTTTGTTGGTTTTTTGGTTTGTTGCTTTGTTGGTTTGTTGGCTTGTTGGTTTGTTGGTTTGTTGGCTTGTTGGCTTGTTGGTTACTTAGTTTGTTGGTTTGTTGGTTTGTTGGTTTTGGTGGCTTGTTGCTTTGTTGGTTTAATGGTTTGTTGGCTTGTTGGTTTATTGGTTTGTTGGCTTGTTGGTTACTTAGTTTGTTGGTTTGTTGGCATGTTGGTTTGTTGGTTTGTTGGTTTGTTGGTTTGTTGGTTTTTTGCTTTGTTGGTTTGTTGGTTTGTTGGCTTGTTGGTTTGTTGGTTTGTTGGCTTGTTGGCTTGTTGATTTGTTGGTTTGTTGGCTTGTTAGTTACTTAGTTTGTTGGTTTATTGGTTTGTTGGTTTGTTGGTTGGTTGGTTTGTTGGTTTGTTGGTTTGTTGGTTTGTAGGTTTGTTGGCTTGTTGGCTTGTTGGTTTGTTGGTTTGTTGGTTTATTTGTTTGTTGGTTTGTTGGCTTGTTGGTTTGTTAGTTTGTCATTTGTTGGTTTATTGGTTTGTTGGTTTGTTGGTTTTTTGGTTTGTTGGTTTATTTGTTTGTTGGTTTGTTGGCTTGTTTGTTTGTTGGTTTGTTGGTTTCTTGGCTTGTTGGTTTGTTGGTTTGTTGGCTTTTTGGCTTGTTGTTTAGTTCGTTTGTTGGTTTGTTAGTTTGTTGTTTTGTTGGCTTGTTGGCTTGTTGTTTGTTTGTTTTTTGGTTTGTTGGTTTGTTGGTTTGTTGGTTTGTTGGTTTGTTGGTTGATTTGTTTGTTGGTTTGTTGGTTTGTTGGCTTGTTGGTTTGTTGGCTTGTTGCTTTGTTGGTTTGTTGGCTTGTTGGTTACTTAGTTTGTTGGTTTGTTGGTTTGCTGGTTTGTTGGTTTGTTGGCTTGTTGGCTTGTTGGTTTGTTGTTTAGTTCGTTTGTTGGTTTGTTAGTTTGTTGTTTTGTTGGCTTGTTGGCTTGTTGTTTGTTTGTTTTTTGGTTTGTTGGTTTGTTGGTTTGTTGGTTTGTTGGTTTGTTGGTTGATTTGTTTGTTGGTTTGTTGGTTTGTTGGCTTGTTGGTTTGTTGGCTTGTTGCTTTGTTGGTTTGTTGGCTTGTTGGTTACTTAGTTTGTTGGTTTGTTGGTTTGTTGGCTTGTTGGTTTGTTGGCTTGTTGGTTTGTTGGTTTGTCGGTTTGTTGGTTTGTTGGTTTGTTGGTTTTTTGGTTTGTTGGTTTATTTGTTTGTTGGTTAGTTGGCTTGTTGGTTTGTTGGTTTGTGGGTTTGTTGGCTTGTTGGTTTGTTGGCTTGTTGGCTTGTTGGTTTGTTGGTTTGTTGGCTTGTTGGCTTGCTGGTTTATTGGTTTGTTGGTTTTTTGGTTTGTTGGTTTGTTGGTTTGTTGGTTTGTTGGTTTGTTGGTTTGTTGGTTTATTTGTTTGTTGGTTTGTTGGCTTGTTGGTTTTGTTGGTTTGTTAGTTTGTTGGCTTGATGGTTTGTTGGTTTGTTGGCTTGTTGGCTTGTTGGCTTGTTGGCTTGTTGGTTTGTTAGTTTGTAGGCTTTTTGGTTACTTGGTTTGTTGGTTTGTTGGTTTGTTGGCTTGTTGGTTTGTTGGTTTGTTGGCTTGTTGGTTTGTTGGTTTGTTGGTTTGTTGGCTTGTTGGCTTGTTGGTTTGTTAGTTTTTTGGTTTGTTGGTTTGTTGGTTTGTTGGCTTGTTTGCTTGTTGGTTTGTTGGTTTGTTGGCTTGTTGGTTTGTTGGTTTGTTGGCTTGTTGGCTTGTTGCTTTGTTGGTTTGTTGGTTTGTTGGCTTGTTGGCTTGTTGTTTTGTTAGTTTGTTGGCTTTTTGGTAAATTGGTTTGTTGGTTTGTTTGTTTTTTGGCTTGTTAGCTTATTGGTTTGTTGGTTTGTTGGTTTGTTGGTTTGTTGGTTTTTTGGTTTGTTGCTTTGTTGGTTTGTTGGCTTTTTGGTTTGTTGGTTTGTTGGCTTTTTGGTTACTTGGTTTGTTGGTTTGTTGGCTTGTTGCTTTGTTCGTTTGATGGTTTTTTGGTTTGTTGGTTTTTTGGTTTGTTGGTTTTTTGGTTTGTTGCTTTGTTGGTTTGTTGGTTTGTTGGTTTGTTGGTTTGTTGGTTTGTTGGTTTTTTGGTTTGTTGGTTTGTTGGTTTGTTGGCTTGTTGGCTTGTTGGTTTGTTGGTTTGTTGGTTTGCTGGCTTGTTGGTTTGTTGGTTTGTTGGCTTGTTGGCTTCTTGCTTTGTTGGTTTGTGGTTTGTTGGGTTCTTGGCCTGTTGGTTTGTTAGTTTGTTGGCTTTTTGGTTACTTGGTTTGTTGGTTTGTTGGTTTGTTGGCTTGTTGGTTTGTTGGCTTGTCGGTTTGTTGGTTTGTTGGTTTCTTGGTTTGTTGGCTTGTTAGCTTGTTGGTTTGTTGGTTTGTTGGTTTGTTGGTTTCTTGGTTTGTTGGTTTGTTGGTTTTTTGGTTTTTTGGTTTGTTGGTTTGTTGGTTTGTTGGCTTGTTGGTTTGTTGGTTTGTTGGCTTGTTGGCTTGTTGGTTACTTAGTTTGTTGGTATGTTGGTTTGTTGGCTTGTTGGTTTGTTGGATTGTTGCTTTGTTGGTTTGTTGGCTTTTTGGCTTGTTGGTTTGTTGATTTGTTGGCTTGTTGGTTTGTTAGTTTGTTGGCTTTTTGGTTACTTGGTTTGTTGGTTTGTTGGTTTGTTGGCTTGTTGGTTTGTTGGCTTGTTGGTTTGTTGGTTTGTTGGTTTCTTGGTTTGTTGGCTTGTTGGCTTGTTGGTTTGTTTGTTTTTTGGTTTGTTGGTTTGTTGGTCTGTTGGTTTATTTGTTTGTTGGTTTGTTGGCTTGTTGGTTTGTTGGTTTGTTGGTTTGTTGGCTTGTTGGTTTGTTGGTTTGCTGGCTTGTTGGCTTCTTGGTTTGTTGGTTTGTTGGCTTGTTGGTTACTTAGTTTGTTGGCATGTTGGTTTGTTGGTTTATTGGTTTGTTGGTTTGTTGGTTTGTTGGTTTGTTGGTTAGTGCGTTTGTTGGTTTGTTAGTTTGTTGGTTTGTTGGCTTTTTGGCTTGTTGGTTTGTTGGTTTTTTGGTTTGTTGGTTTGTTGGTTTGTTGGTTTGTTGGTTTATTTGTTTGTTGGTTTGTTGGCTTGTTGGTTTGTTGGTTTGTTGGTTTGTTGGCTTGTTGGTTTGTTGGTTTGTTGGCTTGTTCGCTTGTTGGTTTGTTGGCTTGTTGGTTACTTAGTTTGTTGGTTTGTTGGCATGTTGGTTTGTTGGTTTGTTGGTTTGTTGGTTTGTTGGTTTTTTGCTTTGTTGGTTTGTTGGTTTGTTGGCTTGTTGGTTTGTTGGTTTGTTGGCTTGTTGGCTTGTTGATTTGTTGGTTTGTTGGCTTGTTAGTTACTTAGTTTGTTGGTTTGTTGGTTTGTTGGTTGGTTGGTTTGCTGGTTTCTTGGCTTGTTGGTTTGTTGGTTTGTTGGCTTTTTGGCTTGTTGGTTTGTTGGTTTGTTGGCTTGTTGGTTACTTAGTTTGTTGGTTTGTTGGTTTGCTGGTTTGTTGGTTTGTTGGCTTGTTGGCTTGTTGGTTTGTTGTTTAGTTCGTTTGTTGGTTTGTTAGTTTGTTGTTTTGTTGGCTTGTTGGCTTGTTGTTTGTTTGTTTTTTGGTTTGTTGGTTTGTTGGTTTGTTGGTTTGTTGGTTTGTTGGTTGATTTGTTTGTTGGTTTATTGGTTTGTTGGCTTGTTGGTTTGTTGGCTTGTTGGTTTGTTGGTTTGTTGGCTTGTTGGTTACTTAGTTTGTTGGTTTGTTGGTTTGTTGGTTTGTTGGCTTGTTGGTTTGTTGGCTTGTTGGTTTGTTGGTTTGTCGGTTTGTTGGTTTGTTGGTTTGTTGGTTTTTTGGTTTGTTGGTTTATTTGTTTATTTGTTTGTTGGTTAGTTGGCTTGTTGGTTCGTTGGTTTGTGGGTTTGTTGGTTTGTTGGTTTGTTGGCTTGTTGGCTTGTTGGTTTGTTGGTTTGTTGGCTTGTTGGCTTGTTGGTTTATTGGTTTGTTGGTTTGTTGGTTTGTTGGTTTGTTGGTTTGTTGGTTTGTTGGTTTATTTGTTTGTTGGTTTGTTGGCTTGTTGGTTTGTTGGTTTGTTAGTTTGTTGGCTTGATGGTTTGTTGGTTTGTTGGCTTGTTGGCTTGTTGGCTTGTTGGCTTGTTGGTTTGTTAGTTTGTAGGCTTTTTGGTTACTTGGTTTGCTGGTTTGTTGGCTTGTTGGTTTGTTGGCTTGTTGGTTTGTTGGTTTGTTGGTTTGTTGGCTTGTTGGCTTGTTGGTTTGTTGGTTTTTTGGTTTGTTGGTTTGTTGGTTTGTTGGCTTGTTTGCTTGTTGGTTTGTTGGTTTGTTGGCTTGTTGGTTTGTTGGTTTGTTGGCTTGTTGGCTTGTTGCTTTGTTGGTTTGTTGGTTTGTTGGCTTGTTGGCTTGTTGTTTTGTTAGTTTGTTGGCTTTTTGGTAAATTGGTTTGTTGGTTTGTTTGTTTCTTGGCTTGTTGGCTTATTGGTTTGTTGGTTTGTTGGTTTGTTGGTTTGTTGGTTTTTTGGTTTGTTGCTTTGTTGGTTTGTTGGCTTTTTGGTTTGTTGGTTTGTTGGTTTATTGGCTTGTTGGCTTGTTGGTTTGTTGGTTTGTTGGTTTATTTGTTTGTTGGTTTGTTGGTTTGTTGGCTTGTTGGTTTGTTGGTTTGTTGGTTTGTTGGCTTGTTGGTTTGTTGGTTTGTTGGCTTTTTGGTTACTTGGTTTGTTGGTTTGTTGGCTTGTTGCTTTGTTCGTTTGATGGTTTGTTGGTTTGTTGGTTTGTTGGCTTGTTGGTTTGTTGGCTTGTTGGTTTGTTGGTTTGTCGGTTTGTTGGTTTGTTGGTTTGTTGGTTTTTTGGTTTGTTGGTTTATTTGTTTGTTGGTTAGTTGGCTTGTTGGTTTGTTGGTTTGTGGGTTTGTTGGCTTGTTGGTTTGTTGGTTTGTTGGCTTGTTGGCTTGTTGGTTTGTTGGTTTGTTGGCTTGTTGGCTTATTGGTTTATTGGTTTGTTGGTTTGTTGGTTTGTTGGTTTGTTGGTTTGTTGGTTTGTTGGTTTATTTGTTTGTTGGTTTGTTGGCTTGTTGGTTTGTTGGTTTGTTAGTTTGTTGGCTTGATGGTTTGTTGGTTTGTTGGCTTGTTGGCTTGTTGGCTTGTTGGCTTGTTGGTTTGTTAGTTTGTAGGCTTTTTGGTTACTTGGTTTGTTGGTTTGTTGGCTTGTTGGTTTGTTGGCTTGTTGGTTTGTTGGTTTGTTGGTATGTTGGCTTGTTGGCTTGTTGGTTTGTTGGTTTTTTGGTTTGTTGGTTTGTTGGTTTGTTGGCTTGTTTGCTTGTTGGTTTGTTGGTTTGTTGGCTTGTTGGTTTGTTGGTTTGTTGGCTTGTTGGCTTGTTGCTTTGTTGGTTTGTTGGTTTGTTGGCTTGTTGGCTTGTTGTTTTGTTAGTTTGTTGGCTTTTTGGTAAATTGGTTTGTTGGTTTGTTTGTTTCTTGGCTTGTTGGCTTATTGGTTTGTTGGTTTGTTGGTTTGTTGGTTTGTTGGTTTTTTGGTTTGTTGCTTTGTTGGTTTGTTGGCTTTTTGGTTTGTTGGTTTGTTGGTTTATTGGCTTGTTGGCTTGTTGGTTTGTTGGTTTGTTGGTTTATTGGTTTGTTGGTTTGTTGGTTTGTTGGCTTGTTGGTTTGTTGGTTTGTTGGTTTGTTGGCTTGTTGGTTTGTTGGTTTGTTGGCTTTTTGGTTACTTGGTTTGTTGGTTTGTTGGCTTGTTGCTTTGTTCGTTTGATGGTTTGTTGGTTTGTTGGTTTGTTGGCTTGTTGGTTTGTTGGCTTGTTGGTTTGTTGGTTTGGCGGTTTGTTGGTTTGTTGGTTTGTTGGTTTTTTGGTTTGTTGGTTTATTTGTTTGTTGGTTAGTTGGCTTGTTGGTTTGTTGGTTTGTGGGTTTGTTGGCTTGTTGGTTTGTTGGTTTGTTGGCTTGTTGGCTTGTTGGTTTGTTGGTTTGTTGGCTTGTTGGCTTGTTGGTTTATTGGTTTGTTGGTTTGTTGGTTTGTTGGTTTGTTGGTTTGTTGGTTTGTTGGTTTATTTGTTTGTTGGTTTGTTGGCTTGTTGGTTTGTTGGTTTGTTAGTTTGTTGGCTTGATGGTTTGTTGGTTTGTTGGCTTGTTGGCTTGTTGGCTTGTTGGCTTGTTGGTTTGTTAGTTTGTAGGCTTTTTGGTTACTTGGTTTGTTGGTTTGTTGGCTTGTTGGTTTGTTGGCTTGTTGGTTTGTTGGCTTGTTGGTTTGTTGGTTTGTTGGTTTGTTGGCTTGTTGGCTTGTTGGTTTGTTGGTTTTTTGGTTTGTTGGTTTGTTGGTTTGTTGGCTTGTTTGCTTGTTGGTTTGTTGGTTTGTTGGCTTGTTGGTTTGTTGGTTTGTTGGCTTGTTGGCTTGTTGCTTTGTTGGTTTGTTGGTTTGTTGGCTTGTTGGCTTGTTGTTTTGTTAGTTTGTTGGCTTTTTGGTAAATTGGTTTGTTGGTTTGTTTGTTTCTTGGCTTGTTGGCTTATTGGTTTGTTGGTTTGTTGGTTTGTTGGTTTTTTGGTTTGTTGCTTTGTTGGTTTGTTGGCTTTTTGGTTTGTTGGTTTGTTGGTTTATTGGCTTGTTGGCTTGTTGGTTTGTTGGTTTGTTGGTTTATTTGTTTGTTGGTTTGTTGGTTTGTTGGCTTGTTGGTTTGTTGGTTTGTTGGTTTGTTGGCTTGTTGGTTTGTTGGTTTGTTGACTTTTTGGTTACTTGGTTTGTTGGTTTGTTGGCTTGTTGCTTTGTTCGTTTGATGGTTTGTTGGTTTGTTGGTTTTTTGGTTTGTTGGTTTTTTGGTTTATTGCTTTGTTGGTTTGTTGGTTTGTTGGTTTGTTGGTTTTTTGGTTTGTTGGTTTGTTGGTTTGTTGGCTTGTTGGCTTGTTGGTTTGTTGGTTTGTTAGTTTGCTGGCTTGTTGGTTTGTTGGTTTGTTGGCTTGTTGGCTTGTTGCTTTGTTGGTTTGTGGTTTGTTGGGTTCTTGGCTTGTTGGTTTGTTAGTTTGTTGGCTTTTTGGTTACTTGATTTTTTGGTTTGTTGGTTTGTTGGTTTGTTGGCTTGTTGGTTTGTTGGTTTGTTGGTTTCTTGGTTTGTTGGCTTGTTAGCTTGTTGGTTTGTTGGTTTGTTGGTTTGTTGGTTTGTTGGTTTGTTGGTTTTTTGGTTTGTTGGTTTGTTGGTTTGTTGGCTTGTTGGTTTGTTGGTTTGTTGGCTTGTTGGCTTGTTGGTTACTTAGTTTGTTGGTATGTTGGTTTGTTGGCTTGTTGGTTTGTTGGATTGTTGCTTTGTTGGTTTGTTGGTTTGTTGGCTTGTTGGTTTGTTGGCTTGTTGGTTTGTTGGCTTGTTGGTTTTTTGGTTTGTTGGTTGTTGGCTTGTTGGTTTGTTGGTTTGTTGGCTTGTTGACTTGTTGGTTTGTTGGTTTGTTGGTTTGTTGGTTTGTTGGCTTGTTGGTTTGTTGGTTTGTTGGCTTCTTGCTTTATTTGTTTGTTGGTTTGTTGGCTTGTTGGTTTGTTGGTTTTGTTGGTTTGTTAGCTTGTTGGTTTGTTGGTTTGTACGCTTGTTGGCTTGTTAGTTTGTTGGTTTGTTGGCTTGTTGGTTTGTTGGCATGTTGGTTTGTTGGTTTGTTGGTTTGTTGGTTTGTTGGTTTGTTGGCTTGTTGGTTTGTTGGTTTGTTGGCTTTTTGGTTACTTGGTTTGTTGGTTTGTTGGCTTGTTGCTTTGTTCGTTTGATGGTTTGTTGGTTTTTTGGTTGTTTGGTTTGTTGGTTTTTTGGTTTGTTGCTTTGTTGGTTTGTTGGTTTGTTAATTTGTTGGTTTTTTGGTTTGTTGGTTTGTTGGTTTGTTGGCTTGTTGGCTTGTTGATTTGTTGGGTTGTTGGCTTGTTGGTTTGTTGGTTTGTTGGCTTGTTGGCTTGTTGCTTTGTTGGTTTGTTGGTTTGTTGGCTTGTTGGCTTGTTGGTTTGTTAGTTTGTTGGCTTTCTGGTTACTTGGTTTGTTGGTTTGTTGGTTTGTTGGCTTGTTGGTTTGTTGGCTTGTTGGTTTGTTGGTTTGTTGGTTTGTTGGTTTGTTGGCTTGTTGGCTTGTTGGTTTGTTGGTTTGTTGGTTTGTTGGTTTGTTGGTTTTTTGGTTTGTTGGTTTTTTATTTTGTTGGTTTGTTGGTTTGTTGGTTTGTTGGCTTGTTGGTTTGTTGGTTTGTTGGCTAGTTGGCTTGTTGGTTACTTAGTTTGTTGGTTTGTTGGTTTGTTGGCTTGTTGGTTTGTTGGCTTGTTGCTTTGTTGGTTTGTTGGTTTGTTGGCTTGTTGGTTTGTTGGCTTGTTGGTTTGTTGGTTTGTTGGTTTGTTGGTTTGTTGGTTTTTTGGCTTGTTGGTTTATTGGTTTGTTGGCTTGTTGGCTTGTTGGTTTGTTGGTTTGTTGGCTTGTTGGTTTGTTGGCTTGTTGGTTTGTTGGTTTGTTGGTTTGTTGGCTTGTTGCTTTATTTGTTTGTTGGTTTGTTGGCTTGTTGGTTTGTTGGTTTGTTGGTTTGTTAGCTTGTCGGTTTGTTGGTTTGTACGCTTGTTGGCTTGTTGGTTTGTTAGTTTATTGGCTAGTTGGTTACTTAGTTTGTTGGTTTGTTGGCATGTTGGTTTGTTGGTTAGTTGGTTTGTTGGCTTGTTGGTTTGTTGGTTTGTTAGTTTGTTGGTTTTTTGGCTTGTTGGTTACTTAGTTTGTTGGTTTGCTGGCATGTTTGTTTGTTGGTTTGTTGGTTTGTTGGTTTTTTGGCTTGTTGGTTTGTTGGTTTGTTGTCTTTTTGGTTACTTGGTTTGTTTGTTTGTTGGCTTGTTGCTTTGTTCGTTTGATGGTTTGTTGGTTTGTTGGTTTTTTGGTTTGTTGGTTTTTTGGTTTGTTGCTTTGTTGGTTTGTTGGTTTGTTGGTTTGTTGGTTTTTTGGTTTGTTGGTTTGTTGGTTTGTTGGTTTGTTGGCTTGTTGGCTTGTTGGTTTGTTGGTTTGTTGGCTTATTGGTTTGTTGGTTTGTTGGCTTGTTGGCTTGTTGCTTTGTTGGTTTGTTGGTTTGTTGGCTTGTTGGCTTCTTGGTTTGTTAGTTTGTTGGCTTTTTGGTTACTTGGTTTGTTGGTTTTTTGGTTTGTTGGTTTGTTGGTTTGTTGGCTTGTTGGCTTGTTGGTTTGTTGGTTTGTTGGCTTGTTGGTTTGTTGGTTTGTTGGCTTATTGGCTTGTTGCTTTGTTGGTTTGTTGGTTTGTTGGCTTGTTGGCTTGTTGGTTTGTTAGTTTGTTGGCTTTTTGGTTACTTGGTTTGTTGGTTTGTTGGTTTGTTGGCTTGTTGGTTTGTTGGCTTGATGGTTTGTTGGTTTGTTGGTTTGTTGGTTTGTTGGCTTGTAGGCTTGTTGGCTTGTTGGTTTGTTGGTTTGTTGGTTTGTTGGTTTGTTGGTTTTTTGGTTTGTTGGTTTGCTGGTTTGTTGGCTTGTTGGTTTGTTGGTTTGTTGGCTTGTTGACTTGTTGGTTACTTAGTTTGTTGGTTTGTTAGTTTGTTGGCTTGTTGGTTTGTTGGTTTGTTGGTTTGTTGGCTTGTTGGTTTGTTGGCTTGTTGGTTTGTTGGTTTGTTGGTTTGTTGGTTTGTTGGTTGGTTGGCTTGTTGGTTTGTAGGTTTGTTGGCTTGTTGGCTTGTTGGTTTGTTGGTTTGTTGGTTTGTTGGTTTGTTGGCTTGTTGGTTTGTTGGTTTGTTGGTTTGTTGGCTTGTTGCTTTATTTGTTTGTTGGTTTGTTGGCTTGTTGGTTTGTTGGTTTGTTGGTTTGTTAGCTTGTCGGTTTGTTGGTTTGTACACTTGTTGGCTTGTTGGTTTGTTGGTTTGTTGGCTTGTTGGTTACTCAGTTTGTTGGTTTGTTGGTTTGTTGGCTTGTTGGTTTGTTGGTTTGTTAGTTTGTTGGTTTGTTGGTTTGTTGGTTTGTTGGTTTGTTGGTTTGTTGGTTTATTTGTTTGTTGGTTTGTTGGCTTATTGGTTTGTTGGTTTGTTGGTTTGTTGGCTTGTTGGTTTGTTGGTTTGTTGGTTTGTTGGCTTGTTGACTTGTTGGTTTGTTGGTTTGTTGGCTTGTTGGCTTGTTGGTTTGTTGGTTTGTTGGTTAGTTGGTTTGTTGGCTTGTTGGTTTGTTGGTTTGTTGGCTTGTTGGTTTGTTGGTTTCTTAGTTTGTTGGCTTGTTGGCTTGTTGGTTTGTTGGTTTGTTGGCTTGTTGGTTTGTTGGTTTGTTGGCTTGTTGGCTTGTTGCTTTATTGGTTTGTTGGTTTGTTGGCTTGTTGGCTTGTTGGTTTGTTAGTTTGTTGGCTTTTTGGTTACTTGGTTTGTTGGTTTGTTGGTTTGTTGGCTTGTTGGTTTGTTGGCTTGTTGGTTTGTTGGTTTGTTGGTTTGTTGGCTTGTTGGCTTGTTGGTTTGTTGGTTTGTTGGTTTGTTGGTTTGTTGGTTTGTTGGTTTGTTGGTTTTTTGGTTTGTTGGTTTATTTGTTTGTATGTTTGTTGGCTTGTTGGTTTGTTGTTTTGTTGGTTTGTTGGTTTGTTGGTTTGTTGGTTTGTTGGTTTGTTGGTTTGTTGGCTTGTTGGCTTGTTGGTTTGTTGGCTTGTTGGTTTGTTGGTTTGTTGGTTTGTTGGCTTGTTGGCTTGTTGATTTGTTGGTTTGTTGGTTTGTTGGCTTGTTGGCTTGTTGATTTGTTGGTTTGTTGGCTTGTTGGCTTGTTGGTTTGTTGGTTTGTTGGTTTGTTGGTTTGTTGGCTTGTTGGTTTGTTGATTTGTTGGCTTGTACGTTTGTTGGTTTGTTGGTTTGTTGGTTTGTTGGCTTGTTGGCTTGTTGGTTTGTTGGCTTGTTGGTTTGTTAGTTTGTTGGCTTTTTGGTTACTTGGTTTGTTGGTTTGTTGGCTTGTTGGCTTGTTGGTTTGTTGCTTTGTTCGTTTGATGGTTTGTTGGTTTGTTGGTTACTTGGTTTGTTGGCTAGTTGGTTTGTTGGTTTGTTAGTTTGATGGCTTGTTGGCTTGTTGGTTTGTTGTTTTGTTGGTTTGTTGGTTTGTTGGTTTGTTGATTTGTTGGTTTGTTGGTTTGTTGGCTTGTTGGTTTGTTGGTTTGTTGGTTTGTTGGCTTGTTGGCTTGTTGGTTTGTTGGTTTGTTGGCTTGTTGGTTTGTTGGCTTGTTGGCGTCTTGCTTTGTTCGTTTGATGGTTTGTTGGTTAGTTGGTTTGTTGGCTTGTTGCTTTATTTGTTTGTTGGTTTGTTGGCTTGTTGGTTTGTTCGTTTGTTGGTTTGTTAGCTTGTCGGTTTGTTGGTTTGTACACTTGTTGGCTTGTTGGTTTGTTGGTTTGTTGGCTTGTTGGTTACTCAGTTTGTTGGTTTGTTGGTTTGTTGGTTTGTTGGTTTGTCGGTTTGTTGGTTTGTTGGTTTATTTGTTTGTTGGTTTGTTGGCTTATTGGTTTGTTGTTTTGTTGGTTTGTTGGCTTGTTGGTTTGTTGGTTTGTTGGTTTGTTGGCTTGTTGGCTTGTTGGTTTGTTGGTTTGTTGGCTTGTTGGCTTGTTGGTTTGTTGGTTTGTTGGTTTGTTGGCTTGTTGGTTTGTTGGTTTGTTGGCTTGTTGGTTTGTTGGTTTCTTAGTTTGTTGGCTTGTTGGCTTGTTGGTTTGTTGGTTTGTTGGCTTGTTGGTTTGTTGGTTTGTTGGCTTGTTGGCTTGTTGCTTTATTGGTTTGTTGGTTTGTTGGCTTGTTGGCTTGTTGGTTTGTTAGTTTGTTGGCTTTTTGGTTACTTGGTTTGTTGGTTTGTTGGTTTGTTGGCTTGTTGGTTTGTTGGCTTGTTGGTTTGTTGGTTTGTTGGTTTGTTGGCTTGTTGGCTTGTTGGTTTGTTGGTTTGTTGGTTTGTTGGTTTGTTGGTTTGTTGGTTTGTTGGTTTGTTTGTTTTTTGGTTTGTTGGTTTGTTGGTTTGTTGGCTTGTTGGTTTGTTGATTTGTTGGCTTGTAGGTTTGTTGGTTTGTTGGTTTGTTGGTTTGTTGGCTTGTTGGCTTGTTGGTTTGTTGGCTTGTTGGTTTGTTAGTTTGTTGGCTTTTTGGTTACTTGGTTTGTTGGTTTGTTGGCTTGTTGGCTTGTTGGTTTGTTGCTTTGTTCGTTTCATGGTTTGTTGGTTTGTTGGTAACTTGGTTTGTTGGTTTGTTGGTTTGTTGGCTTGTTGGTTTGTTGGCTAGTTGGTTTGTTGGTTTGTTAGTTTGTTGGTTTGTTGGCTTGTTGGTTTGTTGTTTTGTTGGTTTGTTGGTTTGTTGGTTTGTTGGTTTGTTGGTTTGTTGGTTTGTTGGCTTGTTGGTTTGTTGGTTTGTTGGTTTGTTGGTTTGTTGGCTTGTTGGCTTGTTGGTTTGTTGGTTTGTTGGCTTGTTGGTTTGTTGGCTTGTTGGCTTGTTGCTTTGTTCGTTTGATGGTGTGTTGGTTTGTTGGTTTGTTGGCATGTTGGTTTGTTAGTTTGTTGGTTTGTTGGTTTGTTGGTTTGTTGGTTTGTTGGTTTATTTGTTTGTTGGTTTGTTGGCTTGTTGGTTTGTTGGTTTGTTGGCTTGTTGGATTGTTGGTTTGTTGGTTTGTTGGTTTGTTGGTTTGTTGGTTTGTTGGTTTGTTGGTTTGTTGGTTTGTTGGCTTGTTGGTTTGTTGGTTTGTTGGCTTGTTGGTTACTCAGTTTGTTGGTTTGTTGGCATGTTGGTTTGTTGGTTTGTTCGTTTGTTGGTTTGTTGGCTTGTTGGTTTGTTGGTTTGTTGGCTTGTTGGTTTGTTGGTTTATTGGTTTGTTGGTTTGTTGGCTTGTTGGTTTGTTGGTTTGTTGCTTTGTTGGTTTGTTAGTTTGTTGGTTTGTTGGTTTGTTGGTTTGTTGGTTTGTTGGTTTGTTGGTTTGTTGGTTTGTTGGTTTGTTGGTTTATTTGTTTGTTGGTTTGTTGGCTTGTTGATTTGTTAGTTTATTGGTTTGTTGGCTTGTTGGCTTATTGGTTTGTTGGTTTGTTGGCTTGTTGGTTTGTTGGTTTGTTGGTTTGTTGGCTTGTTGGCTTGTTGGTTTGTTGGTTAATTGGCTTGTTGGTTAGTTGGTTTGTTGGCTTGTTGGCTTGTTGGTTTGTTGGTTTGTTGGTTTGTTGGTTTGTTGGTTTGGTGGCTTGTTGGTTTGTTGGTTTGTTGGCTTGTTGGTTTGTTGGTTTGTTGGTTTGTTGGCTTGTTGGCTTGTTGCTTTGTTGGTTTGTTGGTTTGTTGGCTTGTTGGTTTGTTGGCTCGTTGGCTTGTTGGTTTGTTAGTTTGTTGACTTTTTGGTTACTTGGTTTGTTGGTTTGTTGGTTTGTTGGCTTGTTGGTTTGTTGGGTTGTTGGTTTGTTGGTTTGTTGGTTAGTTGGCTTGTTGTCTTGTTGGTTTGTTGGTTTGGTGTCTTGTTGGTTTGTTGGTTTGTTGGCTTGTTGGCTTGTTGCTTTGTTGGTTTGTTGGCTTGTTGGCTTTTTGGTTTGTTGGCTTGTTGGCTTGTTGGTTTGTTAGTTTGTTGGCTTTTTGGTTACTTGGTTTGTTGGTTTGTTGGCTTGTTGGCTTGTTGGTTTGTTGCTTTGTTCGTTTGATGGTTTGTTGGTTTGTTGGTTACTTGGTTTGTTGGTTTGTTGGTTTGTTGGCTTGTTGGTTTGTTGGCTTGTTGGTTTGTTGGTTTGTGGGTTTGTTGGCTTGCTGGCTTGTTGGTTTGTTGGTTTGTTGGTTTTTTGGGTTGTTGGTTTATTTGTTTGTTGGTTTGTTGGCTTGTTGGTTTGTTGGTTTGTTGGTTTGTTGGTTTGTTGGTTTGCTGGCTTGTTGGTTTGTTGGTTTGTTGGTTTGTTGGCTTGTTGGCTTGTTGGTTTGTTAGTTTGTTGGTTTATTGGTTTGTTGGTTTGTTGGCTTGTTGGTTTGCTGGCTTGTTGGTTTGTTGGTTTGTTGGTTTTTTTGGTTTGTTGGTTTATTTGTTTCTTGGTTTGTTGGCTTGTTGGTTTGTTGGTTTGTTGGTTTGTTGGCTTTTTGGTTTGTTGGTTTTTTGGCTTGTTGGCTTGTTGGTTTGTTGGTTTGTTGGCTTGTTGGCTTGTTCGTTTGTTGGTTTGTTGGATTTTTGGTTTGTTGGTTTGTTGGTTTGTTGGTTTGTTGGTTTGTTGGTTTATTTGTTTGTTGGTTTTTTGGCTTGTTGGTTTGTTGGTTTGTTGGATTGTTGGTTTGTTGGTTTGTTGGCTTGTTGGCTTGTTGCTTTGTTGGTTTGTTGGTGTGTTGGCTTGTTGGCTTGTTGGTTTGTTAGTTTGTTGGCTTTTTGGTTACTTGGTTTGTTGGTTTGTTGGCTTGTTGGTTTGTGGCTTGTTGGTTTGTTGGTTTGTTGGTTTGTTGGCTTGTTGGCTTGTTGGTTTGTTGGTTTTTTGGTTTATTGGTTTGTTAGTTTGTTGGCTTGTTGGCTTGTTGGCTTGTTGCTTTGTTGGTTTGTTGGTTTGTTGGCTTGTTGGTTTGTTGGCTTGTTGGCTTGTCGGTTTGTTAGTTTGTTGGCTTTTTGGTTACTTGGTTTGTTGGTTTGTTGGTTTGTTGGTTTGTTGGCTTGTTGGTTTGTTGGTTTGTTGGTTTGTTGGTTTGTTGGTTAGTTGGCTTATTGTCTTGTTGGTTTGTTGGTTTGTTGGTTTGTAGGTTTGTGGGTTTGTTGGCTTGTTGGCTTGTTGGTTTGTTGGTTTTTTGGTTTGTTGGTTTGTTGGTTTGTTGGTTTTTTGGTTTGTTGGTTTATTTGTTTGTTGGTTTCTTGGCTTGTTGGTTTGTTGGTTTGTTGGTTTGTTGGTTTGTTGGCTTGTTGGTTTGTTGGTTTGTTAGTTTGTTGCTTTGTTGGTTTGTTGGTTTGTTGGCTTGTTGGCTTGTTGGTTTGTTGGCTTGTTGGCTTGTTGGCTTGTTGGTTTGTTAGTTTGTTGGCTTTTTGGTTACTTGGTTTGTTGGTTTGTTGGCCTGTTGGCTTGTTGGCTTGTTGCTTTGTTCGTTTGATGGTTTGTTGGTTTGTTGGTTACTTGGTTTTTTGGTTTGTTGGTTTGTTGGCTTGTTGGTTTGTTGGCTTGTTGGTTTGTTGGTTTGTGGGTTTGTTGGCTTGTTGGCTTGTTGGTTTGTTGGTTTTTTGGTTTGTTGGTTTGTTGGTTTGTTGGTTTTTTGGTTTGTTGGTTTATTTGTTTGTTGGTTTCTTGGCTTGTTGGTTTGTTGGTTTGTTGGTTTGTTGGTTTGTTGGCTTGTTGGTTTGTTGGTTTGTTAGTTTGTTGGCTTGTTGGCTTGTTGGTTTGTTGGTTTGTTGGCTTGTTGGTTTGTTGGTTTGTTGGCTTGTTGGCTTGTTGCTTTGTTCGTTTGATGGTTTGTTGGATTGTTGGTTTGTTGGCTTGTTGGTTTGTTAGTTTGTTGGTTTGATGGTTTGTTGGTTTGTTGGCTTGCTGGCTTGTTGGTTTGTTTGTTTGTTTGTTTGTCGGTTTGTTGGTTTGTTGGTTTGTTGATGTTTTTGGTTTGTTGGTTTATTTGTATGTTGGCTTGTTGGCTTGGTGCTTTGTTGGTTTGTTGGCTTGTTGGCTTTTTGGTTTGTTGGCTTGTTGGCTTGTTGGTTTGTTAGTTTGTTGGCTTTTTGGTTACTTGGTTTGTTGGTTTGTTGGCTTGTTGGTTTGTTGCTTTGTTCGTTTGATGGTTTGTTGGTTTGTTGGTTACTTGGTTTGTTGGTTTGTTGGTTTGTTGGTTTGTTGGCTTGTTGGTTTGTTGGTTTGTGGGTTTGTTGGCTTGTTGGCTTGTTGGTTTGTTGGTTTGTTGGCTTGTTGGTTTGTTGGTTTGTTGGCTTGTTGGCTTGTTGCTTTGTTCGTTCGATGGTTTGTTGGTTTGTTGGTTTGTTGGCTTGTTGGTTTGTTAGTTTGTTGGTTTGATGGTTTGTTGGTTTGTTGGCTTGTTGGTTTGCTGGTTTGTTGGTTTGTTGGTTTGTCGGTTTGTTGGTTTGTTGGTTTGTTGGTGTTTTTGGTTTGTTGGTTTATATGTATGTTGGTTTGTTGGCTTGTTGATTTGTTGGTTTGTTGGTTTGTTGGCTTGTTGGTTTGTTGGTTTGTTGGCTTGTTGGCTTGTTGGTTTGTTGGTTTGTTGGCTTGTTGGCTTGTTGGTTTGTTGGTTTGTTGGTTTTTTGGTTTGTTGGTTTGTTGGTTTGTTGGTTTCTTGGTTTGTTGGTTTGTTGGTTACTTTGTTTTTTTGGTTTGGTGGCTTGTTGGTTTGTTGGCTTGTTGGCTTGTTGCTTTGTTGGTTTGTTGGTGTGTTGGCTTGTTGGCTTGTTGGTTTGTTAGTTTATTGGCTTTTTGGTTACTTGGTTTGTTGGTTTGTTGGCTTGTTGGTTTGTTGGCTTGTTGGTTTGTTGGTTTGTTGGTTTGTTGGTTTGTTGGCTTGTTGGCTTGTTGGCTTGTTAGTTTGTTGGTTTTTTGGTTTTTTGGTTTGTTGGTTTGTTGGCTTGTTGGCTTGTTGGCTTGTTGGTTTGTTGGTTTGTTGGCTTGTTGGTTTGTTGGTTTGTTGGTTTGTTGGGTTGTTGGTTTGTTGGTTTGTTGGTTAGTTGGCTTGTTGTCTTGTTGGTTTGTTGGTTTGGTGGCTTGTTGGTTTGTTGGTTTGTTGGCTTGTTGGCTTGTTGCTTTGTTCGTTTGATGGTTTGTTGGTTTATTGGTTTTTTGGTTTGTTGGTGTTTTGGTTTGTTGCTTTGTTGGTTTGTTGGTTTGTTGGCTTGTTGGCTTGTTGGTTTGTTGGCTTGTTGGCTTGTTGGTTTGTTAGTTTGTTGGCTTTTTGGTTACTTGGTTTGTTGGTTTGTTGGCTTGTTGGCTTGTTGGTTTGTTGCTTTGTTCGTTTGATGGTTTGTTGGTTTGTTGGTTACTTGGTTTGTTGGTTTGTTGGTTTGTTGGCTTGTTGGTTTGTTGGCTTGTTGGTTTGTTGGTTTGTGGGTTTGTTGGCTTGTTGGCTTGTTGGTTTGTTGGTTTGTTGGTTTTTTGGTTTGTTGGTTTATTTGTTTGTTGGTTTGTTGGCTTGTTAGTTTGTTGGTTTGTTGGTTTGTTGGTTTGTTGGTTTGTTGGCTTGTTGGTTTGTTGGTTTGTTGGTTTGTTGGCTTGTTGGCTTGTTGGTTTGTTGGTTTGTTGGCTTGTTGGTTTGTTGGTTTGTTGGCTTGTTGGCTTGTTGCTTTGTTCGTTTGATGGTTTGTTGGTTTGTTGGTTTGTTGGCTTGTTGGTTTGTTAGTTTGTTGGTTTATTGGTTTGTTGGTTTGTTGGCTTGTTGGTTTGCTGGCTTGTTGGTTTGTTGGTTTGTCGGTTTGTTGGTTTGTTGGTTTGTTGGTTTTTTTGGTTTGTTGGTTTATTTGTTTGTTGGTTTGTTGGCTTGTTGGTTTGTTGGTTTGTTGGTTTGTTGGTTTTTGGCTTGTTGGCTTGTTGGCTTGTTGGTTTGTTGGTTTTTGGCTTGTTGGCTTGTTGGCTTGTTGGTTTGTTGGTTTGTTGGTTTTTTGGTTTGTTGGTTTGTTGGTTTGTTGGTTTTTTGGTTTGTTGTTTTGTTGGTTTGTTGGTTTGTTGGTTTGTTGGTTTATTTATTTGTTGGTTTGTTGGCTTGTTGTTTTGTTGTTTTGTTGGTTTGTTGTATTGTTGGTTTGCTGGTTTGCTGGCTTGTTGGCTTGTTGCTTTGTTGGTTTGTTGGTGTGTTGGCTTGTTGGCTTGTTGGTTTGTTAGTTTGTTGGCTTTTTGGTTACTTGGTTTGTTGGTTTGTTGGTTTGTTGGCTTGTTGGTTTGTTGGCTTGTTGGTTTGTTGGTTTGTTGGTTTGTTGGCTTGTTGGCTTGTTGGTTTGTTGGTTTTTTGGTTTGTTGGTTTGTTGGTTTGTTGGCTTGTTGGCTTGTTGGCTTGTTGCTTTGTTGGTTTGTTGGTTTGTTGGCTTGTTGGCTTGTTGGCTTGTTGGCTTGTTGGTTTGTTAGTTTGTTGGCTTTTTGGTTACTTGGTTTGTTGGTTTGTTGGTTTGTTGGCTTGTTGGTTTGTTGGTTTGTTGGTTTGTTGGTTTGTTGGTTAGTTGGCTTGTTGTCTTGTTGGTTGTTGGATTGTTGGCTTGTTGGTTTGTTGGTTTGTTGGCTTGTTGGCTTGTCGCTTTGTTCGTTTGATGGTTTGTTGGTTTCTTGGTTTTTTGGTTTGTTGGTGTTTTGGTTTGTTGCTTTGTTGGTTTGTTGGTTTGTTGGCTTGTTGGCTTGTTGGTTTGTTGGATTGTTGGTTTGTTAGTTTGTTGGCTTTTTGGTTACTTGGTTTGTTGGTTTGTTGGCCTGTTGGCTTGTTGGTTTGTTGCTTTGTTCGTTTGTTGGTTTATTTGTTTGTTGGTTTCTTGGCTTGTTGGTTTGTTGGTTTGTTGGTTTGTTGGTTTGTTGGTTTGTTGGCTTGTTGGTTTGTTGTTTGTTAGTTTGTTGGCTTGTTGGCTTGTTGGTTTGTTGGTTTGTTGGCTTGTTGGTTTGTTGGTTTGTTGGCTTGTTGGCTTGTTGCTTTGTTCGTTTGATGGTTTGTTGGTTTGTTGGTTTGTTGGTTTGTTGGTTTGTTGGTTTGTTAGTTTGTTGGTTTGATGGTTTGTTGGTTTGTTGGCTTGTTGGTTTGCTGGCTTGTTGGTTTGTTGGTTTGTCGGTTTGTTGGTTTGTTGGTTTGTTGGTGTTTTTGGTTTGCTGGTTTATTTGTATGTTGGTTTGTTGGCTTGTTGATTTGTTGGTTTGTTGGTTTGTTGGCTTGTTGGCTTGTTGGTTTGTTGGTTTGTTGGTTTGTTGGTTTGTTGGTTTGTTGGCTTGTTGGCTTGTTGGTTTGTTGGTTTGTTGGTTTTTTGGTTTGTTGGTTTGTTGGTTTGTTGGTTTGTTGGTTTGTTGGTTTGTTGGTTACTTTGTTTTTTGGTTTGGTGGCTTGTTGGTTTGTTGGCTTGTTGGCTTGTTGCTTTGTTGGTTTGTTGGTGTGTTGGCTTGTTGGCTTGTTGGTTTGTTAGTTTGTTGGCTTTTTGGTTACTTGGTTTGTTGGTTTGTTGGTTTGTTGGCTTGTTGGTTTGTTGGCTTGTTGGTTTGTTGGTTTGTTGGTTTGTTGGTTTGTTGGTTTGTTGGCTTGTTGGCTTGTTGGCTTGTTAGTTTGTTGGTTTTTTGGTTTGTTGGTTTGTTGGTTTGTTGGCTTGTTGGCTTGTTGGCTTGTTGGTTTGTTGGTTTGTTGGCTTGTTGGTTTGTTGGTTTGTTGGCTTGTTGGCTTGTTGCTTTGTTGGTTTGTTGGTTTGTTGGCTTGTTGGCTTGTTGGTTTGTTAGTTTGTTGGATTTTTGGTTGCTTGGTTTGTTAGTTTGTTGGTTTGTTGGCTTGTTGGTTTGTTGGCTTTTTGGTTTGTTGGTTTGTTGGTTTGTTGGCTTGTTGGCTTGTTTGTTTGTTGGTTTGTTGGTTTGTTGGTTTGTTGGTTTGTTGGTTTGTTGGTTTTTTGGTTTGTTGGTTTGTTGGTTTGTTGGCTTGTTGGTTTGTTGGTTTGTTGGCTTGTTGGCTTGTTGGTTACTTAGTTTGTTGGTTTGTTGGTTTGTTAGCTTGTTGGTTTGTTGGCTTGTTGCTTTGTTGGTTTGTTGGTTTGTTGGCTTGTTGGTTTGTTGGTTTGTTGGGTTGTTGGTTACTTAGTTTGTTGGTTTGTTAACATGTTGGTTTGTTGGTTTGTTGGTTTGTTGGTTTGGTGGTTTGTTGGTTTGTTGGCTTGTTGGTTTGTTGGCTTGTTGAGTTGTTGTTTTGTTGGTTTGTTGGTTTGTTGGTTTGTTGATTTGTTGGCTTGTTGGCTTGGTGGTTTGTTGGTTTGTTGGTTTATTTGTTTGCTGGCTTGTTGGTTTGTTGGTTTGTTGGTTTGTTGGCTTGTTGGTTTGTTGGTTTGTTGGCTTGTTGCTTTATTTGTTGGCTTGTTGGTTTGTTGGCTTGTTGGTTTGTTGGTTTGTTAGTTTGTTGGCTTGTTGGCTTGTTGGTTTGTTGGTTTGTTGGTTTGTTGGTTTGTTGGTTTGTTGGTTTGTTGGTTTTTTGGTTTGTTGGTTTATTTGTTTGTTGGTTTGTTGGCTTGTTGGTTTGTTGGTTTGTTGGTTTGTTGGTTTGTTGGTTTGTTGGTTTGTTGGCTTGTTGGCTTGTTGGTTTGTTGGCTTGTTGGTTTGTTGGTTTGTTGGTTTGTTGGCTTGTTGGCTTATTGGTTTGTTGGTTTGTTGGTTCGTTGGCTTGTTGGTTTGTTGGTTTTTTGGCTTGTTGGCTTGTTGGTTTGTTGGTTTGTTGGCTTGTTGGTTTGTTGGTTTGTTGGCTTGTTGGTTTGTTGGTTTGTTGGTTGGTTGGCTTGTTGGCTTGTTGGTTTGTTGGTTTGTTGGCTTGTTGGTTTGTTGGTTTGTTGGCTTGTTTGCTTGTTGCTTTGTTCGTTTGATGGTTTGTTGGTTTGTTGGTTTTTTGGTTTGTTGGTTTTTTGGTTTGTTGCTTCGGTGGTTTGTTGGTTTGTTGGCTTGTTGGCTTGTTGGTTTGTTGGCTTGTTGGTTTGTTAGTTTGTTGGCTTTTTGGTTACTTGGTTTGTTGGTTTGTTGGCTTGTTGGCTTGTTGGTTTGTTGCTTTGTTCGTTTGATGGTTTGTTGGTTTGTTGGTTACTTGGTTTGTTGGTTTGTTGGTTTGTTGGCTTGTTGGTTTGTTGGTTTGTTGGTTTGTTGGCTTGTTGGCTTGTTGGTTTGTTGGTTTGTTGGCTTGTTAGTTTGTTGGTTTGTTGGCTTGTTGGCTTGTTGCTTTGTTCGTTTGATGGTTTGTTGGTTTGTTGGTTTGTTGACTTGTTGGTTTGTTAGTTTGTTGGTTTATTGGTTTGTTGGTTTGTTGGCTTGTTGGTTTGCTGGCTTGTTGGTTTGTTGGTTTGTTGGTTTGTTGGTTTTTTGGTTTGTTGGTTTATTTGTTTGTTGGTTTGTTGGTTTGTTGGTTTGTTGGTTTGTTGGTTTGTTTGCTTGTTGGTTTGTTGGTTTGTTGGCTTGTTTGCTTGTTGGTTTGTTGGTTTGTTGGCTTGTGGGCTTGTTGGTTTGTTGGTTTGTTGGTTTTTTGGTTTGTTGGTTTGTTGGTTTGTTGGTTTGTTGGTTTGTTGGTTTATTTGTTTGTTGGTTTGTTGGCTTGTTGGTTTGTTGGTTTGTTGGTTTGTTGGCTTGTTGGTTTGTTGGTTTGTTGGCTTGTTGGCTAGTTGCTTTGTTGGTTTGTTGGTGTGTTGGCTTGTTGGCTTGTTGGTTTGTTAGTTTGTTGGCTTTTTGGTTACTTGGTTTGTTGGTTTGTTGGTTTGTTGGCTTGTTGGTTTGTTGGCTTGTTGGTTTGTTGGTTTGTTGGTTTGTTGGCTTGTTGGCTTGTTGGTTTATTGGTTTTTTGGTTTGTTGGTTTGTTGGTTTGTTGGCTTGTTTGCTTGTTGGCTTGTTGCTTTGTTGGTTTGTTGGTTTGTTGGCTTGTTGGTTTGTTGGCTTGTTGGCTTGTTGGTTTGTTAGTTTGTTGGCTTTTTGGTTACTTGATTTGTTGGTTTGTTGGTTTGTTGGTTTGTTGGCTTGTTGGTTTGTTGGTTTGTTGGTTTGTTAGTTTGTTGGTTTGTTGGTTAGTTGGCTTGTTGTCTTGTTGGTTTGTTGGTTTGTTGGCTTGTTGGTTTGTTGGTTTGGTGGCTTGTTGGCTTGTTGCTTTTTTCGTTTGATGGTTTGTTGGTTTCTTGGTTTTTTGGTTTGTTGGTGTTTTGGTTTGTTGCTTTGTTGGTTTGTTGGTTTGTTGGCTTGTTGGTTTGTTGGTTTGTTGGCTTGTTGGTTTGTTAGTTTGTTGGCTTTTTGGTTACTTGGTTTGTTGGTTTGTTGGCTTGTTGGCTTGTTGGTTTGTTGCTTTGTTCGTTTGATGGTTTGTTGGTTTGTTGGTTACTTGGTTTGTTGGTTTGTTGGTTTGTTGGCTTGTTGGCTTGTTGGCTTGTTGGTTTGTTGGTTTGTGGGTTTGTTGGCTTGTTGGCTTGTTGGTTTGTTGGTTTGTTGGCTTGTTGGCTTGTTGGTTTGTTGGTTTGTTGGTTTGTTGGTTTGTTGGTTTTTTGGTTTGTTGGTTTATTTGTTTGTTGGTTTGTTGGCTTGTTGGTTTGTTGGTTTGTTGGTTTGTTGGTTTGTTGGCTTGTTGGCTTGTTGGTTTGTTGGTTTGTTGGTTTGTTGGCTTGTTGGTTTGTTGGTTTGTTGGCTTGTTGGTTTTTTGGTTTGTTGGCTTGTTGGTTTGTTGCTTTGTTCGTTTGATGGTTTGTTGGTTTGTTGGTTTGTTGGCTTGTTGGTTTGTTAGTTTGTTGGTTTGATGGTTTGTTGGTTTGTTGGCTTGTTGGTTTGCTGGCTTCTTGGTTGGTTGGTTTGTCGGTTTGTTGGTTTGTTGGTTTGTTGGTTTTTTTGGTTTGTTGGTTTATTTGTTTGTTGGTTTGTTGGCTTGTTGGTTTGTTGGTTTGTTGGTTTGTTGGCTTGTTGGTTTGTTGGTTTGTTGGCTTGTTGGCTTGTTGGTTTGTTGGTTTTTGGTTTATTTGTTTGTTGCTTTGGTGGCTTGTTGGTTTATTGGCTTGTTGGCTTGTTGCTTTGTTGGTTTGTTGGTATGTTGGCTTGTTAGCTTGTTGGTTTGTTAGTTTGTTGGCTTTTTGGTTACTTGGTTTGTTGGTTTGTTGGTTTGTTGGCTTGTTGGTTTGTCGGTTTGTTGGTTTGTTGGTTTGTTGGTTTGTTGGCTTGTTGGCTTGTTGGTTTGTTGGTTTTTTGGCTTGTTGGTTTGTTGGTTTGTTGGTTTGTTGGCTTGTTGGCTTGTTGGTTTGTTGGTTTGTTGGCTTGTTGGTTTGTTGGTTTGTTGGCTTGTTGGCTTGTTGCTTTGTTGGTTTGTTGGTTTGTTGGCTTGTTGGCTTGTTGGTTTGTTAGTTTGTTGGATTTTTCGTTACTTGGTTTGTTAGTTTGTTGGTTTGTTGGCTTTTTGGTTTGTTGGCTTGTTGGTTTGTTGGTTTGTTGGTTTGTTGGCTGGTTGGGTTGTTGGTTTATTGGCTTGTTGGTTTGTTGTTTTGTTGGCTTGTTGGCTTGTTGGTTACTTAGTTTGTTGGTTTGTTGGTTTGTTGGCTTGTTGGTTTGTTGGCTTGTTGCTTTGTTGGTTTGTTGGTTTGTTGGCTTGTTGGTTTGTTGGTTTGTTGGGTTGTTGGTTACTTAGTTTGTTGGTTTGTTGGCATGTTGGTTTGTTGGTTTGTTGGTTTGTTGGTTTGTTGGTTTGTTGGCTTGTTGGCTTGTTGGTTTGTTGGCTTGTTGAGTTGTTGGTTTGTTGGTTTGTTGGTTTGTTGGTTTGTTGGTTTGTTGGTTTGTTGGTTTGTTGGCTTGTTGGCTTGTTGGTTTGTTGGTTTGTTGGTTTATTTGTTTGTTGGTTTGTTGGTTTGTTGGCTTGTTGGTTTGTTGGTTTGTTGGTTTGTTGGCTTGTTGGTTTGTTGGTTTGTTGGCTTTTTGGTTACTTGGTTTGTTGGTTTGTTGGCTTGTTGCTTTGTTCGTTTGATGGTTTGTTGGTTTGTTGGTTTTTTGGTTTGTTGGTTTTTTGGTTTGTTGCTTTGTTGGTTTGTTGGTTTGTTGGTTTGTTGGTTTGTTGGTTTGTTGGTTTTTTGGTTTGTTGGTTTGTTGGTTTGCTGGCTTGTTGGCTTGTTGGTTTGTTGGTTTGTTGGCTTGTTGGTTTGTTGGTTTGTTGGCTTGTTGGTTTGTTAGTTTGTTGGCTTTTTGGTTTGTTGGTTTGTTGGTTTGTTGGCTTGTTGGTTTGTTGGTTTGTTGGTTTGTTGGCTTGTTGGCTTGTTGGCTTGTTGGTTTGTTGGTTTGTTGGTTTGTTAGTTTGCTGGTTTGTTGGTTTTTTGCTTTGTTGGTTTGTTGGTTTGTTGGCTTGTTGGTTTGTTGGTTTGTTGACTTGTTGGCTTGTTGGTTACTTAGTTTGTTGGTTTGTTGGTTTGTTGGCTTCTTGGTTTGTTGGCTTGTTGCTTTGTTGCTTTGTTGGTTTGTTGGTTTGTTGGCTTGTTGGTTTGTTGGCTTGTTGGTTTGTTGGCTTGTTGGTTTGTTAGTTTGTTGGTTTGTTGGTTTGTTGGCTTGTTGGTTTGTTGGTTTGTTGGCTTGTTGGCTTGTTGGTTTGTTGGTTTGTTGGTTTGTTGGTTTGTTGGTTTGTTGGCTTGTTGGTTTGTTGGTTTGTTGGCTTGTTGCTTTATTTGTTTGTTGGTTTGTTGGCTTGTTGGTTTGTTGGTTTGTTGGTTTGTTAGCTTGTTGGTTTGTTGGTTTGTACGCTTGTTGGCTTGTTGGTTTGTTGGTTTGTTGGCTTGTTGGTTACTTAGTTTGTTGGTTTGTTGGCATGTTGGTTTGTTGGTTTGTTGGTTTGTTGGTTTGTTGGCTTGTTGGCTTGTTGGCTTGTTGGTTTGTTGGTTTGTTTGTTTGTTTGTTGGCTTGCTGGTTTGTTGGTTTATTGGCTTGTTGGTTTGTTAGTTTGTTGGTTTGTTGGTTTGTTGGTTTGTTGGTTTGTTGGTTTGTTGGTTTATTTGTTTATTGTTTTGTTGGCTTGTTGGTTTGTTAGTTTGTTGGTTTGTTGGCTTGTTGGTTTGTTGGTTTGTTGGCTTGTTGGCTTGTTGGTTTGTTGGTTTGTTGGTTTGTTGGCTTGTTGGTTTGTTGGTTTGTTGGTTTGTTGGTTTGTTGGCTTGTTGGTTTGTTGGTTTGTTGGCTTGTTGGGTTGTTGGTTTGTCGGTTTGTTGGCTTGTTGGCTTGTTGGCTTGTTGGTTTGTTGGTTTGTTGGCTTGTGGGTTTGTTGGTTTGTTAGCTTGTTGGCTTGTTGCTTTGTTGGTTTGTTGGTTTGTTGGCTTGTTGGCTTGTTGGTTTGTTAGTTTGTTGGCTTTTTGGTTACTTGGTTTGTTGCTTTGTTGGCTTGTTGGTTTGTTGGCTTGTTGGTTTGTTGGTTTGTTGGTTTGTTAGTTTGTTGGCTTGTTGGCTTGTTGGTTTGTTGGTTTGTTGGTTTGTTGTTTTGTTGGTTTGTTGGTTTGTTGGTTTTTTGGTTTGTTGGTTTATTTGTTTGTTGGTTCGTTGGCTTGTTGGTTTGTTGGTTTGTTGGTTTGTTGGTTTGTTGGTTTGTTGGTTTGTTGGCTTGTTCGCGTGTTGGTTTGTTGGCTTGTTGGTTTATTGGTTTGTTGGTTTGTTGGTTTGTTGGCTTGTTGGTTTGTTGGTTTGTTTGCTCGTTGGCTTGTTGGTTTGTTGGTTTGTTGGCTTGTTGGCTTGTTGGTTTGTTGGTTTGTTGGTTTGTTGGCTTGTTGGTTTGTTGGTTTGTTGGCTTGTTGGCTTGTTGGTTTGTTGGTTTGTTGGTCTGTTGGTTTGTTGGCTTGTTGGTTTGTTGGTTTGTTGGCTTGTATGGTTTGTTGGTTTGTTGGTTGGTTGGCTTGTTGGCTTGTTGGTTTGTTGGTTTGTTGGTTTGTTGGTGTGTTGGTTTGTTGGTTTGTTGGTTTGTTGGCTTGTTGGCTTGTTGCTTTGTTCGTTTGATGGTTTGTTTGTTTGTTGGTTTTTTGGTTTGTTGGTTTTTTGGTTTGTTGCTTTGTTGGTTTGTTGGTTTGTTGGTTTGTTGGCTTGTTGGCTTGTTGGTTTGTTGGCTTGTTGGTTTGTTAGTTTGTTGGCTTTTTGGTTACTTGGTTTGTTGGTTTGTTGGCTTGTTGGCTTGTTGGTTTGTTGCTTTGTTCGTTTGATGGTTTGTTGGTTTGTTGGTTACTTGGTTTGTTGGTTTGTTGGTTTGTTGGCTTGTTGGTTTGTTGGCTTGTTGGTTTGTTGGCTTGTTGGTTTGTTGGTTTGTTGATTTGTTGGCTTGTTGGCTTGTTGGTTTATTGGTTTGTTGGTTTGTTGGTTTGCTGGTTTGTTGGTTTGTTGGTTTGTTGGTTTGTTGGCTTCTTGGTTTGTTGGTTTGTTGGTTTGTTGGCTTGTTGGCTTGTTGGTTTGTTGGTTTGTTGGCTTGTTGGTTTGTTGGTTTGTTGGCTTGTTGGCTTGTTGCTTTGTTCGTTTGATGGTTTGTTGGTTTGTTGGTTTGTTGGCTTGTTGGTTTGTTAGTTTGTTGGTTTGTTGGTTTGTTGGCTTGTTGGTTTGTTGGTTGTTGGCTTGTTGGCTTGTTGGTTTGTTAGTTTGTTGGCTTTTTGGTTTTTTGGTTTGTTGGTTTGTTGGTTTGTTGGTTTGTTGGCTTGTTGGTTTATTGGTTTGTTGGTTTGTTGGTTTGTTGGCTTGTTGGCTTGTTGGTTTGTTGGTTTGTTGGCTTGTTGGTTTGTTGGTTTGTTGGCTTGTTGGCTTGTTGCTTTGTTCGTTTGATGGTTTGTTGGTTTCTTGGTTTTTTGGTTTGTCGGTGTTTTGGTTTGTTGCTTTGTTGGTTTGTTGGTTTGTTGGTTTGTTGGCTTGTTGGCTTGTTGGCTTGTTGGCTTGTTGGTTTGTTTGCTTGTTGGTTTGTTAGTTTGTTGGCTTTTTGGTTACTTGGTTTGTTGGTTTGTTGGCTTGTTGGCTTGTTGGTTTGTTGCTTTGTTCGTTTGATAGTTTGTTGGTTTGTTGGTTACTTGGTTTGTTGGTTTGTTGGCTTGTTGGTTTGTTAGCTTGTTGGTTTGTTGGTTTGTGGGTTTGTTGGCTTGTTGGCTTGTTGGTTTGTTGGTTTGTTGGTTTGTTGGTTTGTTGGTTTGTTGGTTTGTTGGTTTGTTGGCTTGTTGGTTTGTTGGCTTGTTGGTTTGTTTGTTTGTTGGTTTGTTGGTTTGTTGGTTTGTTGGTTTGTTGGTTTGTTGGTTTGTTGGTGTATTTGTTTGTTGGTTTGTTGGCTTGTTGGCTTGTTGATTTGTTGGTTTGTTGGTTTGTTGGCTTGTTGGCTTGTTGGTTTGTTGGCTTGTTGGTTTGTTGATTTGTTGGCTTGTTGGCTCTTTGGTTTGTTGGTTTATTGGTTTGTTTGTTTGTTGGTTTGTTGGTTAATTGGCTTGTTGGTTTGTTGGTTTGTTGGCTTGTTGGCTTCTTGGTTAGTTGGTTTGTTGGGTTGTTGGCTTGTTGGTTTGTTTGTTTGTTGGTTTGTTGGTTTGTTGGTTTGTTGGTTTGTTGGTTTTTTGGCTTGTTGGTTTGTTGGTTTGTTGGCTTGTTGGCTTGTTGCTTTGTTGGTTTGTTGGTTTGTTGGCTTGTTGGTTTGTTGGCTTGTTGGTTTATTGGTTTGTTGGTTTGTTGGTTTGTTGGCTTGTTGGTTTGTTGGTTTGTTTGCTCGTTGGCTTGTTGGTTTGTTGGTTTGTTGGCTTGTTGGCTTGTTGGTTTGTTGGTTTGTTGGTTTGTTGGCTTGTTGGTTTGTTGGTTTGTTGGCTTGTTGGCTTGTTGGTTTGTTGGTTTGTTGGTCTGTTGGTTTGTTGGCTTGTTGGTTTGTTGGTTTGTTGGCTTGTATGGTTTGTTGGTTTGTTGGTTGGTTGGCTTGTTGGCTTGTTGGTTTGTTGGTTTGTTGGTTTGTTGGTGTGTTGGTTTGTTGGTTTGTTGGTTTGTTGGCTTGTTGGCTTGTTGCTTTGTTCGTTTGATGGTTTGTTTGTTTGTTGGTTTTTTGGTTTGTTGGTTTTTTGGTTTGTTGCTTTGTTGGTTTGTTGGTTTGTTGGTTTGTTGGCTTGTTGGCTTGTTGGCTTGTTGGTTTGTTAGTTTGTTGGCTTTTTGGTTACTTGGTTTGTTGGTTTGTTGGCTTGTTGGCTTGTTGGTTTGTTGCTTTGTTCGTTTGATGGTTTGTTGGTTTGTTGGTTACTTGGTTTGTTGGTTTGTTGGTTTGTTGGCTTGTTGGTTTGTTGGCTTGTTGGTTTGTTGGCTTGTTGGTTTGTTGGTTTGTTGATTTGTTGGCTTGTTGGCTTGTTGGTTTATTGGTTTGTTGGTTTGTTGGTTTGCTGGTTTGTTGGTTTGTTGGTTTGTTGGTTTGTTGGCTTCTTGGTTTGTTGGTTTGTTGGTTTGTTGGCTTGTTGGCTTGTTGGTTTGTTGGTTTGTTGGCTTGTTGGTTTGTTGGCTTGTTGGCTTGTTGCTTTGTTCGTTTGATGGTTTGTTGGTTTGTTGGTTTGTTGGCTTGTTGGTTTGTTAGTTTGTTGGTTTGTTGGTTTGTTGGCTTGTTGGTTTGTTGGTTGTTGGCTTGTTGGCTTGTTGGTTTGTTAGTTTGTTGGCTTTTTGGTTTTTTGGTTTGTTGGTTTGTTGGTTTGTTGGTTTGTTGGCTTGTTGGTTTATTGGTTTGTTGGTTTGTTGGTTTGTTGGCTTGTTGGCTTGTTGGTTTGTTGGTTTGTTGGCTTGTTGGTTTGTTGGTTTGTTGGCTTGTTGGCTTGTTGCTTTGTTCGTTTGATGGTTTGTTGGTTTCTTGGTTTTTTGGTTTGTCGGTGTTTTGGTTTGTTGCTTTGTTGGTTTGTTGGTTTGTTGGTTTGTTGGCTTGTTGGCTTGTTGGCTTGTTGGCTTGTTGGTTTGTTTGCTTGTTGGTTTGTTAGTTTGTTGGCTTTTTGGTTACTTGGTTTGTTGGTTTGTTGGCTTGTTGGCTTGTTGGTTTGTTGCTTTGTTCGTTTGATAGTTTGTTGGTTTGTTGGTTACTTGGTTTGTTGGTTTGTTGGCTTGTTGGTTTGTTAGCTTGTTGGTTTGTTGGTTTGTGGGTTTGTTGGCTTGTTGGCTTGTTGGTTTGTTGGTTTGTTGGTTTGTTGGTTTGTTGGTTTGTTGGTTTGTTGGTTTGTTGGCTTGTTGGTTTGTTGGCTTGTTGGTTTGTTTGTTTGTTGGTTTGTTGGTTTGTTGGTTTGTTGGTTTGTTGGTTTGTTGGTTTGTTGGTGTATTTGTTTGTTGGTTTGTTGGCTTGTTGGCTTGTTGATTTGTTGGTTTGTTGGTTTGTTGGCTTGTTGGCTTGTTGGTTTGTTGGCTTGTTGGTTTGTTGATTTGTTGGCTTGTTGGCTCTTTGGTTTGTTGGTTTATTGGTTTGTTCGTTTGTTGGTTTGTTGGTTAATTGGCTTGTTGGTTTGTTGGTTTGTTGGCTTGTTGGCTTCTTGGTTAGTTGGTTTGTTGGGTTGTTGGCTTGCTGGTTTGTTTGTTTGTTGGTTTGTTGGTTTGTTGGTTTGTTGGTTTTTTGGCTTGTTGGTTTGTTGGTTTGTTGGCTTGTTGGCTTGTTGCTTTGTTGGTTTGTTGGTTTGTTGGCTTGTTGATTTGTTGGCTTGTTGGCTTGTTGGTTTGTTAGTTTGTTGGCTTTTTGGTTACTTGGTTTGTTGGTTTGGTGGTTTGTTGGTTTGTTGGCTTGTTAATTTGTTGGTTTGTAGGTTTGTTGGCTTGTTGGCTTGTTGGTTTGTTGGTTTGTTGGTTTGTTGGTTTGTTGGTTTATTTGTTTGTGTGTTTGTTGGCTTGTTGGTTTGTTGGTTGGTTGGTTTCTTGGCTTGTTGGTTTTTTGGCTTGTTGGTTTATTTGTTTGTTGGTTTGTTGGCTTGTTGGGTTGTTGGTTTGTTGGTTTGTTGGCTTGTTGGTTTGTTGGCTTGTTGGCTTCTTGCTTTGTTGGTTTGTTGGTTTGTTGGCTTGTTGGCTTTTTGGTTTGTTAGTTTGTTGGCTTTTTGGTTACTTGGTTTGTTTGTTTGTTGGTTAATTGGTTTGTTGGTTTGTTAATTTGTTGGTTTGTTGGTTTGTTGGTTTATTTGTTTGTTGGTTTGTTGGTTTGTTGGTTTATTTGTTTATTGGTTTGTTGGTTTGTTGGTTTGTTGGCTTGTTGGCTTGTTGGTTTGTTGGTTTGTTGGTTTGTTGGTTGTTGGTTTGTTGGTTTTTTGGTTTGTTGGTTTATTTGTTTGTTGGTTTGTTGGCTTGTTGGTTTGTTGGTTTGTTGATTTGTTGGTTTGTTGGCTTGTTGGTTTTGTTGGTTTGTTGGTTTGTTGGCTTGTTGGCTTGTTAGTTTGTCGGTTTGTTGGTTTATTTGTTTGTTGGTTTGTTGGCTTGTTGGTTTGTTTGTTTGTTGGCTTGTTGGCTTGTTGGTTTGTTGGTTTGTTGGTTTGTTAGTTTATTTGTTTGTTGGTTTGTTGGCTTGTTGGCTTGTTGGCTTGTTGGTTTGTTGGCTTGCTGGTTTGTTAGTTTGGTGGCTTTTTGGATACTTGGTTTGTTGGTTTGTTGGTTTGTTGGTTTTTTGGTTTGTTGGTTTGTTGGTTTGTTGGCTTGTTGGTTTGTTGGTTTGTTGGCTTGTTGGCTTGCTGGTTTGTTGATTTGTTGCCTTGTTGGCTTGTTGGTTTGTTGGTTTGTTGGTTTGTTGGCTTGTTGGTTTGTTGCTTTTTGGTTTGTTGGTTTATTTGTTTGTTGGTTTGTTGGCTTGTTGGTTTGTTGGTTTGTTGGTTTGTTGGTTTGTTGGTTTGTTGGTTTGTTGGCTTGTTGGTTTGTTTGTTTGTTGGTTTCTTGGCTTGTTGGCTTTTTGGTTACTTGGTTTGTATGTTTTGTCAGCTTGTTGGCTTGTTGGTTTGTTGCTTCGTTCGTTTGATGGTTTGTTGTTTGTTGGTTACTTGGTTTTTTGGTTTGTTGGTTTGTTGGCTTGTTGGTTTGTTGGCTTGTTGGTTTGTTGGTTTGTTGGTTTGTTGGCTTGTTGGCTTGTTGGTTTATTGGTTTGTTGGTTTCTTGGTTTGTTGGTTTTTTGGTTTTTTGGTTTTCTGGTTTGTTGGTTTGTTGGTTTGTTGGCTTGTTGGTTTGTTGGCTTGTTGGCTTGTTGGTTACTTAGTTTGTTGGTTTGTTGGTTTGTTGGCTTGTTGGTTTGTTGGCTTTTTGCTTTGTTGGTTTGTTGGTTTGTTGGCTTGTTGGTTTGTTGGCTTGTTGGTTTGTTGGTTTGTTGGCTTGTTGGTTTGTTGGTTTGTTGGTTTTTTGGCTTGTTGGCTTGTTGGTTTGTTGGTTTGTTGGTTTGTTGGTTTGTTGGCTTGTTGGTTTGTTGGTTTGTTGGCTTGTTGGTTTGTTGGTTTGTTGGTTTGTTGGCTTGTTGGTTTGTTGGTTTGTTGGTTTGTTGGTTTGTTGGCTTGTCGGTTTGTTGGTTTGTTAGTTTGTTGGCTTGTTGGTTTGTTTGTTTGTTGGCTTGTTGGCTTGTTGCTTTGTTGGGTTGTTGGTTTGTTGGCTTGTTGGCTTGTTGAACTGTTAGTTTGTTGCCTTTTTGGTTACTTGGTTTGTTGGTTTGTTGGTTTGTTGGCTTGTTGGTTTGTTGGTTTGTTGGTTTGTTGGTTTGTTGGATTATTGGCTTGTTGGTTTGTTGGTTTGTTGGTTTGCTGGTTTGTTGGTTTGTTGGTTTTTTGGTTTGTTGGTTTATTTGTTTGTTGGTTTGTTGGCTTGTTGGTTTGTTGGTTTGTTGGTTTGTTGGTTTGTTGGCTTGTTGGTTTGTTGGTTTGTTGGTTTGCTGGCTCGTTGGCTTGTTGGTTTGTTGGTTTGTTGGCTTGTTGGTTTGTTGGTTTGTTGGCTTGTTGGTTTGTTGGTTTGTTAGTTTGTTGGTTTGTTGGTTTGTTGGTTTGTTGGCTTGTTGGCTTGTTGGCTTGTTGTTTTGTTAGTTTGTTGGCTTGGTGGTTTGTTGGCTTGTTGGCTTGTTGGTTTGTTGGTTAGTTCGTTTGTTGGTTTGTTAGTTTGTTAGTTTGTTGGCTTGTTGTCTTGTTGGTTTTTTGGTTTTTTGGTTTGTTGGTTTGTTGGTTTGTTGGTTTGTTGGTTTGTTGGCTTGTTGGCTTGTTGGCTTGTTGGTTTGTTGGCTTGTCGGTTTGTTAGTTTGTTGGTTTGTTGGTTTGTTAGTTTATTTGTTTGTTGGTTTGTTGGCTTGTTGGTTTGTTGGTTTGTTGGTTTGTTGGCTTGTTGGTTTGTTGGTTTGTTGGTTTGTTGGTTTGTTGGTTTATTTGTTTGTTGGTTTGTTGGCTTGTTGGTTTGTTTGTTTGTTGGTTTCTTGGCTTGTTGGTTTGTTGGTTTGTTGGTTTGTTGGCTTGTTGGCTTGTTGGCTTGTTGGTTTGTTGGTTAGTTCGTTTGTTGGTTTGTTAGTTTGTTGGTTTGTTGGTTTGTTGGCTTGTTGGCTTGTTGGTCTGTTGGTTTGTTGGTTTGTTAGTTTGTTGGCTTTTTGGTTACTTGGTTTGTTGGTTTGTTGGCTTGTTGGCTTGTTGGTTTGTTGCTTTGTTCGTTTGATGGTTTGTTGGTTTGTTGGTTACTTGGTTTGTTGGTTTGTTGGTTTGTTGGCTTGTTGGTTTGTTAGCTTGTTGGTTTGTTGGTTTGTAGTTTTGTTGGCTTGTTGGCTTGTTGGTTTGTTGGTTTGTTGGTTTGTCGGTTTGTTGGTTTGTTGGTTTGTTGGTTTTTTGGTTTGTTGGTTTATTTGTTTGTTGGTTTGTTGGCTTGTTGGTTTGTTGGTTTGTTGGTTTGTTGGTTTGTTGGTTTGTTGGCTTGTTGGTTTGTTGGTTTGTTGGTTTGCTGGCTCGTTGGCTTGTTGGTTTGTTGGTTTGTTGGCTTGTTGGTTTGTTGGTTTGTTGGCTTGTTGGCTTGTTGCTTTGTTCGTTTGATGGTTTGTTGGTTTGTTGATTTGTTGGCTTGTTGGTTTGTTAGTTTGTTGGTCTGTTGGTTTGTTGGTTTGTTGGTATATTTGTTTGTTGGCTTGTTGGTTTGTTGGTTTGTTGGCTTGTTGGCTTGTTGGTTTGTTGGTTTGTTGGTTTGTTAGTTTGTTGGTTTGTTGGTTTGTTGTTTGTTGGTTTGTTGGCTTGTTGGTTTGTTGGTTTGTTGGCTTGTGGGTTACTTAGTTTGTTGGTTTGTTGGCATGTTGGTTTGTTGGTTTGTTGGTTTGTTGGCTTGTTGGTTTGTTGGTTTGTTGGCTTGTTGGCTTGTTGGTTTGTTGGTTTGTTGGTTTGTTGGCTTGTTGGTTTGTTGGTTTGTTGGCTTGTTGGTTTGTTTGTTTGTTGGTTTGTTGGTTTGTTGGTTTGTTGGCTTGTTGGTTTGTTGGTTTGTTGGCTTGTTGGCTATTTGGTTTGTTGATTTGTTGCCTTGTTGGCTTGTTGGTTTGTTGGTTTGTTGGTTTTGTTGTTTGTTGGTTTGTTGGCTTGTTGGTTTGTTGGTTTGTTGGTTTGTTGGTTTGTTGGTTTGTTGGTTTGTTGGCTTGTTGGTTTGTTGGCTTGTTGGTTTGTTAGTTTGTTGGCTTTTTGGTTACTTGGTTTGTTGGTTTGTCAGCTTGTTGGCTTGTTGGTTTGTTGCTTCGTTCGTTTGATGGTTTGTTGTTTGTTGGTTACTTGGTTTGTTGGTTTGTTGGTTTGTTGGCTTGTTGGTTTGTTGGCTTGTTGGTTTGTTGGTTTGTTGGTTTGTTGGCTGGTTGGCTTGTTGGTTTATTAGTTTGTTGGTTTGTTGGTTTGTTGGTTTTTTGGTTTTTTGGTTTTCTGGTTTGTTGGTTTGTTGGTTTGTTGGCTTGTTGGTTTGTTGGTTTGTTGGCTTGTTGGCTTGTTGGTTACTTAGTTTGTTGGTTTGTTGGCTTGTTGGTTTGTTGGCTTGTTGGTTTGTTGGCTTGTTGGCTTGTTGGTTTGTTGGTTTGTTGGCTTGTTGGTTTGTTGGTTTGTTAGCTTGTTGGCTTGTTGGTTTGTTGGTTTGTTGGTTTGTTGGTTTGTTGGCTTGTTGGTTTGTTGGTTTGTTGCCTTGTTGGCTTGTTGGTTTGTTGGTTTGTTGGTTTGTTGGCTTGTTGGTTTGTTGCTTTTTGGTTTGTTGGTTTATTTGTTTGTTGGTTTGTTGGCTTGTTGGTTTGTTGGTTTGTTGGTTTGTTGGTTTGTTGGTTTGTTGGTTTGTTGGTTTGTTGGCTTGTTGGTTTGTTGGCTTGTTGGTTTGTTAGTTTGTTGGCTTTTTGGTTACTTGGTTTGTATGTTTGTCAGCTTGTTGGCTTGTTGGTTTGTTGCTTCGTTCGTTTGATGGTTTGTTGTTTGTTGGTTACTTGGTTTGTTGGTTTGTTGGTTTGTTGGCTTGTTGGTTTGTTGGCTTGTTGGTTTGTTGGTTTGTTGGTTTGTTGGCATGTTGGCTTGTTGGTTTATTGGTTTGTTGGTTTCTTGGTTTGTTGGTTTTTTGGTTTTTTGGTTTTCTGGTTTGTTGGTTTGTTGGTTTGTTGGCTTGTTGGTTTGTTGGCTTGTTGGCTTGTTGGTTACTTAGTTTGTTGGTTTGTTGGTTTGTTGGCTTGTTGGTTTGTTGGCTTTTTGCTTTGTTGGTTTGTTGGTTTGTTGGCTTGCTGGTTTGTTGGCTTGTTGGTTTGTTGGTTTGTTGGCTTGTTGGTTTGTTAGTTTGTTGGTTTGTTGGCTTGTTGGCTTGTTGGTTTGTTGGTTTGTTGGTTTGTTGGTTTGTTGGTTTGTTGGCTTGTTGGTTTGTTGGTTTGTTGGCTTGTTGGTTTGTTGGTTTGTTGGTTTGTTGGCTTGTTGGTTTGTTGGTTTGTTGGTTTGTTGGTTTGTTGGCTTGTCGGCTTGTTGGTTTGTTAGTTTGTTGGCTTGTTGGTTTGTTGGTTTGTTGGCTTGTTGGCTTGTTGCTTTGTTGGGTTGTTGGTTTGTTGGCTTGTTGGCTTGTTGAACTGTTAGTTTGTTGCCTTTTTGGTTACTTGGTTTGTTGGTTTGTTGGTTTGTTGGCTTGTTGGTTTGTTGGCTTGTTGGTTTGTTGGTTTGTTGGTTTGTTGGTTTGTTGGATTATTGGCTTGTTGGTTTGTTGGTTTGTTGGTTTGCTGGTTTGTTGGTTTGTTGGTTTTTTGGTTTGTTGGTTTATTTGTTTGTTGGTTTGTTGGCTTGTTGGTTTGTTGGTTTGTTGGTTTGTTGGTTTGTTGGCTTGTTGGTTTGTTGGTTTGTTGGTTTGCTGGCTCGTTGGCTTATTGGTTTGTTGGTTTGTTGGCTTGTTGGTTTGTTGGTTTGTTGGCTTGTTGGTTTGTTGGTTTGTTAGTTTGTTGGTTTGTTGGTTTGTTGGTTTGTTGGCTTGTTGGCTTGTTGTTTTGTTAGTTTGTTGGCTTGGTGGTTTGTTGGCTTGTTGGCTTGTTGGTTTGTTGGTTAGTTCGTTTGTTGGTTTGTTAGTTTGTTAGTTTGTTGGCTTGTTGTCTTGTTGGTTTTTTGGTTTTTTGGTTTGTTGGTTTGTTGGTTTGTTGGTTTGTTGGTTTGTTGGCTTGTTGGCTTGTTGGCTTGTTGGCTTGTTGGTTTGTTGGCTTGTCGGTTTGTTAGTTTGTTGGTTTGTTGGTTTGTTAGTTTATTTGTTTGTTGGTTTGTTGGCTTGTTGGTTTGTTGGTTTGTTGGTTTGTTGGCTTGTTGGTTTGTTGGTTTGTTGGTTTGTTGGTTTGTTGGTTTATTTGTTTGTTGGTTTGTTGGCTTGTTGGTTTGTTTGTTTGTTGGTTTCTTGGCTTGTTGGTTTGTTGGTTTGTTGGTTTGTTGGCTTGTTGGCTTGTTGGCTTGTTGGTTTGTTGGTTAGTTCGTTTGTTGGTTTGTTAGTTTGTTGGTTTGTTGGTTTGTTGGCTTGTTGGCTTGTTGGCTTGTTGGTCTGTTGGTTTGTTGGTTTGTTAGTTTGTTGGCTTTTTGGTTACTTGGTTTGTTGGTTTGTTGGCTTGTTGGCTTGTTGGTTTGTTGCTTTGTTCGTTTGATGGTTTGTTGGTTTGCTGGTTACTTGGTTTGTTGGTTTGTTGGTTTGTTGGCTTGTTGGTTTGTTAGCTTGTTGGTTTGTTGGTTTGTAGTTTTGTTGGCTTGTTGGCTTGTTGGTTTGTTGGTTTGTTGGTTTGTCGGTTTGTTGGTTTGTTGGTTTGTTGGTTTTTTGGTTTGTTGGTTTATTTGTTTGTTGGTTTGTTGGCTTGTTGGTTTGTTGGTTTGTTGGTTTGTTGGTTTGTTGGTTTGTTGGCTTGTTGGTTTGTTGGTTTGTTGGTTTGCTGGCTCGTTGGCTTGTTGGTTTGTTGGTTTGTTGGCTTGTTGGTTTGTTGGTTTGTTGGCTTGTTGGCTTGTTGCTTTGTTCGTTTGATGGTTTGTTGGTTTGTTGATTGGTTGGCTTGTTGGTTTGTTAGTTTGTTGGTCTGTTGGTTTGTTGGTTTGTTGGTATATTTGTTTGTTGGTTTGTTGGCTTGTTGGTTTGTTGGTTTGTTGGCTTGTTGGCTTGTTGGTTTGTTGGTTTGTTGGTTTGTTAGTTTGTTGGTTTGTTGGTTTGTTGTTTGTGGTTTGTTGGCTTGTTGGTTTGTTGGTTTGTTGGCTTGTGGGTTACTTAGTTTGTTGGTTTGTTGGCATGTTGATTTGTTGGTTTGTTGGTTTGTTGGCTTGTTGGTTTGTTGGTTTGTTGGCTTGTTGGCTTGTTGGTTTGTTGGTTTGTTGGTTTGTTGGCTTGTTGGTTTGTTGGTTTGTTGGCTTGTTGGTTTGTTTGTTTGTTGGTTTGTTGGTTTGTTGGTTTGTTGGCTTGTTGGTTTGTTGGTTTGTTGGCTTGTTGGCTTGTTGGTTTGTTGATTTTTTGCCTTGTTGGCTTGTTGGTTTGTTGGTTTGTTGGTTTGTTGTCTTGTTGGTTTGTTGGTTTTTTGGTTTGTTGGTTTATTTGTTTGTTGGTTTGTTGGCTTGTTGGTTTGTTGGTTTGTTGGTTTGTTGGTTTGTTGGTTTGTTGGTTTGTTGGCTTGTTGGTTTGTTGGCTTGTTGGTTTGTTAGTTTGTTGGCTTTTTGGTTACTTGGTTTGCTGGTTTGTCAGCTTGTTGGCTTGTTGGTTTGTTGCTTCGTTCGTTTGATGGTTTGTTGTTTGTTGGTTACTTGGTTTGTTGGTTTGTTGGTTTGTTGGCTTGTTGGTTTGTTGGCTTGTTGGTTTGTTGGTTTGTTGGTTTGTTGGCTTGTTGGCTTGTTGGTTTATTAGTTTGTTGGTTTGTTGGTTTGTTGGTTTTTTGGTTTTTTGGTTTTCTGGTTTGTTGGTTTGTTGGTTTGTTGGCTTGTTGGTTTGTTGGTTTGTTGGCTTGTTGGCTTGTTGGTTACTTAGTTTGTTGGTTTGTTGGCTTGTTGGTTTGTTGGCTTGTTGGTTTGTTGGCTTGTTGGCTTGTTGGTTTGTTGGTTTGTTGGCTTGTTGGTTTGTTGGTTTGTTAGCTTGTTGGCTTGTTGGTTTGTTGGTTTGTTGGTTTGTTGGTTTGTTGGCTTGTTGGTTTGTTGGTTTGTTGGCTTGTTGGTTTGTTGGTTTGTTGGTTTGTTGGCTTGTTTGTTTGTTGGTTTGTTGGTTTGTTGGTTTGTTGGCTTGTTGGCTTGTTGGTTTGTTAGTTTGTTGGCTTGTTGGTTTGTTGGTTTGTTGGCTAGTTGGCTTGTTGCTTTGTTGGGTTGTTGGTTTGTTGGCTTGTTGGCTTGTTGAATTGTTAGTTTGTTGCCTTTTTGGTTACTTGATTTGTTGGTTTGTTGGCTTGTTGGTTTGTTGGCTTGTTGGTTTGTTGGTTTGTTGGTTTGTTGGTTTGTTGGATTGTTGGCTTGTTGGTTTGTTGGTTTGTTGGTTTGCTGGTTTGTTGGTTTGTTGGTTTTTTGATTTGTTGGTTTATTTGTTTGTTGGTTTGTTGGCTTGTTGGTTTGTTGGTTTGTTAGTTTGTTGGTTTGTTGGTTTGTTGGTTTGTTGGCTTGTTGGCTTGTTGGTTTGTTGGTTTGTTGGTTTGTTGGCTTGGTGGTTTGTTGGCTTGTTGGCTTGTTGGTTTGTTGGTTAGTTCGTTTGTCGGTTTGTTAGTTTGTTAGTTTGTTGGCTTGTTGGCTTGTTGGTTTTTTGGTTTTTTGGTTTGTTGGTTTGTTGGTTTGTTGGTTTGTTGGTTTATTGGCTTGTTGGCTTGTTGGTTTGTTGGCTTGTCGGTTTGTTAGTTTGTTGGTTTGTTGGTTTGTTAGTTTATTTGTTTGTTGGTTTGTTGGCTTGTTGGTTTGTTGGTTTGTTGGTTTGTTGGTTTGTTGGTTTGTTGGTTTGTTGGTTTGTTGGTTTCTTGGCTTGTTGGTTTGTTGGTTTGTTGGTTTGTTGGTTTGTTGGCTTGTTGGCTTGTTGGTTTGTTGGTTAGTTCGTTTGTTGGTTTGTTAGTTTGTTGGTTTGTTGGTTTGTTGGCTTGTTGGCTTGTTGGTTTGTAGGTTTGTTGGCTTGTTGGTTTGTTGGCTTGTTGGTTTGTTGGTTTGTTGGCTTGTTGGTTTGTTGGTTTGTTGGCTTGTTGGTTTGTTTGTTTGTTGGTTTGTTGGTTTGTTGGTTTGTTGGCTTGTTGGTTTGTTGGTTTGTTGGCTTGTTGGCTTGTTGGTTTGTTGATTTTTTGCCTTGTTGGCTTGTTGGTTTGTTGGTTTGTTGGTTTGTTGTCTTGTTGGTTTGTTGGTTTTTTGGTTTGTTGGTTTATTTGTTTGTTGGTTTGTTGGCTTGTTGGTTTGTTGGTTTGTTGGTTTGTTGGTTTGTTGGTTTGTTGGTTTGTTGGCTTGTTGGTTTGTTGGCTTGTTGGTTTGTTAGTTTGTTGGCTTTTTGGTTACTTGGTTTGCTGGTTTGTCAGCTTGTTGGCTTGTTGGTTTGTTGCTTCGTTCGTTTGATGGTTTGTTGTTTGTTGGTTACTTGGTTTGTTGGTTTGTTGGTTTGTTGGCTTGTTGGTTTGTTGGCTTGTTGGTTTGTTGGTTTGTTGGTTTGTTGGCTTGTTGGCTTGTTGGTTTATTAGTTTGTTGGTTTGTTGGTTTGTTGGTTTTTTGGTTTTTTGGTTTTCTGGTTTGTTGGTTTGTTGGTTTGTTGGCTTGTTGGTTTGTTGGTTTGTTGGCTTGTTGGCTTGTTGGTTACTTAGTTTGTTGGTTTGTTGGCTTGTTGGTTTGTTGGCTTGTTGGTTTGTTGGCTTGTTGGCTTGTTGGTTTGTTGGTTTGTTGGCTTGTTGGTTTGTTGGTTTGTTAGCTTGTTGGCTTGTTGGTTTGTTGGTTTGTTGGTTTGTTGGTTTGTTGGCTTGTTGGTTTGTTGGTTTGTTGGCTTGTTGGTTTGTTGGTTTGTTGGTTTGTTGGCTTGTTTGTTTGTTGGTTTGTTGGTTTGTTGGTTTGTTGGCTTGTTGGCTTGTTGGTTTGTTAGTTTGTTGGCTTGTTGGTTTGTTGGTTTGTTGGCTAGTTGGCTTGTTGCTTTGTTGGGTTGTTGGTTTGTTGGCTTGTTGGCTTGTTGAATTGTTAGTTTGTTGCCTTTTTGGTTACTTGATTTGTTGGTTTGTTGGCTTGTTGGTTTGTTGGCTTGTTGGTTTGTTGGTTTGTTGGTTTGTTGGTTTGTTGGATTGTTGGCTTGTTGGTTTGTTGGTTTGTTGGTTTGCTGGTTTGTTGGTTTGTTGGTTTTTTGATTTGTTGGTTTATTTGTTTGTTGGTTTGTTGGCTTGTTGGTTTGTTGGTTTGTTAGTTTGTTGGTTTGTTGGTTTGTTGGTTTGTTGGCTTGTTGGCTTGTTGGTTTGTTGGTTTGTTGGTTTGTTGGCTTGGTGGTTTGTTGGCTTGTTGGCTTGTTGGTTTGTTGGTTAGTTCGTTTGTCGGTTTGTTAGTTTGTTAGTTTGTTGGCTTGTTGGCTTGTTGGTTTTTTGGTTTTTTGGTTTGTTGGTTTGTTGGTTTGTTGGTTTGTTGGTTTATTGGCTTGTTGGCTTGTTGGTTTGTTGGCTTGTCGGTTTGTTAGTTTGTTGGTTTGTTGGTTTGTTAGTTTATTTGTTTGTTGGTTTGTTGGCTTGTTGGTTTGTTGGTTTGTTGGTTTGTTGGTTTGTTGGTTTGTTGGTTTGTTGGTTTGTTGGTTTCTTGGCTTGTTGGTTTGTTGGTTTGTTGGTTTGTTGGTTTGTTGGCTTGTTGGCTTGTTGGTTTGTTGGTTAGTTCGTTTGTTGGTTTGTTAGTTTGTTGGTTTGTTGGTTTGTTGGCTTGTTGGCTTGTTGGTTTGTAGGTTTGTTGGCTTGTTGGTTTGTTAGCTTGTTGGTTTGTTGGTTTGTGGGTTTGTTGGCTTGTTGGCTTGTTTGTTTGTTGGTTTGTTGGTTTGTTGGTTTGTTGGCTTGTTGGCTTGTTGGTTTGTTAGTTTGTTGGTTTGATAGTTTATTTGTTTGTTGGTTTGTTGGCTTGTTGGTTTGTTGGTTTGTTGGTTTGTTGGTTTGTTGGTTTGTTGGTTTGTTGGTTTGTTGGTTTGTTGGTTTATTTGTTTGTTGGTTTGTTGGCTTGTTAGTTTGTTGATTTGTTGGTTTCTTGGCTTGTTGGCTTGTTGGTTTGTTGGTTTGTTGGTTACTTGGTTTGTTGGTTTGTTGGCTTGTTGGCTTGTTGGTTTGTTGCTTTGTTCGTTTGATGGTTTGTTGGTTTGTTGGTTACTTGGTTTTTTGGTTTGTTGGTTTGTTGGCTTGTTGGTTTGTTAGCTTGTTGGTTTGTTGGTTTGTGGGTTTGTTGGCTTGTTGGCTTGTTGGTTTGTTGGTTTGTTGGTTTGTTGGTTTGTTGGTTTGTTGGTTTGTTGATTTGTTGCCTTGTTGGCTTGTTGGTTTGTTGGTTTATTGGTTTGTTGTCTTGTTGGTTTGTTGGTTTTTTGGTTTGTTGGTTTGTTGGCTTGTTGGCTTGTTGGCTTGTTGGTTTGTTGGTTAGTTCGTTTGTTGGTTTGTTAGTTTGTTGGTTTGTTAGTTTGTTGGTTTGTTGGTTTGTTGGCTTGTTGGCTTGTTGGTTTGTTGGTTTGTTGGTTCGTTAGTTTGTTGGCTTTTTGGTTACTTGGTTTGTTGGTTTGTTGGCTTGTTGGCTTGTTGGTTTGTTGCTTTGTTCGTTTGATGGTTTGTTGGTTTGTTGGTTACTTGGTTTGTTGGTTTGTTGGTTTGTTGGCTTGTTGGTTTGTTAGCTTGTTGGTTTGTTGATTTGTAGTTTTGTTGGCTTGTTGGCTTGTTGGTTTGTTGGTTTGTTGGTTTGTCGGTTTGTTGGTTTGTTGGTTTGTTGGTTTTTTGGTTTGTTGGTTTATTTGTTTGTTGGTTTGTTGGCTTGTTGGTTTGTTGGTTTGTTGGTTTGTTGGTTTGTTGGTTTGTTGGCTTGTTGGTTTGTTGGTTTGTTGGTTTGCTGGCTCGTTGGCTTGTTGGTTTGTTGGTTTGTTGGCTTGTTGGTTTGTTGGTTTGTTGGCTTGTTGGCTTGTTGCTTTGTTCGTTTGATGGTTTGTTGGTTTGTTGATTTGTTGGCTTGTTGGTTTGTTAGTTTGTTGCTTTGTTGGTTTGTTGGTTTGTTGGTATATTTGTTTGTTGGTTTGTTGGCTTGTTGGTTTGTTGGTTTGTTGGCTTGTTGGCTTGTTGGTTTGTTGGTTTGTTGGTTTGTTAGTTTGTTGGTTTGTTGGTTTGTTGTTTGTTGGTTTGTTGGCTTGTTGTTTTGTTGGTTTGTTGGCTTGTGGGTTACTTAGCTTGTTGGTTTGTTGGCATGTTGGTTTGTTGGTTTGTTGGTTTGTTGGCTTGTTGGTTTGTTGGTTAGTTGGCTTGTTGGCTTGTTGGTTTGTTGGTTTGTTGGTTTGTTGGCTTGTTGGTTTGTTGGTTTGTTGGCTTGTTGGTTTGTTTGTTTGTTGGTTTGTTGGTTTTTTGGTTTGTTGGTTTGTTGGCTTGTTGGTTTGTTGGTTTGTTGGCTTGTTGGCTTGTTGGTTTGTTGATTTGTTGCCTTGTTGGCTTGTTGGTTTGTTGGTTTGTTGTCTTGTTGGTTTGTTGGTTTTTTGGTTTGTTGGTTTATTTGTTTGTTGGTTTGTTGGCTTGTTGGTTTGTTGGTTTGTTGGTTTGTTGGTTTGTTGGTTTGTTGGTTTGTTGGCTTGTTGGTTTGTTGGCTTGTTGGTTTGTTAGTTTGTTGGCTTTTTGGTTACTTGGTTTGTTGGTTTGTCAGCTTGTTGGCTTGTTGGTTTGTTGCTTCGTTCGTTTGATGGTTTGTTGTTTGTTGGTTACTTGGTTTGTTGGTTTGTTGGTTTGTTGGCTTGGTGGTTTGTTGGCTTGTTGGTTTGTTGGTTTGTTGGTTTGTTGGCTTGTTGGCTTGTTGGTTTATTGGTTTGTTGGTTTGTTGGTTTGTTGGTTTTTTGGTTTTTTGGTTTTCTGGTTTGTTGGTTTGTTGGTTTGTTGGCTTGTTGGCTTGTTGGTTACTTAGTTTGTTGGTTTGTTGGCTTGTTGGTTTGTTGGCTTGTTGGTTTGTTGGCTTGTTGGCTTGTTGGTTTGTTGGTTTGTTGGCTTGTTGGTTTGTTGGTTTGTTAGCTTGTTGGCTTGTTGGTTTGTTGGTTTGTTGGTTTGTTGGTTTGTTGGCTTGTTGGTTTGTTGGTTTGTTGGCTTGTTGGTTTGTTGGTTTGTTGGTTTGTTGGCTTGTTTGTTTGTTGGTTTGTTGGTTTGTTGGTTTGTTGGCTTGTTGGCTTGTTGGTTTGTTAGTTTGTTGGCTTGTTGGTTTGTTGGTTTGTTGGCTTGTTGGCTTGTTGCTTTGTTGGGTTGTTGGTTTGTTGGCTTGTTGGCTTGTTGAATTGTTAGTTTGTTGCCTTTTTGGTTACTTGATTTGTTGGTTTGTTGGCTTGTTGGTTTGTTGGCTTGTTGGTTTGTTGGTTTGTTGGTTTGTTGGTTTGTTGGATTGTTGGCTTGTTGGTTTGTTGGTTTGTTGGTTTGCTGGTTTGTTGGTTTGTTGGTTTTTTGATTTGTTGGTTTATTTGTTTGTTGGTTTGTTGGCTTGTTGGTTTGTTGGTTTGTTAGTTTGTTGGTTTGTTGGTTTGTTGGTTTGTTGGCTTGTTGGCTTGTTGGTTTGTTGGTTTGTTGGCTTGGTGGTTTGTTGGCTTGTTGGCTTGTTGGTTTGTTGGTTAGTTCGTTTGTCGGTTTGTTAGTTTGTTAGTTTGTTGGCTTGTTGGCTTGTTGGTTTTTTGGTTTTTTGGTTTGTTGGTTTGTTGGTTTGTTGGTTTATTGGCTTGTTGGCTTGTTGGTTTGTTGGCTTGTCGGTTTGTTAGTTTGTTGGTTTGTTGGTTTGTTAGTTTATTTGTTTGTTGGTTTGTTGGCTTGTTGGTTTGTTGGTTTGTTGGTTTGTTGGTTTGTTGGTTTGTTGGTTTGTTGGTTTGTTGGTTTGTTGGTTTGTTGGTTTATTTGTTTGTTGGTTTGTTGCCTTGTTGGTTTGTTGGTTTGTTGGTTCGTTGGTTTCTTGGCTTGTTGGTTTGTTGGTTTGTTGGTTTGTTGGCTTGTTGGCTTGTTGGTTTGTTGGTTAGTTCGTTTGTTGGTTTGTTAGTTGGTTGGTTTGTTGGTTTGTTGGCTTGTTGGCTTGTTGGTTTGTTGGTTTGTTGGCTTGTTGGTTTGTTAGCTTGTTGGTTTGTTGGTTTGTGGGTTTGTTGGCTTGTTGGCTTGTTTGTTTGTTGGTTTGTTGGTTTGTTGGTTTGTTGGCTTGTTGGCTTGTTGGTTTGTTAGTTTGTTGGTTTGTTAATTTATTTGTTTGTTGGTTTGTTGGCTTGTTGGTTTGTTAGTTTGTTGGTTTGTTGGTTTGTTGGTTTGTTGGTTTGTTGGTTTGTTGGTTTGTTGGTTTATTTGTTTGTTGGTTTGTTGGCTTGTTGGTTTGTTGGTTTGTTGGTTTCTTGGCTTGTTGGTTTGTTGGTTTGTTGGTTTGTTGGTTACTTGGTTTGTTGGTTTGTTGGCTTGTTGGCTTGTTGGTTTGTTGCTTTGTTCGTTTGATGGTTTGTTGGTTTGTTGGTTACTTGGTTTGTTGGTTTGTTGGTTTGTTGGCTTGTTGGTTTGTTAGCTTGTTCGTTTGTTGGTTTGTGGGTTTGTTGGCTTGTTGGCTTGTTGGTTTGTTGGTTTGTTGGTTTGTTGGTTTTTGGTTTGTTGGTTTGTTAGTTTGTTGGTTTTTTGGTTTGTTGGTTTATTTCTTTGTTGGTTTGTTGGTTTGTTGGTTTGTTGGTTTGTTGGCTTGTTGGTTTGTTGGTTTGTTGGTTTGTTGGCTCGTTGGCTTGTTGGTTTGTTGGTTTGTTGGCTTGTTGGTTTGTTGATTTGTTGGCTTGTTGGCTTGTTGCTTTGTTCGTTTGATGGTTTGTTGGTTTGTTGATTTGTTGGCTTGTTGGTTTGTTAGTTTGTTGGTTAGTTGATTTGTTGGCTTGTTGGTATATTTGTTTGTTAGTTTGTTGGTTTGTTGGTTTGTTGGCTTGTGTGTTTGTTGGTTTGTTGGCTTGTTGGATTGTTGGTTTGTTGGTTTGTTGGTTTGTTGGCTTGTTGGTTTGTTGGTTTGTTGGCTTGTTGGTTTGTTTGTTGGTTGGTTTGTTGGTTTGTTGGTTTGTTGGCTTGTTGGTTTGTTGGTTTGTTGGCTTGTTGGCTTGTTGGTTTGTTGATTTGTTGCCTTGTTGGCTTGTTGGTTTGTTGGTTTGTTAGTTTGTTGGCTTGTTGGTTTGTTGGTTTTTTGGTTTGTTGGTTTATTTGTTTGTTGGTTTGTTGGCTTGTTGGCTTGTTGGTTTGTTGGTTTGTTGGTTTGTTGGTTTGTTGGTTTGTTGGTTTGTTGGTTTGTTGGCTTGTTGGTTTGTTGGGTTGTTGGTTTGTTAGTTTGTTGGCTTTTTGGTTACTTGTTTTGTTGGTTTGTCAGCTTGTTGGCTTGTTGGTTTGTTGCTTCGTTCGTTTGATGGTTTGTTGGTTACTTGGTTTGTTGGTTTGTTGGTTTGTTGGCTTGTTGGTTTGTTGGCTTGTTGGTTTGTTGGTTTGTTGGTTTGTTGGCTTGTTGGCTTGTTGGTTTATTGGTTTGTTGGTTTGTTGGCTTGTTGGTTTTTTGGTTTTTTGGTTTTTTGGTTTGTTGGTTTGTTGGTTTGTTGGCTTGTTGGTTTGTTGGTTTGTTGGCTTGTTGGCTTGTTGGTTACTTAGTTTGTTGGTTTGTTGGTTTGTTGGCTTGTTGGTTTGTTGGCTTTTTGCTTTGTTGGTTTGTTGGTTTGTTGGCTTGTTGGTTTGTTGGCTTGTTGGTTTTTTGGCTTGTTGCTTTGTTGGTTTGTTGGTTTGTTGGCTTGTTGGTTTGTTGGTTTGTTGGCTTGTTAACTTGTTGGTTTGTTGGTTTGTTGGTTTGTTGGTTTGTTGGCTTGTTGGTTTGTTGGTTTGTTGGCTTGTTGGTTTGTTGGTTTGTTGGTTTGTTGGCTTGTTGGTTTGTTGGTTTGTTGGCTTGTTGGCTTGTTGGTTTGTTAGTTTGTTGGCTTGTTGGTTTGTTGGTTTGTTGGCTTGTTGGCTTGTTGCTTTGTTGGGTTGTTGGTTTGTTGGTTTGTTGGCTTGTTGGCTTGTTGAATTGTTAGTTTGTTGCCTTTTTGGTTACTTTGTTTGTTGGTTTGTTGGTTTGTTGGCTTGTTGGTTTGTTGGCTTGTTGGTTTGTTGGTTTGTTGGTTTGTTGGTTTGTTGGATTGTTGGCTTGTTGGTTTATTGGTTTGTTGGTTTGCTGGTTTGTTGGTTTGTTGGTTTTTTGGTTTGTTGGTTTATTTGTTTGTTGGTTTGTTGGCTTGTTGGTTTGTTGGTTTGTTAGTTTGTTGGTTTGTTGGTTTGTTGGTTTGTTGGCTTGTTGGCTTGTTGGTTTGTTGGTTTGTTGGCTTGGTGGTTTGTTGGCTTGTTGGCTTGTTGGTTTGTTGGTTAGTTCGTTTGTTGGTTTGTTAGTTTGTTAGTTTGTTGGCTTGTTGGCTTGTTGGTTTGTTGGTTTGTTGGCTTGTTGGCTTGTTGGTTACTTAGTTTGTTGGTTTGTTGGTTTGTTGGCTTGTTGGTTTGTTGGCTTTTTGCTTTGTTGGTTTGTTGGTTTGTTGGCTTGTTGGTTTGTTGGCTTGTTGGTTTTTTGGCTTGTTGGTTTGTTGGTTTGTTGGTTTGTTGGCTTGTTGGTTTGTTGGTTTGTTGGCTTGTTAACTTGTTGGTTTGTTGGTTTGTTGGTTTGTTGGTTTGTTGGCTTGTTGGTTTGTTGGTTTGTTGGCTTGTTGGTTTGTTGGTTTGTTGGTTTGTTGGCTTGTTGGTTTGTTGGTTTGTTAGTTTGTTGGCTTGTTGGTTTGTTGGTTTGTTGGCTTGTTGGCTTGTTGCTTTGTTGGGTTGTTGGCTTGTTGGTTTGTTAGTTTGTTGGCTTGTTGGTTTGTTGGTTTGTTGGCTTGTTGGCTTGTTGCTTTGTTGGGTTGTTGGTTTGTTGGTTTGTTGGCTTGTTGGCTTGTTGAATTGTTAGTTTGTTGCCTTTTTGGTTACTTTGTTTGTTGGTTTGTTGGTTTGTTGGCTTGTTGGTTTGTTGGCTTGTTGGTTTGTTGGTTTGTTGGTTTGTTGGTTTGTTGGATTGTTGGCTTGTTGGTTTATTGGTTTGTTGGTTTGCTGGTTTGTTGGTTTGTTGGTTTTTTGGTTTGTTGGTTTATTTGTTTGTTGGTTTGTTGGCTTGTTGGTTTGTTGGTTTGTTAGTTTGTTGGTTTGTTGGTTTGTTGGTTTGTTGGCTTGTTGGCTTGTTGGTTTGTTGGTTTGTTGGCTTGGTGGTTTGTTGGCTTGTTGGCTTGTTGGTTTGTTGGTTAGTTCGTTTGTTGGTTTGTTAGTTTGTTAGTTTGTTGGCTTGTTGGCTTGTTGGTTTTTTGGTTTTTTGGTTTGTTGGTTTGTTGGTTTGTTGGTTTGTTGGTTTGTTGGTTTGTTGGTTTCTTGGTTTGTTGGTTTATTTGTTTGTTGGTTTGTTGGCTTGTTGGTTTGTTGGTTTGTTGGTTTCTTGGCTTGTTGGTTTGTTGGTTTGTTGGTTTGTTGGTTTGTTGGCTTGTTGGCTTGTTGGCTTGTTGGTTTGTTGGTTGGTTCGTTTGTTGGTTTGTTAGTTTGTTGGTTTGTTGGTTTGTTGGCTTGTTGGCTTGTTGGTTTGTTGGTTTGTTGGTTTGTTAGTTTGTTGGCTTTTTGGTTACTTGGTTTGTTGGTTTGTTGGCTTGTTGGCTTGTTGGTTTGTTGCTTTGTTCGTTTGATGGTTTGTTGGTTTGTTGGTTACTTGGTTTGTTGGTTTGTTGGTTTGTTGGCTTGTTGGTTTGTTAGCTTGTTGGTTTGTTGGTTTGTGAGTTTGTTGGCTTGTTGGCTTGTTGGTTTGTTGGTTTGTTGGTTTGTTGGTTTGTTGGTTTTTTGGTTTGTTGGTTTATTTGTTTGTTGGTTTGTTGGCTTGTTGGTTTGTTGGTTTGTTGGTTTGTTGGTTTGTTGGCTTGTTGGTTTGTTGGTTTGTTGGTTTATTGGCTCGTTGGCTTGTTGGTTTGTTGGTTTGTTGGCTTGTTGGTTTGTTGGTTTGTTGGCTTGTTGGCTTGATGCTTTGTTCGTTTGATGGTTTGTTGGTTTGTTGATTTGTTGGTTTGTTGGTTTGTTAGTTTGTTGGTTTGTTGGTTTGTTGGTTTGTTGGTATATTTGTTTGTTGGTTTGTTGGCTTGTTGGTTTGTTGGTTTGTTGGCTTGTTGGCTTGTTGGTTTTTTGGTTTGTTGGTTTGTTAGTTTGTTGGTTTGTTGGTTTGTTGTTTGTTGGTTTGTTGGCTTGTTGGTTTGTTGGTTTGTTGGCTTGTTCGTTACTTAGTTTGTTGGTTTGTTGGCATGTTGGTTTGTTGGTTTGTTGGTTTGTTGGCTTGTTGGTTTGTTGGTTTGTTGGCTTGTTGGCTTGTTGGTTTGTTGGTTTGTTGGTTTGTTGGCTTGTTGGTTTGTTGGTTTGTTGGCTTCTTGGTTTGTTTGTTTGTTGGCTTGTTGGTTTGTTGGTTTGTTAGTTTGTTGGTTTGTTGGTTTGTTGGTTTATTTGTTTGTTGGTTTGTTGGCTTGTTGATTTGTTGGTTTGTTGGTTTGTTGGCTTGTTGGCTTGTTGGTTTGTTGGTTTGTTGGCTTGTTGGTTTGTTGATTTGTTGGCTTGTTGGTTTGTTGGTTTGTTGGTTTGTTGGTTTGTTGGTTTGTTGGTTTGTTCGTTTGTTGGTTTGTTGGTTAATTGGCTTGTTGGTTTGTTGGTTTGTTGGCTTGTTGGCTTGTTGGTTAGTTGGTTTGTTGGCTTGTTGGCTTGTTGGTTTGTTTGTTTGTTGGTTTGTTGGTTTGTTGGTTTGTTGGTTTGTTGGTTTGTTGGTTTTTTGGCTTGTTGTTTTGTTGGTTTGTTTGCTTGTTGGCTTGTTGCTTTGTTGGTTTGTTGGTTTGTTGGCTAGTTGATTTGTTGGCTTGTTGGCGTGTTGGTTTGTTAGTTTGTTGGCTTTTTGGTTACTTGGTTTGTTGGTTTGTTGGTTTGTTGGTTTGTTGGCTTGTTGGTTTGTTGGTTTGTTGGTTTGTTGGTTTGTTGGCTTGGTGGCTTGTTGGTTTGTTGGTTTGTTGGTTTGTTGGTTTATTTGTTTGTTGGTTTGTTGGTTTGTTGGTTTGTTGGTTTCTTTGCTTGTTGGTTTGTTGGCTTGTTGGTTTATTTGTTTGTTGGTTTGTTGGGTTGTTGGGTTGTTGGTTTGTTGGTTTGTTGGCTTGTTGGTTTGTTGTCTTGTTGGCTTGTTGCTTTGTTGGTTTGTTGGTTTGTTGGCTTGTTGGCTTTTTGGTTTGTTAGTTAGTTGGCTTTTTGGTTACTTGGTTTGTTGGTTTGTTGGTTTGCTGGTTTGTTGGTTTGTTGGTTTGTTGGTTTGTTCGCTGGTTGGTTTGTTGGTTAATTGGTTTGTTAATTTGTTGGTTTGTTGGTTTATTTGTTTGTTGGTTTGTTGGTTTGTTGGTTTGTTGGTTTGTTGGTTTATTTGTTTGTTGGTTTGTTGGTTTGTTGGTTTGTTGGCTTGTTGATTTGTTGGCTTGTTGGCTTGATGGTTTGTTGGTTTGTTGGTTTGTTGGTTGTTGGTTTGTTGGTTTTTTGGTTTGTTGGTTTATTTGTTTGTTGGTTTGTTGGCTTGTTGGTTTGTTGGTTTGTTGATTTGTTGGTTTGTTGGCTTGTTGGTTTGTTGGTTTGTTGGTTTGTTGGCTTGTTGGCTTGTTGGTTTGTTGGTTTGTTGGTTTATTTGTTTGTTGGTTTGTTGGCTTGTTGGTTTGTTGGTTTGTTGCCTTGTTGGCTTGTTGGTTTGTTGGTTTGTTGGTTTGTTGGTTTGTTAGTTTATTTGTTTGTTGGTTTGTTGGCTTGTTGGCTTGTTGGCTTGTTGGTTTGTTGGCTTGCTGGTTTGTTAGTTTGGTGGTCTTTTGGTTACTTGGTTTGTTGGTTTGTTGGTTTGTTGGTTTGTTGGTTTTTTGGTTTGTTGGTTTGTTGGTTTGTTGGCTTGTTGGTTTGTTGGTTTGTTGGCTTGTTGGCTTGTTGGTTTGTTGATTTGTTGCCTTGTTGGCTTGTTGGTTTGTTGGTTTGTTGGTTTGTTGGTTTGTTGGCTTGTTGGTTTGTTGGTTTTTTGGTTTGTTGGTTTATTTGTTTGTTGGTTTGTTGGCTTGTTGGTTTGTTGGTTTGTTGGTTTGTTGGTTTGTTGGTTTGTTGGCTTGTTGGTTTGTTGGCTTGTTGGTTTGTTAGTTTGTTGGCTTTTTGGTTACTTGGTTTGTTGGTTTGTCAGCTTGTTGGCTTGTTGGTTTGTTGCTTCGTTCGTTTGATGGTTTGTTGGTTTGTTGGTTACTTGGTTTGTTGGTTTGTTGGCTTGTTCGCTTGTTGGTTTATTGGTTTGTTGGCTTGTTGGTTTGTTGGTTTTTTGGTTTTTTGGTTTGTTGGTTTGTTGGTTTGTTGGCTTGTTGGTTTGTTGGTTTGTTGGCTTGTTGGCTTGTTGGTTACTTAGTTTGTTGGTTTGTTGGTTTGTTGGCTTGTTGGTTTGTTGGCTTTTTGCTTTGTTGGTTTGTTGGTTTGTTGGCTTGTTGGTTTATTGACTTGTTGGTTTGTTGGCTTGTTGGTTTGCTGGTTTGTTGGTTTGTTGGCTTGTTGGTTTGTTGGTTTGTTGGCTTGTTGGCTTGTTGGTTTGTTGGTTTGTTGGCTTGTTGGTTTGTTGGTTTGTTGGCTTGTTGGTTTGTTGGTTTGTTGGTTTGTTGGCTTCTTGGTTTGTTGGTTTGTTGGTTTGTTGGTTTGTTGGCTTGTTGGCTTGTTGGTTTGTTGGTTTGCTGGCTTGTCGGTTTGTTGGTTTGTTGGCTTGTTGGCTAGTTGCTTTGTTGGTTTGTTGGTTTGTTGGCTTGTTGGCTTGTTGAATTGTTAGTTTGTTGCCTTTTTGGTTACTTGGTTTGTTGGTTTGTTGGTTTGTTGGCTTGTTGGTTTGTTGGCTTGTTGGTTTGTTGGTTTGTTGGTTTGTTGGCTTGTTGGCTTGTTGGTTTGTTGGTTTGCTGGTTTGTTGGTTTGTTGGTTTTTTTGTTTGTTGGTATATTTGTTTGTTGGTTTGTTGGCTTGTTGGTTTGTTGGTTTGTTAGTTTGTTGGTTTGTTGGTTTGTTGGTTTGTTGGCTTGTTGGCTTGTTGGCTTGTTGGCTTGTTGGTTTGCTGGTTTGTTGGCTTGTTGGCTTGTTGGTTTGTTGGTTTGTTGGTTTGTTGGTTTGTTGGCTTGTTGGTTTGTTGGCTTGTTGGTTTGTTAGTTTGTTGGCTTTTTGGTTACTTGGTTTGTTGGTTTGTCAGCTTGTTGGCTTGTTGGTTTGTTGCTTCGTTCGTTTGATGGTTTGTTGGTTTGTTGGTTACTTGGTTTGTTGGTTTGTTGGTTTGTTGGCTTGTTGGTTTGTTGGCTTGTTGGTTTGTTGGTTTGTTGGTTTGTTGGCTTGTTTGCTTGTTGGTTTATTGGTTTGTTGGTTTGTTGGTTTTTTGGTTTTTTGGTTTGTTGGTTTGTTGGTTTGTTGGCTTGTTGGTTTGTTGGTTTGTTGGCTTGTTGGCTTGTTGGTTACATAGTTTGTTGGTTTGTTGGTTTGTTGGCTTGTTGGTTTGCTGGCTTTTTGCTTTGTTGGTTTGTTGGTTTGTTGGCTTGTTGGTTTATTGGCTTGTTGGTTTTTTGGCTTGTTGGTTTGTTGGTTTGTTGGTTTGTTGGTTTGTTGGCTTGTTGGTTTGTTGGTTTGTTGGTTTGTTGGCTTGTTGGTTTGTTGGCTTGTTGGTTTGTTGGTTTGTTGGCTTGTTGGTTTGTTGGTTTGTTGGTTTGTTGGCTTGTTGGTTTGTTGGTTTGTTGGTTTTTTGGTTTGTTGGCTTGTTGGCTTGTTGGTTTGTTGGTTTGTTGGCTTGTTGGTTTGTTGGTTAGTTGGCTTGTTGGCTTGTTGCTTTGTTGGTTTGTTGGTTTGTTGGCTTGTTGGCTTGTTGAATTGTTAGTTTGTTGCCTTTTTGGTTACTTGGTTTGTTGGTTTGTTGGTTTGTTGGCTTGTTGGTTTGTTGGCTTGTTGGTTTGTTGGTTTGTTGGTTTGTTGGCTTGTTGGCTTGTTGGTTTGTTGTTTTGTTGGTTTGCTGGTTTGTTGGTTTGTTGGTTTTTTGGTTTGTTGGTTTGTTGGTTTGTTGGCTTGGTGGTTTGTTGGCTTGTTGGCTTGTTGGTTTGTTGGTTAGTTCGTTTGTTGGTTTGTTAGTTTGTTAGTTTGTTGGCTTGTTGGCTTGTTGGTTTTTTGGTTTTTTGGTTTGTTGGTTTGTTGGTTTGTTGGTTTGTTGGCTTGTTGGCTTGTTGGTTTATTGGCTTGTTGGTTTTTTGGCTTGTTGGTTTGTTGGTTTGTTGGTTTGTTGGTTTGTTGGCTTGTTGGTTTGTTGGTTTGTTGGTTTGTTGGCTTGTTGGCTTGTTAGTTTGTTGGTTTGTTGGCTTGTTGGTTTGTTGGTTTGTTGGCTTGTTGGTTTGTTGGTTTGTTGGTTTGTTGGCTTGTTGGTTTGTTGGTTTGTTGGCTTGTCGGTTTGTTAGTTTGTTGGTTTGTTGGTTTGTTAGTTTATTTGTTTGTTGGTTTGTTGGCTTGTTGGTTTGTTGGTTTGTTGGTTTGTTGGCTTGTTGGTTTGTTGGTTTGTTGGTTTGTTGGTTTGTTGGTTTATTTGTTTGTTGGTTTGTTGGCTTGTTGGTTTGTTGGTTTGTTGGTTTCTTGGCTTGTTGGTTTGTTGGTTTGTTGGTTTGTTGGTTTGTTGGCTTATTGGCTTGTTGGTTTGTTGGTTAGTTCGTTTGTTGGTTTGTTAGTTTGTTGGTTTGTTGGTTTGTTGGCTTGTTGGCTTGTTGGTTTGTTGGTTTGTTGGCTTGTTGGCTTGTTGGTTTGTTGGTTTGTTGGTTTTTTTGTTTGTTGGTTTGTTGGTTTGTTGGTTTGTTGGTTTGTTGGTTTGTTGGTTTATTTGTTTGTTGGTTTGTTGGCTTGTTGGTTTGTTGGTTTGTTGGTTTGTTGGCTTGTTGGCTTGTTGGTTTGTTGGTTTGTTGACTTGTTGGTTTGTTGGTTTGTTGGCTTGTTGGCTTGTTGCTTTGTTGGTTTGTTGGTTTGTTGGCTTGTTGGCTTGTTGGTTTGTTAGTTTGTTGGCTTTTTGGTTACTTGGTTTTTTGGTTTGTTGGTTTGTTGGCTTGTTGGTTTGTTGGCTTGTTGGTTTTTTTGTTTGTTGGTTTGTTGGCTTATTGGCTTGTTGGTTTGTTGGTTTGTAGGTTTGTTGGTTTGTTGGTTTGTTGGTTTTTTGGTTTGTTGGTTTATTTGCTTGTTGGTTTGTTGGCTTGTTGGCTTGTTAATTTGTTGGTTTGTTGGCTTGTTGGTTTGTTAGTTTGTTGTTTTGTTGGCTTGTTGGCTTGTTGGTTTGTTGGTTTTTTGGTATGTTGGTTTGTTGATTTGTTGGTTTGTTGGTTTGTTGGTTTGTTGGTTTGTTGGTTTATTTGTTTGTTGGTTTGTTGGCTTGTTGGCTTGTTGGTTTGTTGGTTTGTTGGTTTATTGGCTTGTTGGTTTGTTGGTTTGTTGGTTTTTTGGTTTGTTGGTTTGTTGGTTTGTTGGTTTGTTGGTTTGTTGGTTTATTTGTTTGTTGGTTTGTTGGCTTGTTGGTTTGTTGGTTTGTTGGTTTGTTGGCTTGTTGGTTTGTTGGTTTGTTGGTTTGTTGGCTTCTTGGTTTGTTGGTTTGTTGGTTTGTTGGCTTGTTGGTTACTTAGTTTGTTGGTTTGTTGGCATGTTGGTTTGTTGGTTTGTTGGTTTGTTGGCTTGTTGGTTTATTGGTTTGTTGGTTTGTTGGCTTGTTGGCTTGTTGGTTTGTTAGTTTGTTGGCTTTTTGGTTACTTGGTTTGTTGGTTTGTTGGTTCGTTGACTTGTTGGTTTGTTGGCTTGTTGGTTTGTTGGTTTGTTGGTTTGTTGGTTTGTTGGTTTATTTGTTTGTTGGTTTGTTGGCTTGTTGGTTTGTTGGTTTGTTGGTTTGTTGCTTTGTTGCTTTGTTGGTTTGTTGGTTTGTTGGCTTGTTGGCTTGTTGGTTTGTTAGTTTGTTGGCTTTTTGTTTGCTTGGTTTGTTGGTTTGTTGGTTTGTTGGCTTGTTGGTTTGTTGGCTTGTTGGTTTGTTGGTTTGTTGGTTTGTTGGCTTGTTGGCTTGTTGGTTTGTTGGTTTTTTGGTTTGTTGGTTTGTTGGTTTGTTGGCTTGTTGGTTTGTTGGTTTGTTGGCTTCTTGTCTTGTTGGTTTGTTGGTTTGTTGGCTTGTTGGCTTGTTGGTTTGTTGGTTTGTTGGTTTGTTGGTTTGTTGCTTTGTTGGTTTGTTGGTTTGTTGGCTTGTTGGCTTGTTGGTTTGTTAGTTTGTTGGCTTTTTGGTTTGTTGGTTTTTTGGTTTGTTGGTTTGTTGGTTTGTTGGTTTGTTGGTTTGTTGGTTTATTTGTTTGTTGGTTTGTTGGCTTGTTGGTTTGTTGGTTTGTTGGTTTGTTGGTTTGTTGGTTTGTTGGTTTGTTGGCATGTTGGTTTGTTGGTTTGTTGGCTTGTTGGTTTATTGGTTTGTTGGCTTGTTGGCTTGTTGGTTTGTTGGTTTGTTGGTTTGTTGGCTTGTTGGTTTGTTGGTTTGTTGGTTTGTTGGCTTGTTGGTTTGTTAGTTTGTTGGTTTGTTGGTTTGTTGCTTTGTTGGTTTGTTGATTTGTTGGTTACTTAGTTTATTTGTTTGTTGGTTTGTTGGCTTGTTGGTTTGTTGGTTTGTTGGTTTGTTGGCTTGTTGGTTTGTTGGTTTGTTGGCTTGTTGGCTTATTCGCTTGTTGCTTTGTTGGTTTGTTGGTTTGATGGCTTGTTGGCTTGTTGGTTTGTTAGTTTGTTGGCTTTTTGGATACTTGGTTTGTTGGTTTGTTGGTTTGTTGACTTGTTGGTTTGTTGGCTTGTTGGTTTGTTGGTTTGTTGGTTTTTTGGCTTGTTGGCTTGTTCGTTTGTTGGTTTGTTGGCTTGTTGGCTTATTGGTTTGTTGGTTAGGTCGTTTGTTGGCTTGTTGGTTTGTTGGTTAGTTTGTTTGTTGGTTTGTTAGTTTGTTGGTTTGTTGGCTTGTTGGTTTGTTGGTTTGTTGGCTTGTTGGCTTGTTGGTTTGTTGGTTTGTTAGCTTGTTGGTTTGTTGGTTTGTTGGCTTGTTGGCTTGTTGCTTTGTTCTTTTTATGGTTTGTTGGTTTGTTGGTTTTTTGGTTTGTTGGTTTGTTGGTTTGTTGGCTTGTTGGCTTGTTGGTTTGTTGGTTTGTTGGCTTGTTGGTTTGTTAGTTTGTTGGTTTGTTGGCTTGTTGGCTTGTTGGTTTGTTGGTTTTTTGGTTTGTTGGTTTGTTGGTTTGTTGGTTTGTTGGTTTGTTGGTTTATTTGTTTGTTGGTTTGTTGGTTTGTTGGTTTTTTGGTTTGTTGGCTTGTTGGTTTGTTGGTTTGTTGGTTTGTTGGTGTAATGTGACATTAGAAGCAATTTCATCAAAAAAATTAGATGGCCATGAGAAGGGCAACATTGCTGCATGTGATAGCTGACGTTCAGTATTAAAAAAAATTATATTAATAAAGCTAATAATTTTATACTTAAATAATATGTTATTTTATTAATTCGCTTGCATATTATATGGTGTCAGAAGGTAAAAAATAAAATTCTCGCGAAGTTTCACGGATTTAATTAATTTATCGGATATTTTTGCCAATTTCATCGGAACACATTGAAAATGGGTGATACACGGAAAAATTTGCGAGAGCTGGATTGTTTAAATTTGTCATCGGATTGGAAAAATTGGAAACGAGATTTTCGCATCTACATGATAGCAAACGACAAAGAGACTAAGTCGGAAGTAAAGAAAATTTCAATTTTTCTATGGTTAATCGGAACAAAAGGTGCAAACATTTACAACACGTTGTTTCCAAATGATGGTTCGCAAAATTCATTGCTGGGTACAGTCACAACACAACGAGTGGTACCAGCAGATATCGATGTAGCAGAGCACACGGAAGATGTAACAACACAGCGTACATTGGACGATGTTTTGACGGCATTTGATTATCATTGTCTGCCACAAAAGAATGTGACAATGGAATCGTACATATTTAATAACATGATGCAAAAGGAACGTCAACCGTTCAGTGAATTTTTAACTGAGCTTCGTGCTCAAATAGAACGTTGTGACTTCGAAATTGAAGGGAAATCGTACGAAGATCGAATGTTGCGTGATCGTATTATCACTGGGGTTTTCGACAAGAAACTGCAACTCAAGTTGCTAGATGGACGTGACGAAAAATTGGACCGAGTGATCGACATTTGTAAAACATTCGAATCGGCAAATGTTAACAGGGGAATTTTGGCATCAAAACAAACGATCTCAGCGCTGTCATTGGTGGAAAACAAAGAAATCGATTCAATTAACGCAATTAATGCAACCAATAGGCGTTTTTGCTTCAACTGTGGTGGTGATTGGAAACCAGATCACAAAAGCAAGTGTCCAGCCAGGGATTTCACGTGCCAATGCGGAAAAAAGGGTCATTTTCGTCGGATGTGTCGCAAAACAAACAAGACGAACAAGTCGGGCGCAACTATATCGGAATCGAATGCAAATGGAAAATCACGGATTGACAATGTTCACTGGAGTTTGCTATCAGGTAAAACGACTAAAATACACCGGAAATTAACGACTAAGTTACTTAATGTTAAGAATCATATGTTTAGAATAAATTCATTGGGACGACAAAAGACACGTTGGACTAAGGCATACCGAATAGGGAATAAGATAGTTAAATTCAAAATCGATACAGGAGCGGACGTCAACTGTGTTCCATTGAAAATTGTCAAGGAATTAAAATTAAAAATGAGCCATGAGCAAAATGACTTTCATGTATTTGATTATAGTAATAATAAAGTTAATATTTTTGGTATTGTCGAAATTAAATTTATTGATTCGAAATCTAATATGGAAAGATTAGCGGAATTCATAGTCGTTGATAACGCATTTGAACCGATACTCGGACTTGATACATGCATTGAGTTTGAACTGATTAAGCGATTGGATATTGACTCGATTGAATTCTTGGATAAACAGGAAAGATTTGTAAGTGAAAATAACGATGTATTCACTGGACTTGGAAAAATTCCTGGAAAAATTACCATACACTTACAAGAAAATGCAAAGCCAGTCGTGCATTATCGTAAACGTTTCCCGGACACAATAGTTAAAAAACTCAAGCCAAAACTTGATGAGATGGTTAAAAATGGAATCATTTCACCGGTGTCTTACCCAACAGACTGGGTTAACAATTTACAAGTGGTGGAAAAACCAAATGGTGATTTACGGATTTGCTTGGATCCAAAACCACTTAATAAGTGCCTTAAGCGCGAACATTTTTTGATTCCAACCATCGATAATTTTACTTCGGAATTAGCTAACAAAAAATTATTCACGGTTTTGGATTGTTCAAATGGATTTTGGCAATTGGAATTGGACGAAAAGAGTTCAGAACTGACAACGTTCATGACACCCTTTGGTCGTTACAAATTCGAAAGACTTGCTTTTGGATTGAACGTTTCACCGGAAATTTTTCAAAGACGTATGATACAGATATTCGGTGACATACCTGGCGTCTTTGTTTACTTCGATGATATTGGAATCCTAGCATCGAACGAAGAGGAACATGATAAAATTTTGGCAATTGTTCTTGAGCGTGCACGCGTGAATAATGTTAAATTTAACTTGGAAAAAATGCAATATCGTAAATCGGAAGTAAAATTCATGGGTCATATCTTATTGGATGGTAAAATAAAACCGGTTGACAAGCACATTGAAGCGATTCTAAAGCTTAAAAAACCAACCGATATACATGGTGTAATGCGCTTGTTGGGTCTTTGCAAGTATTTGGCAAAGTTTATTCCAAACCTGTCCAAGCTGACAGCAGAACTAAGAAGATTAACCGGAAAAGACATTCCTTTTGAATGGACGGAAAAACATGAGGCGGAACTTGAGAATTTAGTAAAAATCATTACATCGGACCCAATTTTAAAGGCATATGACCCGGAAAAGCCAGTTGTTATTCAGACTGATGCATCGAAAGATGGACTTGGATCAGTTTTGATGCAAGATGGTTATCCGATTGCATTTGCTTCTCGAACTCTTAGCAAATGTGAACAGAGATGGGCGCAAATTGAAAAAGAACTTCTGGCTGTGGTTTTTGCATGTAAACGTTTCCATCATTTTATTTATGGGCGTGATTTCACTGTTGAGAGTGATCACAAGCCGCTGGAAACATTGAATTTACGCGATATTGACGCTGTAACGCCAAGATTGCAGCGAATGTTCATGATGCTACTGAAATATTCGAAAATGGACATTGTTTTCAAACCGGGAAAAAGCATGTTGGTAGCCGATTGTCTCTCTCGTGCTCAGTTGGCCACGATCTCGGAGGAAACGGAATTGAGTGGAGTCATTCACACAGTAACCCGATCTGCTTGTGTGTCAAAGAATAATTACGATTACTACAAACAGATACTGGAATCGGATGAAAACCTTAAACGCGTGTGTGAATACGTAAGAAATGGTTGGCCTGAGTATCGAACTCTGAATGATTTTTGTCGGGAATTTCACAAACTTAAATCGGAACTCCACTTTGAAAACGGACTACTGTTCAGAAATCATAGACTGGTGATTCCAACGGGATTTCAAGGAAAAATGACAAAATGGTTGCATGCACCACATCTTGGAATCGAAAAAACACTTGCAAGAGCCAGAATGTTATACTTTTGGCCTGGAATGAATGCACAAATTAAAGACATGATTGTGTCATGTAATGTGTGTGAAAAATTTAAACGAAACAATCAAAAGGAACCATTGGTTCAAGAAGTTAATCCAAAATATCCATATCACATTGCTTCTGTGGACTTGTTTGAATATGCGGGTCGTGATTTCATCTCAATTTTTGATGCATATTCAAATTTCTTAGTTGCGACTAAAGTAAATAACAAAACTTCTGGGCACATTATCGATATCTTTTGTTCTATTTTCAACATAATCGGATATCCATCGATAATAAAAAGTGATAACGTTCCGTTCAACTCAGCAGAGTTCGAAAAGTTTGCACGGAAATTTAATGTGCGATTCAAATATTCGAGTCCTCGATATCCACAAAGCAATGGGTTGGCTGAGAAAGGAGTCGCCATTGCAAGGAACATTTTGAAGCGTTGTTATGAGACTAACAGCGTGGATCAGTTTCAATACAGAATCATGGAATATAACACCATACCTGTCGCAAGCATGCAACTTACTCCATCGGAATTATTCTTCGGAAGATTGGTCAAAACAAAATTGCCAGTATCGGAACAATTACTGATCAGAAACAATATCAATGAAGAAATTATTCAAAAAAAAATTGACAAGAAAAAGGAAAAACAAAAGTATTACTATGATCGGAACGTAAAGTCGTTGCCGGCATTAAGCCTGAGCGATTTAGTAATTTTCAAAAAGAATGGAAAAGAATGGCATTACGGAACAATTGTTGGAATAGTTAACGACCGCTCGTATATTATTAAGGATTCATTCGACAATCATTTTAGACGTAATCGTAGGTTCATTGCCAAAACGAAGAATAAGGATTTTAGCGCTAGTGATCTAGTTTTTGAAGAAAATGTTAAGACAGGGTACTTGCACAATTTGCCAGAAATTCAAATCGCAAAGCCAGTTGATCTCGGTGAGTCAAATGTTGGCGATAATCAGAATGGCAAAACTCCTATGAATATTGTAATTGCGGATAAACCAGAGCTTCCAGTAGAGGTGGAAATTGACGATTATCATAATTCGTCTTCGGAATTTGAAACTGCTCGAATTGATGATTCAGATGCAAATATGGGCAGTGATGCAGAAGTCGTTCCAGAACCAGTGGTTCAGGACAGTTATAGAACGCGCAGTGGTCGTACTGTAAGACCACCGCAAAGATATGGCTGGTGAAAATTGTAAAAGTTATTAGGAGTAGCCTAGTCTAAATTATTATTGTTACTAATTTAGACTTAAAGAAAAAAGCGTGTAATGTGACATTAGAAGCAATGTCATCAAAAAAATGAGATGGCCATGAGAAGGGCAACATTGCTGCATGTGATAGCTGACGTTCATTATTAAAAAAAATTATATTAATAAAGCTAATAATTTTATACTTAAATAATATGTTATTTTATTAATTCGCTTGCATATTACAGTTGGCTTGTTGGTTTGTTGGTTTGTTGGCTTGTTGGTTTGTTGGTTTGTTCGTTTGTTGGTTTGTTGGCTTGTTGGTTTGTTGGTTTGTTGGCTTGTTGGTTTGTTAGTTTGTTGGTTTGTTGGTTTGTTGGTTTGTTGGTTTATTTCTTTGTTGGTTTGTTGGTTTATTGGCTTGTTTGCTTGTTGGTTTGTTGGCTTGTTGGTTTGTTAGTTTGTTGGCTTTTTGGTTACTTGGTTTGTTAGTTTGTTGGCTTGTTGGCTTGTTGGTTTGTTGGTTTGTTGGCTTGTTGGTTTGTTAGTTTATTGGTTTGTTGGCTTGTTGGCTTGTTGGTTTGTTGGTTTGCTGGTTTGTTGGTTTGTTGGTTTGTTGGTTTTTTGGTTTGTTGGTTTGTTGCTTTGTTGGCTTGTTGATTTGTTGGTTTGTTGGCTTCTTGTCTTGTTGGTTTGTTGGTTTGTTGGCTTGTTGGCTTGTTGTTTTGTTGGTTTGTTCGTTTGTTGGTTTGTTGCTTTGTTGCTTTGTTGGTTTGTTGGTTTGTTGGCTTGTTGGCTTGTTGGTTTGTTAGTTTGTTGGCTTTTTGGTTACTTGGTTTGTTGGTTTGTTGGTTTGTTGGCTTGTTGGTTTGTTGGCTTGTTGGTTTGTTGGTTTGTTGGTTTGTTGGCTTGTTGGCTTGTTGGTTTTTTGGTTTTTTGGTTTGTTGGTTTGTTGGTTTGTTGGCTTGTTGGTTTGTTGGTTTGTTGGCTTCTTGTCTTGTTGGTTTGTTGGTTTGTTGGTTTGTTGGCTTGTTGGCCTGTTGGTTTGTTGGTTTGTTGGTTTGTTGGTTTGTTGCTTTGTTGGTTTGTTGGTTTGTTGGCTTGTTGGCTTGTTGGTTTGTTAGTTTGTTGGCTTTTTGGTTTGTTGGTTTTTTGGTTTGTTGGTTTGTTGGTTTGTTGGTTTGTTGGTTTGTAGGTTTGTTGGTTTGTTGGTTTGTTGGTTTTTTGGTTTGTTGGTTTATTTGTTTGTTGGTTTGTTGGCTTGTTGGCTTGTTAATTTGTTGGTTTGTTGGCTTGTTGGTTTGATAGTTTGTTGTTTTGTTGGCTTGTTGGCTTGTTGGTTTGTTGGTTTTTAGGTTTGTTGGTTTGTTGGTTTGTTGGTTTGTTGGTTTGTTGGTTTATTTGTTTGTTGGTTTGTTGGCTTGTTGGCTTGTTGGTTTGTTGGTTTGTTGGTTTGTTGGTTTGTTGGCTTCTTGGTTTGTTGGTTTGTTGGTTTTTTGGTTTGTTGGTTTGTTGGTTTGTTGGTTTGTTGGTTTGTTGGTTTATTTGTTTGTTGGTTTGTTGGCTTGTTGGTTTGTTGGTTTGTTGGTTTGTTGGCTTGTTGGTTTGTTGGTTTGTTGGTTTGTTGGCTTCTTGGTTTGTTGGTTTGTTGGTTTGTTGGCTTGTTGGTTACTTAGTTTGTTGGTTTGTTGGCATGTTGGTTTGTTGGTTTGTTGGTTTGTTGGCTTGTTGGTTTATTGGTTTGTTGGTTTGTTGGCTTGTTGGCTTGTTGGCTTGTTGGTTTGTTAGTTTGTTGGCTTTTTGGTTACTTGGTTTGTTGGTTTGTTGGTTCGTTGACTTGTTGGTTTGTTGGCTTGTTGGTTTGTTGGTTTGTTGGTTTGTTGGCTTGTTGGCTTGTTCGTTTGTTGGTTTGTTGGCTTGTTGGCTTATTGGTTTGTTGGTTAGGTCGTTTGTTGGCTTGTTGGTTTGTTGGTTAGTTCGTTTGTTGGTTTGTTAGTTTGTTGGTTTGTTGGCTTGTTGGTTTGTTGGTTTGTTGGCTTGTTGGTTTGTTGGTTTGTTGGTTTGTTAGCTTGTTGGTTTGTTGGTTTGTTGGCTTGTTGGCTTGTTGCTTTGTTCTTTGTATGGTTTGTTGGTTTGTTGGTTTTTTGGTTTGTTGGTTTGTTGGTTTGTTGGCTTGTTGGCTTGTTGGTTTGTTGGTTTGTTGGCTTGTTGGTTTGTTAGTTTGTTGGTTTGTTGGTTTGTTGGCTTGTTGGTTTGTTGGTTTTTTGGTTTGTTGGTTTGTTGGTTTGTTGGTTTGTTGGTTTGTTGGTTTGTTGGTTTATTTGTTTCTTGGTTTGTTGGCTTGTTGGCTTGTTGGTTTGTTGGTTTGTTGGTTTGTTGCTTTGTTGGTTTGTTGGTTTGTTGGCTTGTTGGCTTGTTGGTTTGTTAGTTTGTTGGCTTTTTGGTTTGTTGGTTTTTTGGTTTGTTGGTTTGTTGGTTTGTTGGTTTGTTGGTTTGTAGGTTTGTTGGTTTGTTGGTTTGTTGGTTTTTTGGTTTGTTGGTTTATTTGTTTGTTGGTTTGTTGGCTTGTTGGCTTGTTAATTTGTTGGTTTGTTGGCTTGTTGGTTTGATAGTTTGTTGTTTTGTTGGCTTGTTGGCTTGTTGGTTTGTTGGTTTTTAGGTTTGTTGGTTTGTTGGTTTGTTGGTTTGTTGGTTTGTTGGTTTATTTGTTTGTTGGTTTGTTGGCTTGTTGGCTTGTTGGTTTGTTGGTTTGTTGGTTTGTTGGTTTGTTGGCTTCTTGGTTTGTTGGTTTGTTGGTTTTTTGGTTTGTTGGTTTGTTGGTTTGTTGGTTTGTTGGTTTGTTGGTTTATTTGTTTGTTGGTTTGTTGGCTTGTTGGTTTGTTGGTTTGTTGGTTTGTTGGCTTGTTGGTTTGTTGGTTTGTTGGTTTGTTGGCTTCTTGGTTTGTTGGTTTGTTGGTTTGTTGGCTTGTTGGTTACTTAGTTTGTTGGTTTGTTGGCATGTTGGTTTGTTGGTTTGTTGGTTTGTTGGCTTGTTGGTTTATTGGTTTGTTGGTTTGTTGGCTTGTTGGCTTGTTGGTTTGTTAGTTTGTTGGCTTTTTGGTTACTTGGTTTGTTGGTTTGTTGGTTCGTTGACTTGTTGGTTTGTTGGCTTGTTGGTTTGTTGGTTTGTTGGTTTGTTGGCTTGTTGGCTTGTTCGTTTGTTGGTTTGTTGGCTTGTTGGCTTATTGGTTTGTTGGTTAGGTCGTTTGTTGGCTTGTTGGTTTGTTGGTTAGTTCGTTTGTTGGTTTGTTAGTTTGTTGGTTTGTTGGCTTGTTGGTTTGTTGGTTTGTTGGCTTGTTGGTTTGTTGGTTTGTTGGTTTGTTAGCTTGTTGGTTTGTTGGTTTGTTGGCTTGTTGGCTTGTTGCTTTGTTCTTTGTATGGTTTGTTGGTTTGTTGGTTTTTTGGTTTGTTGGTTTGTTGGTTTGTTGGCTTGTTGGCTTGTTGGTTTGTTGGTTTGTTGGCTTGTTGGTTTGTTAGTTTGTTGGTTTGTTGGTTTGTTGGCTTGTTGGTTTGTTGGTTTTTTGGTTTGTTGGTTTGTTGGTTTGTTGGTTTGTTGGTTTGTTGGTTTGTTGGTTTATTTGTTTCTTGGTTTGTTGGCTTGTTGGCTTGTTGGTTTGTTGGTTTGTTGGCTTGTTGGTTTGTTGGTTTGTTGGTTTTTTGGTTTGTTGGTTTGTTGGTTTGTTGGTTTGTTGGTTTGTTGGTTTATTTGTTTGTTGGTTTGTTGGCTTGTTGGTTTGTTGGTTTGTTGGTTTGTTGGGTTGTTGGTTTGTTGGTTTGTTGGCTTGTTGGCTTGTTGCTTTGTTGATTTTTTGCCTTGTTAGTTACTGAGTTTGTTGATTGTTGGCATGTTGGTTTGTTGGTTTGTTGGCTTGTTGGCTTGTTGGTTTGTTGGTTTGTTGGTTTGTTGGCTTGTTGGTTTGTTGGTTTGTTGGCTTGTGGGTTTGTTGGTTTGTTCGTTTGTTGGTTTGTTGGCTTGTTGGTTTGTTGGTTTGTTGGCTTGTTGGTTTGTTAGTTTGTTGGTTTGTTGGTTTGTTGGTTTGTTGGTTTATTTCTTTGTTGGTTTGTTGGTTTATTGGCTTGTTTGCTTGTTGGTTTGTTGGCTTGTTGGTTTGTTAGTTTGTTGGATTTTTGGTTACTTGGTTTGTTAGTTTGTTGGCTTGTTGGCTTGTTGGTTTGTCGGTTTGTTGGCTTGTTGGTTTGTTAATTTATTGGTTTGTTGGCTTGTTGGCATGTTGGCTTGTTAGTTTGTTGGTTTGTTGGTTTGTTGGTTTTTTGGTTTGTTGGTTTGTTGGTTTGTTGGTTTGTTGGCTTGTTGGTTTGTTGGTTTGTTGGCTTCTTGTCTTGTTGGTTTGTTGGTTTGTTGGCTTGTCGGCTTGTTGGTTTGTTGGTTTGTTGGTTTGTTGGTTTGTTGGTTTGTTGCTTTGTTGGTTTGTTGGTTTGTTGGTTTGTTGGCTTGTTGGCTTGTTGGCTTGTTGGTTTGTTAGTTTGTTGGCTTTTTGTTTACTTGGTTTGTTGGTTTGTTGGTTTGTTGGCTTGTTGGTTTGGTGGCTTGTTGGTTTGTTGGTTTGTTGGTTTGTTGGCTTTTTGGCTTGTTGGTTTGTTGGTTTTTTGGTTTGTTGGTTTGTTGGTTTGTTGGCTTGTTGGTTTGTTGGTTTGTTGGCTTCTTGTCTTGTTGGTTTGTTGGTTTGTTGGCTTGTTGGCTTGTTGGTTTGTTGGTTTGTTGGTTTGTTGGTTTGTTGCTTTGTTGGTTTGTTGGTTTGTTGGCTTGTTGGCTTGTTGGTTTGTTAGTTTGTTGGCTTTTTGGTTTGTTGGTTTTTTGGTTTTATGGTTTGTTGGTTTGTTGGTTTGTTGGTTTGTTGGTTTATTTGTTTGTTGGTTTGTTGGCTTGTTGGTTTGTTGGTTTGTTGGTTTGTTGGTTTGTTGGCATGTTGGTTTGTTGGTTTGTTGGTTTGTTGGGTTGTTGGTTTATTGCTTTGTTGGCTTGTTGGTTTGTTGGTTTGTTGGTTTGTTGGCTTGTTGGTTTGTTGGTTTGTTGGTTTGTTGGCTTGTTGGTGTGTTAGTTTGTTGGTTTGTTGGTTTGTTGCTTTGTTGGTTTGTTGCTTTGTTGGTTACTTAGTTTATTTGTTTGTTGGTTTGTTGGCTTGTTGGTTTGTTGGTTTGTTGGTTTGTTGGCTTGTTGGTTTGTTGGTTTGTTGGCTTGTTGGCTTATTCGCTTGTTGCTTTGTTGGTTTGTTGGTTTGTTGGCTTGTTGGCTTGTTGGTTTGTTAGTTTGTTGGCTTTTTGGATACTTGGTTTGTTGGTTTGTTGGTTTGTTGACTTTTTGGTTTGTTGGCTTGTTGGTTTGTTGGTTTGTTGGTTTGTTGGCTTGTTGGCTTGTTCGTTTGTTGGTTTGTTGGCTTGTTGGCTTATTGGTTTGTTGGTTAGGTCGTTTGTTGGCTTGTTGGTTTGTTGGTTAGTTCGTTTGTTGGTTTGTTAGTTTGTTGGTTTGTTGGCTTGTTGGTTTGTTGGTTTGTTGGCTTGTTGGCTTGTTGGTTTGTTGGTTTGTTAGCTTGTTGGTTTGTTGGTTTTTTGGCTTGTTGGCTTGTTGCTTTGTTATTTTTATGGTTTGTTGGTTTGTTGGGTTTTTGGTTTGTTGGTTTGTTGGTTTGTTGGCTTGTTGACTTGTTGGTTTGTTGGTTTGTTGGCTTGTTGGTTTGTTAGTTTGTTGGTTTGTTGGCTTGTTGGCTTGTTGGTTTGTTGGTTTTTTGGTTTGTTGGTTTGTTGGTTTGTTGGTTTGTTGGTTTGTTGGTTTATTTGTTTGTTGGTTTGTTGGTTTGTTGGCTTGTTGGCTTGTTGGTTTGTTGGTTTGTTGGTTTGTTAGCTTGTTGGTTTGTTGGTTTGTTGGCTTGTTGGTTTGTTGGTTTGTTCGTTTGTTGGTTTGTTGGCTTGTTGGTTTGTTGGTTTGTTGGCTTGTTAGTTTGTTAGTTTGTTGGTTTGTTGGTTTGTTAGTTTGTTGGTTTATTTCTTTGTTGGTTTGTTGGTTTATTGGCTTGTTTGCTTGTTGGTTTATTTGCTTGTTGGTTTGTTGGTTTGCTGGTTTGTTGGTTTGTTGGTTTGTTGGTTTTTTGGTTTGTTGGTTTGTTGCTTTGTTGGCTTGTTGGTTTGTTGGTTTGTTGGCTTCTTGTCTTGTTGTTTTGTTGGTTTGTTGGCTTGTTGGCTTGTTGGTTTGTTGGTTTGTTGGTTTGTTGGTTTGTTGCTTTGTTGCTTTGTTGCTTTGTTGGTTTGTTGGTTTGTTGGCTTGTTGGCTTGTTGGTTTGTTAGTTTGTTGGCTTTTTGGTTACTTGGTTTGTTGGTTTGTTGGTTTGTTGGCTTGTTGGTTTGTTGGCTTGTTGGTTTGTTGGTTTGTTGGTTTGTTGGCTTGTTGGCTTGTTTGTTTGTTGGTTTTTTGGTTTGTTGGTTTGTTGGTTTGTTGGCTTGTTGGTTTGTTGGTTTGTTGGCTTCTTGTCTTGTTGGTTTGTTGGTTTGTTGGCTTGTTGGCTTGTTGGTTTGTTGGTTTGTTGGTTTGTTGGTTTGTTGCTTTGTTGGTTTGTTGGTTTGTTGGCTTGTTGGCTTGTTGGTTTGTTAGTTTGTTGGCTTTTTGGTTTGTTGGTTTTTTGGTTTGTTGGTTTGTTGGTTTGTTGGCTTGTTGTTGGCTTATTCGCTTGTTGCTTTGTTGGTTTGTTGGTTTGTTGGCTTGTTGGCTTGTTGGTTTGTTAGTTTGTTGGCTTTTTGGATACTTGGTTTGTTGGTTTGTTGGTTTGTTGACTTGTTGGTTTGTTGGCTTGTTAGTTTGTTGGCTTTTTGGTTACTTGGTTTGTTGGTTTGTTGGTTTGTTGGCTTGTTGGTTTGTTGGCTTGTTGGTTTTTTGGTTTGTTGGTTTGTTGGCTTGTTGGCTTGTTGGTTTGTTGGTTTTTTGGTTTGTTGGTTTGTTGGTTTGTTGGCTTGTTGGTTTGTTGGTTTGTTGGCTTCTTGTCTTGTTGGTTTGTTGGTTTGTTGGCTTGTTGGCTTGTTGGTTTGTTGGTTTGTTGGTTTGTTGGTTTGTTGGTTTGTTGCTTTGTTGGTTTGTTGGTTTGTTGGCTTGTTGGCTTGTTGGTTTGTTAGTTTGTTGGCTTTTTGGTTTGTTGGTTTTTTGGTTTTTTGGTTTGTTGGTTTGTTGGTTTGTTGGTTTGTTGGTTTGTTGGTTAATTTGTTTGTTGGTTTGTTGGCTTGTTGGTTTGTTGGTTTGTTGGTTTGTTGGTTTGTTGGCATGTTGGTTTGTTGGTTTGTTGGTTTGTTGGCTTGTTGGTTTATTGGTTTGTTGGCTTGTTGGCTTGTTGGATTGTTGGCTTGTTGGCTTGTTGGCTTGTTGGCTTGTTGGTTTGTTGGTTTGTTGGTTTGTTGGCTTGTTGGTTTGTTGGTTTGTTGGTTTGTTGGCTTGTTGGTTTGTTAGTTTGTTGGTTTGTTGGTTTGTTGCTTTGTTGGTTTGTTGCTTTGTTGGTTACTTAGTTTATTTGTTTGTTGGTTTGTTGGCTTGTTGGTTTGTTGGTTTGTTGGTTTGTTGGCTTGTTGGTTTGTTGGTTTGTTGGCTTGTTGGCTTATTCGCTTGTTGCTTTGTTGGTTTGTTCGTTTGTTGGCTTGTTGGCTTGTTGGTTTGTTAGTTTGTTGGCTTTTTGGATACTTGGTTTGTTGGTTTGTTGGTTTGTTGACTTTTTGGTTTGTTGGTTTGTTGGTTTGTTGGTTTGTTGGTTTGTTCGGTTGTTGGCTTGTTGGCTTGTTCGTTTGTTGGTTTGTTGGCTTGTTGGCTTATTGGTTTGTTGGTTAGGTCGTTTGTTGGCTTGTTGGTTTGTTGGTTAGTTCGTTTGTTGGTTTGTTAGTTTGTTGGTTTGTTGGCTTGTTGGTTTGTTGGTTTGTTGGCTTGTTGGCTTGTTGGTTTGTTGGTTTGTTAGCTTGTTGGTTTGTTGGTTTTTTGGCTTGTTGGCTTGTTGCTTTGTTATTTTTATGGTTTGTTGGTTTGTTGGGTTTTTGGTTTGTTGGTTTGTTGGTTTGTTGGCTTGTTGACTTGTTGGTTTGTTGGTTTGTTGGCTTGTTGGTTTGTTAGTTTGTTGGTTTGTTGGCTTGTTGGCTTGTTGGTTTGTTGGTTTTTTGGTTTGTTGGTTTGTTGGTTTGTTGGTTTGTTGGTTTGTTGGTTTATTTGTTTGTTGGTTTGTTGGTTTGTTGGCTTGTTGGCTTGTTGGTTTGTTGGTTTGTTGGTTTGTTAGCTTGTTGGTTTGTTGGTTTGTTGGCTTGTTGGTTTGTTGGTTTTTTCGTTTGTTGGTTTGTTGGCTTGTTGGTTTGTTGGTTTGTTGGCTTGTTGGTTTGTTAGTTTGTTGGTTTGTTGGTTTGTTGGTTTGTTAGTTTATTTCTTTGTTGGTTTGTTGGTTTATTGGCTTGTTTGCTTGTTGGTTTGTTGGCTTGTTGGTTTGTTAGTTTGTTGGCTTTTTGGTTACTTGGTTTGTTAGTTTGTTGGCTTGTTGGCTAGTTGGTTTGTTGGTTTGTTGGCTTGTTGGTTTGTTAGTTTATTGGTTTGTTGGCTTGTTGGCTTGTTGGTTTGTTGGTTTGCTGGTTTGTTGGTTTGTCGGTTTGTTGGTTTTTTGGTTTGTTGGTTTGTTGCTTTGTTGGCTTGTTGGTTTGTTGGTTTGTTGGCTTCTTGTCTTGTTGTTTTGTTGGTTTGTTGGCTTGTTGGCTTGTTGGTTTGTTGGTTTGTTGGTTTGTTGGTTTGTTGCTTTGTTGCTTTGTTGGTTTGTTGGTTTGTTGGTTTGTTGGCTTGTTGGTTTGTTAGTTTGTTGGCTTTTTGGTTACTTGGTTTGTTGGTTTGTTGGCTTGTTGGTTTGTTGGCTTGTTGGTTTGTTGGTTTGTTGGTTTGTTGGCTTGTTGGCTTGTTGGTTTGTTGGTTTTTTGGTTTGTTGGTTTGTTGGTTTGTTGGCTTGTTGGTTTGTTGGTTTGTTGGCTTCTTGTCTTGTTGGTTTGTTGGTTTGTTGGCTTGTTGGCTTGTTGGTTTGTTGGTTTGTTGGTTTGTTGGTTTGTTGCTTTGTTGGTTTGTTGGTTTGTTGGCTTGTTGGCTTGTTGGTTTGTTATGTTGTTGGCTTTTTGGTTTGTTGGTTTTTTGGTTTGTTGGTTTGTTGGTTTGTTGGTTTGTTGGTTTGTTGGTTTGTTGGTTTATTGGTTTATTTGTTTGTTGGTTTGTTGGCTTGTTGGTTTGTTGGTTTGTTAATTTGTTGGTTCGTTGGCATGTTGGTTTGTTGGTTTGTTGGTTTGTTGGCTTGTTGGTTTATTGGTTTGTTGGCTTGTTGGCTTGTTGGTTTGTTGGTTTGTTGGTTTGTTGGCTTGTTGGTTTGTTGGTTTGTTGGCTTGTTGGTTTGTTAGTTTGTTGGTTTGTTGGTTTGTTGCTTTGTTGGTTTGTTGATTTGTTGGTTACTTAGTTTATTTGTTTGTTGGTTTGTTGGCTTGTTGGTTTGTTGGTTTGTTGGTTTGTTGGCTTGTTGGTTTGTTGGTTTGTTGGTTTGTTGGCTTGTTGGCTTATTCGCTTGTTGCTTTGTTGGTTTGTTGGTTTGTTGGCTTGTTGGCTTGTTGGTTTGTTAGTTTGTTGGCTTTTTGGATACTTGGTTTGTTGGTTTGTTGGTTTGTTGACTTGTTGGTTTGTTGGCTTGTTAGTTTGTTGGCTTTTTGGTTACTTGGTTTGTTGGTTTGTTGGTTTGTTGGCTTGTTGGTTTGTTGGCTTGTTGGTTTTTTGGTTTGTTGGTTTGTTGGCTTGTTGGCTTGTTGGTTTGTTGGTTTTTTGGTTTGTCGGTTTGTTGGTTTGTTGGCTTGTTGGTTTGTTGGTTTGTTGGCTTCTTGTCTTGTTGGTTTGTTGGTTTGTTGGCTTGTTGGCTTGTTGGTTTGTTGGTTTGTTGGTTTGTTGGTTTGTTGCTTTGTTGCTTTGTTGGTTTGTTGGTTTGTTGGCTTGTTGGCTTGTTGGTTTGTTAGTTTATTGGCTTTTTGGTTTGTTGGTTTTTTGGTTTTTTGGTTTGTTGGTTTGTTGGTTTGTTGGTTTGTTGGTTTGTTGGTTTGTTGGTTAATTTGTTTGTTGGTTTGTTGGCTTGTTGGTTTGTTGGTTTGTTGGTTTGTTGGTTTGTTGGCATGTTGGTTTGTTGGTTTGTTGGTTTGTTGGCTTGTTGGTTTATTGGTTTGTTGGCTTGTTGGCTTGTTGGATTGTTGGTTTGTTGGTTTGTTGGCTTGTTGGTTTGTTGGTTTGTTGGTTTGTTGGCTTGTTGGTTTGTTAGTTTGTTAGTTTGTTGGTTTGTTGCTTTGTTGGTTTGTTGATTTGTTGGTTACTTAGTTTATTTGTTTGTTGGTTTGTTGGCTTGTTGGTTTGTTGGTTTGTTGGTTTGTTGGCTTGTTGATTTGTTGGTTTGTTGGCTTGTTGGCTTATTCGCTTGTTGCTTTGTTGGTTTGTTGGTTTGTTGGCTTGTTGGCTTGTTGGTTTGTTGGTTTGTTGGTTTGTTGGTTTGTTGCTTTGTTGCTTTGTTGCTTTGTTGGTTTGTTGGTTTGTTGGCTTGTTGGCTTGTTGGTTTGTTAGTTTGTTGGCTTTTTGGTTACTTGGTTTGTTGGTTTGTTGGTTTGTTGGCTTGTTGGTTTGTTGGCTTGTTGGTTTGTTGGTTTGTTGGTTTGTTGGCTTGTTGGCTTGTTTGTTTGTTGGTTTTTTGGTTTGTTGGTTTGTTGGTTTGTTGGCTTGTTGGTTTGTTGGTTTGTTGGCTTCTTGTCTTGTTGGTTTGTTGGTTTGTTGGCTTGTTGGCTTGTTGGTTTGTTGGTTTGTTGGTTTGTTGGTTTGTTGCTTTGTTGGTTTGTTGGTTTGTTGGCTTGTTGGCTTTTTGGTTTGTTAGTTTGTTGGCTTTTTGGTTTGTTGGTTTTTTGGTTTGTTGGTTTGTTGGTTTGTTGGCTTGTTGGCTTATTCGCTTGTTGCTTTGTTGGTTTGTTGGTTTGTTGGCTTGTTGGCTTGTTGGTTTGTTAGTTTGTTGGCTTTTTGGATACTTGGTTTGTTGGTTTGTTGGTTTGTTGACTTGTTGGTTTGTTGGCTTGTTAGTTTGTTGGCTTTTTGGTTACTTGGTTTGTTGGTTTGTTGGTTTGTTGGCTTGTTGGTTTGTTGGCTTGTTGGTTTTTTGGTTTGTTGGTTTGTTGGCTTGTTGGCTTGTTGGTTTGTTGGTTTTTTGGTTTGTCGGTTTGTTGGTTTGTTGGCTTGTTGGTTTGTTGGTTTGTTGGCTTCTTGTCTTGTTGGTTTGTTGGTTTGTTGGCTTGTTGGCTTGTTGGTTTGTTGGTTTGTTGGTTTGTTGGTTTGTTGCTTTGTTGCTTTGTTGGTTTGTTGGTTTGTTGGCTTGTTGGCTTGTTGGTTTGTTAGTTTATTGGCTTTTTGGTTTGTTGGTTTTTTGGTTTTTTGGTTTGTTGGTTTGTTGGTTTGTTGGTTTGTTGGTTTGTTGGTTAATTTGTTTGTTGGTTTGTTGGCTTGTTGGTTTGTTGGTTTGTTGGTTTGTTGGTTTGTTGGCATGTTGGTTTGTTGGTTTGTTGGTTTGTTGGCTTGTTGGTTTATTGGTTTGTTGGCTTGTTGGCTTGTTGGATTGTTGGTTTGTTGGTTTGTTGGCTTGTTGGTTTGTTGGTTTGTTGGTTTGTTGGCTTGTTGGTTTGTTAGTTTGTTAGTTTGTTGATTTGTTGCTTTGTTGGTTTGTTGATTTGTTGGTTACTTAGTTTATTTGTTTGTTGGTTTGTTGGCTTGTTGGTTTGTTGGTTTGTTGGTTTGTTGGCTTGTTGATTTGTTGGTTTGTTGGCTTGTTGGCTTATTCGCTTGTTGCTTTGTTGGTTTGTTGGTTTGTTGGCTTGTTGGCTTGTTGGTTTGTTGGTTTGTTGGTTTGTTGGTTTGTTGCTTTGTTGCTTTGTTGCTTTGTTGGTTTGTTGGTTTGTTGGCTTGTTGGCTTGTTGGTTTGTTAGTTTGTTGGCTTTTTGGTTACTTGGTTTGTTGGTTTGTTGGTTTGTTGGCTTGTTGGTTTGTTGGCTTGTTGGTTTGTTGGTTTGTTGGTTTGTTGGCTTGTTGGCTTGTTTGTTTGTTGGTTTTTTGGTTTGTTGGTTTGTTGGTTTGTTGGCTTGTTGGTTTGTTGGTTTGTTGGCTTCTTGTCTTGTTGGTTTGTTGGTTTGTTGGCTTGTTGGCTTGTTGGTTTGTTGGTTTGTTGGTTTGTTGGTTTGTTGCTTTGTTGGTTTGTTGGTTTGTTGGCTTGTTGGCTTGTTGGTTTGTTAGTTTGTTGGCTTTTTGGTTTGTTGGTTTTTTGGTTTGTTGGTTTGTTGGTTTGTTGGCTTGTTGGCTTATTCGCTTGTTGCTTTGTTGGTTTGTTGGTTTGTTGGCTTATTCGCTTGTTGCTTTGTTGGTTTGTTGGTTTGTTGGCTTGTTGGCTTGTTGGTTTGTTGGTTTGTTGGTTTGTTGGTTTGTTGCTTTGTTGCTTTGTTGCTTTGTTGGTTTGTTGGTTTGTTGGCTTGTTGGCTTGTTGGTTTGTTAGTTTGTTGGCTTTTTGGTTACTTGGTTTGTTGGTTTGTTGGTTTGTTGGCTTGTTGGTTTGTTGGCTTGTTGGTTTGTTGGTTTGTTGGTTTGTTGGCTTGTTGGCTTGTTTGTTTGTTGGTTTTTTGGTTTGTTGGTTTGTTGGTTTGTTGGCTTGTTGGTTTGTTGGTTTGTTGGCTTCTTGTCTTGTTGGTTTGTTGGTTTGTTGGCTTGTTGGCTTGTTGGTTTGTTGGTTTGTTGGTTTGTTGGTTTGTTGCTTTGTTGGTTTGTTGGTTTGTTGGCTTGTTGGCTTTTTGGTTTGTTAGTTTGTTGGCTTTTTGGTTTGTTGGTTTTTTGGTTTGTTGGTTTGTTGGTTTGTTGGCTTGTTGGCTTATTCGCTTGTTGCTTTGTTGGTTTGTTGGTTTGTTGGCTTGTTGGCTTGTTGGTTTGTTAGTTTGTTGGCTTTTTGGATACTTGGTTTGTTGGTTTGTTGGTTTGTTGACTTGTTGGTTTGTTGGCTTGTTAGTTTGTTGGCTTTTTGGTTACTTGGTTTGTTGGTTTGTTGGTTTGTTGGCTTGTTGGTTTGTTGGCTTGTTGGTTTTTTGGTTTGTTGGTTTGTTGGTTTGTTGGCTTGTTGGCTTGTTGGTTTGTTGGTTTTTTGGTTTGTCGGTTTGTTGGTTTGTTGGCTTGTTGGTTTGTTGGTTTGTTGGCTTCTTGTCTTGTTGGTTTGTTGGTTTGTTGGCTTGTTGGCTTGTTGGTTTGTTGGTTTGTTGGTTTGTTGGTTTGTTGCTTTGTTGCTTTGTTGGTTTGTTGGTTTGTTGGCTTGTTGGCTTGTTGGTTTGTTAGTTTATTGGCTTTTTGGTTTGTTGGTTTTTTGGTTTTTTGGTTTGTTGGTTTGTTGGTTTGTTGGTTTGTTGGTTTGTTGGTTAATTTGTTTGTTGGTTTGTTGGCTTGTTGGTTTGTTGGTTTGTTGGTTTGTTGGTTTGTTGGCATGTTGGTTTGTTGGTTTGTTGGTTTGTTGGCTTGTTGGTTTATTGGTTTGTTGGCTTGTTGGCTTGTTGGATTGTTGGTTTGTTGGTTTGTTGGCTTGTTGGTTTGTTGGTTTGTTGGTTTGTTGGCTTGTTGGTTTGTTAGTTTGTTAGTTTGTTGATTTGTTGCTTTGTTGGTTTGTTGATTTGTTGGTTACTTAGTTTATTTGTTTGTTGGTTTGTTGGCTTGTTGGTTTGTTGGTTTGTTGGTTTGTTGGCTTGTTGATTTGTTGGTTTGTTGGCTTGTTGGCTTATTCGCTTGTTGCTTTGTTGGTTTATTGGTTTGTTGGCTTGTTGGCTTGTTGGTTTGTTGGTTTGTTGGTTTGTTGGTTTGTTGCTTTGTTGCTTTGTTGCTTTGTTGGTTTGTTGGTTTGTTGGCTTGTTGGCTTGTTGGTTTGTTAGTTTGTTGGCTTTTTGGTTACTTGGTTTGTTGGTTTGTTGGTTTGTTGGCTTGTTGGTTTGTTGGCTTGTTGGTTTGTTGGTTTGTTGGTTTGTTGGCTTGTTGGCTTGTTTGTTTGTTGGTTTTTTGGTTTGTTGGTTTGTTGGTTTGTTGGCTTGTTGGTTTGTTGGTTTGTTGGCTTCTTGTCTTGTTGGTTTGTTGGTTTGTTGGCTTGTTGGCTTGTTGGTTTGTTGGTTTGTTGGTTTGTTGGTTTGTTGCTTTGTTGGTTTGTTGGTTTGTTGGCTTGTTGGCTTGTTGGTTTGTTAGTTTGTTGGCTTTTTGGTTTGTTGGTTTTTTGGTTTGTTGGTTTGTTGGTTTGTTGGCTTGTTGGCTTATTCGCTTGTTGCTTTGTTGGTTTGTTGGTTTGTTGGCTTGTTGGCTTGTTGGTTTGTTAGTTTGTTGGCTTTTTGGATACTTGGTTTGTTGGTTTGTTGGTTTGTTGAGTTGTTGGTTTGTTGGCTTGTTAGTTTGTTGGCTTTTTGGTTACTTGGTTTGTTGGTTTGTTGGTTTGTTGGCTTGTTGGTTTTTTGGTTTGTTGGTTTGTTGGCTTGTTGGCTTGTTGGTTTGTTGGTTTTTTGGTTTGTTGGTTTGTTGGCTTGTTGGTTTGTTGGTTTGTTGGCTTCTTGTCTTGTTGGTTTGTTGGTTTGTTGGCTTGTTGGCTTGTTGGGTTGTTGGTTTGTTGGTTTGTTGGTTTGTTGGTTTGTTGCTTTGTTGGTTTGTTGGTTTGTTGGCTTGTTGGCTTGTTGGTTTGTTAGTTTGTTGGCTTTTTGGTTTGTTGGTTTTTTGGTTTTTTGGTTTGTTGGTTTGTTGGTTTGTTGGTTTGTTGGTTTGTTGGTTAATTTGTTTGTTGGTTTGTTGGCTTGTTGGTTTGTTGGTTTGTTGGTTTGTTGGTTTGTTGGCATGTTGGTTTGTTGGTTTGTTGGTTTGTTGGCTTGTTGGTTTATTGGTTTGTTGGCTTGTTGGCTTGTTGGATTGTTGGCTTGGTGGCTTGTTGGCTTGTTGGTTTGTTGGTTTGTTGGTTTGTTGGCTTGTTGGTTTGTTGGTTTGTTGGTTTGTTGGCTTGTTGGTTTGTTAGTTTGTTGGTTTGTTGGTTTGTTGCTTTGTTGGTTTGTTGCTTTGTTGGTTACTTAGTTTATTTGTTTGTTGGTTTGTTGGCTTGTTGGTTTGTTGGTTTGTTGGTTTGTTGGCTTGTTGGTTTGTTGGTTTGTTGGCTTGTTGGCTTATTCGCTTGTTGCTTTGTTGGTTTGTTCGTTTGTTGGCTTGTTGGCTTGTTGGTTTGTTAGTTTGTTGGCTTTTTGGATACTTGGTTTGTTGGTTTGTTGGTTTGTTGACTTTTTGGTTTGTTGGTTTGTTGGTTTGTTGGTTTGTTGGGTTGTTGGCTTGTTGGCTTGTTCGTTTGTTGGTTTGTTGGCTTGTTGGCTTATTGGTTTGTTGGTTAGGTCGTTTGTTGGCTTGTTGGTTTGTTGGTTAGTTCGTTTGTTGGTTTGTTAGTTTGTTGATTTGTTGGCTTGTTGGTTTGTTGGTTTGTTGGCTTGTTGGCTTGTTGGTTTGTTGGTTTGTTAGCTTGTTGGTTTGTTGGTTTTTTGGCTTGTTGGCTTGTTGCTTTGTTATTTTTATGGTTTGTTGGTTTGTTGGGTTTTTGGTTTGTTGGTTTGTTGGTTTGTTGGCTTGTTGACTTGTTGGTTTGTTGGTTTGTTGGCTTGTTGGTTTGTTAGTTTGTTGGTTTGTTGGCTTGTTGGCTTGTTGGTTTGTTGGTTTGTTGGTTTTTTGGTTTGTTGGTTTGTTGGTTTGTTGGTTTGTTGGTTTGTTGGTTTGTTGGTTTATTTGTTTGTTGGTTTGTTGGTTTGTTGGCTTGTTGGCTTGTTGGTTTGTTGGTTTGTTGGTTTGTTAGCTTGTTGGTTTGTTGGTTTGTTGGCTTGTTGGTTTGTTGGTTTGTTCGTTTGTTGGTTTGTTGGCTTGTTGGTTTGTTGGTTTGTTGGCTTGTTGGTTTGTTAGTTTGTTGGTTTGTTGGTTTGTTGGTTTGTTGGTTTATTTCTTTGTTGGTTTGTTGGTTTATTGGCTTGTTTGCTTGTTGGTTTGTTGGCTTGTTGGTTTGTTAGTTTGTTGGCTTTTTGGTTACTTGGTTTGTTAGTTTGTTGGCTTGTTGGCTAGTTGGTTTGTTGGTTTGTTGGCTTGTTGGTTTGTTAGTTTATTGGTTTGTTGGCTTGTTGGCTTGTTGGTTTGTTGGTTTGCTGGTTTGTTGGTTTGTTGGTTTGTTGGTTTTTTGGTTTGTTGGTTTGTTGCTTTGTTGGCTTGTTGGTTTGTTGGTTTGTTGGCTTCTTCTCTTGTTGTTTTGTTGGTTTGTTGGCTTGTTGGCTTGTTGGTTTGTTGGTTTGTTGGTTTGTTGGTTTGTTGCTTTGTTGCTTTGTTGGTTTGTTGGTTTGTTGGTTTGTTGGCTTGTTGGTTTGTTAGTTTGTTGGCTTTTTGGTTACTTGGTTTGTTGGTTTGTTGGCTTGTTGGTTTGTTGGCTTGTTGGTTTGTTGGTTTGTTGGTTTGTTGGCTTGTTGGCTTGTTGGTTTGTTGGTTTTTTGGTTTGTTGGTTTGTTGGTTTGTTGGCTTGTTGGTTTGTTGGTTTGTTGGCTTCTTGTCTTGTTGGTTTGTTGGTTTGTTGGCTTGTTGGCTTGTTGGTTTGTTGGTTTGTTGGTTTGTTGGTTTGTTGCTTTGTTGGTTTGTTGGTTTGTTGGCTTGTTGGCTTGTTGGTTTGTTAGTTTGTTGGCTTTTTGGTTTGTTGGTTTTTTGGTTTGTTGGTTTGTTGGTTTGTTGGTTTGTTGGTTTGTTGGTTTGTTGGTTTATTGGTTTATTTGTTTGTTGGTTTGTTGGCTTGTTGGTTTGTTGGTTTGTTAATTTGTTGGTTCGTTGGCATGTTGGTTTGTTGGTTTGTTGGTTTGTTGGCTTGTTGGTTTATTGGTTTGTTGGCTTGTTGGCTTGTTGGTTTGTTGGTTTGTTGGTTTGTTGGCTTGTTGGTTTGTTGGTTTGTTGGCTTGTTGGTTTGTTAGTTTGTTGGTTTGTTGGTTTGTTGCTTTGTTGGTTTGTTGATTTGTTGGTTACTTAGTTTATTTGTTTGTTGGTTTGTTGGCTTGTTGGTTTGTTGGTTTGTTGGTTTGTTGGCTTGTTGGTTTGTTGGTTTGTTGGTTTGTTGGCTTGTTGGCTTATTCGCTTGTTGCTTTGTTGGTTTGTTGGTTTGTTGGCTTGTTGGCTTGTTGGTTTGTTAGTTTGTTGGCTTTTTGGATACTTGGTTTGTTGGTTTGTTGACTTGTTGGTTTGTTGGCTTGTTAGTTTGTTGGCTTTTTGGTTACTTGGTTTGTTGGTTTGTTGGTTTGTTGGCTTGTTGGTTTGTTGGCTTGTTGGTTTTTTGGTTTGTTGGTTTGTTGGCTTGTTGGCTTGTTGGTTTGTTGGTTTTTTGGTTTGTCGGTTTGTTGGTTTGTTGGCTTGTTGGTTTGTTGGTTTGTTGGCTTCTTGTCTTGTTGGTTTGTTGGTTTGTTGGCTTGTTGGCTTGTTGGTTTGTTGGTTTGTTGGTTTGTTGGTTTGTTGCTTTGTTGCTTTGTTGGTTTGTTGGTTTGTTGGCTTGTTGGCTTGTTGGTTTGTTAGTTTATTGGCTTTTTGGTTTGTTGGTTTTTTGGTTTTTTGGTTTGTTGGTTTGTTGGTTTGTTGGTTTGTTGGTTTGTTGGTTAATTTGTTTGTTGGTTTGTTGGCTTGTTGGTTTGTTGGTTTGTTGGTTTGTTGGTTTGTTGGCATGTTGGTTTGTTGGTTTGTTGGTTTGTTGGCTTGTTGGTTTATTGGTTTGTTGGCTTGTTGGCTTGTTGGATTGTTGGTTTGTTGGTTTGTTGGCTTGTTGGTTTGTTGGTTTGTTGGTTTGTTGGCTTGTTGGTTTGTTAGTTTGTTAGTTTGTTGGTTTGTTGCTTTGTTGGTTTGTTGATTTGTTGGTTACTTAGTTTATTTGTTTGTTGGTTTGTTGGCTTGTTGGCTTGTTGGTTTGTTGGTTTGTTGGTTTGTTGGCTTGTTGATTTGTTGGTTTGTTGGCTTGTTGGCTTATTCGCTTGTTGCTTTGTTGGTTTGTTGGTTTGTTGGCTTGTTGGCTTGTTGGTTTGTTAGTTTGTTGGCTTTTTGGATACTTGGTTTGTTGGTTTGTTGGTTTGTTGACTTGTTGGTTTATTGGCTTGTTGGTTTGTTGGTTTGTTGGTTTGTTGGCTTGTTGGCTTGTTCGTTTGTTGGTTTGTTGGCTTGTTGGCTTATTGGTTTGTTGGTTAGGTCGTTTGTTGGCTTGTTGGTTTGTTGGTTAGTTCGTTTGTTGGTTTGTTAGTTTGTTGGTTTGTTAGTTTGTTGGCTTTTTGGTTACTTGGTTTGTTAGTTTGTTGGCTTGTTGGCTTGTTGGTTTGTTGGTTTGTTGGCTTGTTGGCTTGTTGCTTTGTTCTTTTTATGGTTTGTTGGTTTGTTGGTTTTTTGGTTTGTTGGTTTGTTGGTTTGTTGGCTTGTTGGCTTGTTGGTTTGTTGGTTTGTAGGCTTGTTGGTTTGTTAGTTTGTTGGTTTGTTGGCTTGTTGGCTTGTTGGTTTGTTGGTTTTTTGGTTTGTTGGTTTGTTGGTTTGTTGGTTTGTTGGTTTGTTGGTTTGTTGGTTTATTTGTTTGTTGGTTAGTTGGTTTGTTGGCTTGTTGGTTTGTTGGTTTGTTCGTTTGTTGGTTTGTTGGCTTGTTGGTTTGTTGGTTTGTTGGCTTGTTGGTTTGTTAGTTTGTTGGTTTGTTGGTTTGTTGGTTTGTTTGTTTATTTCTTTGTTGGTTTGTTGGTTTATTGGCTTTTTTGCTTGTTGGTTTGTTGGCTTGTTGGTTTGTTAGTTTGTTGGCTTTTTGGTTACTTGGTTTGTTAGTTTGTTGGCTTTTTGGTTACTTGGTTTGTTAGTTTGTTGGCTTGTTGGCTTGTTGGTTTGTTGGTTTGTTGGCTTGTTGGTTTGTTAGTTTATTGGTTTGTTGGCTTGTTGGCTTGTTGGTTTGTTGGTTTGTTGGTTTGTTGGTTTGTTGCTTTGTTGCTTTGTTGGTTTGTTGGTTTGTTGGCTTGTTGGCTTGTTGGTTTGTTAGTTTGATGGCTTTTTGGTTACTTGGTTTGTTGGTTTGTTGGATTGTTGGTTTGTTGGCTTGTTGGTTTGTTGGTTTGTTGGTTTGTTGGCTTGTTGGCTTGTTGGTTTGTTGGTTTTTTGGTTTGTTGGTTTGTTGGTTTGTTGGCTTGTTGGTTTGTTGGTTTGTTGGCTTCTTGTCTTGTTGGTTTGTTGGTTTGTTGGCTTGTTGGCTTGTTGGTTTGTTGGTTTGTTGGTTTGTTGGTTTGTTGCTTTGTTGGTTTGTTGGTTTGTTGGCTTGTTGGCTTGTTGGTTTTTTAGTTTGTTGGCTTTTTGGTTTGTTGGTTTTTTGGTTTGTTGGTTTGTTGGTTTGTTGGTTTGTTGGTTTGTTGGTTTATTTGTTTGTTGGTTTGTTGGCTTGTTGGTTTGTTGGTTTGTTGGTTTGTTGGTTTGTTGGCATGTTGGTTTGTTGGCTTGTTGGTTTGTTGGCTTGTTGGTTTATTGGTTTGTTGGCTTGTTGGCTTGTTGGTTTGTTGGTTTGTTGGTTTGTTGGCTTGTTGGTTTGTTGGTTTGTTGGTTTGTTGGTTTGTTGGCTTGTTGGTTTGTTAGTTTGTTGGTTTGTTGGTTTGTTGCTTTGTTGGTTTGTTGATTTGTTGGTTACTTAGTTTATTTGTTTGTTGGTTTCTTGGCTTGTTGGTTTGTTGGTTTGTTGGTTTGTTGGCTTGTTCGTTTGTTGGTTTGTTGGCTTGTTGGCTTATTCGCTTGTTGCTTTGTTGGTTTGTTGGTTTGTTGGCTTGTTGGCTTGTTGGTTTGTTAGTTTGTTGGCTTTTTGGATACTTGGTTTGTTGGTTTGTTGGTTTGTTAACTTGTTGGTTTGTTGGCTTGTTGGTTTGTTGGTTTGTTGGTTTGTTGGCTTGTTGGCTTGTTCGTTTGTTGGTTTGTTGGCTTGTTGGCTTATTGGTTTGTTGGTTAGGTCGTTTGTTGGCTTGTTGGTTTGTTGGTTAGTTCGTTTGTTGGTTTGTTAGTTTGTTGGTTTGTTGGCTTGTTGGTTTGTTGGTTTGTTGGCTTGTTGGCTTGTTGGTTTGTTGGTTTGTTAGCTTGTTGGTTTGTTGGTTTGTTGGCTTGTTGGCTTGTTGCTTTGTTCTTTTTATGGTTTGTTGGTTTGTTGGTTTTTTGGTTTGTTGGTTTGTTGGTTTGTTGGCTTGTTGGCTTGTTGGCTTGTTGGTTTGTTGGCTTGTTGGTTTGTTAGTTTGTTGGTTTGTTGGCTTGTTGGCTTGTCGGTTTGTTGGTTTTTTGGTTTGTTGGTTTGTTGGTTTGTTTGTTTATTTCTTTGTTGGTTTGTTGGTTTATTGGCTTTTTTGCTTGTTGGTTTGTTGGCTTGTTGGTTTGTTAGTTTGTTGGCTTTTTGGTTACTTGGTTTGTTAGTTTGTTGGCTTTTTGGTTACTTGGTTTGTTAGTTTGTTGGCTTGTTGGCTTGTTGGTTTGTTGGTTTGTTGGCTTGTTGGTTTGTTAGTTTATTGGTTTGTTGGCTTGTTGGCTTGTTGGTTTGTTGGTTTGTTGGTTTGTTGGTTTGTTGCTTTGTTGCTTTGTTGGTTTGTTGGTTTGTTGGCTTGTTGGCTTGTTGGTTTGTTAGTTTGATGGCTTTTTGGTTACTTGGTTTGTTGGTTTGTTGGCTTGTTGGTTTGTTGGCTTGTTGGTTTGTTGGTTTGTTGGTTTGTTGGCTTGTTGGCTTGTTGGTTTGTTGGTTTTTTGGTTTGTTGGTTTGTTGGTTTGTTGGCTTGTTGGTTTGTTGGTTTGTTGGCTTCTTGTCTTGTTGGTTTGTTGGTTTGTTGGCTTGTTGGCTTGTTGGTTTGTTGGTTTGTTGGTTTGTTGGTTTGTTGCTTTGTTGGTTTGTTGGCTTGTTGGCTTGTTGGCTTGTTGGTTTTTTAGTTTGTTGGCTTTTTGGTTTGTTGGTTTTTTGGTTTGTTGGTTTGTTGGTTTGTTGGTTTGTTGGTTTGTTGGTTTATTTGTTTGTTGGTTTGTTGGCTTGTTGGTTTGTTGGTTTGTTGGTTTGTTGGTTTGTTGGCATGTTGGTTTGTTGGCTTGTTGGTTTGTTGGCTTGTTGGTTTATTGGTTTGTTGGCTTGTTGGCTTGTTGGTTTGTTGGTTTGTTGGTTTGTTGGCTTGTTGGTTTGTTGGTTTGTTGGTTTGTTGGTTTGTTGGCTTGTTGGTTTTGTTAGTTTGTTGGTTTGTTGGTTTGTTGCTTTGTTGGTTTGTTGATTTGTTGGTTACTTAGTTTATTTGTTTGTTGGTTTGTTGGCTTGTTGGTTTGTTGGTTTGTTGGTTTGTTGGCTTGTTCGTTTGTTGGTTTGTTGGCTTGTTGGCTTATTCGCTTGTTGCTTTGTTGGTTTGTTGGTTTGTTGGCTTGTTGGCTTGTTGGTTTGTTAGTTTGTTGGCTTTTTGGATACTTGGTTTGTTGGTTTGTTGGCTTGTTGGCTTGTTCGTTTGTTGGTTTGTTGGCTTGTTGGCTTATTGGTTTGTTGGTTAGGTCGTTTGTTGGCTTGTTGGTTTGTTGGTTAGTTCGTTTGTTGGTTTGTTAGTTTGTTGGTTTGTTGGCTTGTTGGTTTGTTGGTTTGTTGGCTTGTTGGCTTGTTGGTTTGTTGGTTTGTTAGCTTGTTGGTTTGTTGGTTTGTTGGCTTGTTGGCTTGTTGCTTTGTTCTTTTTATGGTTTGTTGGTTTGTTGGTTTTTTGGTTTGTTGGTTTGTTGGTTTGTTGGCTTGTTGGCTTGTTGGTTTGTTGGTTTGTTGGCTTGTTGGTTTGTTAGTTTGTTGGTTTGTTGGCTTGTTGGCTTGTCGGTTTGTTGGTTTTTTGGTTTGTTGGTTTGTTGGTTTGTTGGTTTGTTGGTTTATTTGTTTGTTGGTTTGTTGGCTTGTTGGCTTGTTGGTTTGTTGGTTTGTTGGCTTGTTGGTTTGTTGGTTTGTTGGTTTTTTGGTTTGTTGGTTTGTTGTTTTGTTAGTTTGTTGGTTTGTTGGTTTATTTGTTTGTTGGTTTGTTGGCTTGTTGGTTTGTTGGTTTGTTGGTTTGTTGGGTTGTTGGTTTGTTGGTTTGTTGGCTTGTTGGCTTGTTGGTTTGTTGATTTTTTGCCTTGTTGGTTACTTAGTTTGTTGGTTTGTTGGCATGTTGGTTTGTTGGTTTGTTGGTTTGTTGGCTTGTTGGCTTGTTGGTTTGTTGGTTTTTTCGTTTGTTGGTTTGTTGGCTTGTTGGTTTGTTGGTTTGTTGGCTTGTTGGTTTGTTAGTTTGTTGGTTTGTTGGTTTGTTGGTGTGTTGGTTTGTTTCTTTGTTGGTTTGTTGGTTTATTGGCTTGTTTGCTTGTTGGTTTGTTGGCTTGTTGGTTTGTTAGTTTGTTGGCTTTTTGGTTACTTGGTTTGTTAGTTTGTTGGCTTGTTGGCTTGTTGGTTTGTTGGTTTGTTGGCTTGTTGGTTTGTTAGTTTATTGGTTTGTTGGCTTGTTGGCTTGTTGGTTTGTTGGTTTGTTGGTTTGTTGGTTTGTTGGTTTGTTGGTTTTTTGGTTTGTTGGTTTGTTGGTTTGTTGGCTTGTTGGTTTGTTGGTTTGTTGGCTTCTTGTCTTGTTGGTTTGTTGGTTTGTTGGCTTGTTGGCTTGTTGGTTTGTTGGTTTGTTGGTTTGTTGGTTTGTTGGTTTGTTGGTTTGTTGCTTTGTTGGTTTGTTGGTTTGTTGGCTTGTTGGCTTGTTGGTTTGTTAGTTTGTTGGCTTTTTGGTTACTTGGTTTGTTGGTTTGTTGGTTTGTTGGCTTGTTGGTTTGTTGGCTTGTTGGTTTGTTGGTTTGTTGGTTTGTTGGCTTGTTGATTTGTTGATTTTTTGCCTTGTTGGTTACTTAGTTTGTTGGTTGTTGGCATGTTGGTTTGTTGGTTTGTTGGCTTGTTGGCTTGTTGGTTTGTTGGTTTGTTGGTTTGTTGGCTTGTTGGTTTGTTGGTTTGTTGGCTTGTTGGTTTGTTGGTTTGTTCGTTTGTTGGTTTGTTGGCTTGTTGGTTTGTTGGTTTGTTGGCTTGTTGGTTTGTTAGTTTGTTGGTTTGTTGGTTTGTTGGTTTGTTGGTTTATTTCATTGTTGGTTTGTTGGTTTATTGTCTTGTTTGCTGGTTGGTTTGTTGGCTTGTTGGTTTGTTAGTTTGTTGGCTTTTTGGTTACTTGGTTTGTTAGTTTGTTGGGTTGTTGGCTTGTTGGTTTGTTGGTTTGTTGGCTTGTTGGTTTGTTAGTTTATTGGTTTGTTGGCTTGTTGGCTTGTTGGTTTGTTGGTTTGTTGGTTTGTTGGTTTGTTGGTTTTTTGGTTTGTTGGTTTGTTGGTTTGTTGGTTTGTTGGTTTGTTAGCTTGTTGGCTTGTTGGTTTGTTAGTTTGTTGGCTTTTTGTTTGCTTGGTTTGTTGGTTTGTTGGTTTGTTGGCTTGTTGGTTTGTTAGTTTATTGGTTTGTTGGCTTGTTGGCTTGTTGGTTTGTTGGTTTGTTGGTTTGTTGGTTTGTTGGTTTTTTGGTTTGTTGGTTTGTTGGTTTGTTGGCTTGTTGGTTTGTTGGTTTGTTGGCTTCTTGTCTTGTTGGTTTGTTGGTTTGTTGGCTTGTTGGCTTGTTGGTTTGTTGGTTTGTTGGTTTGTTGGTTTGTTGGTTTGTTGCTTTGTTTCTTTGTTGGTTTGTTGGTTTGTTGGCTTGTTGGCTTGTTGGTTTGTTAGTTTGTTGGCTTTTTGTTTGCTTGGTTTGTTGGTTTGTTGGTTTGTTGGCTTGTTGGCTTGTTGGTTTGTTGGTTTGTTGGTTTGTTGGTTTGTTGGTTTGTTGCTTTGTTTATTTGTTGGTTTGTTGGTTTGTTGGCTTGTTGGCTTGTTGGTTTGTTAGTTTGTTGGCTTTTTGTTTGCTTGGTTTGTTGGTTTGTTGGTTTGTTGGCTTGTTGGTTTGTTGGCTTGTTGGTTTGTTGGTTTGTTGGTTTGTTGGCTTGTTGGCTTGTTGGTTTGTTGGTTTTTTGGTTTGTTGGTTTGTTGGTTTGTTGGCTTGTTGGTTTGTTGGTTTGTTGGCTTCTTGTCTTGTTGGTTTGTTGGTTTGTTGGCTTGTTTGCTTGTTGGTTTGTTGGTTTGTTGGTTTGTTGGTTTGTTGCTTTGTTGGTTTGTTGGTTTGTTGGCTTGTTGGCTTGTTGGTTTGTTAGTTTGTTGGCTTTTTGGTTTGTTGGTTTTTTGGTTTGTTGGTTTGTTGGTTTGTTGGTTTGTTGGTTTGTTGGTTTGTTGGTTTATTTGTTTGTTGGTTTGTTGGCTTGTTGGTTTGTTGGTTTGTTGGTTTGTTGGTTTGTTGGCATGTTGGTTTGTTGGTTTGTTGGTTTGTTGGTTTGTTGGTTTGTTCATTTGTTGGTTACTTAGTTTATTTGTTTGTTGGTTTGTTGGCTTGTTGGTTTGTTGGTTTGTTGGTTTGTTGGCTTGTTGGTTTGTTGGTTTGTTGGCTTGTTGGCTTATTTGCTTGTTGCTTTGTTGGTTTGTTGGTTTGTTGGCTTGTTGGCTTGTTGGCTTGTTGGTTTGTTAGTTTGTTGGCTTCTTGTCTTGTTGGTTTGTTGGTTTGTTGGTTTGTTGGTTTGTTGGTTTGTTCATTTGTTGGTTACTTAGTTTATTTGTTTGTTGGTTTGTTGGCTTGTTGGTTTGTTGGTTTGTTGGTTTGTTGGTTTGTTGGTTTGTTGGTTTGTTGGTTTGTTGGTTAATTTGTTTGTTGGTTTGTTGGCTTGTTAGTTTGTTGGTTTGTTGGTTTGTTGGTTTGTTGGCATGTTGGTTTGTTGGTTTGTTGGTTTGTTAGTTTGTTGGTTTGTTGGTTTGTTGCTTTGTTGGTTTGTTCATTTGTTGGTTACTTAGTTTATTTGTTTGTTGGTTTGTTGGCTTGTTGGTTTGTTGGTTTGTTGGTTTGTTGGCTTGTTGGTTTGTTGGTTTGTTGGCTTGTTGGCTTATTTGCTTGTTGCTTTGTTGGTTTGTTTGTTTGTTGGCTTGTTGGCTTGTTGGTTTGTTAGTTTGTTGGCTTTTTGGATACTTGGTTTGTTGGTTTGTTGGTTTGTTGACTTGTTGGTTTGTTGGCTTGTTGGTTTGTTGGTTTGTTGGTTTTTTGGCTTGTTGGCTTGTTCGTTTGTTGGTTTGTTGGCTTGTTGGCTTATTGGTTTGTTGGTTAAGTCATTTGTTGGCTTGTTGGTTTGTTGGTTAGTTCGTTTGTTGGTTTGTTAGTTTGTTGGTTTGTTGGCTTGTTGGTTTGTTGGTTTGTTGGCTTGTTGGCTTGTTGGTTTGTTGGTTTGTTAGCTTGTTGGTTTGTTGGTTTGTTGGCTTGTTGGCTTGTTGCTTTGTTCTTTTTATGGTTTGTTGGTTTGTTGGTTTTTTGGTTTGTTGGTTTGTTGGTTTGTTGGCTTGTTGGCTTGTTGGTTTGTTGGTTTGTTGGCTTGTTGGTTTGTTAGTTTGTTGGTTTGTTGGCTTGTTGGCTTGTTGGTTTGTTGGTTTTTTGGTTTGTTGGTTTGTTGGTTTGTTGGTTTGTTGGTTTGTTGGTTTATTTGTTTGTTGGTTTATTTGTTTGTTGGTTTGTTGGTTTGTTGGCTTGTTGGCTTGTTGGTTTGTTGGTTTGTTGGTTTGTTGGCTTGTTGGTTTGTTGGTTTGTTGGCTTGTTGGTTTGTTGGTTTGTTCGTTTGTTGGTTTGTTGGCTTGTTGGTTTGTTGGTTTGTTGGCTTGTTGGTTTGTTAGTTTGTTGGTTTGTTGGTTTGTTGGTTTGTTGGTTTATTTCTTTGTTGGTTTGTTGGTTTATTGGCTTGTTTGCTTGTTGGTTTGTTGGCTTGTTGGTTTGTTAGTTTGTTGGCTTTTTGGTTACTTGGTTTGTTAGTTTGTTGGCTTGTTGGCTTGTTGGTTTGTTGGTTTGTTGGCTTGTTGGTTTGTTAGTTTATTGGTTTGTTGGCTTGTTGGCTTGTTGGTTTGTTGGTTTGCTGGTTTGTTGGTTTGTTGGTTTGTTGGTTTTTTGGTTTGTTGGTTTGTTGCTTTGTTGGCTTGTTGGTTTGTTGGTTTGTTGGCTTCTTGTCTTGTTGGTTTGTTGGCTTGTTGGCTTGTTGGTTTGTTGGTTTGTTGGTTTGTTGGTTTGTTGCTTTGTTGCTTTGTTGGTTTGTTGGTTTGTTGGCTTGTTGGCTTGTTGGTTTGGTAGTTTGTTGGCTTTTTGGTTACTTGGTTTGTTGGTTTGTTGGTTTGTTGGCTTGTTGGTTTGTTGGCTTGTTGGTTTGTTGGTTTGTTGGTTTGTTGGTTTGTTGGTTTGTTGGTTTATTTGTTTGTTGGTTTGTTGGCTTGTTGGCTTGTTGGTTTGTTGGTTTGTTGGTTTGTTGGCTTCTTGGTTTGTTGGTTTTTTGGTTTTTTGGTTTGTTGGTTTGTTGGTTTGTTGGTTTGTTGGTTTGTTGGTTTATTTGTTTGTTGGTTTGTTGGCTTGTTGGTTTGTTGGTTTGTTGGTTTGTTGGCTTATTGGTTTGTTGGTTTGTTGGTTTGTTGGCTTCTTGGTTTGTTGGTTTGTTGATTTGTTGGCTTGTTGGTTACTTAGTTTGTTGGTTTGTTGGCATGTTGGTTTGTTGGTTTGTTGGTTTGTTGGCTTTTTGGTTTATTGGTTTGTTGGTTTGTTGGCTTGTTGGCTTGTTGGTTTGTTAGTTTGTTGGCTTTTTGGTTACTTGGTTTGTTGGTTTGTTGGTTCGTTGACTTGTTGGTTTGTTGGCTTGTTGGTTTGTTGGTTTGTTGGTTTGTTGGCTTGTTGGCTTGTTCGTTTGTTGGTTTGTTGGCTTGTTGGCTTATTGGTTTGTTGGTTAGGTCGTTTGTTGGCTTGTTGGTTTGTTGGTTAGTTCGTTTGTTGGTTTGTTAGTTTGTTAGTTTGTTGGCTTGTTGGTTTGTTGGTTTGTTGGCTTGTTGGTTTGTTGGTTTGTTGGTTTGTTAGCTTGTTGGTTTGTTGGTTTGTTGGCTTGTTGGCTTGTTGCTTTGTTCTTTTTATGGTTTGTTGGTTTGTTGGTTTTTTGGTTTGTTGGTTTGTTGGTTAGTTGGCTTGTTGGCTTGTTGGTTTGTTGGTTTGTTGGCTTGTTGGTTTGTTAGTTTGTTGGTTTGTTGGTTTGTTGGCTTGTTGGTTTGTTGGTTTTTTGGTTTGTTGGTTTGTTGGTTTGTTGGTTTGTTGGTTTGTTGGTTTATTTGTTTCTTGGTTTGTTGGCTTGTTGGCTTGTTGGTTTGTTGGTTTGTTGGCTTGTTGGTTTGTTGGTTTGTTGTTTTGTTGGTTTGTTGGTTTATTTGTTTGTTGGTTTGTTGGTTTGTTGGTTTGTTGGTTTGTTGGGTTGTTGGTTTGTTGGTTTGTTGGCTTGTTGGCTTGTTGGTTTGATGATTTTTTGCCTTGTTGGTTACTTAGTTTGTTGGTTGTTGGCATGTTGGTTTGTTGGTTTGTTGGCTTGTTGGCTTGTTGGTTTGTTGGTTTGTTGGTTTGTTGGCTTGTTGGTTTGTAGGTTTGTTGGCTTGTTGGTTTGTTGGTTTGTTCGTTTGTTGGTTTGTTGGCTTGTTGGTTTGTTGGTTTGTTGGCTTGTTGGTTTGTTAGTTTGTTGGTTTGTTGGTTTGTTGGTTTGTTGGTTTATTTCTTTGTTGGTTTGTTGGTTTATTGGCTTGTTTGCTTGTTGGTTTGTTGGCTTGTTGGTTTGTTAGTTTGTTGGCTTTTTGGTTACTTGGTTTGTTAGTTTGATGGCTTGTTGGCTTGTTGGTTTGTTGGTTTGTTGGCTTGTTGGTTTGTTAATTTATTGGTTTGTTGGCTTGTTTCTTGTTGGCTTGTTGGTTTGTTGGTTTGTTGGTTTGTTGGTTTTTTGGTTTGTTGGTTTGTTGGTTTGTTGGCTTGTTGGTTTGTTGGTTTGTTGGCTTCTTGTCTTGTTGGTTTGTTGGTTTGTTGGCTTGTTGGCTTGTTGGTTTGTTGGTTTGTTGGTTTGTTGGTTTGTTGCTTTGTTGCTTTGTTGGTTTGTTGGTTTGTTGGCTTGTTGGCTTGTTGGCTTGTTGGTTTGTTAGTTTGTTGGCTTTTTGTTTACTTGGTTTGTTGGTTTGTTGGTTTGTTGGCTTGTTGGTTTGTTGGCTTGTTGGTTTGTTGGTTTGTTGGTTTGTTGGCTTGTTGGCTTGTTGGTTTGTTGGTTTTTTGGTTTGTTGGTTTGTTGGTTTGTTGGCTTGTTGGTTTGTTGGTTTGTTGGCTTCTTGTCTTGTTGGTTTGTTGGTTTGTTGGCTTGTTGGCTTGTTGGTTTGTTGGTTTGTTGGTTTGTTGGTTTGTTGCTTTGTTGGTTTGTTGGTTTGTTGGCTTGTTGGCTTGTTGGTTTGTTAGTTTGTTGGCTTTTTGGTTTGTTGGTTTTTTGGTTTGTTGGTTTGTTGGTTTGTTGGTTTGTTGGTTTGTAGGTTTGTTGGTTTGTTCGTTTGTTGGTTTTTTGGTTTGTTGGTTTATTTGTTTGTTGGTTTGTTGGCTTGTTGGCTTGTTAATTTGTTGGTTTGTTGGCTTGTTGGTTTGTTAGTTTGTTGTTTTGTTGGCTTGTTGGCTTGTTGGTTTGTTGGTTTTTAGGTTTGTTGGTTTGTTGGTTTGTTGGTTTGTTGGTTTGTTGGTTTATTTGTTTGTTGGTTTGTTGGCTTGTTGGCTTGTTGGTTTGTTGGTTTGTTGGTTTGTTGGCTTCTTGGTTTGTTGGTTTTTTGGTTTTTTGGTTTGTTGGTTTGTTGGTTTGTTGGTTTGTTGGTTTGTTGGTTTATTTGTTTGTTGGTTTGTTGGCTTGTTGGTTTGTTGGTTTGTTGGTTTGTTGGCTTATTGGTTTGTTGGTTTGTTGGTTTGTTGGCTTCTTGGTTTGTTGGTTTGTTGGTTTGTTGGCTTGTTGGTTACTTAGTTTGTTGGTTTGTTGGTTTCTTGGTTTGTTGGTTTGTTGGCTTGTTGGTTTATTGGTTTGTTGGTTTGTTGGCTTGTTGGCTTGTTGGTTTGTTAGTTTGTTGGCTTTTTGGTTACTTGGTTTGTTGGTTTAATGGTTCGTTGACTTGTTGGTTTGTTGGCTTGTTGGTTTGTTGGTTTGTTGGTTTGTTGGCTTGTTGGCTTGTTCGTTTGTTGGTTTGTTGGCTTGTTGGCTTATTGGTTTGTTGGTTAGGTCGTTTGTTGGCTTGTTGGTTTGTTGGTTAGTTCGTTTGTTGGTTTGTTAGTTTGTTGGTTTGTTGGCTTGTTGGTTTGTTGGTTTGTTGGCTTGTTGGTTTGTTGGTTTGTTGGTTTGTTAGCTTGTTGGTTTGTTGGTTTGTTGGCTTGTTGGCTTGTTGCTTTGTTCTTTTTATGGTTTGTTGGTTTGTTGGTTTTTTGGTTTGTTGGTTTGTTGGTTTGTTGGCTTGTTGGCTTGTTGGTTTGTTGGTTTGTTGGCTTGTTGGTTTGTTAGTTTGTTGGTTTGTTGGTTTGTTAACTTGTTGGTTTGTTGGTTTTTTGGTTTGTTGGTTTGTTGGTTTGTTGGTTTGTTGGTTTGTTGGTTTATTTGTTTCTTGGTTTGTTGGCTTGTTGGCTTGTTGGTTTGTTGGTTTGTTGGCTTGTTGGTTTGTTGGTTTGTTGGTTTGTTGGTTTGTTGGTTTATTTGTTTGTTGGTTTGTTGGTTTGTTGGTTTGTTGGTTTGTTGGGTTGTTGGTTTGTTGGTTTGTTGGCTTGTTGGCTTGTTGGTTTGATGATTTTTTGCCTTGTTGGTTACTTAGTTTGTTGGTTGTTGGCATGTTGGTTTGTTGGTTTGTTGGCTTGTTGGCTTGTTGGTTTGTTGGTTTGTTGGTTTGTTGGCTTGTTGGTTTGTTGGTTTGTTGGCTTGTTGGTTTGTTGGTTTGTTCGTTTGTTGGTTTGTTGGCTTGTTGGTTTGTTGGTTTGTTGGCTTGTTGGTTTGTTAGTTTGTTGGTTTGTTGGTTTGTTGGTTTATTTCTTTGTTGGTTTGTTGGTTTATTGGCTTGTTTGCTTGTTGGTTTGTTGGCTTGTTGGTTTGTTAGTTTGTTGGCTTTTTGGTTACTTGGTTTGTTAGTTTGATGGCTTGTTGGCTTGTTGGTTTGTTGGTTTGTTGGCTTGTTGGTTTGTTAATTTATTGGTTTGTTGGCTTGTTGGCTTGTTGGCTTGTTGGTTTGTTGGTTTGTTGGTTTGTTGGTTTTTTGGTTTGTTGGTTTGTTGGTTTGTTGGCTTGTTGGTTTGTTGGTTTGTTGGCTTCTTGTCTTGTTGGTTTGTTGGTTTGTTGGCTTGTTGGCTTCTTGGTTTGTTGGTTTGTTGGTTTGTTGGTTTGTTGCTTTGTTGCTTTGTTGGTTTGTTGGTTTGTTGGCTTGTTGGCTTGTTGTCTTGTTGGTTTGTTAGTTTGTTGGCTTTTTGTTTACTTGGTTTGTTGGTTTGTTGGCTTGTTGGTTTGTTGGCTTGTTGGTTTGTTGGTTTGTTGGTTTGTTGGCTTGTTGGCTTGTTGGTTTGTTGGTTTTTTGGTTTGTTGGTTTGTTGGTTTGTTGGCTTGTTGGTTTGTTGGTTTGTTGGCTTCTTGTCTTGTTGGTTTGTTGGTTTGTTGGCTTGTTGGCTTGTTGGTTTGTTGGTTTGTTGGTTTGTTGGTTTGTTGCTTTGTTGGTTTGTTGGTTTGTTGGCTTGTTGGCTTGTTGGTTTGTTAGTTTGTTGGCTTTTTGGTTTGTTGGTTTTTTGGTTTGTTGGTTTGTTGGTTTGTTGGTTTGTTGGTTTGTTGGTTTGTTGGTTTGTTGGTTTATTTGTTTGTTGGTTTGTTGGCTTGTTGGTTTGTTGGTTTGTTGGTTTGTTGGTTTGTTGGCATGTTGGTTTGTTGGTTTGTTGGTTTGTTGGCTTGTTGGTTTATTGCTTTGTTGGCTTGTTGGCTTGTTGGTTTGTTGGTTTGTTGGTTTGTTGGCTTGTTGGTTTGTTGGTTTGTTGGTTTGTTGGCTTGTTGGTTTGTTAGTTTGTTGGTTTGTTGGTTTGTTGCTTTGTTGGTTTGTTGCTTTGTTGGTTACTTAGTTTATTTGTTTGTTGGTTTGTTGGCTTGTTGGTTTGTTGGTTTGTTGGTTTGTTGGCTTGTTGGTTTGTTGGTTTGTTGGTTTGTTGGCTTGTTGGCTTATTCGCTTGTTGCTTTGTTGGTTTGTTGGTTTGTTGGCTTGTTGGCTTGTTGGTTTGTTAGTTTGTTGGCTTTTTGGATACTTGGTTTGTTGGTTTGTTGGTTTGTTGACTTCTTGGTTTGTTGGCTTGTTGGTTTGTTGGTTTGTTGGTTTGTTGGCTTGTTGGCTTGTTCGTTTGTTGGTTTTTTGGTATGTTGGTTTGTTGGTTTGTTGGTTTGTTGGTTTGTTGGTTTATTTGTTTGTTGGTTTGTTGGTTTGTTGGCTTGTTGGCTTATTGGTTTGTTAGTTAGGTCGTTTGTTGGCTTGTTGGTTTGTTGGTTAGTTCGTTTGTTGGTTTGTTAGTTTGTTGGTTTGTTGGCTTGTTGGTTTGTTGGTTTGTTGGCTTGTTGGCTTGTTGGTTTGTTGGTTTGTTAGCTTGTTGGTTTGTTGGTTTGTTGGCTTGTTGGCTTGTTGCTTTGTTATTTTTATGGTTTGTTGGTTTGTTGGTTTTTTGGTTTGTTGGTTTGTTGGTTTGTTGGCTTGTTGACATGTTGGTTTGTTGGTTTGTTGGCTTGTTGGTTTGTTAGTTTGTTGGTTTGTTGGCTTGTTGGCTTGTTGGTTTGTTCGTTTTTTGGTTTGTTGGTTTGTTGGCTTGTTGGTTTGTTGGTTTGTTGGCTTGTTGGTTTGTTGGTTTGTTCGTTTGTTGTTTTGTTGGCTTGTTGGTTTGTTGGCTTGTTGGTTTGTTGGTTTGTTCGTTTGTTGTTTTGTTGGCTTGTTGGTTTGTTGGTTTGTTGGCTTGTTGGTTTGTTAGTTTGTTGGTTTGTTGGTTTGTTGGTTTGTTGGTTTATTTCTTTGTTGGTTTGTTGGTTTATTGGCTTGTTTGCTTGTTGGTTTGTTGGCTTGTTGGTTTGTTAGTTTGTTGGATTTTTGGTTACTTGGTTTGTTAGTTTGTTGGCTTGTTGGCTTGTTGGTTTGTTGGTTTGTTGGCTTGTTGGTTTGTTAGTTTATTGGTTTGTTGGCTTGTTGGCTTGTTGGTTTGTTGGTTTGCTGGTTTGTTGGTTTGTTGGTTTGTTGGTTTTTTGGTTTGTTGGTTTGTTGCTTTGTTGGCTTGTTGGTTTGTTGGTTTGTTGGCTTCTTGTCTTGTTGTTTTGTTGGTTTGTTGGCTTGTTGGCTTGTTGGTTTGTTGGTTTGTTGGTTTGTTGGTTTGTTGCTTTGTTGCTTTGTTGGTTTGTTGGTTTGTTGGCTTGTTGGCTTGTTGGTTTGTTAGTTTGTTGGCTTTTTGGTTACTTGGTTTGTTGGTTTGTTGGTTTGTTGGCTTGTTGGTTTGTTGGCTTGTTGGTTTGTTGGTTTGTTGGCTTGTTGGCTTGTTGGTTTGTTGGTTTTTTGGTTTGTTGGTTTGTTGATTTGTTGGTTTGTTGGCTTGTTGGTTTGTTGGTTTGTTGGCTTCTTGTCTTGTTGGTTTGTTGGTTTGTTGGCTTGTTGGCTGGTTGGTTTGTTGGTTTGTTGGTTTGTTGGTTTGTTGTTTTGTTGGTTTGTTGGTTTGTTGGCTTGTTGGCTTGTTGGTTTGTTAGTTTGTTGGCTTTTTGGTTTGTTGGTTTTTTGGTTTGTTGGTTTGTTGGTTTGTTGGTTTGTTGGTTTGTTGGTTTGTTGGTTTATTGGTTTATTTGTTTGTTGGTTTGTTGGCTTGTTGGTTTGTTGGTTTGGTGGTTTGTTGGTTTGTCGGCATGTTGGTTTGTTGGTTTGTTGGTTTGTTGGCTTGTTGGTTTATTGGTTTGTTGGCTTGTTGGCTTGTTGGTTTGTTGGTTTGTTGATTTGTTAACTTGTTGGTTTGTTGGTTTGTTGGCTTGTTGGTTTGTTAGTTTGTTGGTTTGTTGGTTTGTTGCTTTGTTGGTTTGTTGATTTGTTGGTTACTTAGTTTATTTGTTTGTTGGTTTGTTGGCTTGTTGGTTTGTTGGTTTGTTGGTTTGTTGGCTTGTTGGTTTGTTGGTTTGTTGGCTTGTTGGCTTATTCGCTTGTTGCTTTGTTGGTTTGTTGGTTTGTTGGCTTGTTGGCTTGTTGGTTTGTTAGTTTGTTGGCTTTTTGGATACTTGGTTTGTTGGTTTGTTGGTTTGTTGACTTGTTGGTTTGTTGGCTTGTTAGTTTGTTGGCTTTTTGGTTACTTGGTTTGTTGGTTTGTTGGTTTGTTGGCTTGTTGGTTTGTTGGCTTGTTGGTTTTTTGGTTTGTTGGTTTGTTGGCTTGTTGGCTTGTTGGTTTGTTGGTTTTTTGGTTTGTTGGTTTGTTGGTTTGTTGGCTTGTTGGTTTGTTGGTTTGTTGGCTTCTTGTCTTGTTGGTTTGTTGGTTTGTTGGCTTATTGGCTTGTTGGTTTGTTGGTTTGTTGGTTTGTTGGTTTGTTGCTTTGTTGGTTTCTTGGTTTGTTGGCTTGTTGGCTTGTTGGTTTGTTAGTTTGTTGGCTTTTTGGTTTGTTGGTTTTTTGGTTTTTTGGTTTGTTGGTTTGTTGGTTTGTTGGTTTGTTGGTTTGTTGGTTTGTTGGTTAATTTGTTTGTTGGTTTGTTGGCTTGTCGGTTTGTTGGTTTGATGGTTTGTTGGTTTGTTGGCATGTTGGTTTGTTGGTTTGTTGGTTTGTTGGCTTGTTGGTTTGTTGGCATGTTGGCTTGTTGGTTTGTTGGTTTGTTGGTTTGTTGGCTTGTTGGTTTGTTGGTTTGTTGGTTTGTTGGCTTGTTGGTTTGTTAGTTTGTTGGTTTGTTGGTTTGTTGCTTTGTTGGTTTGTTGATTTGTTGGTTACTTAGTTTATTTGTTTGTTGGTTTGTTGGCTTGTTGGTTTGTTGGTTTGTTGGTTTGTTGGCTTGTTGGTTTGTTGGTTTGTTGGCTTGTTGGCTTATTCGCTTGTTACTTTGTTGGGTTGTTGGTTTGTTGGTTTGTTGGCTTGTTGGCTTGTTGGTTTGTTAGTTTGTTGGCTTTTTGGATACTTGGTTTGTTGGTTTGTTGGTTTGTTGACTTGTTGGTTTGTTGGTTTGTTGGTTTGTTGGTTTGTTGGTTTGTTGGCTTGTTGGCTTGTTCGTTTGTTGGTTTGTTGGCTTGTTGGCTTATTGGTTTGTTGGTTAGGTCGTTTGTTGGCTTGTTGGTTTGTTGGTTAGTTCGTTTGTTGGTTTGTTAGTTTGTTGGTTTGTTAGTTTGTTGGCTTTTTGGTTACTTGGTTTGTTAGTTTGTTGGCTTGTTGGCTTGTTGGTTTGTTGGTTTGTTGGCTTGTTGGCTTGTTGCTTTGTTCTTTTTATGGTTTGTTGGTTTTTTGGTTTGTTGGTTTGTTGGTTTGTTGGCTTGTTGGTTTGTTGGTTTTTGGTTTGTTGGTTTGTTGGTTTGTTGGTTGGTTAGTTTGTTGGTTTGTTGGCATGTTGGCTTGTTGGTTTGTTGGTTTTTGGTTTGTTGGTTTGTTGGTTTGTTGGTTTGTTGGTTTGTTGGTTTGTTGGTTTATTTGTTTGTTGGTTTGTTGGCTTGTTGGCTTGTTGGTTTGTTGGCTTGTTGGTTTGTTAGTTTGTTGGCTTTTTGGTTGCTTGGTTTGTTGGTTTATTTGTTTGTTGGTTTGTTGGCTTGTTGGTTACTTAGTTTGTTGGTTTGTTGGCATGTTGGTTTGTTGGTTTGTTGGTTTGTTGGCTTGTTGGTTTGTTGGTTTGTTGGTTTGTTGGCTTGTTGGTTTGTTGGTTTGTTGGCTTGTTGGATTGTTAGTTTGTTGGTTTGTTGGTTTGTTGGTTTGTTGGTTTATTTCTTTGTTGGTTTGTTGGTTTATTGGCTTTTTTGCTTGTTGGTTTGTTGGCTTGTTCGTTTGTTAGTTTGTTGGCTTTTTGGTTACTTGGTTTGTTAGTTTGTTGGCTTGTTGGCTTGTTGGTTTGTTGGTTTGTTGGCTTGTTGGTTTGTTGGCTTGTTGGTTTGTTGGCTTGTTGGTTTGTTGGTTTGTTGGTTTGTTGGCTTGTTGGCTTGTTGCTTTGTTGGCTTGTTGGTTTGTTGGTTTTTTGGTTTGTTGGTTTGTTGGTTTGTTGGTTTGTTGGTTTGTTGGTTTATTTGTTTGCTGGTTTGTTGGTTTGTTGGCTTGTTGGTTTGTTGGTTGGTTCGTTTGTTGGTTTGTTGGCTTGTTGGTTTGTTGGTTTGTTGGCTTGTTGGTTTGTTAGTTTGTTGGTTTGTTGGTTTGTTGGCTTGTTGGTTTATTTCTTTGTTGGTTTGTTGGTTTATTGGCTTTTTTGCTTGTTGGTTTGTTGGCTTGTTGGTTTGTTAGTTTGTTGGCTTTTTGGTTACTTGGTTTGTTAGTTTGTTGGCTTGTTGGCTTGTTGGTTTGTTGGTTTGTTGACTTGTTGGTTTGTTAGTTTATTGGTTTGTTGGCTTGTTGGCTTGTTGATTTGTTGGTTTGCTGGTTTGTTGGTTTGTTGGTTTTTTGGTTTGTTGGTTTGTTGGTTTGTTGCTTTGTTGGCTTGTTGGTTTGTTGGTTTGTTGGCTTCTTGTCTTGTTGGTTTGTTGGTTTGTTGGCTTGTTGGCTTGTTGGTTTGTTGGTTTGTTGGTTTGTTGGTTTGTTGCTTTGTTGCTTTGTTGGTTTGTTGGTTTGTTGGCTTGTTGGCTTGTTGGTTTGTTGGTTTTTTGGTTTGTTGGTTTGTTGGTTTTTTGGTTTGTTGGTTTGTTGTTTTGTTGGTTTGTTGGTTTGTTGGTTTATTTGTTTGTTGGTTTGTTGGTTTGTTGGCTTGTTGGTTTGTTGGTTTGTTCGTTTGTTGGTTTGTTGGCTTGTTGGTTTGTTGGTTTGTTGGCTTGTTGGTTTGTTAGTTTGTTGGTTTGTTGGTTTGTTGGTTTGTTGGTTTATTTCTTTGTTGGTTTGTTGGTTTATTGGCTTTTTTGCTTGTTGGTTTGTTGGCTTGTTGGTTTGTTAGTTTGTTGGCTTTTTGGTTACTTGGTTTGTTAGTTTGTTGGCTTGTTGCTTTGTTGGTTTTTTGGTTTGTTAGTTTGTTGGTTTGTTGGCTTGTTGGTTTGTTGGTTTGTTGGCTTCTTGTCTTGTTGGTTTGTTGGTTTGTTGGCTTGTTGGCTTGTTGGTTTGTTGGTTTGTTCGTTTGTTGGTTTGTTGGCTTGTTGGTTTGTTGGTTTGTTGGCTTGTTGGTTTGTTAGTTTGTTGGTTTGTTGGTTTGTTGGTTTGTTGGTTTATTTCTTTGTTGGTTTGTTGGTTTATTAGCTTTTTTGCTTGTTGGTTTGTTGGCTTGTTGGTTTGTTAGTTTGTTGGCTTTTTGGTTACTTGGTTTGTTAGTTTGTTGGCTTGTTGGCTTGTTGGTTTGTTGGTTTGTTAGTTTGTTGGCTTGTTGGCTTGTTGGCTTGTTGGTTTGTTGGTTTGTTGGTTTGTTGGTTTGTTGGTTTGTTGGTTTATTTGTTTGTTGGTTTGTTGGCTTGTTGGTTTGTTGGTTTGTTGGTTTGTTGGTTTGTTGGCATGTTGGTTTGTTGGCTTGTTGGTTTGTTGGCTTGTTGGTTTATTGGTTTGTTGGCTTGTTGGCTTGTTGGTTTGTTGGTTTGTTGGTTTGTTGGCTTGTTGGTTTGTTGGTTTGTTGGTTTGTTGGTTTGTTGGCTTGTTGGTTTGTTAGTTTGTTGGTTTGTTGGTTTGTTGCTTTGTGGGTTTGTTGATTTGTTGGTTACTTAGTTTATTTGTTTGTTGGTTTGTTGGCTTGTTGGTTTGTTGGTTTGTTGGTTTGTTGGCTTGTTGGTTTGTTGGTTTGTTGGCTTGTTGGCTTATTCGCTTGTTGCTTTGTTGGTTTGTTGGTTTGTTGGCTTGTTGGCTTGTTGGTTTGTTAGTTTGTTGGCTTTTTGGATACTTGGTTTGTTGGTTTGTTGGTTTGTTGACTTGTTGGTTTGTTGGCTTGTTAGTTTGTTGGTTTGTTGGTTTGTTGGTTTGTTGGTTTATTTCTTTGTTGGTTTGTTGGTTTATTGGCTTTTTTGCTTGTTGGTTTGTTGGCTTGTTGGTTTGTTAGTTTGTTGGCTTTTTGGTTACTTGGTTTGTTAGTTTGTTGGCTTGTTGGCTTGTTGGTTTGTTGGTTTGTTGGCTTGTTGGTTTGTTAGTTTATTGGTTTGTTGGCTTGTTGGCTTGTTGGTTTGTTGGTTTGCTGGTTTGTTGGTTTGTTGGTTTTTTGGTTTGTTGGTTTGTTGGTTTGTTGCTTTGTTGGCTTGTTGGTTTGTTGGTTTGTTGGCTTCTTGTCTTGTTGGTTTGTTGGTTTGTTGGCTTGTTGGCTTGTTGGTTTGTTGGTTTGTTGGTTTGTTGGTTTGTTGGTTTGTTGGTTTATTTGTTTGTTGGTTTGTTGGCTTGTTGGTTTGTTGGTTTGTTGGTTTGTTGGTTTGTTGGCATGTTGGTTTGTTGGCTTGTTGGTTTGTTGGCTTGTTGGTTTATTGGTTTGTTGGCTTGTTGGCTTGTTGGTTTGTTGGTTTGTTGGTTTGTTGGCTTGTTGGTTTGTTGGTTTGTTGGTTTGTTGGTTTGTTGGCTTGTTGGTTTGTTAGTTTGTTGGTTTGTTGGTTTGTTGCTTTGTTGGTTTGTTGATTTGTTGGTTACTTAGTTTATTTGTTTGTTGGTTTGTTGGCTTGTTGGTTTGTTGGTTTGTTGGTTTGTTGGCTTGTTGGTTTGTTGGTTTGTTGGCTTGTTGGCTTATTTGCTTGTTGCTTTGTTGGTTTGTTGGTTTGTTGGCTTGTTGGCTTGTCGGTTTGTTAGTTTGTTGGCTTTTTGGATACTTGGTTTGTTGGTTTGTTGGTTTGTTGACTTGTTGGTTTGTTGGCTTGTTGGTTTGTTGGTTTGTTGGTTTGTTGGCTAGTTGGCTTGTTCGTTTGTTGGTTTGTTGGCTTGTTGGCTTATTGGTTTGTTGGTTAGGTCGTTTGTTGGCTTGTTGGTTTGTTGGTTAGTTCGTTTGTAGGTTTGTTAGTTTGTTGGTTTGTTGGCTTGTTGGTTTGTTGGTTTGTTGGCTTGTTGGCTTGTTGGTTTGTTGGTTTGTTAGCTTGTTGGTTTGTTGGTTTGTTGGCTTGTTGGCTTGTTGCTTTGTTCTTTTTATGGTTTGTTGGTTTGTTGGTTTTTTGGTTTGTTGGTTTGTTGGTTTGTTGGCTTGTTGGCTTGTTGGTTTGTTGGTTTGTTGGCTTGTTGGTTTGTTAGTTTGTTGGTTTGTTGGCTTGTTGGCTTGTTGGTTTGTTGGTTTTTTGGATTGTTGGTTTGTTGGTTTGTTGGTTTGTTGGTTTATTTGTTTGTTGGTTTGTTGGCTTGTTGGCTTGTTGGTTTGTTGGTTTGTTGGCTTGTTGGTTTGTTGGTTTGTTGGTTTTTTGGTTTGTTGGTTTGTTGTTTTGTTAGTTTGTTGGTTTGTTGGTTTATTTGTTTGTTGGTTTGTTGGCTTGTTGGTTTGTTGGTTTGTTGGTTTGTTGGGTTGTTGGTTTGTTGGTTTGTTGACTTGTTGGCTTGTTGGTTTGTTGATTTTTTGCCTTGTTGGTTACTTAGTTTGTTGTTTTGTTGGCATGTTGGTTTGTTGGTTTGTTGGTTTGTTGGCTTGTTGGCTTGTTGGTTTGTTGGTTTATTCGTTTGTTGGTTTGTTGGCTTGTTGGTTTGTTGGGTTGTTGGCTTGTTGGTTTGTTAGTTTGTTGGTTTGTTGGTTTGTTGGTGTGTTGGTTTGTTTCTTTGTTGGTTTGTTGGTTTATTGGCTTGTTTGCTTGTTGGTTTGTTGGCTTGTTGGTTTGTTAGTTTGTTGGCTTTTTGGTTACTTGGTTTGTTAGTTTGTTGGCTTGTTGGCTTGTTGGTTTGTTGGTTTGTTGGCTTGTTGGTTTGTTAGTTTATTGGTTTGTTGGCTTGTTGGCTTGTTGGTTTGTTGGTTTGTTGGTTTGTTGGTTTGTTGGTTTGTTGGTTTGTTGGTTTTTTGGTTTGTTGGTTTGTTGGTTTGTTGGCTTGTTGGTTTGTTGGTTTGTTGGCTTCTTGTCTTGTTGGTTTGTTGGTTTGTTGGCTTGTTGGCTTGTTGGTTTGTTGGTTTGTTGGTTTGTTGATTTGTTGGTTTGTTGCTTTGTTGGTTTGTTGGTTTGTTGGCTTGTTGGCTTGTTGGTTTGTTCGTTTGTTGGCTTTTTGGTTACTTGGTTTGTTGGTTTGTTGGTTTGTTGGCTTGTTGGTTTGTTGGCTTGTTGGTTTGTTGGTTTGTTGGTTTGTTGGTTTGTTGGCTTGTTGGCTTGTTGGTTTGTTGGTTTGCTGGTTTGTTGGTTTGTTGGTTTGTTGGTTTTTTGGTTTATTGGTTTGTTGGTTTGTTGGTTTGTTGGGTTGTTGGTTTGTTGGCTTGTTGGTTACTTGGTTTGTTGGTTTGTTGGCTTGTTGGCTTGTTGGTTTGTTGGTTTGTTGGCTTGTTGGTTTGTTAGTTTGTTGGTTTGTTGGCTTGTTGGCTTGTTAGTTTGTTGGTTTGTTGGCTTGTTGGTGTGTTGGTTTGTTGGTTTGTTGGTTTGTTGGCTTGTTGGCTTGTTGGTTTGTTGTTTTGTTGGCTTGTTGGTTACTTAGTTTGTTGGTTTGTTGGCATGTTGGTTTGTGGGTTTGTTGGTTTGTTGGCTTGTTGGTTTGTAGGTTTGTTGGCTTGTCGGCTTGTTGGATTGTTGGTTTGTTGGTTTGTTGGCTTGTTGGTTTGTTGGTTTGTAGGCTTGTTGGTTTGTTAGTTTGTTGATTTGTTGGATTGTTGGTTTGTTGGTTTGTTGGTTTATTTGTTTGTTGGTTTGTTGGCTTGTTGGTTTGTTGGTTTGTTGGTTTGTTGGTTTGTTGGCTTGTTGGTTTGTTGGTTTGTTGGTTTGTTGGTTTGTTGGCTTGTTGGCTTGTTGGTTTGTTGGTTAGTTCGTTTGTTGGTTGGTTAGTTTGTTGGTTTGTTGGCATGTTGGCTTGTTGGTTTGTTGGTTTTTGGTTTGTTGGTTTGTTGGTTTGTTGGTTTGTTGGTTTGTTGGTTTGTTGGTTTATTTGTTTGTTGGTTTGTTGGCTTGTTGGCTTGTTGGTTTGTTGGCTTGTTGGTTTGTTAGTTTGTTGGCTTTTTGGTTGCTTGGTTTGTTGGTTTATTTGTTTGTTGGTTTGTTGGCTTGTTGGTTACTTAGTTTGTTGGTTTGTTGGCATGTTGGTTTGTTGGTTTGTTGGTTTGTTGGCTTGTTGGTTTGTTGGTTTGTTGGTTTGTTGGCTTGTTGGTTTGTTGGTTTGTTGGCTTGTTGGATTGTTAGTTTGTTGGTTTGTTGGTTTGTTGGTTTGTTGGTTTATTTCTTTGTTGGTTTGTTGGTTTATTGGCTTTTTTGCTTGTTGGTTTGTTGGCTTGTTCGTTTGTTAGTTTGTTGGCTTTTTGGTTACTTGGTTTGTTAGTTTGTTGGCTTGTTGGCTTGTTGGTTTGTTGGTTTGTTGGCTTGTTGGTTTGTTGGCTTGTTGGTTTGTTGGCTTGTTGGTTTGTTGGTTTGTTGGTTTGTTGGCTTGTTGGCTTGTTGCTTTGTTGGTTTTTTGGTTTGTTGGTTTGTTGGTTTGTTGGCTTGTTGGTTTGTTGGTTTGTTGGCTTCTTGTCTTGTTGGTTTGTTGGTTTGTTGGCTTGTTGGCTTGTTGGTTTGTTGGTTTGTTCGTTTGTTGGTTTGTTGGGTTGTTGGTTTGTTGGTTTGTTGGCTTGTTGGTTTGTTAGTTTGTTGGTTTGTTGGTTTGTTGGTTTGTTGGTTTATTTCTTTGTTGGTTTGTTGGTTTATTGGCTTTTTTGCTTGTTGGTTTGTTGGCTTGTTGGTTTGTTAGTTTGTTGGCTTTTTGGTTACTTGGTTTGTTAGTTTGTTGGCTTGTTGGCTTGTTGGTTTGTTGGTTTGTTGGCTTGTTGGTTTGTTAGTTTATTGGTTTGTTGGCTTGTTGGCTTGTTGGTTTGTTGGTTTGCTGGTTTGTTGGTTTGTTGGTTTTTTGGTTTGTTGGTTTGTTGGTTTGTTGCTTTGTTGGCTTGTTGGTTTGTTGGTTTGTTGGCTTCTTGTCTTGTTGGTTTGTTGGTTTGTTGGCTTGTTGGCTTGTTGGTTTGTTGGTTTGTTGGTTTGTTGGTTTGTTGGTTTGTTGGTTTATTTGTTTGTTGGTTTGTTGGCTTGTTGGTTTGTTGGTTTGTTGGTTTGTTGGTTTGTTGGCATGTTGGTTTGTTGGCTTGTTGGTTTGTTGGCTTGTTGGTTTATTGGTTTGTTGGCTTGTTGGCTTGTTGGTTTGTTGGTTTGTTGGTTTGTTGGCTTGTTGGTTTGTTGGTTTGTTGGTTTGTTGGTTTGTTGGCTTGTTGGTTTGTTAGTTTGTTGGTTTGTTGGTTTGTTGCTTTGTTGGTTTGTTGATTTGTTGGTTACTTAGTTTATTTGTTTGTTGGTTTGTTGGCTTGTTGGTTTGTTGGTTTGTTGGTTTGTTGGCTTGTTGGTTTGTTGGTTTGTTGGCTTGTTGGCTTATTCGCTTGTTGCTTTGTTGGTTTGTTGGTTTGTTGGCTTGTTGGCTTGTTGGTTTGTTAGTTTGTTGGCTTTTTGGATACTTGGTTTGTTGGTTTGTTGGTTTGTTGACTTGTTGGTTTGTTGGCTTGTTAGTTTGTTGGTTTGTTGGTTTGTTGGTTTGTTGGTTTATTTCTTTGTTGGTTTGTTGGTTTATTGGCTTTTTTGCTTGTTGGTTTGTTGGCTTGTTGGTTTGTTAGTTTGTTGGCTTTTTGGTTACTTGGTTTGTTAGTTTGTTGGCTTGTTGGCTTGTTGGTTTGTTGGTTTGTTGGCTTGTTGGTTTGTTAGTTTATTGGTTTGTTGGCTTGTTGGCTTGTTGGTTTGTTGGTTTGCTGGTTTGTTGGTTTGTTGGTTTTTTGGTTTGTTGGTTTGTTGGTTTGTTGCTTTGTTGGCTTGTTGGTTTGTTGGTTTGTTGGCTTCTTGTCTTGTTGGTTTGTTGGTTTGTTGGCTTGTTGGCTTGTTGGTTTGTTGGTTTGTTGGTTTGTTGGTTTGTTGGTTTGTTGGTTTATTTGTTTGTTGGTTTGTTGGCTTGTTGGTTTGTTGGTTTGTTGGTTTGTTGGTTTGTTGGCATGTTGGTTTGTTGGCTTGTTGGTTTGTTGGCTTGTTGGTTTATTGGTTTGTTGGCTTGTTGGCTTGTTGGTTTGTTGGTTTGTTGGTTTGTTGGCTTGTTGGTTTGTTGGTTTGTTGGTTTGTTGGTTTGTTGGCTTGTTGGTTTGTTAGTTTGTTGGTTTGTTGGTTTGTTGCTTTGTTGGTTTGTTGATTTGTTGGTTACTTAGTTTATTTGTTTGTTGGTTTGTTGGCTTGTTGGTTTGTTGGTTTGTTGGTTTGTTGGCTTGTTGGTTTGTTGGTTTGTTGGCTTGTTGGCTTATTTGCTTGTTGCTTTGTTGGTTTGTTGGTTTGTTGGCTTGTTGGCTTGTTGGTTTGTTAGTTTGTTGGCTTTTTGGATACTTGGTTTGTTGGTTTGTTGGTTTGTTGACTTGTTGGTTTGTTGGCTTGTTGGTTTGTTGGTTTGTTGGTTTGTTGGCTTGTTGGCTTGTTCGTTTGTTGGTTTGTTGGCTTGTTGGCTTATTGGTTTGTTGGTTAGGTCGTTTGTTGGCTTGTTGGTTTGTTGGTTAGTTCGTTTGTAGGTTTGTTAGTTTGTTGGTTTGTTGGCTTGTTGGTTTGTTGGTTTGTTGGCTTGTTGGCTTGTTGGTTTGTTGGTTTGTTAGCTTGTTGGTTTGTTGGTTTGTTGGCTTGTTGGCTTGTTGCTTTGTTCTTTTTATGGTTTGTTGGTTTGTTGGTTTTTTGGTTTGTTGGTTTGTTGGTTTGTTGGCTTGTTGGCTTGTTGGTTTGTTGGTTTGTTGGCTTGTTGGTTTGTTAGTTTGTTGGTTTGTTGGCTTGTTGGCTTGTTGGTTTGTTGGTTTTTTGGTTTGTTGGTTTGTTGGTTTGTTGGTTTGTTGGTTTATTTGTTTGTTGGTTTGTTGGCTTGTTGGCTTGTTGGTTTGTTGGTTTGTTGGCTTGTTGGTTTGTTGGTTTGTTGGTTTTTTGGTTTGTTGGTTTGTTGTTTTGTTAGTTTGTTGGTTTGTTGGTTTATTTGTTTGTTGGTTTGTTGGCTTGTTGGTTTGTTGGTTTGTTGGTTTGTTGGGTTGTTGGTTTGTTGGTTTGTTGACTTGTTGGCTTGTTGGTTTGTTGATTTTTTGCCTTGTTGGTTACTTAGTTTGTTGGTTTGTTGGCATGTTGGTTTGTTGGTTTGTTGGTTTGTTGGCTTGTTGGCTTGTTGGTTTGTTGGTTTATTCGTTTGTTGGTTTGTTGGCTTGTTGGTTTGTTGGGTTGTTGGCTTGTTGGTTTGTTAGTTTGTTGGTTTGTTGGTTTGTTGGTGTGTTGGTTTGTTTCTTTGTTGGTTTGTTGGTTTATTGGCTTGTTTGCTTGTTGGTTTGTTGGCTTGTTGGTTTGTTAGTTTGTTGGCTTTTTGGTTACTTGGTTTGTTAGTTTGTTGGCTTGTTGGCTTGTTGGTTTGTTGGTTTGTTGGCTTGTTGGTTTGTTAGTTTATTGGTTTGTTGGCTTGTTGGCTTGTTGGTTTGTTGGTTTGTTGGTTTGTTGGTTTGTTGGTTTGTTGGTTTGTTGGTTTTTTGGTTTGTTGGTTTGTTGGTTTGTTGGCTTGTTGGTTTGTTGGTTTGTTGGCTTCTTGTCTTGTTGGTTTGTTGGTTTGTTGGCTTGTTGGCTTGTTGGTTTGTTGGTTTGTTGGTTTGTTGATTTGTTGGTTTGTTGCTTTGTTGGTTTGTTGGTTTGTTGGCTTGTTGGCTTGTTGGTTTGTTCGTTTGTTGGCTTTTTGGTTACTTGGTTTGTTGGTTTGTTGGTTTGTTGGCTTGTTGGTTTGTTGGCTTGTTGGTTTGTTGGTTTGTTGGTTTGTTGGTTTGTTGGCTTGTTGGCTTGTTGGTTTGTTGGTTTGCTGGTTTGTTGGTTTGTTGGTTTGTTGGTTTTTTGGTTTATTGGTTTGTTGGTTTGTTGGTTTGTTGGGTTGTTGGTTTGTTGGCTTGTTGGTTACTTGGTTTGTTGGTTTGTTGGCTTGTTGGCTTGTTGGTTTGTTGGTTTGTTGGCTTGTTGGTTTGTTAGTTTGTTGGTTTGTTGGCTTGTTGGCTTGTTAGTTTGTTGGTTTGTTGGCTTGTTGGTGTGTTGGTTTGTTGGTTTGTTGGTTTGTTGGCTTGTTGGCTTGTTGGTTTGTTGTTTTGTTGGCTTGTTGGTTACTTAGTTTGTTGGTTTGTTGGCATGTTGGTTTGTGGGTTTGTTGGTTTGTTGGCTTGTTGGTTTGTAGGTTTGTTGGCTTGTCGGCTTGTTGGATTGTTGGTTTGTTGGTTTGTTGGCTTGTTGGTTTGTTGGTTTGTAGGCTTGTTGGTTTGTTAGTTTGTTGATTTGTTGGATTGTTGGTTTGTTGGTTTGTTGGTTTATTTGTTTGTTGGTTTGTTGGCTTGTTGGTTTGTTGGTTTGTTGGTTTGTTGGTTTGTTGGCTTGTTGGTTTGTTGGTTTGTTGGTTTGTTGGTTTGTTGGCTTGTTGGCTTGTTGGTTTGTTGGTTAGTTCGTTTGTTGGTTGGTTAGTTTGTTGGTTTGTTGGCATGTTGGCTTGTTGGTTTGTTGGTTTTTGGTTTGTTGGTTTGTTGGTTTGTTGGTTTGTTGGTTTGTTGGTTTGTTGGTTTATTTGTTTGTTGGTTTGTTGGCTTGTTGGCTTGTTGGTTTGTTGGCTTGTTGGTTTGTTAGTTTGTTGGCTTTTTGGTTGCTTGGTTTGTTGGTTTATTTGTTTGTTGGTTTGTTGGCTTGTTGGTTACTTAGTTTGTTGGTTTGTTGGCATGTTGGTTTGTTGGTTTGTTGGTTTGTTGGCTTGTTGGTTTGTTGGTTTGTTGGTTTGTTGGCTTGTTGGTTTGTTGGTTTGTTGGCTTGTTGGATTGTTAGTTTGTTGGTTTGTTGGTTTGTTGGTTTGTTGGTTTATTTCTTTGTTGGTTTGTTGGTTTATTGGCTTTTTTGCTTGTTGGTTTGTTGGCTTGTTCGTTTGTTAGTTTGTTGGCTTTTTGGTTACTTGGTTTGTTAGTTTGTTGGCTTGTTGGCTTGTTGGTTTGTTGGTTTGTTGGCTTGTTGGTTTGTTGGCTTGTTGGTTTGTTGGCTTGTTGGTTTGTTGGTTTGTTGGTTTGTTGGCTTGTTGGCTTGTTGCTTTGTTGGTTTTTTGGTTTGTTGGTTTGTTGGTTTGTTGGCTTGTTGGTTTGTTGGTTTGTTGGCTTCTTGTCTTGTTGGTTTGTTGGTTTGTTGGCTTGTTGGCTTGTTGGTTTGTTGGTTTGTTCGTTTGTTGGTTTGTTGGGTTGTTGGTTTGTTGGTTTGTTGGCTTGTTGGTTTGTTAGTTTGTTGGTTTGTTGGTTTGTTGGTTTGTTGGTTTATTTCTTTGTTGGTTTGTTGGTTTATTGGCTTTTTTGCTTGTTGGTTTGTTGGCTTGTTGGTTTGTTAGTTTGTTGGCTTTTTGGTTACTTGGTTTGTTAGTTTGTTGGCTTGTTGGCTTGTTGGTTTGTTGGTTTGTTGGCTTGTTGGTTTGTTAGTTTATTGGTTTGTTGGCTTGTTGGCTTGTTGGTTTGTTGGTTTGCTGGTTTGTTGGTTTGTTGGTTTTTTGGTTTGTTGGTTTGTTGGTTTGTTGCTTTGTTGGCTTGTTGGTTTGTTGGTTTGTTGGCTTCTTGTCTTGTTGGTTTGTTGGTTTGTTGGCTTGTTGGCTTGTTGGTTTGTTGGTTTGTTGGTTTGTTGGTTTGTTGGTTTGTTGGTTTATTTGTTTGTTGGTTTGTTGGCTTGTTGGTTTGTTGGTTTGTTGGTTTGTTGGTTTGTTGGCATGTTGGTTTGTTGGCTTGTTGGTTTGTTGGCTTGTTGGTTTATTGGTTTGTTGGCTTGTTGGCTTGTTGGTTTGTTGGTTTGTTGGTTTGTTGGCTTGTTGGTTTGTTGGTTTGTTGGTTTGTTGGTTTGTTGGCTTGTTGGTTTGTTAGTTTGTTGGTTTGTTGGTTTGTTGCTTTGTTGGTTTGTTGATTTGTTGGTTACTTAGTTTATTTGTTTGTTGGTTTGTTGGCTTGTTGGTTTGTTGGTTTGTTGGTTTGTTGGCTTGTTGGTTTGTTGGTTTGTTGGCTTGTTGGCTTATTCGCTTGTTGCTTTGTTGGTTTGTTGGTTTGTTGGCTTGTTGGCTTGTTGGTTTGTTAGTTTGTTGGCTTTTTGGATACTTGGTTTGTTGGTTTGTTGGTTTGTTGACTTGTTGGTTTGTTGGCTTGTTAGTTTGTTGGTTTGTTGGTTTGTTGGTTTGTTGGTTTATTTCTTTGTTGGTTTGTTGGTTTATTGGCTTTTTTGCTTGTTGGTTTGTTGGCTTGTTGGTTTGTTAGTTTGTTGGCTTTTTGGTTACTTGGTTTGTTAGTTTGTTGGCTTGTTGGCTTGTTGGTTTGTTGGTTTGTTGGCTTGTTGGTTTGTTAGTTTATTGGTTTGTTGGCTTGTTGGCTTGTTGGTTTGTTGGTTTGCTGGTTTGTTGGTTTGTTGGTTTTTTGGTTTGTTGGTTTGTTGGTTTGTTGCTTTGTTGGCTTGTTGGTTTGTTGGTTTGTTGGCTTCTTGTCTTGTTGGTTTGTTGGTTTGTTGGCTTGTTGGCTTGTTGGTTTGTTGGTTTGTTGGTTTGTTGGTTTGTTGGTTTGTTGGTTTATTTGTTTGTTGGTTTGTTGGCTTGTTGGTTTGTTGGTTTGTTGGTTTGTTGGTTTGTTGGCATGTTGGTTTGTTGGCTTGTTGGTTTGTTGGCTTGTTGGTTTATTGGTTTGTTGGCTTGTTGGCTTGTTGGTTTGTTGGTTTGTTGGTTTGTTGGCTTGTTGGTTTGTTGGTTTGTTGGTTTGTTGGTTTGTTGGCTTGTTGGTTTGTTAGTTTGTTGGTTTGTTGGTTTGTTGCTTTGTTGGTTTGTTGATTTGTTGGTTACTTAGTTTATTTGTTTGTTGGTTTGTTGGCTTGTTGGTTTGTTGGTTTGTTGGTTTGTTGGCTTGTTGGTTTGTTGGTTTGTTGGCTTGTTGGCTTATTTGCTTGTTGCTTTGTTGGTTTGTTGGTTTGTTGGCTTGTTGGCTTGTTGGTTTGTTAGTTTGTTGGCTTTTTGGATACTTGGTTTGTTGGTTTGTTGGTTTGTTGACTTGTTGGTTTGTTGGCTTGTTGGTTTGTTGGTTTGTTGGTTTGTTGGCTTGTTGGCTTGTTCGTTTGTTGGTTTGTTGGCTTGTTGGCTTATTGGTTTGTTGGTTAGGTCGTTTGTTGGCTTGTTGGTTTGTTGGTTAGTTCGTTTGTAGGTTTGTTAGTTTGTTGGTTTGTTGGCTTGTTGGTTTGTTGGTTTGTTGGCTTGTTGGCTTGTTGGTTTGTTGGTTTGTTAGCTTGTTGGTTTGTTGGTTTGTTGGCTTGTTGGCTTGTTGCTTTGTTCTTTTTATGGTTTGTTGGTTTGTTGGTTTTTTGGTTTGTTGGTTTGTTGGTTTGTTGGCTTGTTGGCTTGTTGGTTTGTTGGTTTGTTGGCTTGTTGGTTTGTTAGTTTGTTGGTTTGTTGGCTTGTTGGCTTGTTGGTTTGTTGGTTTTTTGGTTTGTTGGTTTGTTGGTTTGTTGGTTTATTTGTTTGTTGGTTTGTTGGCTTGTTGGCTTGTTGGTTTGTTGGTTTGTTGGCTTGTTGGTTTGTTGGTTTGTTGGTTTTTTGGTTTGTTGGTTTGTTGTTTTGTTAGTTTGTTGGTTTGTTGGTTTATTTGTTTGTTGGTTTGTTGGCTTGTTGGTTTGTTGGTTTGTTGGTTTGTTGGGTTGTTGGTTTGTTGGTTTGTTGACTTGTTGGCTTGTTGGTTTGTTGATTTTTTGCCTTGTTGGTTACTTAGTTTGTTGGTTTGTTGGCATGTTGGTTTGTTGGTTTGTTGGTTTGTTGGCTTGTTGGCTTGTTGGTTTGTTGGTTTATTCGTTTGTTGGTTTGTTGGCTTGTTGGTTTGTTGGGTTGTTGGCTTGTTGGTTTGTTAGTTTGTTGGTTTGTTGGTTTGTTGGTGTGTTGGTTTGTTTCTTTGTTGGTTTGTTGGTTTATTGGCTTGTTTGCTTGTTGGTTTGTTGGCTTGTTGGTTTGTTAGTTTGTTGGCTTTTTGGTTACTTGGTTTGTTAGTTTGTTGGCTTGTTGGCTTGTTGGTTTGTTGGTTTGTTGGCTTGTTGGTTTGTTAGTTTATTGGTTTGTTGGCTTGTTGGCTTGTTGGTTTGTTGGTTTGTTGGTTTGTTGGTTTGTTGGTTTGTTGGTTTGTTGGTTTTTTGGTTTGTTGGTTTGTTGGTTTGTTGGCTTGTTGGTTTGTTGGTTTGTTGGCTTCTTGTCTTGTTGGTTTGTTGGTTTGTTGGCTTGTTGGCTTGTTGGTTTGTTGGTTTGTTGGTTTGTTGGTTTGTTGGTTTGTTGCTTTGTTGGTTTGTTGGTTTGTTGGCTTGTTGGCTTGTTGGTTTGTTCGTTTGTTGGCTTTTTGGTTACTTGGTTTGTTGGTTTGTTGGTTTGTTGGCTTGTTGGTTTGTTGGCTTGTTGGTTTGTTGGTTTGTTGGTTTGTTGGCTTGTTGGCTTGTTGGTTTGTTGGTTTGCTGGTTTGTTGGTTTGTTGGTTTGTTGGTTTTTTGGTTTATTGGTTTGTTGGTTTGTTGGTTTGTTGGGTTGTTGGTTTGTTGGCTTGTTGGTTACTTGGTTTGTTGGTTTGTTGGCTTGTTGGCTTGTTGGTTTGTTGGTTTGTTGGCTTGTTGGTTTGTTAGTTTGTTGGTTTGTTGGCTTGTTGGCTTGTTAGTTTGTTGGTTTGTTGGCTTGTTGGTGTGTTGGTTTGTTGGTTTGTTGGTTTGTTGGCTTGTTGGCTTGTTGGTTTGTTGTTTTGTTGGCTAGTTGGTTACTTAGTTTGTTGGTTTGTTGGCATGTTGGTTTGTGGGTTTGTTGGTTTGTTGGCTTGTTGGTTTGTTGGTTTGTTGGCTTGTTGGCTTGTTGGATTGTTGGTTTGTTGGTTTGTTGGCTTGTTGGTTTGTTGGTTTGTAGGCTTGTTGGTTTGTTAGTTTGTTGATTTGTTGGATTGTTGGTTTGTTGGTTTGTTGGTTTATTTGTTTGTTGGTTTGTTGGCTTGTTGGTTTGTTGGTTTGTTGGTTTGTTGGTTTGTTGGCTTGTTGGTTTGTTGGTTTGTTGGTTTGTTGGTTTGTTGGCTTGTTGGCTTGTTGGTTTGTTGGTTAGTTCGTTTGTTGGTTGGTTAGTTTGTTGGTTTGTTGGCATGTTGGCTTGTTGGTTTGTTGGTTTTTGGTTTGTTGGTTTGTTGGTTTGTTGGTTTGTTGGTTTGTTGGTTTGTTGGTTTATTTGTTTGTTGGTTTGTTGGCTTGTTGGCTTGTTGGTTTGTTGGCTTGTTGGTTTGTTAGTTTGTTGGCTTTTTGGTTGCTTGGTTTGTTGGTTTATTTGTTTGTTGGTTTGTTGGCTTGTTGGTTACTTAGTTTGTTGGTTTGTTGGCATGTTGGTTTGTTGGTTTGTTGGTTTGTTGGCTTGTTGGTTTGTTGGTTTGTTGGTTTGTTGGCTTGTTGGCTTGTTGGTTTGTTGGTTTGTTGGTTTGTTGGCTTGTTGGTTTGTTGGTTTGTTGGCTTGTTGGATTGTTAGTTTGTTGGTTTGTTGGTTTGTTGGTTTGTTGGTTTGTTGGTTTTTTGGTTTATTTGTTTGTTGGTTTGTTGGCTTGTTGGTTTGTTGGTTTGTTGGTTTGTTGGTTTGTTGGCTTGTTGGTTTGTTGGCTTGTTGGTTTTTTGATTTGTTGGTTTGTTGGCTTGTTGGCTTGTTGGTTTGTTAGTTTCTTGGTTTGTTGGTTTGTTGGTTTGTTGGTTTGTTGGTTTTTTGGTTTGTTGGTTTATTTGTTTGTTGGTTTGTTGGCTTGTTGTTTTGTTGGTTTGTTGGCTTGTTGGTTTGTTGGTTTGTTGGTTTGTTGGTTTGTTGGTTTGTTGGCTTGTTGGCTTGTTTGTTTGTTAGTTTGTTGGCTTTTTGGTTACTTGGTTTGTTGGTTTGTTGGTTTGTTGGTTTGTTGGTTTGTTGGCTTGTTGGCTTGTTGGTTTGTTGGTTTGTTGGCTTGTTGGTTTGTTAGTTTGTTGGTTTGTTGGCTTGTTGGCTTGTTGGTTTGTTGGTTTTTTGGTTTGTTGGTTTGTTGGTTTGTTGGTTTGTTGGTTTATTTGTTTGTTGGTTTGTTGGCTTGTTGGCTTGTTGGTTTGTTGGTTTGTTGGCTTGTTGGTTTGTTGGTTTGTTGGTTTTTTGGTTTTTTTGGTTTGTTGTTTTGTTAGTTTGTTGGTTTGTTGGTTTATTTGTTTGTTGGTTTGTTGGCTTGTTGGTTTGTTGGTTTGTTGGTTTGTTGGGTTGTTGGTTTGTTGGTTTGTTGACTTGTTGGCTTGTTGGTTTGTTGATTTTTTGCCTTGTTGGTTACTTAGTTTGTTGGTTTGTTGGCATGTTGGTTTGTTGGTTTGTTGGTTTGTTGGCTTGTTGGCTTGTTGGTTTGTTGGTTTATTCGTTTGTTGGTTTGTTGGCTTGTTGGTTTGTTGGTTTGTTGGCTTGTTGGTTTGTTAGTTTGTTGGTTTGTTGGTTTGTTGGTGTGTTGGTTTGTTTCTTTGTTGGTTTGTTGGTTTATTGGCTTGTTTGCTTGTTGGTTTGTTGGCTTGTTGGTTTGTTAGTTTGTTGGCTTTTTGGTTACTTGGTTTGTTAGTTTGTTGGCTTGTTGGCTTGTTGGTTTGTTGGTTTGTTGGCTTGTTGGTTTGTTAGTTTATTGGTTTGTTGGCTTGTTGGCTTGTTGGTTTGTTGGTTTGTTGGTTTGTTGGTTTGTTGGTTTGTTGGTTTGTTGGTTTTTTGGGTTGTTGGTTTGTTGGTTTGTTGGCTTGTTGGTTTGTTGGTTTGTTGGCTTCTTGTCTTGTTGGTTTGTTGGCTTGTTGGCTTGTTGGTTTGTTGGTTTGTTGGTTTGTTGGTTTGTTGGTTTGTTGGTTTGTTGCTTTGTTGGTTTGTTGGTTTGTTGGCTTGTTGGCTTGTTGGTTTGTTCGTTTGTTGGCTTTTTGGTTACTTGGTTTGTTGGTTTGTTGGTTTTTTGGCTTGTTGGTTTGTTGTCTTGTTGGTTTGTTGGTTTGTTGGTTTGTTGGCTTGTTGGCTTGTTGGTTTGTTGGTTTGCTGGTTTGTTGGTTTGTTGGTTTGTTGGTTTTTTGGTTTATTGGTTTGTTGGTTTGTTGGTTTGTTGGGTTGTTGGTTTGTTGGCTTGTTGGTTACTTGGTTTGTTGGTTTGTTGGCTTGTTGGCTTGTTGGTTTGTTGGTTTGTTGGCTTGTTGGTTTGTTAGTTTGTTGGTTTGTTGGCTTGTTGGCTTGTTAGTTTGTTGGTTTGTTGGCTTGTTGGTGTGTTGGTTTGTTAGTTTGTTGGTTTGTTGGCTTGTTGGCTTGTTGGTTTGTTGTTTTGTTGGCTTGTTGGTTACTTAGTTTGTTGGTTTGTTGGCATGTTGGTTTGTGGGTTTGTTGGTTTGTTGGCTTGTTGGTTTGTTGGTTTGTTGGCTTGTCGGCTTGTTGGATTGTTGGTTTGTTGGTTTGTTGGTTTATTTGTTTGTTGGTTTGTTGGCTTGTTGGTTTGTTGGTTTGTTGGTTTGTTGGTTTGTTGGCTTGTTGGTTTGTTGGTTTGTTGGTTTGTTGGTTTGTTGGCTTGTTGGCTTGTTGGTTTGTTGGTTAGTTCGTTTGTTGGTTGGTTAGTTTGTTGGTTTGTTGGCATGTTGGCTTGTTGGTTTGTTGGTTTTTGGTTTGTTGGTTTGTTGGTTTGTTGGTTTGTTGGTTTGTTGGTTTGTTGGTTTATTTGTTTGTTGGTTTGTTGGCTTGTTGGCTTGTTGGTTTGTTGGCTTGTTGGTTTGTTAGTTTGTTGGCTTTTTGGTTGCTTGGTTTGTTGGTTTATTTGTTTGTTGGTTTGTTGGCTTGTTGGTTACTTAGTTTGTTGGTTTGTTGGCATGTTGGTTTGTTTGTTTGTTGGTTTGTTGGCTTGTTGGTTTGTTGGTTTGTTGGTTTGTTGGCTTGTTGGCTTGTTGGTTTGTTGGTTTGTTGGTTTGTTGGCTTGTTGGTTTGTTGGTTTGTTGGCTTGTTGGATTGTTAGTTTGTTGGTTTGTTGGTTTGTTGGTTTGTTGGTTTGTTGGTTTGTTGGTTTTTTGGTTTATTTGTTTGTTGGTTTGTTGGCTTGTTGGTTTGTTGGTTTGTTGGTTTGTTGGTTTGTTGGCTTGTTGGTTTGTTGGCTTGTTGGTTTTTTGATTTGTTGGTTTGTTGGCTTGTTGGCTTGTTGGTTTGTTAGTTTCTTGGTTTGTTGGTTTGTTGTTTTGTTGGTTTGTTGGTTTTTTGGTTTGTTGGTTTATTTGTTTGTTGGTTTGTTGGCTTGTTGTTTTGTTGGTTTGTTGGCTTGTTGGTTTGTTGGTTTGTTGGTTTGTTGGTTTGTTGGTTTGTTGGCTTGTTGGCTTGTTTGTTTGTTAGTTTGTTGGCTTTTTGGTTACTTGGTTTGTTGGTTTGTTGGTTTGTTGGCTTGTTGGTTTATTGGCTTGTTGGTGTGTTGGTTTGTTGGTTTGTTGGCTTGTTGGTTTGTTGGTTTGTTGGTTTATTGGTTTGTTGGTTTGTTGGTTTGTTGGTTTGTTGGTTTGTTGGTTTGTTGGTTTGTTGGCTTGTTGGTTTGTTGGTTTGTTGGCTTGTTGGCTTGTTGGTTTGTTGGTTTGTTGGCTTGTTGGTTTGTTAGTTTGTTGGTTTGTTGGCTTGTTGGCTTGTTGGTTTGTTGGTTTTTTTTTTGTTGGTTTGTTGGTTTGTTGGTTTGTTGGTTTATTTGTTTGTTGGTTTGTTGGTTTGTTGGTTAGTTGGCTTGTTGGTTTGTTGGTTTGTTGGTTTTTTGGTTTGTTGGTTTGTTGGTTTGTTGGTTTGTTGGTTTGTTGGTTTAATTGTTTGTTGGTTTGTTGGCTTGTTGGTTTGTTGGTTTGTTGGTTTGTTGGCTTGTTGGTTTGTTGGTTTGTTGGTTTGTTGGCTTGTTGCCTTGTTGGTTTGTTGGCTTGTTGGCTTGTTGGTTTGTTGGTTTGTTGGTTTGTTAGTTTGTTGGTTTGTTGGTTTGTTGGTTTGTTGGTTTGTTGGTTTGTTGGCTTGTTGGTTTGTTGGTTTGTTGGCTTGTTGGCTTGTTGGTTTGTTGGTTTGTTGGCTTGTTGGTTTGTTAGTTTGTTGGTTTGTTGGCTTGTTGGCTTGTTGGTTTGTTGGTTTTTTTTTTGTTGGTTTGTTGGTTTGTTGGTTTGTTGGTTTATTTGTTTGTTGGTTTGTTGGTTTGTTGGTTAGTTGGCTTGTTGGTTTGTTGGTTTGTTGGTTTTTTGGTTTGTTGGTTTGTTGGTTTGTTGGTTTGTTGGTTTGTTGGTTTGTTGGTTTAATTGTTTGTTGGTTTGTTGGCTTGTTGGTTTGTTGGTTTGTTGGTTTGTTGGCTTGTTGGTTTGTTGGTTTGTTGGTTTGTTGGCTTGTTGCCTTGTTGGTTTGTTGGCTTGTTGGCTTGTTGGTTTGTTGGTTTGTTGGTTTGTTAGTTTGTTGGTTTGTTGGTTTGTTGTTTGTTGGTTTGTTGGCTTGTTGGTTTGTTGGTTTGTTGGCTTGTTGGTTACTTAGTTTGATGGTTTGTTGGCATGTTGGTTTGTTGGTTTGTTGGTTTGTTGGCTTGTTGGTTCGTTGGTTTGTTGGCTTGTTGGCTTGTTGGTTTGTTGGTTTGTTGGTTTGTTGGCTTGTTGGTTTGTTGGTTTGTTGGCTTGTTGGTTTGTTAGTTTGTTGGTTTGTTGGTTTGTTGGTTTGTTGGTTTGTTGGTTTGTTGGTTTATTTGTTTGTTGGTTTGTTGGCTTGTTGATTTGTTGGTTTGTTGGTTTGTTGGTTTGTTGGCTTGTTGGCTTGTTGGTTTGTTGGTTTGTTGGCTTGTTGGTTTATTGATTTCTTGGCTTGTTGGCTTGTTGGCTTGTTGGTTTGTTGGTTTGTTGGTTTGTTGGTTTGTTGGTTTGTTGGTTTGTTCGTTTGTTTGTTTGTTTGTTAATTGGCTTGTTGGTTTGTTGGTTTGTTGGCTTGTTGGCTTGTTGGTTAGTTGGTTTGTTGGCTTGTTGGCTTGTTGGTTTGTTGGTTTGTTGGTTTGTTGGCTTGTTGGTTTGTTGGTTTGTTGGCTTGTTGGTTTGTTGGTTTGTTGGCTTGTTGGCTTGTTGCTTTGTTGGTTTGTTGGTTTGTTGGCTTGTTGGTTTGTTGGCTTGTTGGCTTGTTGGTTTGTTAGTTTGTTGGCTTGTTGGTTACTTGGTTTGTTGGTTTGTTGGTTTGTTGGCTTGTTGGTTTGTTGGTTTGTTGGTTTGTTGGTTTGTTGGCTTATTGGCTTGTTGGTTTGTTGGTTTGTTGGTTTGTTGGTTTATTTGTTTGTTGGTTTGTTGGCTTGTTGGTTTGTTGGTTTGTTAGTGTCTTGGCTTGTTGGTTTGTTGGCTTGTTGGTTTATTTGTTTGTTGGCTTGTTGGGTTGTTGGTTTGTTGGTTTGTTAGCTTGTTGGTTTGTTGGCTTGTTGGCTTGTTGCTTTGTTGGTTTGTTGGTTTGTTGGCTTGTTGGCTTGTTGGTTTGTTAGTTTGTTGGCTTTTCGGTTACTTGGTTTGTTGGTTTGTTGGTTTGTTGGTTTGTTGGTTTGTTGGTTTGTTCGCTGGTTGGTTTGTTGGTTAATTGGTTCGTTGGTCTGTTGGTTTGTTGGTTTGTTGGTTTGTTGGTTTATTTGTTTGTTGGTTTGTTGGTTTGTTGGTTTGTTGGTTTATTTGTTTATTTTTTTGTTGGTTTGTTGGTTTGTTGGTTTGTTGGCTTGTTGGTTTGTTGGCTAGTTGGCTTGTTAGTTTGTTGGTTTGTTGGTTTGTTGGTTGTTGGTTTGTTGGTTTTTGGTTTGTTGGTTTATTTGTTTGTTGGTTTGTTGGCTTGTTGGTTTGTTGGTTTGTTGGTTTGTTGGTTTGTTGGTTTGTTGGTTTGTTGGCTTGTTGGTTTGTTGGTTTGTTGGCTTGTTGGCTTGTTGGCTTGTTGGCTTGTTGGTTTTTTGGTTTGTTGGTTTATTTGTTTGTTGGTTTGTTGGTTTGTTGGTTTGTTGGTTTGTTGGCTTGTTGGCTTGTTGGCTTGTTGGTTTATTGGTTTGTTGGTTTGTTGGTTTGTTAGTTTATTTGTTTGTTGGTTTGTTGGCTTGTTGGCTTGTTGGCTTGTTGGTTTGTTGGCTTGTTGGTTTGCTTGTTTGGTGGCTTTTTGGTTACTTGGTTTGTTGGTTTGTTGGTTTTTTGGTTTGTTGGTTTGTTGGCTTGTTGGTTTGTTGGTTTGTTGTTTTGTTGGCTTGTTGGCTTGTTGGTTTAATGGCTTGTTGGCTTGTTGGTTTGTTGGTTTGTTGGTTTGTTGGCTTGTTGGTTTGTTGGCTTGTTGGTTTGTTGGTTTGTTGGTTTGTTGGTTTGTTGGCTTGTTGGTTTGTTGGTTTGTTGGCTTGTTGGCTTGTTGGTTTATTCATTTGTTGCCTTGTTGGCTTGTTGGTTTGTTGGTTTGTTGGTTTGTTGGCTTGTTGGTTTGTTGGTTTTTTGGCTTGTTGGTTTATTTGTTTGTTGGTTTGTTGGCTTGTTGGTTTGTTGGTTTGTTGGTTTGTTGGTTTGTTGGCTTGTTGGTTTGTTGGCTTGTTGGTTTGTTAGTTTGTTGGCTTTTAGGTTACTTGGTTTGTTGGTTTGTTGGCTTGTTGGCTTTTTGGTTTGTTGGTTCGTTCGTCGGATGGTTTGTTGGTTTGTTGGTTACTTGGTTTGTTGGTTTGTTGGTTTGTTGGCTTGTTGGTTTGTTGGCTTGTTGGTTTGTTGGTTTGTTGGTTTGTTGGCTTGTTGGCTTGTTGGTTTATTGGTTTGTTGGTTTGTTGGTTTGTTGGTTTGTTGGTTTTTTTGTTTTTTGGTTTGTTGGTTTGTTGGTTTGTTGGCTTGTTGGTTTGTTGGTTTGTTGGCTTGTTGGCTTGTTGGTTACTTAGTTTGTTGGTTTGTTGGTTTGTGGGCTTGTTGGTTTGTTAACTTTTTGCTTTGTTAGTTTGTTGGTTTGTTGGCTTGTTGGTTTGTTGGCTTGTTGGTTTGTTGGCTTGTTGGTTTGTTGGTATGTTGGTTTGTTGGCTTGTTGGTTTGTTGGTTTGTTGGCTTGTTGGCTTGTTGGTTTGTTGGTTTGTTATTTTGTTGGTTTGTTGGCTTGTTGGGTTGCTGGTTTGTTGGCTTGTTGGTTTGTTGGTTTGTTGGCTTGTTGGTTTCTTGGTTTGTTGGCTTGTTGGCTTGTAGGCTTGTTGGTGTGTTGGTTCGTTGGCTTGTGGGTTTGTTGGTTTGTTGGCTTGTTGGCTTGTTGCTTTGTTGTGCTTTGTTGGTTTGTTGGTTTGTTGGCTTGTTGGCTTGTTGAATTGTTAGTTTGCTGGCTTTTTGGTTACTTGGTTTGTTGGTTTGTTGGTTTGTGGGCTTGTTGGTTTGTTGGCTTGTTGGTTTGTTGGTTTGTTGGTTTGTTGGCTTGTTGGCTTGTTGGTTTGTTGGTTTGTTGGTTTGCTGGTTTGTTGGTTTGTTGGTTTTTTGTTTTGTTGGTTTATTTGTTTGTTGGTTTGTTGGCTTGTTGGTTTGTTGGTTTGTTGGTTTGTTGGCTTGTTGGTTTGTTGGTTTGTTGGCTTGTCGGCTTGTTGGTTTGTTGGTTTGTTGGCTTGGTGGTTTGTTGGCTTGTTGGCTTGTTGGTTTGTTGGTTAGTTCGCTTGTTGGTTTTTTAGTTTGTTGGCTTGTTGGCTTGTTGGTTTTTTGGTTTTTTGGTTTGTTGGTTTGTTGGTTTGTTGGTTTGTTGGTTTGTTGGTTTGTTGGCTTGTTGGTTTGTTGGCTTGTCGGTTTGTTAGTTTGTTGGTTTGTTGGTTTGTTAGTTTATTTGTTTGTTGGTTTGTTGGCTTGTTGGTTTGTTGGTTTGTTGGCTTGTTGGCTTGTTGGTTTCTTGGTTTGTTGGTTTTTCGGTTTGTTGGTTTGTTGGTTTGTTGGTTTGTTGGTTTATTTGTTTGTTGGTTTGTTGGCCCGTTGGTTTGTTGGTTTGTTGGTTTGTTGGCTTGTTGGTTTGTTGGTTTGTTGGTTTGTTCGTTTGTTGGCTTGTTGGCTTGTTGGTTTGTTGGCTTGTTGGCTTGTTGGTTTGTTGGTTTGTTGGTTTTTTGGTTTGTTGGTTTGTTGGTTTGTTGGTTTGTTGGTTTATTTGTTTGTTGGTTTGTTGGCTTGTTGGTTTGTTGGTTTGTTGGTTTGTTGGCTTGTTGGCTTGTTGGTTTGTTAATTTGTTGGCTTGTTGGTTTGTTGGTTTGTTGGCTTGTTGGCTCTTTGCTTTGTTGGTTTGTTGGTTTGTTGGCTTGTTGGCTTGTTGGTTTGTTAGTTTGTTGGCTTTTTGGTTACTTGGTTTGTTGGTTTGTTGGTTTGTTGGCTTGTTGGTTTGTTGGCTTGTTGGTTTTTTGGTTTGTTGTTTTGTTGGCTTGTTGGCTTGTTGGTTTGTTGGTTTGTAGGTTTGTTGGTTTGTTGGTTTGTTGGTTTTTTGGTTTGTTGGTTTATTTGTTTGTTGGTTTGTTGGCTTGTTGGCTTGTTAATTTGTTGGTTTGTTGGCTTGTTGGTTTGTTAGTTTGTTGGTTTGTTGGCTTGTTGGCTTGTTGGTTTGTTGGTTTTTTGATTTCTTGGTTTGTTGGTTTGTTGGTTTGTTGGTTTGTTGGTTTATTTGTTTGTTGGTTTGTTGGCTTGTTGGTTTGTTGGTTTGTTGGTTTGTTGGTTTGTTGGTTTGTTGGCTTGTTGGTTTGTTGGTTTGTTGGTTTTTTGGTTTGTTGGTTTGTTGGTTTGTTGGTTTGTTGGTTTGTTGGTTTGTTGGTTTATCTGTTTGTTGGTTTGTTGGCTTGTTGGTTTGTTGGTTTGTTGGTTTATTGGCTTGTTGGTTTGTTGGTTTGTTTGCTTGTTGGCTTGTTGGTTTATTGGTTTGTTGGCTTTTTGGTTACTTAGTTTGTTGGTTTGTTGGCATGTTGGTTTGTTGGTTTGTTGGTTTGTTGGCTTGTTGGTTTGTTGGTTTGTTGGCTTGTTGGCTTGTTGGTTTGTTGGTTTGTTGGTTTGTTGGCTTGTTGGTTTGTTGGTTTGTTGGTTTGTTGGTTTGTTGGCTTGTTGGTTTGTTAGTTTGTTGGTTTATTGGTTTGTTGGTTTGTTGGTTTGTTGCTTTGTTGGTTTGTTGGTTTGTTGGTTACTTAGTTTATTTTTTTGTTGGTTTGTTGGCTTGTTGGTTTGTTGGTTTGTTGGTTTGTTGGCTTGTTGGTTTGTTGGTTTGTTGGCTTGTTGGCTTGTTGGCTTGTTGGCTTGTTGCTTTGTTGGTTTGTTGGTTTGTTGGCTTGTTGGCTTGTTGGTTTGTTAGTTTGTTGGCTTTTTGGTTACTTGGTTTGTTGGCTTGTTGGCTTGTTGGTTTGTTGGTTTGTTGGCTTGTTGGTTTGTTAGTTTGCTGGTTTGTTGGCCTGTTGGTTTGTTGGTTTTTTGGTTTGTTGGTTTATTTGTTTGTTGGTTTGTTGGCTTGTTGGTTTGTTGGTTTGTTGGTTTGTTGGGTTGTTGGTTTGTTGGTTTGTTGGCTTGTTGGCTTGTTGGTTTGTTGGTTTTTTGCCTTGTTGGTTACTTAGTTTGTTGGTTTGTTGGCATGTTGGTTTGTTGGTTTGTTGGCTTGTTAGCTTGTTGGTTTGGTGGTTTGTTGATTTGTTGGCTTGTTGGTTTGTTGGTTTGTTGGCTTGTTGGTTTGTTAGTTTGTTGGTTTGTTGGTTTGTTGGTTTGTTGGTTTGTTGCTTTGTTGGTTTGTTGGTTTATTGGCTTGTTAGCTTGTTGGTTTGTTGGCTTGTTGGTTTGTTAGTTTGTTGGCTTTTTGGTTACTTGGTTTGTTGGTTTGTTGGCTTGTTAACTTGTTGGTTTGTTGGTTTGTTGGCTTGTTGGTTTGTTAGTTTGTTGGTTTGTTGGCTGGTTGGTTTGTTGGTTTGTTGGCTTATTGGCTTGTTGGTTTGTTGGTTTGTTGGCTTGTTGGCTTGTTGGTTTGTAGATTTGTTGGTTTGTTGGTTTGTTACTCTCTTGGTTTTTGTGGTTTGTTGGCTTGTTGGTTTGTTGGTTTGTTGGCTTTTTGGTTTGTTGGTTTGTTGGTTTGTTGGCTTGTTGGTTACTTGGTTTGTTGGTTTGTTGGCTTGTTGGCTTGTTGGCTTGTTGGTTTGTTGGCTTGTTGGTTTGTATGTTTGTTGGTTTGTTGGCTTGTTGGCTTCTTGGTTTGTTGGTTTGTTGGCTTGTTGGTGTGTTGGTTTGTTGGTTGGTTTGCTTGTTGGTTTGTTGGTTTGTTGGCTTGTTGGCTTGTTGGTTTGTTGTTTTGTTGGCTTGTTGGTTACTTAGTTTGTCGGTTGTTGGCATGTTGGTTTGTTGGTTTGTTGGTTTGTTGGCTTGTTCGTTTGTTGGTTTGTTGGCTTGTTGGCTTGTTGGTTTGTTGGTTTGTTGGTTTGTTGGCTTGTTGGTTTGTTGGTTTGTTGGCTTGTTGGTTTGTTAGTTTATTTGTTTGTTGGTTTGTTCGCTTGTTGGCTTGTTGGCTTGTTGGTTTGTTGGTTTATTTGTTTGTTGGTTTGTTGGTTTGTTGGTTTGTTGGTTTGTTGGTTTGTTGGTTTGTTGGCTTGTTGGCTTGTTGGCTTGTTGGTTTATTGGCTTGTTGGTTTGCTAGTTTGGTGGCTTTTTGGTTACTTGGTTTGTTGGTTTGTTGGTTTGTTGGTTTTTTGGTTTGTTGGTTTGTTGGCTTGTTGGTTTGTTGGTTTGTTGGTTTGTTGGTTTGTTGGCTTGTTGGTTTAATGGCTTGTTGGCTTGTTGGTTTGTTGGTTTGTTGGCTTGTTGGCTTGTTGGTTTGTTGGTTTGTTGGTTTGTTGGTTTGTTGGTTTGTTGGTTTTTTGGTTTGTTGGTTTGTTGGTTTGTTGGCTTGTTGGTTTGTTGGTTTGTTGGCTTGTTGGCTTGTTGGTTTATTCATTTGTTGCCTTGTTGGCTTGTTGGTTTGTTGGTTTGTTGGTTTGTTGGCTTGTTGGTTTGTTGGTTTTTTGGTTTGTTGGTTTATTTGTTTGTTGGTTTGTTGGCTTGTTGGTTTGTTGGTTTGTTGGTTTGTTGGTTTGTTGGTTTGTTGGCTTGTTGGTTTGTTGGTTTGTTGCTTCGTTCGTCGGATGGTTTGTTGGTTTGTTGGTTACTTGGTTTGTTGGTTTGTTGGTTTGTTGGCTTGTTGGTTTGTTGGCTTGTTGGTTTGTTGGTTTGTTGGTTTGTTGGCTTGTTGGCTTGTTGGTTTATTGGTTTGTTGGTTTGTTGGTTTGTTGGTTTTTTTGTTTTTCGGTTTGTTGGTTTGTTGGTTTGTTGGCTTGTTGGTTTGTTGGTTTGTTGGCTTGTTGGCTTGTTGGTTACTTATTTTGTTGGTTTGTTGGTTTGTGGGCTTGTTGGTATGTTAACTTTTTGCTTTGTTAGTTTGTTGGTTTGTTGGCTTGTTGGTTTGTTGGCTTGTTGGTTTGTTGGCTTGTTGGTTTGTTGGTATGTTGGTTTGTTGGCTTGTTGGTTTGTTGGTTTGTTGGCTTGTTGGCTTGTTGGTTTGTTGGTTTGTTGGTTTGTTGGTTTGTTGGCTTGTTGGTTTTCTGGTTTATTGGCTTGTTGGTTTGTTGGTTTGTTGGGTTGTTGGTTTGTTGGTTTGTTGGCTTGTTGGCTTGTAGGCTTGTTGGTGTGTTGGTTCGTTGGCTTGTGGGTTTGTTGGTTTGTTGGCTTGTTGGCTTGTTGCTTTGTTGTGCTTTGTTGGTTTGTTGGTTTGTTGGCTTGTTGGCTTGTTGAATTGTTAGTTTGTTGTTGTGGGCTTGTTGGTTTGTTGGCTTGTTGGTTTGTTGGTTTGTTGGTTTGTTGGCTTGTTGGCTTGTTGGTTTGTTGGTTTGTTGGTTTGCTGGTTTGTTGGTTTGTTGGTTTTTTGTTTTTTTTGGTTTATTTGTTTTTTGGTTTGTTGGCTTGTTGGTTTGTTGGTTTGTTGGTTTGTTGGCTTGTTGGTTTGTTGGTTTGTTGGCTTGTCGGCTTGTTGGTTTGTTGGTTTGTTGGCTTGGTGGTTTGTTGGCTTGTTGGTTTGTTGGTTAGTTCGTTTGTTGTTTTTTTAGTTTGTTAGTTTGTTAGCTTGTTGGCTTTTTGGTTTTTTGGTTTTTTGGTTTGTTGGTTTGTTGGTTTGTTGGTTTGTTGGTTTGTTGGTTTGTTGGCTTGTTGGTTTGTTGACTTGTCGGTTTGTTAGTTTGTTGGTTTGTTGGTTTGTTAGTTTATTTGTTTGTTGGTTTGTTGGCTTGTTGGTTTGTTGGTTTGTTGGTTTGTTGGTTTGTTGGCTTGTTGGTTTGTTGATTTGTTGGTTTGTTTGTTTATCTGTTTGTTGGTTTGTTGGCTTGTTGGTTTGTTGGTTTGTTGGTTTGTTGGCTTGTTGGTTTGTTGGTTTGTTGGTTTGTTCGTTTGTTGGCTTGTTGTCTTGTTGGTTTGTTGGCTTGTTGGCTTGTTGGTTTGTTGGTTTGTTGGTTTTTTGGTTTGTTGGTTTGTTGGTTTGTTGGTTTGTTGGTTTATTTGTTTGTTGGTTTGTTGGCTTGTTGGTTTGTTGGTTTGTTGGTTTGTTGGCTTGTTGGCTTGTTGGTTTGTTAATTTGTTGGCTTGTTGGTTTGTTGGTTTGTTGGCTTGTTGGCTCTTTGCTTTGTTGGTTTGTTGGTTTGTTGGCTTGTTGGCTTGTTGGTTTGTTAGTTTGTTGGCTTTTTGGTTACTTGGTTTGTTGGTTTGTTGGTTTGTTGGCTTGTTGGTTTGTTGGCTTGTTGGTTTTTTGGTTTGTTGTTTTGTTGGCTTGTTGGCTTGTTGGTTTGTTGGTTTGTAGGTTTGTTGGTTTGTTGGTTTGTTGGTTTTTTGGTTTGTTGGTTTATTTGTTTGTTGGTTTGTTGGCTTGTTGGCTTGTTAATTTGTTGGTTTGTTGGCTTGTTGGTTTGTTAGTTTGTTGGTTTGTTGGCTTGTTGGCTTGTTGGTTTGTTGGTTTTTTGGTTTCTTGGTTTGTTGGTTTGTTGGTTTGTTGGTTTGTTGGTTTATTTGTTTGTTGGTTTGTTGGCTTGTTGGTTTGTTGGTTTGTTGGTTTGTTGGTTTGTTGGCTTGTTGGTTTGTTGGTTTGTTGGTTTTTTGGTTTGTTGGTTTCTTGGTTTGTTGGTTTGTTAGTTTGTTGGTTTATTTGTTTGTTGGTTTGTTGGCTTGTTGGTTTGTTGGTTTGTTGGTTTATTGGCTTGTTGGTTTGTTGGTTTGTTTGCTTGTTGGCTTGTTGGTTTGTTGGTTTGTTGGCTTTTTGGTTACTTAGTTTGTTGGTTTGTTGGCATGTTGGTTTGTTGGTTTGTTGGTTTGTTGGCTTGTTGGTTTGTTGGTTTGTTGGCTTGTTGGCTTGTTGGTTTGTTGGTTTGTTGGTTTGTTGGCTTGTTGGTTTGTTGGTTTGTTGGCTTGTTGGTTTGTTAGTTTGTTGGTTTGTTGGTTTGTTGGTTTGTTGGTTTGTTGGTTTGTTGCTTTGTTGGTTTGTTGGTTTGTTGGTTACTTAGTTTTTTTGTTTGTTGGTTTGTTGGCTTGTTGGTTTGTTGGTTTGTTGGTTTGTTGGCTTGTTGGTTTGTTGGTTTTTTGGCTTGTTGGCTTGTTGGCTTGTTGCTTTGTTGGTTTGTTGGTTTGTTGGCTTGTTGGCTTGTTGGTTTGTTAGTTTGTTGGCTTTTTGGTTACTTGGTTTGTTGGCTTGTTGGCTTGTTGGTTTGTTGGTTTGTTGGCTTGTTGGTTTGTTAGTTTGTTGGTTTGTTGGCTTGTTGGCCTGTTGGTTTGTTGGTTTTTTGGTTTGTTGGTTTGTTGGTTTGTTGGTTTGTTGGTTTGTTGGTTTATTTGTTTGTTGGTTTGTTGGCTTGTTGGTTTGTTGGTTTGTTGGTTTGTTGGCTTGTTGGTTTTTTGGTTTGTTGGTTTTTTGGTTTGTTGGTTTGTTGGTTTGTTGGTTTGTTGGTTTGTTGGTTTATTTGTTTGTTGGTTTGTTGGCTTGTTGGTTTGTTGGTTTGTTGGTTTATTGGGTTGTTGGTTTGTTGGTTTGTTGGCTTGTTGGCTTGTTGGTTTGTTGGTTTTTTGCCTTGTTGGTTACTTAGTTTGTTGGTTTGTTGGCATGTTGGTTTGTTGGTTTGTTGGCTTGTTAGCTTGTTGGTATGGTGGTTTGTTGGTTTGTTGGCTTGTTGGTTTGTTGGTTTGTTGGCTTGTTGGTTTGTTAGTTTGTTGGTTTGTTGGTTTGTTGGTTTGTTGGTTTGTTGCTTTGTTGGTTTGTTGGTTTTTTGGCTTGTTAGCTTGTTGGTTTGTTGGCTTATTGGTTTGTTAGTTTGTTGGCTTTTTGGTTACTTGGTTTGTTGGTTTGTTGGCTTGTTGGCTTGTTGGTTTGTTGGTTTGTTGGCTTGTTGGTTTGTTAGTTTGTTGGTTTGTAGGCTTGTTGGTTTGTTGGTTTGTTGGCTTGTTGGCTTGTTGGTTTATTGGTTTGTTGGCTTGTTGGCTTGTTGGTTTGTAGGTTTGTTGGTTTGTTGGTTTGTTGCTTTTGTTGGTTTTTGTGGTTTGTTGGCTTGTTGGTTTGTTAGTTTGTTGGCTTTTTGGTTACTTGGTTTGTTGGTTTGTTGGTTTGTTGGCTTGTTGGTTTGTTGGCTTGTTGGTTTGTTGGTTTGTTTGTTTGTTGGCTTGTTGGCTTGTTGGTTTGTTGGTTTGTTGGTTTGTTGGTTTGTTGGTTTGTTGGTTTGTTGGTTTTTTGGTTTATTGGTTTGTTGGTTTGTTGGTTTGTTGGCTTGTTGGTTTGTTGGTTTGTTGGCTTGTTGGCTTGTTGGTTTGTTGGCTTGTTGGTTTGTATGTTTGTTGGTTTGTTGGCTTGTTGGCTTGCTGGTTTGTTGGTTCGTTGGCTTGTTGGTGTGTTGGTTTGTTGGTTTGTTGGCTTGTTGGTTTGTTGGTTTGTTGGCTTGTTGGCTTGTTGGTTTGTTGTTTTGTTGGCTTGTTGGTTACTTAGTTTGTTGGTTTGTTGGCATATTGGTTTGTTGGTTTGTTGGTTTGTTGGCTTGTTCGTTTGTTTGTTTGTTGGCTTGTTGGCTTGTTGGTTTGTTGGTTTGTTGGTTTGTTGGCTTGTTGGTTTGTTGGTTTGTTGGCTTGTTGGTTTGTTAGTTTGTTGGTTTGTTGGTTTGTTGGTTTGTTGGTTTGTTGGTTTATTTGTTTGTTGGTTTGTTGGCTTGTTGGTTTGTTGGTTTGTTGGTTTGTTGGCTTGTTGGTTTGTTGGTTTGTTGGTTTGTTGGCTTGTTGGCTTGTTGGTTTGTTGGTTAGTTCGTTTGTTGGTTTAATAGTTTGTTGGTTTGTTGGCATGTTGGCTTTTTGGTTTGTTGGTTTTTGGTTTGTTGGTTTGTTGGTTTGTTGGTTTGTTGGTTTGTTGGTTTGTTGGTTTGTTGGTTTATTTGTTGGTTGGTTTGTTGGCTTGTTGGCTTGTTGTTTTAATGGCTTGTTGGTTTGTTAGTTTGTGGGCTTTTTGGTTACTTGATTTGTTGGTTTATTTGTTTGTTGGTTTGTTGGCTTGTTGGTTACTTAGTTTGTTGGTTTGTTGGCATGTTGGTTTGTTAGTTTGTTGGTTTGTTGGCTTGTTGGTTTGTTGGTTTGTTGGCTTGTTGGCTGGTTGGTTTGTTGGTTTGTTGACTTGTTGGTTTGTTGGTTTGTTGGCTTGTTGGATTGTTAGTTTGTTGGTTTGTTGGTTTGTTGGTTTGTTGGTTTGTTGGTTTGTTGGCTTGTTGGTTTGTTGGTTTGTTGGTTTGTTGGTTTGTTGGTTTGTTGGCTTGTTAACTTGTTGGCTTGTTGGTTTGTTGGCTTGTTGGCTTGTTGGTTTGTTGGTTTGTTGGTTTGTTGGTTTGTTGGTTTAATTGTTGTTGGTTTGTTGGCCTAATGGTTTATTGCTTTGTTGGCTTGTTGGCTTGTTGGTTTGTTGTTTTGTTGGTTTGTTGGCTTGTTGGCTTGTTGATTTGTTGGTTTGTTGGCTTGTTGGTTTGTTGGTTTGTTGGCTTGTTGGCTTGTTGCTTTGTTCGTTTGATGGTTTGTTGGTTTGTTGGTTTTTTGGTTTGTTGGTTTTTTGGTTTGTTGCTCTGTTGGTTTGTTAGTTTGTTGGCTTGTTGGCTGGTTGGTTTGTTGGCTTGTTGGTTTGTTAGTTTGTTGGATTTTTGGTTACTTGGTTTATTGTTTTGTTGGCTTGTTGGCTTGTTGGTTTGTTGCTTTGTTCGTTTGATGGTTTGTTGGTTTGTTGGTTACTTGGTTTGTTGGTTTGTTGGTTTGTTGGCATGTTGGTTTGTTGGTTTGTTGCTTTGTTGGTTTGTTGGTTTGTTGGCTTGTTTGCTTGTTGGTTTGTTAGTTTGTTGGCTTTTTGGTTACTTGGTTTGTTGGTTTGTTGGCTTGTTGGTTTGTTGGTTTGTTGGTTTGTTGGTTTGTTGGTATGTTGGTTTGTTGGGTTGTTGGTTTGTTGGTTTTTTGGCTTGTTGGTTTGTTGGTTTGTTGGCTTGTTGGCTTGTTGGTTTGTTGGTTTGTTGGTTTGTTGGCTTGTTGGTTTGTTGGTTTGTTGGTTTGTTGGTTTGTTGGTTTGTTGCCTAGTTGGCTTGTTGGTTTGTTGGTTTGTTGGTTTGTTGGTTTGTTGGCTTGTTGGCTTGTTGGTTTGTTGGTTTGTTGGTTTGTTGGTTTAATTGTTGTTGGTTTGTTGGCTTGTTGGTTTGTTGCTTTGTTGGCTTGTTGGCTTGTTGGTTTGTTGGTTTCTTGGTTTGTTGGTTTGTTGGTTTGTTGGTTTGTTGGTTTGTTGGTTTGTTGGTTTGTTGGTTTGTTGGCTTGTTGGTTTGTTGGTTTGTTGGTTTGTTGGCTTGTTGGTTTGTTGGTTTGTTGGTTTGTTGGTTTGTTGGCTTCTTGGTTTGTTGGTTTGTTGGCTTGTTGGTTTGTTGGTTTGTTGGTTTGTTGGTTTGTTGGCTTGTTGGCTTGTTGGTTTGTTGGTTTGTTGGCTTGTTGGTTTGTTGGTTTGTTGGCTTGTTTGCTTGTTGGTTTGTTAGTTTGTTGGCTTTTTGGTTACTTGGGTTGTTGGTTTGTTGGCTTGATGGTTTGTTGGTTTGTTGGTTTGTTGGTTTGTTGGTATGTTGGTTTGTTGGGTTGTTGGTTTGTTGGTTTTTTGGCTTGTTGGTTTGTTGGTTTGTTGGCTTGTTGGCTTGTTGGTTTGTTGGTTTGTTGGTTTGTTGGCTTGTTGGTTTGTTGGTTTGTTGGTTTGTTGGTTTGTTGGTTTGTTGCCTTGTTGGCTTGTTGGTTTGTTGGTTTGTTGGTTTGTTGGTTTGTTGGCTTGTTGGCTTGTTGGTTTGTTGGTTTGTTGGTTTGTTGGTTTAATTGTTGTTGGTTTGTTGGCTTGTTGGTTTGTTGCTTTGTTGGCTTGTTGGCTTGTTGGTTTGTTGGTTTCTTGGTTTGTTGGTTTGTTGGTTTGTTGGTTTGTTGGTTTGTTGGTTTGTTGGTTTGTTGGCTTGTTGGTTTGTTGGTTTGTTGGTTTGTTGGCTTGTTGGGGTGTTGGTTTGTTGGTTTGTTGGTTTGTTGGCTTCTTGGTTTGTTGGTTTGTTGGCTTGTTGGTTTGTTGGTTTATTTGTTTGTTGGTTTGTTGGCTTGTTGGCTTGTTGGTTTGTTGGTTTGTTTGCTTGTTGGTTTGTGTGTTTGTTGGCTTGTTGGTTTGTTGGTTTTTTGGCTTGTTGGTTACTTAGTTTGTTGGTTTGTTGGCACGTTGGTTTGTTGGTTTGTTGGCTTGTTGGTTTGTTGGTTGGTTTGTTTGTTGGCTTGTTGGTTTGTTGGTTTGTTGGTTTTTTGGTTTGTTGGTTTGCTGGTTTGTTGGTTTGTTGGTTTGTTGGTTTATTTGTTTGTTGGTTTGTTGGCTTGTTGGTTTGTTGGCTTGTTGGTTTGTTGGTTTGTTGGTTTGTTGGTTTGTTGGTTTGTTGGTTTGTTGGCTTGTTGGCTTGTTGGTTTGTTGGTTTGTTGGTTTGTTGGTTTGTTGGCTTGTTGGCTTGTTGGTTTGTTGGTTTGTTGGTTTGTTGGTTTAATTGTTGTTGGTTTGTTGGCTTGTTGGTTTGTTGCTTTGTTGGCTTGTTGGCTTGTTGGTTTGTTGGTTTGTTGGCTTGTTGGTTTGTTGGTTTGTTGGCTTGTTGGTTTGTTAGTTTGTTGGTTTGTTGGCTTGTTGGCTTGTTGGTTTGTTGTTTTGTTGGCTTGTTGGTTTGTTGGTTTGTTGGTTTGTTGGTTTTTTGGTTTGTTGGTTTGTTGGTTTGTTGGCTTGTTGGTTTGTTGGTTTGTTGGCTTGTTGGCTTGTTGGTTTGTTGGTTTGTTGGCTTGTTGGTTTGTTGGTTTGTTGGTTTTTTGGTTTGTTGGTTTGCTGGTTTGTTGGTTTGTTGGTTTGTTGGTTTGTTGGTTTATTTGTTTGTTGGTTTGTTGGTTTGTTGGTTTGTTGGCTTGTTGGTTTGTTGGTTTGTTGGTTTGTTGGTTTGTTGGTTTGTTGGTTTGTTGGCTTGTTGGCTTGTTGGTTTGTTGGTTTGTTGGTTTGTTGGTTTGTTGGTATGTTGGTTAGTTGGGTTGTTGGTTTGTTGGTTTTTTGGCTTGTTGGTTTGTTGGTTTGTTGGCTTGTTGGCTTGTTGGTTTGTTGGTTTGTTGGTTTGTTGGCTTGTTGGTTTGTTGGTTTGTTGGTTTGTTGGTTTGTTGGTTTGTTGGCTTGTTGGTTTGTTGGTTTGTTTGCTTGTTGGTTTGTGTGTTTGTTGGCTTGTTGGTTTGTTGGTGTTTTGGCTTGTTGGTTACTTAGTTTGTTGGTTTGTTGGCACGTTGGTTTGTTGGTTTGTTGGCTTGTTGGTTTGTTGGTTGGTTGGTTTGTTGGCTTGTTGGTTTGTTGGTTTTTTGGTTTTTTGGTTTGTTGGTTTGCTGGTTTGTTGGTTTGTTGGTTTGTTGGTTTATTTGTTTGTTGGTTTGTTGGCTTGTTGGTTTGTTGGCTTGTTGGTTTGTTGGTTTGTTGGTTTGTTGGTTTGTTGGTTTGTTGGTTTGTTGGCTTGTTGGCTTGTTGGTTTGTTGGTTTGTTGGTTTGTTGGTTTGTTGGTTTGTTGGCTTGTTGGCTTGTTGGTTTGTTGGTTTGTTGGTTTGTTGGTTTAATTGTTGTTGGTTTGTTGGCTTGTTGGTTTGTTGCTTTGTTGGCTTGTTGGCTTGTTGGTTTGTTGGTTTGTTGGCTTGTTGGTTTGTTGGTTTGTTGGCTTGTTGGTTTGTTAGTTTGTTGGTTTGTTGGCTTGTTGGCTTGTTGGTTTGTTGTTTTGTTGGCTTGTTGGTTTGTTGGTTTGTTGGTTTGTTGGTTTTTTGGTTTGTTGGTTTGTTGGTTTGTTGGCTTGTTGGCTTGTTGGTTTGTTGGTTTGTTGGCTTGTTGGTTTGTTGGTTTGTTGGTTTTTTGGTTTGTTGGTTTGCTGGTTTGTTGGTTTGTTGGTTTGTTGGTTTGTTGGTTTATTTGTTTGTTGGTTTGTTGGTTTGTTGGTTTGTTGGTTTGTTGGTTTAATTGTTGTTGGTTTGTTGGCTTGTTGGTTTGTTGCTTTTGTTGGCTTGTTGGCTTGTTGGTTTGTTGGTTTGTTGGCTTGTTGGTTTGTTGGTTTGTTGGCTTGTTGGTTTGTTAGTTTGTTGGTTTGTTGGCTTGTTGGCTTGTTGGTTTGTTGTTTTGTTGGCTTGTTGGTTTGTTGGTTTGTTGGTTTGTTGGTTTGTTGGCTTGTTGGTTTGTTGGTTTGTTGGCTTGTTGGCTTGTTGGTTTGTTGGTTTGTTGGCTTGTTGGTTTGTTGGTTTGTTGGTTTTTTGGTTTGTTGGTTTGCTGGTTTGTTGGTTTGTTGGTTTGTTGGTTTGTTGGTTTATTTGTTTGTTGGTTTGTTGGTTTGTTGGTTTGTTGGCTTGTTGGTTTGTTGGTTTGTTGGTTTGTTGGTTTGTTGGTTTGTTGGTTTGTTGGCTTGTTGGCTTGTTGGTTTGTTGGTTTGTTGGTTTGTTGGTTTGTTGGCTTGTTGGCTTGTTGGTTTGTTAGTTTGTTGGTTTGTTGGTTTAATTGTTGTTGGTTTGTTGGCTTGTTGGTTTGTTGCTTTGTTGGCTTGTTGGCTTGTTGGTTTGTTGGTTTCTTGGTTTGTTGGTTTGTTGGTTTGTTGGTTTGTTGGTTTGTTGGTTTGTTGGTTTGTTGGTTTGTTGGTTTGTTGGTTTGTTGGTTTGTTGGCTTGTTGGTTTGTTTGTTTGTTGGTTTGTTGGTTTGTTGGCTTGTTGGCTTGTTGGTTTGTTGGTTTGTTGGTTTGTTGGTTTAATTGTTGTTGGTTTGTTGGCTTGTTGGTTTGTTGCTTTGTTGGCTTGTTGGCTTGTTGGTTTGTTGGTTTCTTGGTTTGTTGGTTTGTTGGTTTGTTGGTTTGTTGGTTTGTTGGTTTGTTGGTTTGTTGGTTTGTTGGCTTGTTGGTTTGTTGGCTTGTTGGCTTGTTGGCTTGTTGGCTTGTTGGCTTGTTGGTTTGTTGGTTTGTTGGCTTCTTGGTTTGTTGGTTTGTTGGCTTGTTGGTTTGTTGGTTTGTTGGTTTGTTGGCTTGTTGGCTTGTTGGTTTGTTGGTTTGTTGGCTTGTTGGTTTGTTGGTTTGTTGGCTTGTTGGCTTTTTGGCTTGTTGCTTTGTTCGGTTGATGGTTTGTTGGTTTGTTGGTTTTTTGGTTTGTTGGTTTTTTGGTTTGTTGCTTTGTTGGTTTGTTGGTTTGTTGGCTTGTTAGCTTGTTGGTTTGTTGGCTTGTTGGTTTGTTAGTTTGTTGGCTTTTTGGTTACTTGGTTTGTTGGTTTGTTGGATTGTTGGCTTGTTGGTTTGTTGGTTTGTTGGCTTGTTGGTTTGTTAGTTTGTTGGTTTGTTGGCTTGTTGGCTTGTTGGTTTGTTTTTTTGTTGGCTTATTGGTTTGTTGGTTTGTTGGTTTGTTGGTTTGTTGGTTTTTTGGTTTGTTGGTTTGTTGGTTTGTTGGTTTGTTGGTTTGTTGGCTTGTTGGCTTGTTGGTTTGTTGGTTTGTTGGCTTGTTGGCTTGTTGGTTTGTTGGTTTGTTGGTTTGTTGGTTTGTTGCTTTGTTGGTTTGTTGGTTTGTTGGCTTGTTGGCTTGTTGGTTTGTTGGTTTGTTAGTTTGTTGGCTTTTTGGTTACTTGGTTTGTTGGTTTGTTGGTTTGTTGGCTTGTTGGTTTGTTGGCTTGTTGGCTTGTTGGTTTGTTGGTTTGTTGGCATGTTGGCTTGTTGGTTTGTTGGTTTGTTGGTTTGTTGGCTTGTTGGTTTGTTGGCTTGTTGGTTTGTTGGTTTGTTGGTTTGTTGGTTTGTTGGCTTGTTGGTTTGTTGGCTTGTTGGCTTGTTGGTTTGTTGGTTTGTTGGCTTGTTGGCTTGCTGGTTTGTTGGTTTGTTGGCTTGTTGGTTACTTAGTTTGTTGGTTTGTTGGTTTGTTGGTTTGTTGGCTTGTTGGCTTGTTGGTTTGTTGGTTTGTTGGCTTGTTGGCTTGTTGGTTTGTTGGCTTGTTGGTTTGTATGTTTGTTGGTTTGTTGGCTTGTTGGCTTGTTGGTTTGTTGGTTCGTTGGCTTGTTGGTGTGTTGGTTTGTTGGTTTGTTGGCTTGTTGGTTTGTTGGTTTGTTGGCTTGTTGGTTTGTTGGTTTGTTGGCTTGTTGGCTTGTTGGTTTGTTGGTTAGTTCGTTTGTTGGTTTAATAGTTTGTTGGTTTGTTGGCATGTTGGCTTGTTGGTTTGTTGGTTTTTGGTTTGTTGGTTTGTTGGTTTGTTGGTTTGTTGGTTTGTTGGTTTGTTGGTTTATTTGTTGGTTGGTTTGTTGGCTTGTTGGCTTGTTGTTTTGTTGGCTTGTTGGTTTGTTAGTTTGTTGGCTTTTTGGTTACTTGATTTGTTGCTTTATTTGTTTGTTGGTTTGTCGGCTTGTTGGTTACTTAGTTTGTTGGTTTGTTGGCATGTTGGTTTGTTAGTTTGTTGGTTTGTTGGCTTGTTGGTTTGTTGGTTTGTTGGCTTGTTGGCTTGTTGGTTTGTTGGTTTGTTGACTTGTTGGTTTGTTGGTTTGTTGGCTTGTTGGATTGTTAGTTTGTTGGTTTGCTGGTTTGTTGGTTTGTTGGTTTGTTGGCTTGTTGGTTTGTTGGTGTGTTGGTTTGTTGGTTTGTTGGTTTGTTGGCTTGTTAACTTGTTGGCTTGTTGGTTTGTTGGCTTGTTGGCTTGTTGGTTTGTTGGCTTGTTGGTTTGTTGGTTTGTTGGTTTGTTGGTTTAATTGTTGTGGGTTTGTTGGCTTAATGGTTTGTTGCTTTGTTGGCTTGTTGGCTTGTTGGTTTGTTGGTTTGTTGGTTTGTTGGCTTGTTGGCTTGTTGATTTGTTGGTTTGTTGGCTTGTTGGTTTGTTGGTTTGTTGGCTTGTTGGCTTGTTGCTTTGTTCGTTTGATGGTTTGTTGGTTTGTTGGTTTTTTGGTTTGTTGGTTTTTTGGTTTGTTGCTTTGTTGGTTTGTTGGTTTGTTGGCTTGTTGGCTGGTTGGTTTGTTGGCTTGTTGGTTTGTTAGTTTGTTGGCTTTTTGGTTACTTGGTTTATTGTTTTGTTGGCTTGTTGGCTTGTTGGTTTGTTGCTTTGTTCGTTTGATGGTTTGTTGGTTTGTTGGTTACTTGGTTTGTTGGTTTGTTGGTTTGTTGGCATGTTGGTTTGTTGGTTTGTTGCTTTGTTGGTTTGTTGGTTTGTTGGCTTGTTTGCTTGTTGGTTTGTTAGTTTGTTGGCTTTTTGGTTACTTGGTTTGTTGGTTTGTTGGCTTGTTGGTTTGTTGGTTTGTTGGTTTGTTGGTTTGTTGGTATGTTGGTTTGTTGGGTTGTTGGTTTGTTGGTTTTTTGGCTTGTTGGTTTGTTGGTTTGTTGGCTTGTTGGCTTGTTGGTTTGTTGGTTTGTTGGTTTGTTGGTTTGTTGGTTTGTTGGTTTGTTGGTTTGTTGCCTTGTTGGTTTGTTGCCTTGTTGGTTTTTTGGTTTGTTGGTTTGTTGGCTTGTTGGCTTGTTGGTTTGTTGGTTTGTTGGTTTGTTGGTTTAATTGTTGTTGGTTTGTTGGCTTGTTGGTTTGTTGCTTTGTTGGCTTGTTGGCTTGTTGGTTTGTTGGTTTCTTGGCTTGTTGGTTTGTTGGTTTGTTGGTTTGTTGGTTTGTTGGTTTGTTGGTTTGTTGGTTTGTTGGCTTGTTGGTTTGTTGGTTTGTTGGTTTGTTGGCTTGTTGGTTTGTTGGTTTGTTGGTTTGTTGGTTTGTTGGCTTCTTGGTTTGTTGGTTTGTTGGCTTGTTGGTTTGTTGGTTTGTTGGTTTGTTGGTTTGTTGGCTTGTTGGCTTGTTGGTTTGTTGGTTTGTTGGCTTGTTGGTTTGTTGGTTTGTTGGCTTGTTGGCTTGTTGGCTTGTTGCTTTGTTCGGTTGATGGTTTGTTGGTTTGTTGGTTTATTTGTTTGTTGGTTTGTTGGCTTGTTGGCTTGTTGGTTTGTTGGTTTGTTTGCTTGTTGGTTTGTGTGTTTGTTGGCTTGTTGGTTTGTTGGTTTTTTGGCTTGTTGGTTACTTAGTTTGTTGGTTTGTTGGCACGTTGGTTTGTTGGTTTGTTGGCTTGTTGGTTTGTTGGTTGGTTAGTTTGTTGGCTTGTTGGTTTGTTGGTTTGTTGGTTTTTTGGTTTGTTGGTTTGCTGGTTTGTTGGTTTGTTGGTTTGTTGGTTTATTTGTTTGTTGGTTTGTTGGCTTGTTGGTTTGTTGGCTTGTTGGTTTGTTGGTTTGTTGGTTTGTTGGTTTGTTGGTTTGTTGGTTTGTTGGCTTGTTGGCTTGTTGGTTTGTTGGTTTGTTGGTTTGTTGGTTTGTTGGCTTGTTGGCTTGTTGGTTTGTTGGTTTGTTGGTTTGGTAGTTTAATTGTTGTTGGTTTGTTGGCTTGTTGGTTTGTTGCTTTGTTGGCTTGTTGGCTTGTTGGTTTGTTGGTTTGTTGGCTTGTTGGTTTGTTGGTTTGTTGGCTTGTTGGTTTGTTAGTTTGTTGGTTTGTTGGCTTGTTGGCTTGTTGGTTTGTTTTTTTGTTGGATTGTTGGTTTGTTGGTTTGTTGGTTTGTTGGTTTTTTGGTTTGTTGGTTTGTTGGTTTGTTGGCTTGTTGGTTTGTTGGTTTGTTGGCTTGTTGGCTTGTTGGCTTGTTGGTTTGTTGGTTTGTTGGCTTGTTGGTTTGTTGGTTTGTTGGTTTTTTGGTTTGTTGGTTTGCTGGTTTGTTGGTTTGTTGGTTTGTTGGTTTGTTGGTTTATTTGTTTGTTGGTTTGTTGGTTTGTTGGTTTGTTGGCTTGTTGGTTTGTTGGTTTGTTGGTTTGTTGGTTTGTTGGTTTGTTGGTTTGTTGGCTTGTTGGCTTGTTGGTTTGTTGGTTTGTTGGTTTGTTGGTTTGTTGGCTTGTTGGCTTGTTGGTTTGTTGGTTTGTTGGTTTGTTGGTTTAATTGTTGTTGGTTTGTTGGCTTGTTGGTTTGTTGCTTTGTTGGCTTGTTGGCTTGTTGGTTTGTTGGTTTCTTGGTTTGTTGGTTTGTTGGTTTGTTGGTTTGTTGGTTTGTTGGTTTGTTGGTTTGTTGGTTTGTTGGTTTGTTGGTTTGTTGGTTTGTTGGCTTGTTGGTTTGTTTGTTTGTTGGTTTGTTGGTTTGTTGGCTTGTTGGCTTGTTGGTTTGTTGGTTTGTTGGTTTGTTGGTTTAATTGTTGTTGGTTTGTTGGCTTGTTGGTTTGTTGCTTTGTTGGCTTGTTGGCTTGTTGGTTTGTTGGTTTCTTGGTTTGTTGGTTTCTTGGTTTGTTGGTTTGTTGGTTTGTTGGTTTGTTGGTTTGTTGGTTTGTTGGTTTGTTGGCTTGTTGGTTTGTTGGTTTGTTGGCTTGTTGGCTTGTTGGTTTGTTGGTTTGTTGGCTTCTTGGTTTGTTGGTTTGTAGGCTTGTTGGTTTGTTGGTTTCTTGGTTTGTTGGCTTGTTGGCTTGTTGGTTTGTTGGTTTGTTGGCTTGTTGGTTTGTTGGTTTGGTGGCTTGTTGGCTTTTTGGCTTGTTGCTTTGTTCGGTTGATGGTTTGTTGGTTTGTTGGTTTTTTGGTTTGTTGGTTTTTTGGTTTGTTGCTTTGTTGGTTTGTTGGGTTGTTGGCTTGTTGGCTTGTTGGTTTGTTGGCTTGTTGGTTTGTTAGTTTGTTGGCTTTTTGGTTACTTGGTTTGTTGGATTGTTGGCTTGTTGGCTTGTTGGTTTGTTGGTTTGTTGGCTTGTTCGTTTGTTAGTTTGTTGGTTTGTTGGCTTGTTGGCTTGTTGGTTTGTTGTTTTGTTGGCTTGTTGGTTTGTTGGTTTGTTGGTTTGTTGGTTTTTTGGTTTGTTAGTTTGTTGGTTTGTTGGTTTGTTGGTTTGTTGGCTTGTTGGCTTGTTGATTTGTTAGTTTGTTGGCTTGTTGGCTTGTTGGTTTGTTGGTTTGTTGGTTTGTTGGTTTGTTGCTTTGTTGGTTTGTTGGCTTGTTGGCTTGTTGGTTTGTTGGTTTGTTAGTTTGTTGGCTTTTTGGTTACTTGGTTTGTTGGTTTGTTGGTTTGTTGGCTTGTTGGTTTGTTGGCTTGTTGGCTTGTTGGTTTGTTGGTTTGTTGGCATGTTGGTTTGTTGGTTTGTTGGTTTGTTGGTTTGTTGGCTTGTTGGTTTGTTGGCTTGTTGGCTTGTTGGTTTGTTTGTTTTATTGGTTTGTTGGCTTGTTGGTTTGTTGGCTTGTTGGCTTGTTGGTTTGTTGGTTTGTTGGCTTGTTGGCTTGCTGGTTTGTTGGTTTGTTGGCTTGTTGGTTACTTAGTTTGTTGGTTTGTTGGTTTGTTGGTTTGTTGGTTTGTTGGCTTGTTGGCTTGTTGGTTTGTTGGTTAGTTCGTTTGTTGGTTTTTTAGTTTGTTGGTTTGTTGGCTTGTTGGCTTGTTGGTTTGTTGGTTTTTTGGTTTGTTGGTTTGTTGGTTTGTTGGTTTGTTGGTTTGTTGGTTTGTTGGTTTATTTGTTTGTTAGTTTGTTGGCTTGTTGGTTTGTTGGTTTGTTGGTTTGTTGGTTTGTTGGTTTTTTGGCTTGTTGGTTTGTTGGTTTGTTGGCTTGTTGGTTTGTTGGTTTAATTGTTTGTTCGTTTATTGGCTTGTTGGTTTGTTGCTTTGTTGGCTTGTTGGCTTGTTGGTTTGTTGGTTTGTTGGTTTGTTCGTTTGTTGGTTTGTTGGTTTGTTGGTTTGTTGGTTTGTTGGTTTGTTGGTTTGTTGGTTTGTTGGCTGTTGGCTTGTTGGTTTGTTGGTTTGTTGGCTTGTTGGTTTGTTGGCTTGTTAGCTTGTTGGTTTGTTGGTTTGTTGGCTTGTTGGCTTGTTGGTTTGATGGTTTGTTGGTTTGTTGGTTTAATTGTTGTTGGTTTGTTGGCTTGTTGGTTTGTTGCTTTGTTGGCTTGTTGGCTTGTTGGGTTGTTGGTTTGTTGGTTTGTTGGTTTGTTGGTTTGTTGGTTTGTTGGTTAGTTGGCTTGTTGGCTTGTTGGTTTGTTGGTTTGTTGGCTTGTTGGTTTGTTGTTTTGTTGGTTTGTTGGTTTGTTGGTTTGTTGGTTTGTTGGCTTGTTGGTTTGTTGGTTTGTTGGTTTGTTGGTTTGTTGGCTTGTTGGCTTGTTGGTTTGTTGGTTTGTTGGTTTGTTGGTTTAATTGTTGTTGGTTTGTTGGCTTGTTGGTTTGTTGCTTTGTTGGCTTGTTGGCTTGTTGGTTTGTTGGTTTCTTGGTTTGTTGGTTTGTTGGTTTGTTGGTTTGTTGGTTTGTTGGTTTGTTGGTTTGTTGGTTTGTTGGTTTGTTGGTTTGTTGGTTTGTTGGCTTGTTGGTTTGTTTGTTTGTTGGTTTGTTGGTTTGTTGGCTTGTTGGCTTGTTGGTTTGTTGGTTTGTTGGTTTGTTGGTTTAATTGTTGTTGGTTTGTTGGCTTGTTGGTTTGTTGCTTTGTTGGCTTGTTGGCTTGTTGGTTTGTTGGTTTCTTGGTTTGTTGGTTTGTTGGTTTGTTGGTTTGTTGGTTTGTTGGTTTGTTGGTTTGTTGGCTTGTTGGTTTGTTGGTTTGTTGGCTTGTTGGCTTGTTGGTTTGTTGGTTTGTTGGCTTCTTGGTTCGTTGGTTTGTTGGCTTGTTGGTTTGTTGGTTTGTTGGTTTGTTGGCTTGTTGGCTTGTTGGTTTGTTGGTTTGTTGGCTTGTTGGTTTGTTGGTTTGTTGGCTTGTTGGCTTTTTGGCTTGTTGCTTTGTTCGGTTGATGGTTTGTTGGTTTGTTGGTTTTTTGGTTTATTGGTTTTTTGGTTTGTTGCTTTGTTGGTTTGTTGGGTTGTTGGCTTGTTGGCTTGTTGGTTTGTTGGCTTGTTGGTTTGTTAGTTTGTTGGCTTTTTGGTTACTTGGTTTGTTGGTTTGTTGGCTTGTTGGCTTGTTGGTTTGTTGGTTTGTTGGCTTGTTGGTTTGTTAGTTTGTTGGTTTGTTGGCTTGTTGGCTTGTTGGTTTGTTGTTTTGTTGGCTTGTTGGTTTGTTGGTTTGTTGGTTTGTTGGTTTTTTGGTTTGTTGATTTGTTGGTTTGTTGGTTTGTTGGTTTGTTGGCTTGTTGGCTTGTTGGTTTGTTGGTTTGTTGGCTTGTTGGCTTGTTGGTTTGTTGGTTTGTTGGTTTGTTGGTTTGTTGCTTTGTTGGTTTGTTGGTTTGTTGGCTTGTTGGCTTGTTGGTTTGTTGGTTTGTTAGTTTGTTGGCTTTTTGGTTACTTGGTTTGTTGGTTTGTTGGTTTGTTGGCTTGTTGGTTTGTTGGCTTGTTGGCTTGTTGGGTTGTTGGTTTGTTGGCATGTTGGTTTGTTGGTTTGTTGGTTTGTTGGTTTGTTGGTTTGTTGGTTTGTTGGCTTGTTGGTTTGTTGGCTTGTTGGCTTGTTGGTTTGTTGGTTTGTTGGTTTGTTGGCTTGTTGGTTTGTTGGCTTGTTGGCTTGTTGGTTTGTTGGTTTGTTGGCTTGTTGGCTTGCTGGTTTGTTGGTTTGTTGGCTTGTTGGTTTTTTAGTTTGTTGGTTTGTTGGTTTGTTGGTTTGTTGGTTTGTTGGCTTGTTGGCTTGTTGGTTTGTTGGTTAGTTCGTTTGTTGGTTTGTTAGTTTGTTGGTTTGTTGGCTTGTTGGCTTGTTGGTTTGTTGGTTTTTTGGTTTGTTGGTTTGTTGGTTTGTTGGTTTGTTGGTTTGTTGGTTTGTTGGTTTATTTGTTTGTTAGTTTGTTGGCTTGTTGGTTTGTTGGTTTGTTGGTTTGTTGGTTTTTTGGCTTGTTGGTTTGTTGGTTTGTTGGCTTGTTGGCTTGTTGGTTTGTTGGTTTATTGGCTTCTTGGTTTGTTGGCTTCTTGGCTTGTTTGTTTGTTGGTTTGTTGGTTTGTTGGTTTAATTGTTTGTTCGTTTATTGGCTTGTTGGTTTGTTGCTTTGTTGGCTTGTTGGCTTGTTGGTTTGTTGGTTTGTTGGTTTGTTCGTTTGTTGGTTTGTTGGTTTGTTGGTTTGTTGGTTTGTTGGTTTGTTGGTTTGTTGGTTTGTTGGTTTGTTGGCTTGTTGTCTTGTTGGTTTGTTGGTTTGTTGGCTTGTTGGTTTGTTGGCTTGTTGGCTTGTTGGTTTGTTGGTTTGTTGGCTTGTTGGCTTGTTGGTTTGATGGTTTGTTGGTTTGTTAGTTTAATTGTTGTTGGTTTGTTGGCTTGTTGGTTTGTTGCTTTGTTGGCTTGTTGGCTTGTTGGGTTGTTGGTTTGTTGGTTTGTTGGTTTGTTGGTTTGTTGGTTAGTTGGCTTGTTGGCTTGTTGGTTTGTTGGTTTGTTGGCTTGTTGGTTTGTTGTTTTGTTGGTTTGTTGGTTTGTTGGTTTGTTGGTTTGTTGGCTTGTTGGTTTGTTGGTTTGTTGGCTTGTTGGCTTGTTGGTTTGTTGGTTTGTTGGCTTGTTGGTTTGTTGGCTTGTTGGCTTGTTGGTTTGTTGGTTTGTTGGCTTGTTGGCTTGTTGGTTTGATGGTTTGTTGGTTTGTTGGTTTAATTGTTGTTGGTTTGTTGGCTTGTTGGTTTGTTGCTTTGTTGGCTTGTTGGCTTGTTGGCTTGTTGGTTTGTTGGTTTGTTGGTTTGTTCGTTTGTTGGTTTGTTGGTTTGTTGGTTTGTTGGTTTGTTGGCTTGTTGGTTTGTTGCTTTATTGACTTGTTGGCTTGTTGGGTTGTTAGTTTGTTGGTTTGTTGTTTTGTTGGTTTGTTGGTTTGTTGGTTAGTTGGCTTGTTGGCTTGTTGGTTTGTTGGTTTGTTGGCTTGTTGGTTTGTTGTTTTGTTGGTTTGTTGGTTTGTTGGTTTGTTGGTTTGTTGGTTTGTTGGCTTGTTGGCTTGTTGGTTTGTTGGTTTGTTCGTTTGTTGGTTTGTTGGCTTGTTGGTTTGTTAGTTTGTTGGCTTTTTGGTTACTTGGTTTGTTGGTTTGTTGGCTTGTTGGCTTGTTGGTTTGTTGGTTTGTTGCCTTGTTGGTTTGTTAGTTTGTTGATTTGTTGGCTTGTTGGCTTGTTGGCTTGTTGGTTTGTTGTTTTGTTGGTTTGTTGGTTTGTTGGTTTGTGGGTTTGTTGGTTTTTTTGTTTGTTGGTTTGGTGGTTTGTTGGCTTGTTGGTTTGTTGGTTTGTTGGCTTGTTGGCTTGTTGGTTTGTTGGTTTGTTGGCTTGTTGGCTTGTTGGTGTGTTGGTTTGTTGGCTTGTTGGCTTGTTGGTTTGTTGGTTTGTTGGTTTGTTGGTTTAATTGTTGTTGGTTTGTTGGCTTGTTGGTTTGTTGCTTTGTTGGCTTGTTGGCTTGTTGGTTTGTTGGTTTGTTGGCTTGTTGGTTTATTGGTTTGTTGGCTTGTTGGTTTGTTAGTTTGTTGGTTTGTTGGCTTGTTGGCTTGTTGGTTTGTTGTTTTGTTGGCTTGTTGGTTTGTTGGTTTGTTGGTTTGTTGGTTTTTTGGTTTGTTGGTTTATTGGTTTGTTGGCTTGTTTGTTTGTTGGTTTGTTGGCTTGTTGGCTTGTTGGTTTGTTGGTTTGTTGGTTTGTTAGCTTGTTGGTTTGTTGGTTTGTTGGTTTTTTGGTTTGTTGGTTTGCTGGTTTGTTGGTTTGTTGGTTTGTTGGTTTGTTGGTTTATTTGTTTGTTGGTTTGTTGGCTTGTTGGTTTGTTGGCTTGTTGGTTTCTTGGTTTGTTGGTTTGTTGGTTTGTTGGTTTGTTGGTTTGTTGGCTTGTTGGCTTGTTGGTTTGTTGGTTTGTTGGTTTGTTGGTTTGTTGGCTTGTTGGCTTGTTGGTTTGTTGGTTTGTTGGTTTGTTGGTTTAATTGTTGTTGGTTTGTTGGCTTGTTGGTTTGTTGTTTTGTTGGCTTGTTGGCTTGTTGGTTTGTTGGTTTCTTGGTTTGGTGGTTTGTTGGTTTGTTGGTTTGTTGGTTTGTTGGTTTGTTGGTTTGTTGGTTTGTTGGGTTGTTGATTTGTTGGCTTGTTGGTTTGTTGGTTTGTTGGTTTGTTGGTTTGTTGGCTTGTTGGCTTGTTGGTTTGTTGGTTGTGTTTGTTGGTTTAATTTTTGTTGGTTTGTTGGCTTGTTGGTTTGTTGCTTTGTTGGCTTGTTGGCTTGTTGGTTTGTTGGTTTCTTGGTTTGTTGGTTTGTTGGTTTGTTGGTTTGTTGGTTTGTTGGCTTGTTGGTTTGTTGGTTTGTTGGCTTGTTGGTTTGTTGGTTTGTTGGCTTGTTGGCTTGTTGGTTTGTTGGTTTGTTGGCTTCTTGGTTTGTTGGTTTGTTGGCTTGTTGGTTTGTTGGTTTGTTGGTTTGTTGGCTTGTTGGCTTGTTGGTTTGTTGGGTTGTTGGCTTGTTGGTTTGTTGGTTTGTTGGCTTGTTGGCTTTTTGGCTTGTTGCTTTGTTCGGTTGATGGTTTGTTGGTTTGTTGGTTTTTTGGTTTGTTGGTTTTTTGGTTTGTTGCTTTGTTGGTTTGTTGGTTTGTTGGCTTGTTGGCTTGTTGGTTTGTTGGCTTGTTGGTTTGTTAGTTTGTTGGCTTTTTGGTTACTTGGTTTGTTGGTTTGTTGGCTTGTTGGCTTGTTGGTTTGTTGGTTTGTTGGCTTGTTGGTTTGTTAGTTTGTTGGTTTGTTGGCTTGTTGGCTTGTTGGTTTGTTGTTTTGTTGGTTTGTTGGTTTGTTGGTTTGTTGGTTTTTTGGTTTGTTGGTTTGTTGGTTTGTTGGCTTGTTGGTTTGTTGGTTTGTTGGCTTGTTGGCTTGTTGGTTTGTTGGTTTGTTGGCTTGTTGGCTTGTTGGTTTGTTGGTTTGTTGGTTTGTTGGTTTGTTGCTTTGTTGGTTTTTTGGTTTGTTGGCTTGTTGGCTTGTTGGTTTGTTGGTTTGTTAGTTTGTTGGCTTTTTGGTTACTTGGTTTGTTGGTTTGTTGGTTTGTTGGCTTGTTGGTTTGTTGGCTTGTTGGCTTGTTGGTTTGTTGGTTTGTTGGCATGTTGGCTTGTTGGTTTGTTGGTTTGTTGGTTTGTTGGCTTGTTGGTTTGTTGGCTTGTGGGCTTGTTGGTTTGTTGGTTTGTTGGTTTGTTGGTTTGTTGGCTTGTTGGTTTGTTGGCTTGTTGGCTTGTTGGTTTGTTGGTTTGTTGGCTTGTGGGCTTGCTGGTTTGTTGGTTTGTTGGCTTGTTGGTTACTTAGTTTGTTGGTTTGTTGGTTTGTTGGTTTGTTGGTTTGTTGGTTTGTTGGTTTGTTGGCTTGTTGGCTTGTTGGTTTGTTGGTTAGTTCGTTTGTTGGTTTGTTAGTTTGTTGGTTTGTTGGCTTGTTGGCTTGTTGGTTTGTTGGTTTTTTGGTTTGTTGGTTTGTTGGTTTGTTGGTTTGTTGGTTTGTTGGTTTGTTGGTTTGTTGGTTTGTTGGTCTATTTGTTTGTTAGTTTGTTGGCTTGTTGGTTTGTTGGTTTGTTGGTTTGTTGGTTTTTTGGCTTGTTTGTTTGTTGGTTTGTTGGCTTGTTGGCTTGTTGGTTTGTTGGTTTATTGGCTTCTTGGTTTGTTGGCTTCTTGGCTTGTTTGTTTGTTGGTTTGTTGGTTTGTTGGTTTAACTGTTTGTTCGTTTATTGGCTTGTTGGTTTGTTGCTTTGTTGGCTTGTTGGCTTGTTGGTTTGTTGGTTTATTGGTTTGTTGGTTTGTTGGTTTGTTGGTTTGTTGGTTTGTTGGTTAGTTGGCTTGTTGGCTTGTTGATTTGTTGGTTTGTTGGCTTGTTGGTTTGTTGGTTTGTTGGTTTGTTGGTTTCTTGGTTTGTTGGTTTGTTGGTTTGTTGGTTTGTTGGTTTGTTGGTTTGTTGGTTTGTTGGTTTGTTGATTTGTTGGCTTGTTCGTTTGTTGGTTTGTTGGTTTGTTGGTTTGTTGGCTTGTTGTCTTGTTGGTTTGTTGGTTTGTTGGTTTGTTGGTTTAATTGTTTTTGGTTTGTTGGCTTGTTGGTTTGTTAGCTTGTTGGCTTGTTGGTTTGTTGGTTTCTTGGTTTGTTGGTTTGTTGGTTTGTTGGTTTGTTGGTTTGTTGGTTTGTTGGTTTGTTGGTTTGTTGGTTTGTTGGCTTGTTGGTTTGTTGGTTTGTTGGCTTGTTGGCTTGTTGGTTTGTTGGTTTGTTGGCTTCTTGGTTTGTTGGTTTGTTGGCTTGTTGGTTTGTTGGTTTGATGGTTTTTTGGCTTGTTGGCTTGTTGGTTTGTTGGTTTGTTGGCTTGTTAGTTTGTTGGTTTGTTGGCTTGTTGGCTTTTTGGCTTGTTGCTTTGTTCGGTTGATGGTTTGTTGGTTTTTTGGTTTGTTGGTTTTTTGGTTTGTTGCTTTGTTGGTTTGTTGGTTTGTTGGTTTGTTGGCTTGTTGGCTTGTTGGTTTGTTGGCTTGTTGGTTTGTTAGTTTGTTGGCTTTTTGGTTACTTGGTTTGTTGGTTTGTTGGCTTGTTGGCTTGTTGGTTTGTTGGTTTGTTGGCTTGTTGGTTTGTTAGTTTGTTGGTTTGTTGGCTTGTTGGCTTGTTGGTTTGTTGTTTTGTTGGCTTGTTGGTTTGTTGGTTTGTTGGTTTTTTGGTTTGTTGGTTTGTTGGTTTGTTGGCTTGTTGGTTTGTTGGTTTGTTGGCTTGTTGGCTTGTTGGTTTGTTGGTTTGTTGGCTTGTTGGCTTGTTGATTTGTTGGTTTGTTGGTTTGTTGGTTTGTTGGTTTGTTGGCTTGTTGGCTTGTTGGTTTGTTGGTTAGTTCGTTTGTTGGTTTGTTAGTTTGTTGGTTTGTTGGCTTGTTGGCTTGCTGGTTTGTTGGTTTTTTGGTTTGTTGGTTTGTTGGTTTGTTGGTTTGTTGGTTTGTTGGTTTGTTGGTTTGTTGGTTTGTTGGTTTGTTGGTCTATTTGTTTGTTAGTTTGTTGGCTTGTTGGTTTGTTGGTTTGTTGGTTTGTTGGTTTTTTGGCTTGTTTGTTTGTTGGTTTGTTGGCTTGTTGGCTTGTTGGTTTGTTGGTTTATTGGCTTCTTGGTTTGTTGGCTTCTTGGCTTGTTTGTTTGTTGGTTTATTGGTTTGTTGGTTTGTTGGTTTGTTGGTTTGTTGGTTTGTTGGTTAGTTGGCTTGTTGGCTTGTTGATTTGTTGGTTTGTTGGCTTGTTGGTTTGTTGGTTTGTTGGTTTGTTGGTTTCTTGGTTTGTTGGTTTGTTGGTTTGTTGGTTTGTTGGTTTGTTGGTTTGTTGGTTTGTTGGTTTGTTGATTTGTTGGCTTGTTGGTTTGTTGGTTTGTTGGTTTGTTGGTTTGTTGGCTTGTTGGCTTGTTGGTTTGTTGGTTTGTTGGTTTGTTGGTTTAATTGTTGTTGGTTTGTTGGCTTGTTGGTTTGTTGCTTTGTTAGCTTGTTGGCTTGTTGGTTTGTTGGTTTCTTGGTTTGTTGGTTTGTTGGTTTGTTGGTTTGTTGGTTTGTTGGTTTGTTGGTTTGTTGGTTTGTTGGCTTGTTGGTTTGTTGGTTTGTTGGCTTGTTGGCTTGTTGGTTTGTTGGTTTGTTGGCTTCTTGGTTTGTTGGTTTGTTGGCTTGTTGGTTTGTTGGTTTGTTGGTTTTTTGGCTTGTTGGCTTGTTGGTTTGTTGGTTTGTTGGCTTGTTAGTTTGTTGGTTTGTTGGCTTGTTGGCTTTTTGGCTTGTTGCTTTGTTCGGTTGATGGTTTGTTGGTTTTTTGGTTTGTTGGTTTTTTGGTTTGTTGCTTTGTTGGTTTGTTGGTTTGTTGGCTTGTTGGCTTGTTGGTTTGTTGGCTTGTTGGTTTGTTAGTTTGTTGGCTTTTTGGTTACTTGGTTTGTTGGTTTGTTGGCTTGTTGGCTTGTTGGTTTGTTGGTTTGTTGGCTTGTTGGTTTGTTAGTTTGTTGGTTTGTTGGCTTGTTGGCTTGTTGGTTTGTTGTTTTGTTGGCTTGTTGGTTTGTTGGTTTGTTGGTTTTTTGGTTTGTTGGTTTGTTGGTTTGTTGGCTTGTTGGTTTGTTGGTTTGTTGGCTTGTTGGCTTGTTGGTTTGTTGGTTTGTTGGCTTGTTGGCTTGTTGGTTTGTTGGTTTGTTGGTTTGTTGGTTTGTTGCTTTGTTGGTTTTTTGGTTTGTTGGCTTGTTGGCTTGTTGGTTTGTTGGTTTGTTAGTTTGTTGGCTTTTTGGTTACTTGGTTTGTTGGTTTGTTGGTTTGTTGGCTTGTTGGTTTGTTGGCTTGTTGGCTTGTTGGTTTGTTGGTTTGTTGGCATGTTGGCTTGTTGGTTTGTTGGTTTGTTGGTTTGTTGGCTTGTTGGTTTGTTGGCTTGTGGGCTTGTTGGTTTGTTGGTTTGTTGGTTTGTTGGTTTGTTGGTTTGTTGGTTTGTTGGTTTGTTGGTTTGTTGGTTTGTTGGTTTGTTGGTTTGTTGGTTTGTTGGTTTGTTGATTTGTTGGCTTGTTGGTTTGTTGGTTTGTTGGTTTGTTGGTTTGTTGGCTTGTTGGCTTGTTGGTTTGTTGGTTTGTTGGTTTGTTGGTTTAATTGTTGTTGGTTTGTTGGCTTGTTGGTTTGTTGCTTTGTTGGCTTGTTGGCTTGTTGGTTTGTTGGTTTCTTGGTTTGTTGGTTTGTTGGTTTGTTGGTTTGTTGGTTTGTTGGTTTGTTGGTTTGTTGGTTTGTTGGTTTGTTGGCTTGTTGGTTTGTTGGTTTGTTGGCTTGTTGGCTTGTTGGTTTGTTTGTTTGTTGGCTTCTTGGTTTGTTGGTTTGTTGGCTTGTTGGTTTGTTGGTTTGTTGGTTTGTTGGCTTGTTGGCTTGTTGGTTTGTTGGTTTGTTGGCTTGTTGATTTGTTGGTTTGTTGGCTTGTTGGCTTTTTGGCTTGTTGCTTTGTTCGGTTGATGGTTTGTTGGTTTGTTGGTTTTTTGGTTTGTTGGTTTTTTGGTTTGTTGCTTTGTTGGTTTGTTGGTTTGTTGGCTTGTTGGCTTGTTAGTTTGTTGGCTTGTTGGTTTGTTAGTTTGTTGGCTTTTTGGTTACTTGGTTTGTTGGTTTGTTGGCTTGTTGGCTTGTTGGTTTGTTGGTTTGTTGGCTTGTTGGTTTGTTAGTTTGTTGGTTTGTTGGCTTGTTGGCTTGTTGGTTTGTTGTTTTGTTGGCTTGTTGGTTTGTTGGTTTGTTGGTTTGTTGGTTTGTTGGCTTGTTGGCTTGTTGGTTTGTTGGTTTGTTGGCTTGTTGGCTTGTTGGTTTGTTGGTTTGTTGGTTTGTTGGTTTGTTGCTTTGTTGGTTTTTTGGTTTGTTGGCTTGTTGGCTTGTTGGTTTGTTGGTTTGTTAGTTTGTTGGCTTTTTGGTTACTTGGTTTGTTGGTTTGTTGGTTTGTTGGCTTGTTGGTTTGTTGGCTTGTTGGCTTGTTGGTTTGTTGGTTTGTTGGCATGTTGGCTTGTTGGTTTAATGGTTTGTTGGTTTGTTGGCTTGTTGGTTTGTTGGCTTGTGGGCTTGTTGGTTTGTTGGTTTGTTGGTTTGTTTGTTTGTTGGCTTGTTGGTTTGTTGGCTTGTTGGCTTGTTGGTTTGTTGGTTTGTTGTCTTGTTGGCTTGCTGGTTTGTTGGTTTGTTGGCTTGTTGGTTACTTAGTTTGTTGGTTTGTTGGTTTGTTGGTTTGTTTGTTTGTTGGCTTGTTGGCTTGTTGGTTTGTTGGTTAGTTCGTTTGTTGGTTTGTTAGTTTGTTGGTTTGTTGGCTTGTTGGCTTGTTGGTTTGTTGGTTTTTTGGTTTGTTGGTTTGTTGGTTTGTTGGTTTGTTGGTTTGTTGATTTGTTGGTTTATTTGTTTGTTAGTTTGTTGGCTTGTTGGTTTGTTGGTTTGTTGGTTTGTTGGTTTTTTGGCTTGTTGGTTTGTTGGTTTGTTGGCTTGTTGGCTTGTTGGTTTGTTGGTTTATTGGCTTCTTGGTTTGTTGGCTTCTTGGCTTGTTTGTTTGTTGGTTTGTTGGTTTGTTGGTTTAATTGTTTGCTCGTTTATTGGCTTGTTGGTTTGTTGCTTTGTTGGCTTGTTGGCTTGTTGGTTTGTTGGTTTATTGGTTTGTTGGTTTGTTGGTTTGTTGGTTTGTTGGTTTGTTGGTTTGTTGGTTTGTTGGCTTGTTGGCTTGTTGGTTTGTTGGTTTGTTGGCTTGTTGGTTTGTTGGCTTGTTGGCTTGTTGGTTTGTTGGTTTGTTGGCTTGTTGGCTTGTTGGTTTGATGGTTTGTTGGTTTGTTGGTTTAATTGTTGTTGGTTTGTTGGCTTGTTGGTTTGTTGCTTTGTTGGCTTGTTGGCTTGTTGGGTTGTTGGTTTGTTGGTTTGTTGGTTTGTTGGTTTGTTGGTTTGTTGGTTAGTTGGCTTGTTTACTTGTTGATTTGTTGGTTTGTTGGCTTGTTGGTTTGTTGGTTTGTTGGCTTGTTGGTTTGTTGGTTTGTTGGTTTGTTGGTTTGTTGGCTTGTTGGTTTGTTGGTTTGTTGGCTTGTTGGCTTGTTGGTTTGTTGGTTTGTTGGCTTGTTGGTTTGTTGGTTTGTTGGTTTGTTGGTTTGCTGGCTTGTTGGTTTGTTGGTTTGTTGGCTTGTTGGTTTGTTGGTTTGTTGTCTTGTTGCTTTGTTCGGTTGATGGTTTGTTGGTTTGTTGGTTTTTTGGTTTGTTGGTTTTTTGGTTTGTTGCTTTGTTGGTATGTTGGTTTGTTGGCTTGTTGGCTTGTTGGTTTGTTGGCTTGTTGGTTTGTTAGTTTGTTGGCTTTTTGGTTACTTGGTTTGTTGGTTTGTTGGCTTGTTGGCTTGTTGGTTTGTTGGTTTGTTGCCTTGTTGGCTTGTTAGTTTGATGGTTTGTTGGTTTGTTGGTTTGTGGGTTTGTTGGTTTTTTTGTTTGTTGGTTTGTTGGTTTGTTGGCTTGTTGGTTTGTTGGTTTGTTGGCTTGTTGGCTTGTTGGTTTGTTGGTTTGTTGGCTTGTTGGTTTGTTGGTTTGTTGGATTGTTGGTTTGTTGGTTTGTTGGCTTGTTGGTTTGTTAGTTTGTTGGTTTGTTGGCTTGTTGGCTTGTTGGTTTGTTGTTTTGTTGGCTTGTTGGTTTGTTGGTTTGTTAGTTTGTTGGTTTGTTGGTTTTTTGGTTTGTTGGTTTGTTGGTTTGTTGGCTTGTTGGTTTGTTGGTTTGTTGGCTTGTTGGCTTGTTGGTTTGTTGGTTTGTTGGCTTGTTGGCTTGTTGGTTTGTTGGTTTGTTGGCTTGTTGGTTTGTTGGCTTGTTGCCTTGTTGGTTTGTTAGTTTGTTGGTTTGTTGGTTTGTTGGTTTGTGGGTTTGTTGGTTTTTTTGTTTGTTGGTTTGTTGGTTTGTTGGCTTGTTGGTTTGTTGGTTTGTTGGCTTGTTGGCTTGTTGGTTTGTTGGTTTGTTGGCTTGTTGGTTTGTTGGTTTGTTGGCTTGTTGGTTTGTTGGTTTGTTGGCTTGTTGGTTTGTTAGTTTGTTGGTTTGTTGGCTTGTTGGCTTGTTGGTTTGTTGTTTTGTTGGCTTGTTGGTTTGTTGGTTTGTTGGTTTGTTGGTTTTTTGGTTTGTTGGTTTGTTGGTTTGTTGGCTTGTTGGTTTGTTGGTTTGTTGGCTTGTTGGTTTGTTGGTTTGTTGGCTTGTTGGTTTGTTAGTTTGTTGGTTTGTTGGCTTGTTGGCTTGTTGGCTTGTTGGTTTGTTGTTTTGTTGGCTTGGTGGTTTGTTGGTTTGTTGGTTTGTTGGTTTGTTGGTTTGTTGGCTTGTTGGTTTGTTGGCTTGTTGGTTTGTTGGTTTGTTGGTTTGTTGGTTTGTTGGCTTGTTGGCTTGTTGGTTTGTTGGTTTGTTGGTTTGTTGGTTTGTTGGCTTGTTGGCTTGTTGGTTTGTTGGTTTGTTGGTTTGTTGGTTTGTTGGCTTGTTGGCTTGTTGGTTTGTTGGTTTGTTGGTTTGTTGGTTTAATTGTTGTTGGTTTGTTGGCTTGTTGGTTTGTTGCTTTGTTGGCTTGTTGGCTTGTTGGTTTGTTGGTTTTTTGGTTTGTTGGTTTGTTGGTTTGTTGGTTTGTTGGTTTGTTGGTTTGTTGGTTTGTTGGTTTGTTGGTTTGTTGGTTTGTTGGTTTGTTGGTTTGTTGGTTTGTTGGTTTGTTGGTTTGTTGGTTTGTTGGTTTGTTGGTTTGTTGGCTTGTTGGCTTGTTGGTTTGTTGGTTTGTTGGTTTGTTGGTTTAATTATTGTTGGTTTGTTGGCTTGTTGGTGTGTTGCTTTGTTGGCTTGTTGGCTTGTTGGTTTGTTGGTTTCTTGGTTTGTTGGTTTGTTGGTTTGTTGGTTTGTTGGTTTGTTGGTTTGTTGGTTTGTTGGTTTGTTGGTTTGTTGGTTTGTTGGCTTGTTGGTTTGTTTGTTTGTTGGCTTGTTGGCTTGTTGGTTTGTTGGTTTGTTGGCTTCTTGGTTTGTTGGTTTGTTGGCTTGTTGGTTTGTTGGTTTGTTGGTTTGTTGGCTTGTTGGCTTGTTGGTTTGTTGGTTTGTTGGCTTGTTGGTTTGTTGGTTTGTTGGCTTGTTGGCTTTTTGGCTTGTTGCTTTGTTCGGTTGATGGTTTGTTGGTTTGTTGGTTTTTTGGTTTGTTGGTTTTTTGGTTTGTTGCTTTGTTGGTTTGTTGGTTTGTTGGCTTGTTGGCTTGTTGGTTTGTTAGCTTGTTGGTTTGTTAGTTTGTTGGCTTTTTGGTTACTTGGTTTGTTGGTTTGTTGGCTTGTTGGCTTGTTGGTTTGTTGGTTTGTTGGCTTGTTGGTTTGTTAGTTTGTTGGTTTGTTGGCTTGTTGGCTTGTTGGTTTGTTGTTTTGTTGGCTTGTTGGTTTGTTGGTTTGTTGGTTTGTTGGTTTTTTGGTTTGTTGGTTTGTTGGTTTGTTGGCTTGTTGGTTTGTTGGTTTGTTGGCTTGTTGGATTGTTGGTTTGTTGGTTTGTTGGTTTGTTGGCTTGTTGGCTTGTTGGTTTGTTGGTTTGTTGGTTTGTTGGTTTGTTGCTTTGTTGGTTTGTTGGTTTGTTGGCTTGTTGGCTTGTTGGTTTGTTGGTTTGTTAGTTTGTTGGCTTTTTGGTTACTTGGGTTGTTGGCTTCTTGGTTTGTTGGCTTCTTGGCTTGTTTGTTTGTTGGTTTGTTGGTTTGTTGGTTTAATTGTTTGTTCGTTTATTGGCTTGTTGGTTTGTTGCTTTGTTGGCTTGTTGGCTTGTTGGTTTGTTGGTTTGTTGGTTTAATTGTTGTTGGTTTGTTGGCTTGTTGGTTTGTTGCTTTGTTGGCTTGTTGGTTTGTTGGTTTGTTGGCTTGTTGGTTTGTTAGTTTGTTGGTTTGTTGGCTTGTTGGCTTGTTGGTTTGTTGTTTTGTTGGCTTGTTGGTTTGTTGGTTTGTTGGTTTGTTGGTTTTTTGGTTTGTTGGTTTGTTGGTTTGTTGGCTTGTTGGTTTGTTGGTTTGTTGGCTTGTTGGATTGTTGGTTTGTTGGTTTGTTGGTTTGTTGGCTTGTTGGCTTGTTGGTTTGTCGGTTTGTTGGTTTGTTGGTTTGTTGGTTTGTTGCTTTGTTGGTTTGTTGGTTTGTTGGCTTGTTGGCTTGTTGGCTTGTTGGTTTGTTGGCTTGTTGGCTTGTTGGTTTGTTGGTTTATTGGCTTCTTGGTTTGTTGGCTTCTTGGCTTGTTTGTTTGTTGGTTTGTTGGTTTGTTGGTTTAATTGTTTGTTCGTTTATTGGCTTGTTGGTTTGTTGCTTTGTTGGCTTGTTGGTTTGTTGGTTTATTGGTTTGTTGGTTTGTTGGTTTGTTGGTTTGTTGGTTTGTTGGTTTGTTGGTTTGTTCGCTTGTTGGCTTGTTGGTTTGTTGGTTTGTTGGCTTGTTGGTTTGTTGGCTTGTTGGCTTGTTGGTTTGTTAGTTTGTTGGCTTGTTGGCTTGTTGGTTTGATGGTTTGTTGGTTTGTTGGTTTAATTGTTGTTGGTTTGTTGGCTTGTTGGTTTGTTGCTTTGTTGGCTTGTTGGCTTGTTGGGTTGTTGGTTTGTTGGTTTGTTGGTTTGTTGGTTTGTTGGTTTGTTGGTTAGTTGGTTTGTTGGCTTGTTGATTTGTTGGTTTGTTGGCTTGTTGGTTTGTTGGTTTGTTGGCTTGTTGGTTTGTTGGTTTGTTGGTTTGTTGGTTTGTTGGCTTGTTGGTTTGTTGGTTTGTTGGCTTGTTGGCTTGTTGGTTTGTTGGTTTGTTGGCTTGTTGGTTTGTTGGTTTGTTGGTTTGTTGGTTTGTTGGCTTGTTGGTTTGTTGGTTTGTTGGCTTGTTGGTTTGTTGGTTTGTTGTTTTGTTGCTTTGTTCGGTTGATGGTTTGTTGGTTTGTTGGTTTTTTGGTTTGTTGGTTTTTTGGTTTGTTGCTTTGTTGGTATGTTGGTTTGTTGGCTTGTTGGCTTGTTGGTTTGTTGGCTTGTTGGTTTGTTAGTTTGTTGGCTTTTTGGTTACTTGGTTTGTTCGTTTGTTGGCTTGTTGGCTTGTTGGCTTGTTGGTTTGTTGGTTTGTTGCCTTGTTGGTTTGTTAGTTTGTTGGTTTGTTGGTTTGTTGTTTTGTTGGCTTGTTGGTTTGTTGGTTTGTTGGTTTGTTGGTTTGTTGGTTTTTTGGTTTGTTGGTTTGTTGGTTTGTTGGCTTGTTGGTTTGTTGGTTTGTTGGCTTGTTGGCTTGTTGGTTTGTTGGTTTGTTGGCTTGTTGGCTTGTTGGTTTGTTGGTTTGTTGGCTTGTTGGTTTGTTGGCTTGTTGCCTTGTTGGTTTGTTAGTTTGTTGGTTTGTTGGTTTGTTGGTTTGTGGGTTTGTTGGTTTTTTTGTTTGTTGGTTTGTTGGTTTGTTGGCTTGTTGGTTTGTTGGTTTGTTGGCTTGTTGGCTTGTTGGTTTGTTGGTTTGTTGGCTTGTTGGTTTGTTGGTTTGTTGGCTTGTTGGTTTGTTGGTTTGTTGGCTTGTTGGTTTGTTAGTTTGTTGGTTTGTTGGCTTGTTGGCTTGTTGGTTTGTTGTTTTGTTGGCTTGTTGGTTTGTTGGTTTGTTGGTTTGTTGGTTTTTTGGTTTGTTGGTTTGTTGGTTTGTTGGCTTGTTGGTTTGTTGGTTTGTTGGCTTGTTGGTTTGTTGGTTTGTTGGCTTGTTGGTTTGTTAGTTTGTTGGTTTGTTGGCTTGTTGGCTTGTTGGTTTGTTGTTTTGTTGGCTTGGTGGTTTGTTGGTTTGTTGGTTTGTTGGTTTGTTGGTTTGTTGGCTTGTTGGTTTGTTGGCTTGTTGGTTTGTTGGTTTGTTGGTTTGTTGGTTTGTTGGTTTGTTGGCTTGTTGGCTTGTTGGTTTGTTGGTTTGTTGGTTTGTTGGTTTGTTGGCTTGTTGGCTTGTTGGTTTGTTGGTTTGTTGGTTTGTTGGTTTGTTGGCTTGTTGGCTTGTTGGTTTGTTGGTTTGTTGGTTTGTTGGTTTAATTGTTGTTGGTTTGTTGGCTTGTTGGTTTGTTGCTTTGTTGGCTTGTTGGTTTGTTGGTTTTTTGGTTTGTTGGTTTGTTGGTTTGTTGGTTTGTTGGTTTGTTGGTTTGTTGGTTTGTTGGTTTGTTGGTTTGTTGGTTTGTTGGTTTGTTGGTTTGTTGGTTTGTTGGCTTGTTGGCTTGTTGGTTTGTTGGTTTGTTGGTTTGTTGGTTTAATTGTTGTTGGTTTGTTGGCTTGTTGGTTTGTTGCTTTGTTGGCTTGTTGGCTTGTTGGTTTGTTGGTTTCTTGGTTTGTTGGTTTGTTGGTTTGTTGGTTTGTTGGTTTGTTGGTTTGTTGGTTTGTTGGTTTGTTGGTTTGTTGGTTTGTTGGTTTGTTGGCTTGTTGGTTTGTTGGTTTGTTGGCTTGTTGGCTTGTTGGTTTGTTGGTTTGTTGGCTTCTTGGTTTGTTGGTTTGTTGGCTTGTTGGTTTGTTGGTTTGTTGGTTTGTTGGCTTGTTGGCTTGTTGGTTTGTTGGTTTGTTGGCTTGTTGGTTTGTTGGTTTGTTGGCTTGTTGGCTTTTTGGCTTGTTGCTTTGTTCGGTTGATGGTTTGTTGGTTTGTTGCTTTGTTGGTTTGTTGGTTTGTTGGCTTGTTGGCTTGTTGGTTTGTTGGTTTGTTAGTTTGTTGGCTTTTTGGTTACTTGGTTTGTTGGTTTGTTGGTTTGTTGGCTTGTTGGTTTGTTGGCTTGTTGGCTTGTTGGTTTGTTGGTTTGTTGGCATGTTGGCTTGTTGGTTTGTTGGTTTGTTGGTTTGTTGGCTTGTTGGTTTGTTGGCTTGTTGGCTTGTTGGTTTGTTGGTTTGTTGGTTTGTTGGCTTGTTGGTTTTTTGGCTTGTTGGCTTGTTGGTTTGTTGGTTTGTTGGCTTGTTGGCTTGCTGGTTTGTTGGTTTGTTGGCTTGTTGGTTACTTATTTTGTTGGTTTGTTGGTTTGTTGGTTTGTTGGCTTGTTGGCTTGTTGGTTTGTTGTTTTGTTGGCTTGTTGGTTTGTTGGTTTGTTGGTTTGTTGGTTTGTTGGTTTGTTGGTTTGTTGGCTTGTTGGCTTGTTGGTTTGTTGGTTTGTTGGTTTGTTGGTTTGTTGGTTTGTTGGTTTGTTGGTTTGTTGGCTTGTTGGCTTGTTGGTTTGTTGGTTTGTTAGTTTGTTGGCTTTTTGGTTACTTGGTTTGTTGGTTTGTTGGTTTGTTGGCTTGTTGGTTTGTTGGCTTGTTGGCTTGTTGGTTTGTTGGTTTGTTGGCATGTTGGCTTGTTGGTTTGTTGGTTTGTTGGTTTGTTGGCTTGTTGGTTTGTTGGCTTGTTGGCTTGTTGGTTTGTTGGTTTGTTGGTTTGTTGGCTTGTTGGTTTGTTGGTTTGTTGGCTTGTTGGCTTGCTGGTTTGTTGGTTTGTTGGCTTGTTGGTTACTTATTTTGTTGGTTTGTTGGTTTGTTGTTTTGTTGGCTTGTTGGCTTGTTGGTTTGTTGGTTAGTTGGTTAGTTCGTTTGTTGGTTTGTTAGTTTGTTGGTTTGTTGGCTTGTTGGTTTGTTGGTTTTTTGGTTTGTTGGTTTGTTGGTTTGTTGGTTTGTTGGTTTGTTGGTTTGTTGGTTTATTTGTTTGTTAGTTTGTTGGCTTGTTGGTTTGTTGGTTTGTTGGTTTGTTGGTTTTTTGGCTTGTTGGTTTGTTGGTTTGTTGGCTTGTTGGCTTGTTGGTTTGTTGGTTTATTGGCTTCTTGGTTTGTTGGCTTCTTGGCTTGTTTGTTTGTTGGTTTGTTGGTTTGTTGGTTTAATTGTTTGTTCGTTTATTGGCTTGTTGGTTTGTTGCTTTGTTGGCTTGTTGGCTTGTTGGTTTGTTGGTTTGTTGGTTTGTTGGTTTGTTGGTTTGTTGGTTTGTTGGTTTGTTGGTTTGTTGGTTTGTTGGTTTGTTAGTTTGTTGGCTTGTTGGCTTGTTGGTTTGTTGGTTTGTTGGCTTGTTTGTTTGTTGGCTTGTTGGCTTGTTGGTTTGTTGGTTTGTTGGCTTGTTGGCTTCTTGGTTTGATGGTTTGTTGGTTTGTTGGTTTAATTGTTGTTGGTTTGTTGGCTTGTTGGTTTGTTGCTTTGTTGGCTTGTTGGCTTGTTGGGTTGTTGGTTTGTTGGTTTGTTGGTTTGTTGGTTTGTTGGCTTGTTGGTTTGTTGGTTAGTTGGCTTGTTGGCTTGTTGGTTTGTTGGTTGGTTGGCTTGTTGGTTTGTTGGTTTGTTGGCTTGTTGGTTTGTTGGTTTGTTGGTTTGTTGGCTTGTTGGCTTGTTGGTTTGTTGGTTTGTTGGTTTGTTGGTTTGTTGGTTTGTTGCTTTGTTGGTTTGTTGGTTTGTTGGCTTGTTGGCTTGTTGGTTTGTTGGTTTGTTAGTTTGTTGGCTTTTTGGTTACTTGGTTTGTTGGTTTGTTGGTTTGTTGGCTTGTTGGTTTGTTGGCTTGTTGGCTTGTTGGTTTGTTGGTTTGTTGGCATGTTGGCTTGTTGGTTTGTTGGTTTGTTGGTTTGTTGGCTTGTTGGTTTGTTGGCTTGTTGGCTTGTTGGTTTGTTGGTTTGTTGGTTTGTTGGCTTGTTGGTTTTTTGGCTTGTTGGCTTGTTGGTTTGTTGGTTTGTTGGCTTGTTGGCTTGCTGGTTTGTTGGTTTGTTGGCTTGTTGGTTACTTATTTTGTTGGTTTGTTGGTTTGTTGGTTTGTTGGCTTGTTGGCTTGTTGGTTTGTTGTTTTGTTGGCTTGTTGGTTTGTTGGTTTGTTGGTTTGTTGGTTTGTTGGTTTGTTGGTTTGTTGGCTTGTTGGCTTGTTGGTTTGTTGGTTTGTTGGTTTGTTGGTTTGTTGGTTTGTTGGTTTGTTGGTTTGTTGGCTTGTTGGCTTGTTGGTTTGTTGGTTTGTTAGTTTGTTGGCTTTTTGGTTACTTGGTTTGTTGGTTTGTTGGTTTGTTGGCTTGTTGGTTTGTTGGCTTGTTGGCTTGTTGGTTTGTTGGTTTGTTGGCATGTTGGCTTGTTGGTTTGTTGGTTTGTTGGTTTGTTGGCTTGTTGGTTTGTTGGCTTGTTGGCTTGTTGGTTTGTTGGTTTGTTGGTTTGTTGGCTTGTTGGTTTGTTGGTTTGTTGGCTTGTTGGCTTGCTGGTTTGTTGGTTTGTTGGCTTGTTGGTTACCTATTTTGTTGGTTTGTTGGTTTGTTGTTTTGTTGGCTTGTTGGCTTGTTGGTTTGTTGGTTAGTTGGTTAGTTCGTTTGTTGGTTTGTTAGTTTGTTGGTTTGTTGGCTTGTTGGCTTGTTGGTTTGTTGGTTTTTTGGTTTGTTGGTTTGTTGGTTTGTTGGTTTGTTGGTTTGTTGGTTTGTTGGTTTATTTGTTTGTTAGTTTGTTGGCTTGTTGGTTTGTTGGTTTGTTGGTTTGTTGGTTTTTTGGCTTGTTGGTTTGTTGGTTTGTTGGCTTGTTGGCTTGTTGGTTTGTTGGTTTATTGGCTTCTTGGTTTGTTGGCTTCTTGGCTTGTTTGTTTGTTGGTTTGTTGGTTTGTTGGTTTAATTGTTTGTTCGTTTATTGGCTTGTTGGTTTGTTGCTTTGTTGGCTTGTTGGCTTGTTGGTTTGTTGGTTTGTTGGTTTGTTGGTTTGTTGGTTTGTTGGTTTGTTGGTTTGTTGGTTTGTTGGTTTGTTGGTTTGTTAGTTTGTTGGCTTGTTGGCTTGTTGGTTTGTTGGTTTGTTGGCTTGTTTGTTTGTTGGCTTGTTGGCTTGTTGGTTTGTTGGTTTGTTGGCTTGTTGGCTTCTTGGTTTGATGGTTTGTTGGTTTGTTGGTTTAATTGTTGTTGGTTTGTTGGCTTGTTGGTTTGTTGCTTTGTTGGCTTGTTGGCTTGTTGGGTTGTTGGTTTGTTGGTTTGTTGGTTTGTTGGTTTGTTGGCTTGTTGGTTTGTTGGTTAGTTGGCTTGTTGGCTTGTTGGTTTGTTGGTTGGTTGGCTTGTTGGTTTGTTGGCTTGTTGGTTTGTTGGTTTGTTGGTTTGTTGGCTTGTTGGCTTGTTGGTTTGTGGGTTTGTTGGTTTGTTGGCTTGTTGGTTTGTTGGTTTGTTGGCTTGTTGTCTTGTTGCTTTGTTCGGTTGATGGTTTGTTGGTTTGTTGGTTTTTTGGTTTGTTGGTTTTTTGGTTTGTTGCTTTGTTGGTTTGTTGGTTTGTTGGCTTGTTGGCTTGTTGGTTTGTTGGCTTGTTGGTTTGTTAGTTTGTTGGCTTTTTGGTTACTTGATTTGTTGGTTTGTTGGCTTGTTGGCTTGTTGGCTTGTTGGTTTGTTGCCTTGTTGGTTTGTTGGTTTGTTGGCTTGTTGGCTTGTTGGCTTGTTGGTTTGTTGTTTTGTTGGTTTGTTGGCTTGTTTCTTTGTTGGTTTGTTGGTTTGTTGGCTTGTTGGCTTGTTGGTTTGTTGGTTTGTTAGTTTGTTGGCTTTTTGGTTACTTAGTTTGTTTGTTTGTTGGTTTGTTGGCTTGCCTGTTTTTTGGCTTATTGGTTTGTTGGTTTGTTGGCTTGTTGGCTTGCTGGTTTGTTGGTTTGTTGGCTTGTTGGTTACTTATTTTGTTGGTTTGTTGGTTTGTTGGTTTGTTGGCTTGTTGGTTTGTTGGTTTGTTGGTTTGTTGGTTTGTTGGTTTGTTGGTTTGTTGGCTTGTTGGCTTGTTGGTTTGTTGGTTTGTTGGTTTGTTGGTTTGTTGCTTTGTTGGTTTGTTGGTTTGTTGGCTTGTTGGCTTGTTGGTTTGTTGGTTTGTTAGTTTGTTGGCTTTTTGGTTACTTGGTTTGTTGGTTTGTTGGTTTGTTGGTTTGTTGGCTTGTTGGCTTGTTGGCTTGTTGGTTTGTTGTTTTGTTGGTTTGTTGGCTTGTTTCTTTGTTGGTTTGTTGGTTTGTTGGCTTGTTGGCTTGTTGGTTTGTTGGTTTGTTAGTTGGTTGGCTTTTTGGTTACTTAGTTTGTTTGTTTGTTGGTTTGTTGGCTTGCCTGTTTGTTGGCTTATTGGTTTGTTGGTTTGTTGGCTTGTTGGCTTGCTGGTTTGTTGGTTTGTTGGCTTGTTGGTTACTTATTTTGTTGGTTTGTTGGTTTGTTGGTTTGTTGGCTTGTTGGTTTGTTGGTTTGTTGGTTTGTTGGTTTGTTGGTTTGTTGGTTTGTTGGCTTGTTGGCTTGTTGGTTTGTTGGTTTGTTGGTTTGTTGGTTTGTTGCTTTGTTGGTTTGTTGGTTTGTTGGCTTGTTGGCTTGTTGGTTTGTTGGTTTGTTAGTTTGTTGGCTTTTTGGTTACTGCGTTTGTTGGTTTATTGGTTTGTTGGCTTGTTGGTTTGTTGGCTTGTTGGCTTGTTGGTTTGTTGGTTTGTTGGCATGTTGGCTTGTTGGTTTGTTGGTTTGTTGGTTTGTTGGCTTGTTGGTTTGTTGGCTTGTTGGCTTGTTGGTTTGTTGGTTTGTTGGTTTGTTGGCTTGTTGGTTTTTTGGCTTGTTGGCTTGTTGGTTTGTTGGTTTGTTGGCTTGTTGGCTTGCTGGTTTGTTGGTTTGTTGGCTTGTTGGTTACTTATTTTGTTGGTTTGTTGGTTTGTTGGTTTGTTGGCTTGTTGGCTTGTTGGTTTGTTGGTTAGTTGGTTAGTTCGTTTGTTGGTTTGTTAGTTTGTTGGTTTGTTGGCTTGTTGGCTTGTTGGTTTGTTGGTTTTTTGGTTTGTTGGTTTGTTGGTTTGTTGGTTTGTTGGTTTGTTGGTTTGTTGGTTTATTTGTTTGTTAGTTTGTTGGTTTGTTGGTTTGTTGGTTTGTTGGTTTGTTGGTTTTTTGGCTTGTTGGTTTGTTGGTTTGTTGGCTTGTTGGCTTGTTGGTTTGTTGGTTTATTGGCTTCTTGGTTTGTTGGCTTCTTGGCTTGTTTGTTTGTTGGTTTGTTGGTTTGTTGGTTTAATTGTTTGTTCGTTTATTGGCTTGTTGGTTTGTTGCTTTGTTGGCTTGTTGGCTTGTTGGTTTGTTGGTTTGTTGGTTTGTTGGTTTGTTGGTTTGTTGGTTTGTTGGTTTGTTGGTTTGTTGGTTTGTTGGTTTGTTGGCTTGTTGGCTTGTTGGTTTGTTGGTTTGTTGGCTTGTTGGTTTGTTGGCTTGTTGGCTTGTTGGTTTGATGGTTTGTTGGTTTGTTGGTTTAATTGTTGTTGGTTTGTAGGCTTGTTGGTTTGTTGCTTTGTTGGCTTGTTGGCTTGTTGGGTTGTTGGTTTGTTGGTTTGTTGGTTTGTTGGTTTGTTGGCTTGTTGGTTTGTTGGTTAGTTGGCTTGTTGGCTTGTTGGTTTGTTGGTTGGTTGGCTTGTTGGTTTGTTGGTTTGTTGGCTTGTTGGTTTGTTGGTTTGTTGGTTTGTTGGCTTGTTGGCTTGTTGGTTTGTGGGTTTGTTGGTTTGTTGGCTTGTTGGTTTGTTGGTTTGTTGGCTTGTTGTCTTGTTGCTTTGTTCGGTTGATGGTTTGTTGGTTTGTTGGTTTTTTGGTTTGTTGGTTTTTTGGTTTGTTGCTTTGTTGGTTTGTTGGTTTGTTGGCTTGTTGGCTTGTTGGTTTGTTGGCTTGTTGGTTTGTTAGTTTGTTGGCTTTTTGGTTACTTGGTTTGTTGGTTTGTTGGCTTGTTGGCTTGTTGGCTTGTTGGTTTGTTGCCTTGTTGGTTTGTTGGTTTGTTGGCTTGTTGGCTTGTTGGCTTGTTGGTTTGTTGTTTTGTTGGTTTGTTGGCTTGTTTCTTTGTTGGTTTGTTGGTTTGTTGGCTTGTTGGCTTGTTGGTTTGTTGGTTTGTTAGTTTGTTGGCTTTTTGGTTACTTAGTTTGTTTGTTTGTTGGTTTGTTGGCTTGCCTGTTTGTTGGCTTATTGGTTTGTTGGTTTGTTGGTTTGTTGGCTTGTTGGCTTTTTGGTTTGTTGGTTTGTTGGTTTGTTGACTTATTGGTTACTTAGTTTGTTGGTTTGTTGGCATGTTGCTTTGTTGGTTTGTTGGCTTGTTGGCTTGTTGATTTGTTGGTTTGTTGGCTTGTTGGTTTGTTGGTTTGTTGGCTTGTTGGCTTGTTGCTTTGTTCGTTTGATGGTTTGTTGGTTTGTTGGTTTTTTGGTTTGTTGGTTTTTTGGTTTGTTGCTTTGTTGGTTTGTTGGTTTGTTAGCTTGTTGGCTTGTTGGTTTGTTGGCTTGTTGGTTTGTTAGTTTGTTGGCTTTTTGGTTACTTGGCTTATTGTTTTGTTGGCTTGTTGGCTTGTTGGTTTATTGCTTTGTTCGTTTGATGGTTACTTGGTTTGTTGGTTTGTTGGTTTTTTGGTTTGTTGGTTTTTTGGTTTGTTGCTTTGTTGGTTTGTTGGTTTGTTAGCTTGTTGACTTGTTGGTTTGTTGGCTTGTTGGTTTGTTAGTTTGTTGGCTTTTTGGTTACTTGGTTTATTGTTTTGTTGGCTTGTTGGCTTGTTGGTTTGTTGGTTACTTGGTTTGTTGGTTTGTTGGTTTGTTGGCATGTTGGTTTGTTGGTTTTTTGGTTTGTTGGTTTGTTGGTTTGTTGGTTTGTTGGTTTGTTGGTTTATTTGTTTGTTGGTTTGTTGGCTTGTTGGGTTGTTGGTTTGTTGGTTTTTTGGCTTGTTGGTTTGTTGGTTTGTTGGCTTGTTGGCTTGTTGGTTTGTTGGTTTGTTGGTTTGTTGGCTTGTTGGTTTGTTAGTTTGTTGGTTTGTTGGTTTGTTGGTTTGTTCTCTTGTTGGCTTGTTGGTTTGTTTGTTTGTTGGTTTGTTGGTTTGTTGGCTTGTTGGCTTGTTGGTTTGTTGGTTTGTTGGTTTGTTGGTTTGTTGGTTTGTTGGTTTAATTGTTGTTGGTTTGTTGGTTTGTTGGTTTGTTGGTTTGTTGGTTTGTTGGCTTGTTGGTTTGTTGGTTTGTTGGCTTGTTGGTTTGTTGGCTTGTTAGTTTGTTGGTTTGTTGGCTTGTTGGCTTGTTGGTTTGATGGTTTGTTGGTTTGTTGGTTTAATTGTTGTTGGTTTGTTGGCTTGTTGGTTTGTTGCTTTGTTGGCTTGTTGGCTTGTTGGGTTGTTGGTTTGTTGGTTTATTGGTTTGTTGGTTTGTTGGTTTGTTGGTTTGTTGGCTTGTTGGCTTGTTGGTTTGTTGGTTTGTTGGCTTGTTGGTTTGTTGGTTTGTTGGCTTGTTGGTTTGTTGGTTTGTTGGTTTGTTGGCTTGTTGGCTTGTTGGTTTGTTGGTTTGTTGGTTTGTTGGCTTCTTGGTTTGTTGGTTTGTTGGCTTGTTGTCTTGTTGCTTTGTTCGGTTGATGGTTTGTTGGTTTGTTGGTTTTTTGGTTTGTTGGTTTTTTGGTTTGTTGCTTTGTTGGTTTGTTGGTTTGTTGGCTTGTTGGCTTGTTGGCTTGTTGGCTTGTTGGTTTGTTAGTTTGTTGGCTTTTTGGTTATTTGGTTTGTTGATTTGTTGGCTTGTTGGCTTGTCGGTTTGTTGGTTTGTTGCCTTGTTGGTTTGTTAGTTTGTTGGTTTGTTGGCTTGTTGGCTTGTTGGTTTGTTGTTTTGTTGGTTTGTTGGTTTGTTGGTTTGTTGGTTTGTTGGTTTTTTTGTTTGTTGGTTTGTTGGTTTGTTGGGTTGTTGGTTTGTTGGTTTGTTGGCTTGTTGGCTTGTTGGTTTGTTGGTTTGTTGGCTTGTTGGCTTGTTGGTTTGTTGGTTTGTTGGTTTGTTGGTTTGTTGCCTTTTTGGTTACTTGGTTTGTTGGTTTGTTGGTTTGTTGGCTTGTTGGTTTTTTGGCTTGTTGGTTTTTTGGTTTGTTGGCTTGTTGGCTTGTTGGTTTGTTGGTTTGTAGGTTTGTTGGTTTGTTGGTTTGTTGGTTTTTTGGTTTGTTGGTTTATTTGTTTGTTGGTTTGTTGGCTTGTTGGCTTGTTAATTTGTTGGTTTGTTGGCTTGTTGGTTTGTTAGTTTGTTGGTTTGTTGGCTTGTTGGCTTGTTGGTTTGTTAGTTTTTTGGTTTCTTGGTTTGTTGGTTGGTTGGTTTGTTGGTTTGTTGGTTTATTTGTTTGTTGGTTTGTTGGCTTGTTGGTTTGTTGGTTTGTTGGTTTGTTGGCTTGTTAGTTTGTTGGTTTGTTGGTTTTTTGGTTTGTTGGTTTGTTGGTTTGTTGGTTTGTTGGTTTGTTGGTTTGTTGGTTTATTTGTTTGTTGGTTTGTTGGCTTGTTGGTTTGTTGGTTTGTTGGTTTATTGGCTTGTTGGTTTGTTGGTTTGTTTGCTTGTTGGCTTGTTGGTTTGTTGGTTTGTTGGCTTGTTGGTTACTTAGTTTGTTGGTTTGTTGGCATGTTGGTTTGTTGGTTTGTTGGTTTGTTGGCTTGTTCGTTTGTTGGTTTGTTGGCTTGTTGGCTTGTTGGTTTGTTGGTTTGTTGGTTTGTTGGCTTGTTGGTTTGTTGGTTTGTTGGCTTGTTGGTTTGTTAGTTTGTTGGTTTGTTGGTTTGTTGGTTTGTTGGTTTGTTGCTTTGTTGGTTTGTTGGTTTGTTGGTTACTTAGTTTATTTGTTTGTTGGTTTGTTGGCTTGTTGGTTTGTTGGTTTGTTGTTTTGTTGGCTTGTGGGTTTGTTGGTTTGTTGGCTTGTTGGCTTTTTGGCTTGTTGCTTTGTTGGTTTGTTGGTTTGTTGGGTTGTTGGCTTGTTGGTTTGTTAGTTTGTTGGCTTTTTGGTTACTTGGTTTGTTGGCTTGTTGGCCTGTTGGTTTGTTGGTTTGTTGGCTTGTTGGTTTGTTAGTTTGTTGGTTTGTTGGCTTGTTGGCCTGTTGGTTTGTTGGTTTTTTGGTTTGTTGGTTTGTTGGTTTGTTGGTTTGTTGATTTATTTGTTTGTTGGTTTGTTGGCTTGTTGGTTTGTTGGTTTGTTGGTTTGTTGGCTTGTTGGTTTGTTGGTTTGTTGGTTTTTTGGTTTGTTGGTTTGTTGGTTTGTTGGTTTGTTGGTTTGTTGGTTTATTTGTTTGTTGGTTTGTTGGCTTGTTGGTTTGTTGGTTTGTTGGTTTGTTGGGTTGTTGGTTTGTTGGTTTGTTGGCTTGTTGGCTTGTTGGTTTGTTGGTTTTTTGCCTTGTTGGTTACTTAGTTTTTTGGTTTGTTGGCTTGTTAGCTTGTTGGTTTGGTGGTTTGTTGGTTTGTTGGCTTGTTGGTTTGTTGGTTTGTTGGCTTGTTGGTTTGTTAATTTGTTGGTTTGTTGGTTTGTTGGTTTGTTGGTTTGTTGGCTTGTTGCTTTGTTCGTTTGATGGTTTGTTGGTTTGTTGGTTTTTTGGTTTGTTGGTTTTTTGGTTTGTTGCTTTGTTGGTTTGTTGGTTTGTTAGCTTGTTGGCTTGTTGGTTTGTTGGCTTGTTGGTTTGTTAGTTTGTTGGCTTTTTGGTTACTTGGCTTATTGTTTTGTTGGCTTGTTGGCTTGTTGGTTTATTGCTTTGTTCGTTTGATGGTTACTTGGTTTGTTGGTTTGTTGGTTTTTTGGTTTGTTGGTTTTTTGGTTTGTTGCTTTGTTGGTTTGTTGGTTTGTTAGCTTGTTGACTTGTTGGTTTGTTGGCTTGTTGGTTTGTTAGTTTGTTGGCTTTTTGGTTACTTGGTTTATTGTTTTGTTGGCTTGTTGGCTTGTTGGTTTGTTGGTTACTTGGTTTGTTGGTTTGTTGGTTTGTTGGCATGTTGGTTTGTTGGTTTTTTGGTTTGTTGGTTTGTTGGTTTGTTGGTTTGTTGGTTTGTTGGTTTATTTGTTTGTTGGTTTGTTGGCTTGTTGGGTTGTTGGTTTGTTGGTTTTTTGGCTTGTTGGTTTGTTGGTTTGTTGGCTTGTTGGCTTGTTGGTTTGTTGGTTTGTTGGTTTGTTGGCTTGTTGGTTTGTTAGTTTGTTGGTTTGTTGGTTTGTTGGTTTGTTCTCTTGTTGGCTTGTTGGTTTGTTTGTTTGTTGGTTTGTTGGTTTGTTGGCTTGTTGGCTTGTTGGTTTGTTGGTTTGTTGGTTTGTTGGTTTGTTGGTTTAATTGTTGTTGGTTTGTTGGTTTGTTGGTTTGTTGGTTTGTTGGTTTGTTGGCTTGTTGGTTTGTTGGTTTGTTGGCTTGTTGGTTTGTTGGCTTGTTAGTTTGTTGGTTTGTTGGCTTGTTGGCTTGTTGGTTTGATGGTTTGTTGGTTTGTTGGTTTAATTGTTGTTGGTTTGTTGGCTTGTTGGTTTGTTGCTTTGTTGGCTTGTTGGCTTGTTGGGTTGTTGGTTTGTTGGTTTATTGGTTTGTTGGTTTGTTGGTTTGTTGGTTTGTTGGCTTGTTGGCTTGTTGGTTTGTTGGTTTGTTGGCTTGTTGGTTTGTTGGTTTGTTGGCTTGTTGGTTTGTTGGTTTGTTGGTTTGTTGGCTTGTTGGCTTGTTGGTTTGTTGGTTTGTTGGTTTGTTGGCTTCTTGGTTTGTTGGTTTGTTGGCTTGTTGTCTTGTTGCTTTGTTCGGTTGATGGTTTGTTGGTTTGTTGGTTTTTTGGTTTGTTGGTTTTTTGGTTTGTTGCTTTGTTGGTTTGTTGGTTTGTTGGCTTGTTGGCTTGTTGGCTTGTTGGCTTGTTGGCTTGTTGGTTTGTTAGTTTGTTGGCTTTTTGGTTATTTGGTTTGTTGGTTTGTTGGCTTGTTGGCTTGTCGGTTTGTTGGTTTGTTGCCTTGTTGGTTTGTTAGTTTGTTGGTTTGTTGGCTTGTTGGCTTGTTGGTTTGTTGTTTTGTTGGTTTGTTGGTTTGTTGGTTTGTTGGTTTGTTGGTTTTTTTGTTTGTTGGTTTGTTGGTTTGTTGGGTTGTTGGTTTGTTGGTTTGTTGGCTTGTTGGCTTGTTGGTTTGTTGGTTTGTTGGCTTGTTGGCTTGTTGGTTTGTTGGTTTGTTGGTTTGTTGGTTTGTTGCCTTTTTGGTTACTTGGTTTGTTGGTTTGTTGGTTTGTTGGCTTGTTGGTTTGTTGGCTTGTTGGTTTTTTGGTTTGTTGGCTTGTTGGCTTGTTGGTTTGTTGGTTTGTAGGTTTGTTGGTTTGTTGGTTTGTTGGTTTTTTGGTTTGTTGGTTTATTTGTTTGTTGGTTTGTTGGCTTGTTGGCTTGTTAATTTGTTGGTTTGTTGGCTTGTTGGTTTGTTAGTTTGTTGGTTTGTTGGCTTGTTGGCTTGTTGGTTTGTTAGTTTTTTGGTTTCTTGGTTTGTTGGTTGGTTGGTTTGTTGGTTTGTTGGTTTATTTGTTTGTTGGTTTGTTGGCTTGTTGGTTTGTTGGTTTGTTGGTTTGTTGGCTTGTTAGTTTGTTGGTTTGTTGGTTTTTTGGTTTGTTGGTTTGTTGGTTTGTTGGTTTGTTGGTTTGTTGGTTTGTTGGTTTATTTGTTTGTTGGTTTGTTGGCTTGTTGGTTTGTTGGTTTGTTGGTTTATTGGCTTGTTGGTTTGTTGGTTTGTTTGCTTGTTGGCTTGTTGGTTTGTTGGTTTGTTGGCTTGTTGGTTACTTAGTTTGTTGGTTTGTTGGCATGTTGGTTTGTTGGTTTGTTGGTTTGTTGGCTTGTTCGTTTGTTGGTTTGTTGGCTTGTTGGCTTGTTGGTTTGTTGGTTTGTTGGTTTGTTGGCTTGTTGGTTTGTTGGTTTGTTGGCTTGTTGGTTTGTTAGTTTGTTGGTTTGTTGGTTTGTTGGTTTGTTGGTTTGTTGCTTTGTTGGTTTGTTGGTTTGTTGGTTACTTAGTTTATTTGTTTGTTGGTTTGTTGGCTTGTTGGTTTGTTGGTTTGTTGGTTTGTTGGTTTGTTGGCTTGTTGGTTTGTTGGTTTGTTGGCTTGTTGGCTTGTTGGCTTGTTGCTTTGTTGGTTTGTTGGTTTGTTGGGTTGTTGGCTTGTTGGTTTGTTAGTTTGTTGGCTTTTTGGTTACTTGGTTTGTTGGCTTGTTGGCTTGTTGGTTTGTTGGTTTGTTGGCTTGTTGGTTTGTTAGTTTGTTGGTTTGTTGGCTTGTTGGCCTGTTGGTTTGTTGGTTTTTTGGTTTGTTGGTTTGTTGGTTTGTTGGTTTGTTGATTTATTTGTTTGTTGGTTTGTTGGCTTGTTGGTTTGTTGGTTTGTTGGTTTGTTGGCTTGTTGGTTTGTTGGTTTGTTGGTTTTTTGGTTTGTTGGTTTGTTGGTTTGTTGGTTTGTTGGTTTGTTGGTTTATTTGTTTGTTGGTTTGTTGGCTTGTTGGTTTGTTGGTTTGTTGGTTTGTTGGGTTGTTGGTTTGTTGGTTTGTTGGCTTGTTGGCTTGTTGGTTTGTTGGTTTTTTGCCTTGTTGGTAACTTAGTTTTTTGGTTTGTTGGCTTGTTAGCTTGTTGGTTTGGTGGTTTGTTGGTTTGTTGGCTTGTTGGTTTGTTGGTTTGTTGGCTTGTTGGTTTGTTAGTTTGTTGGTTTGTTGGTTTGTTGGTTTGTTGGTTTGTTGGTTTGTTGCTTTGTTGGTTTGTTGGTTTACTGGCTTGTTAGCTTGTTGGTTTGTTGGCTTGTTGGTTTGTTAGTTTGTTGGCTTTTTGGTTACTTGGTTTGTTGGTTTATTGGCTTGTTGGTTTGTTGCTTTGTTGGCTTGTTGGCTTGTTGGTTTGTTGGTTTGTTGGTTTGTTGGTTTGTTGGTTTGTTGGTTTGTTGGTTTGTTGGTTTGTTGGTTTGTTGGTTTGTTGGCTTGTTGGCTTGTTGGTTTGTTGGTTTGTTGGCTTGTTGGTTTGTTGGCTTGTTGGCTTGTTGGTTTGTTGGTTTGTTGGCTTGTTGGCTTGTTGGTTTGATGGTTTGTTGGTTTGTTGGTTTAATTGTTGTTGGTTTGTTGGCTTGTTGGTTTGTTGCTTTGTTGGCTTGTTGGCTTGTTGGGTTGTTGGTTTGTTGGTTTGTTGGTTTGTTGGTTTGTTGGTTTGTTGGTTAGTTGGCTTGTTGGCTTGTTGGTTTGTTGGTTTGTTGGCTTGTTGGTTTGTTGGTTTGTTGGCTTGTTGGTTTGTTGGTTTGTTGGTTTGTTGGTTTGTTGGTTTGTTGGCTTGTTGGTTTGTTGGTTTGTTGGTTTGTTGGCTTGTTGGTTTGTTGGTTTGTTGGCTTGTTGTCTTGTTGCTTTGTTCGGTTGATGGTTTGTTGGTGTGTTGCTTTTTTGGTTTGTTGGTTTTTTGGTTTGTTGCTTTGTTGGTTTGTTGGTTTGTTGGCTTGTTGGCTTGTTGGTTTGTTGGCTTGTTGGCTTGTTGGTGTGTTGGTTTGTTGGTTTGTTGGCTTGTTGGTTTGTTGGTTTGTTGGCTTGTTGGCTTGTTGGTTTGTTGTTTTGTTGGTTTGTTGGTTACTTAGTTTGTTGGTTTGTTGGCATGTTGGTTTGTTGGTTTGTTGGTTTGTTGGCTTGTTCGTTTGTTGGTTTGTTGGCTTGTTGGCTTGTTGGTTTGTTGGTTTGTTGGTTTGTTGGCTTGTTGGTTTGTTGGTTTGTTGGCTTGTTGGTTTGTTAGTTTGTTGGTTTGTTGGTTTGTTGGTTTGTTGGTTTGTTGGTTTATTTGTTTGTTGGTTTGTTGGCTTGTTGGTTTGTTGGTTTGTTGGTTTGTTGGCTTGTTGGTTTGTTGGTTTGTTGGTTTGTTGGTTTGTTGGCTTGTTGGCTTGTTGGCTTGTTGGTTTGTTGGTTAGTTCGTTTGTTGGTTTAATAGTTTGTTGGTTTGTTGGCATGTTGGCTTGTTGGTTTGTTGGTTTTTGGTTTGTTGGTTTGTTGGTTTGTTGGTTTGTTGATTTGTTGGTTTGTTGGTTTATTTGTTGGTTGGTTTGTTGGCTTGTTGGCTTGTTGGTTTGTTGGCTTGTTGGTTTGTTAGTTTGTTGGCTTTTTGGTTACTTGGTTTGTTGGTTTATTTGTTTGTTGGTTTGTTGGCTTGTTGGTTACTTAGTTTGTTGGTTTGTTGGCATGTTGGTTTGTTGGTTTGTTGGTTTGTTGGCTTGTTGGTTTGTTGGTTTGTTGGCTTGTTGGCTTGTTGGTTTGTTGGTTTGTTGACTTGTTGGTTTGTTGGTTTGTTGGCTTGTTGGATTGTTAGTTTGTTGGTTTGATGGTTTGTTGGTTTGTTGGTTTGTTGATTTGTTGGCTTGTTGGTTTGTTGGTTTGTTGGTTTGTTGGTTTGTTGGCTTGTTAACTTGTTGGATTGTTGGTTTGTTGGCTTGTTGGCTTGTTGGTTTGTTGGTTTGTTGGTTTGTTGGCTTGTTGGTTTGTTAGTTTATTGGTTTGTTGGTTTGTTGGTTTGTTCTCTTGTTGGCTTGTTGGTTTGTTGGTTTGTTGGTTTGTTGGTTTGTTGGCTTGTTGGCTTGTTGGTTTGTTGGTTTGTTGGTTTGTTGGTTTAATTGTTGTTGGTTTGTTGGTTTGTTGGTTTGTTGGTTTGTTTGTTTGTTGGCTTGTTGGTTTGTTGGTTTGTTGGCTTGTTGGTTTGTTGGCTTGTTGGCTAGTTGGTTTGTTGGTTTGTTGGCTTGTTGGCTTATTGGTTTGATGGTTTGTTGGTTTGTTGGTTTAATTGTTGTTGGTTTGTTGGCTTGTTGGTTTGTTGCTTTGTTGGCTTGTTGGCTTGTTGGGCTGTTGGTTTGTTGGTTTGTTGGTTTGTTGGTTTGTTGGTTTGTTGGTTTGTTGGCTTGTTGGCTTGTTGGTTTGTTGGTTTATTGGCTTGTTGGTTTGTTGGTTTGTTGGCTTGTTGGTTTGTTGGTTTGTTGGTTTGTTGGCTTGTTGGCTTGTTGGTTTGTTGGTTTGTTGGTTTGTTGGTTTGTTGGCTTCTTGGTTTGTTGGTTTGTTGGCTTGTTGTCTTGTTGCTTTGTTCGGTTGATGGTTTGTTGGTTTGTTGGTTTTCTGGTTTGTTGGTTTTTTGGTTTGTTGCTTTGTTGGTTTGTTGGTTTGTTGGCTTGTTGGCTTGTTGGTTTGTTGGCTTGTTGGTTTGTTAGTTTGTTGGCTTTTTGGTTACTTGGTTTGTTGGCTTGTTGGCTTGTTGGTTTGTTGTTTTGTTGGTTTGTTGGTTTGTTGGTTTGTTGGTTTGTTGGTTTTTTTGTTTGTTGGTTTGTTGGTTTGTTGGGTTGTTGGTTTGTTGGTTTGTTGGCTTGTTGGCTTGTTGGTTTGTTGGTTTGTTGGCTTGTTGGCTTGTTGGTTTGTTGGTTTGTTGGTTTGTTGGTTTGTTGCCTTTTTGGTTACTTGGTTTGTTGGTTTGTTGGTTTGTTGGCTTGTTGGTTTGTTGGCTTGTTGGCTTGTTGGTTTGTTGGTTTGTTGGCTTGTTGGTTTGTTGGTTTGTTGGTTTGTTGGTTTATTTGTTTGTTGATTTGTTGGCTTGTTGGTTTGTTGGTTTGTTGGTTTGTTGGGTTGTTGGTTTGTTGGTTTGTTGGCTTGTTGGCTTGTTGGTTTGTTGGTTTTTTGCCTTGTTGGTTACTTAGTTTGTTGGTTTGTTGGCATGTTGGTTTGTTGGTTTGTTGGCTTGTTAGCTTGTTGGTTTGGTGGTTTGTTGGTTTGTTGGTTTGTTGGTTTGTTGGTTTGTTGGCTTGTTGGTTTGTTAGTTTGTTGGTTTGTTGGTTTGTTGGTTTGTTGGTTTGTTGGTTTGTTGGTTTGTTGCTTTGTTGGTTTGTTGGTTTATTGGCTTGTTAGCTTGTTGGTTTGTTGGCTTGTTGGTTTGTTAGTTTGTTGGCTTTTTGGTTACTTGGTTTGTTGGCTTGTTGGCTTGTTGGTTTGTTGGTTTGTTGGCTTGTTGGTTTGTTAGTTTGTTGGTTTGTTGGCTTGTTGGCTTGTTGGTTTGTTGGTTTGTTGGTTTGTTGGTTTGTTGGTTTGTTGGTTTGTAGGTTTTTTGGTTTGTTGGTTTGTTGGTTTGTTGGCTTGTTGGTTTGTTGGTTTGTTGGCTTGTTGGCTTGTTGGTTTGTTGGTTTGTTGGCTTGTTGGCTTGTTGGTTTGTAGGTTTGTTGGTTTGTTGGTTTGTTGCTTTCTTGGTTTTTTGGTTTGTTGGCTTGTTGGCTTGTTGGTTTGTTAGTTTATTGGCTTTTTGGTTACTTGGTTTGTTGGTTTGTTGTTTTGTTGGCTTGTTGGTTTGTTGGCTTGTTGGTTTGTTGGTTTGTTGGTTTTTTGGCTTGTTGGCTTGTTGGTTTGTTGGTTTGTTGGTTTGTTGGTTTGTTGGTTTGTTGGTTTTTTGGTTTATTGGTTTGTTGGTTTGTTGGTTTGTTGGTTTGTTGGCTTGTCTGTTTGTTGGCTTGTTGGTTACTTGGTTTGTTGGTTTGTTGGCTTGTTGGCTTGTTGGCTTGTTGGTTTGTTGGTTTGTTGGCTTGTTGGTTTGTATGTTTGTTGGTTTGTTGGCTTGTTGGCTTGTTGGTTTGTTGGTTTGTTGGCTTGTTGGTGTGTTGGTTTGTTGGTTTGTTGGCTTGTTGGTTTGTTGGTTTGTTGGCTTGTTGGCTTGTTGGTTTGTTGTTTTGTTGGCTTGTTGGTTACTTAGTTTGTTGGTTTGTTGGCATGTTGGTTTGTTGGTTTGTTGGTTTGTTGGCTTGTTCGTTTGTTGGTTTGTTGGCTTGTTGGCTTGTTGGCTTGTTGGTTTGTTGGTTTGTTGGTTTGTTGGCTTGTTGGTTTGTTGGTTTGTTGGCTTGTTGGTTTGTTAGTTTGTTGGTTTGTTGGTTTGTTGGTTTGTTTGTTTGTTGGTTTATTTGTTTGTTGGTTTGTTTGCTTGTTGGTTTGTTGGTTTGTTGGTTTGTTGGCTTGTTGGTTTGTTGGTTTGTTGGTTTGTTGGCTTGTTGGCTTGTTGGTTTGTTGGTTAGTTCGTTTGTTGGTTTAATAGTTTGTTGGTTTGTTGGCATGTTGGCTTGTTGGTTTGTTGGTTTTTGGTTTGTTGGTTTGTTGGTTTGTTGGTTTGTTGGTTTGTTGGTTTATTTGTTGGTTGGTTTGATGGCTTGTTGGCTTGTTGGTTTGTTGGCTTGTTGGTTTGTTAGTTTGTTGGCTTTTTGGTTACTTGGTTTGTTGGTTTATTTGTTTGTTGGTTTGTTGGCTTGTTGGTTACTTAGTTTGTTGGTTTGTTGGCATGTTGGTTTGTTGGTTTGTTGGTTTGGTGGCTTGTTGGTTTGTTGGTTTGTTGGCTTGTTGGCTTGTTGGCTTGTTGGTTTGTTGGTTTGTTGACTTGTTGGTTTGTTGGTTTGTTTGCTTGTTGGATTGTTAGTTTGTTGGTTTGTTGGTTTGTTATTTTGTTGGTTTGTTGGTTTGTTGGCTTGTTGGTTTGTTGGTTTATTGGTTTGTTGGTTTGTGGGCTTGTTAACTTGTTGGCTTCTTGGTTTGTTGGCTTGTTGGCTTGTTGGTTTGTTGGCTTGTTGGTTTGTTGGTTTGTTGGTTTGTTGGTTTGTTGGTTTAATTGTTGTTGGTTTGTTGGCTTGTTGGTTTGTTGCTTTGTTGGCTTGTTGGCTTGTTGGTTTGTTGGTTTGATGGTTTGTTGGCTTGTTGGCTTGTTGATTTGTTGGTTTGTTGGCTTGTTGGTTTGTTGGTTTGTTGGTTTGTTGGCTTGTTGCTTTGTTCGTTTGATGGTTTGTTGGTTTGTTGGTTTTTTGGTTTGTTGGTTTTTTGGTTTGTTGCTTTGTTGGTTTGTTGGTTTGTTGGTTTGTTGGCTTGTTGGTTTGTTGGCCTGTTGGTTTGTTAGTTTGTTGGCTTTTTGGTTATTTGGTTTATTGTTTTGTTGGCTTGTTGGCTTGTTGGTTTGTTGCTTTGTTTGTTTGATGGTTTGTTGGTTTGTTGCTTACTTGGTTTGTTGGTTTGTTGGTTTGTTGGCATGTTGGTTTGTTGGTTTGTTGCTGTGTTGGTTTGTTGGCCAACAAGCCAACAAACCAACAAGCCAACAAACGAACAAACCAACAAGCAAACAAGCAAATATACCAACAAACCAACAAACCAAAAAACCAACAAACCAAGAAACCAACAAGCCAACAAACCAACAAACTAAGTAACCAACAAACCAACAAACCAACAAACCAACAAACCAACAAACCAACAAACCAACAAACCAACATACCAACAAACCAACAAACCAAACAACCAACAAACCAACAAACCAACAAACCAAAAAAACCAACAAACCAACAAACCAACAAACCAACAAACCAACAAACCAACAAACCAACAAACCAACAAACCAACAAACCAACAAACCAACAAACCAACAAACCAACAAACCAACAAACCAACAAGCCAACAAACCAACAAACTAAGAAACCAACAAACCAACAAACCAACAAGCCAACAAACCAACAAACCAACAAGCCAACAAACTAATAAACAAATAAACCAACAAACCAACAAACCAACAAACCAACAAACCAACAAACCAACAAACCAACAAGCCAACAAGCCAACCAACCAAAAAACCAACAAACCAACAAACCAACAAACCAACAAACCAACAAACCAACAAGCCAACAAACCAACAAACCAACAAACCAACAAACCAACAAACCAACAAACGAACAAACCAAAAAACCAACAAACCAACAAACCAACAAACCAACAAACCAACAAACCAACAAGCCAACAAACGAACAAACCAACAAACAAACAAACCAACAAACCAACACACCAACAAACCAACAAACCAACAAACCAACAAATCAACAAACCAACAAGCCAACAAACCACCAAACCAACAAACCATCAAACCAACAAGCGAACAAACCAACAAACCAACAAACCAACAAACGAACAAACCAAGCAACCAACAAACCAACAAACAAATAATCCAACAAACCAACAAGCCAAAAAACCAACTAACCAACAAACCAAGTAACCAACAAACCAACAAACGAACAAACCAACAAACAAACAAACAAACAAACCAACAAACCAACAAGGCAACAAGCCAACAAACCAACAAGCCAACAAACGAACAAACCAACAAACAAACAAACCAACACACCAACAAACCAACAAACTAACAAACCAACAAACCAACAAACCAAAAAGCCAACAAACCAACAAACCAAGTAACCAACAAACCAATAAACCAACAAACCAACAAGCCAACAAACCAACAATCCAACAAACCAACAAACCAACAAACTAACAAACCAACAAACCAACAAACGAACAAACCAACAAACCAACAAACCAACAAACCAATATACCAACAAACCAAAAAACCAACAAACGAACAAACCAACAAACCAAACAAACCAACAAACGAACAAACCAACAAACCAACAAACCAACAAACCATCAAACCAACAAGCGAACAAACCAACTAACGAACAAACCAACAAACAAACAAACCAACAAACCAACAAACCAACAAACTAACAAACCAACAAACCAACAAACCAACAAGCCAACCAACCAACAAACCAAGTAAACAACAAACCAATAAACCAACAAACCAACAAACCAACAAGCCAACAAACCAACAATCCAAAAAACCAACAAACCAGCAAACCAAAAAACCAACAAACGAACAAACCAACAAACCAACAAACCAATATACCAACAAACCAAAAAACCAACAAACCAACAAACCAACAAACCAACAAACCAACAAGCCAACAAGCCAACAAACCAACAAGCAAACAAACGAACAAACAAACAAACAAACCTACAAACCAACAAACCAACATACCAACAAACGAACAAACCAAAACCAACAAACCAACAAACCAACAAACCAGCAGGCCAACAAACCAACAAACCAACAAACCAACAAACCAACAAACCAACAAACCAACAAGCCAAAAAACTTAAAAACTATCAAACCAACAAGCCAACAAGCCAACAAACCAACAAGCCAACAAATGAACAAACCAACAAACAAACAAACCAACAAACCAACACACCAACACACCAACAAACCAACAAACCAACAAATCAACAAACCAACAAACCAACAAACCAACAAACCTTCAAACCAACAAACGAACAAACCAACAAACCAACAAACCAACAAACCAACAAACCAACCAACCAACAAACCAACAAGCATATAAACCAACAAACCAACAAGCCAACAAACCAACTAACCAATAAACCAAGTAACCAACAAACCAACAAACGAAAAACCAACAAACAAACAAACCAACAAACCAACAAACCAACAAGCCAACAAACCAAAAAACCAACAAACCAACAAACCAACAAGGCAACAAGCCAACAACCCAACAAGCCAACAAACGAACAAACCAACAAACAAACAAACCAACAAACCAAAAAACCAACAAACTAACAAACCAACAAACCAACAAACCAACAAGCCAACAAACCAACAAACCAAGTAACCAACAAACCAATAAACCAACAAACCAACAAACCAACAAGCCAACAAACCAACAATCCAAAAAACCAACAAACCAACAAACCAAAAAACCAACAAACGAACAAACCAACAAACCAACAAACGAACAAACCAAAATACCAACAAACCAAAAAACCAACAAACCAACAAACCAACAAACCAACAAGCCAACAAGCCAACAAACCAACAAGCAAACAAACGAACAAACCAACAAACAAACAAACAAACAAACCAACAAACCAACAAACCAACATACCAACAAACCAAAACCAACAAACCAACAAACCAACAAACCAGCAAGCCAACAAACCAATAAACCAACAAACCAACAAACCAACAAACCAACAAACCAACAAACGAACAAACCAAAAAACCAAGAAACCAACAAACCAACAAACCAACAAACCAACAAACCAACAAACCAGCAAGCCAAAAAACTTAAAAACAATCAAACCAACAAGCCAACAAGCCAACAAACCAACAAGCCAACAAAGAACAAACCAACAAACGAACAAACCAAAATCCAACAAACCAACAAACGCACAAACCAACAAACGAACAAACCAAAAAACCAACAAACCAACAAACCAACAAACCAACAAACCAACACACCAACAAACCAACAAACCAACAAACCAACAAACCAACAAATCAACAAACCAACAAACCAACAAACCAACAAACCAACAAACCAACAAACCTTTAAACCAACAAACGAACAAACCAACAAACCAACAAGCCAACAAACGAACAAACCAACCAAACAACAAACCAACAAGCAAATAAACCAACAAACCAACAAGCCAACAAACCAACTAACCAATAAACCAAGTAACCAACAAACCAACAAACGAGAAACCAACAAACAAACAAACCAACAAACCAACAAACCAAAAAACCATCAAACCAACAAACGAACAAACCAACAAACCAATAAGCCAACAAACCAACAAACCAACAAGGCAACAAGCCAACAAACCAACAAACGAACAAACTAACAAACCAACAAACCAACAAACGAACAAACCAACAAACCAACAAACCAGCAAACAACAAGCCAACAAACCAACGAGGCAACAAACCAAAAAAACAACAAACCAACACACCAGCAAACCAACAAACCAACAAAACAACAAACCAAAAAACCAACAAGGCAAGAAACCATCAAACAGAGAAACCAACAAACCAACAAACCAACAAACCAACAAACCAACAAACCAACAAACCAACAAACCAACAAACCAAGAAACCAACAAACAAACAAAGCAAGTAACCAACAAACCAACATACCAGCAAGCCAACAAACCAACAAAACAACAAACCAACAAACCAATAAACCAAGAAACCAACAAACCAACAAACCAACAAACCAACAGACCAACAAACCAACAAACCAACAAACCAACAAACCAACAAACCAACAAACATACAAACCAACAAACCAACAAGCCAACAAACCAACAAGCCAACAAAGCAATAAACCAACAAACCAACAAACCAACAAACCAACAAACCAACAAACCAACAAACCAACAAATCAATAAACTAACAAACCAACAAACAAACAAACCAACAAACAAACAAAAAACAAGCCAACAAACCAAAAAACAAACAAACTAAGTTACCAACAAACCAACAAACCAACAAACCAAAAATCCAACAAACCAACAAACAAACAAACCAACAAACCAACACACCAACAAACCAACAAACCAACAAACCAACAAACCAACAAATCAACAAACCAACAAACCAACAAACCAACAAACCTTTAAACCAACAGACGAACAAACCAACAAACCAACAAGCCAACAAACGAACAAACCAACCAACCAACAAACCAACAAGCAAATAAACCAACAAACCAACAAACCAACAAACCAAAAATCCAACAAACCAACAAACAAACAAACCAACAAACCAACACACCAACAAACCAACAAACCAACAAACCAACAAACCAACAAATCAACAAACCAACAAACCAACAAACCAACAAACCAACAAACCTTTAAACCAACAAACGAACAAACCAACAAACCAACAAACCAACAAACCAACAAACCAACAAACCAACAAGCCAAAAAACTTAAAAACAATCAAACCAACAAGCCAACAAGCCAACAAACCAACAAGCCAACAAACGAACAAACCAACAAACGAACAAACCAACAAACCAAAAAGCCAACAAACCAACAAACCAAGTAACCAACAAACCAATAAACCAACAAACCAACAATCCAACAAACCAACAAACCAACAAACTAACAAACCAACAAACCAACAAACGAACAAACCAACAAACCAACAAACCAACAAACCAATATACCAACAAACCAAAAAACCAACAAACGAACAAACCAACAAACCAAACAAACCAACAAACGAACAAACCAACAAACCAACAAACCAACAAACCATCAAACCAACAAGCGAACAAACCAACTAACGAACAAACCAACAAACAAACAAACCAACAAACCAACAAACCAACAAACTAACAAACCAACAAACCAACAAACCAACAAGCCAACCAACCAACAAACCAAGTAAACAACAAACCAATAAACCAACAAACCAACAAACCAACAAGCCAACAAACCAACAATCCAAAAAACCAACAAACCAGCAAACCAAAAAACCAACAAACGAACAAACCAACAAACCAACAAACCAATATACCAACAAACCAAAAAACCAACAAACCAACAAACCAACAAACCAACAAACCAACAAGCCAACAAGCCAACAAACCAACAAGCAAACAAACGAACAAACAAACAAACAAACCTACAAACCAACAAACCAACATACCAACAAACGAACAAACCAAAACCAACAAACCAACAAACCAACAAACCAGCAGGCCAACAAACCAACAAACCAACAAACCAACAAACCAACAAACCAACAAACCAACAAGCCAAAAAACTTAAAAACTATCAAACCAACAAGCCAACAAGCCAACAAACCAACAAGCCAACAAATGAACAAACCAACAAACAAACAAACCAACAAACCAACACACCAACACACCAACAAACCAACAAACCAACAAATCAACAAACCAACAAACCAACAAACCAACAAACCTTCAAACCAACAAACGAACAAACCAACAAACCAACAAACCAACAAACCAACAAACCAACCAACCAACAAACCAACAAGCATATAAACCAACAAACCAACAAGCCAACAAACCAACTAACCAATAAACCAAGTAACCAACAAACCAACAAACGAAAAACCAACAAACAAACAAACCAACAAACCAACAAACCAACAAGCCAACAAACCAAAAAACCAACAAACCAACAAACCAACAAGGCAACAAGCCAACAACCCAACAAGCCAACAAACGAACAAACCAACAAACAAACAAACCAACAAACCAAAAAACCAACAAACTAACAAACCAACAAACCAACAAACCAACAAGCCAACAAACCAACAAACCAAGTAACCAACAAACCAATAAACCAACAAACCAACAAACCAACAAGCCAACAAACCAACAATCCAAAAAACCAACAAACCAACAAACCAAAAAACCAACAAACGAACAAACCAACAAACCAACAAACGAACAAACCAAAATACCAACAAACCAAAAAACCAACAAACCAACAAACCAACAAACCAACAAGCCAACAAGCCAACAAACCAACAAGCAAACAAACGAACAAACCAACAAACAAACAAACAAACAAACCAACAAACCAACAAACCAACATACCAACAAACCAAAACCAACAAACCAACAAACCAACAAACCAGCAAGCCAACAAACCAATAAACCAACAAACCAACAAACCAACAAACCAACAAACCAACAAACGAACAAACCAAAAAACCAAGAAACCAACAAACCAACAAACCAACAAACCAACAAACCAACAAACCAACAAGCCAAAAAACTTAAAAACAATCAAACCAACAAGCCAACAAGCCAACAAACCAACAAGCCAACAAAGAACAAACCAACAAACGAACAAACCAAAATCCAACAAACTAACAAACGCACAAACCAACAAACGAACAAACCAAAAAACCAACAAACCAACAAACCAACAAACCAACAAACCAACACACCAACAAACCAACAAACCAACAAACCAACAAACCAACAAATCAACAAACCAACAAACCAACAAACCAACAAACCAACAAACCAACAAACCTTTAAACCAACAAACGAACAAACCAACAAACCAACAAGCCAACAAACGAACAAACCAACCAAACAACAAACCAACAAGCAAATAAACCAACAAACCAACAAGCCAACAAACCAACTAACCAATAAACCAAGTAACCAACAAACCAACAAACGAGAAACCAACAAACAAACAAACCAACAAACCAACAAACCAAAAAACCAACAAACCAACAAACGAACAAACCAACAAACCAATAAGCCAACAAACCAACAAACCAACAAGGCAACAAGCCAACAAACCAACAAACGAACAAACTAACAAACCAACAAACCAACAAACGAACAAACCAACAAACCAACAAACCAGCAAACAACAAGCCAACAAACCAACGAGGCAACAAACCAAAAAAACAACAAACCAACACACCAGCAAACCAACAAACCAACAAAACAACAAACCAAAAAACCAACAAGGCAAGAAACCATCAAACAGAGAAACCAACAAACCAACAAACCAACAAACCAACAAACCAACAAACCAACAAACCAACAAACCAACAAACCAACAAACCAAGAAACCAACAAACAAACAAAGCAAGTAACCAACAAACCAACATACCAGCAAGCCAACAAACCAACAAAACAACAAACCAACAAACCAATAAACCAAGAAACCAACAAACCAACAAACCAACAAACCAACAGACCAACAAACCAACAAACCAACAAACCAACAAACCAACAAACCAACAAACATACAAACCAACAAACCAACAAGCCAACAAACCAACAAGCCAACAAAGCAATAAACCAACAAACCAACAAACCAACAAACCAACAAACCAACAAACCAACAAACCAACAAACCAACAAATCAATAAACTAACAAACCAACAAACAAACAAACCAACAAACAAAAAAAAAACAAGCCAACAAACCAAAAAACAAACAAACTAAGTTACCAACAAACCAACAAACCAACAAACCAAAAATCCAACAAACCAACAAACAAACAAACCAACAAACCAACACACCAACAAACCAACAAACCAACAAACCAACAAACCAACAAATCAACAAACCAACAAACCAACAAACCAACAAACCTTTAAACCAACAGACGAACAAACCAACAAACCAACAAGCCAACAAACGAACAAACCAACCAACCAACAAACCAACAAGCAAATAAACCAACAAACCAACAAACCAACAAACCAAAAATCCAACAAACCAACAAACAAACAAACCAACAAACCAACACACCAACAAACCAACAAACCAACAAACCAACAAACCAACAAATCAACAAACCAACAAACCAACAAACCAACAAACCAACAAACCTTTAAACCAACAAACGAACAAACCAACAAACCAACAAACCAACAAACCAACAAACCAACAAACCAACAAGCCAAAAAACTTAAAAACAATCAAACCAACAAGCCAACAAGCCAACAAACCAACAAGCCAACAAACGAACAAACCAACAAACGAACAAACCAAAAAACCAACAAACAAACAAACGCACAAACCAACAAACGAACAAACCAAAAAACCAACAAACCAACAAACCAACAAACCAACAAACCAACACACCAACAAACCAACAAACCAACAAACCAACAAACCAACAAATCAACAAACCAACACCCCAACAAACCAACAAACCAACAAACCTTTAAACCAACAAACGAACAAACCAACAAACCAACAAGCCAACAAACAAACAAACCAACCAACCAACAAACCAACAAGCAAATAAACCAACAAACCAACAAGCCAACAAACCAACTAACCAATAAACCAAGTAACCAACAAACCAACAAACGAGAAACCAACAAACAAACAAACCAACAAACCAACAAACCAAAAAACCAACAAACCAACAAACGAACAAACCAACAAGCCAACAAACCAACAAACCAACAAGGCAACAAGCCAACAAACCAACAAACGAACAAACCAACAAACCAACAAACGAACAAACCAACAAACCAACAAACCAGCAAACTAACAAGCCAACAAACCAACGAGGCAACAAACCAAAAAACCAACAAACCAACACACCAGCAAACCAACAAACCAACAAAACTACAAACCAAAAAACCAACAAGGCAAGAAACCATCAAACAGAGAAACCAACAAACCAACAAACCAACAAACCAACAAACCAACAAACCAACAAACCAAGAAACCAAGAAACCAACAAACCAACAAACCAACAAACAAACAAAGCTAGTAACCAACAAACCAACATACCAGCAAGCCATCAAACCAACAAAACAACAAACCAACAAACCAATAAACCAAGAAACCAACAAACCAACAAACCAACAAACCAACAAACCAACACACCAACAAACCAACAAACCAACAAACCAACAAACCAACAAACCAACAAACCAACAAACCAACAAACCAACAAACCAACAAACATACAAACCAACAAACCAACAAGCCAACAAACCAAGTAACCAACAAGCCAACAAGCCAACAAACCAACAAGCCAACAAAGCAATAAACCAACAAACCAACAAACCAACAAACCAACAAACCAACAAACCAAGAAACCAACAAACCAACAAATCAACAAACTAACAAACCAACAAACAAACAAACCAACAAACAAAAAAAAAACAAGCCAACAAACCAAAAAACAAACAAACTAAGTTACCAACAAACCAACAAACTAAAAATCCAACAAACCAACAAACAAACAAACCAACAAACCAACACATCAACAAACCAACAAACCAACAAACCAACAAACCAACAAATCAACAAACCAACAAACCAACAAACCAACAAACCAACAAACCTTTAAACCAACAAACGAACAAACCAACAAACCAACAAGCCAACAAACGAACAAACCAACCAACCAACAAACCAACAAGCAAATAAACCAACAAACCAACAAGCCAACAAACCAACTAACCAATAAACCAAGTAACCAACAAACCAACAAACGAGAAACCAACAAACAAACAAACCAACAAACCAACAAACCAAAAAACCAACAAACCAACAAACGAACAAACCAACAAGCCAACAAACCAACAAACCAACAAGGCAATAAGCCAACAAACCAACAAACGAACAAACTAACAAACCAACAAACCAACAAACCAACAAACGATCAAACCAACAAACCAACAAACCAGCAAACCATCAAGCCAACAAACCAACAAGCCAACAAACCAAAAAACCAACAAACCAACACACCAGCAAACCAACAAACCAACAAAACAACAAACCAAAAAACCAACAAGGCAAGAAACCATCAAACAGAGAAACCAACAAACCAACAAACCAACAAGCCAACAAACCAACAAACCAACAAGCCAACAAACCAAAAAAACCAACAAACCAACAAACCAACAAGCCAACAAGCCAACAAACCAACAAGCCAACAAACGAACAACTCAACAAACAAGCAAACCAACAAACCAACAAACCAACAAACTAACAAACCAACAAACCAACAAACCAACAAGCCAACAAACCAACAAACCAAGTAACCAACAAACCAACAAACCAAAAACCAACAAACGAACAAACCAACAAACCAACAAACCAATTTACCAACAAACCAAAAAACCAACAAACCAACAAACCAACAAACCAACAAACCAACAAGCCAACAAGCCAACAAACCAACAAGCAAACAAACGAACAAACCAACAAACAAACAAACAAACCAACAAACCAACAAATTAACATACCAACAAACGAACAAACCAAAACCAACAAACCAACAAACCTACAAACCAGCAAGCCAACAAACCAACAAACCAACAAACCAACAAATCAACAAACCAACAAACCAACAAACCAATAAACCAACAAACCAACAAACGAACAAACCAAAAAACCAACAAACCAACAAACCAACAAACCAACAAACCAACAAACCAACAAACCAACAAGCCAAAAAACTTAAAAACTATCAAACCAACAAGCCAACAAGCCAACAAACCAACAAGCCAACAAACGAACAAACCAACAAACAAACAAACCAACAAACCAACACAGCAACAAACCAACAAACCAACAAAGCAACAAACCAACAAATCAACAAACCAACAAACCAACAAACCAACAAACCAACAAACCTTCAAACCAACAAACGAACAAACCAACAAACCAACAAACCAACAAACGAACAAACCAACCAACCAACAAACCAACAAGCAAATAAACTAACAAACCAACAAGCCAACAAACCAACTAACCAATAAACCAAGTAACCAACAAACCAACAAACGAAAAACCAACAAACAAACAAACCAACAAACCAACAAACTAACAAACCAACAAACCAACAAACCAACAAGCCAACAAACCAACAAACCAAGTAACCAACAAACCCATAAACCAACAAACCAACAAACCAACAAGCCAACAAACCAACAATCCAAAAAACCAACAAACCAAAAAACCAACAAACGAACAAACCAACAAACCAACAAACCAATATACCAACAAACCAAAAAACCAAAAACCAACAAACCAACAAGCCAACAAACGAACAAACCAACAAACAAACAAACCAACAAACCAACACACCAACAAACCAACAAACCAACAAACCAACAAATCAACAAACCAACAAACCAACAAACCAACAAACCAACAAACCTTCAAACCAACAAACGAACAAACCAACAAACCAACAAACCAACAAACGAACAAACCAACCAACCAACAAACCAACAAGCAAATAAACTAACAAACCAACAAGCCAACAAACCAACTAACCAATAAACCAAGTAACCAACAAACCAACAAACGAAAAACCAACAAACAAACAAACCAACAAACCAACAAACCAACAAGGCAACAAGCCAACAAACCAACAAGCCAACAAACGAACAACTCAACAAACAAGCAAACCAACAAACCAACAAACCAACAAACTAACAAACCAACAAACCAACAAACCAACAAACCAACAAGCCAACAAACCAACAAACCAAGTAACCAACAAACCCATAAACCAACAAACCAACAAACCAACAAGCCAACAAACCAACAATCCAAAAAACCAACAAACCAAAAAACCAACAAACGAACAAACCAACAAACCAACAAACCAATATACCAACAAACCAAAAAACCAAAAACCAACAAACCAACAAACCAACAAACCAACAAGCCAACAAGCCAACAAACCAACAAGCAAACAAACGAACAAACCAACAAACAAACAAACAAACCAACAAACCAACAAATTAACATACCAACAAACGAACAAACCAAAACCAACAAACCAACAAACCAACAAACCAGCAAGCCAACAAACGAACAAACCAAAAAGCTAACAAACCAACAAGCCAACAAACCAACAAACCAACAAACCAACAAACCAAAAAACCAACAAACCAACAAACCAACAAACCAACAAACAAAAAAACCAACAAGGCAACAAACGAACACACCAACAAACAGAGAAACCAACAAACCGACAAACCAACAAGCCAACAAACCAACAAACCAACAAGCCAACAAACCAACAAACAAATAAACCAACAAACCTACACACCAACAAACCAACAAGCCAACAAGCCAACAAGCTAACAAACCAACAAACCAACAAACCAACAAACGTAAAACCAACAAACCAACAAACCAACAAACGAACAAACCAGCAAACCAACAAACCAAGTAAACAAGTAACCAACAAACCAACAAACGAACAAACCAACAAACAAACAAACCAACAAACAAATAAACCAACAAACCAACAAACCAACAAACCAACAAGCCAACAAACCAACAAACCAAAAAACCAACAAACCATGTAACCAACAAACCAACAAACCAACAAACCAACTAACCAAAAAACCAACAAACGAAAAACAAACAAAGCAACAAACCAACAACCCAACATACCAACAAACAAACAAACCAACAAACCAACAAACCAACAAACCAACAATACAACAAACAAATAAACCAACAAACCAACAAACCAACAAACCAACCAACTAACAAACCAACAAGCCAACAAACTAAAAAGCCAACAAACGAACAAACGAACAAACCAACAAACCAACAAACCAACAAAGCAACAAGCAAACAAACCAACAAACCAACAAACCAAAAAAACCAACAAACGAAAAACCAACAAACCAACAAACCAACAAACCAACAAACCAACAAACGAACAAACCAGCAAACCAACAAACCAAGTAACCAAGTAACCAACAAACCAACAAACGAACAAACCAACAAACAAACAAACCAACAAACAAATAAACCAACAAACCAACAAACCAACAAACCAACAAGCCAACAAACCAACAAACCATGTAACCAACAAACCAACAAACCAACAAACCAACAAACCAAAAAACCAACAAACGAAAAACCAACAAACCAACAAACCAACAAACCAACATACCAACAAACAAACAAACCAACAAACCAACAAACCAACAAACCAACAAACCAACAAACCAAGAAACCAACAAACCAACAAACCAACAAACCAACAAACGAACAAACCAACAAACCAACAAACAAACAAACCAACAAACAAAGAAACCAACAAACCAACAAACCAACAAACCAACAAGCCAACAAACCACCAAACCAACAAACCAACAAACCAACAAACCAACAAGCGAACAAACCAACAAACCAACAAACCAACAAGCCAACAAATAAAACAAACAAACAAGCCAACAAACGAACAAACCAACAAACCAACAAACCAACAAACCAATAAAACAACAAACCAACAAACCAACAAACCAACAAACCAACAAACCAACAAACCAACAAGCCAACAAGCAAACAAACCAATAAACCAACAAACCAACAAACCAACAAACCAACAAACGAACAAACCAACAAACCAACAAACCAACAAACCAACAAACCAACAAACCAACAAACCAACAAATCAACAAGCCAACAAATAAAACAAACAAACAAGCCAACAAACGAACAAACCAACAAACCAACAAACCAACAAACCAACAAAACAACAAACCAACAAACCAACAAACCAACAAACCAACAAGCCAACAAACGAACAAACCAATAAACCAACAAACTAACAAGTCAACAAACCAACAAGCCAACAAACGAACAAACCAACAAGCCAACAAACCAACAAACCAACAAACCAACAAACCAAATAAACCAACAAGCCAACAAGCCAACAAACCAACAAGCCAACAAACCAACAAGCCAACAAACGAACAAACCAACAAGCCAACAAACGAACAAACGAACAAACGAACAAACCAACAAACCAACAAACCAACAAACCAACAAACCAACAAACCAAGAAACCAACAAACCAACAAACCAACAAACCAACAAACGAACAAACCACCAAACCAACAAACCAACAAACCAACAAACCAACAAGCGAACAAACCAACAAACCAACAAACCAACAAGCCAACAAATAAAACAAACAAACAAGCCAACAAACGAACAAACCAACAAACCAACAAACCAACAAACTAACAAAACAACAAACCAACAAACCAACAAACCAACAAACCAACAAACCAACAAGCCAACAAGCCAACAAACCAACAAGCCAACAAACGAACAAAAAAACAAACCAACAAACCAACAAACCAACAAACAGACAAACCAACAAGCTGACAAACCAAAAAACCAACAAACCAACAAACCAATAAGCCAACAAACCAACAAACCAATAAACCAACAAACCAACAAACCAACAAACCAACAAACCAACAAACCAACAAACCAACAAACCAACAAACAAACAAACCAACAAACGAACAAACCAACAAACGAACAAACCAACAAACCAACAAACCAACAAATAAACAAACCAACAAACGAACGAACCAACAAACGAACAAACCAACAAACCAACAAACGAACAAACCGACAAACCAAAAAACCTACAAACCAACAAACCAACAAACCAACAAGCCAACAAACCAACCAGCCAACAAATTAACAAACCAACAAGCCAACAAACCAACAAACCAACAAACCAACAAACCAACAAACCAACAAAACAACAAACCAACAAACCAAGGAACTAACAAACCAACAAACAAACAAACCAACCAACAAAAAAACCAACAAACGAACAAACCAACAAACCAACAAACCAACAAACCAACAAACCAACAAACCAACAAACTAACAAACCAATAAGCCAACCAACCATCAAGCCAACAAGCCAATAAACCATCAAGCCAACAAACGAACAAACTAACAAACCAACAAACCAACAAATAAACAAACCAACAAACGAACGAACCAACAAACGAACAAACCAACAAACCAACAAACGAACAAACCGACAAACCAAAAAACCTACAAACCAACAAACCAACAAACCAACAAGCCAACAAACCAACCAGCCAACAAATTAACAAACCAACAAGCCAACAAACCAACAAACCAACAAACCAACAAACCAACAAACCAACAAAACAACAAACCAACAAACCAAGGAACTAACAAAGCAACAAACGAACAAACCAACCAACAAAAAAACCAACAAACGAACAAACCAACAAACCAACAAACCAACAAACCAACAAACCAACAAACTAACAAACCAATATGCCAACCAACTATCAAGCCAACAAGCCAATAAACCATCAAGCCAACAAACGAACAAACTAACAAACCAACAAACCAACAAACCAACAAACCAAGAAACCAACAAACCAACAAACCAACAAATAAACAAACCAACAAACGAACAAACCAACAAACCAACAAACCAACAAGCCAACAAACGAACAAACCAACAAGCCAACAAACCAACAAACCAACAAACCAGCAAACCAACAAACCAACAAGCCAACAAGCCAACAAACCAACAAGCAAACAAACCAACAAGCCAACTAACCAAGAAGCCAACAAACGAACAAACCAACAAGCCAACAAACGAACAAACCAACAAACGAACAAACCAACAAACCAACAAACCAACAAACCAACAAGCCAAAAAAACCAACAAACGGACAAACCAACAAATAAACAAACCAACAAACCAAGAAGCAAACAAACCAACAAACCAACAACCCAACAAACCAACAAACCAACAAACCAACAAACCAACAAGCCAACAAGCCAACAAACCAACAAACCAACAAACCAACAACCCAACAAGCCAACAAACGAGCAAACCAACAAACCAACAAACCCAAAAACCAACAAACCAACAAACCAAGAAGCCAACAAACCAACAAACCAAAAAGCCAACAAACCAACAAGCCAGCAAGCCAACAAACCAACAAGCCAACAAACGAACAAACCAACAAACCAACAAACCAACAAACCAACAAACCAACAAACCAACAAACCAACAAACCAACAAACCAACAAGCCAACAAACCAACAAGCCAACAAACCAACAAACCAACAAACAAATAAACCAACAAACGAAGAAACGAACAAACCAACAAACCAACAAACCAACAAACCAACAAACCAACAAACCAACAAACCAACAAACCAACAAACCAACAAACCAACAACCCAACAAACCAACAAACCAACAAACCAACAAACCAACAAACCAACAAACCAACAAGCCAACAAACGAACAAACCAAAAAGCTAACAAACCAACAAACCAACAAACCAACAAACCAAAAAACCAAAAAACCAACAAACCAACAAACCAACAAACCAACAAACCAAAAAACCAACAAGGCAACAAACGAACAAACCAACAAACAGAGAAACCAACAAACCGACAAACCAACAAGCCAACAAACCAACAAACCAACAAGCCAACAAACCAACAAACAAATAAACCAACAAACCAACAAACCAACAAACCAACAAGCCAACAAGCCAACACGCTAACAAACCAACAAACCAACAAACCAACAAAGCAACAAGCAAACAAACCAACAAACCAACAAACCAAAAAAACCAACAAACGAAAAACCAACAAACCAACAAACCAACAAACGAACAAACCAGCAAACCAACAAACCAAGTAAACAAGTAACCAACAAACCAACAAACGAACAAACCAACAAACAAACAAACCAACAAACAAATAAACCAACAAACCAACAAACCAACAAACCAACAAGCCAACAAACCAACAAACCAAGAAACCAACAAGCCAACAAACCAACAAACCAACAAACCAACAAACCAACAAACCAAAAAACCAACAAACGAAAAACCAACAAAGCAACAAACCAACAAACCAACATACCAACAAACAAACAAACCAACAAACCAACAAACCAACAATACAACAAACAAATAAACCAACAAACCAACAAACCAACAAACCAACAAACCAACCAACTAACAAACCAACAAGCCAACAAACTAAAAAGCCAACAAACGAACAAACGAACAAACCAACAAACCAACAAACAAACAAACCAACAAAGCAACAAGCAAACAAACCAACAAACCAAAAAAACCAACAGACGAAAAACCAACAAACCAACAAACCAACAAACCAACAAACCAACAAACGAACAAACCAGCAAACCAACAAACCAAGTAACCAAGTAACCAACAAACCAACAAACGAACAAACCAACAAACAAACAAACCAACAAACAAATAAACCAACAAACCAACAAACCAACAAACCAACAAGCCAACAAACCAACAAACCAACAAACCATGTAACCAACAAACCAACAAACCAACAAACCAACAAACGAAAAACCAACAAACCAACAAACCAACAAACCAACATACCAACAAACAAACAAACCAACAAACCAACAAACCAACAATATAACAAACAAATAAACCAACAAACCAACAAACCAACAAACCAACCAACTAACAAACCAACAAGCCAACAAACTAAAAAGCCAACAAACGAACAAACGAACAAACCAACAAACCAACAAAAAAACAAGCCAACAAACCAAAAAACCAACAAACCAACAACCCAACAAACCAACAAACCAACAAACCAACAAGCCAACAAACCAACAAATCAACAAACCAACAAACCAACAAATCAACAAACCAACAAACCAACAAACCCACAAACCAACAAACCAACCAACTAACAAACCAACAAGCCAACAAACTAAAAAGTCAACAAACGAACAAACGAACAAACCAACAAACCAACAAACAAACAAGCCAACAAACCAAAAAACCAACAAACTAACAAACCCAAAAACCAACAAACCAACAAACCAACAAGCCAACTAACCAACAAACCAAAAAGCCAACAAACCAATAAGCCAGCAAGCCAACAAACCAACAAGCCAACAAACAAACAAACCAACAAACCAACAAACTAAGAAACCAGCAAACCAACAAACCAACAAACCAACAAACCAACAAACCAACTAACCAACAAGCCAACAAACCAACAAACCAACAAACAAACAAACCAACAAAACGAACAAACCAACAAACCAACAAACCAACAAACCAACAAACCAACAAACCAACAAACCAACAAACCAACAAACCAACAAACCAACAAACCAACAAACCAACAAACCAACAAACCAACAACCCAACAAACCAACAAACCAACAAACCAACAAACCAACAAACCAACAAACCAACAAGCCAACAAACGAACAAACCAAAAAGCTAACAAACCAACAAACCAACAAACCAACAAACCAACAAACCAACAAACCAACAAACCAAAAAACCAACAAACCAATAAACCAACAAACCAACAAACCAACAAACCAACAAACCAACAAACCAACAAACCAACAAACCAAAAAACCAACAAGGCAACAAACGAACAAACCAACAAACAGAGAAACCAACAAGCCAACAAACCAACAAACCAACAAGCCAACAAACAAATAAACCAACAAACCATTAAACCAACAAACCAACAAACCAACAAACCAACAAACCAAAAAACCAAAAAACCAACAAACCAACAAACCAACAAACCAAAAAACCAACAAGGCAACAAACGAACAAACCAACAAACAGAGAAGCCAACAAACCGACAAACCAACAAGCCAACAAACCAACAAACCAACAAGCCAACAAACCAACAAACAAATAAACCAACAAACCAACAAACCAACAAACCAACAAGCCAACAAGCCAACACGCTAACAAACCAACAAACCAACAAACCAACAAAGCAACAAGCAAACAAACCAACAAACCAACAAACCAAAAAAACCAACAAACGAAAAACCAACAAACCAACAAACCAACAAACGAACAAACCAGCAAACCAACAAACCAAGTAAACAAGTAACCAACAAACCAACAAACGAACAAACCAACAAACAAACAAACCAACAAACAAATAAACCAACAAACCAACAAACCAACAAACCAACAAGCCAACAAACCAACAAACCAAGAAACCAACAAACCATGTAACCAACAAACCAACAAACCAACAAACCAACAAACCAAAAAACCAACAAACGAAAAACCAACAAAGCAACAAACCAACAAACCAACATACCAACAAACAAACAAACCAACAAACCAACAAACCAACAATACAACAAACAAATAAACCAACAAACCAACAAACCAACAAACCAACCAACTAACAAACCAACAAGCCAACAAACTAAAAAGCCAACAAACGAACAAACGAACAAACCAACAAACCAACAAACAAACAAACCAACAAAGCAACAAGCAAACAAACCAACAAACCAAAAAAACCAACAGACGAAAAACCAACAAACCAACAAACCAACAAACCAACAAACCAACAAACGAACAAACCAGCAAACCAACAAACCAAGTAACCAAGTAACCAACAAACCAACAAACGAACAAACCAACAAACAAACAAACCAACAAACAAATAAACCAACAAACCAACAAACCAACAAACCAACAAGCCAACAAACCAACAAACCAACAAACCATGTAACCAACAAACCAACAAACCAACAAACCAACAAACGAAAAACCAACAAACCAACAAACCAACAAACCAACATACCAACAAACAAACAAACCAACAAACCAACAAACCAACAATATAACAAACAAATAAACCAACAAACCAACAAACCAACAAACCAACCAACTAACAAACCAACAAGCCAACAAACTAAAAAGCCAACAAACGAACAAACGAACAAACCAACAAACCAACAAAAAAACAAGCCAACAAACCAAAAAACCAACAAACCAACAACCCAACAAACCAACAAACCAACAAACCAACAAGCCAACAAACCAACAAATCAACAAACCAACAAACCAACAAATCAACAAACCAACAAACCAACAAACCCACAAACCAACAAACCAACCAACTAACAAACCAACAAGCCAACAAACTAAAAAGTCAACAAACGAACAAACGAACAAACCAACAAACCAACAAACAAACAAGCCAACAAACCAAAAAACCAACAAACTAACAAACCCAAAAACCAACAAACCAACAAACCAACAAGCCAACTAACCAACAAACCAAAAAGCCAACAAACCAATAAGCCAGCAAGCCAACAAACCAACAAGCCAACAAACAAACAAACCAACAAACCAACAAACCAAGAAACCAGCAAACCAACAAACCAACAAACCAACAAACCAACAAACCAACTAACCAACAAGCCAACAAACCAACAAACCAACAAACAAATAAACCAACAAACGAACAAACCAACAAACCAACAAACCAACAAACCAACAAACCAACAAACCAACAAACCAACAAACCAACAAACCAACAAACCAACAAACCAACAAACCAACAAACCAACAACCCAACAAACCAACAAACCAACAAACCAACAAACCAACAAACCAACAAACCAACAAGCCAACAAACGAACAAACCAAAAAGCTAACAAACCAACAAACCAACAAACCAACAAACCAACAAACCAACAAAACAACAAACCAAAAAACCAACAAACCAATAAACCAACAAACCAACAAACCAACAAACCAACAAACCAACAAACCAACAAACCAACAAACCAAAAAACCAACAAGGCAACAAACGAACAAACCAACAAACAGAGAAACCAACAAGCCAACAAACCAACAAACCAACAAGCCAACAAACAAATAAACCAACAAACCATTAAACCAACAAACCAACAAGCCAACAAGCCAACAAGCTAACAAACCAACAAACCAACAAACCAACAAAGCAACAAGCAAACAAACCAACAAACCAACAAACCAAAAAAACCAACAAACGAAAAACCAACAAACCAACAAACCAACAAACGAACAAACCAGCAAACCAACAAACCAAGTAACCAAGTAACCAACAAACCAACAAACAAATAAACCAACAAACCAACAAACCAACAAACCAACAAGCCAACAAACCAACAAACCAACAACCCAACAAACCAACAAACCATGTAACCAACAAACCAACAAACCAACAAACCAACAAACCAACAAACCAACAAACCAACAAACCAACAAAACAACAAACCAACAAACCAACAAACCAACAAACCAACAAACCAAAAAAACCAACAAACGGAAAACCAACAAACCAACAAACCAACAAACGAACAAACCAGCAAACCAACAAACCAAGTAACCAAGTAACCAACAAACCAACAAACAAATAAACCAACAAACCAACAAACCAACAAACCAACAAGCCAACAAACCAACAAACCAACAACCCAACAAACCAACAAACCATGTAACCAACAAACCAACAAACCAACAAACCAACAAACCAACAAACCACAAAACCAACAAACGAAAAACCAACAAACCAACAAACCAACAAACCAACATACCAACAAACAAACAAACCAACAAACCAACAAACCAACAAATCAACAAACAAATAAACCAACAAACCAACAAACCAACAAATCAACCAAATAACAAACCAACAAGTCAACAAACTAAAAAGCCAACAAACGAACAAACCAACAAACCAACAAACAAACAAGCTAACAAACCAAAAAACCAACAAACCAACAAACCAACAAACCAACAAACCAACAAACCAACAAACCAATAAACCAACAAACCAACAAACCAACAAACCAACAAACCAACAACAAACCAACAAACCAACAAGCCAACAAACCAACACACCAACAAGCCAACAAACAAATAAACCAACAAACCATTAAACCAGCAAACCAACAAGCCAACAAGCCAACAAGCTAACAAACCAACAAACCAACAAACCAACAAAGCAACAAGCAAACAAACCAACAAACCAACAAACCAACAAACCAAAAAAACCAACAAACGGAAAACCAACAAACCAACAAACCAACAAACGAACAAACCAGCAAACCAACAAACCAAGTAACCAAGTAACCAACAAACCAACAAACAAATAAACCAACAAACCAACAAACCAACAAACCAACAAGCCAACAAACCAACAAACCAACAACCCAACAAACCAACAAACCATGTAACCAACAAACCAACAAACCAACAAACCAACAAACCAACAAACCACAAAACCAACAAACGAAAAACCAACAAACCAACAAACCAACAAACCAACATACCAACAAACAAACAAACCAACAAACCAACAAACCAACAAATCAACAAACAAATAAACCAACAAACCAACAAACCAACAAATCAACCAAATAACAAACCAACAAGTCAACAAACTAAAAAGCCAACAAACGAACAAACCAACAAACCAACAAACAAACAAGCTAACAAACCAAAAAACCAACAAACCAACAAACCAACAAACCAACAAACCAACAAACCAACAAACCAATAAACCAACAAACCAACAAACCAACAAACCAACAAACCAACAAACCAACAAACTAACTAACCAACAAACCAACAAGCCAATAAACCAAAAAACCAACAAACCAACAATCCAACAAGCAAACAAACCAACAAGCCAACAAACGAAAAAACCAACAAAAAAACAAACCAACAAACCAACAAACCTACAAACCAACAAACCAACAAACCAAAAAACCGACAAACGAACAAACCAATAGACCAATAAACCAACAAACCAACAAACGAACAAACCAACAAACCAACAAACCAAGTAACGAAGTAACCAACAAACCAAGAAACGAACAAACCAACAAACAAATAAACCAACAAACCAATAAACCAACAAACCAACAAGTCAACAAACCAATCAACCAACAAACCGTGTAACCAACAAACCAACAAACGAACAAACCAACAAACAAACAAACCAACAAACCAACAAGCCAACAAGCCAACAAGCCAACAAACCAACAAACCAACAAACCAACAAACCAACAAACCAACAAGCCAACAAACCAACAAGCAAACAAACGAACAAACCAACAAACAAACAAACCAACAAACCAACAAACCAACATACCAACCAAACAACAAACCAAAATCAACAAACCAACAAACCAACAAGCCAACAAACCAACAAACCAACAAACCAACAAACCAACAAACCAACAAACCAACAAACCAACAAACCAACAAACCAACAAACCAACAAAACAACAAACAAACAAACCAACAAATCAATAAACCAACAAACCAACAAACCAACAAGCCAACAAACAAACCAACCAACAAACCAACAAGCCAACAAACCAACAAACAAATAAACCAACAAACCAACAAACCAACAAACCAACAAGCCAACAAGCCAACAAACCAACAAACCAACAAACCAACAAACCAACAAGCCAACAAGCCAACAAACTAACAAGCTAACAAACAAACAAACCAACAAACAAACAAACCAACAAACCAACAAACCAACAAACCAACATACCAACAAAAGAACAAACTAAATTCAACAAACCAACAAACCAACAAGCCAACACACCAACAAACCAACAAACCAACATACTAACAAAACAACAAACCAAAATCAACAAACCAACAAACCAACAAGCCAACAAACCAACAAACCAACAAACCAACAAACCAACAAACCAACAAACCATCAAACCAACATACGAACAAACCAACAAACCAAAAAACCAACAAACGAAAAAACCAACAAACCAACAAACCAACAAACCAATAAACCAACAAACCAAAAAACCAACAAACGAACAAACCAACAAACCGACAAACCAACAAAATAACAAACCAACAAACCAACAAACCAACAAAACAACAAACCAACAAACCAACAAACCAACAAACCAACAAGCCAACAAACCAAAAAACCAACAAACCAACAAACCAACAAACCAACAAACCAACAAACCAACAAACCAACAAACCAAAAAACCAACAAGGCAACAAACGAACAAACAGAGAAACCAACAAACCAACAAACTAACAAGCCAACAAGCCAACAAGCTAACAAACCAACAAACCAACAAACCAACAAACCAACAAACAAACAAACCAACAAACCAACAAAGCAACAAACCAACAAACCAAAAAACCAACAAACGAAAAGCCAACAAACCAACAAACCAACAAACCAACAAACCAACAAACGAACAAACCAACAAAGCAACAAACCAAGTAACCAAGTAACCAACAAACCAACAAACGAACAAACCAACAAAACAAATAAACCAACAATCAAATAAACCAACAAACCAACAAACCAACAAGCCAACAAACCAACAAATCAACAAACTATGTACCCAACAAACCAACAAACCAACAAACCAACAAACCAAAAAACCAACAAACGAAAAACCAAAAAACCAACAAAAAAACATACCAACAAACAAACAAACCAACAAACCAACAAACCAACAATACAACAAACAAATAAACCAACAAACCAACAAACCAACAAACCAACCAACTAACAAACCAACAAGCCAACAAACTAACAAGCCAACAAACGAACAAACACGAACAAACCAACAAACCAACAAACCAACAAACAAACAAGCCAACAAACCAAAAAACCAACAAACCAGCAAACCAATAAACCAACAAACCAACAAACCAACAAACCAACAAACCAACAAACCAACAAACCAACAAACCAACAAACCAACAAACCAACAAACCAACAAACCAACAAACCAAAAAACCAACAACCCAACAATCCAACAAGCCAACAAACCAACAACCCAACAAACGAACAAACCAACAAACAAACAAACCAACAAACCAACAAACCAACATACCAACAAAAGAACAAACTAAATTCAACAAACCAACAAACCAACAAGCCAACACACCAACAAACCAACAAACCAACATACCAACAAAACAACAAACCAAAATCAACAAACCAACAAACCAACAAGCCAACAAACCAACAAACCAACAAACCAACAAACCAACAAACCATCAAACCAACATACGAACAAACCAACAAACCAAAAAACCAACAAACGAAAAAACCAACAAACCAACAAACCAACAAACCAATAAACCAACAAACCAAAAAACCAACAAACGAACAAACCAACAAACCGACAAACCAACAAAAGAACAAACCAACAAACCAACAAACCAACAAAACAACAAACCAACAAACCAACAAACCAACAAGTCAACAAACCAACCAACCAACAAACCGTGTAACCAACAAACCAACAAACGAACAAACCAACAAACAAACAAACCAACAAACCAACAAGCCAACAAGCCAACAAGCCAACAAACGAACAAACCAACAAACCAACAAACCAACAAACCAACAAGCCAACAAACCAACAAGCAAACAAACGAACAAACCAACAAACAAACAAACCAACAAACCAACAAACCAACAAACCAACATACCAATCAAACAACAAACCAAAATCAACTAACCAACAAACCAACAAGCCAACAAACCAACAAACCAACAAACCAACAAACCAACAAACCAACAAACCAACAAACCAACAAACCAACAAACCAACAAACCAACAAAACAACAAACAAACAAACCAACAAACCAACAAATCAATAAACCAACAAACCAACAAACCAACAAGCCAACAAACAAACCAACCAACAAACCAACAAGCCAACAAACCAACAAACAAATAAACCAACAAACCAACAAACCAACAAACCAACAAGCCAACAAGCCAACAAACCAACAAACCAACAAACCAACAAACCAACAAGCCAACAAGCCAACAAACTAACAAACCAAAAAACCAACAAACCAACAAACAAACAAACCAACAAACAGAGAAACCAACAAACCAACAAACCAACAAGCCAACAAACCAACACACCAACAAGCCAACAAACAAATAAACCAACAAACCATTAAACCAGCAAACCAACAAGCCAACAAGCCAACAAGCTAACAAACCAACAAACCAACAAACCAACAAAGCAACAAGCAAACAAACCAACAAACCAACAAACCAACAAACCAAAAAAACCAACAAACGGAAAACCAACAAACCAACAAACCAACAAACGAACAAACCAGCAAACCAACAAACCAAGTAACCAAGTAACCAACAAACCAACAAACAAATAAACCAACAAACCAACAAACCAACAAACCAACAAGCCAACAAACCAACAAACCAACAACCCAACAAACCAACAAACCATGTAACCAACAAACCAACAAACCAACAAACCAACAAACCAACAAACCACAAAACCAACAAACGAAAAACCAACAAACCAACAAACCAACAAACCAACATACCAACAAACAAACAAACCAACAAACCAACAAACCAACAAATCAACAAACAAATAAACCAACAAACCAACAAACCAACAAATCAACCAAATAACAAACCAACAAGTCAACAAACTAAAAAGCCAACAAACGAACAAACCAACAAACCAACAAACAAACAAGCTAACAAACCAAAAAACCAACAAACCAACAAACCAACAAACCAACAAACCAACAAACCAACAAACCAACAAACCAACAAACCAACAAACCAACAAACCAACAAACCAACAAACCAACAAACTAACTAACCAACAAACCAACAAGCCAATAAACCAAAAAACCAACAAACCAACAATCCAACAAGCCAACAAACCAACAAGCCAACAAACGAAAAAACCAACAAAAAAACAAACCAACAAACCAACAAACCTACAAACCAACAAACCAACAAACCAAAAAACCGACAAACGAACAAACCAATAGACCAATAAACCAACAAACCAACAAACGAACAAACCAACAAACCAACAAACCAAGTAACGAAGTAACCAACAAACCAAGAAACGAACAAACCAACAAACAAATAAACCAACAAACCAATAAACCAACAAACCAACAAGTCAACAAACCAATCAACCAACAAACCGTGTAACCAACAAACCAACAAACGAACAAACCAACAAACAAACTAACCAACAAACCAACAAGCCAACAAGCCAACAAGCCAACAAACCAACAAACCAACAAACCAACAAACCAACAAACCAACAAACCAACAAGCCAACAAACCAACAAGCAAACAAACGAACAAACCAACAAACAAACAAACCAACAAACCAACAAACCAACATACCAACCAAACAACAAACCAAAATCAACAAACCAACAAACCAACAAGCCAACAAACCAACAAACCAACAAACCAACAAACCAACAAACCAACAAACCAACAAACCAACAAACCAACAAACCAACAAACCAACAAAACAACAAACAAACAAACCAACAAATCAATAAACCAACAAACCAACAAACCAACAAGCCAACAAACAAACCAACCAACAAACCAACAAGCCAACAAACCAACAAACAAATAAACCAACAAACCAACAAACCAACAAACCAACAAGCCAACAAGCCAACAAACCAACAAACCAACAAACCAACAAACCAACAACCCAACAAGCCAACAAACTAACAAGCTAACAAACAAACAAACCAACAAACAAACAAACCAACAAACCAACAAACCAACAAACCAACATACCAACAAAAGAACAAACTAAATTCAACAAACCAACAAACCAACAAGCCAACACACCAACAAACCAACAAACCAACATACCAACAAAACAACAAACCAAAATCAACAAACCAACAAACCAACAAGCCAACAAACCAACAAACCAACAAACCAACAAACCAACAAACCATCAAACCAACATACGAACAAACCAACAAACCAAAAAACCAACAAACGAAAAAACCAACAAACCAACAAACCAACAAACCAATAAACCAACAAACCAAAAAACCAACAAACGAACAAACCAACAAACCGACAAACCAACAAAAGAACAAACCAACAAACCAACAAACCAACAAAACAACAAACCAACAAACCAACAAACCAACAAACCAACAAGCCAACAAACCAAAAAACCAACAAACCAACAAACCAACAAACCAACAAACCAACAAACCAACAAACCAAAAAACCAACAAGGCAACAAACGAACAAACAGAGAAACCAACAAACCAACAAACTAACAAGCCAACAAGCCAACAAGCTAACAAACCAACAAACCAACAAACCAACAAACCAACAAACAAACAAACCAACAAACCAACAAAGCAACAAACCAACAAACCAAAAAACCAACAAACGAAAAGCCAACAAACCAACAAACCAACAAACCAACAAACCAACAAACGAACAAACCAACAAAGCAACAAACCAAGTAACCAAGTAACCAACAAACCAACAAACGAACAAACCAACAAAACAAATAAACCAACAATCAAATAAACCAACAAACCAACAAACCAACAAGCCAACAAACCAACAAATCAACAAACTATGTACCCAACAAACCAACAAACCAACAAACCAACAAACCAAAAAACCAACAAACGAAAAACCAAAAAACCAACAAAAAAACATACCAACAAACAAACAAACCAACAAACCAACAAACCAACAATACAACAAACAAATAAACCAACAAACCAACAAACCAACAAACCAACCAACTAACAAACCAACAAGCCAACAAACTAACAAGCCAACAAACGAACAAACACGAACAAACCAACAAACCAACAAACCAACAAACAAACAAGCCAACAAACCAAAAAACCAACAAACCAGCAAACCAATAAACCAACAAACCAACAAACCAACAAACCAACAAACCAACAAACCAACAAACCAACAAACCAACAAACCAACAAACCAACAAACCAACAAACCAACAAACCAACAAACCAACAAACCAAAAAACCAACAACCCAACAATCCAACAAGCCAACAAACCAACAACCCAACAAACGAACAAACCAACAAACAAACAAACAAACAAACCAACAAACCAACAAACCAACAAACCAACAAACCAAAAAACCAACAAACGAACAAACCAACAAACCAATAAACCAACAAACCAACAAACGAACAATCCAACAAACCATAAACCATGTAACCAAGTAACCGACAAACCAACAAACGAACAAACCAACAAACAAATAAACCAACAAACCAACAAACTAACAAACTAACAAGCCAACAAACCAACCAACCAACAAACCATGTAATCAACAAACCAACAAACGAACAAACCAACCAACAAACAAACCAACAAACCAAGTAACTAACAAACCAATAAACTAACAAACCAACAAACCAACAAGCCAACAAACCAACAAACAAACAAATTAACAAACCAACAAACGAACAAACCAACAAACCAACAAACCAACAAACCAACATACCAACAAACCAAAAAACCAACTTACAAACAAACCAACAAACCAACAAACCAACAAACGAACAAACGAAAAACCAACAAACCAATAAACCAACAAACCAACAAACCAACAAACCAACAAACCAACAAACCAACAAGCCAACAAACCAAAAAACCAACAAACCAACAAACCAACAAGCCAACAAACCAACAAACCAACAAACCAACAAACCAACAAACCAACAAACCAACAAACCAACAAACCAACAAACCAACAAACCAAGAAAACAACAAACGAACAAACCAACAAACCAACAAATCAATAAACCAACAAACCAACAAACCAACAAACCAACAAGCCAACAAACAAACCAACCAACAAATCAACAAGCCAACAAACCAACAAACAAATAAACCAACAAACCAACAAACAAACAAACCAACAAGCCAACAAGCCAACAAAGAACAAACCAACAAACCAACAAACCAACAAGCCAACAAGCCAACAAACTAACAAGCAAACAAACGAACAAACCAACAAACAAACAAACCAACAAACCAACAAACCAACAAACCAACATACCAACAAAAGAACAAACTAAAATCAACAAACCAACAAACCAACAAGCCAACAAACCAACAAACCAACAAACCAACATACCAACAAAACAACAAACAAAAATCAACAAACCAACAAACCAACAAGCCAACAAACCAACAAACCAACAAACCAACAAACCAACAAACCATCAAACCAACATACGAACAAACCAACAAACCAAAAAACCAACAAACGAAAAAACCAACAAATCAACAAACCAACAAACCAATAAACCAACAAACCAAAAAACCAACAAACGAACAAACCAACAAACCGACAAACCAACAAAAGAACAAACCAACAAACCAACAAACCAACAAAACAACAAACCAACAAACCAACAAACCAACAAACCAACAAGCCAACAAACCAAAAAACCAACAAACCAACAAACCAACAAACCAACAAACCAACAAACCAACAAACCAAAAAACCAACAAGGCAACAAACGAACAAACAGAGAAACCAACAAACCAACAAACCAACAAGCTAACAAACCAACAAACTAACAAGCCAACAAGCCAACAAGCTAACAAACCAACAAACCAACAAACCAACAAACCAATAAACCAACAAACGAAAAGCCAACAAACCAACAAACCAACAAACCAACAAACGAACAAACCAACAAAGCAACAAACCAAGTAACCAAGTAACCAACAAACCAACAAACGAACAAACCAACAAACAAATAAACCAACAATCAAATAAACCAACAAACCAACAAACCAACAAGCCAACATACCAACAAATCAACAAACCATGTACCCAACAAACCAACAAACCAACAAACCAAAAAACCAACAAACGAAAAACCAACAAACCAACAAAAAAACATACCAACAAACAAACAAACCAACAAACCAACAAACCAACAAACCAACAATACAACAAACAAATAAACCAACAAAGCAACAAACCAACAAACCAACCAACTAACAAACCAACAAGCCAACAAACTAACAAGCCAACAAACGAACAAACACGAACAAACCAACAAACCAACAAACCAACAAACCAACAAACAAACAAGCCAACAAACCAAAAAACCAACAAACCAACAAACCAACAAACCAACAAACCAACAAACCAACAAACCAACAAACCAACAAACCAACAAACCAACAAACCAACAAACCAACAAACCAAAAAACCAACAACCCAACAATCCAACAAGCCAAAAAACCAACAACCCAACAAACGAACAAACCAACAAACAAACAAACCAACAAACCAACAAACCAACAAACCAACAAACCAAAAAACCAACAAACGAACAAACCAACAAACCAATAAACCAACAAACCAACAAACGAACAAACCAACAAACCAATAAACCATGTAACCACGTAACCGACAAACCAACAAACGAACAAACCAACAAACAAATAAACCAACAAACCAACAAACTAACAAACTAACAAGCCAACAAACCAACCAACCAACAAACCATGTAACCAACAAACCAACAAACGAACAAACCAGCAAACAAACAAACCAACAAACCAAGTAACCAACAAACCAATAAACTAACAAACCAACAAACCAACAAGCCAACAAACCAACAAACAAACAAACCAACAAACCAACAAACGAACAAACCAACAAACCAACAAACCAACAAACCAACATACCAACAAACCAAAAAACCAACTAACAAACAAACCAACAAGCCAACAAACCAACAAACGAACAAACGAAAAACCAACAAACCAATAAACCAACAAACCAACAAACCAACAAACCAACAAACCAACAAACCAACAAGCCAACAAACCAAAAAACCAACAAACCAACAAACCAACAAACCAACAAACCAACAAACCAACAAACCAACAAACCAAAAAACCAACAAGCCAACAAACCAACAAACGAATAAACCAATAAACCAACAAACCAACAAACCAACAAGCCAACAAGCCAACAAACCAACAAACCAACAAACCAACAAACCAAAAAACCAACAAGCAAAAAAACGAACAAACCAACAAACAAACAAACCAACAAACCAACAAACCAACATACCAACAAAACAACAAACCAAAATCAACAAACCAACAAACCAACAAGCCAACAAACCAACAAACCAACAAACCAACAAACCAACAAACCAACAACCGAACAAACCAACAAACCAACAAACCAACAAACCAACAAATCAACAAACCAACAAACCAACAAACCAACAAACCAACAAACCATCAAACCAACAAGCCAACAAGCCAACAAACTAACAAGCCAACAAACGAACCAACCAACAAACAAATAAACCAACAAACCAACACACCCACAAACCAACAAACCTACAAACCAACAAACCAACAAATCAACAAACCAACAAACCAACAAACCAACAAATCAACAAACCATCAAACCAACAAACGAACAAACCAACAAACCAACAAACCAACCAACGAACAAATAAACCAACCAACAAACCAACAAACAAATAAACCAACAAACCAACAAACCAACAAACCAACAAGCCAACAAACCAACAAACCAACAAACCAAGTAACCAACAAACCAACAAACGAACAAACCAACAAACAAACAAACCAACAAACCAACAAACCAACAAACTAACAAACCAACAAACGAACAAACCAACAAACCAACAAACCAACAAACCAACAAACCAACAAACCAACAAACTAACAAACCAACAAACCAACAAGCCAACAAACCAACAAACCAAGTAACCAACAAACCAATAAACCAACAAAACAACAAAACAACAAACCAACAAGCCAACAAGCCAACAAACCAACAAACCAACAAACCAACAAACCAACAAACCAACAAACCAACAAACCAACAAACCAAAAAACCAACAAACGAACAAACCAACAAACCAACAAACCAATATACCAACAAACGAAAAAACCAACAAACGAACAAAACAACTAACCAACAAACGAACAAACCAACAAACCAACAAACCAACAAACCAACAAACCAACAAACCAAGAAGCCAACAAACCAACAAACAAGTAAACCAACAAACCAACAAACCAACAAACCAACAAACCAACAAGCCAACAAGCTAACAAAGCAACCAACCAACAAACCAACAAACCAACAAACCAACAAACCAACAAACAAACAAACCAACAAACAAACAAACCAACAAACCAACAAACAAACAAACCAACAAACGAACAAACCAACAAACCAACAAACCAGTTACCAAGTAACCAACAAACCAACAAACGAACAAACCAACAAACAAGCAAACCAACAAACCAACAAACCAACAAACCAACAAACCAACAAGGCAAAAAACCAACAAACCAACAAGCCAACAAGCCAACAAACCAACAAGCCAACAAACAAACAAACCAACAAGCAAACAAGCAAATATACCAACAAAACAACAAACCAAAAAACCAACAAACCAAGAAACCAACAAGCCAACAAGCCAACAAACCAACAAACGAATAAACCAACAAACAAACAAACAAACAAACCAACAAACCAACAAACCAACAAACCAACAAACCAACAATCCAACAAACCAACAAACCAACAAACCAACAAACCAACAAACAAACAAACCAACAAACCAACAAACCAACAAACCAATATACCAACAAACCAAAAAACCAACAAACGAACAAACCAACAAACCAAACAAACCAACAAACGAACAAACCAACAAACCAACAAACCAACAAACCAACAAACCAACAAACCAACAAGCCAACAAGCCAACAAACCAACAAGCAAACAAACGAACAAACAAACAAACAAACCTACAAACCAACAAACCAACATACCAAAAAACGAACAAACCAAAACCAACAAACCAACAAACCAACAAACCAACAAACCAGCAGGCCAACAAACCAACAAACCAACAAACCAACAAACCAACAAACCAACAAGCCAAAAAACTTAAAAACTATCAAACCAACAAGCCAACAAGCCAACAAACCAACAAGCCAACAAACAAACAAACCAACAAACAAACAAACCAACAAACCAACACACCAACAAACCAACAAACCAACAAATCAACAAACCAACAAACCAACAAACCAACAAACCTTCAAACCAACAAACGAACAAACCAACAAACCAACAAACCAACAAACGAACAAACCAACCAACCAACAAACCAACAAGCATATAAACCAACAAACCAACAAGCCAACAAACCAACTAACCAATAAACCAAGTAACCAACAAACCAACAAACGAAAAACCAACAAACAAACAAACCAACAAACCAACAAGACAACAAGCCAACAAACCAACAAGCCAACAAACGAACAAACCAACAAACAAACAAACCAACAAACCAACAAACCAAGTAACCAACAAACCAATAAACCAACAAACCAACAAACCAACAAGCCAACAAACCAACAATCCAAAAAACCAACAAACCAACAAACCAAAAAACCAACAAACGAACAAACCAACAAACCAACAAACCAACAAACCAATATACCAAAAAACCAAAAAACCAACAAACCAACAAACCAACAAACCAACAAGCCAACAAGCCAACAAACCAACAAGCAAACAAACGAACAAACCAACAAACAAACAAACAAACAAACCAACAAACCAACAAACCAACATACCAACAAACCAAAACCAACAAACCAACAAACCAACAAACCAGCAAGCCAACAAACCAATAAACCAACAAACCAACAAACCAACAAACCAACAAACCAACAAACCAACAAACGAACAAACCAAAAAGCAACAAACCAACATACCAACAAACCAACAAACCAACAAACCAACAAGCCAAAAAACTTAAAAACTATCAAACCAACAAGCCAACAAGCCAACAAACCAACAAGCCAACAAACGAACAAACCAACAAACAAACAAACCAACAAACCAACACACCAACAAACCAACAAACCAACAAACCAACAAACCAACAAATCAACAAACCAACAAACCAACAAACCAACAAACCAACAAACCTTTAAACCAACAAACGAACAAACCAACAAACCAACAAGCCAACAAACGAGCAAACCAACCAACCAACAAACCAACAAGCAAATAAACCAACAAACCAACAAGCCAACAAACCAACTAAACAATAAACCAAGTAACCAGCAAACCAACAAACGAGACCCCAACAAACAAACAAACCAACAAACCAACAAACCAACAAACCAAAAAACCAACAAACCAACAAACGAACAAACCAACAAGCCAACAAACCAACAAACCAACAAGGCAACAAGCCAACAAACCAACAAACGAACAAACTAACAAACCAAAAAACCAACAAACCAACACACCAGCAAACCAACAAACCAACAAAACAACAAACTAAAAAACCAACAAGGCAACAAACCATCAAACAGAGAAACCAACAAACCAACAAACCAACGAACCAACAAACCAACAAACCAACAAACCAACAAACCAACAAACCAAGAAACCAACAAACCAACAAACCAACAAAGCAAGTAACCAACAAACCAACATACCAGCAAGCCAACAAACCAACAAACCAACAAACCAATAAACCAAGAAACCAACAAACCAACAAACCAACAAACCAACAAACCAACAAACTAACAAACCAACAAACCAACAAACCAACAAACCAACAAACCAACAAACATACAAACCAACAAACCAACAAGCCAACAAACCAAGTAACCAACAAGCCAACAAGCCAACAAAGCAATAAACCAACAAACCAACAAACCAACAAACCAACAAACCAACAAACCAAGAAACCAACAAACCAACAAATCAACAAACTAACAAACCAACAAACAAAAAAAAACAAGCCAACAAACCAAAAAACAAACAAACTAAGTTACCAACAAACCAACAAACCAACAAACCAAAAATCCAACAAACCAACAAACAAACAAACCAACAAACCAACACAACAACAAACCAACAAACCAACAAACCAACAAACCAACAAATCAACAAACCAACAAACCAACAAACCAACAAACCAACAAACCTTTAAACCAACAAACGAACAAACCAACAAACCAACAAGCCAACAAACGAACAAACCAACCAACCAACAAACCAACAAGCAAATAAACCAACAAACCAACAAGCCAACAAACCAACTAACCAATAAACCAAGTAACCAACAAACCAACAAACGAGAAACCAACAAACAAACAAACCAACAAACCAACAAACCAAAAAACCAACAAACCAACAAACGAACAAACCAACAAGCCAACAAACCAACAAACCAACAAGGCAACAAGCCAACAAACCAACAAACGAACAAACTAACAAACCAACAAACCAACAAACGAACAAACCAACAAACCAACAAACCAGCAAACCAACAAGCCAACAAACCAACAAGCCAACAAACCAAAAAACCAACAAACCAACACGCCAGCAAACCAACAAACCAACAAACCAACAAGGCAACAAGCCAACAAACCAACAAACGAACAAACTAACAAACCAACAAACCAACAAACGAACAAACCAACAAACCAACAAACCAGCAAACCAACAAGCCAACAAACCAACAAGCCAACAAACCAAAAAACCAACAAACCAACACGCCAGCAAACCAACAAACCAACAAAACAACAAACCAAAAAACCAACAAGGCAAGAAACCATCAAACAGAGAAACCAACAAACCAACAAACCAACAAGCCAACAAACCAACAAACCAAAAAACCAACAAACCAACAAACCAACAAGGCAACAAGCCAACAAACCAACAAGCCAACAAACGAAAAACTCAACAAACAAGCAAACCAACAAACCAACAAACTAACAAACCAACAAACGAACAAACCAACAAGCCAACAAACCAACAAACCAAGTAACCAACAAACCAACAAACCAAAAAACCAACAAACGAACAAACCAACAAACCAACAAACCAATATACCAACAAACCAAAAAACCAACAAACCAACAAACCAACAAACCGACAAACCAACAAGCCAACAAGCCAACAAACCAACAAGCAAACAAACGAACAAACCAACAAACAAACAAACAAACCAACAAACCAATAAATTAACATACCAACAAACGAACAAACCAAAACCAACAAACCAACAAACCAACAAACCAGCAAGCCAACAAACCAACAAACCAACAAACCAACAAACCAACAAACCAACAAACTAATAAACCAACAAACCAACAAACGAACAAACCAAAAAACTAACAAGCCAACAAACGAACAAACCAGCAAACAAACAAACCAACAAACCAACACACCAACAAAGCAACAAATCAACAAATCAACAAACCAACAAACCAACAAACCAACAAACCTTCAAACCAACAAACGAACAAACCAACATACCAACAAACCAACAAACGAACAAACCAACCAACCAACAAACCAACAAGCATATAAACCAACAAACCAACAAGCCAACAAACCAACTAACCAATAAACCAAGTAACCAACAAACCAACAAACGAAAAACCAACAAACAAACAAACCAACAAAACAACAAACCAACAAACCAACAAACCAACAAGCCATCAAACCAAAAAACCAACAAACCAACAAACCAACAAGGCAACAAGCCAACAAACCAACAAGCCAACAAACGAACAAACCAACAAACAAACAAACCAACAAACCAACAAACCAAGTAACCAACAAACCAACAATCCAAAAAACCAACAAACCAACAAACCAAAAAACCAACAAACGAACAAACCAACAAACCAACAAACCAATATACCAACAAACCAAAAAACCAACAAACGAACAAACCAACAAACCAACAAACCAATATACCAACAAACCAAAAAACCAACAAGCCAACAAACCAACAAGCAAACAAACGAACAAACCAACAAACAAACAAACAAACAAACCAACAAACCAACAAACCAACATACCAACAAACCAAAACCAACAAACCAACAAACCAACAAACCAGCAAGCCAACAAACCAATAAACCAACAAACCAACAAACCAACAAACCAACAAACCAACAAACGAACAAACCAAAAAACCAACAAACCAACAAACCAACAAACCAACAAACCAACAAGCCAAAAAACTTAAAAACTATCAAACCAACAAGCCAACAAGCCAACAAACCAACAAGCCAACAAACGAACAAACCAACAAACAAACAAACCAACAAACCAACACACCAACAAACCAACAAACCAACAAACCAACAAACCAACAAATCAACACACCAACAAACCAACAAACCAACAAACCAACAAACCTTTAAACCAACAAACGAACAAACCAACAAGCCAACAAACGAGCAAACCAACCAACCAACAAACCAACAAGCAAATAAACCAACAAACCAACAAGCCAACAAACCAACTAACCAATAAACCAAGTAACCAACAAACCAACAAACGAGAAACCAACAAACAAACAAACCAACAAACCAACAAACCAAAAAACCAACAAACCAACAAACGAACAAACCAACAAGCCAACAAACCAACAAACCAACAAGGCAACAAGCCAACAAACCAACAAACGAACAAACTAACAAACCAACAAACCAACAAACGAACAAACCAACAAACCAACAAACCAGCAAACCAACAAGCCAACAAACCAACAAGCCAACAAACCAAAAAACCAACAAACCAACACACCAGCAAACCAACAAACCAACAAAACAACAAACTAAAAAACCAACAAGGCAAGAAACCATCAAACAGAGAAACCAACAAACCAACAAACCAACAAACCAACAAACCAACAAACCAACAAACCAACAAACCAACAAACCAACAAACCAAGAAACCAACAAACCAACAAACCAACAAACAAACAAAGCAAGTAACCAACAAACCAACATACCAGCAAGCCAACAAACCAACAAAACAACAAACCAACAAACCAATAAACCAAGAAACCAACAAACCAACAAACCAACAAACCAACAAACCAACAAACCAACAAACCAACAAACCAACAAACCAACAAACCAACAAACCAACAAACATACAAACCAACAAACCAACAAGCCAACAAACCAAGTAACCAACAAGCCAACAAGCCAACAAACCAACAAGCCAACAAAGCAATAAACCAACAAACCAACAAACCAACAAACCAACAAACCAACAAACCAAGAAACCAACAAACCAACAAATCAACAAACTAACAAACCAACAAACAAACAAACCAACAAACAAAAAAAAAACAAGCCAACAAACCAAAAAACAAACAAACTAAGTTATCAACAAACCAACAAACCAACAAACCAAAAATCCAACAAACCAACAAACAAACAAACCAACAAACCAACACAACAACAAACCAACAAACCAACAAACCAACAAACCAACAAATCAACAAACCAACAAACCAACAAACCTTTAAACCAACAAACGAACAAACCAACAAACCAACAAGCCAACAAACGAACAAACCAACCAACCAACAAACCAACAAGCAAATAAACCAACAAACCAACAAGCCAACAAACCAACTAACCAATAAACCAAGTAACCAACAAACCAACAAACGAGAAACCAACAAACAAACAAACCAACAAACCAACAAACCAAAAAACCAACAAACCAACAAACGAACAAACCAACAAGCCAACAAACCAACAAACCAACAAGGCAACAAGCCAACAAACCAACAAACGAACAAACTAACAAACCAACAAACCAACAAACGAACAAACCAACAAACCAACAAACCAGCAAACCAACAAGCCAACAAACCAACAAGCTAACAAACTAAAAAACCAACAAACCAACACGCCAGCAAACCAACAAACCAACAAAACAACAAACCAAAAAACCAACAAGGCAAGAAACCATCAAACAGAGAAACCAACAAACCAACAAACCAACAAGCCAACAAACCAACAAACCAACAAGCCAACAAACCAAAAAACCAACAAACCAACAAACCAACAAGGCAACAAGCCAACAAACCAACAAGCCAACAAACGAACAACTCAACAAACAAGCAAACCAACAAACCAACAAACCAACAAACTAACAAACCAACAAACCAACAAACCAACAAGCCAACAAACCAACAAACCAAGTAACCAACAAACCAACAAACCAAAAAACCAACAAACGAACAAACCAACAAACCAACAAACCAATATACCAACCAACCAAAAAACCAACAAACCAACAAACCAACAAACCGACAAACCAACAAGCAAATAAACCAACAAACCAACAAGCCAACAAACCAACTAACCAATAAACCAAGTAACCAACAAACCAACAAACGAGAAACCAACAAACAAACAAACCAACAAACCAACAAACCAAAAAACCAACAAACCAACAAACGAACAAACCAACAAGCCAACAAACCAACAAACCAACAAGGCAACAAGCCAACAAACCAACAAACGAACAAACTAACAAACCAACAAGCCAACAAACGAACAAACCAACCAACCAACAAACCAACAAGCAAATAAACCAACAAACCAACAAGCCAACAAACCAACTAACCAATAAACCAAGTAACCAACAAACCAACAAACGAGAAACCAACAAACAAACAAACCAACAAACCAACAAACCAAAAAACCAACAAACCAACAAACGAACAAACCAACAAGCCAACAAACCAACAAACCAACAAGGCAACAAGCCAACAAACCAACAAACGAACAAACTAACAAACCAACAAACCAACAAACGAACAAACCAACAAACCAACAAACCAGCAAACCAACAAGCCAACAAACCAACAAGCCAACAAACCAAAAAACCAACAAACCAACACGCCAGCAAACCAACAAACCAACAAAACAACAAACCAAAAAACCAACAAGGCAAGAAACCATCAAACAGAGAAACCAACAAACCAACAAACCAACAAGCCAACAAACCAACAAACCAACAAGCCAACAAACCAACAAACCAAAAAACCAACAAACCAACAAACCAACAAGGCAACAAGCCAACAAACCAACAAGCCAACAAACGAACAACTCAACAAACAAGCAAACCAACAAACCAACAAACCAACAAACTAACAAACCAACAAACGAACAAACCCACAAGCCAACAAACCAACAAACCAAGTAACCAACAAACCAACAAACCAAAAAAACCAACAAACGAACAAACCAACAAACCAACAAACCAATATACCAACAAACCAAAAAACCAACAAACCAACAAACCAACAAACCGACAAACCAACAAGCCAACAAGGCAACAAACCAACAAGCAAACAAACGAACAAACCAACAAACAAACAAACAAACCAACAAACCAACAAATTAACATACCAACAAACGAACAAACCAAAACCAACAAACCAACAAACCAACAAACCAGCAAGCCAACAAACCAACAAACCAACAAACCAACAAACCAACAAACTAATAAACCAACAAACCAACAAACGAACAAACCAAAAAACTAACAAGCCAACAAACGAACAAACCAACAAACAAACAAACCAACAAACCAACACACCAACAAACCAACAAACCAACAAATCAACAAACCAACAAACCAACAAACCAACAAATCTTCAAACCAACAAACGAACAAACCAACATACCAACAAACCAACAAACGAACAAACCAACCAACCAACAAACCAACAAGCATATAAACCAACAAACCAACAAGCCAACAAACCAACTAACCAATAAACCAAGTAACCAACAAACCAACAAACGAAAAACCAACAAACAAACAAACCAACAAAACAACAAACCAACAAACCAACAAGCCATCAAACCAAAAAACCAACAAACCAACAAACCAACAAGGCAACAAGCCAACAAACCAACAAGCCAACAAACGAACAAACCAACAAACAAACAAACCAACAAACCAACAAACCAAGTAACCAACAAACCAATAAACCAACAAACCAACAAACCAACAAGCCAACAAACCAACAATCCAAAAAACCAACAAACCAACAAACCAAAAAACCAACAAACGAACAAACCAACAAACCAACAAACCAATATACCAACAAACCAAAAAACCAACAAACGAACAAACCAACAAACCAACAAACCAATATACCAACAAACCAAAAAACCAACAAGCCAACAAACCAACAAGCAAACAAACGAACAAACCAACAAACAAACAAACAAACAAACCAACAAACCAACAAACCAACATACCAACAAACCAAAACCAACAAACCAACAAACCAACAAACCAGCAAGCCAACAAACCAATAAACCAACAAACCAACAAACCAACAAACCAACAAACCAACAAACGAACAAACCAAAAAACCAACAAACCAACAAACCAACAAACCAACAAACCAACAAACCAACAAACCAACAAGCCAAAAAACTTAAAAACTATCAAACCAACAAGCCAACAAGCCAACAAACCAACAAGCCAACAAACGAACAAACCAACAAACAAACAAACCAACAAACCAACACACCAACAAACCAACAAACCAACAAACCAACAAACCAACACACCAACAAACCAACAAACCAACAAACCAACAAACCTTTAAACCAACAAACGAACAAACCAACAAGCCAACAAACGAGCAAACCAACCAACCAACAAACCAACAAACAAATAAACCAACAAACCAACAAGCCAACAAACCAACTAACCAATAAACCAAGTAACCAACAAACCAACAAACGAGAAACCAACAAACAAACAAACCAACAAACCAACAAACCAAAAAACCAACAAACCAACAAACGAACAAACCAACAAGCCAACAAACCAACAAACCAACAAGGCAACAAGCCAACAAACCAACAAACGAACAAACTAACAAACCAACAAACCAACAAACGAACAAACCAACAAACCAACAAACCAGCAAACCAACAAGCCAACAAACCAACAAGCCAAAAAACCAAAAAACCAACAAACCAACACACCAGCAAACCAACAAACCAACAAAACAACAAACTAAAAAACAAACAAGGCAAGAAACCATCAAACAGAGAAACCAACAAACCAACAAACCAACAAACCAACAAACCAACAAACCAACAAACCAACAAACATACAAACCAACAAACCAACAAGCCAACAAACCAAGTAACCAACAAGCCAACAAGCCAACAAACCAACAAGCCAACAAAGCAATAAACCAACAAACCAACAAACCAACAAACCAACAAACCAACAAACCAAGAAACCAACAAACCAACAAATCAACAAACTAACAAACCAACAAACAAACAAACCAACAAACAAAAAAAAAACAAGCCAACAAACCAAAAAACAAACAAACTAAGTTATCAACAAACCAACAAACCAACAAACCAAAAATCCAACAAACCAACAAACAAACAAACCAACAAACCAACACAACAACAAACCAACAAACCAACAAACCAACAAACCAACAAATCAACAAACCAACAAACCTTTAAACCAACAAACGAACAAACCAACAAACCAACAAGCCAACAAACGAACAAACCAACAAACCAACAAACCAACAAGCAAATAAACCAACAAACCAACAAGCCAACAAACCAACTAACCAATAAACCAAGTAACCAACAAACCAACAAACGAGAAACCAACAAACAAACAAACCAACAAACCAACAAACCAAAAAACCAACAAACCAACAAACGAACAAACCAACAAGCCAACAAACCAACAAACCAACAAGGCAACAAGCCAACAAACCAACAAACGAACAAACTAACAAACCAAGAAACCAACAAACGAACAAACCAACAAACCAACAAGCCAGCAAACCAACAAGCCAACAAACCAACAAGCTAACAAACTAAAAAACCAACAAACCAACACGCCAGCAAACCAACAAACCAACAAAACAACAAACCAAAAAACCAACAAGGCAAGAAACCATCAAACAGAGAAACCAACAAACCAACAAACCAACAAGCCAACAAACCAACAAACCAACAAGCCAACAAACCAAAAAACCAACAAACCAACAAACCAACAAGGCAACAAGCCAACAAACCAACAAGCCAAAAACGAACAACTCAACAAACAAGCAAACCAACAAACCAACAAACCAACAAACTAACAAACCAACAAACCAACAAACCAACAAGCCAACAAACCAACAAACCAAGTAACCAACAAACCAACAAACCAAAAAACCAACAAACGAACAAACCAACAAACCAACAAACCAATATACCAACCAACCAAAAAACCAACAAACCAACAAACCAACAAACCGACAAACCAACAAGCCAACAAGCCAACAAACCAACAAGCAAACAAACGAACAAACCAACAAACAAACAAACAAACCAACAAACCAACAAATTAACATACCAACAAACGAACAAACCAAAACCAACAAACCAACAAACCAACAAACCAGCAAGCCAACAAACCAACAAACCAACAAACCAACAAACCAACAAACTAATAAACCAACAAACCAACAAACGAACAAACCAAAAAACCAACAAACCAACAAACCAACAAACCAACAAACCAACAAACCAACAAGCCAAAAACCTTAAAAACTATCAAACTAAAAAGCCAACAAGCCAACAAACCAACAAGCCAACAAACGAACAAACCAACAAACAAACAAACCAACAAACCAACAAACCAACAAACGAACAAACCAACCAACCAACAAACCAACAAGCAAATAAACTAACAAACCAACAAGCCAACAAACCAACTAACCAATAAACCAAGTAACCAACAAACCAACAAACGAAAAAAAAACAAACAAACAAACCAACAAACCAACAAACCAACAAACCAACATGCCAACAAACCAAAAAATCAACAAACCAACAAACCAACAAGGCAACAAGCCAACAAACCAACAAGCGAACAAACGAACAACTCAACAAACAAGCAAACCAACAAACCAACAAACCAACAAACTAACAAACCAACAAACCAACAAACCAACAAGCCAACAAACCAACAAACCAAGTAACCAACAAACCAATAAACCAACAAACCAACAAACCAACAAGCCAACAAACCAACAATCCAAAAAACCAACAAACCAACAAACCAAAAACCAACAAACGAACAAACCAACAAACCAACAAACCAATATACCAACAAACCAAAAAACCAACAAACCAACAAACCAACAAACCAACAAACCAACAAGCCAACAAGCCAACAAACCAACAAGCAAACAAACGAACAAACCAACAAACAAACAAACAAACCAACAAACCAACAAACCAACAAATTAACATACCAACAAACGAACAAACCAAAACCAACAAACCAACAAACCAACAAACCAGCAAGCCAACAAACCAACAAACCAACAAACCAACAAACCAACAAACCAATAAACCAACAAACCAACAAACTAACAAACCAAAAAACCAACAAACCAACAAACCAACAAACCAACAAACCAACAAACCAACAAACCAACAAACCAACAAACCAACAAGCCAAAAAACTTAAAAACTATCAAACCAACAAGCCAACAAGCCAACAAACCAAGAAGCCAACAAACGAACAAACCAACAAACAAACAAACCAACAAACCAACACACCAACAAACCAACAAACCAACAAACCAACAAACCAACAAATCAACAAACCAACAAACCAACAAACCAACAAACCAACAAACCTTCAAACCAACAAACGAACAAACCAACAAACCAACAAACCAACAAATGAACAAACCAACCAACCAACAAACCAACAAGCAAATAAACTAACAAACCAACAAGCCAACAAACCAACTAACCAATAAACCAAGTAACCAACAAACCAACAAACGAAAAACCAACAAACAAACAAACCAACAAGCAAACAAACCAACAAACCAAGTAACCAACAAACCAATAAACCAACAAACCAACAAACCAACAAGCCAACAAACCAACAATCCAAAAAACCAACAAACCAACAAACCAAAAAACCAACAAACGAACAAACCAACAAACCAACAAACCAACAAACCAATATACCAACAAACCAAAAAACCAACAAACCAACAAACCAACAAACCAACAAGCCAACAAGCCAACAAACCAACAAGCAAATAAACGAACAAACCAACAAACAAACAAACAAACAAACCAACAAACCAATAAACCAACATACCAACAAACCAAAACCAACAAACCAACAAACCAACAAACCAGCAAGCCAACAAACCAATAAACCAACAAACCAACAAACCAACAAACCAACAAACCAACAAACCAACAAACGAACAAACCAAAAAACCAACAAACCAACAAACCAACAAACCAACAAACCAACAAGCCAAAAAACTTAAAAACTATCAAACCAACAAGCCAACAAGCCAACAAACCAACAAGCCAACAAACGAACAAACCAACAAACAAACAAACCAACAAACCAACACACCAACAAACCAACAAATCAACAAACCAACAAACCAACAAATCAACAAACCAACAAACGAACAAACCAACCAACCAACAAACCAACAAGCAAATAAACCAACAAACCAACAAGCCAACAAACCAACTAACCAATAAACCAAGTAACCAACAAACCAACAAACGAGAAACCAACAAACAAACAAACCAACAAACCAACAAACCAAAAAACCAACAAACCAACAAACGAACAAACCAACAAGCCAACAAACCAACAAGGCAACAAGCCAACAAACCAACAAACGAACAAACTAACAAACCAACAAACCAACAAACGAACAAACCAACAAACCTGCAAACCAACAAGCCAACAAACTAACAAGCCAACAAACCAAAAAACCAACAAACCAACACACCAGCAAACCAACAAACCAACAAAACAACAAACAAAAAAACCAACAAGGCAAGAAACCATCAAACAGAGAAACCAACAAACCAACAAACCAACAAACCAACAAACCAACAAACCAACAAACCAACAAACCAACAAACCAACAAACCAAGAAACCAACAAACCAACAAACAAACAAAGCAAGTAACCAACAAACCAACATACCAGCAAGCCAACAAACCAACAAAACAACAAACCAACAAACCAATAAACCAAGAAACCAACAAACCAACAAACCAACAAACCAACAAACCAACAAACCAACAAACCAAACAAACCAACAAACCAACAAACCAACAAACCAACAAACCAACAAACATACAAACCAACAAACCAACAAGCCAACAAACCAAGTAACCAACAAGCCAACAAGCCAACAAACCAACAAGCCAACAAAGCAATAAACCAACAAACCAACAAACCAACAAACCAACAAACCAACAAACCAACAAACCAACAAACCAACAAACCAAGAAACCAACAAACCAACAAATCAACATACTAACAAACCAACAAACAAACAAACCAACAAACAAACAAAAAACAAGCCAACAAACCAAAAAACAAACAAACTAAGTTACCAACAAACCAACAAACCAACAAACCAAAAATCCAACAAACCAAGAAACAAAACAAACCAACAAACCAACACACCAACAAACCAACAAACAAACAAACCAACAAATCAACAAACCAACAAACCAACAAACCAACAAACCAACAAACCTTTAAACCAACAAACGAACAAACCAACAAACCAACAAGCCAACAAACGAACAAAGCAACCAACCAACAAACCAACAAGCAAATAAACCAACAAACCAACAAGCCAACAAACCAACTAACCAATAAACTAAGTAACCAACAAAACAACAAACGAGAAACCAACAAACAAACAAACCAACAAACCAACAAACCAAAAAACCAACAAACCAACAAACGAACAAACCAACAAGCCAACAAACCAACAAACCAACAAGGCAACAAGCCAACAAACCAACAAACGAACAAACTAACAAACCAACAAACCAACAAACGAACAAACCAACAAACCAACAAACCAGCAAACCAACAAGCCAACAAACCAACAAGCCAACAAACCAAAAAACCAACAAACCAACACACCAGCAAACCAACAAACCAACAAAACAACAAACCAAAAAACCAACAAGGCAAGAAACCATCAAACAGAGAAACCAACAAACCAACAAACCAACAAGCCAACAAACCAACAAACCAACAAGCCAACAAAACAAAAAACCAACAAACCAACAAACCAACAAGGCAACAAGCCAACAAACCAACAAGCCAACAAACGAACAACTCAACAAACAAGCAAACCAACAAACCAACAAACCAACAAACTAACAAACCAACAAACCAACAAACCAACAAGCCAACAAACCAACAAACCAAGTAACCAACAAACCAACAAACCAAAAAACCAACAAACGAACAAACCAACAAACCAACAAACCAATATACCAACAAACCAAAAAACCAACAAACCAACAAACCAACAAACCAACAAACCAACAAGCCAACAAATGAACAAACCAACCAACCAACAAACCAACAAGCAAATAAACTAACAAACCAACAAGCCAACAAACCAACTAACCAATAAACCAAGTAACCAACAAACCAACAAACGAAAAACCAACAAACAAACAAACCAACAAGCCAACAAACCAACAAACCAAGTAACCAACAAACCAATAAACCAACAAACCAACAAACCAACAAGCCAACAAACCAACAATCCAAAAAACCAACAAACCAACAAACCAATTAACCAAAAAACCAACAAACGAACAAACCAACAAACCAACAAACCAACAAACCAATATACCAACAAACCAAAAAACCAACAAACCAACAAACCAACAAACCAACAAGCCAACAAGCCAACAAACCAACAAACCAACAAACAAACAAACAAACAAACCAACAAACCAATAAACCAACATACCAACAAACCAAAACCAACAAACCAACAAACCAACAAACCATTAAGCCAACAAACCAATAAACCAACAAACCAACAAATCAACAAACCAACAAACCAACAAACGAACAAACCAAAAAACCAACAAACCAACAAACCAACAAACCAACAAACCAACAAACCAACAAGCCAAAAAACTTAAAAACTATCAAACCAACAAGCCAACAAGCCAACAAACCAACAAGCCAACAAACGAACAAACCAACAAACAAACAAACCAACAAACCAACAAACCAACACACCAACAAACCAACAAACCAACAAACCAACAAACCAACAAATCAACAAACCAACAAACCAACAAACTAAGAAACCAACAAACCTTTAAACCAACAAACGAACAAACCAACAAACCAACAAGCCAACAAACGAACAAACCAACCAACCAACAAACCAACAAGCAAATAAACCAACAAACCAACAAGCCAACAAACCAACTAACCAATAAACCAAGTAACCAACAAACCAACAAACGAGAAACCAACAAACAAACAAACCAACAAACCAACAAACCAAAAAACCAACAAACCAACAAACGAACAAACCAACAAGCCAACAAACCAACAAACCAACAAGGCAACAAGCCAACAAACCAACAAACGAACAAACTAACAAACCAACAAACCAACAAACGAACAAACCAACAAACCAACAAACCAGCAAACCAATAAGCCAACAAACCAACAAGCCAACAAACCAAAAAACCAACAAACCAACACACCAGCAAACCAACAAACCAACAAAACAACAAACCAAAAAACCAACAAGGCAAGAAACCATCAAACAGAGAAACCAAAAAACCAACAAACCAACAAACCAACAAACCAACAAACCAAGAAACCAACAAACCAACAAACAAACAAAGCAAGTAACCAACAAACCAACATACCAGCAAGCCAACAAACCAACAAAACAACAAACCAACAAACCAATAAACCAAGAAACCAACAAACCAACAAACCAACAAACCAACAAACCAACAAACCAACAAACCAACAAACCAACAAACCAACAAACATACAAACCAACAAACCAACAAGCCAACAAACCAAGTAACCAACAAGCCAACAAGCCAACAAACCAACAAGCCAACAAAGCAATAAACCAACAAACCAACAAACCAACAAACCAACAAACCAACAAACCAACAAACCAACAAACCAACAAACCAAGAAACCAACAAACCAACAAATCAACAAACTAACAAACCAACAAACAAACAAACCAACAAACAAAAAAAAAACAAGCCAACAAACCAAAAAACAAACAAACTAAGTTACCAACAAACCAACAAACCAACAAACCAAAAATCCAACAAACCAACAAACAAACAAACCAACAAACCAACACACCAACAAACCAACAAACCAACAAACCAACAAACCAACAAACCAACAAATCAACAAACCAACAAACCAACAAACCAACAAACCAACAAACCTTTAAACCAACAAACGAACAAACCAACAAACCAACAAGCCAACAAACGAACAAACCAACCAACCAACAAACCAACAAGCAAATAAACCAAAAAACCAACAAGCCAACAAACCAACTAACCAATAAACCAAGTAACCAACAAACCAACAAACGAGAAACCAACAAACAAACAAACCAACAAACCAACAAACCAAAAAACCAACAAACCAACAAACGAACAAACCAACAAACTAACAAGCCAACAAACCAACAAACCAACAAGGCAACAAGCCAACAAACCAACAAACGAACCAACTAACAAACCAACAAACCAATAAACGAACAAACCAACAAACCAACAAACCAGCAAACCAACAAGCCAACAAACCAACAAGCCAACAAACCAAAAAACCAACAAACCAACACACCAGCAAACCAACAAACCAACAAAACAACAAACCAAAAAACCAACAAGGCAAGAAACCATCAAACAGAGAAACCAACAAACCAACAAACCAACAAGCCAACAAACCAACAAACCAACAAGCCAACAAACCAAAAAACCAACAAACCAACAAACCAACAAGGCAACAAGCCAACAAACCAACAAGCCAACAAACGAACAACTCAACAAACAAGCAAACCAACAAACCAACAAACCAACAAACTAACAAACCAACAAACCAACAAACCAACAAGCCAACAAACCAACAAACCAAGTAACCAACAAACCAACAAACCAAAAAACCAACAAACGAACAAACCAACAAACAAACAAACCAATATACCAACAAACCAAAAAACCAACAAACCAACAAACCAACAAACCAACAAACCAACAAGCCAACAAGCCAACAAACCAACAAGCAAACAAACGAACGAACCAACAAACAAACAAACAAACCAACAAACCAACAAATTAACATACCAACAAACGAACAAACCAAAACCAACAAACCAACAAACCAACAAACCAGCAAGCCAACAAACCAACAAACCAACAAACCAACAAACCAACAAACCAACAAACCAATAAACCAACAAACCAACAAACGAACAAACCAAAAAACCAACAAACCAACAAACCAACAAACCAACAAACCAACAAACCAACAAACCAACAAACCAACAAACCAACAAGCCAAAAAACTTAAAAACTATCAAACCAACAAGCCAACAAGCCAACAAACGAACAAACCAAAACCAACAAACCAACAAACCAACAAACTAACAAACCAACAAACCAACAAACCAACAAGCCAACAAACCAACAAACCAAGTAACCAACAAACCAATAAACCAACAAACCAACAAACCAACAAGCCAACAAACCAACAATCCAAAAAACCAACAAACCAACAAACCAAAAAAGCAACAAACGAACAAACCAACAAACCAACAAACCAATATACCAACAAACCAAAAAACCAACAAACCAACAAACCAACAAACCAACAAACCAACAAGCCAACAAGCCAACAAACCAACAAGCAAACAAACGAACAAACCAACAAACAAACAAACAAACCAACAAACCAACAAACCGACAAATTAACATACCAACAAACGAACAAACCAAAACCAACAAACCAACAAACCAACAAACCAGCAAGCCAACAAACCAACAAACCAACAAACCAACAAACCAACAAACCAATAAACCAACAAACCAACAAACGAACAAACCAAAAAACCAACAAACCAACAAACCAAAAAACCAACAAACCAACAAACCAACAAACCAACAAGCCAAAAAACTTAAAAACTATCAAACCAACAAGCCAACAAGCCAACAAACCAACAAGCCAACAAACGAACAAACCAACAAACAAACAAACCAACAAACCAACACACCAACAAACCAACAAACCAACAAACCAACAAACCAACAAATCAACAAACCAACAAACCAACAAACCAACAAACCAACAAACCTTCAAACCAACAAACGAACAAACCAACAAACCAACAAACCAACAAATGAACAAACCAACCAACCAACAAACCAACAAGCAAATAAACTAACAAACCAACAAGCCAACAAACCAACTAACCAATAATTCAAGTAACCAACAAACCAACAAACGAAAAACCAACAAACAAACAAACCAACAAACCAACAAACCAACAAACCAACAAACCAACAAACCAACAAACCAACAAGCCAACAAACCAACAAACCAAGTAACCAACAAACCAATAAACCAACAAACCAACAAACCAACAAGCCAACAAACCAACAATCCAAAAAACCAACAAACCAACAAACCAAAAAACCAACAAATGAACAAACCAACAAACCAACAAACCAACAAACCAATACACCAACAAACCAAAAAACAAACAAACCAACAAACCAACAAACCAACAAGCCAACAAGCCAACAAACAAACAAGCAAACAAACGAACAAATCAATAAACAAACAAACAAACAAACCAACAAACCAACAAACCAACATACCAACAAACCAAAACCAACAAACCAACAAACCAACAAACCAGCAAGCCAACAAACCAACAAACGAACAAACCAACAAACAAACAAACCAACAAACCAACACACCAACAAACCAACAAACCAACAAACCAACAAACCAACAAATCAACAAACCAACAAACCAACAAACCAACAAACCAACAAACCTTTAAACCAACAAACGAACAAACCAACAAACCAAGAAGCCAACAAACGAACAAACCAACCAACCAACAAACCAACAAGCAAATAAACCAACAAACCAACAAGCCAACAAACCAACTAACCAATAAACCAAGTAACCAACAAACCAACAAACGAGAAACCAACAAACAAACAAACCAACAAACCAACAAACCAAAAAACCAACAAACCAACAAACGAACAAACCAACAAGCCAACAAACCAACAAACCAACAAGGCAACAAGCCAACAAACCAACAAACGAACAAACTAACAAACCAACAAACCAACAAACGAACAAACCAACAAACCAACAAACCAGCAAACCAACAAGCCAACAAACCAACAAGCCAACAAACGAAAAAACCAACAAACCAACACACCAGCAAACCAACAAACCAACAAAACAACAAACCAAAAAACCAACAAGGCAAGAAACCATCAAACAGAGAAACCAACAAACCAACAAACCAACAAACCAACAAACCAACAAACCAACAAACCAACAAACCAACAAACCAACAAACCAAGAAACCAACAAACCAACAAACCAACAAACAAACAAAGCAAGTAACCAACAAACCAACATACCAGCAAGCCAACAAACCAACAAAACAACAAACCAACAAACCAATAACCCAACAAACCAACAAACCAACAAACCAACAAACCAACAAACCAACAAACCAACAAACCATAAAACCAACAAACCAACAAACCAACAAACCAACAAACATACAAACCAACAAACCAACAAGCCAACAAACCAAGTAACCAACAAGCCAACAAGCCAACAAACCAACAAGCCAACAAAGCAATAAACCAACAAACCAACAAACCAACAAACCAACAAACCAACAAACCAACAAACCAACAAACCAACAAACCAACAAATCAACAAACTAACAAACCAACAAACAAACAATCCAACAAACAAAACAAAACAAGCCAACAAACCAAAAAACAAACAAACTAAGTTACCAACAAACCAACAAACCAACAAACCAAAAATCCAACAAACCAACAAACAAACAAACCAACAAACCAATACACCAACAAACCAACAAACCAACAAACCAACAAACCAACAAATCAACAAACCAACAAACCAACTAACCAATAAACCAAGTAACCAACAAACCAACAAACGAGAAACCAACAAACAAACAAACCAACAAACCAACAAATCAAAAAACCAACAAACCAACAAAAGAACAAACCAACAAGCCAACAAACCAACAAACCAACAAGGCAACAAGCCAACAAACCAACAAACGAACAAACTAACAAACCAACAAACCAACAAACGAACAAACCAACAAACCAACAAACCAGCAAACGAACAAGCCAACAAACCAACAAGCCAACAAACCAAAAAACCAACAAACCAACACACCAGCAAACCAACAAACCAACAAAACAACAAACCAAAAAACCAACAAGGCAAGAAACCATCGAACAGAGAAACCAACAAACCAACAAACCAACAAGCCAACAAACCAACAAACCAACAAACCAACATACCAAAAAACCAACAAACCAACAAACCAACAAGGCAACAAGCCAACAAACCAACAAGCCAACAAACGAACAAATCAACAAACAAGCAAACCAACAAACCAACAAACCAACAAACTAACAAACCAACAAACCAACAAACCAGCAAGCCAACAAACCAACAAACCAAGTAACTAACAAACCAACAAACCAAAAAACCAACAAACGAACAAACCAACAAACCAACAAACCAATATACCAACAAACCAAAAAACCAACAAACCAACAAACCAACAAACCAACAAACCAACAAGCCAACAAGCCAACAAACCAACAAGCAAACAAACGAACAAACCAACAAACAAACAAACAAACCAACAAATTAACATACCAACAAACGAACAAACCAAAACCAACAAACCAACAAACCAACAAACCAGCAAGCCAACAAACCAACAAACCAACAAACCAACAAACCAACAAAGCAATAAACCAACAAACCAACAAACGAACAAACCAAAAAACCAACAAACCAACTAACCAATAAACCAAGTAACCAACAAACCAACAAACAAAAAACCAACAAACAAACAAACCAACAAACCAACAAACCAACAAACCAACATGCCAACAAACCAAAAAACCAACAAACCAACAAACCAACAAGGCAACAAGCCAACAAACCAACAAGCCAACAAACGAACAACTCAACAAACAAGCAAACCAACAAACCAACAAACCAACAAACTAACAAACCAACAAACCAACAAACCAACAAGCCAACAAACCAACAAAACAAGTAACCAACAAACCAATAAACCAACAAACCAACAAACCAACAAGCCAACAAACCAAAAATCCAACAAGCAAACAAACGAACAAACCAATAAACAAACAAACAAACAAACCAACAAACCAACAAACCAACATACCAACAAACCAAAACCAACAAACCAACAAACCAACAAACCAGCAAGCCAACAAACCAATATACCAACAAACCAAAAAACCAACAAACCAACAAACCAACAAACCGACAAACCAACAAGCCAACAAGCCAACAAGCCAACAAGCAAACAAACGAACAAACCAACAAACAAACAAACAAACCAACAAACCAACAAACCAACAAATTAACATACCAACAAACGAACAAACCAAAACCAACAAACCAACAAACCAACAAACCAGCAAGCCAACAAACCAAAAAACTTAAAAACTATCAAACCAACAAGCCAACAAGCCAACAAACGAACAAACCAAAACCAACAAACCAACAAACCAACAAACTAACAAACCAACAAACCAACAAACCAACAAGCCAACAAACCAACAAACCAAGTAACCAACAAACCAATAAACCAACAAACCAACAAACCAACAAGCCAACAAACCAACAATCCAAAAAACCAACAAACCAACAAACCCAAAAAGCAACAAACGAACAAACCAACAAACCAACAAACCAATATACCAACAAACCAAAAAACCAACAAACCAACAAACCAACAAACCAACAAACCAACAAGCCAACAAGCCAACAAACCAACAAGCAAACAAACGAACAAACCAACAAACAAACAAACAAACCAACAAACAAACAAACCGACAAATTAACATACCAACAAACGAACAAACCAAAACCAACAAACCAACAAACCAACAAACCAGCAAGCCAACAAACCAACAAACCAACAAACCAACAAACCAACAAACCAATAAACCAACAAACCAACAAACGAACAAACCAAAAAACCAACAAACCAACAAACCAACAAACCAACAAACCAACAAACCAACAAACCAACAAACCAACAAGCCAAAAAACTTAAAAACTATCAAACCAACAAGCCAACAAGCCAACAAACCAACAAGCCAACAAACGAACAAACCAACAAACAAACAAACCAACAAACCAACACACCAACAAACCAACAAACCAACAAACCAACAAACCAACAAATCAACAAACCAACAAACCAACAAACCAACAAACCAACAAACCTTCAAACCAACAAACGAACAAACCAACAAACCAACAAACCAACAAATGAACAAACCAACCAACCAACAAACCAACAAGCAAATAAACTAACAAACCAACAAGCCAACAAACCAACTAACCAATAAACCAAGTAACCAACAAACCAACAAACGAAAAACCAACAAACAAACAAACCAACAAACCAACAAACCAACAAACCAACAAACCAACAAACCAACAAACCAACAAACCAACAAGCCAACAAACCAACAAACCAAGTAACCAACAAACCAATAAACCAACAAACCAACAAACCAACAAGCCAACAAACCAACAATCCAAAAAACCAACAAACCAACAAACCAAAAAACCAACAAACGAACAAACCAACAAACCAACAAACCAATATACCAACAAACCAAAAAACCAACAAACCAACAAACCAACAAACCAACAAGCCAACAAGCCAACAAACAAACAAGCAAACAAACGAACAAATCAATAAACAAACAAACAAACAAACCAACAAACCAACAAACCAACATACCAACAAACCAAAACCAACAAACCAACAAACCAACAAACCAGCAAGCCAACAAACCAATAAACCAACAAACCAACAAACCAACAAACCAACACACCAACAAACCAACAAACGAACAAACCAAAAAACCAACAAACCAACAAACCAATAAACCAACAAACCAACAAACCAACAAGCCAAAAAACTTAAAAACTATCAAACCAACAAGCCAACAAGCCAACAAACCAACAAGCCAACAAACGAACAAACCAACAAACAAACAAACCAACAAACCAACACACCAACAAACCAACAAACAAACAAACCAACAAACCAACAAATCAACAAACCAACAAACCAACAAACCAACAAACCAGCAAACCTTTAAACCAACAAACGAACAAACATACAAACCAAGAAGCCAACAAACGAACAAACCAACCAACCAACAAACCAACAAGCAAATAAACCAACAAACCAACAAGCCAACAAACCAACTAACCAATAAACCAAGTAACCAACAAACCAACAAACGAGAAACCAACAAACAAACAAACCAACAAAACCAACAAACCAAAAAACCAACAAACCAACAAACGAACAAACCAACAAGCCAACAAACCAACAAACCAACAAGGCAACAAGCCAACAAACCAACAAACGAACAAACTAACAAACCAACAAACCAACAAACGAACAAAACAACAAACCAAAAAACCAACAAGGCAAGAAACCATCAAACAGAGAAACCAACAAACCAACAAACCAACAAACCAACAAACCAACAAACCAACAAACCAACAAACCAACAAACCAACAAACCAACAAACCAAGAAACCAACAAACCAACAAACCAACAAACAAACAAAGCAAGTAACCAACAAACCAACATACCAGCAAGCCAACAAACCAACAAAACAACAAACCAACAAACCAATAACCCAACAAACCAACACACCAACAAACCAACAAACCAACAAACCAACAAACCAACAAACCAACAAACCAACAAACCAACAAACCAACAAACCAACAAACCAACAAACATACAAACCAACAACCAACAAGCCAACAAACCAAGTAACCAACAAGCCAACAAGCCAACAAACCAACAAGCCAACAAAGCAATAAACCAACAAACCAACAAACCAACAAACCAACAAACCAACAAACCAACAAACCAACAAACCAACAAACCAACAAATCAACAAACTAACAAACCAACAAACAAACAATCCAACAAACAAACAAAAAACAAGCCAACAAACCAAAAAACAAACAAACTAAGTTACCAACAAACCAACAAACCAACAAACCAAAAATCCAACAAACCAACAAACAAACAAACCAACAAACCAATACACCAACAAACCAACAAACCAACAAACCAACAAACCAACAAATCAACAAACCAACAAACCAACAAACCAACAAACCAACAAACCTTTAAACCAACAAACGAACAAACCAACAAACCAACAAGCCAACAAACGAACAAACCAACCAACCAACAAACCAACAAGCAAATAAACCAACAAACCAACAAGCCAACAAACCAACTAACCAATAAACCAAGTAACCAACAAACCAACAAACGAGAAACCAACAAACAAACAAACCAACAAACCAACAAACCAAAAAACCAACAAACCAACAAAAGAAAAAACCAACAAGCCAACAAACCAACAAACCAACAAGGCAACAAACGAACAAACTAACAAACCAACAAACCAACAAACGAACAAACCAACAAACCAACAAACCAGCAAACGAACAAGCCAACAAACCAACAAGCCAACAAACAAAAAAACCAACAAACCAACACACCAGCAAACCAACAAACCAACAAAACAACAAACCAAAAAACCAACAAGGCAAGAAACCATCAAACAGAGAAACCAACAAACCAACAAACCAACAAGCCAACAAACCAACAAACCAACAAGCCAACAAACCAAAAAACCAACAAACCAACAAACCAACAAGGCAACAAGCCAACAAACCAACAAGCCAACAAACGAACAAATCAACAAACAAGCAAACCAACAAACCAACAAACCAACAAACTAACAAACCAACAAACCAACAAACCAACAAACCAACAAGCCAACAAACCAACAAACCAAGTAACTAACAAACCAACAAACCAAAAAACCAACAAACGAACAAACCAACAAACCAACAAACCAATATACCAACAAACCAAAAAACCAACAAACCAACAAACCAACAAACCAACAAACCAACAAGCCAACAAGCCAACAAACCAACAAGCAAACAAACGAACAAACGAACAAACAAACAAACAAACCAACAAATTAACATACCAACAAACGAACAAACCAAAACCAACAAACCAACAAACCAACAAACCAGCAAGCCAACAAACCAACAAACCAACAAACCAACAAACCAACAAACCAATAAACCAACAAACCAACAAACGAACAAACCAAAAAACCAACAAACCAACTAACCAATAAACCAAGTAACCAACAAACCAACAAACGAAAAACCAACAAACAAACAAACCAATAAACCAACAAACCAACAAACCAACATGCCAACAAACCAAAAAACCAACAAACCAACAAACCAACAAGGCAACAAGCCAACAAACCAACAAGCCAACAAACGAACAACTCAACAAACAAGCAAACCAACAAACCAACAAACCAAGAAACTAACAAACCAACAAACCAACAAACCAACAAGCCAACAAACCAACAAAACAAGTAACCAACAAACCAATAAACCAACAAACCAACAAACCAACAAGCCAACAAACCAACAATCCAACAAGCAAACAAACGAACAAACCAATAAACAAACAAACAAACAAACCAACAAACCAACAAACCAACATACCAACAAACCAAAACCAACAAACCAACAAACCAACAAACCAGCAAGCCAACACACGAACAAACTAACAAACCAACAAACCAACAAACGAACAAACCAACAAACCAACAAACCAGCAAACGAACAAGCCAACAAACCAACAAGCCAACAAACAAAAAAACCAACAAACCAACACACCAGCAAACCAACAAACCAACAAAACAACAAACCAAAAAACCAACAAGGCAAGAAACCATCAAACAGAGAAACCAACAAACCAACAAACCAACAAGCCAACAAACCAACAAACCAACAAGCCAACAAACCAAAAAACCAACAAACCAACAAACCAACAAGGCAACAAGCCAACAAACCAACAAGCCAACAAACGAACAAATCAACAAACAAGCAAACCAACAAACCAACAAACCAACAAACTAACAAACCAACAAACCAACAAACCAACAAGCCAACAAACCAACAAACCAAGTAACTAACAAACCAACAAACCAAAAAACCAACAAACGAACAAACCAACAAACCAACAAACCAATATACCAACAAACCAAAAAACCAACAAACCAACAAACCAACAAACCAACAAACCAACAAGCCAACAAGCCAACAAACCAACAAGCAAACAAACGAACAAACGAACAAACAAACAAACAAACCAACAAATTAACATACCAACAAACGAACAAACCAAAACCAACAAACCAACAAACCAACAAACCAGCAAGCCAACAAACCAACAAACCAACAAACCAACAAACCAACAAACCAATAAACCAACAAACCAACAAACGAACAAACCAAAAAACCAACAAACCAACTAACCAATAAACCAAGTAACCAACAAACCAACAAACGAAAAACCAACAAACAAACAAACCAATAAACCAACAAACCAACAAACCAACATGCCAACAAACCAAAAAACCAACAAACCAACAAACCAACAAGGCAACAAGCCAACAAACCAACAAGCCAACAAACGAACAACTCAACAAACAAGCAAACCAACAAACCAACAAACCAAGAAACTAACAAACCAACAAACCAACAAACCAACAAGCCAACAAACCAACAAAACAAGTAACCAACAAACCAATAAACCAACAAACCAACAAACCAACAAGCCAACAAACCAACAATCCAACAAGCAAACAAACGAACAAACCAATAAACAAACAAACAAACAAACCAACAAACCAACAAACCAACATACCAACAAACCAAAACCAACAAACCAACAAACCAACAAACCAGCAAGCCAACAAACCAATATACCAACAAACCAAAAAACCAACAAACCAACAAACCAACAAACCGACAAACCAACAAGCCAACAAGCCAACAAACCAACAAGCAAACAAACGAACAAACCAACAAACAAACAAACAAACCAACAAACCAACAAACCAACAAATTAACATACCAACAAACGAACAAACCAAAACCAACAAACCAACAAACCAACAAACCAGCAAGCCAACAAACCAACAAACCAACAAACCAACAAACCAACAAACCAACAAAACAACAAACCAACAAACCAACAAACCAACAAACCAACAAACCAAGAAACCAACAAACCAACAAACAAACAAAGCAAGTAACCAACAAACCAACAAACCAACAAACCAACACACCAACAAGCCAACAAACCAAGTAACCAACAAGCCAACAAGCCAACAAACCAACAAGCCAACAAAGCAATAAACCAACAAACCAACAAACCAACAAACCAACACACCAACAAACCAACAAACCAACAAACCAACAAACCAACAAATCAACAAACCAACAAACCAACAAACCAACAAACCAACAAACCAACAAACCTTTAAACCAACAAACGAACAAACCAACAAACCAAGAAGCCAACAAACGAACAAACCAACCAACCAACAAACCAACAAGCAAATAAACCAACAAACCAACAAGCCAACAAACCAACTAACCAATAAACCAAGTAACCAACAAACCAACAAACGAGAAACCAACAAACAAACAAACCAACAAACCAACAAACCAAAAAACAAACAAACCAACAAACGAACAAACCAACAAGCCAACAAACCAACAAACCAACAAGGCAACAAGCCAACTAACCAACAAACGAACAAACTAACAAACCAACAAACCAACAAACCAACAAACGAACAAAACAACAAACCAAAAAACCAACAAGGCAAGAAACCATCAAACAGAGAAACCAACAAACCAACAAACCAACAAACCAACAAACCAACAAACCAACAAACCAACAAACCAACAAACCAACAAACCAACAAACCAAGAAACCAACAAACCAACAAACAAACAAAGCAAGTAACCAACAAACCAACATACCAGCAAGCCAACAAACCAACAAAACAACAAACCAACAAACCAATAACCCAACAAACCAACAAACCAACAAACCAACAAACCAACAAACCAACAAACCAACAAACCAACAAACCAACAAACCAACAAACCAACAAACCACCAAACCAACAAACATACAAACCAACAACCAACAAGCCAACAAACCAAGTAACCAACAAGCCAACAAGCCAACAAACCAACAAGCCAACAAAGCAATAAACCAACAAACCAACAAACCAACAAACCAACAAACCAACAAACCAACAAACCAACAAACCAACAAACCAACAAACCAACAAATCAACAAACTAACAAACCAACAAACAAACAATCCAACAAACAAACAAAAAACAAGCCAACAAACCAAAAAACAAACAAACTAAGTTACCAACAAACCAACAAACCAACAAACCAAAAATCCAACAAACCAACAAACAAACAAACCAACAAACCAATACACCAACAAACCAACAAACCAACAAACCAACAAACCAACAAATCAACAAACCAACAAACCAACAAACCAACAAACCAACAAACCTTTAAACCAACAAACGAACAAACCAACAAACCAACAAGCCAACAAACGAACAAACCAACCAACCAACAAACCAACAAGCAAATAAACCAACAAACCAACAAGCCAACAAACCAACTAACCAATAAACCAAGTAACCAACAAACCAACAAACGAGAAACCAACAAACAAACAAACCAACAAACCAACAAACCAAAAAACCAACAAACCAACAAAAGAAAAAACCAACAAGCCAACAAACCAACAAACCAACAAGGCAACAAGCCAACAAACCAACAAACGAACAAACTAACAAACCAACAAACCAACAAACGAACAAACTAACAAACCAACAAACCAGCAAACGAACAAGCCAACAAACCAACAAGCCAACAAACCAAAAAACCAACAAACCAACACACCAGCAAACCAACAAACCAACAAAACAACAAACCAAAAAACCAACAAGGCAAGAAACCATCAAACAGAGAAACCAACAAACCAACAAACCAACAAGCCAACAAACCAACAAACCAACAAGCCAACAAACCAAAAAACCAACAAACCAACAAACCAACAAGGCAACAAGCCAACAAACCAACAAGCCAACAAACGAACAAATCAACAAACAAGCAAACCAACAAACCAACAAACCAACAAACTAACAAACCAACAAACCAACAAACCAACAAGCCAACAAACCAACAAACCAAGTAACTAACAAACCAACAAACCAAAAAACCAACAAACGAACAAACCAACAAACCAACAAACCAATATACCAACAAACCAAAAAACCAACAAACCAACAAACCAACAAACCAACAAACCAACAAGCCAACAAGCCAACAAACCAACAAGCAAACAAACGAACAAACCAACAAACAAACAAACAAACCAACAAATTAACATACCAACAAACGAACAAACCAAAACCAACAAACCAACAAACCAACAAACCAGCAAGCCAACAAACCAACAAACCAACAAACCAACAAACCAACAAACCAATAAACCAACAAACCAACAAACGAACAAACCAAAAAACCAACAAACCAACTAACCAATAAACCAAGTAACCAACAAACCAACAAACGAAAAACCAACAAACAAACAAACCAACAAACCAACAAACCAACAAACCAACATGCCAACAAACCAAAAAACCAACAAACCAACAAACCAACAAGGCAACAAGCCAACAAACCAACAAGCCAACAAACGAACAACTCAACAAACAAGCAAACAAACAAACCAACAAACCAACAAACTAACAAACCAACAAACCAACAAACCAACAAGCCAACAAACCAACAAAACAAGTAACCAACAAACCAATAAACCAACAAACCAACAAACCAACAAGCCAACAAACCAACAATCCAACAAGCAAACAAACGAACAAACCAATAAACAAACAAACAAACAAACCAACAAACCAACAAACCAACATACCAACAAACCAAAACCAACAAACCAACAAACCAACAAACCAGCAAGCCAACAAACCAATATACCAACAAACCAAAAAACCAACAAACCAACAAACCAACAAACCGACAAACCAACAAGCCAACAAGCCAACAAACCAACAAGCAAACAAACGAACAAACCAACAAACAAACAAACAAACCAACAAACCAACAAACCAACAAATTAACATACCAACAAACGAACAAACCAAAACCAACAAACCAACAAACCAACAAACCAGCAAGCCAACAAACCAACAAACCAACAAACCAACAAACCAACAAACCAACAAAACAACAAACCAACAAACCAACAAACCAACAAACCAAGAAACCAACAAACCAACAAACAAACAAAGCAAGTAACCAACAAACCAACATACCAGCAAGCCAACAAACCAACAAAACAACAAACCAACAAACCAACAAACCAACAAACCAACAAACCAACAAACCAACAAACCAACAAACCAACAAACCAACAAACCAACAAACATACAAACCAACAAACCAACAAGCCAACAAACCAAGTAACCAACAAGCCAACAAGCCAGCAAACCAACAAGCCAACAAAGCAATAAACCAACAAACCAACAAACCAACAAACCAAAAAACCAACAAACCAACAAACCAAGAAACCAACAAACCAACAAATCAACAAACTAACAAACCAACAAACAAACAAACCAACAAACAAACAAAAAACAAGCCAACAAACCAAAAAACAAACAAACTAAGTTACCAACAAACCAACAAACCAAAAATCCAACAAACCAACAAACAAAACAAATCAACAAACCAACACACCAACAAACCAACAAACCAACAAACCAACAAACCAACAAATCAACAAACCAACAAACCAACAAACCAACAAACCAACAAACCTTTAAACCAACAAACGAACAAACCCACAAACCAACAAGCCAACAAACGAACAAACCAACCAACCAACAAACCAACAAGCAAATAAACCAACAAACCAACAAGCCAACAAACCAACTAACCAATAAACCAAGTAACCAACAAACCAACAAACGAGAAACCAACAAACAAACAAACCAACAAACCAACAAACCAAAAAACCAACAAACCAACCAACGAACAAACCAACAAGCCAACAAACCAACAAACCAACAAGGCAACAAGCCAACAAACCAACAAACGAACAAACTAACAAACCAACAAACCAACAAACGAACAAACCAACAAACCAACAAACCAGCAAACCAACAAGCCAACAAACCAACAAGCCAACAAACCAAAAAACCAACAAACCAACACACCAGCAAACCAACAAACCAACAAAACAACAAACCAAAAAACCAACAAGGCAAGAAACCATCAAACAGAGAAACCAACAAACCAACAAACCAACAAGCCAACAAACCAACAAACCAACAAGCCAACAAACCAAAAAACCAACAAACCAACAAACCAACAAGGCAACAAGCCAACAAACCAACAAGCCAACAAACGAACAACTCAACAAACAAGCAAACCAATAAACCAACAAACCAACAAACTAACAAACCAACAAACCAACAAACCAACAAGCCAACAAACCAACAAACCAAGTAACCAACAAACCAACAAACCAAAAAACCAACAAACGAACAAACCAACAAACCAACAAACCAATATACCAACAAACCAAAAAACCAACAAACCAACAAACCAACAAACCAACAAACCAACAAACCAACAAGCCAACAAATGAACAAACCAACCAACCAACAAACCAACAAGCAAATAAACTAACAAACCAACAAGCCAACAAACCAACTAACCAATAAACCAAGTAACCAACAAACCAACAAACGAAAAACTAACAAACAAACAAACCAACAAGCCAACAAACCAACAAACCAAGTAACCAACAAACCAATAAACCAACAAACCAACAAACCAACAAGCCAACAAACCAACAATCCAAAAAACCAACAAACCAACAAACCAAAAAACCAACAAACGAACAAACCAACAAACCAACAAACCAACAAACCAATATACCAACAAACCAAAAAACCAACAAACCAACAAACCAACAAACCAACAAGCCAACAAGCCAACAAACCAACAAGCAAACAAACGAACAAACCAACAAACAAACAAACAAACAAACCAACAAACCAATAAACCAACATACCAACAAACCAAAACCAACAAACCAACAAACCAACAAACCAACAAACCAGCAAGCCAACAAACCAATAAACCAACAAACCAACAAATCAACAAACCAACAAACCAACAAACGAACAAACCAACAAACCAACAAACCAGCAAACCAACAAGCCAACAAACCAACAAGCCAACAAACCAAAAAACCAACAAACCAACACACCAGCAAACCAACAAACCAACAAAACAACAAACCAAAAAACCAACAAGGCAAGAAACCATCAAACAGAGAAACCAACAAACCAACAAACCAACAAACCAACAAACCAACAAACCAACAAACCAACAAATCAACAAACCAACAAACCAAGAAACCAACAAACCAACAAACAAACAAAGCAAGTAACCAACAAACCAACATACCAGCAAGCCAACAAACCAACAAAACAACAAACCAACAGACCAATAAACCAAGAAACCAACAAACCAACAAACCAACAAACCAACAAACCAACAAACCAACAAACCAACAAACCAACAAACCAACAAACCAACAAACCAACAAACCAACAAACCAACAAACCAACAAACCAACAAACATACAAACCAACAAACCAACAAACCAAGTAACCAACAAGCCAACAAGCCAACAAACCAACAAGCCAACAAAGCAATAAACCAACAAACCAACAAACCAACAAACCAACAAACCAAGAAACCAACAAACCAAGAAACCAACAAACCAACAAATCAACAAACTAACAAACCAACAAACAAACAAACCAACAAACAAACAAAAAATAAGCCAACAAACAAACTAAGTTACCAACAAACCAACAAACCAACAAACCAAAAATCCAACAAACCAACAAACAAACAAACCAACAAACCAACACACCAACAAACCAACAAACCAACAAACCAACAAACCAACAAACCAACAAATCAACAAACCAACAAAACCAACAAACCAACAAACCAACAAACCTTTAAACCAACAAACGAACAAACCAACAAACCAACAAGCCAACAAACGAACAAACCAACCAACCAACAAACCAACAAGCAAATAAACCAACAAACCAACAAGCCAACAAACCAACTAACCAATAAACCAAGTAACCAACAAACCAACAAACGAGAAACCAACAAACAAACAAACCAACAAACCAACAAACCAAAAAACCAACAAACCAACAAACGAACAAACCAACAAGCCAACAAACCAACAAACCAACAAAACAACAAGCCAACAAACCAACAAACGAACAAACTAACAAACCAACAAACCAATAAACGAACAAACCAACAAACCAACAAACCAGCAAACCAACAAGCCAACAAACCAACAAGCCAACAAACCAAAAAACCAACAAACCAACACACCAGCAAACCAACAAACCAACAAAACAACAAACCAAAAAACCAACAAGGCAAGAAACCATCAAACAGAGAAACCAACAAACCAACAAACCAACAAGCCAACAAACCAACAAACCAACAAGCCAACAAACCAAAAAACCAACAAACCAACAAGGCAACAAGCCAACAAACCAACAAGCCAACAAACGAACAACTCAACAAACAAGCAAACCAACAAACCAACAAACCAACAAACTAACAAACCAACAAACCAACAAACCAACAAGCCAACAAACCAACAAACCAAGTAACCAACAAACCAACAAACCAAAAAACCAACAAACGAACAAACCAACAAACAAACAAACCAATATACCAACAAACCAAAAAACCAACAAACCAACAAACCAACAAACCAACAAACCAACAAGCCAACAAGCCAACAAACCAACAAGCAAACAAACGAACGAACCAACAAACAAACAAACAAACCAACAAACCAACAAATTAACATACCAACAAACGAACAAACCAAAACCAACAAACCAACAAACCAACAAACCAGCAAGCCAACAAACCAACAAACCAACAAACCAACAAACCAACAAACCAATAAACCAACAAACCAACAAACGAACAAACCAAAAAACCAACAAACCAACAAACCAACAAACCAACAAACCAACAAACCAACAAACCAACAAACCAACAAACCAACAAGCCAAAAAACTTAAAAACTATCAAACCAACAAGCCAACAAGCCAACAAACGAACAAACCAAAACCAACAAACCAACAAACCAACAAACTAACAAACCAACAAACCAACAAACCAACAAGCCAACAAACCAACAAACCAAGTAACCAACAAACCAATAAACCAACAAACCAACAAACCAACAATCCAAAAAACCAACAAACCAACAAACCAAAAAAGCAACACACGAACAAACCAACAAACCAATAAACCAATATACCAACAAACCAAAAAACCAACAAACCAACAAACCAACAAACCAACAAACCAACAAGCCAACAAGCCAACAAACCAACAAGCAAACAAACGAACAAACCAACAAACAAACAAACAAACCAACAAACCAACAAACCGACAAATTAACATACCAACAAACGAACAAACCAAAACCAACAAACCAACAAACCAACAAACCAGCAAGCCAACAAACCAACAAACCAACAAACCAACAAACCAACAAACCAATAAACGAACAAACCAACAAACGAACAAACCAAAAAACCAACAAACCAACAAACCAACAAACCAACAAACCAACAAACCAACAAACCAACAAGCCAAAAAACTTAAAAACTATCAAACCAACAAGCCAACAAGCCAACAAGCCAACAAACGAACAAACCAACAAACAAACAAACCAACAAACCAACACACCAACAAACGAACAAACCAACAAACCAACAAACCAACAAATCAACAAACCAACAAACCAACAAACCAACAAACCAACAAACCTTCAAACCAACAAACGAACAAACCAATAAAACCAACAAACCAACAAATGAACAAACCAACCAACCAATAAACCAACAAGCAAATAAACTAACAAACCAACAAGCCAACAAACCAACTAACCAATAAACCAAGTAACCAACAAACCAACAAACGAAAAACCAACAAACAAACAAACCAACAAACCAACAAACCAACAAACCAACAAACCAACAAACCAACAAACCAACAAGCCAACAAACCAACAAACCAAGTAACCAACAAACCAATAAACCAACAAACCAACAAACCAACAAGCCAACAAACCAACAATCCAAAAAACCAACAAACCAACAAACCAAAAAACCAACAAACGAACAAACCAACAAACCAACAAACCAATATACCAACAAACCAAAAAACCAACAAACCAACAAATCAACAAACCAACAAGCCAACAAGCCAACAAACCAACAAGCAAACAAACGAACAAACCAATAAACAAACAAACAAACAAACCAACAAACCAACAAACCAACATACCAACAAACCAAAACCAACAAACCAACAAACCAACAAACCAGCAAGCCAACAAACCAATAAACCAACAAACCAACAAACCAACAAACCAACACACCAACAAACCAACAAACGAACAAACCAAAAAACCAAAAAACCAACAAACCAACAAACCAACAATCCAACAAACCAACAAGCCAAAAAACTTAAAAACTATCAAACCAACAAGCCAACAAGCCAACAAACCAACAAGCCAACAAACGAACAAACCAACAAACAAACAAACATACAAACCAACACACCAACAAACCAACAAACCAACAAACCAACAAACCAACAAACCAACAAATCAAAAAACCAACAAACCAACAAACCAACAAATCTTTAAACCAACAAACGAACAAACCAACAAACCAAGAAGCCAACAAACGAACAAACCAACCAACCAACAAACCAACAAGCAAATAAACCAACAAACCAACAAGCCAACAAACCAACTAACCAATAAACCAAGTAACCAACAAACCAACAAACGAGAAACCAACAAACAAACAAACCAACAAACCAACAAACCAACAAACCAAAAAACCAACAAACCAACAAACGAACAAACCAACAAGCCAACAAACCAACAAACCAACAAGGCAACAAGCCAACAAACCAACAAACAAATAAACCAACAAACCAACAAGCCAACAAACCAACTAACCAATAAACCAAGTAACCAACAAACCAACAAACGAGAAACCAACAAACAAACAAACCAACAAACCAACAAACCAAAAAACCAACAAACCAACAAACGAACAAACCAACAAGCCAACAAACCAACAAACCAACAAGGCAACAAGCCAACAAACCAACAAACGAACAAACTAACAAACCAACAAACCAATAAACGAACAAACCAACAAACCAACAAACCAACAAGCAAATAAACCAACAAACCAACAAGCCAACAAACCAACTAACCAATAAACCAAGTAACCAACAAACCAACAAACGAGAAACCAACAAACAAACAAACCAACAAACCAACAAACCAACAAACCAAAAAACCAACAAACCAACAAACGAACAAACCAACAAGCCAACAAACCAACAAACCAACAAGGCAACAAGCCAACAAACCAACAAGCAAATAAACCAACAAACCAACAAGCCAACAAACCAACTAACCAATAAACCAAGTAACCAACAAACCAACAAACGAGAAACCAACAAACAAACAAACCAACAAACCAACAAACCAAAAAACCAACAAACCAACAAACGAACAAACCAACAAGCCAACAAACCAACAAACCAACAAGGCAACAAGCCAACAAACCAACAAACGAACAAACTAACAAACCAACAAACCAATAAACGAACAAACCAACAAACCAACAAACCAGCAAACCAACAAGCCAACAAACCAACAAGCCAACAAACCAAAAAACCAACAAACCAACACACCAGCAAACCAACAAACCAACAAAACAACAAACCAAAAAACCAACAAGGCAAGAAACCATCAAACAGAGAAACCAACAAACCAACAAACCAACAAGCCAACAAACCAACAAACCAACAAGCCAACAAACCAAAAAACCAACAAACCAACAAGGCAACAAGCCAACAAACCAACAAGCCAACAAACGAACAACTCAACAAACAAGCAAACCAACAAACCAACAAACCAACAAACTAACAAACCAACAAACCAACAAACCAACAAGCCAACAAACCAACAAACCAAGTAACCAACAAACCAACAAACCAAAAAACCAACAAACGAACAAACCAACAAACAAACAAACCAATATACCAACAAACCAAAAAACCAACAAACCAACAAACCAACAAACCAACAAACCAACAAGCCAACAAGCCAACAAACCAACAAGCAAACAAACGAACGAACCAACAAACAAACAAACAAACCAACAAACCAACAAATTAACATACCAACAAACGAACAAACCAAAACCAACAAACCAACAAACCAACAAACCAGCAAGCCAACAAACCAACAAACCAACAAACCAACAAACCAACAAACCAATAAGCCAACAAACCAACAAACGAACAAACCAAAAAACCAACAAACCAACAAACCAACAAACCAACAAACCAACAAACCAACAAACCAACAAACCAACAAACCAACAAGCCAAAAAACTTAAAAACTATCAAACCAACAAGCCAACAAGCCAACAAACGAACAAACCAAAACCAACAAACCAACAAACCAACAAACTAACAAACCAACAAACCAACAAACCAACAAGCCAACAAACCAACAAACCAAGTAATCAACAAACCAATAAACCAACAAACCAACAAACCAACAATCCAAAAAACCAACAAACCAACAAACCAAAAAAGCAACACACGAACAAACCAACAAACCAATAAACCAATATACCAACAAACCAAAAAACCAACAAACCAACAAACCAACAAACCAACAAACCAACAAGCCAACAAGCCAACAAACCAACAAGCAAACAAACGAACAAACCAACAAACAAACAAACAAACCAACAAACCAACAAACCGACAAATTAACATACCAACAAACGAACAAACCAAAACCAACAAACCAACAAACCAACAAACCAGCAAGCCAACAAACCAACAAACCAACAAACCAACAAACCAACAAACCAATAAACGAACAAACCAACAAACGAACAAACCAAAAAACCAACAAACCAACAAACCAACAAACCAACAAACCAACAAACCAACAAACCAACAAGCCAAAAAACTTAAAAACTATCAAACCAACAAGCCAACAAGCCAACAAGCCAACAAACGAAAAACCAACAAACAAACAAACCAACAAACCAACAAACCAACAAACCAACAAACCAACAAACCAACAAACCAACAAGCCAACAAACCAACAAACCAAGTAACCAACAAACCAATAAACCAACAAACCAACAAACCAACAAGCCAACAAACCAACAATCCAAAAAACCAACAAACCAACAAACCAAAAAACCAACAAACGAACAAACCAACAAACCAACAAACCAACAAACCAATATACCAACAAACCAAAAAACCAACAAACCAACAAATCAACAAACCAACAAGCCAACAAGCCAACAAACCAACAAGCAAACAAACGAACAAACCAATAAACAAACAAACAAACAAACCAACAAACCAACAAACCAACATACCAACAAACCAAAACCAACAAACCAACAAACCAACAAACCAGCAAGCCAACAAACCAATAAACCAACAAACCAACAAACCAACAAACCAACACACCAACAAACCAACAAACGAACAAACCAAAAAACCAAAAAACCAACAAACCAACAAACCAACAAACCAACAAACCAACAAGCCAAAAAACTTAAAAACTTTCAAACCAACAAGCCAACAAGCCAACAAACCAACAAGCCAACAAACGAACAAACCAACAAACAAACAAACATACAAACCAACACACCAACAAACCAACAAACCAACAAACCAACAAACCAACAAATCAACAAACCAACAAACCAACAAATCTTTAAACCAACAAACGAACAAACCAACAAACCAAGAAGCCAACAAACGAACAAACCAACCAACCAACAAACCAACAAGCAAATAAACCAACAAACCAACAAGCCAACAAACCAACTAACCAATAAACCAAGTAACCAACAAACCAACAAACGAGAAAGCAACAAACAAACAAACCAACAAACCAACAAACCAACAAACCAAAAAACCAACAAACCAACAAACGAACAAACCAACAAGCCAACAAACCAACAAACCAACAAGGCAACAAGCCAACAAACCAACAAACGAACAAACTAACAAACCAACAAACCAACAAACGAACAAACCAACAAACCAACAAACCAGCAAACCAACAAGCCAACAAACCAACAAGCCAACAAACAAAAAAACCAACAAACCAACACACCAGCAAACCAACAAACCAAAAAAACAACAAACCAAAAAACCAACAAGGCAAGAAACCATCAAACAGAGAAACCAACAAACCAACAAACCAACAAACCAACAAACCAACAAACCAAAAAACCAACAAACCAACAAACCAAGAAACCAACAAACCAGCAAGCCAACATACCAACAAAACAACAAACCAACAAACCAATAAACCAAGAAACCAACAAACCAACAAACCAACAAACCAACAAACCAACAAACCAACAAACCAACAAACCAACAAACCAACAAACCAACAAACATACAAACCAACAAACCAACAAGCCAACAAACCAAGTAACCAACAAGCCAACAAGCAAACAAACCAACAAGCCTACAAAGCAATAAACCAACAAACCAACAAACCAACAAACCAACAAACCAACAAACCAACAAACCAAGAAACCAACAAACCAACAAATCAACAAACTAACAAACCAACAAACAAACAAACCAACAAACAAACAAAAACAAGCCAACAAACCAAAAAACAAACAAACTAAGTTACCAACAAACCAACAAACCAACAAACCAAAAATCCAACAAACCAACAAACAAACAAACCAACAAACCAATACACCAACAAACCAACAAACCAACAAACCAACAAACCAACAAATCAACAAACCAACAAACCAACAAACCAACAAACCAACAAACCTTTAAACCAACAAACGAACAAACCAACAAACCAACAAGCCAACAAACGAACAAACCAACCAACCAACAAACCAATAAGCAAATAAACCAACAAACCAACAAGCCAACAAACCAACTAACCAATAAACCAAGTAACCAACAAACCAACAAACGAGAAACCAACAAACAAACAAACCAACAAACCAACAAACCAAAAAACCAACAAACCAACAAACGAACAAACCAACAAGCCAACAAACCAACAAACCAACAAGGCAACAAGCCAACAAACCAACAAACGAACAAACTAACAAACCAACAAACCAACAAACGAACAAACCAACAAACCAACAAACCAGCAAACGAACAAGCCAACAAACCAACAAGCCAACAAACCAAAAAACCAACAAACCAACACACCAGCAAACCAACAAACCAACAAAACAACAAACCAAAAAACCAACAAGGCAAGAAACCATCAAACAGAGAAACCAACAAACAAACAAACCAACAAGCCAACAAACCAACAAACCAACAAGCCAACAAACCAAAAAACCAACAAACCAACAAACCAACAAGGCAACAAGCCAACAAACCAACAAGCCAACAAACCAACAATCCAAAAAAGCAACAAACCAACAAACCAAAAAACCAACAAACGAACAAACCAACAAACCAACAAACCAACAAACCAATATACCAACAAACCAAAAAACCAACAAACCAACAAACCAACAAACCAACAAACCAACAAGCCAACAAGCCAACAAACCAACAAGCAAACAAACGAACAAACCAACAAACAAACAAACAAACCAACAAACCAACAAACCAACATACCAACAAACCAAAACCAACAAACCAACAAACCAACAAACCAGCAAGCCAACAAACCAACAAACCAACAAACCAACAAACTAACAAACCAACAAACCAACAAACCAACAAACCAACAAACGAACAAACCAAAAAACCAACAAACCAACAAACCAACAAACCAACTAACCAATAAACCAAGTAACCAACAAACCAACAAACGAAAAACCAACAAACAAACAAACCAGCAAACCAACAAACCAAAAAACCAACAAACCAACAAACGAACAAACCAACAAGCCAACAAACCAACAAACCAACAAGGCAACAAGCCAACAAACCAACAAACGAACAAACTAACAAACCAACAAACCAACAAACGAACAAACCAACAAACCAACAAGCCAACAAACCAACTAACCAATAAACCAAGTAACCAACAAACCAACAAACGAAAAACCAACAAACAAACAAACCAACAAACCAACAAACCAAAAAACCAACAAACCAACAAACGAACAAACCAACAAGCCAACAAACCAACAAACCAACAAGGCAACAAGCCAACAAACCAACAAACGAACAAACTAACAAACCAACAAACCAACAAACGAACAAACCAACAAACCAACAAACCAGCAAACCAACAAGCCAACAAACCAACAAACCAACAAACCAACAAACCAACAAGGCAACAAGCCAACAAACCAACAAACGAACAAACTAACAAACCAACAAACCAACAAACGAACAAACCAACAAACCAACAAACCAGCAAACCAACAAGCCAACAAACCAACAAGCCAACAAACCAAAAAACCAACAAACCAACACACCAGCAAACCAACAAACCAACAAAACAACAAACCAAAAAACCAACAAGGCAAGAAACCATCAAACAGAGAAACCAACAAACCAACAAACCAACAAACCAACAAACCAACAAACCAACAAACCAACAAACCAACAAACCAAGAAACCAACAAACCAACAAACCAACAAACAAACAAAGCAAGTAACCAACAAACCAACATACCAGCAAGCCAACAAACCAACAAAACAACAAACCAACAAACCAATAAACCAAGAAACCAACAAACCAACAAACCAACAAACCAACAAACCAACAAACCAACAAACCAACAAACCAACAAACCAACAAACCAACAAACCAACAAACATACAAACCAACAAACCAACAAGCCAACAAACCAAGTAACCAACAAGCCAACAAGCAAACAAACCAACAAGAATACAAAGCAATAAACCAACAAACCAACAAACCAATAAACCAACAAACCAACAAACCAACAAACCAACAAACCAACAAACCAAGAAACCAACAAACCAACAAACCAACAAACAAACAAACCAACAAACAAAAAAAACAAGCCAACAAACCAAAAAACAAACAAACTAAGTTACCAACAAACCAACAAACCAACAAACCAAAAATCCAACAAACCAACAAACAAACAAACCAACAAACCAATACACCAACAAACCAACAAACCAACAAACCAACAAACCAACAAATCAACAAACCAACAAACCAACAAACCAACAAACCAACAAACCTTTAAACCAACAAACGAACAAACCAACAAACCAACAAGCCAACAAACGAACAAACCAACCAACCAACAAACCAATAAGCAAATAAACCAACAAACCAACAAGCTAACAAACCAACTAACCAATAAACCAAGTAACCAACAAACCAACAAACGAGAAACCAACAAACAAACAAACCAACAAACCAACAAACCAAAAAACCAACAAACCAACAAACGAACAAACCAACAAGCCAACAAACCAACAAACCAACAAGGCAACAAGCCAACAAACCAACAAACGAACAAACTAACAAACCAACAAACCAACAAACAAACAAACCAACAAACCAACAAACCAGCAAACGAACAAGCCAACAAACCAACAAGCCAACAAACCAAAAAACCAACAAACCAACACACCAGCAAACCAACAAACCAACAAAACAACAAACCAAAAAACCAACAAGGCAAGAAACCATCAAACAGAGAAACCAACAAACCAACAAACCAACAAGCCAACAAACCAACAAACCAACAAGCCAACAAACCAAAAAACCAACAAACCAACAAACCAACAAGGCAACAAGCCAACAAACCAACAAGCCAACAAACGAACAACTCAACAAACAAGCAAACCAACAAACCAACAAACCACACAAACTAACTAACCAACAAACCAACAAACCAACAAGCCAACAAACCAACAAACCAAGTAACTAACAAACCAACAAACCAAAAAACCAACAAACGAACAAACCAACAAACCAACAAACCAATATACCAACAAACCAAAAAACCAACAAACCAACAAACCAACAAACCAACAAACCAACAAGCCAACAAGCCAACAAACCAACAAGCAAACAAACGAACAAACCAACAAACAAACAAACAAACCAACAAATTAACATACCAACAAACGAACAAACCAAAACCAACAAACCAACAAACCAACAAACCAACAAACCAGCAAGCCAACAAACCAACAAACCAACAAACCAACAAACCAACAAACCAACAAACCAACAAACCAATAAACCAACAAACCAACAAACGAACAAACCAAAAAACCAACAAACCAACTAACCAATAAACCAAGTAACCAACAAACCAACAAACGAAAAACCAACAAACAAACAAACCAACAAACCAACAAACCAACAAACCAACAAACCAACATGCCAACAAACCAAAAAACCAACAAACCAACAAACCAACAAGGCAACAAGCCAACAAACCAACAAGCCAACAAACGAACAACTCAACAAACAAGCAAACCAACAAACCAACAAACCAACAAACTAACAAACCAACAAACCAACAAACCAACAAGCCAACAAACCAACAAACCAATAAACCAACAAACCAACAAACCAACAACCCAACAAACCAACAATCCAAAAAACCAACAAACCAACAAACCAAAAAACCAACAAACGAACAAACCAACAAACCAACAAACCAATATACCAACAAACCAAAAAACCAACAAACCAACAAACCAACAAACCAACAAGCCAACAAGCCAACAAGCCAACAAACCAACAAGCAAACAAACGAACAAACCAACAAACAAACAAACAAACCAACAAACCAACAAACCACCAAATTAACATACCAACAAACGAACAAACCAAAACCAACAAACCAACAAACCAACAAACCAGCAAGCCAACAAACCAACAAACCAACAAACCAACAAACCAATAAACCAACAAAACAACAAACGAACAAACCAAAAAACCAACAAACCAACAAACCAACAAACCAACAAACCAACAAACCAACAAACCAACAAACTAACAAACCAACAAGCCAAAAAACTTAAAAACTATCAAACCAACAAGCCAACAAGCCAACAAACCAACAAGCCAACAAACGAACAAACCAACGAACAAACAAACCAACAAACCAACACACCAACAAACCAACAAACCAACAAACCAACAAACCAACAAATCAACAAACCAACAAACCAACAAACCAACAAACCAACAAACCTTCAAACCAACAAACGAACAAACCAACAAACCAACAAACCAACAAATGAACAAACCAACCAACCAACAAACCAACAAGCAAATAAACTAACAAACCAACAAGCCAACAAACCAACTAACCAATAAACCAAGTAACCAACAAACCAAAAAACGAAAAACCAACAAACAAACAAACCAACAAACCAACAAACCAACAAACCAACAAGCCAACAAACCAAAAAACCAACAAACCAACAAACCAACAAGGCAACAAGCCAACAAACCAACAAGCCAACAAACGAACAAACCAACAAACAAACAAACCAACAAACCAACAAACCAGCAAGCCAACAAACCAACAAACCAACAAACTAACAAACTAACAAACCAACAAACCAACAAACCAACAAACCAACAAACGAACAAACCAAAAAACCAACAAACCAACAAACCAACAAACCAACAAACCAAACAAACCAACAAACCAACAAAACAACTAGCCAAAAAACTTAAAAACTATCAAACCAACAAGCCAAAAAGCCAACAAACCAACAAGCCAACAAACGAACAAACCAACAAACAAACAAACCAACAAACCAACACACCAACAAACCAACAAACCAACAAACCAACAAACCAACAAATCAACAAACCAACAAACCAACAAACCAACAAACCAACAAACCAACAAACCAACAAACCTTCAAACCAACAAACCAACAAACTAACAAACCAACAAACGAACAAACCAACCAACCAACAAACCAACAAGCAAATAAACCAACAAACCAACAAGCCAACAAACCAACTAACCAATAAACCAAGTAACCAACAAACCAACAAACGAAAAACCAACAAACAAACAAACCAACAAACCAACAAACCAAAAAACCAACAAACCAACAAACGAACAAACCAACAAGCCAACAAACCAACAAACCAACAAGGCAACAAGCCAACAAACCAACAAACGAACAAACTAACAAACCAACAAACCAACAAACGAACAAACCAACAAACCAACAAACCAGCAAACCAACAAGCCAACAAACCAACAAACCAACAAACCAACAAACCAAAAAACCAACAAACCAACAAACCAGCAAACCGACAAACCAACAAAACAACAAACCAAAAAACCAACAAGGCAAGAAACCATCAAACAGAGAAACCAACAAAGCAACAAACCAACAAGCCAACAAGCCAATAAACCAACAAACCAACAAGCCAACAAACTAACAAACAAATAAACCAACAAACCAACAAACCAACAAACCAACAAACCAACAAACCAACAAGCCAACAAACCAAAAAACCAACAAACCAACAAACCAACAAGGCAACAAGCCAACAAACCAACAAGCTAACAAACGAACAAACCAACAAACCAACAAACCAACAAGCCAACAAGCCAACAAACCAACAAACCAACAAGCCAACAAACTAACAAACAAATAAACAAACAAACCAACAAACCAACAAACCAACAAACCAACAAACCAACAAGCCAACAAACCAACAAACCAACAAGCCAACAAACCAACAAACCAACAAACCAAGTAACCAACAAACCAATAAACCAACAAACCAACAAACCAACAAGCCAACAAACCAACAATCCAAAAAACCAACAAACCAACAAACCAAAAAACCAACAAACGAACAAACCAACAAACCAACAAACCAATATACCAACAAACCAAAAAACCAACAAACCAACAAACCAACAAACCAACAAACCAACAAACCAACAAGTCAACAAGCCAACAAACCAACAAGCAAACAAACGAACAAACCAACAAACAAACAAACCAACAAACCAACAAACCAACATACCAACAAACCAACAAACCAAAACCAACAAACCAACAAACCAACAAACCAACAAGCCAACAAACCAACAAACAAACAAACCAACAAACCAACACACCAACAAACCAACAAACCAACAAACCAAAAAACCAACAAATCAACAAACCAACAAACCAACAAACCAACAAACCTTCAAACCAACAAACGAACAAACTAACAAACCAACAAACCAACAAACGAACAAACCAACCAACCAACAAACCAACAAACAAATAAACCAACAAACCAACAAGCCAACAAACCAACTAACCAATAAACCAAGTAACCAACAAACCAACAAACGAAAAACCAACAAACAAACAAACCAACAAACCAACAAACCAACAAACCAACAAACGAACAAACCAACAAACCAACAAGCCAACAAACGAGCAAACCAACAAACAAACAAAACAACAAACCAACAAACCAACAAACTAACAAACCAACAAACCAACAAACCAACAAATCAACAAACCAACAAACCAACAAACCAACAAACCAACAAACCTTCAAACCAACAAACGAACAAACCAACAAACCAACAAACCAACAAATGAACAAACCAACCAACCAACAAACCAACAAGCAAATAAACTAACAAGCCAACAAACCAACAAACCAAGTAACGAACAAACCAACAAACGAAAAATCAACAAAGAAACAAACCAACAAACCAACAAACCAACAAACCAACAAGCCAACAAACCAAAAAACCAACAAACCAACAAACCAACAAGGCAACAAGCCAACAAACCAACAAGCCAATAAACGAACAAACCAACAAACAAACAAACCAACAAACCAACAAACCAACAAACTAACAAACCAACAAACCAACAAACCAACAAGCCAACAAACCAACAAACCAAGTAACCAACAAACCAATAAACCAACAAACCAACAAACCAACAAGCCAACAAACCAACAATCCAAAAAAGCAACAAACCAACAAACCAAAAAACCAACAAACGAACAAACCAACAAACCAACAAACCAACAAACCAATATACCAACAAACCAAAAAATCAACAAACCAACAAACCAACAAGCCAACAAACCAACAAGCAAACAAACGAACAAACCAACAAACAAACAAACAAACCAACAAACCAACAAACCAACATACCAAAAAACCAAAACCAACAAACCAACAAACCAACAAACCAACAAACCAACAAACCAACAAACCAACAAGCCAACAAACCAAAAAACCAACAAACCAACAAACCAACAAGGCAACAAGCCAACAAACCAACAAGCTAACAAACGAACAAACCAACAAACAAACAAACCAACAAAACAACAAACCAAAAAACCAACAAGGCAAGAAACCATCAAACAGAGAAGCCAACAAACCAACAAACCAACAAGCCAACAAACCAACAAACCAACAAGCCAACAAACCAACAAACCAAGTAACCAACAAACCAATAAACCAACAAACCAACAAACCAACAAGCCAACAAACCAACAATCCAAAAAACCAACAAACCAACAAACCAACAAACCAACAAACCAACAAGTCAACAAGCCAACAAACCAACAAGCAAACAAACGAACAAACCAACAAACAAACAAACCAACAAACCAACAAACCAACATACCAACAAACCAACAAACCAAAACCAACAAACCAACAAACCAACAAACCAACAAGCCAACAAACCAACAAACAAACAAACCAACAAACCAACACACCAACAAACCAACAAACCAACAAACCAAAAAACCAACAAATCAACAAACCAACAAACCAACAAACCAACAAACCTTCAAACCAACAAACGAACAAACTAACAAACCAACAAACCAACAAACGAACAAACCAACCAACCAACAAACCAACAAACAAATAAACCAACAAACCAACAAGCCAACAAACCAACTAACCAATAAACCAAGTAACCAACAAACCAACAAACGAAAAACCAACAAACAAACAAACCAACAAACCAACAAACCAACAAACCAACAAACGAATAAACCAACAAACCAACAAGCCAACAAACGAGCAAACCAACAAACAAACAAAACAACAAACCAACAAACCAACAAACTAACAAACCAACAAACCAACAAACCAACAAATCAACAAACCAACAAACCAACAAACCAACAAACCAACAAACCTTCAAACCAACAAACGAACAAACCAACAAACCAACAAACCAACAAATGAACAAACCAACCAACCAACAAACCAACAAGCAAATAAACTAACAAACCAACAAGCCAACAAACCAACTAACCAATAAACCAAGTAACCAACATACCAACAAACGAAAAATCAACAAACAAACAAACCAACAAACCAACAAACCAACAAACCAACAAGCCAACAAACCAAAAAACCAACAAACCAACAAACCAACAAGGCAACAAGCCAACAAACCAACAAGCCAACAAACGAACAAACCAACAAACAAACAAACCAACAAACCAACAAACCAACAAACTAACAAACCAACAAACCAACAAACCAAGTAACCAACAAACCAACAAACGAAAAATCAACAAACAAACAAACCAACAAACCAACAAACCAACAAACCAACAAGCCAACAAACCAACAAACCAACAAAGCCAACAAACCAACAAACCAAGTAACCAACAAACCAATAAACCAACAAACCAACAAGCCAACAAACCAACAATCCAAAAAAGCAACGAACCAACAAACCAAAAAACCAACAAACGAACAAACCAACAAACCAACAAACCAACAAACCAATATACCAACAAACCAACAAACCAAAAAACCAACAAACCAACAAACCAACAAACCAACAAACCAACAAGCCAACAAGCCAACAAACCAACAAGCAAACAAACGAACAAACCAACAAACAAACAAACAAACCAACAAACCAACATACCAACAAACCAAAACCAACAAACCAACAAACCAACAAACCAGCAAGCCAACAAAACAACAAACCAACAAACCAACAAACCAACAAACCAACAAACCAACAAACCAACAAACCAACAAACAAACAAACCAAAAAACCAACAAACCAACAAACCAACAAACCAACAAACCAAACAAACCAACAAACCAACAAAACAACAAGCCAAAAAACTTACAAACTATCAAACCAACAAGCCAAAAAGCCAACAAACCAACAAGTCAACAAACGAACAAACCAACAAACAAACAAACCAACAAACCAGCACACCAACAAACCAACAAACCAACAAACCAACAAACCAACAAACGAACAAACCAACAAACCAACAAGCCAACAAACGAGCAAACCAACAAACAAACAAAACAACAAACCAACAAACCAACAAACTAACAAACCAACAAACCAACAAACCAACAAATCAACAAACCAACAAACCAACAAACCAACAAACCAACAAACCTTCAAACCAACAAACGAACAAACCAACAAACCAACAAACCAACAAATGAACAAACCAACCAACCAACAAACCAACAAGCAAATAAACTAACAATCCAACAAGCCAACAAACCAAATAACCAATAAACCAAGTAACCAACAAACCAACAAACGAAAAATCAACAAACAAACAAACCAACAAACCAACAAACCAACAAACCAACAAGCCAACAAACCAAAAAACCAACAAACCAACAAACCAACAAGGAAACAAGCCAACAAACCAACAAGCCAACAAACGAACAAACCAACAAACAAACAAACCAACAAACCAACAAACCAACAAACTAACAAATTAACAAACCAACAAACCAACAAGCCAACAAACCAACAAACCAAGTAACCAACAAACCAATAAACCAACAAACCAACAAACCAACAAGCCAACAAACCAACAATCCAAAAAAGCAACAAACCAACAAACCAAAAAACCAACAAACGAACAAACCAACAAACCAACAAACCAACAAACCAATATACCAACAAACCAAAAAACCAACAAACCAACAAACCAACAAACCAACAAACCAACAAGCCAACAAGCCAACAAACCAACAAGCAAACAAACGAACAAACCAACATACAAACAAACAAACCAACAAACCAACAAACCAACATACCAACAAACCAAAACCAACAAACCAACAAACCAACAAACCAGCAAGCCAACAAACCAACAAACCAACAAACCAACAAACCAACAAACCAACAAACCAACAAACCAACAAACCAACAAACGAACAAACCAAAAAACCAACAAACCAACAAACCAACAAACCAACAAACCAAACAAACCAACAAACCAACAAAACAACAAGCCAAAAAACTTAAAAACTATCAAACCAACAAGCCAAAAAGCCAACAAACCAACAAGCCAACAAACGAACAAACCAACAAACAAACAAACCAACAAACCAACACACCAACAAACCAACAAACCAACAAACCAACAAACCAACAAATCAACAAACCAACAAACCAACAAACAAACAAACCAACAAACCAACAAACCAACAAACCTTCAAACCAACAAACGAACAAACCAACAAACTAACAAACCAACAAACGAACAAACCAACCAACCAACAAACCAACAAGCAAATAAACCAACAAACCAACAAGCCAACAAACCAACTAACCAATAAACCAAGTAACCAACAAACCAACAAACGAAAAACCAACAAACAAACAAACCAACAAACCAACAAACCAAAAAACCAACAAACCAACAAACAAACAAACCAACAAGCCAACAAACCAACAAACCAACAAGCCAACAAACGAACAAACTAACAAACCAACAAACCAACAAACGAACAAACCAACAAACCAACAAACCAGCAAACCAACAAGCCAACAAACCAACAAACCAACAAACCAACAAACCAAAAAACCAACAAACCAACAAACCAGCAAACCGACAAACCAACAAAACAACAAACCAAAAAACCAACAAGGCAAGAAACCATCAAACAGAGAAACCAACAAACCAACAAGCCAACAAACCAACAAACCAACAAATGAACAAACCAAAAAACCAACAAACCAACAAACCAACAAACCAACAAACCAAACAAACCAACAAACCAACAAAACAACAAGCCAACAAACTTAAAAACTATCAAACCAACAAGCCAAAAAGCCAACAAACCAACAAGCCAACAAACGAACAAACCAACAAACAAACAAACCAACAAACCAACACACCAACAAACCAACAAACCAACAAACCAACAAACCAACAAATCAACAAACCAACAAACCAACAAACCAACAAACCAACAAACCAACAAACCTTCAAACCAACAAACGAACAAACCAACAAACTAACAAACCAACAAACGAACAAACCAACCAACCAACAAACCAACAAGTAAATAAACCAACAAACCAACAAGCCAACAAACCAACTAACCAATAAACCAAGTAACCAACAAACCAACAAACGAAAAACCAACAAACAAACAAACCAACAAACCAACAAACCAAAAAACCAACAAACCAACAAACGAACAAACCAACAAGCCAACAAACCAACAAACCAACAAGGCAACAAGCCAACAAACCAACAAACGAACAAACTAACAAACCAACAAACGAACAAACCAACAAACCAACAAACCAGCAAACCAACAAGCCAACAAACCAACAAACCAACAAACCAACAAACCAACAAACCAAAAAACCAACAAACCAACAAACCAGCAAACCGACAAACCAACAAAACAACAAACCAAAAAACCAACAAGGCAAGAAACCATCAAACAGAGAAACCAACAAACCAACAAACCAACAAGCCAACAAGCCAACAAACCAACAAACCAACAAGCCAACAAACTAACAAACAAATAAACCAACAAACCAACAAACCAACAAACCAACAAACCAACAAACCAACAAACCAACAAACCAACACGCCAACAAGCCAACAAACCAAAAAACCAACAAACCAACAAGGCAACAAGCCAACAAACCAACAAGCTAACAAACGAACAAACCAACAAACAAACAAACCAACAAAACAACAAACCAAAAAACCAACAAGGCAAGAAACCATCAAACAGAGAAGCCAACAAACCAACAAGCCAACAAACCAACAAACCAACAAGCCAACAAACCAACAAACCAAGTAACCAACAAACCAATAAACCAACAAACCAACAAACCAACAAGCCAACAAACCAACAATCCAAAAAACCAACAAACCAACAAACCAAAAAACCAACAAACGAACAAACCAACAAACCAACAAACCAATATACCAACAAACCAAAAAACCAAAAAACCAACAAACCAACAAACCAACAAACCAACAAACCAACAAGTCAACAAGCCAACAAACCAACAAGCAAACAAACGAACAAACCAACAAACAAACAAACCAACAAACCACCAAACCAACATACCAACAAACCAACAAACCAAAATCAACAAACCAACAAACCAACAAACCAACAAGCCAACAAACCAACAAACAAACAAACCAACAAACCAACACACCAACAAACCAACAAACCAACAAACCAAAAAACCAACAAATCAACAAACCAACAAACCAACAAACCAACAAACCTTCAAACCAACAAACGAACAAACCAACAAGCCAACAAACCTACAAACGAACAAACCAACCAACCAACAAACCAACAAACAAATAAACCAACAAACCAACAAGCCAACAAACCAACTAACCAATAAACCAAGTACCCAACAAACCAACAAACGAAAAACCAACAAACAAACAAACCAACAAACCAACAAACCAACAAACCAACAAACGAACAAACCAACAAACCAACAAGCCAACAAACGAGCAAACCAACAAACAAACAAAACAACAAACCAACAAACCAACAAACTAACAAACCAACAAACCAACAAACCAACAAATCAACAAACCAACAAACCAACAAACCAACATACCAACAAACCTTCAAACCAACAAACGAACAAACCAACAAACCAACAAACCAACAAATGAACAAACCAACCAACCAACAAACCAACAAGCAAATAAACTAACAAACCAACAAGCCAACAAACCAACTAACCAATAAACCAAGTAACCAACAAACCAACAAACGAAAAACCAACAAACAAACAAACCAACAAACCAACAAACCAACAAACCAACAAACCAACAAGCCAACAAACCAAATAACCAACAAACCAACAAACCAACAAGGTAACAAGCCAACAAACGAACAAACCAACAAACAAACAAACCAACAATCCAAAAAAGCAACAAACCAACAATCCAAAAAACCAACAAACGAACAAACCAACAAACCAACAAACCAATATACCAACAAACCAAAAAACCAACAAACCAACAAACCAACAAACCAACAAACCAACAAGCCAACAAACCAACAAGCAAACAAACGAACAAACCAACCAACAAACAAACAAACCAACAAACCAACAAACCAACATACCAACAAACCAAAACCAACAAACCAACAAACCAACAAACCAGCAAGCCAACAAACCAACAAACCAACAAACCAACAAACCAACAAACCAACAAACCAACAAACCAACAAACCAACAAACGAACAAACCAAAAAACCAACAAACCAACAAACCAACAAACCAACAAACCAAACAAACCAACAAACCAACAAAACAACAAGCCAAAAAACTTAAAAACTATCAAACCAACAAGCCAAAAAGCCAACAAACCAACAAGCCAACAAACGAACAAACCAACAAACAAACAAACCAACAAACCAACACACCAACAAACCAACAAACCAACAAACCAACAAACCAACAAATCAACAAACCAACAAACCAACAAACCAACAATCCTTCAAACCAACAAACGAACAAACCAACAAACAAACAAACCAACAAACCAACAAACTAACAAACCAACAAACGAACAAACCAACCAACCAACAAACCAACAAGCAAATAAACCAACAAACCAACAAGCCAACAAACCAACTAACCAATAAACCAAGTAACCAACAAACCAACAAACGAAAAACCAACAAACAAACAAACCAACAAACCAACAAACCAAAAAACCAACAAACCAACAAACGAACAAACCAACAAGCCAACAAACCAACAAACCAACAAGGCAACAAGCCAACAAACCAACAAACGAACAAACTAACAAACCAACAAACCAACAAACGAACAAACCAACAAACCAGCAAACCAACAAGCCAACAAACCAACAAACCAACAAACCAACAAACCAAAAAACCAACAAACCAACAAACCAGCAAACCGACAAACCAACAAAACAACAAACCAAAAAACCAACAAGGCAAGAAACCATCAAACAGAGAAACCAACAAACCAACAAACCAACAAGCCAACAAGCCAACAAACCAACAAACCAACAAGCCAACAAACTAACAAACAAATAAACCAACAAACCAACAAACCAACAAACCAACAAACCAACAAACTAACAAGCCAACAAACCAAAAAATCAACAAACCAACAAACCAACAAGGCAACAAGCCAACAAACCAACAAGCTAACAAACGAACAAACCAACAAACAAACAAACCAACAAAACAACAAACCAAAAAACCAACAAGGCAAGAAACCATCAAAAAGAGAAGCCAACAAACCAACAAACCAACAGGCCAACAAACCAACAAACCAACAAACCAACAAACCAACAAACCAAGTAACCAACAAACCAATAAACCAACAAACCAACAAACCAACAAGCCAACAAACCAACAATCCAAAAAACCAACAAACCAACAAACCAAAAAACCAACAAACGAACAAACCAACAAACCAACAAACCAATATACCAACAAACCAAAAACCAACAAACCAACAAACCAAAAAACCAACAAACCAACAAACCAACAAGTCAACAATCCAACAAACCAACAAGCAAACAAACGAACAAACTAACAAACAAACAAACCAACAAACCAACAAACCAACATACCAACAAACCAACAAACCAAAACCAACAAACCAACAAACCAACAAACCAACAAGCCAACAAACCAACAAACAAACAAACCAACAAACCAACACACCAACAAACCAACAAACCGACAAACCAAAAAACCAACAAATCAACAAACCAACAAACCAACAAACCAACAAACCTTCAAACCAACAAACGAACAAACCAACAAACCAACAAACCAACAAACGAACAAACCAACCAACCAACAAACCAACAAACAAATAAACCAACGAACCAACAAGCCAACAAACCAACTAACCAATAAACCAAGTAACCAACAAACCAACAAACGAAAAACCAACAAACAAACAAACCAACAAACCAACAAACCAACAAACCAACAAACGAACAAACCAACAAACCAACAAACCAACAAACCAACAAACCAACAAGGCAACAAGCCAACAAACCAACAAGCCAACAAGCGAACAAACCAACAAACAAACAAACCAACAAACCAACAAACCAACAAACTAACAAACCAACAAACCAACAAACCAACAAGCCAACAAACCAACAAACCAAGTAACCAACAAACCAATAAACCAACAAACCAACAAACCAACAAGCCAACAAACCAACAATCCAAAAAAGCAACGAACCAACAAACCAAAAAACCAACAAACGAACAAACCAACAAACCAACAAACCAACAAACCAACAAACCAATATACCAACAAACCAAAAAACCAACAAACCAACAAACCAACAAACCAACAAACCAACAAGCCAACAAGCCAACAAACCAACAAGCAAACAAACGAACAAACCAACAAACAAACAAACAAACCAACAAACCAACATACCAACAAACCAAAACCAACAAACCAACAAACCAACAAACCAGCAAGCCAACAAACCAACAAACCAACAAACCAACAAACCAACAAACCAACAAACCAACAAACCAACAAACGAACAAACCAAAAAACCAAAAAACTTAAAAACTATCAAACCAACAAGCCAAAAAGCCAACAAACCAACAAGCCAACAAACGAACAAACCAACAAACAAACAAACCAACAAACCAACACACCAACAAACCAACAAACCAACAAACCAACAAACCAACAAACGAACAAACCAACAAACCAACAAACCAACAAGCCAACAAACCAGCTAACCAATAAACCAAGTAACCAACAAACCAACAAAACAACAAGCCAACCAACCAACAAACCAACAAGCAAATAAACTAACAAACCAACAAGCCAACAAACCAACTAACCAATAAACCAAGTAACCAACAAACCAACAAACGAAAAATCAACAAACAAACAAACCAACAAACCAACAAACCAACAAACCAACAAGCCAACAAACCAAAAAACCAACAAACCAACAAACCAACAAGGCAACAAGCCAACAAACCAACAAGCCAACAAACGAACATACTAACAGACAAACAAACCAATAAACCAACAAACGAACAAACCAACAAACCAACAAGCCAACAAACGAGCAAACCAACAAACCAACAAACCAGCAAGCCAACAAACCAACAAACCAACAAACCAACAAACCAACAAACCAACAAACCAACAAACCAACAAACCAACAAACCAACAAACCAACAAACGAACAAACCAAAAAACCAACAAACCAACAAACCAACAAACCAACAAACCAAACAAACCAACAAACCAACAAAACAACAAGCCAAAAAACTTAAAAACTATCAAACCAACAAGCCAAAAAGCCAACAAACCAACAAGCCAACAAACGAACAAACCAACAAACAAACAAACCAACAAACCAACACACCAACAAACCAACAAACCAACAAACCAACAAACCAACAAATCAACAAACCAACAAACAAACAAACCAACAAACCAACAAACCAACAAACCTTCAAACCAACAAACGAACAAACCAACAAACTAACAAACCAACAAACGAACAAACCAACCAACCAACAAACCAACAAGGAAATAAACCAACAAACCAACAAGCCAACAAACCAACTAACCAATAAACCAAGTAACCAACAAACCAACAAACGAAAAACCAACAAACAAACAAACCAACAAACCAACAAACCAAAAAACCAACAAACCAACAAACAAACAAACCAACAAGCCAACAAACCAACAAACCAACAAGGCAACAAGCCAACAAACCAACAAACGAACAAACTAACAAACCAACAAACCAACAAACGAACAAACCAACAAACCAACAAACCAGCAAACCAACAAGCCAACAAACCAACAAACCAACAAACCAACAAACCAAAAAACCAACAAACCAACAAACCAGCAAACCGACAAACCAACAAAACAACAAACCAAAAAACCAACAAACGAACAAACCAAAAAACCAACAAACCAACAAACCAACAAACCAACAAACCAAACAAACCAACAAACCAACAAAACAACAAGCCAACAAACTTAAAAACTATCAAACCAACAAGCCAAAAAGCCAACAAACCAACAAGCCAACAAACGAACAAACCAACAAACAAACAAACCAACAAACCAACACACCAACAAACCAACAAACCAACAAACCAACAAACCAACAAACCAACAAATCAACAAACCAACAAACCAACAAACCAACAAACCAACAAACCAACAAACCAACAAACCTTCAAACCAACAAACGAACAAACCAACAAACTAACAAACCAACAAACGAACAAACCAACCAACCAACAAACCAACAAGCAAATAAACCAACAAACCAACAAGCCAACAAACCAACTAACCAATAAACCAAGTAACCAACAAACCAACAAACGAAAAACCAACAAACAAACAAACCAACAAACCAACAAACCAAAAAACCAACAAACCAACAAACGAACAAACCAACAAGCCAACAAACCAACAAGGCAACAAGCCAACAAACCAACAAACGAACAAACTAACAAACCAACAAACCAACAAACGAACAAACCAACAAACCAACAAACCAACAAACCAACAAGCCAACAAACCAACAAACCAACAAACCAACAAACCAACAAACCAACAAACCAAAAAACCAACAAACCAACAAACCAGCAAACCGACAAACCAACAAAACAACAAACCAAAAAACCAACAAGGCAAGAAACCATCAAACAGAGAAACCAACAAACCAACAAACCAACAAGCCAACATGCCAACAAACCAACAAACCAACAAGCCAACAAACTAACAAACAAATAAACCAACAAACCAACAAACCAACAAACCAACAAACCAACAAGCCAACAAACCAAAAAACCAACAAACCAACAAACCAACAAGGCAACAAGCCAACAAACCAACAAGCTAACAAACGAACAAACCAACAAACAAACAAACCAACAAAACAACAAACCAAAAAACCAACAAGGCAAGAAACCATCAAACAGAGAAGCCAACAAACCAACAAACCAACAAGCCAACAAACCAACAAACCAACAAGCCAACAAACCAACAAACCAAGTAACCAACAAACCAATAAACCAACAAACCAACAAACCAACAAACCAACAAACCAAAATCAACAAACCAACAAACCAACAAACCAACAAGCCAACAAACCAACAAACAAACAAACCAACAAACTAAACACCAACAAACCAACAAACCAACAAACCAAAAAACCAACAAATCAACAAACCAACAAACCAACAAACCAACAAACCTTCAAACCAACAAACGAACAAACCAACAAGCCAACAAACCAACAAACGAACAAACCAACCAACCAACAAACCAACAAACAAATAAACCAACAAACCAACAAGCCAACAAACCAACTAACCAATAAACCATGTACCCAACAAACCAACAAACGAAAAACCAACAAACAAACAAACCAACAAACCAACAAACCAACAAACCAACAAACCAACAAACGAACAAACCAACAAACCAACAAGCCAACAAACGAGCAAACCAACAAACAAACAAAACAACAAACCAACAAACCAACAAACTAACAAACCAACAAACCAACAAACCAACAAATCAACAAACCAACAAACCAACAAACCAACAAACCAACAAACCTTCAAACCAACAAACGAACAAACCAACAAACCAACAAACCAACAAATGAACAAACCAACCAACCAACAAACCAATAAGCAAATAAACTAACAAACCAACAAGCCAACAAACCAACTACCCAATAAACGAAGTAACCAACAAACCAACAAACGAAAAACCAACAAACAAACAAACCAACAAACCAACAAACCTACAAACCAACAAACCAACAAGCCAACAAACCAAATAACCAACAAACCAACAAACCAACAAGGCAACAAGCCAACAAACGAACAAACCAACAAACAAACAAACCAACAAACCAACAAACCAACAAACTAACAAACCAACAAACCAACAAACCAACAAGCCAACAAACCAACAAACCAAGTAACCAACAAACCAATAAACCAACAAACCAACAAACCAACAAGCCAACAAACCAACAATCCAAAAAAGCAACAAACCAACAATCCAAAAAACCAACAAACGAACAAACCAACAAACCAACAAACCAACAAACCAATATACCAACAAACCAACAAACCAACAAACCAACAAACCAACAAGCCAACAAACCAACAAGCAAACAAACGAACAAACCAACAAACAAACAAACAAACCAACAAACCAACAAACCAACATACCAACAAACCAAAACCAACAAACCAACAAACCAACAAACCAGCAAGCCAACAAACCAACAAACCAACAAACCAACAAACCAACAAACCAACAAACCAACAAACCAACAAACGAACAAACCAAAAAACCAACAAACCAACAAACCAACAAACCAACAAACCAAACAAACCAACAAAACAACAAGCCAAAAAACTTAAAAACTATCAAACCAACAAGCCAAAAAGCCAACAAACCAACAAGCCAACAAACAAACAAACCAACAAACAAACAAACCAACAAACCAACACACCAACAAACCAACAAACCAACAAACCAACAAATCAACAAACCAACAAACCAACAAACCAACAAACCAACAAACCAACAAACCTTCAAACCAACAAACGAACAAACCAACAAACTAACAAACCAACAAACGAACAAACCAACCAACCAACAAACCAACAAGCAAATAAACCAACAAACCAACAAGCCAACAAACCAACTAACCAATAAACCAAGTAACCAACAAACCAACAAACGAAAAACCAACAAACAAACAAACCAACAAACCAACAAACCAAAAAACCAACAAACCAACAAACGAACAAACCAACAAGCCAACAAAGCAACAAGGCAACAAACCAACAAACCAAAAAACCAACAAACCAACAAACCAACAAACCAACAAACCAACAAACCAACAAACCAACAAACGAACAAACCAAAAAAACCAACAAACCAACAAACCAACAAACCAACAAACCAAACAAACCAACAAACCAACAAAACAACAAGCCAAAAAACTTAAAAACTATCAAACCAACAAGCCAAAAAGCCAACAAACCAATAAGCCAACAAACGAACAAACCAACAAACAAACAAACCAACAAACCAACACACCAACAAACCAACAAACCAACAAACCAACAAACCAACAAATCAACAAACCAACAAACAAACAAACCAACAAACCAACAAACCAACAAACCTTCAAACCAACAAACGAACAAACCAACAAACTAACAAACCAACAAACGAACAAACCAACCAACCAACAAACCAACAAGGAAATAAACCAACAAACCAACAAGCCAACAAACCAACTAACCAATAAACCAAGTAACCAACAAACCAACAAACGAAAAACCAACAAACAAACAAACCAACAAACCAACAAACCAAAAAACCAACAAACCAACAAACAAACAAACCAACAAGCCAACAAACCAACAAACCAACAAGGCAACAAGCCAACAAACCAACAAACGAACAAATTAACAAACCAACAAACCAACAAACGAACAAACCAACAAACCAACAAACCAGCAAACCAACAAGCCAACAAACCAACAAACCAACAAACCAACAAACCAAAAAACCAACAAACCAACAAACCAGCAAACCGACAAACCAACAAAACAACAAACCAAAAAACCAACAAGGCAAGAAACCATCAAACAGAGAAACCAACAAACCAACAAACCAACAAACCAACAAGCCAACAAACCAACAAACCAACAAACGAACAAACCAAAAAACCAACAAACCAACAAACCAACAAACCAACAAACCAAACAAACCAACAAACCAACAAAACAACAAGCCAACAAACTTAAAAACTATCAAACCAACAAGCCAAAAAGCCAACAAACCAACAAGCCAACAAACGAACAAACGAACAAACCAACAAACAAACAAACCAACAAACCAACACACCAACAAACCAACAAACCAACAAACCAACAAACCAACAAATCAACAAACCAACAAACCAACAAACCAACAAACCAACAAACCAACAAACCAACAAACCTTCAAACCAACAAACGAACAAACCAACAAACTAACAAACCAACAAACGAACAAACCAACCAACCAACAAACCAACAAGCAAATAAACCAACAAACCAACAAGCCAACAAACCAACTAACCAATAAACCAAGTAACCAACAAACCAACAAACGAAAAACCAACAAACAAACAAACCAACAAACCAACAAACCAAAAAACCAACAAACCAACAAACGAACAAACCAACAAGCCAACAAACCAACAAGGCAACAAGCCAACAAACCAACAAACGAACAAACTAACAAACCAACAAACCAACAAACGAACAAACCAACAAACCAACAAACCAACAAACCAACAAACCAGCAAACCAACAAGCCAACAAACCAACAAACCAACAAACCAACAAACCAACAAACCAACAAACAAAAAAACCAACAAACCAACAAACCAGCAAACCGACAAACCAACAAAACAACAAACCAAAAAACCAACAAGGCAAGAAACCATCAAACAGAGAAACCAACAAACTAACAAACCAACAAGCCAACATGCCAACAAACCAACAAACCAACAAGCCAACAAACTAACAAACAAATAAACCAACAAACCAACAAACCAACAAACCAACAAACCAACAAGCCAACAAACCAAAAAACCAACAAACCAACAAACCAACAAGGCAACAAGCCAACAAACCAACAAGCTAACAAACGAACAAACCAACAAACAAACAAACCAACAAAACAACAAACCAAAAAACCAACAAGGCAAGAAACCATCAAACAGAGAAGCCAACAAACCAACAAACCAACAAGCCAACAAACCAACAAACCAACAAGCCAACGAACCAACAAACCAAGTAACCAACAAACCAATAAACCAACAAACCAACAAACCAACAAACCAACAAACCAAAATCAACAAACCAACAAACCAACAAACCAACAAGCCAACAAACCAACAAACAAACAAACCAACAAACCAAACACCAACAAACCAACAAACCAACAAACCAAAAAACCAACAAATCAACAAACCAACAAACCAACAAACCAACAAACCTTCAAACCAACAAACGAACAAACCAACAAGCCAACAAACCAACAAACGAACAAACCAACCAACCAACAAACCAACAAACAAATAAACCAACAAACCAACAAGCCAACAAACCAACTAACCAATAAACCAAGTACCCAACAAACCAACAAACGAAAAACCAACAAACAAACAAACCAACAAACCAACAAACCAACAAACCAACAAACCAACAAACGAACAAACCAACAAACCAACAAGCCAACAAACGAGCAAACCAACAAACAAACAAAACAACAAACCAACAAACCAACAAACTAACAAACCAACAAACCAACAAACCAACAAATCAACAAACCAACAAACCAACAAACCAACAAACCAACAAACCTTCAAACCAACAAACGAACAAACCAACAAACCAACAAACCAACAAATGAACAAACCAACCAACCAACAAACCAATAAGCAAATAAACTAACAAACCAACAAGCCAACAAACCAACTACCCAATAAACCAAGTAACCAACAAACCAACAAACGAAAAACCAACAAACAAACAAACCAACAAACCAACAAACCAACAAACCAACAAACCAACAAGCCAACAAACCAAATAACCAACAAACCAACAAACCAACAAGGCAACAAGCCAACAAACGAACAAACCAACAAACAAACAAACCAACAAACCAACAAACCAACAAACTAACAAACCAACAAACCAACAAACCAACAAGCCAACAAACCAACAAACCAAGTAACCAACAAACCAATAAACCAACAAACCAACAAACCAACAAGCCAACAAACCAACAATCCAAAAAAGCAACAAACCAACAATCCAAAAAACCAACAAACGAACAAACCAACAAACCAACAAACCAACAAACCAATATACCAACAAACCAACAAACCAACAAACCAACAAACCAACAAGCCAACAAACCAACAAGCAAACAAACGAACAAACCAACAAACAAACAAACAAACCAACAAACCAACAAACCAACATACCAACAAACCAAAACCAACAAACCAACAAACCAACAAACCAGCAAGCCAAAAAACCAACAAACCAACAAACCAACAAACCAACAAACCAACAAACCAACAAACCAACAAACGAACAAACCAAAAAACCAACAAACCAACAAACCAACAAACCAACAAACCAAACAAACCAACAAAACAACAAGCCAAAAAACTTAAAAACTATCAAACCAACAAGCCAAAAAGCCAACAAACCAACAAGCCAACAAACAAACAAACCAACAAACAAACAAACCAACAAACCAACACACCAACAAACCAACAAACCAACAAACCAACAAATCAACAAACCAACAAACCAACAAACCAACAAACCAACAAACCAACAAACCTTCAAACCAACAAACGAACAAACCAACAAACAAACAAACCAACAAACCAACACACCAACAAACTAACAAACCAACAAACGAACAAACCAACCAACCAACAAACCAACAAGCAAATAAACCAACAAACCAACAAGCCAACAAACCAACTAACCAATAAACCAAGTAACCAACAAACCAACAAACGAAAAACCAACAAACAAACAAACCAACAAACCAACAAACCAAAAAACCAACAAACCAACAAACGAACAAACCAACAAGCCAACAAACCAACAAACCAACAAGGCAACAAGCCAACAAACCAACAAACGAACAAACTAACAAACCAACAAACCAACAAACGAACAAACCAACAAACCAGCAAACCAACAAGCCAACAAACCAACAAACCAACAAACCAACAAACCAAAAAACCAACAAACCAACAAACCAGCAAACCGACAAACCAACAAAACAACAAACCAAAAAACCAACAAGGCAAGAAACCATCAAACAGAGAAACCAACAAACCAACAAACCAACAAGCCAACAAGCCAACAAACCAACAAACCAACAAGCCAACAAACTAACAAACAAATAAACCAACAAACCAACAAACCAACAAACCAATAAACCAACAAACCAACAAGCCAACAAACCAAAAAACCAACAAACCAACAAACCAACAAGGCAACAAGCCAACAAACCAACAAGCTAACAAACGAACAAACCAACAAACAAACAAACCAACAAAACAACAAACCAAAAAACCAACAAGGCAAGAAACCATCAAACAGAGAAGCCAACAAACCAACAAACCAACAGGCCAACAAACCAACAAACCAACAAGCCAACAAACCAACAAACCAAGTAACCAACAAACCAATAAACCAACAAACCAACAAACCAACAAGCCAACAAACCAACAATCCAAAAAACCAACAAACCAACAAACCAAAAAACTAACAAACGAACAAACCAACAAACCAATATACCAACAAACCAAAAAACCAACAAACCAACAAACCAACAAACCAACAAACCAACAAACCAACAAGTCAACAAGCCAACAAACCAACAAGCAAACAAACGAACAAACTAACAAACAAACAAACCAACAAACCAACAAACCAACATACCAACAAACCAACAAACCAAAACCAACAAACCAACAAACCAACAAACCAACAAGCCAACAAACCAACAAACAAACAAACCAACAAACCAACACACCAACAAACCAACAAACCGACAAACCAAAAAACCAACAAATCAACAAACCAACAAACCAACAAACCTTCAAACCAACAAACGAACAAACCAACAAACCAACAAACCAACAAACGAACAAACCAACCAACCAACAAACCAACAAACAAATAAACCAACGAACCAACAAGCCAACAAACCAACTAACCAATAAACCAAGTAACCAACAAACCAACAAACGAAAAACCAACAAACAAACAAACCAACAAACCAACAAACCAACAAACCAACAAACGAACAAACCAACAAACCAACAAGCCAACAAACGAGCAAACAAACAAACAAACAAAACAACAAACCAACAAACCAACAAACTAACAAACCAACAAACCAACAAACTAACAAGCCAACAAACCAACAAACCAAGTAACCAACAAACCAATAAACCAACAAACCAACAAACCAACAAGCCAATAAACCAAGAATCCAACAAACCAACAAACCAATAAACCAAAAAACCAACAAACGAACAAACCAACAAACCAACAAACCATTATACCAACAAACCAAAAACCACCAACGAATAAACCAACAAACCAACAAACCAACAAATGAACAAACCAACAAACCAACAAACCAGCAAATAAACAAGCCAACAAACCAACAAGCCAACAAACCAAAAAACCAACAAACCAGCAAACCAACAAACCAACAAACCAACAAACCAAAAAACCAACAAGGCAAGAAACCAACAAACAGAGAAACCAACAAACCAACAAACCAACAAGCCAACAAACCAACAAACCAACAAGCCAACAAACCAACAAACAAATAAACCAACAAACCAACAAACCAACAAACCAACAAACCAACAAACCAACAAACTAAAAAAACCAACAAGGCAACAAAGGAACAAACCAACAAACAGAGAAACCAACAAACCAACAAACCAACAAGCCAACAAACCAACAAACCAACAAGCCAACAATACAACAAACAAATAAACCAACAAAGCAACAAACCAACAAACCAACAAACCAACAAGCCAACAAGCTCACAAACCAACAAACCAACAAACCAACAAACCAACAAACCAACAAACAAACAAACCAACAAACCAACAAACCAACAAATCAACAAACCAACAAACCAACAAACCAACAAACCAACAAACCAACAAACCAACACACCAACAAACCAACAAACTAAAAAACCAACAAACCAAAAACCAACAAACCAAAAAACCAACAAACCAACAAACGAACAAACCAACAAACCAACAAACCAAGTAACCAAGTAACCAACAAACCAACAAACCAACAAACAAACAAACCAACAAACAAATAAACCAACAAACCAACAAACCAACAAACCAACAAACCAACAAACCAATAAACAATGTAACCAACAAACCAACAAACTAAAAAACCAACAAACCAAAAACCAACAAACCAAAAAACCAACAAACCAACAAACGAACAAACCAACAAACCAACAAACCAAGTAACCAAGTAACCAACAAACCAACAAACCAGCAAACAAGCAAACCAACAAACCAACAAACCAACAAACCAACAAACCAACAAACCAACAAGGCAACAAACCAACATACCAACTAGCCAACAAGCCAACAAACCAAAAAGCCAACAAACGAACAAACCAACAAGCAAACAAACCAACAAACCAACAAACCAACAAACCAACAAACCAACAAACCAACAAACCAACAAACCAACAAACCAATAAACAAACAATCCAACAAACCCACAAACCAAGTAACCAACAAACCAACAAACCAACAAACCAACAAACCAACAAACCAAGAAACCAACAAGCCAACAAGCCTACAAACCAACAAACCAACAAGACAACAAACCAACAAACAAACAACCCAACAAATTAACAAACCAACAAACCAACAAACCACCAAACCAACAAACCAACAAACCAACAAACCAACAAACCAAGTAACCAACAAGCCAACAAGCCAACAAACCAACAAGCCAACAAACCAACAAACCAAAAGACAACAAACGAACAAACCAACAAACCAACAAACCAACAAACCAACAAACAAACAAACCAACAAACTAACAAACCAACAAACCAACAAACCACCAAACCAACAAACCAACAAACCAACAAACCAAGTAACCAACAAGCCAACAAGCCAAAAAACCAACAAGCCAACAAACCAACAAACCAACAAGCCAACAAACGAAGAAACCAACAAACCACCAAACCAACAAACCAACAAACAAACAAACCAACAAACCAACAATCCAACAAACCGACAAACCAAAAAGCCAACAAACCAACAAACCAACAAACCAACAAACCAACATACCAACAAACCTCAAACCAACAAACCAACAAACCAACAAACCAACAAACCAACAAGCCAACAAACGAACAAACCAACAAACCAACAAACCAACAAACCAACAAACGAACAAACAAAGAACCCAACAAACCAACAAACCAACAAACCAAGTAACCAACAAGCCAACAAGCCAACAACCAACAAATCAACAATCCAACAAACGAACAAACCAACAAACCAACAAACCAACAACCCTACAAACCAACAAACAAACAAACCAGGAAACCAACAAACCAACAAACCAACAGACCAACGAACCAATAAACCAACGAACCAACAAACCAACAAACCAACAAACCAAGAAGCCAACAAACGAAAAAACCAACAAGCCAACAAACAAACAAACCAACAAGCCAACAAACGAACAATTTAACAAACCAACAAACCTACAAACTAACAAACCAACAAACCAACAAGCCAACAAACGAACAAACCAACAAACCAACAAACCAACAAACCAACAAACCAACAAAGCAGCAAACCAACAAACCAACAAGCCAGTAAACGAACAAACCAACAAGCCAACAAACCAACATACCAACAAACCAACAAACCAACAAACCAACAAACCAACAAACCAACAAACCAACAAACCAACAAACCAAAAAACGAACAAACCGACAAGCCAATTAACCAACAAACCAACAAACCAACAAACCAACAAACCAACAAAGCAGCAAACCAACAAACCAACAAACGAACAAAACAACAAGCCAACAAACAAACAAACCAACAAACCAAGAAACCAACAAACCAACAAACCAACAAACCAACAAACCAATAAATCAACAAACAAACAAAACAACAAACGAACAAACAAACAAACCAACAAACCAACAAACCAACAAAACAACAAACCAACAAACCAACAAACCAACAAATCAACAAACCAATAAACCAACAAATCAACAAACCAATAAACCAACAAACCAACTTACCAACAAACCAACAAACCAACAAACCAACAAACCAACAAACCAACAAACCAACAAACCAACAAACCAACAAACCAACAAACCAACAAACCAACAAACCAACAAACCAACAAACCAACAAACCAACAAACCAACAAACCAAGTAACCAACAAGCCAATAAGCCAACAAACCAACAAGCCTACAAACCAACAAACCAACAAGACAACAAACGAACAAACAAACAAACCAACAAACCAACAAACCAACAAACCAACAATCCAACAAACCAACAAACCAACAAGCCAACAAACCAACAAACCAACAAACCAACAAACGAACATACCAACAAACCAACAAATCAACAAACCAACAAACCAACAAACCAACAAACCAACAAGCCAACAAACGAACAAACCAACAAACCAACAAACCAACAAACCAACAAACGAACAAACAAAGAACCCAACAAAACAACAAACCAAGTAACCAACAAGCCAACAAGCCAACAAACCAACAAGCCTATAAACCAACAAACGAACATACCAACAAACCAACAAATCAACAAACCAACAAACCAACAAACCAACAAACCAACAAGCCAACAAACGAACATACCAACAAACCAACAAATCAACAAACCAACAAACGAACAAACCAACAAACCAACAAACCAACAAACCAACAAACCTACAAACCAACAAACAAACAAACAAACCAACAAACCAACAAACCAACAAACCAACAAACCAACGAACCAACAAACCAACAAACCAACAAACCAACAAACCAACAAACCAACAAACCAGCAAACCAAGTAACCAAAAAGCCAACAAGCCAACAAGCCAACAAACCAACAAACCAACAAGCCAACAAACGAACAAGCCAACAAACCAACAAACCAACAAGCCAACAAACGAACAATCCAACAAACCAACAAACCAACAAACTAACAAACCAACAAACCAACAAGCCAACAAACGAACAAACCAACAAACCAACAAACCAACAAACCAACAAACCAACAAACCAACAAAGCAGCAAACCAACAAACCAACAAGCCAATAAACGAACAAACCAACAAGCCAACAAACCAACAAACCAACAAACCAAGAAACCAGCAAACCAACAAACCAACAAACAAATAAACCAACAAACGAACAAACAAACAAACCAACAAACCAATAAGCCAACAAACCAACAAACCAACAAACCAACAAACCAACAAACCAACAAACCAACAAACAAACAAACCAACAAACCAACAAACCAACAAACCAACAAACCAACAAACCAACAATCCAACAAACCAACAAACCAACAAACCAACAAACCGACAAACCAAGTAACCAACAAGCCAACAAGCCACAAAAACCAACAAGCCAACAAACCAACAAACCAACCAGCCAACAAACGAACAAACCAACAAACCAACAAACCAACAAACCAATAAACCAAGACGCCAACAAACCAACAAACCAACAAACAAACATACCAACAAACAAACAAACCAACAAACCAACAAACCAACAAACCAACAAACCAACAAACCAACAAACGAACAAACCAACAAACCAACAAACCAACAAACCAACAAACAAAGAACTCAACAAACCAACAAACCAACAAACCAAGTAACCAACAAGCCAACAAGCCAACAAACCAACAAGCCTACAAACCAACAAACCAACAAGCCAACAAACGAACAAACCAACAAACTAACAAACCAACAAACCTACAAACCAACAAACAAACAAACCAACAAACCAACAAACCAACAAACCAACAAACCAACAAACCAACGAACCAACAAACCAACAAACCAACAAACCAGAACACCAAGTAACCAACAAGCCAACAAGCCAGCAAACCAACAAGCCAACAAACCAACAAACGAACAATCCAACAAACCAACAAACCTACAAACCAATAAACCAACAAACCAACAAGCCAACAAACGAACAAACCAACAAACCAACAAACCAACAAACCAACAAACCAACAAACCAACAAAGCAGCAAACCAACAAACCAACAAGCCAATAAACGAACAAACCAACAAGCCAACAAACCAACAAACCAACAAACCAACAAACCAAGAAACCAACAAACCAAGAAACCAACAAACAAACAAACCAACAAACGAACAAACAAACAAACCAACAAGCCAACAAACCCACAAACCAACAAACCAACAAACCTAGAAACCAACAAACCAACAAACCAACAAACCAACAAACCAATAAGCCAACAAACCAACAAACCGACAAACCAAGTAACCAACAAGCCAACAAGCCACAAAAACCAACAAGCCAACAAACCAACAAACCAACAAGCCAACAAACGAAGAAACCAACAAACCAACAAACTAAAAAACCATCAAACAAATAAACCAACAAACCAACAAACCAACAAACCAACAAACCAACAAACCAACAAACCAACAAACCAACAAACCAACAAACCAACAAACCAACAAACCAACAAACCAACAAACCAACAAACCAACAAACCAACAAACCGACAAACCAACAAACCAACAAACTAACAAACCAACAAACCAAGTAACCAACAAGCCAAGAAGCCAACAAACCAACAAGCCAACAAACCAACAAACCAACAAGCCAATAAACGAACAAACCAACAAACCAACAAACCAACAAACCAACAAACCAACAAACCAACAAACAAACAAACAAACAAACAAACAAACCAACAAACCAACAAACCAACAAACCAACAAACCAACAAACCAACAAACCATCAAACCAACAAACTAACAAACCAACAAACCAACAAATCAACAAACAAACAAACCAACAAGCCAACAAACCAACAAACCAACAAACGAACAAACCAAGAAACCACAAAGCCAGCAAATTAACAAACTAACAAACCAACAAACTAACAAACCAACAAACAAACAAACCAACAAGCCAACAAACCAACAAACAAACGAACTAAGTAACCAACAAACCAACAAACCAACAAACCAACAAATCAACAAACCAATAAACGAACAAACCAACAAACCAACAAACCAACAAACCAACAAACAAAGAACCCAAAAAACCAACAAACCAACAAACCAAGTAACCAACAATCCAACAAGCCAACAAACCAACAAGCCTACAAACCAACAAACCAACAAGCCAACAAACGAACAAACCAACAAACTAACAAACCAACAAACCTACAAACCAACAAACAAACAAATCAACACACCAACAAACCAACAAACCAACAAACCAACAAACCAACGAACCAACAAACCAACAAACCAACAAACCAACAAACCAACAAACCAACAAACCAGAAAACCAAGTAACCAACAAGCCAACAAGCCAGCAAACCAACAAGCCCACAAACCAACAAACGAACGATCCAACAAACCAACAAACCTACAAACCAATAAACCAACAAACCAACAAGCCAACAAACGAACAAACCAACAAACCAACAACCAACAAACCAACAAACCAACAAACCAACAAACCAACAAACCAACAAAGCAGCAAACCAACAAACCAATAAGCCAATAAGCCAATAAACGAACAAACCAAAAAGCCAACAAACCAACAAACCAACAAACCAACAAACCAAGAAACCAACAAACCAAGAAACCTACAAACAAACAAACCAACAAACGAACAAACAAACAAACCAACAAGCCAACAAACCCACAAACAAACAAACCAACAAACCTAGAAACCAACAAACCAACAAACCAACAAACCAACAAACCAACAAACCAACAAACCAACAAACAAACAAACAAACAAACCAACAAACCAACAAACCAACAAACCAACAAACCAACAAACCAACAAACCGACAAACCAAGTAACCAACAAGCCAACAAGCCACAAAAACCAACAAGGCAACAAACCAACAAACCAACAAGCCAACAAACGAAGAAACCAACAAACCAACAAACTAAAAAACCATCAAACAAACAAACCAACAAACCAACAAACCAACAAACCAACAAACCAACAAACCAACAAACCAACAAACCAACAAACCAACAAACCAACAAACCAACAAACCAACAAACCAACAAACCAACAAACCAACAAACCAACAAACCAACAAACCAACAAACCAACAAACCAACAAACCGACAAACCAACAAACCAACAAACTAACAAACCAACAAACCAAGTAACCAACAAGCCAACAAGCCAACAAACCAACAAGCCAACAAACCAACAAACCAACAAGCCAATAAACGAACAAACTAACAAACCAACAAACCAACAAACCAACAAACCAACAAACAAACAAACAAACAAACAAACAAACCAACAAACCAACAAACCAACAAACCAACAAACCAACAAACCAACAAACCAACAAACCAACAAACCAACAAACAAAGAACCCAAAAAACCAACAAACCAACAAACCAAGTAACCAACAATCCAACAAGCCAACAAACCAACAAGCCTACAAACCAACAAACCAACAAGCCAACAAACGAACAAACCAACAAACTAACAAACTAACAAACCAACAAACCAACAAACAAACAAATCAACACACCAACAAACCAACAAACCAACAAACCAACAAACCAACGAACCAACAAACCAACAAACCAACGAACCAACAAACCAACAAACCAACAAACTAACAAACCAACAAACCAACGAACCAACAAACAAATAAACCAACAAGCCAACAAACCAACAAACCAACAAACGAAAAAACCATGAAACCACAAAGCCAGCAAATTAACAAACTAACAAACCAACAAACTAACAAACCAACAAACAAACAAACCAACAAGCCAACAAACCAACAAACAAACGAACTAAGTAACCAACAAACCAACAAACCAACAAACCAACAAACCAACAAATCAACAAACCAACAAACCAATAAAACAACAAACCAACAAACAAACAAACCAACAAACCAACAAACCAGCAAACCAACAAACCAACAAGCCAACAAACCAACAAACCAACAAAACAACAAACCAACAAACCAATAAACCAACAAACAAACAAACCAACAAACCAACAAACCAGCAAACCAACAAACCAACAAGCCAACAAACCAACAAAACAACAAACCAACAAACCAATAAACCAAGAAACCAAGAAACCAACAAACCAACAAACCAACAAACAAACAAACCTAGAAGCCAACAAACCAACAAACCAACAAACCAACAAAGCAACACCCCAACAAGCCAACAAACCAACAAACCAACAAGCCAACAAACCAACAAACCAACAAACCAAGAAACCAACAAACCAACAAACTTACAAACCAACAAACCAACAAACCAACAAACCAACAAGCCAACAAACCAACAAACCAACAAACAAACAAACCAAAAAACCAAAAAACCAACAAACCAACAAACCAACAAACCAACAAGCCAACAAACCAACAAACCAACAAGCCAACAAGCCAACAAGCCAACAAACCAACAAGCCAACAAGCCAATAAACCAACAAACCAAGAAACCAAGAAACCAACAAGCCAACAAACCAACAAGCCAACAAACCAACAAACCAACAAACCAACAAACCAAAAAGCCAACAAATGAACAAACCAACAAACCAACAAACCAACAAATCAACAAACCAACAAACCAACAAACGAACAAACCAACAAACAAACAAACCAACAAGCCAACAAACCAACAAGCCAACAAACCAACAAGCCAACAAGCCAACAAACGAACAAACCAACAAACCAACAAACCAACAAACGAACAAACCAACAAACCAACAAACAAACAAGCCAACAAACCAACAAGCCAACAATTGAACAAACCAACAAGCCAACAAACCAAGAAACCAACAAACCAAGAAACCAACAAACCAAAAAACCAACATACCAACAAGCCAAAAAACCAACAAACCAACAAACCAACAAACCAACAAGCCAACAAGCCAATAAACCAACAAGCCAACAAACCAGCAAACCAACAAACCAACAAACCAACAAATAAACAAACAAAGAAGCCAACAAACGAACAAACCAACAAGCCAACAAACCAACAAACCAACAAACCAACAAACCAACAAACCAACAATTAAACAAACCAAGAAACCAACAAACCAACAAACCAACAAACCAACAAACCAACAAACCAACAAACCAACAAACCAACAAACCAACAAACCAACAAACCAACAAACGAACAAACAAACAAGCCAACAAACGAACAAACCAACAAACCAACAAACCAACAAACCAACAAACCAACAAACCAACAAACCAACAAACCAAAAAACGAACAAACCGACAAGCCAATTAACCAACAAACCAACAAACCAACAAACCAACAAAGCAGCAAACCAACAAACCAACAAGCCAACAAACGAACAAAACAACAAGCCAACAAACCAACAAATCAACAAACCAAGCAACCAACAAACCAACAAACCAACAAATCAACAAACCAACAAACCAACAAACCAACAAACCAACAAATCAACAAACCAACAAACCAACAAACCAACAAACCAACAAACCAACAAACCAACAAATCAACAAACCAACAAACCAACAAACCAACAAACCAATAAACCAACAAACCAAACAAACCAACAAACCAACAAACCAACAAACCAACAAACCAACAAACCAACAAACCAACAAACCAACAAACCAAGTAACCAACAAACCAACAAGCCAACAAACCAATAAGCCTACAAACCAACAAACCAACAAGACAACAAACGAACAAACCAACAAACCAACAAACCAACAAACCAACAAACCAACAAACCAACAAACCAACAAACAAACAAACCAACAAACTAACAAGCCAACAAACCAACAAACCACCAAACCAACAAACCAAGTAACCAACAAGCCAACAAGCCAACAAACCAACAAGCCAACAAACCAACAAACCAACAAGCCAACAAACGAAGAAACCAACAAACCAACAAACCAACAATCCAACAAACAAACAAACCAACAAACCAACAATCAAACAAAACAAACCAACAAGCCAACAAACCAACAAACCAACAAACCAACAAACCAACATACCAACAAACCTCAAACCAACAAACCAACAAACCAACAAACGAACAAACAAAGAACCGAACAAACCAACAAACCAACAAACCAAGTAACCAACAAGCCAACAAGCCAACAACCAACAAACCAACAAGCGAACAAACGAACAAACCAACAAACCAACAAACCAACAAACCTACAAACCAACAAACAAACAAACCAGGAAACCAACAAACCAACAAACCAACAAACCAACGAACCAACAAACCAACAAACCAACAAACCAACAAACCAACAAACCAACAAACCAACAAACCAGCAAACCAAGTAACCAACAAGCCAACAAGCCAACAAACCTACAAGTCAACAAACCAACAAACCAAGAAGCCAACAAACGAAAAAACCAACAAGCCAACAAGCCAACAAACCAACAAACCAACAAGCCAACAAACGAACAATTTAACAAACCAACAAACTAACAAACTAACAAACCAACAAACCGACAAGCCAACAAACGAACAAACCAACAAACCAACAAACCAACAAAGCAGCAAACCAACAAAACAACAAGCCAATAAACGAACAAACCAACAAGCCAACAAACCAACATACCAACAAACCAATAAACCAACAAACCAACAAACCAACAAACCAACAAACCAAAATACGAACAAACCGACAAGCCAATTAACCAACAAACCAACAAACCAACAAACCAACAAAGCAGCAAACCAACAAACCAACAAGCCAACAAACGAACAAAATAACAAGCCAACAAACCAACAAACCAAGAAACCAACAAACCAACAAACCAACAAACCAACAAACCAATAAATCAACAAACAAACAAAACAACAAACGAACAAACAAACAAACCAACAAACCAACAAACCAACAAACCAACAAACCAACAAACCAACAAATCAACAAACCAACAAACTAACAAACCAACAAACCAATAAACCAACAAACCAACTAACCAACAAACCAACAAACCAACAAACCATCAAACCAACAAACCAACAAACCAACAAACCAACAAACCAACAAACCAACAAACCAACAAACCAACAAACCAAGTAACAAACCAAGTAACCAACAAGCCAACAAGCCAACAAACCAACAAGCCTACAAACCAACAAACCAACAAGACAACAAACGAACGAAAAAACAAACCAACAAACCAACAAACCAACAAACCCACAAACAAACAATCAAACAAACTAACAAACCAACAAACCAACAAACCATCAAACCAACAAACCAACAAACCAACAAACCAACAAACCAAGTAACCAAAAAGCCAACAAGCCAACAAACCAACAAGCCAACAAACCAACAAACCAACAAACTAACAAACCAAAAAACCAACAAACCAACAATCCAACAAACAAAAAAACCAACAAACCAACAATCCAACAAACCAACAAACCAACAAGCCAACAAACCAACAAACCAACAAACCAACAAACCAACAAACCAACATACCAACAAACCAACAAACCAACAAACCAACAAACCAACAAACCAACAAACCAACAAACCAACAAACCAACAAACCAACAAGCCAACAAACGAACAAACCAACAAACCAACAAACCAACAAACCAACAAACAAACAAACAAAGAACCCAACAACCAACAAACCAAGTAACCAACAAGCCAACAAGCCAACAAACCAACAAGCCTATAAACCAACAAACCAACAAGCCAACAAACGAACAAACCAACAAACCAACAAACCAATAAACCTACAAACCAACAAACAAACAAACCAACAAACCAACAAACCAACAAATCAACAAACCAACGAACCAACAAACCAACAAACCAACAAACCAACAAACCAACAAACCAACAAACCAACAAACCAACAAACCAACAAACCAGCAAACCAAGTAACCAACAAGCCAACAAGCCAACAAACCAACAAACCAACAAGCCAACAAACGAACAAACCAACAAGCCAACAAACCAATAAACCAACAAACCAAACAAACCAAACAAACCAACAAACCAACAAACCAACAAACCAACAAACCAACAAACCAACAAACCAACAAACCAACAAACCAAGTAACCAACAAACCAACAAGCCAACAAACCAATAAGCCTACAAACCAACAAACCAACAAGACAACAAACGAACAAACCAACAAACCAACAAACCAACAAACCAACAAACCAACAAACCAACAAACAAACAAACCAACAAACTAACAAGCCAACAAACCAACAAACCACCAAACCAACAAACCAACAAACCAACAAACCAAGTAACCAACAAGCCAACAAGCCAACAAACCAACAAGCCAACAAACCAACAAACCAACAAGCCAACAAACGAAGAAACCAACAAACCAACAAACCAACAATCCAACAAACAAACAAACCAACAAACCAACAATCAAACAAAACAAACCAACAAGCCAACAAACCAACAAACCAACAAACCAACAAACCAACATACCAACAAACCTCAAACCAACAAACCAACAAACCAACAAACGAACAAACAAAGAACCGAACAAACCAACAAACCAACAAACCAAGTAACCAACAAGCCAACAAGCCAACAACCAACAAACCAACAAGCGAACAAACGAACAAACCAACAAACCAACAAACCAACAAACCTACAAACCAACAAACAAACAAACCAGGAAACCAACAAACCAACAAACCAACAAACCAACGAACCAACAAACCAACAAACCAACAAACCAACAAACCAACAAACCAACAAACCAACAAACCAGCAAACCAAGTAACCAACAAGCCAACAAGCCAACAAACCAACAAGTCAACAAACCAACAAACCAAGAAGCCAACAAACGAAAAAACCAACAAGCCAACAAGCCAACAAACCAACAAACCAACAAGCCAACAAACGAACAATTTAACAAACCAACAAACTAACAAACTAACAAACCAACAAACCAACAAGCCAACAAACGAACAAACCAACAAACCAACAAACCAATAAAGCAGCAAACCAACAAAACAACAAGCCAATAAACGAACAAACCAACAAGCCAACAAACCAACATACCAACAAACCAATAAACCAACAAACCAACAAACCAACAAACCAACAAACCAAAATACGAACAAACCGACAAGCCAATTAACCAACAAACCAACAAACCAACAAACCAACAAAGCAGCAAACCAACAAACCAACAAGCCAACAAACGAACAAAACAACAAGCCAACAAACCAACAAACCAAGAAACCAACAAACCAACAAACCAACAAACCAATAAATCAACAAACAAACAAAACAACAAACGAACAAACAAACAAACCAACAAACCAACAAACCAACAAACCAACAAACCAACAAACCAACAAATCAACAAACCAACAAACCAACAAACCAACAAACCAATAAACCAACAAACCAACTAACCAACAAACCAACAAACCAACAAACCAACAAACCAACAAACCAACAAACCAACAAACCAACAAACCAACAAACCAACAAACCAACAAACCAACAAACCAAGTAACAAACCAAGTAACCAACAAGCCAACAAGCCAACAAACCAACAAGCCTACAAACCAACAAACCAACAAGACAACAAACGAACGAAAAAACAAACCAACAAACCAACAAACCAACAAACCCACAAACAAACAATCAAACAAACTAACAAACCAACAAACCATCAAACCAACAAACCAACAAACCAACAAACCAACAAACCAAGTAACCAAAAAGCCAACAAGCCAACAAACCAACAAGCCAACAAACCAACAAACCAACAAACTAACAAACGAACAAACTTAAAAACCAACAAACCAACAATCCAACAAACAAAAAAACCAACAAACCAACAATCCAACAAACCAACAAACCAACAAGCCAACAAACCAACAAACCAACAAACCAACAAACCAACATACCAACAAACCAACAAACCAACAAACCAACAAACCAACAAACCAACAAACCAACAAACCAACAAACCAACAAGCCAACAAACGAACAAACCAACAAACCAACAAACCAACAAACCAACAAACGAACAAACAAAGAACCCAACAACCAACAAACCAAGTAACCAACAAGCCAACAAGCCAACAAACCAACAAGCCTATAAACCAACAAACCAACAAGCCAACAAACGAACAAACCAACAAACCAACAAACCAATAAACCTACAAACCAACAAACAAACAAACCAACAAACCAACAAACCAACAAATCAACAAACCAACGAACCAACAAACCAACAAACCAACAAACCAACAAACCAACAAACCAACAAACCAACAAACCAACAAACCAGCAAACCAAGTAACCAACAAGCCAACAAGCCAACAAACCAACAAACCAACAAGCCAACAAACGAACAAACCAACAAGCCAACAAATCAACAAACCAACAAGCCAACAAACGAACAATCCAACAAACCAACAAACTAACAAACCAACAAACCAACAAGCATATAAACGAACAAACCAACAAACCAACAAACCAACAAACCAATAAGCCAACAAACCAACAAACCGACAAACCAAGTAACCAACAAGCCAACAAGCCACAAAAACCAACAAGCCAACAAACCAACAAACCAACAAGCCAACAAACGAAGAAACCAACAAACCAACAAACTAAAAAACCATCAAACAAATAAACCAACAAACCAACAAACCAACAAACCAACAAACCAACAAACCAACAAACCAACAAACCAACAAACCAACAAACCAACAAACCAACAAACCAACAAACCAACAAACCAACAAACCAACAAACCAACAAACCAACAAACCAACAAACCAACAAACCAACAAACCAACAAACCAACAAACCAACAAACCAACAAACCAACAAACCAACAAACCAACAAACCAACAAACCAACAAACCAACAAACCGACAAACCAACAAACCAACAAACTAACAAACCAACAAACCAAGTAACCAACAAGCCAAGAAGCCAACAAACCAACAAGCCAACAAACCAACAAACCAACAAGCCAATAAACGAACAAACCAACAAACCAACAAACCAACAAACCAACAAACCAACAAACAAACAAACAAACAAACAAACAAACCAACAAACCAACAAACCAACAAACCAACAAACCAACAAACCAACAAACCAACAAACCATCAAACCAACAAACTAACAAACCAACAAACCAACAAATCAACAAACAAACAAACCAACAAGCCAACAAACCAACAAACCAACAAACGAACAAACCAAGAAACCACAAAGCCAGCAAATTAACAAACTAACAAACCAACAAACTAACAAACCAACAAACAAACAAACCAACAAGCCAACAAACCAACAAACAAACGAACTAAGTAACCAACAAACCAACAAACCAACAAACCAACAAATCAACAAACCAATAAACGAACAAACCAACAAACCAACAAACCAACAAACCAACAAACAAAGAACCCAAAAAACCAACAAACCAACAAACCAAGTAACCAACAATCCAACAAGCCAACAAACCAACAAGCCTACAAACCAACAAACCAACAAGCCAACAAACGAACAAACCAACAAACTAACAAACCAACAAACCTACAAACCAACAAACAAACAAATCAACACACCAACAAACCAACAAACCAACAAACCAACAAACCAACGAACCAACAAACCAACAAACCAACAAACCAACAAACCAACAAACCAACAAACCAGAAAACCAAGTAACCAACAAGCCAACAAGCCAGCAAACCAACAAGCCCACAAACCAACAAACGAACGATCCAACAAACCAACAAACCTACAAACCAATAAACCAACAAACCAACAAGCCAACAAACGAACAAACCAACAAACCAACAAACCAACAAACCAACAAACCAACAAACCAACAAAGCAGCAAACCAACAAACCAATAAGCCAATAAGCCAATAAACGAACAAACCAAAAAGCCAACAAACCAACAAACCAACAAACCAACAAACCAAGAAACCAACAAACCAAGAAACCAACAAACAAACAAACCAACAAACGAACAAACAAACAAACCAACAAGCCAACAAACCCACAAACAAACAAACCAACAAACCTAGAAACCAACAAACCAACAAACCAACAAACCAACAAACCAACAAAACCAAAAAACAAACAAACCAACAAACCAACAAACCAACAAACCAACAAACCAACAAACCGACAAACCAAGTAACCAACAAGCCAACAAGCCACAGAAACCAACAAACAAACGAACTAAGTAACCAACAAACCAACAAACCAACAAACCAACAAACCAACAAATCAACAAACCAACAAACCAATAAACCAACAAACCAACAAACAAACAAACAAACCAACAAACCAACAAACCAGCAAACCAACAAACCAACAAGCCAACAAACCAACAAACCAACAAAACAACAAACCAACAAACCAACAAACCCACAAACAAACAATCAAACAAACTAACAAACCAACAAACCAACAAACCATCAAACCAACAAACCAACAAACCAACAAACCAACAAACCAAGTAACCAAAAAGCCAACAAGCCAACAAACCAACAAGCCAACAAACCAACAAACCAACAAACTAACAAACGAACAAACCAAAAAACCAACAAACCAACAATCCAACAAACAAAAAAACCAACAAACCAACAATCCAACAAACCAACAAACCAACAAGCCAACAAACCAACAAACCAACAAACCAACAAACCAACATACCAACAAACCAACAAACCAACAAACCAACAAACCAACAAACCAACAAACCAACAAACCAACAAACCAACAAGCCAACAAACGAACAAACCAACAAACCAACAAACCAACAAACCAACAAACGAACAAACAAAGAACCCAACAACCAACAAACCAAGTAACCAACAAGCCAACAAGCCAACAAACCAACAAGCCTATAAACCAACAAACCAACAAGCCAACAAACGAACAAACCAACAAACCAACAAACCAATAAACCTACAAACCAACAAACAAACAAACCAACAAACCAACAAACCAACAAATCAACAAACCAACGAACCAACAAACCAACAAACCAACAAACCAACAAACCAACAAACCAACAAACCAACAAACCAGCAAACCAAGTAACCAACAAGCCAACAAGCCAACAAACCAACAAACCAACAAGCCAACAAACGAACAAACCAACAAGCCAACAAATCAACAAACCAACAAGCCAACAAACGAACAATCCAACAAACCAACAAACTAACAAACCAACAAACCAACAAGCATATAAACGAACAAACCAACAAACCAACAAACCAAAAAACCAATAAGCCAACAAACCAACAAACCGACAAACCAAGTAACCAACAAGCCAACAAGCCACAAAAACCAACAAGCCAACAAACCAACAAACCAACAAGCCAACAAACGAAGAAACCAACAAACCAACAAACTAAAAAACCATCAAACAAATAAACCAACAAACCAACAAACCAACAAACCAACAAACCAACAAACCAACAAACCAACAAACCAACAAACCAACAAACCAACAAACCAACAAACCAACAAACCAACAAACCAACAAACCAACAAACCAACAAACCAACAAACCAACAAACCAACAAACCAACAAACCAACAAACCAACAAACCAACAAACCAACAAACCAACAAACAAACAAACCAACAAACCGACAAACCAACAAACCAACAAACTAACAAACCAACAAACCAAGTAACCAACAAGCCAAGAAGCCAACAAACCAACAAGCCAACAAACCAACAAACCAACAAGCCAATAAACGAACAAACCAACAAACCAACAAACCAACAAACCAACAAACCAACAAACAAACAAACAAACAAACAAACAAACCAACAAACCAACAAACCAACAAACCAACAAACCAACAAACCAACAAACCAACAAACCATCAAACCAACAAACTAACAAACCAACAAACCAACAAATCAACAAACAAACAAACCAACAAGCCAACAAACCAACAAACCAACAAACGAACAAACCAAGAAACCACAAAGCCAGCAAATTAACAAACTAACAAACCAACAAACTAACAAACCAACAAACAAACAAACCAACAAGCCAACAAACCAACAAACAAACGAACTAAGTAACCAACAAACCAACAAACCAACAAACCAACAAATCAACAAACCAATAAACGAACAAACCAACAAACCAACAAACCAACAAACCAACAAACCAACAAACAAAGAACCCAAAAAACCAACAAACCAACAAACCAAGTAACCAACAATCCAACAAGCCAACAAACCAACAAGCCTACAAACCAACAAACCAACAAGCCAACAAACGAACAAACCAACAAACTAACAAACCAACAAACCTACAAACCAACAAACAAACAAATCAACACACCAACAAACCAACAAACCAACAAACCAACAAACCAACGAACCAACAAACCAACAAACCAACAAACCAACAAACCAACAAACCAACAAACCAGAAAACCAAGTAACCAACAAGCCAACAAGCCAGCAAACCAACAAGCCCACAAACCAACAAACGAACGATCCAACAAACCAACAAACCTACAAACCAATAAACCAACAAACCAACAAGCCAACAAACGAACAAACCAACAAACCAACAAACCAACAAACCAACAAACCAACAAACCAACAAACCAACAAACCAACAAAGCAGCAAACCAACAAACCAATAAGCCAATAAGCCAATAAACGAACAAACCAAAAAGCCAACAAACCAACAAACCAACAAACCAACAAACCAAGAAACCAACAAACCAAGAAACCAACAAACAAACAAACCAACAAACGAACAAACAAACAAACCAACAAGCCAACAAACCCACAAACAAACAAACCAACAAACCTAGAAACCAACAAACCAACAAACCAACAAACCAACAAACCAACAAACCAACAAACCAACAAACAAACAAACCAACAAACCAACAAACCAACAAACCAACAAACCAACAAACCGACAAACCAAGTAACCAACAAGCCAACAAGCCACAGAAACCAACAAACAAACGAACTAAGTAACCAACAAACCAACAAACCAACAAACCAACAAACCAACAAATCAACAAACCAACAAACCAATAAACCAACAAACCAACAAACAAACAAACCAACAAACCAACAAACCAGCAAACCAACAAACCAACAAGCCAACAAACCAACAAACCAACAAAACAACAAACCAACAAACCAATAAACCAACAAACAAACAAACCAACAAACCAACAAACCAGCATACCAACAAACCAACAAGCCAACAAACCAACAAAACAACAAACCAACAAACCAATAAACCAAGAAACCAAGAAACCAACAAACCAACAAACCAACAAACAAACAAACCTAGAAGCCAACAAACCAACAAACCAACAAACCAACAAAGCAACACCCCAACAAGCCAACAAACCAACAAACCAACAAGCCAACAAACCAAGAAACCAACAAACCAAGAAACCAACAAACCAACAAACTTACAAACCAACAAACCAACAAACCAACAAACCAACAAACCAACAAGCCAACAAACCAACAAACCAACAAACAAACAAACCAAAAAACCAAAAAACCAACAAACCAACAAACCAACAAACCAACAAGCCAACAAACCAACAAACCAACAAGCCAACAAGCCAACAAGCCAACAAACCAACAAGCCAACAAGCCAACAAACCAACAAACCAAGAAACCAAGAAACCAACAAGCCAACAAACCAACAAGCCAACAAACCAACAAACCAACAAACCAACAAACCAAAAAGCCAACAAATGAACAAACCAACAAACCAACAAACCAACAAATCAACAAACCAACAAACCAACAAACGAACAAACCAACAAACAAACAAACCAACAAGCCAACAAACCAACAAGCCAACAAACCAACAAGCCAACAAGCCAACAAACGAACAAACCAACAAACCAACAAACCAACAAACGAACAAACCAACAAACCAACAAACAAACAAGCCAACAAACCAACAAGCCAACAATTGAACAAACCAACAAGCCAACAAACCAAGAAACCAACAAACCAAGAAACCAACAAACCAAAAAACCAACATACCAACAAGCCAAAAAACCAACAAACCAACAAACCAACAAACCAACAAGCCAACAAGCCAATAAACCAACAAGCCAACAAACCAGCAAACCAACAAACCAACAAACCAACAAATAAACAAACAAAGATGCCAACAAACGAACAAACCAACAAGCCAACAAACCAACAAACCAACAAACCAACAAACCAACAAACCAACAATTAAACAAACCAAGAAACCAACAAACCAACAAACCAACAAACCAACAAACCAACAAACCAACAAACCAACAAACCAACAAACCAACAAACCAACAAACCAACAAACGAACAAACAAACAAGCCAACAAACGAACAAACCAACAAACCAACAAACCAACAAACCAACAAACCAACAAACCAACAAACCAACAAACCAAAAAACGAACAAACCGACAAGCCAATTAACCAACAAACCAACAAACCAACAAACCAACAAAGCAGCAAACCAACAAACCAACAAGCCAACAAACGAACAAAACAACAAGCCAACAAACCAACAAATCAACAAACCAAGCAACCAACAAACCAACAAACCAACAAACCAACAAACCAACAAACCAACAAACAAAGAACCCAAAAAACCAACAAACCAACAAACCAAGTAACCAACAATCCAACAAGCCAACAAACCAACAAGCCTACAAACCAACAAACCAACAAGCCAACAAACGAACAAACCAACAAACTAACAAACCAACAAACCTACAAACCAACAAACAAACAAATCAACACACCAACAAACCAACAAACCAACAAACCAACAAACCAACGAACCAACAAACCAACAAACCAACAAACCAACAAACCAACAAACCAACAAACCAGAAAACCAAGTAACCAACAAGCCAACAAGCCAGCAAACCAACAAGCCCACAAACCAACAAACGAACGATCCAACAAACCAACAAACCTACAAACCAATAAACCAACAAACCAACAAGCCAACAAACGAACAAACCAACAAACCAACAAACCAACAAACCAACAAACCAACAAACCAACAAACCAACAAACCAACAAAGCAGCAAACCAACAAACCAATAAGCCAATAAGCCAATAAACGAACAAACCAAAAAGCCAACAAACCAACAAACCAACAAACCAACAAACCAAGAAACCAACAAACCAAGAAACCAACAAACAAACAAACCAACAAACGAACAAACAAACAAACCAACAAGCCAACAAACCCACAAACAAACAAACCAACAAACCTAGAAACCAACAAACCAACAAACCAACAAACCAACAAACCAACAAACCAACAAACCAACAAACAAACAAACCAACAAACCAACAAACCAACAAACCAACAAACCAACAAACCGACAAACCAAGTAACCAACAAGCCAACAAGCCACAGAAACCAACAAACAAACGAACTAAGTAACCAACAAACCAACAAACCAACAAACCAACAAACCAACAAATCAACAAACCAACAAACCAATAAACCAACAAACCAACAAACAAACAAACCAACAAACCAACAAACCAGCAAACCAACAAACCAACAAGCCAACAAACCAACAAACCAACAAAACAACAAACCAACAAACCAATAAACCAACAAACAAACAAACCAACAAACCAACAAACCAGCATACCAACAAACCAACAAGCCAACAAACCAACAAAACAACAAACCAACAAACCAATAAACCAAGAAACCAAGAAACCAACAAACCAACAAACCAACAAACAAACAAACCTAGAAGCCAACAAACCAACAAACCAACAAACCAACAAAGCAACACCCCAACAAGCCAACAAACCAACAAACCAACAAGCCAACAAACCAAGAAACCAACAAACCAAGAAACCAACAAACCAACAAACTTACAAACCAACAAACCAACAAACCAACAAACCAACAAACCAACAAGCCAACAAACCAACAAACCAACAAACAAACAAACCAAAAAACCAAAAAACCAACAAACCAACAAACCAACAAACCAACAAGCCAACAAACCAACAAACCAACAAGCCAACAAGCCAACAAGCCAACAAACCAACAAGCCAACAAGCCAACAAACCAACAAACCAAGAAACCAAGAAACCAACAAGCCAACAAACCAACAAGCCAACAAACCAACAAACCAACAAACCAACAAACCAAAAAGCCAACAAATGAACAAACCAACAAACCAACAAACCAACAAATCAACAAACCAACAAACCAACAAACGAACAAACCAACAAACAAACAAACCAACAAGCCAACAAACCAACAAGCCAACAAACCAACAAGCCAACAAGCCAACAAACGAACAAACCAACAAACCAACAAACCAACAAACGAACAAACCAACAAACCAACAAACAAACAAGCCAACAAACCAACAAGCCAACAATTGAACAAACCAACAAGCCAACAAACCAAGAAACCAACAAACCAAGAAACCAACAAACCAAAAAACCAACATACCAACAAGCCAAAAAACCAACAAACCAACAAACCAACAAACCAACAAGCCAACAAGCCAATAAACCAACAAGCCAACAAACCAGCAAACCAACAAACCAACAAACCAACAAATAAACAAACAAAGATGCCAACAAACGAACAAACCAACAAGCCAACAAACCAACAAACCAACAAACCAACAAACCAACAAACCAACAATTAAACAAACCAAGAAACCAACAAACCAACAAACCAACAAACCAACAAACCAACAAACCAACAAACCAACAAACCAACAAACCAACAAACCAACAAACCAACAAACGAACAAACAAACAAGCCAACAAACGAACAAACCAACAAACCAACAAACCAACAAACCAACAAACCAACAAACCAACAAACCAACAAACCAAAAAACGAACAAACCGACAAGCCAATTAACCAACAAACCAACAAACCAACAAACCAACAAAGCAGCAAACCAACAAACCAACAAGCCAACAAACGAACAAAACAACAAGCCAACAAACCAACAAATCAACAAACCAAGCAACCAACAAACCAACAAACCAACAAATCAACAAACCAACAAACCAACAAACCAACAAACCAACAAATCAACAAACCAACAAACCAACAAACCAACAAACCAACAAACCAACAAACCAACAAATCAACAAACCAACAAACCAACAAACCAATAAACCAACAAACCAAACAAACCAACAAACCAACAAACCAACAAACCAACAAACCAACAAACCAACAAACCAACAAACCAACAAACCAAGTAACCAACAAACCAACAAGCCAACAAACCAATAAGCCTACAAACTAACAAACCAACAAGACAACAAACGAACAAACCAACAAACCAACAAACCAACAAACCAACAAACCAACAAACCAACAAACAAACAAACCAACAAACTAACAAGCCAACAAACCAACAAACCACCAAACCAACAAACCAACAAACCAACAAACCAAGTAACCAACAAGCCAACAAGCCAAAAACAAACAAGCCAACAAACCAACAAACCAACAAGCCAACAAACGAAGAAACCAACAAACCAACAAACCAACAACCCAACAAACAAACAAACCAACAAACCAACAATCAAACAAAACAAACCAACAAGCCAACAAACCAACAAACCAACAAACCAACAAACCAACATACCAACAAACCTCAAACCAACAAACCAACAAACCAACAAACGAACAAACAAAGAACCGAACAAACCAACAAACCAACAAACCAAGTAACCAACAAGCCAACAAGCCAACAACCAACAAACCAACAAGCGAACAAACGAACAAACCAACAAACCAACAAACCAACAAACCTACAAACCAACAAACAAACAAACCAGGAAACCAACAAACCAACAAACCAACAAACCAACGAACCAACAAACCAACAAACCAACAAACCAACAAACCAACAAACCAACAAACCAACAAACCAGCAAACCAAGTAACCAACAAGCCAACAAGCCAACAAACCAACAAGTCAACAAACCAACAAACCAAGAAGCCAACAAACGAACAATTTAACAAACCAACAAACTAACAAACTAACAAACCAACAAACCAACAAGCCAACAAACGAACAATTTAACAAACCAACAAACTAACAAACTAACAAACCAACAAACCAACAAGCCAACAAACGAACAAACCAACAAACCAACAAACCAACAAAGCAGCAAACCAACAAAACAACAAGCCAATAAACGAAAAAACCAACAAGCCAACAAGCCAACAAACCAACAAACCAACAAGCCAACAAACGAACAATTTAACAAACCAACAAACTAACAAACTAACAAACCAACAAACCAACAAGCCAACAAACGAACAAACCAACAAACCAACAAACCAACAAAGCAGCAAACCAACAAAACAACAAGCCAATAAACGAACAAACCAACAAGCCAACAAACCAACATACCAACAAACCAATAAACCAATAAACCAACAAACCAACAAACCAACAAACCAAAATACGAACAAACCGACAAGCCAATTAACCAACAAACCAACAAACCAACAAACCAACAAAGCAGCAAACCAACAAACCAACAAGCCAACAAACGAACAAAACAACAAGCCAACAAACCAACAAACCAAGAAACCAACAAACCAACAAACCAACAAACCAACAAACCAATAAATCAACAAACAAACAAAACAACAAACGAACAAACAAACAAATTAACAAACCAACAAACCAACAAACCAACAAACCAACAAACCAACAAATCAACAAACCAACAAACCAACAAACCAACAAACCAATAAACCAACAAACCAACTAACCAACAAACCAACAAACCAACAAACCAACAAACCAACAAACCAACAAACCAACAAACCAACAAACCAACAAACCAACAAACCAACAAACCAACAAACCAAGTAACAAACCAAGTAACCAACAAGCCAACAAACCAAGTAACAAACCAAGTAACCAACAAGCCAACAAGCCAACAAACCAACAAGCCTACAAACCAACAAACCAACAAGACAACAAACGAACGAAAAAACAAACCCACAAACAAACAATCAAACAAACTAACAAACCAACAAACCAACAAACCATCAAACCAACAAACCAACAAACCAACAAACCAACAAACCAAGTAACCAAAAAGCCAACAAGCCAACAAACCAACAAGCCAACAAACCAACAAACCAACAAACTAACAAACGAACAAACCAAAAAACCAACAAACCAACAATCCAACAAACAAAAAAACCAACAAACCAACAATCCAACAAACCAACAAACCAACAAGCCAACAAACCAACAAACCAACAAACCAACAAACCAACATACCAACAAACCAACAAACCAACAAACCAACAAACCAACAAACCAACAAACCAACAAACCAACAAACCAACAAGCCAACAAACGAACAAACCAACAAACCAACAAACCAACAAACCAACAAACGAACAAACAAAGAACCCAACAACCAACAAACCAAGTAACCAACAAGCTAACAAGCCAACAAACCAACAAGCCTATAAACCAACAAACCAACAAGCCAACAAACGAACAAACCAACAAACCAACAAACCAATAAACCTACAAACCAACAAACAAACAAACCAACAAACCAACAAACCAACAAATCAACAAACCAACGAACCAACAAACCAACAAACCAACAAACCAACAAACCAACAAACCAACAAACCAACAAACCAGCAAACCAAGTAACCAACAAGCCAACAAGCCAACAAACCAACAAACCAACAAGCCAACAAACGAACAAACCAACAAGCCAACAAACCAATAAACCAACAAACCAAACAAACCAACAAACCAACAAACCAACAAACCAACAAACCAACAAACCAACAAACCAACAAACCAACAAACCAAGTAACCAACAAACCAACAAGCCAACAAACCAATAAGCCTACAAACCAACAAACCAACAAGACAACAAACGAACAAACCAACAAACCAACAAACCAACAAACCAACAAACCAACAAACCAACAAACAAACAAACCAACAAACTAACAAGCCAACAAACCAACAAACCACCAAACCAACAAACCAACAAACCAACAAACCAAGTAACCAACAAGCCAACAAGCCAACAAACCAACAAGCCAACAAACCAACAAACCAACAAGCCAACAAACGAAGAAACCAACAAACCAACAAACCAACAATCCAACAAACAAACAAACCAACAAACCAACAATCAAACAAAACAAACCAACAAGCCAACAAACCAACAAACCAACAAACCAACAAACCAACATACCAACAAACCTCAAACCAACAAACCAACAAACCAACAAACGAACAAACAAAGAACCGAACAAACCAACAAACCAACAAACCAAGTAACCAACAAGCCAACAAGCCAACAACCAACAAACCAACAAGCGAACAAACGAACAAACCAACAAACCAACAAACCAACAAACCTACAAACCAACAAACAAACAAACCAGGAAACCAACAAACCAACAAACCAACAAACCAACGAACCAACAAACCAACAAACCAACAAACCAACAAACCAACAAACCAACAAACCAACAAACCAGCAAACCAAGTAACCAACAAGCCAACAAGCCAACAAACCAACAAGTCAACAAACCAACAAACCAAGAAGCCAACAAACGAAAAAACCAACAAGCCAACAAGCCAACAAACCAACAAACCAACAAGCCAACAAACGAACAATTTAACAAACCAACAAACTAACAAACTAACAAACCAACAAACCAACAAGCCAACAAACGAACAAACCAACAAACCAACAAACCAACAAAGCAGCAAACCAACATACCAACAAACCTCAAACCAACAAACCAACAAACCAACAAACGAACAAACAAAGAACCGAACAAACCAACAAACCAACAAACCAAGTAACCAACAAGCCAACAAGCCAACAACCAACAAACCAACAAGCGAACAAACGAACAAACCAACAAACCAACAAACCAACAAACCTACAAACCAACAAACAAACAAACCAGGAAACCAACAAACCAACAAACCAACAAACCAACGAACCAACAAACCAACAAACCAACAAACCAACAAACCAACAAACCAACAAACCAACAAACCAGCAAACCAAGTAACCAACAAGCCAACAAGCCAACAAACCAACAAGTCAACAAACCAACAAACCAAGAAGCCAACAAACGAAAAAACCAACAAGCCAACAAGCCAACAAACCAACAAACCAACAAGCCAACAAACGAACAATTTAACAAACCAACAAACTAACAAACTAACAAACCAACAAACCAACAAGCCAACAAACGAACAAACCAACAAACCAACAAACCAACAAAGCAGCAAACCAACAAAACAACAAGCCAATAAACGAACAAACCAACAAGCCAACAAACCAACATACCAACAAACCAATAAACCAACAAACCAACAAACCAACAAACCAACAAACCAAAATACGAACAAACCGACAAGCCAATTAACCAACAAACCAACAAACCAACAAACCAACAAAGCAGCAAACCAACAAACCAACAAGCCAACAAACGAACAAAACAACAAGCCAACAAACCAACAAACCAAGAAACCAACAAACCAACAAACCAACAAACCAACAAACCAATAAATCAACAAACAAACAAAACAACAAACGAACAAACAAACAAATTAACAAACCAACAAACCAACAAACCAACAAACCAACAAACCAACAAATCAACAAACCAACAAACCAACAAACCAACAAACCAATAAACCAACAAACCAACTAACCAACAAACCAACAAACCAACAAACCAACAAACCAACAAACCAACAAACCAACAAACCAACAAACCAACAAACCAACAAACGAACAAACCAACAAACCAAGTAACAAACCAAGTAACCAACAAGCCAACAAGCCAACAAACCAACAAGCCTACAAACCAACAAACCAACAAGACAACAAACGAACGAAAAAACAAACCAACAAACCAACAAACCAACAAACCCACAAACAAACAATCAAACAAACTAACAAACCAACAAACCAACAAACCATCAAACCAACAAACCAACAAACCAACAAACCAACAAACCAAGTAACCAAAAAGCCAACAAGCCAACAAACCAACAAGCCAACAAACCAACAAACCAACAAACTAACAAACGAACAAACCAAAAAACCAACAAACCAACAATCCAACAAACAAAAAAACCAACAAACCAACAATCCAACAAACCAACAAACCAACAAGCCAACAAACCAACAAACCAACAAACCAACAAACCAACATACCAACAAACCAACAAACCAACAAACCAACAAACCAACAAACCAACAAACCAACAAACCAACAAACCAACAAGCCAACAAACGAACAAACCAACAAACCAACAAACCAACAAACCAACAAACGAACAAACAAAGAACCCAACAACCAACAAACCAAGTAACCAACAAGCCAACAAGCCAACAAACCAACAAGCCTATAAACCAACAAACCAACAAGCCAACAAACGAACAAACCAACAAACCAACAAACCAATAAACCTACAAACCAACAAACAAACAAACCAACAAACCAACAAACCAACAAATCAACAAACCAACGAACCAACAAACCAACAAACCAACAAACCAACAAACCAACAAACCAACAAACCAACAAACCAGCAAACCAAGTAACCAACAAGCCAACAAGCCAACAAACCAACAAACCAACAAGCCAACAAACGAACAAACCAACAAGCCAACAAACCAATAAACCAATAAACCAACAAACCAAACAAACCAACAAACCAACAAACCAACAAACCAACAAACCAACAAACCAACAAACCAACAAACCAACAAACCAAGTAACCAACAAACCAACAAGCCAACAAACCAATAAGCCTACAAACCAACAAACCAACAAGACAACAAACGAACAAACCAACAAACCAACAAACCAACAAACCAACAAACCAACAAACCAACAAACAAACAAACCAACAAACTAACAAGCCAACAAACCAACAAGCCAACAAACCAACAAACCAACAAGCCAACAAACGAAGAAACCAACAAACCAACAAACCAACAATCCAACAAACAAACAAACCAACAAACCAACAATCAAACAAAACAAACCAACAAGCCAACAAACCAACAAACCAACAAACCAACAAACCAACATACCAACAAACCTCAAACCAACAAACCAACAAACCAACAAACGAACAAACAAAGAACCGAACAAACCAACAAACCAACAAACCAAGTAACCAACAAGCCAACAAGCCAACAACCAACAAACCAACAAGCGAACAAACGAACAAACCAACAAACCAACAAACCAACAAACCTACAAACCAACAAACAAACAAACCAGGAAACCAACAAACCAACAAACCAACAAACCAACGAACCAACAAACCAACAAACCAACAAACCAACAAACCAACAAACCAACAAACCAACAAACCAGCAAACCAAGTAACCAACAAGCCAACAAGCCAACAAACCAACAAGTCAACAAACCAACAAACCAAGAAGCCAACAAACGAAAAAACCAACAAGCCAACAAGCCAACAAACCAACAAACCAACAAGCCAACAAACGAACAATTTAACAAACCAACAAACTAACAAACTAACAAACCAACAAACCAACAAACCAACAAAGCAGCAAACCAACAAAACAACAAGCCAATAAACGAACAAACCAACAAGCCAACAAACCAACATACCAACAAACCAATAAACCAACAAACCAACAAACCAACAAACCAATAAACCAACAAACCAAAATACGAACAAACCGACAAGCCAATTAACCAACAAACCAACAAACCAACAAACCAACAAAGCAGCAAACCAACAAACCAACAAGCCAACAAACGAACAAAACAACAAGCCAACAAACCAACAAACCAAGAAACCAACAAACCAACAAACCAACAAACCAACAAACCAATAAATCAACAAACAAACAAAACAACAAACGAACAAACAAACAAACCAACAAACCAACAAACCAACAAACCAACAAACCAACAAACCAACAAATCAACAAACCAACAAACCAACAAACCAACAAACCAATAAACCAACAAACCAACTAACCAACAAACCAACAAACCAACAAACCAACAAACCAACAAACCAACAAACCAACAAACCAACAAACCAACAAACCAACAAACCAACAAACCAACAAACCAAGTAACAAACCAAGTAACCAACAAGCCAACAAGCCAACAAACCAACAAGCCTACAAACCAAAAAACCAACAAGACAACAAACGAACGAAAAAACAAACCAACAAACCAACAAACCAACAAACCCACAAACAAACAATCAAACAAACTAACAAACCAACAAACCAACAAACCATCAAACCAACAAACCAACAAACCAACAAACCAAGTAACCAAAAAGCCAACAAGCCAACAAACCAACAAGCCAACAAACCAACAAACCAACAAACTAACAAACGAACAAACCAAAAAACCAACAAACCAACAATCCAACAAACAAAAAAACCAACAAACCAACAATATAACAAACCAACAAACCAACAAGCCAACAAACCAACAAACCAACAAACCAACAAACCAACATACCAACAAACCAATAAACCAACAAACCAACAAACCAACAAACCAACAAACCAACAAACCAACAAACCAACAAGCCAACAAACGAACAAACCAACAAACCAACAAACCAACAAACCAACAAACCAACAAACGAACAAACAAAGAACCCAACAACCAACAAACCAAGTAACCAACAAGCCAACAAGCCAACAAACCAACAAGTCTATAAACCAACAAACCAACAAGCCAACAAACGAACAAACCAACAAACCAACAAACCAATAAACCTACAAACCAACAAACAAACAAACCAACAAACCAACAAACCAACAAATCAACAAACCAACGAACCAACAAACCAACAAACCAACAAACCAACAAACCAACAAACCAACAAACCAACAAACCAGCAAACCAAGTAAGCAACAAGCCAACAAGCCAACAAACCAACAAACCAACAAGCCAACAAACGAACAAACCAACAAGCCAACAAATCAACAAACCAACAAGCCAACAAACGAACAATCCAACAAACCAACAAACTAACAAACCAACAAACCAACAAGCATATAAACGAACAAACCAACAAACCAACAAACCAAGCAACCAACAAACCAACAAACCAACAAATCAACAAACCAACAAACCAACAAACCAAAAAACCAACAAATCAACAAACCAACAAACCAACAAACCAACAAACCAACAAACCAACAAATCAACAAACCAACAAACCAACAAACCAACAAACCAATAAACCAACAAACCAAACAAACCAACAAACCAACAAACCAACAAACCAACAAACCAACAAACCAAGTAACCAACAAGCCAACAAGCCAACAAACCAACAAGCCTACAAACCAACAAACCAACAAACCAACAAACCAACAAACCAACAAACAAACAAACCAACAAACTAACAAGCCAACAAACCAACAAACCACCAAACCAACAAACCAACAAACCAACAAACCAAGTAACCAACAAGCCAACAAGCCAACAAACCAACAAGCCAACAAACCAACAAACCAACAAGCCAACAAACGAAGAAACCAACAAACCAACAAACCAACAATCCAACAAACAAACAAACCAACAAACCAACAATCCAACAAAACAAACCAACAAGCCAACAAACCAACAAACCAACAAACCAACAAACCAACATACCAACAAACCTCAAACCAACAAACCAACAAACCAACAAACGAACAAACAAAGAACCGAACAAACCAACAAACCAACAAACCAAGTAACCAACAAGCCAACAAGCCAACAACCAACAAACAAACAAGCGAACAAACGAACAAACCAACAAACCAACAAACCAACAAACCTACAAACCAACAAACAAACAAACCAGGAAACCAACAAACCAACAAACCAACAAACCAACGAACCAACAAACCAACAAACCAACAAACCAACAAACCAACAAACCAACAAACCAACAAACCAGCAAACCAAGTAACCAACAAGCCAACAAGCCAACAAACCAACAAGTCAACAAACCAACAAACCAAGAAGCCAACAAACGAAAAATCCAACAAGCCAACAAGCCAACAAACCAACAAACCAACAAGCCAACAAACGAACAATTTAACAAACCAACAAACTAACAAACTAACAAACCAACAAACCAACAAGCCAACAAACGAACAAACCAACAAACCAACAAACCAACAAACCAACAAAGCAGCAAACCAACAAAACAACAAGCCAATAAACGAACAAACCAACAAGCCAACAAACCAACATACCAACAAACCAATAAACCAACAAACCAACAAACCAACAAACCAACAAACCAACAAACCAACAAACCAAAATACGAACAAACCGACAAGCCAATTAGCCAACAAACCAACAAACCAACAAACCAACAAAGCAGCAAACCAACAAACCAACAAGCCAACAACCGAACAAAACAACAAGCCAACAAACCAACAAACCAAGAAACCAACAAGCCAACAAACCAACAAACCAACAAACCAATAAATCAACAAACAAACAAAACAACAAACGAACAAACAAACAAACCAACAAACCAACAAACCAACAAACCAACAAACCAACAAATCAACAAACCAACAAACCAACAAACCAACAAACCAATAAACCAACAAACCAACTAACCAACAAACCAACAAACCAACAAACCAACAAACCAACAAACCAACAAACCAAGTAACCAACAAGCCAACAAGCCAACAAACCAACAAGCCTACAAACCAACAAACCAACAAGACAACAAACGAACAAACCAACAAACCAACAAACCAACAAACCAACAAACCAACAAACCAACAAACCAACAATCAAACAAACCAACAAACTAACAAGCCAACAAACCAACAAACCACCAAACCAACAAACCAACAAACCAACAAACCAAGTAACCAACAAGCCAACAAGCCAACAAACCAACAAGCCAACAAACCAACAAACCAACAAGCCAACAAACGAAGAAACCAACAAACCAACAAACCAACAATCCAACAAACAAACAAACCAACAAACCAACAATCCAACAAAACAAACCAACAAGCCAACAAACCAACAAACTAACAAACCAACAAACCAACATACCAACAAACCTCAAACCAACAAACCAACAAACCAACAAACGAACAAACAAAGAACCGAACAAACCAACAAACCAACAAACCAAGTAACCAACAAGCCAACAAGCCAACAACCAACAAACCAACAAGCGAACAAACGAACAAACCAACAAACCAACAAACCAACAAACCTACAAACCAACAAACAAACAAACCAGGAAACCAACAAACCAACAAACCAACAAACCAACGAACCAACAAACCAACAAACCAACAAACCAACAAACCAACAAACCAACAAACCAACAAACCAACAAACCAGCAAACCAAGTAACCAACAAGCCAACAAGCCAACAAACCAACAAGTCAACAAACCAACAAACCAAGAAGCCAACAAACGAAAAATCCAACAAGCCAACAAGCCAACAAACCAACAAACCAACAAGCCAACAAACGAACAATTTAACAAACCAACAAACTAACAAACTAACAAACCAACAAACCAACAAGCCAACAAACGAACAAACCAACAAACCAACAAACCAACAAACCAACAAAGCAGCAAACCAACAAAACAACAAGCCAATAAACGAACAAACCAACAAGCCAACAAACCAACATACCAACAAACCAATAAACCAACAAACCAACAAACCAACAAACCAACAAACCAACAAACCAACAAACCAACAAACCAAAATACGAACAAACCGACAAGCCAACTAACCAACAAACCAACAAACCAACAAACCAACAAAGCAGCAAACCAACAAACCAACAAGCCAACAAACGAACAAAACAACAAGCCAACAAACCAACAAACCAAGAAACCAACAAACCAACAAACCAACAAACCAACAAACCAATAAATCAACAAACAAACAAAACAACAAACGAACAAACAAACAAACCAACAAACCAACAAACCAACAAACCAACAAACCAACAAACCAACAAATCAACAAACCAACAAACCAACAAACTAACAAACCAATAAACCAACAAACCAACTAACCAACAAACCAACAAACCAACAAACCAACAAACCAACAAACCAACAAACCAACAAACCAACAAACCAACAAACCAAGTAACCAACAAGCCAACAAGCCAACAAACCAACAAGCCTACAAACCAACAAACCAACAAGACAACAAACGAACGAAAAAACAAACCAACAAACCAACAAACCAACAAACCCACAAACAAACAATCAAACAAACTAACAAACCAACAAACCAACAAACCAACAAACCACCAAACCAACAAACCAACAAACCAACAAACCAACAAACCAAGTAACCAAAAAGCCAACAAGCCAACAAACCAACAAGCCAACAAACCAACAAACCAACAAACTAACAAACGAACAAAACAAAAAACCAACAAACCAACAATCCAACAAACAAAAAAACCAACAAACCAACAATCCAACAAACCAACAAACCAACAAGCCAACAAACCAACAAACCAACAAACCAACAAACCAACATACCAACAAACCAACAAACCAACAAACCAACAAACCAACAAACCAACAAACCAACAAACCAACAAACCAACAAGCCAACAAACGAACAAACCAACAAACCAACAAACCAACAAACAAACAAACGAACAAACAAAGAACCCAACAACCAACAAACCAAGTAACCAACAAGCCAATAAGCCAACAAACCAACAAGCCTATAAACCAACAAACCAACAAGCCAACAAACGAACAAACCAACAAACCAACAAACCAATAAACCTACAAACCAACAAACAAACAAACCAACAAACCAACAAACCAACAAATCAACAAACCAACGAACCAACAAACCAACAAACCAACAAACCAACAAACCAACAAACCAACAAACCAACAAACCAGCAAACCAAGTCACCAACAAGCCAACAAGCCAACAAACCAACAAACCAACAAGCCAACAAACGAACAAACCAACAAGCCAACAAATCAACAAACCAACAAGCCAACAAACGAACAATCCAACAAATCAACAAACTAACAAACCAACAAACCAACAAGCATATAAACGAACAAACCAACAAACCAACAAACCAACAAACCAACAAACCAACAAACCAACAAAGCAGCAAACCAACAAACCAACAAGCCAATAAACGGACAAACCAACAAGCCAACAAACCAACAAACCAACAAACCAAGAAACCAGCAAACCACCAAACCAACAAACAAATAACCCAACAAACGAACAAACAAACAAACCAACAAACCAACAAGCCAACAAACCAACAAACCAACAAACCAACAAACCAACAAACCAACAAACCAACAAACCAACAAACCAACAAACCAACAAACCAACAAACCAACAAACCAACAAACCAACAAACCAACAAACCAACAAACCAACAAACCAACAAACCAACAAACCAACAAACCAACAAACCAACAAACCAACAAACCACCAAACCAACAAACCAACAAACCAACAAACCAACAAACCAACAAACCAAGTAACCAAAAAGCCAACAAGCCAACAAACCAACAAGCCAACAACCAAACAAACCAACAAACTAACAAACGAACAAACCAAAAAACCAACAAACCAACAATCCAACAAACAAACAAACCAACAAACCAACAATCCAACAAACCCACAAACCAACAAGCCAACAAACCAACAAACCAACAAACCAACAAACTAACATACCAACAAACCAACAAACCAACAAACCAACAAACCAACAAACCAACAAACCAACAAGCCAACAAACGAACAAACCAACAAACCAACAAACCAACAAACCAACAAACGAACAAACAAAGAACCCAACAAACCAACAAACCAAGTAACCAACAAGCCAACAAGCCAACAAACCAACAAGCCTATAAACCAACAAACCAACAAGCCAACAAACGAACAAACCAACAAACCAACAAACCAACAAACCTACAAACCAACAAACAAACAAACCAACAAACCAACAAACCAACAAACCAACAAACCAACGAACCAACAAACCAACAAACCAACAAACCAACAAACCAACAAACCAACAAACCAACAAACCAACAAACCAGCAAACCAAGTAACCAACAAGCCAACAAGCCAACAAACCAACAAACCAACAAGCCAACAAACGAACAAACCAACAAGCCAACAAATCAACAAACCAACAAGCCAACAAACGAACAATCCAACAAACCAAATAACCAACAAACCAACAAACCAACAAACCAACAAACCAAGTAACCAACAAGCCAACAAGCCAACAAACCAACAAGCCTACAAACCAACAAACCAACAAGACAACAAACGAACAAAAAAACAAACCAACAAACCAACAAACCAACAAACCCACAAACAAACAATCAAACAAACTAATAAACCAACAAACCAACAAACCACCAAACCAACAAACCAACAAACCAACAAACCAACAAACCAAGTAACCAAAAAGCCAACAAGCCAACAAACCAACAAGCCAACAAACCAACAAACCAACAAACTAACAAACGAACAAACCAAAAAACCAACAAACCAACAATCCAACAAACAAACAAACCAACAAACCAACAATCCAACAAACCAACAAACCAACAAGCCAACAAACCAACAAACCAACAAACCAACAAACCAACATACCAACAAACCTACAAACCAACAAACCAACAAACCAACAAACCAACAAACCAACAAGCCAACAAACGAAAAAACCAACAAACCAACAAACCAACAAACCAACAAACGAACAAACAAAGAACCCAACAAACCAACAAACCAAGTAACCAACAAGCCAACAAGCCGACAAACCAACAAGCCTATAAACCAACAAACCAACAAGCCAACAAACGAACAACCAACAAACCAACAAACCTACAAACCAACAAACAAACAAACCAACAAACCAACAAACCAACAAACCAACAAACCAACGAACCAACAAACCAACAAACCAACAAACCAACAAACCAACAAACCAACAAACCAGCAAACCAAGTAACCAACAAGCCAACAAGCCAACAAACCAACAAACCAACAAGCCAACAAACGAACAAACCAACAAGCCAACAAATCAACAAACCAACAAGCCAACAAACGAACAATCCAACAAACCAACAAACCAACAAACTAACAAACCAACAAACCAACAAGCCAATAAACGAACAAACCAACAAACCAACAAACCAACAAACCAACAAGCCAACAAAGCAGCAAACCAACAAACCAACAAGCCAATAAACGGACAAACCAACAAGCCAACAAACCAACAAACCAACAAACCAAGAAACCAGCAAACCAACAAACCAACAAACAAATAACCCAACAAACGAACAAACAAACAAACCAACAAACCAACAAGCCAACAAACCAACAAACCAACAAACCAACAAACCAACAAACCAACAAACCAACAAACCAACAAACCAACAAACCAACAAACTAACAAACCAACAAACCAACAAACCAACAAACCAACAAACCGACAAACCAAGTAACCAACAAGCCAACAAGCCACAAAAACCAACAAGCCAACAAACCAACAAACCAAAAAGCCAACAAACGAACAAACCAACATACCAACAAACCAACAATCCAACAAACAAACAAACCAACAAACCTACAATCCAACAAACCAACAAACCAACAAGCCAACAAACCAACAAACAAATATACCAACAAACAAACAAACTAACAAACCAACAAACCAACAAACCAACAAACCAACAAACCAACAAACCAACAAGCCAACAAACGAACAAAACAACAAACCAACAAACCAACAAACCAACAAACGAACAAACAAAGAACCCAACAAACCAACAAACAAATATACCAACAAACAAACAAACTAACAAACCAACAAACCAACAAACCAACAAACCAACAAACCAACAAACCAACAAGCCAACAAACGAACAAAACAACAAACCAACAAACCAAGTAACCAACAAGCCAACAAACCAACAAACCAACAAGCCTACAAACCAACAAACCAACAAGCCAACAAACGAACAAACCAACAAACTAACAAACCAACAAACCTACAAACCAACAAACCAACAAACCAACAAACCAACAAACCAACAAACCAACAAACCAACAAACCAACAAACCAACAAACCAACGCACCAACAAACCAACAAACCAACAAACCAACAAACCAACAAACCAACAAACCAACAAACCAGAAAACCAAGTAACCAACAAGCCAACAAGCCAGCAAACCAACAAGCCAACAAACCAACAAACCAACAAGCCAACAAACGAACAAACCAACAAGCCAACAAACCAACAAACCAACAAACAAACAATCCAACAAACCAACAAACCTACAAACCAACAAACCAACAAACCAACAAGCCAACAAACGAACAAACCAACAAACCAACAAACCAACAAACCAACAAACCAACAAACCAACAAACCAACAAAGCAGCAAACCAACAAACCAACAAGCCAATAAACGAACAAACCAACAAACCAACAAACCAACAAACCAACAAACCAACAAACCAACAATCCAACAAACAAACAAACCAACAAACCAACAATCCAACAAACCAACAAAGCAACAAGCCAACAAACCAACAAAACAACAAACCAACAAACCAATAAACCAACAAACCAACAAACCAACAAACAAACAAACCAACAAACCAACAAACCAGCAAACCAACAAACCAACAAGCCAACAAACCAACAAAACAACAAACCAACAAACCAATAAACCAACAAACAAACAAACCAACAAGCCAACAAACCAACAAACAAACGAACTAAGTAACCAACAAACCAACAAACCAACAAACCAACAAATCAACAAACCAACAAACTAATAAACCAACAAACCAACAAACAAACAAACCAACAAACCAACAAACCAGCAAACCAACAAACCAACAAGCCAACAAACCAACAAAACAACAAACCAACAAACCAATAAACCAACAAACAAACAAACCAACAAACCAACAAACCAGCAAACCAGCAAACCAACAAACCAACAAGCCAACAAACCAACAAAACAACAAACCGACAAACCAACAAACCAACAAAGCAACAAACCAACAAGCCAACAAGCCAACAAACCAACAAGCCAACAAACCAAGAAACCAACAAACCAACAAACCAACAAACCAACAAACCAACAAATCAACAAACCAACAAACCAACAAGCCAACAAACCAACAAACCAACAAACCAACAAACCAACAAACCAAAAAACCAAAAAACCAACAAACCAACAAACCGACAAGCCGACAAACCAACAAACCAACAAGCCAACAAGCCAACAAGCCAACAAACCAACAAGCCAACAAGCCAACAAACCAACAAACTAAAAAAACCAACAAGCGAACAAACCAACAAGCCAACAAACCAACAAACCAACAAACCAACAAACCAACAAACCAACAAACCAACAAGCCAACAAATGAACAAACCAACAAACCAACAAATCAACAAACCAACAAACCAACAAACGAACAAACCAACAAATAAACAAACCAACAAGCCAACAAACCAACAAGCCAACAAACCAACAAGCCAACAAGCCAACAAACGAACAAACCAACAAACCAACAAACCAACAAACCAACAAACGAACAAACCAACAAACCAACAAACCAACAAGCCAACAAACCAACAAGCCAACAATTGAACAAACCAACAAGCCAACAAACCAAGAAACCAACAAACCAAGAAACCAACAAACCAACAAACCAACAAACCAACAAACCAACAAACCAACAAACCAACAAACCAACAAACCAACAAGCCAACAAGCCAACAAACCAACAAGCCAACAAACCAGCAAACCAACAAACCAACAAACCAACAAACAAACAAACAAAGAAGCCAACAAACGAACAAACCAACAAGCCAACAAACCAACAAACCAACAAACCAACAAACCAAGAAACCAACAAACCAACAATTAAACAAACCAAGAAACCAACAAATACACAAACCAACAAACCAACAAACCAACAAACCAACAAACCAACAAACCAACAAACCAACAAACCAACAAACCAACAAACGAACAAACCAACAAGCCAACAAACGAACAAACCATCAAACCAACAAACCAACAAACCAACAAACCAACAAACCAAAAAACGAACAAACCGACAAGCCAATTAACCAACAAACCAACAAACCAACAAACCAACAAAGCAGCAAACCAACAAACCAACAAGCCAACAAACGAACAAAACAACAAGCCAACAAACCAACAAATCAACAAACCAAGAAACCAACAAACCAACAAACCAACAAATCAACAAACCAACAAACCAACAAACCAACAAACCAACAAACCAACAAATCAACAAACCAACAAACCAACAAACTAACAAACCAATAAACCAACAAATCAACAAACCAACAAACCAACAAACCAACAAACCAAGTAACCAACAAGCCAACAAGCCAACAAACCAACAAACCTACAAACCAACAAACCAACAAGACAACAAACGAACAAACCAACAAACCAACAAACCAACAAACCAGCAAACCAACAAACAAACAAACCAACAAACTAACAAACCAACAAACCAACAAACCACCAAACCAACAAACCAACAAACCAACAAACCAACAAACCAAGTAACCAACAAGCCAACAAGCCAACAAACCAACAAGCCAACAAACCAACAAACCAACAAGCCAACAAACGAAGAAACCAACAAACCAACAAACCAACAATCCAACAAACAAACAAACCAACAAACCAACAATCCAACAAACCAACAAACCAACAACCCAACAAACCAACAAACCAACAAACCTACAAACCAACAAACCAACATACCAACAAACCTCAAACCAACAAACCAACAAACCAACAAACGAACAAACAAAGAACCGAACAAACCAACAAATCAACAAACCAAGTAACCAACAAGCCAACAAGCCAACAACCAACAAACCAACAAGCCAACAAACGAACAAACCAACAAACCAACAAACCTACAAACCAACAAACAAACAAACCAGGAAACCAACAAACCAACAAACCAACAAACCAATGAACCAACAAACCAACAAACCAACAAACCAACAAACCAACAAACCAACAAACCAACAAACCAACAAACCAGCAAACCAAGTAACCAACAAGCCAACAAGCCAACAAACCAACAAGCCAACAAACCAACAAACCAAGAAGCCAACAAACGAAAAAACCAACAAGCCAACAAACCAACAAACCAACAAGCCAACAAACGAACAATTTAACAAACCAACAAACCAACAAACTAACAAACCAACAAACCAACAAGCCAACAAACGAACAAACGAACAAACCAACAAACCAACAAACCAACAAACCAACAAAGCAGCAAACCAACAAACCAACAAGCCAATAAACGAACAAACCAACAAGCCAACAAACCAACATACCAACAACCCAATATACCAACAAACCAACAAACCAACAAACCAACAAACCAACAAACCAAAAAACTAACAAACCGACAAGCCAATTAACCAACAAACCAACAAACCAACAAACCAACAAAGCAGCAAACCAACAAACCAACAAGCCAACAAACGAACAAAACAACAAGCCAACAAACCAACAAACCAACAAACCAAGAAACCAAGAAACCAACAAACCAACAAACCAACAAACCAATAAATCAACAAACAAACAAAACAACAAACGAACAAACAAACAAACCAAGAAACCAACAAACCAACAAACCAACAAACCAACAAACCAACAAATCAACAAACCAACAAACCAAGAAACCAATAAACCAACAAACCAACTAACCAACAAACCAACAAACCAACAAACCAACAAACCAACAAACCAGCAAACCAACAAACCAACAAACCAACAAACCAACAAACCAACAAACCAACAAACGAAGTAACCAACAAGCCAACAAGCCAACAAACCAACAAGCCTACAAACCAACAAACCAACAAGACAACAAACGAACAAACAAACAAACCAACAAACCAACAAACCAACGAACCCACAAACAAACAATCAAACAAACTAACAAACCAACAAACCAACAAACCAACAAACCAACAAACCAACAAGCCAACAAGCCAACAAACCAACAAGCCAACAAACCAGCAAACCAACAAACCAACAAACCAACAAACAAACAAACAAAGAAGCCAACAAACGAACAAACCAACAAGCCAACAAACCAACAAACCAACAAACCAACAAACCAAGAAACCAACAAACCAACAATTAAACAAACCAAGAAACCAACAAACACACAAACCAACAAACCAACAAACCAACAAACCAACAAACCAACAAACCAACAAACCAACAAACGAACAAACCAACAAGCCAACAAACGAACAAACCAACAAACCAACAAACCAACAAACCAACAAACCAACAAACCAACAAACCAAAAAACGAACAAACCGACAAGCCAATTAACCAACAAACCAACAAACCAACAAACCAACAAAGTAGCAAACCAACAAACCAACAAGCCAACAAACGAACAAAACAACAAGCCAACAAACCAACAAATCAACAAACCAACAAGCCAACAAACCAACAAACCAACAAACCAACAAACCAACATACCAACAAACCAACAAACCAACAAGCCAACAAACCAACAAGCCAACAATTGAACAAACCAACAAGCCAACAAACCAAGAAACCAACAAACCAAGAAACCAACAAACCAACAAACCAACAAACCAACAAGCCAACAAACCAACAAACCAACAAACCAACAAACCAACAAACCAACAAGCCAACAAGCCAACAAACCAACAAGCCAACAAACCAGCAAACCAACAAACCAACAAACCAACAAACAAACAAACAAAGAAGCCAACAAACCAACAAGCCAACAAACCAACAAGCCAACAATTGAACAAACCAACAAGCCAACAAACCAAGAAACCAACAAACCAAGAAACCAACAAACCAACAAACCAACAAACCAACAAGCCAACAAACCAACAAACCAACAAACCAACAAACCAACAAACCAACAAGCCAACAAGCCAACAAACCAACAAGCCAACAAACCAACAAACCAACAAGCTAACAAACGAACAAACCAAAAAACCAACAAACCAACAATCCAACAAACAAACAAACCAACAAACCAACAATCCAACAAACCAACAAACCAACAAGCCAACAAACCAACAAACCAACAAACCAACAAACCAACATACCAACAAACCAACAAACCAACAAGCCAACAAACCAACAAGCCAACAATTGAACAAACCAACAAGCCAACAAACCAAGAAACCAACAAACCAAGAAACCAACAAACCAACAAACCAACAAACCAACAAGCCAACAAACCAACAAACCAACAAACCAACAAACCAACAAACCAACAAGCCAACAAGCCAACAAACCAACAAGCCAACAAACCAGCAAACCAACAAACCAACAAACCAACAAACAAACAAACAAAGAAGCCAACAAACGAACAAACCAACAAGCCAACAAACCAACAAACCAACAAACCAACAAACCAAGAAACCAACAAACCAACAATTAAACAAACCAAGAAACCAACAAACACACAAACCAACAAACCAACAAACCAACAAACCAACAAACCAACAAACCAACAAACCAACAAACGAACAAACCAACAAGCCAACAAACGAACAAACCAACAAACCAACAAACCAACAAACCAACAAACCAACAAACCAACAAACCAAAAAACGAACAAACCGACAAGCCAATTAACCAACAAACCAACAAACCAACAAACCAACAAAGTAGCAAACCAACAAACCAACAAGCCAACAAACGAACAAAACAACAAGCCAACAAACCAACAAATCAACAAACCAAGAAACCAACAAACCAACAAACCAACAAATCAACAAACCAACAAACCAATAAACCAACAAACCAACAAATCAACAAACCAACAAACCAACAAACCAACAAACTAACAAACCAATAAACCAACAAATCAACAAACCAACAAACCAACAAACCAACAAACCAATAAACCAACAAACCAAACAAACCAACAAACCAACAAACCAACAAACCAACAAACCAACAAACCAACAAACCAACAAACCAACAAACCAAGTAACCAACAAGCCAACAAGCCAACAAACCAACAAACCTACAAACCAACAAACCAACAAGACAACAAACGAACAAACCAACAAACCAACAAACCAACAAACCAGCAAACCAACAAACAAACAAACCAACAAACTAACAAACCAACAAACCAACAAACCACCAAACCAACAAACCAACAAACCAACAAACCAACAAACCAACAAACCAAGTAACCTACAAGCCAACAAGCCAACAAACCAACAAGCCAACAAACCAACAAACCAACAAACCAACAAACCAACAAACCAGCAAACCAACAATCAAACAAACTAACAAACCAACAAACCAACAAACCACTAAACCAACAAACCAACAAACCAACAAACCAACAAACCAAGTAACCAAACAGCCAACAAGCCAACAAACCAACAAGCCAACAAACCAACAAACCAACAAGCTAACAAACGAACAAACCAAAAAACCAACAAACCAACAATCCAACAAACAAACAAACCAACAAACCAACAATCCAACAAACCAACAAACCAACAAGCCAACAAACCAACAAACCAACAAACCAACAAACCAACATACCAACAAACCAACAAACCAACAAGCCAACAAACCAACAAGCCAACAATTGAACAAACCAACAAGCCAACAAACCAAGAAACCAACAAACCAAGAAACCAACAAACCAACAAACCAACAAACCAACAAGCCAACAAACCAACAAACCAACAAACCAACAAACCAACAAACCAACAAGCCAACAAGCCAACAAACCAACAAGCCAACAAACCAGCAAACCAACAAACCAACAAACCAACAAACAAACAAACAAAGAAGCCAACAAACGAACAAACCAACAAGCCAACAAACCAACAAACCAACAAACCAACAAACCAAGAAACCAACAAACCAACAATTAAACAAACCAAGAAACCAACAAACACACAAACCAACAAACCAACAAACCAACAAACCAACAAACCAACAAACCAACAAACCAACAAACGAACAAACCAACAAGCCAACAAACGAACAAACCAACAAACCAACAAACCAGCAAACCAACAAACCAACAAACCAACAAACCAAAAAACGAACAAACCGACAAGCCAATTAACCAACAAACCAACAAACCAACAAACCAACAAAGTAGCAAACCAACAAACCAACAAGCCAACAAACGAACAAAACAACAAGCCAACAAACCAACAAATCAACAAACCAAGAAACCAACAAACCAACAAACCAACAAATCAACAAACCAACAAACCAATAAACCAACAAACCAACAAATCAACAAACCAACAAACCAACAAACCAACAAACTAACAAACCAATAAACCAACAAATCAACAAACCAACAAACCAACAAACCAACAAACCAATAAACCAACAAACCAAACAAACCAACAAACCAACAAACCAACAAACCAACAAACCAACAAACCAACAAACCAACAAACCAACAAACCAAGTAACCAACAAGCCAACAAGCCAACAAACCAACAAACCTATAAACCAACAAACCAACAAGACAACAAACGAACAAACCAACAAACCAACAAACCAACAAACCAGCAAACCAACAAACAAACAAACCAACAAACTAACAAACCAACAAACCAACAAACCACCAAACCAACAAACCAACAAACCAACAAACCAACAAACCAACAAACCAAGTAACCTACAAGCCAACAAGCCAACAAACCAACAAGCCAACAAACCAACAAACCAACAAGCCAACAAACGAAGAAACCAACAAACCAACAAACCAACAATCCAACAAACAAACAAACCAACAAACCACCAATCCAACAAACCAACAAACCAACAAGCCAACAAACCAACAAACCAACAAACCTACAAACCAACAAACCAACATACCAACAAACCAACAAACCAACAAACCAACAAACGAACAAACAAAGAACCGAACAAACCAACAAATCAACAAACCAAGTAACCAACAAGCCAACAAGCCAACAACCAACAAACCAACAAGCCAACAAACGAACAAACCAACAAACCAACAAACCTACAAACCAACAAACAAACAAACCAGGAAACCAACAAACCAACAAACCAACAAACCAACGAACCAACAAACCAACAAACCAACAAACCAACAAACCAACAAACCAACAAACCAACAAACCAGCAAACCAAGTAACCAACAAACCAACAAACTAACAAACCAATAAACCAACAAATCAACAAACCAACAAACCAACAAACCAACAAACCAATAAACCAACAAACCAAACAAACCAACAAACCAACAAACCAACAAACCAACAAACCAACAAACCAACAAACCAACAAACCAACAAACCAAGTAACCAACAAGCCAACAAGCCAACAAACCAACAAACCTACAAACCTACAAACCAACAAACCAACAAGACAACAAACGAACAAACCAACAAACCAACAAACCAACAAACCAGCAAACCAACAAACAAACAAACCAACAAACTAACAAACCAACAAACCAACAAACCACCAAACCAACAAACCAACAAACCAACAAACCAACAAACCAAGTAACCTACAAGCCAACAAGCCAACAAACCACCAAACCAACAAACCAACAAACCAACAAACCAACAAACCAAGTAACCTACAAGCCAACAAGCCAACAAACCAACAAGCCAACAAACCAACAAACCAACAAGCCAACAAACGAAGAAACCAACAAACCAACAAACCAACAAACCTACAAACCAACAAACCAACATACCAACAAACCAACAAACCAACAAACCAACAAACGAACAAACAAAGAACCGAACAAACCAACAAATCAACAAACCAAGTAACCAACAAGCCAACAAGCCAACAACCAACAAACCAACAAGCCAACAAACGAACAAACCAACAAACCAACAAACCTACAAACCAACAAACAAACAAACCAGGAAACCAACAAACCAACAAACCAACAAACCAACGAACCAACAAACCAACAAACCAACAAACCAACAAACCAACAAACCAACAAACCAACAAACCAGCAAACCAAGTAACCAACAAGCCAACAAGCCAACAAACCAACAAGCCAACAAACCAACAAACCAAGAAGCCAACAAACGAAAAAACCAACAAGCCAACAAACCAACAAACCAACAAGCCAACAAACGAACAATTTAACAAACCAACAAACCAACAATCTAACAAACCAACAAGCCAACAAACGAACAAACCAACAAACCAACAAACCAACAAACCAACAAAGCAGCAAACCAACAAACCAACAAGCCAATAAACGAACAAACCAACAAGCCAACAAACCAACATACCAACAACCCAATATACCAACAAACCAACAAACCAACAAACCAACAAACCAACAAACCAAAAAACGAACAAACCGACAAGCCAATTAACCAACAAACCAACAAACCAACAAACCAACAAAGCAGCAAACCAACAAACCAACAAGCCAACAAACGAACAAAACAACAAGCCAACAAACCAACAAACCAACAAACCAAGAAACCAAGAAACCAACAAACCAACAAACCAACAAACCAATAAATCAACAAACAAACAAAACAACAAACGAACAAACAAACAAACCAAGAAACCAACAAACCAACAAACCAACAAACCAACAAACCAACAAATCAACAAACCAACAAACCAAGAAACCAACAAACCAATAAACCAACAAACCAACTAACCAACAAACCAACAAACCAACAAACCAACAAACCAACAAACCAACAAACCAACAAACCAACAAACCAACAAACCAACAAACGAAGTAACCAACAAGCCAACAAGCCAACAAACCAACAAGCCTACAAACCAACAAACCAACAAGACAACAAACGAACAAACAAACAAACCAACAAACCAACAAACCAACGAACCCACAAACAAACAATCAAACAAACTAACAAACCAACAAAGCAACAAACCACTAAACCAACAAACCAACAAACCAACAAACCAACAAACCAAGTAACCAAAAAGCCAACAAGCCAACAAACCAACAAGCCAACAAACCAACAAGCTAACAAACGAACAAACCAAAAAACCAACAAACCAACAATCCAACAAACAAACAAACCAACAAACCAACAATCCAACAAACCAACAAACCAACAAGCCAACAAACCAACAAACCAACAAACCAACAAACCAACATACCAACAAAACAGCAAACCAACAAACCAACAAACCAACAAACCAACAAACCAACAAACCAACAAGCCAACAAACGAACAAGCCAACAAACCAACAAACCAACAAACCAACAAACGAACAAACAAAGAACCCAACAAACCAACAAACCAAGTAACCAACAAGCCAACAAGCCAACAAACCAACAAGCCTATAAACCAACAAACCAACAAGCCAACAAACGAACAAACCAACAAATCAACAAACCAACAAACCTACAAACCAACAAACAAACAAACCAACAAAGCAACAAACCAACAAACCAACAAACCAACGAACCAACAAACCAACAAACCAACAAACCGAAAAACCAACAAACCAACAAACCAGCAAACCAAGTAACCAACAAGCCAACAAGCCAACAAACCAACAAAAAACAAGCCAACAAACGAACAAACCAACAAGCCAACAAATCAACAAACCAACAAGCCAACAAACGAACAATCCAACAAACCAACAAACCAACAAACTAACAAACCAACAAACCAACAAGCCAACAAACGAACAAACCAACAAACCAACAAACCAACAAACCAACAAACCAACAAAGCAGCAAACCAACAAACCAACAAGCCAATATACGAACAAACCAACAAGCCAACAAACCAACAAACCAACAAACCAAGAAACCAGCAAACCAACAAACCAACAAACAAATAACCCAACAAACGAACAAACAAACAAACCAACAAACCAACAAACCAACAAACCAACAAACCAACAAACCAACAAACCAACAAGCCAACAAACCAACAAACCAACAAACCAACAAACCAACAAACCAACAAACCAACAAACCAACAAACCAACAAACCAACAAACCAACAAACCAACAAACCAACAAACCAACAAACCAACAAACCAACAAACCAACAAACCAACAAACGAACAAACCAACAAACCAACAAACCAACAAACCAACAAACCAACAAACCAACAAACCAACAAACCGACAAACCAAGTAACCAACAAGCCAACAAGCCACAAAAACCAACAAGCCAACAAACCAACAAACCAACAAGCCAACAAAATAACAAACCAATATACCAACAATCCCACAAACAAACAAACCAACAAACCAACAATCCAACAAACCAACAAACCAACAAGCCAACAAACCAACAAACCAACAAACAAACATACCAACAAACAAACAAACCAACAAACCAACAAACCAACAAACCAACAAACCAACAAGCCAACAAACGAACAAAACATCAAACCAACAAACCAACAAACCAACAAACGAATAAACAAAGAACCCAACAAACCAACAAACCAACAAACCAAGTAACCAACAAGCCAACAAGCCAACAAACCAACAAACCAACAAGCCAACAAACAAACAAACCAACAAACTAACAAACCAACAAACCTACAAACCAACAAACAAACAAACCAACAAACAAACAAACCAACAAACCAACAAACCAACAAACCAACAGACCAACAAACCAACAAACCAACAAACCAACAAACCAACAAACCAACAAACCAACAAACCAACAAACCAACAAACCAACAAACCAACAAACCAACAAACCAATAAACCAACATACCAACAAACCAACAAACCAACAAACCGACAAACCAAGTAACCAACAAGCCAACAAGCCACAAAAAACAACAAGCCAACAAACCAACAAGCCAACAAACGGAGAAACCAACAAACCAACAAACTAAAAAACCATCAAACAAACAAACCAACAAACCAACAAACCAACAAACCAACAAACCAACAAACCAACAAACCAACAAACCAAGAAACCAACAAACCAACAAACCAACAAACCACCAAACCAACAAACCAACAAACCAACAAACCAACAAACCAACAAACCAACAGACCAACAAACCAACAAACCAAGTAACCAACAAGCCAACAAGCCAACAAACCAACAAGCCAACAAACCAACAAACCAACAAGCCAATAAACGAACAAACCAACAAACCAACAAACCAACAAACCAACAAACCAACAAACCAACAAACAAACAAACAAACAAACAAACAAACAAACAAACAAACCAACAAACCAACAAACCAACAAACCAACAAACCAACAAACCAACAAACCAACAAACCAACAAACCAATAAACCAACAAACCAACAAATCCACAAACAAACAAACCAACAAGCCAACAAACGAACAAACCAAGAAACCACAAAGCCAGCAAATCAACAAACTAACAAACCAACAAACTAACAAACCAACAAACAATAGAACTAAGAAACCAACAAACGAACAAACCAACAAACCAACAAATCAACAAATTAACAAACGAACAAACCAACAAACCAACAAACCAACAAACCAGCAAACCAACAAACCAACAAGCCAACAAACCAACAAAACAACAAACCAACAAACCAATAAACCAAGAAACCAAGAAACCAACAAACCAACAAAACAACAAACCAACAAACCAACAAACCAACAAACCAACAAACCAACAAACCAACAAACCAACAAACCAACAAACCAACAAACCAACAAGCCAACAAACCAAGTAACCAACAAGCCAACAAACCAACAAGCCAACAAACCAATAAACCAACAATCCAACAAACGAACAAACCAACAAGTTAACAAGCCAACAAACCAACAAGCCAACAAACAAACAAACCAACAAACAAACAAACAGAGTAACCAACAAACCAGCAAACCAGCAAGCCAACAAACCAACAAAACAACAAACCAACAAACCAGTAAACCAAGAAACCAACAAACCAACAAACCAACAAACCAACAAACCAACAAACCAATAAACCAATAAACCAACAAACCAACAAACCAACAAACCAACAACCCAACAAACCAACAAACCAACAAACCAACAAACCAACAAACCAACAAGCCAACAAACCAAGTAACCAACAAGCCAACAAGCCAACAAACCAACAAGCCAACAAACCAATAAACCAACAAACCAACAAACCAACAAACCAACAAACCAACAAACCAAGAAACCAACAAACCAACAAACGAAGAAACCAACGAACCGACAAACCAACAAACCAACAAACAAACAAACCAACAAACTAACAAACCAACAAACCAACATACCAATAAACCAACAAACTAACAAACAAACAAACCAACAAACCAACAAACCAACAAGCCAACAAGCCAACAAACCAAAAAACCAACAAACCAACAAACCAACAAACCAACAAACCAACAAACCAACAAACCAACAAACCAACAAACCAACAAACCAAAAAACCAACAAACCAACAAACCAACAAACCAACAAACCAACAAACCAACAAACCAATAAACCGACAAACCAAGTAACCAACAAGCCAACAAGCCACAAAAACCAACAAGCCAACAAACCAACAAACCAACAAGCCAACAAACGAACAACCCAACAAACCAACAAACCAACAATCCAACAAACAAACAAACCAACAAACCAACAAACCAACAAACCAACAAACCAACAAACCAACAAACCAACAAACCAACAAACCAACAAACCAACAAACCGACAAACCAAGTAACCAACAAGCCAACAAGCCACAAAAACCAACAAGCCAACAAACCAACAAACCAACAATCCAACAAACCAACAAACCAACAAACCAACAAACCAACAAACTAACAATCCAACAAACAAACAAACCAACAAACCAACCATCCAACAAACCAACAAACCAACAAGCCAACAAACCAACAAACCAACAAACCAACAAACCAACATACCAACAAACAAACAAACCAACAAACCAACAAACCAACAAACCAACAAACCAACAAGCCAACAAACGAGCAAACCAACAAACCAACAAACCAACAAACCAACAAACGAATAAACAAAGAACCCAACAAACCAACAAACCAACAAACCAAGTAACCAACAAGCCAACAAGCCAACAAACCAACAAGCCTACAAACCAACAAACCAACAAGCCAACAAACGAACAAACCAACAAACCAACAAACCAACAAACCAACAAATCAACAAACAAACAAACCAACAAACCAACAAACCAACAAACCAACAAATCAACAAACCAACAAACCAACAAGCCAACAAACCAACAAACCAACAAACGAACAAACCAAGAAACCAACAAGCCAACAAATCAACAAACTAACAAACCGACAAACAAACAAACCAACAAACAAACAAACCAACAAGCCAACAAACCAAAAAACAAACGAACTAAGTAACCAACAAACCAACAAACCAACAAACCAACAAACCAACAAACCAAGAAACCAACAAACCAACAAACCAACTAACCAAGTAACTAACAAGCCAACAAGCCAACAAACCAACAAGCCAACAAACCAACAAACCAACAAGCCAATAAACGAACAAACCAACAAACCAACAAACCAACAAACCAACAAACCAACAAACAAACAAACAAACAAACCAACAAACCAACAAACCAACAAACCAACAAACCAACAAACCAACAAACCAACAAACCAACAAACCAACAAACCAACAAACCAACAAACCAACAAACCAACAAGCCAACAAACGAACAAACCAACAAACCAACAAACCAACAAACCGACAAACTAACAAACAAAGAACCCAACAAACCAACAAACCAACAAACGAAGTAACGAACAAGCCAACAAGCCAACAAACCAACAAGCCTACAAACCAACAAACCAACAAGCCAACAAACGAACAAACCAACAAACCAACAAAACAACAAACCTACAAACCAACAAACAAACAAACCAACAAACCAACAAACCAACAAACCATCAAACCAACGAACCAACAAACAAACAAACCAACAAACCAACAAACCAACAAACCAACAAACCAACAAATCAGAAAACCAAGTAACCAACAAGCCAACAAGCCAACAAACCAACAAGCCAACAAAACCAACAAACCAACAAGGCAACAAATGAACAAACCAACAAGCCAACAAACCAACAAACCAACAAGCCAACAAGCCAACAAACGAACAATCCAACAAACCAACAAACCAACAAACCAACAAACCAACAAACCAACAAGCCAACAAACGAACAAACCAAAAAACCAACAAACCAATAAACCAACAAACCAACAAACCAACAAAGCAGCAAACCAACAAACCAACAAGCCAATAAACGAACAAACCAAAAAGCCAACAGACCAACAAACCAACAAACCAACAAACCAACAAACCAACAAACCAACAAACCAACAAACCAACAAACCAACAAACCAACAAACAAACAAACGAACAAACGCACAAACAAACAAACCAACAAGCCAACAAACCCACAAACCAACAAACCAACAAACCAACAAACCAACAAACCAACAAACCAACAAACCAACAAACCAACAAACCAACAAACCAACATACCAACAAACCAACAAACCAACAAACCAACAAACCGACAAACCAAGTAACCAACAAGCCAACAAACCACAAAAACCAACAAGCCAACAAACCAATAAACCAACAAGCCAACAAACGAACAAACCAACAAACCAACAAACCAACAAACTAAAAAACCAACAAACAAACAAACCAACAAACCAACAAACCAACAAACCAACAACCCAACAAACCAACAAACTAACAAACCAACAAACCAACAAACCAACAAACCAACAAACCAACAAACCAACAAACCAACAAACCAACAAACCAACAGACCAACAAACCAACAAACCAACAAACCAAGTAACCAACAAGCCAACAAGCCAACAAACCAACAAGCCAAAAAACCAACAAACCAACAAGCCAATAAACGAACAAACCAACAAACAAACAAACAAACAAACCAACAAACCAACAAACCAACAAAGCAACAAACCAACAAACCACCAAACCAACAAACCAACAAACCAACAAAAAAACAAACCAACAAGCCAACAAACAAACAAGCCAACAAACGAACGAATCAAGAAACCAACAAGCCAACAAATCAACAAACCAACAAACCAACAAACAAACAAACCAACAAACAAACAAACAAACAAACAAGCCAACAAACCAACAAACAAACGAACTAAGTAACCAACAAACCAACAAACCAACAAACAAACAAATCAACAAACCAACAAACCAACAAACCAACAAACCAACAAACAAACAAACCAACGAACCAACAAACCAGCAAACCAACAAACCAACAAACCAACAAACCAACAAACCAACAAGCCAACAAACCAAGTAACCAACAAGCCAACAAGCCAACAAACCAACAAGCCAACAAACCAATAAACCAACAACCCAACAAACGAACAAACCAACAAGTTAACAAGCCAACAAACCAACAAGCCAACAAACGAACAAACCAATAAACCAACAAACCAACAAACAAACAAACCAAGTAACCAACAAACCAGCAAACCAGCAAGCCAAGAAACCAACAAAACAACAAACCAACAAACGAATAAACCAAGAAACCAAGAAACCAACAAACCAACAAACCAAAAAACCAACAAACCAACAACCCAACAAACCAACAAACCAACAAACCAACAAACCAACAAGCCAACAAACCAAGTAACCAACAAGCCAACAAGCCAACAAACCAACAAGTTAACAAACCAATAAACCAACAAACCAACAAACCAAGAAACCAACAAACCAACAAACCAAGAAACCAACAAACCAACAAATCAACAAACTAACAAACCAACAAACAAACAAACCAACAAATAAACAAACCAACAAGCCAACAAACCAACAAACAAACAAACTAAGTAACAAACAAACCAACAAACCAGCAAACCAACAAACCAACAAACCAACAAACCAACAAACCAACAAACCAACAAACCAACAAACAAACAAACCAACAAACCACCATACCAGCAAACCAACAAACCAACCAACCAACAAACAAACAAACGAACAAACGAACAAACAAACAAACCAACAAGCCAACAAACCCACAAACCAACAAACCAACCAACCAACAAACCAACAAACCAAGAAACCAACAAACCAACAAACCAACAAACCAACAAACCAACAAACCAACAAACCAACAAACCAACAAACCGACAAACCAAGTAACCAACAAGCCAACAAGCCACAAAAACCAACAAGCCAACAAACCAACAAACCAACAAGCCAACAAACGAACAAACCAACAAACCAACAAACCAACAAACTAAAAAACCAACAAACAAACAAACCAACAAACCAACAAACCAACAAACCAACAAGCCAACAAACGAACAAACCAACAAACCAACAAACCAACAAACCGACAAACTAACAAACAAAGAACCCAACAAACCAACAAACCAACAAACCAACAAACCAACAAGCCTACAAACCAACAAACCAACAAGCCAACAAACGAACAAACCAACAAACCAACAAAACAACAAACCTACAAACCAACAAACAAACAAACCAACAAACCAACAAACCAACAAACCAACAAACCAACAAACCAACGAACCAACAAACAAACAAACCAACAAACCAACAAACCAACAAACCAGAAAACCAAGTAACTAACACGCCAACAAGCCAACAAACCAACAAGCCAACAAACCAACAAACCAACAAGGCAACAAACGAACAAACCAACAAGCCAACAAACCAACAAACCAACAAACCAACAAGCCAACCAGCCAACAAACGAACAATCCAACAAACCAACAAACCAACAAACCAACAAACCAACAAACCAACAAGCCAACAAACGAACAAACCAAAAAACCAACAAACCAACAAACCAACAAACCAAAAAACCAACAAAGCAGCAAACCAACAAACCAACAAGCCAATAAACGAACAAACCAAAAAGCCAACAAACCAACAAACCAACAAACCAACAAACCAACAAACCAACAAACCAACAAACCAACAAACCAACAAACCAACAAACCAACAAACCAACAAACAAACAAACGAACAAACGAACAAACAAACAAACCAACAAGCCAACAAACCCACAAACCAACAAACCAACAAACCAACAAACCAACAAACCAACAAACCAACAAACCAACAAACCAACAAACCAACAAACCAACAAACCAACAAACCAACAAACCAACAAACCAACAAACCAACAAACCAACAAACCAACAAACCAACAAACCAACAAACCAACAAACCAACAAACCAACAAACCAACAAACCGACAAACCAAGTAACCAACAAGCCAACAAACCACAAAAACCAACAAGCCAACAAACCAATAAGCCAACAAGCCAACAAACAAACAAACCAACAAACCAACAAACCAACAAACTAAAAAACCAACAAACAAACAAACCAACAAACCAACAAACCAACAAACCAACAAACCAACAAACCAACAAACCAACAAACCAACAAACCAACAAACCAACAAACCAACAAACCAACAAACCAACAAACCAACAAACCAACAAACCAACAAACCAACAAACCGACAAACCAACAAACCAACAAACCAACAGACCAACAAACCAACAAACCAACAAACCAACAAACCAAGTAACCAACAAGCCAACAAGCCAACAAACCAACAAGCCTAAAAACCAACAAACCAACAAGCCAATAAACGAACAAACCAACAAACCAACAAACCAACAAACCAACAAACCAACAAACCAACAAACAAACAAACAAACCAACCAACAAACCAACAAACCAACAAAGCAACAAACCAACAAACCAACAAAAAAACAAACCAACAAACCAACAAACCAACAAATCAACAAACAAACAAACCAACAAGCCAACAAACAAACAAGCCAACAAACGAACGAACCAAGAAACCAACAAGCCAACAAATCAACAAACTAACAAACCAACAAACAAACAAACCAACAAACACACAAACAAACAAGCCAACAAACCAACAAACAAACGACCTAAGTAACCAACAAACCAACAAAACAACAAACCAACAAATCAACAAACCAACAAACCAACAAACCAACAAACCAACAAACAAACAAACCAACGAACCAACAAACCAGCAAACCAACAAACCAACAAGCCAACAAACCAACCAAACAACAAACCAACAAACCAATAAACCAACAAACAAACAAACCAACAAACCAACAAACCAGCAAACTAACAAATCAACAAGCCAACAAACCAACAAAACAACAAACCAACAAACCAATAAACCAAGAAACCAACAAACCAACAAACCAACAAACCAATAAACCAACAAACCAACAAACCAACAAACCAACAAACCAACAAACCAACAAACCAACAAACCAACAAACCAACAAACCAACAAGCCAACAAACCAAGTAACCAACAAGCCAACAAGCCAACAAACCAACAAGCCAACAAACCAATAAACCAACAACCCAACAAACGAACAAACCAACAAGTTAACAAGCCAACAAACCAACAAGCCAACAAACGAACAAACCAATAAACCAACAAACCAACAAACAAACAAACCAAGTAACCACCAAACCAGCAAACCAGCAAGCCAACAAACCAACAAAACAACAAAACAACAAACCAACAAACCAATAAACCAAGAAACCAAGAAACCAACAAACCAACAAACCAACAAACCAACAAACCAACAACCCAACAAACCAACAAACCAACAAACCAACAAACCAACAAGCCAACAAACCAAGTAACCAATAGCCAATAAGCCAACAAACCAACAAGCCAACAAACCAATAAACCAACAAACCAACAAACCAAGAAACCAACAAACCAACAAACCAAGAAACCAACAAACCAACAAATCAACAAATTAACAAACCAACAAACAAACAAACCAACAAACAAACAAACCAACAAGCCAACAAACCAACAAACAAACAAACTAAGTAACCAACACTCCAACAAACCAACAAACCAACAAACCAACAAACCAACAAACCAACAAACAAACAAACCAACAAACCAACAAACCAGCAAACCAGCAAACCAACAAACCAACAAACCAACAAACCAACAAACCAACAAACCAACAAACCAACAAACAAACAAACCAACAAACCACCAAACCAGCAAACCAACAAACCAACCAACCAACAAACAAACAAACGAACAAACGAACAAACAAACAAACCAACAAGCCAACAAACCCACAAACCAACAAACCAACAAACCAACAAACCAACAAACCAACAAACCAACAAACCAACAAACCAACAAACCAACAAACCAACAAACCAACACACCAACAAACCAACAAACCAACAAACCAACAAACCGACAAACCAAGTAACCAACAAGACAACAAGCCACAAAAACCAACAAGCCAACAAACCAACAAACCAACAAGCCAACAAACGAACAAACCAACAAACCAACAAACCAACAAACTAAAAAACCAACAAACAAACAAACCAACAAACCAACAAACCAACAAACCAACAAGCCAACAAACGAACAAACCAACAAACTAACAAACCAACAAACCAACAAACCAACAAACCGACAAACTAACAAACAAAGAACCCAACAAACCAACAAACCAAGAAACCAAGTAACGAACAAGCCGACAAGCCAACAAACCAACAAGCCTTCAAACCAACAAACCAACCAGCCAACAAACGAACAAACCAACAAACCAACAAAACAACAAACCTACAAACCAACAAACAAACAAACCAACAAACCAACAAACCAACAAACCAACAAACCAACAAACCAACGAACCAACAAACAAACAAACCAACAAACCAACAAATCAACAAACCAACAAACCAGAAAACCAAGTAACTAACAAGCCAACAAGCCAACAAACCAACAAGCCAACAAACCAACAAACCAACAAGGCAACAAACGAACAAACCAACAAGCCAACAAACCAACAAACCAACAAGCCAACAAGCCAACAAACGAACAATCCAACAAACCAACAAACCAACAAACCAACAAACCAACAAACCAACAAGCCAACAAACGAACAAACCAAAAAACCAACAGACCAACAAACCAACAAACCAACAAACCAACAAAGCAGAAAACCAACAAACCAACAAGCCAATAAACGAACAAACCAAAAAGCCAACAAACCAACAAACCAACAAACCAACAAACCAACAAACCAACAAACCAACAAACCAACAAACCAACAAACAAACAAACGAACAAATGAACAAACAAACAAACCAACAAGCCAACAAACCCACAAACCAACAAACCAACAAACCAACAAACCAACAAACCAACAAACCAACACACCAACAAACCAACAAACCAACAAACCAACAAACCAACAAACCAACAAACCAACAAACCAACAAACCAATAAACCAACAAACCAACAAACCAACAAACCAACAAACCAACAAACCAACAAACCAACAAACCAACAAACCAACAAACCAACAAACCAACAAACCAACAAACCAACAAACCAACAAACCAAGTAACCAACAAGCCAACAAGCCAACAAACCAACAAGCCTAAAAACCAACAAACCAACAAGCCAATAAACGAACAAACCAACAAACCAACAAACCAACAAACAAACAAACCAACAAACAAACAAACAAACAAAACCAACAAACCAACAAACCAACAAAGCAACAAACCAACAAACCAACAAACCAACAAACCAACAAACCAACAAACCAACAAACCAACAAATCAACAAACAAACAAACCAACAAGCCAACAAACAAACAAGCCAACAAACGAACGAACCAAGAAACCAACAAGCCAACAAATCAACAAACTAACAAACCAACAAACAAACAAACCAACAAACAAACAAACAAACAAGCCAACAAACCAACAAACAAACGAACTAAGTAACAAACAAACCAACAAAACAACAAACCAACAAATCAACAAACCAACAAACCAACAAACCAACAAACCAACAAACAAACAAACCAACGAACCAACAAACCAGCAAACCAACAAACCAACAAGCCAACAAACCAACCAAACAACAAACCAACAAACCAATAAACCAACAAACAAACAAACCAACAAACCAACAAACCAGCAAACTAACAAACCAACAAGCCAACAAACCAACAAAACAACAAACCAACAAACCAAGAAACCAAGAAACCAAGAAACCAAGAAACCAACAAACCAACAAACCAACAAACCAACAAACCAACAAACCAACAAACCAACAAATCAACAAACCAACAAACCAACAAACCAACAAACCAACAAACCAACAAGCCAACAAACCAAGTAACCAACAAGCCAACAAGCCAACAAACCAACAAGCCAACAAACCAATAAACCAACAACCCAACAAACGAACAAACCAACAAGTTAACAAGCCAACAAACCAACAAGCCAACAAACGAACAAACCAATAATCCAACAAACCAATAAACAAACAAACCAAGTAACCAACAAACCAGCAAACCAGCAAGCCAACAAACCAATAAAACAACAAAACAACAAACCAACAAACCAATAAACCAAGAAACCAAGAAACCAACAAACCAACAAACCAACAAACCAACAAACCAACAACCCAACAAACCAACAAACCAACAAACCAACAAACCAACAAGCCAACAAACCAAGTAACCAACAAGCCAACAAGCCAACAAACCAACAAGCCAACAAACCAATAAACCAACAAACCAACAAACCAAGAAACCAACAAACCAACAAACCAAGAAACCAACAAACCAACAAATCAACAAACTAACAAACCAACAAACAAACAAACCAACAAACAAACAAACCAACAAGCCAACAAACCAACAAACAAACAAACTAAGTAACCAACAAACCAACAAACCAACAAACCAACAAACCAACAAACCAACAAACCAACAAACAAACAAACCAACAAACCAACAAACCAACAAACCAACAAACCAGCAAAACAACAAACCAACAAACCAACAAACCAACAAACCAACAAACAAACAAACAAACAAACAAACAAACCAACAAACCAACAAACCAACAAAGCAACAAACCAACAAACCAACAAACCAACAAACCAACAAACCAACAAACCAACAAATCAACAAACCAACAAATCAACAAACCAACAAACCAACAAACCAACAAACGAAGAAACCAACAAACCAACAAACCAACAAACTAAAAAACCAACAAACAAACAAACCAACAAACCAACAAACCAACAAACCAACAAACCAACAAACCAACAAACCAACAAACCAACAAACCAACAAACCGACAAACCAAGTAACCAACAAGCCAACAAACCACAAAAACCAACAAGCCAACAAACCAATAAACCAACAAGCCAACAAACGAACAAACCAACAAAACAACAAACCAACAAACTAAAAAACCAACAAACACACAAACCAACAAACCAACAAACCAACAAACCAACAAACCAACAAACCAACAAACCAACAAACCAACACACCAACAAACCAACAAACCAACAAACCAACAAACCAACAAACCAACAAACCAACAAACCAACAAACCAACAAACCAACAAACCAACAAACCAACAAACCAACAAACCAACAAACCAACAGACCAACAAACCAACAAACCAATAAACCAACAAACCAACAAACCAAGTAACCAACAAGCCAACAAGCCAACAAACCAACAAGCCTACAAACCAACAAACCAACAAGCCAACAAACGAACAAACCAACAAACCAACAAACCAACAAACCAACAAACCAACAAACCAACAAACCAACAAACCAACAAACGAACAAACCAACAAACCAACAAACCAACAAACTAAAAAACCAACAAACAAACAAACCAACAAACCAACAAACCAACAAACCAACAAACCAACAAACCAACAAACCAACAAACCAACAAACCAACAAATCAACAAACCAACAAACCAACAAACCAACAAACCAACAAACCAACAAACCAACAAACCAACAAACCAACAAACCAACAAACCAAAAAACCAACAAACCAACAAACCAACAAACCAACAGACCAACAAACCAACAAACCAACAAACCAACAAACCAAGTAACCAACAAGCCAACAAGCCAACAAACCAACAAGCCTACAAACCAACAAACCAACAAGCCAACAAACGAACAAACCAACAAACCAACAAACCAACAAACCAACAAACCAACAAACCAACAAACCAACAAACCAACAAACCAACAAACCAACAAACCAAGAAACCAACAAACCAACAAATCAACAAACTAACAAACCAACAAACAAACAAACCAACAAACAAACAAACCAACAAGCCAACAAACCAACAAACAAACAAACTAAGTAACCAACAAACCAACAAACCAACAAACCAACAAACCAACAAACCAACAAACCAACAAACAAACAAACCAACAAACCAACAAACCAACAAAACAGCAAACCAACAAACCAACAAACCAACAAACCAACAAACGAACAAACAAACAAACCAACAACCCACCAAACCAGCAAACCAACAAACCAACAAACCAACAAACAAACAAACGAACAAATGAACAAACAAACAAACCAACAAGCCAACAAACCCACAAACCAACAAACCAACAAATCAACAAACCAACAAACCAACAAACCAACAAACCAACAAACCAACAAACCAACAAACCAACAAACTAACAAACCAAAAAACCAACAAACCGACAAACCAAGAAACCAACAAGCCAACAAACCAACAAACCAACAAGCCAACAAACCAACAAACCAACAAACCAACAAACCAACAAACTAAAAAACCAACAAACAAACAAACCAACAAACCAACAAACCAACAAACCAACAAACCAACAAACCAACAAACCAACAAACCAACAAACCAACAAACCAACAAACCAACAAACCAACAAACCAACAAACCAACAAACCAACAAACCAACAAACCAACAAACCAACAAACCAACAAACCAAAAAACCAACAAACCAACAAACCAACAAACCAACAGACCAACAAACCAACAAACCAACAAACCAACAAACCAAGTAACCAACAAGCCAACAAGCCAACAAACCAACAAGCCTACAAACCAACAAACCAACAAGCCAACAAACGAACAAACCAACAAACCAACAAAACAACAAACCTACAAACCAACAAACAAACAAACCAACAAACCAACAAACCAACAAACCAACAAACCAACGAACCAACAAACAAACAAACCAACAAACCAACAAACCAACAAACCAACAAACCAACAAACCAGAAAACCAAGTAACTAACAAGCCAACAAGCCAACAAACCAACAAGCCAACAAACCAACAAACCAACAAGGCAACAAACGAACAAACCAACAAGCCAACAAACCAACAAACCAACAAGCCAACAAGCCAACAAACGAACAATCCAACAAACCAACAAACCAACAAACCAACAAACCAACAAACCAACAAGCCAACAAACGAACAAACCAAAAAACCAACAAACCAACAAACCAACAAACCAACAAACCAACAAAGCAGCAAACCAACAAACCAACAAGCCAATAAACGAACAAACCAAAAAGCCAACAAACCAACAAACCAACAAACCAACAAACCAAAAAACCAACAAACCAACAAACCAACAAACCAACAAACAAACAAACGAACAAACGAACAAACAAACAAACCAACAAGCCAACAAACCCACAAACCAACAAACCAACAAACCAACAAACCAACAAACCAACAAACCAACAAACCAACAAACCAACAAACCAACAAACCAACAAACCAACAAACCAACAAACCAACAAACCAACAAACCAACAAACAAACAAACCAACAAACCAACAAACCGACAAACCAAGTAACCAACAAGCCAACAAACCACAAAAACCAACAAGCCAACAAACCAATAAACCAACAAGCCAACAAACGAACAAACCAACAAAACAACAAACCAACAAACTAAAAAACCAACAAACACACAAACCAACAAACCAACAAACCAACAAACCAACAAACCAACAAACCAACAAACCAACAAACCAACAAACCAACAAACCAACAAACCAACAAACCAACAAACCAACAAACCAACAAACCAACAAACCAACAAACCAACAAACCAACAAACCAACAAACCAACAAACCAACAAACCAACAAACCAACAAACCAACAAGCCAACAAGCCAACAAGCCAACAAACCAACAAGCCTAAAAACCAACAAACCAACAAGCCAATAAACGAACAAACCAACAAACCAACAAACCAACAAACCAACAAACCAACAAACCAACAAACAAACAAACAAACAAACAAACAAACCAACAAACCAACAAACCAACAAAGCAACAAACCAACAAACCAACAAACCAACAAACCAACAAACCAACAAACCAACAAATCAACAAACCAACAAATCAACAAACCAACAAACCAACAAACCAACAAACCAACAAACCAGCAAACCAACAAACCAACAAGCCAACAAACCAACCAAACAACAAACCAACAAACCAATAAACCAACAAACAAACAAACCAACAAACCAACAAACCAGCAAACTAACAAACCAGCAAGCCAACAAACCAACAAAACAACAAACCAACAAACCAATAAACCAAGAAACCAAGAAACCAACAAACCAACAAACCAACAAACCAACAAACCAACAAACCAACAAACCAACAAACCAACAAACCAACAAACCAACAAACCAACAAACCAACAAACCAACAAACCAACAAGCCAACAAACCAAGTAACCAACAAGCCAACAAGCCAACAAACCAACAAGCCAACAAACCAATAAACCAACAACCGAACAAACGAACAAACCAACAAGTTAACAAGCCAACAAACTAACAAACCAACAAACAAACAAACCAACAAACAAACAAACCAACAAACAAACAAACAAACAAGCCAACAAACCAACAAACAAACGAACTAAGTAATCAACAAACCAACAAACCAACAAACCAACAAATCAACAAACCAACAAACCAACAAACCAACAAACCAACAAACAAACAAACCAACGAACCAACAAACCAGCAAACCAACAAACCGACAAGCCAATAAACCAACCAAACAACAAACGAACGAACCAAGAAACCAACAAGCCAACAAATCAACAAACTAACAAACCAACAAACAAACAAACCAACAAACAAACAAACAAACAAGCCAATAAACCAACAAACAAACGAACTAAGTAACCAACAAACCAACAAACCAACAAATCAACAAACCAACAAACCAACAAACCAACAAACCAACAAACAAACAAACCAACGAACCAACAAACCAGCAAACCAACAAACCAACAAGCCAACAAACCAACCAAACAACAGACCAACAAACCAATAAACCAACAAACAAACAAACCAACAAACCAACAAACCAGCAAACTAACAAACCAACAAGCCAACAAACCAGCAAAACAACAAACCAACAAACCAACAAACCAACAAACCAACAAACCAACAAACCAACAAACCAACAAACCAACAAACCAACAAACCAACAAACCAACAAACCAACAAACCAACAAACCAACAAGCCAACAAACCAAGTAACCAACAAGCCAACAAGCCAACAAACAAACAAGCCAACAAACCAATAAACCAACAACCCAACAAACGAACAAACCAACAAGTTAACAAGCCAACAAACCAACAAACCAGCAAACCAGCAAGCCAACAAACCAACAAAACAACAAAACAACAAACCAACAAACCAATAAACCAATAAACCAAGAAACCAAGAAACCAACAAACCAACAAACCAACAAACCAACAAACCAACAACCCAACAAACCAACAAACCAACAAACCAACAAACCAACAAGCCAACAAACCAAGTAACCAACAAGCCAACAAGCCAACAAACCAACAAGCCAACAAACCAATAAACCAAGAAACCAACAAACCAACAAACCAAGAAACCAACAAACCAACAAATCAACAAACTAACAAAACAACAAACAAACAAACCAACAAACAAACAAACCAACAAGCCAACAACCAAACCAATAAACCAACAAACAAACAAACCAACAAGCCAACAAACAAACCAATAAACCAACAAACCAACAAACCAACAAACCAACAAACCAAGTAACCAACAAGCCAACAAGCCAACAAACCAACAAGCCAAAAAACCAACAAACCAACAAGCCAATAAACGAACAAACCAACAAACCAACAAACCAACAAACCAACAAACCAACAAACAAACAAACAAACAAACCAACAAACCAACAATTAAACAAAGCAACAAACCAACAAACCAACAAACAAACAAACCAACCAACAAACAAACCAACACGCCAACAAAAAAATAAACAAACAAACTAAGTAACCAACAAACCAACAAACCAACAAACCAACAAATCAACAAACCAACAAACCAACAAACCAACAAACCAACAAACCACCAAACAAACAAACCAACGAACCAACAAACCAGCAAACCAACAAACCAACAAGCAAACAAACCAACCAAACAACAAACTAAGTAACCAACAAACCAACAAACCAACAAACCAACAAACCAATAAACCAACAAACCAACAAACCAACAAACAAACAAACCAACAAACCAACAAACCAACAAACCAACACCCCAACAAACCACCAAACTAACAAACAAACAAACCAACAAACCAACAAACCAAGTAACCAACAAACCAACAAATGAACAAACCAACAAACGAAGAAACCAACAAACGAACAAACCAACAAACAAACAAACCAACAAACAAACAAACCAACAAACCAACAAGCCAACAAACGAATAAACCAACAAGCCAACAAGCCAACAAACCAACAAACCAACAATCCAACAAGCCAACAAACCAACAAACCAACAAACCAACATGCCAACAAACCAACAAGCCAACAAGCCAACAAACCAACAAGCTAACAAACAAACAAACAAACAAACCAACAAACCAACAAACCAACAAACCAACAAACCAACAAACCAACAAACCAACAAACCAACAAACCAACAAACCAACAAACCAACAAACGAACAAACCAACAAGCCAACATGCCAACAAACCAACAAGCCAACAAGCCAACAAACCAACAAGCCAACAAACAAACAAACCAACAAACGAACAAACCAACAAACGAACAAACCAACAAACCAATAAACGAACAAACCAACAAACCAAAAAACCAACAAACCAACAAACCAACAAACCAACAAACCAACAAACCAACAAACCAACAAGCCAACAAACCAACAAGCCAACAAACGAACAAACCAACAAGCCAACAAACCAACACCCCAACAAACCACCAAACTAACAAACAAACAAACCAACAAACCAAGTAACCAACAAACCAACAAATGAACAAACCAACAAACGAACAAACCAACAAACGAACAAACCAACAAGCAGACAAACCAACAAACGAACAAACCAACAAACCAACAAGCCAACAAACCAACAAACCAACAAACCAACAATCCAACAAGCCAACAAACCAACAAACCAACAAACCAACATGCCAACAAACCAACAAGCCAACAAGCCAACAAACCAACAAGCTAACAAACAAACAAACTAACAAACCAACAAACAAACAAACCAACAAACCAACAAACCAACAAACCAACAAACCAACAAACCAACAAACCAACAAACCAACAAACAAACAAACAAACAAACTAACAAACCAACAAACGAACAAACCAACAAAACAATAAACGAACAAACCAACAAACCAACAAGCCAACAAGCCAACAAACCAACAAACCAACAAACCAACAAACCAACAAGCCAACAAACGAGCAAACCAACAAACCAACAAACCAACAAGCCAACAAACCAACAAACCAACAATCCAACAAGCCAACAAACCAACAAACCAACAAACCAACATGCCAACAAGCGAACAAACAAACAAAATACCAAAACAACAAACCAACAAACCAACAAACCAACAAACCAAGAAACCAACAAACCAACAAACCAACAAACAAACAAACCAACAAACGAACAAACCAACAAACGAACAAACTAACAAACCAATAAACGAACAAACCAACAAACCAACAAACCAACAAACCAACAAACCAACAAACCAACAAGCCAACAAACCAAGTAACCAACAAGCCAACAAGCCAACAAACCAACAAACCAACAAACCAACAAACCAACAAACCAACAAACCAACAAACCAACAAACCAACAAACCAACAAACCAACAAACCAACAAACCAACAAACCAACAAACCAACAAACCAACAAACCAACAAACCAACAAACCAACAAACCAACAAGCCAACAAACCAAGTAACCAACAAGCCAACAAGCCAACAAACCAACAAGCCAACAAACCAATAAACCAACAACCCAACAAACGAACAAACCAACAAGTTAACAAGCCAACAAACCAACAAACCAGCAAACCAGCAAGCCAACAAACCAACAAAACAACAAAACAACAAACCAACAAACCAATAAACCAATAAACCAAGAAACCAAGAAACCAACAAACCAACAAACCAACAAACCAACAAACCAACAACCCAACAACCCAACAAACCAACAAACCATCAAACCAACAAGCCAACAAACCAAGTAACCAACAAGCCAACAAGCCAACAAACCAACAAGCCAACACACCAATAAACCAACAAACCAACAAACCAAGAAACCAACAAACCAACAAACCAAGAAACCAACAAACCAACAAATCAACAAACTAACAAACCAACAAACAAACAAACCAACAAACAAACAAACCAACAAGCCAACAACCAAACCAATAAACCAACAAACAAACAAACCAACAAGCCAAAAAACAAACCAATAAACCAACAAACCAACAAACCAACAAACCAACAAACCAAGTAACCAACAAGCCAACAAGCCAACAAACCAACAAGCCAAAAAACCAACAAACCAACAAGCCAATAAACGAACAAACCAACAAACCAACAAACCAACAAACCAACAAACCAACAAACAAACAAACAAACAAACCAACAAACCAACAAATAAACAAAGCAACAAACCAACAAACCAACAAACCAACAAACAAACAAACCAACAAACCAACAAACCAACAAATCAACAAACAAACAAACCAACAAGCCAACAAACAAACAAACCAACAAACGAACGAACCAAGAAACCAACAAGCCAACAAATCAACAAACTAACAAACCAACATACAAACAAACCAACAAACAAACAAACCAACACGCCAACAAACTAACAAACAAACAAACTAAGTAACCAACAAACCAACAAACCAACAAACCAACAAATCAACAAACCAACAAACCAACAAACCAACAAACCAACAAACCACCAAACAAACAAACCAACGAACCAACAAACCAGCAAACCAACAAACCAACAAGCCAACAAACCAACCAAACAACAAACTAAGTAACCAACAAACCAACAAACCAACAAACTAACAAACCAATAAACCAACAAACCAACAAACCAACAAACAAACAAACCAACAAACCAACAAACCAACAAACCAACACCCCAACAAACCACCAAACTAACAAACAAACAAACCAAAAAACCAACAAACCAAGTAACCAACAAACCAACAAATGAACAAACCAACAAACGAAGAAACCAACAAACGAACAAACCAGCAAACAAACAAACCAACAAACAAACAAACCAACAAACCAACAAGCCAACAAACCAATAAACCAACAAGCCAACAAGCCAACAAACCAACAAACCAACAATCCAACAAGCCAACAAACCAACAAACCAACAAACCAACATGCCAACAAACCAACAAGCCAACAAGCCAAAAAACCAACAAGCTAACAAACAAACAAACAAACAAACCAACAAACCAACAAACCAACAAACCAACAAACCAACAAACCAACAAACCAACAAACCAACAAACCAACAAACCAACAAACGAACAAACCAACAAGCCAACATGCCAACAAACCAACAAGCCAACAAGCCAACAAACCAACAAGCCAACAAACAAACAAACCAACAAACAAACAAACCATCAAACGAACAAACCAACAAACCAATAAACGAACAAACCAACAAACCAAAAAACCAACAAACCAACAAACCAACAAACCAACAAACCAACAAACCAACAAGCCAACAAACCAACAAGCCAACAAACGAACAAACCAACAAGCCAACAAACCAACACCCCAACAAACCACCAAACTAACAAACAAACAAACCAACAAACCAAGTAACCAACAAACCAACAAATGAACAAACCAACAAACGAACAAACCAACAAACGAACAAACCAACAAGCAAACAAACCAACAAACGAACAAACCAACAAACCAACAAGCCAACAAACCAACAAACCAACAAACCAACAATCCAACAAGCCAACAAACCAACAAACCAACATGCCAACAAACCAATAAGCCAACAAGCCAACAAACCAACAAGCTAACAAACAAACAAACTAACAAACCAACAAACAAACAAACCAACAAACCAAGAAACCAACAAACCAACAAACCAACAAACCAACAAACAAACAAACTAACAAACGAACAAACCAACAAACGAACAAACCAACAAAACAATAAACGAACAAACCAACAAACCAACAAGCCAACAAGCCAACAAACCAACAAACCAACAAACCAACAAACCAACAAGCCAACAAACGAGCAAACCAACAAACCAACAAACCAACAAGCCAACAAACCAACAAACCAACAATCCAACATGCCAACAAACCAACAAACCAACAAACCAACATGCCAACAAGCGAACAAACAAACAAAATACCAAAACAACAAACCAACAAACCAACAAACCAACAAACCAAGAAACCAACAAACCAACAAACCAACAAACAAACAAACCAACAAACGAACAAACCAACAAACGAACAAACTAACAAACCAATAAACGAACAAACCAACAAACCAAAAAACCAACAAACCAACAAACCAACAAACCAACAAACCAACAAACAAACAAACCAACAAACGAACAAACCAACAAACGAACAAACTAACAAACCAATAAACGAACAAACCAACAAACCAAAAAACCAACAAACCAACAAACCAACAAACCAACAAGCCAACAAACCAACAAGCCAACAAACGAACAAATCAACAAGCCAACAAACCAACACCCCAACAAACCAACAAACTAACAAACAAACAAACCAACAAACCAACAAACCAAGTAACCAACAAACCAACAAATGAACAAACCAACAAACCAATAAACCAATAAACCAACAAACCAACAAACCAACAAACCAACAAACCAACAAACCAACAAACCAACAAACCAACGAACCAACAAACCAACAAACCAAGTAACCAACAAACCAACAAATGAACAAACCAACAAACGAACAAACCAACAAACGAACAAACCAACAAACCAACAAGCCAACAAACCAACAAACCAACAATCCAACAAGCCAACAAGCCAACAAACCAACAAACCAACAAGCCAACAAACGAACAAACCAACAAACCAACAAACCAACAAACTAAAAAACCAACAAACAAACAAACCAACAAACCAACAAACCAACAAACCAACAAACCAACAAACCAACAAACCAACAAACCAACAAACCAACAAACCAACAAACCAACAAACCAACAAACCAACAAACCAACAAACCAACAAACCAACAAACCAACAAACCAACAAACCAACAAACCAACAAACCAACAAACCAACAAACCAACAAACCAACAAACCAACAGACCAACAAACCAACAAACCAACAAACCAACAAACCAAGTAACCAACAAGCCAACAAGCCAACAAACCAAGAAGCCAAAAAACCAACAAACCAACAAGCCAATAAACGAACAAACCAACAAACCAACAAACCAACAAACCAACAAACCAACAAACCAACAAACAAACAAACAAACAAACCAACAAACCAACAAATAAACAAAGCAACAAACCAACAAACAAACAAACCAACAAACCAACAAACCAACAAATCAACAAACAAACAAACCAACAAGCCAACAAACAAACAAACCAACAAACGAACGAACCAAGAAACCAACAAGCCAACAAATCAACAAACTAACAACCAACAAACAAATAAACCAACAAACAAACAAACCAACACGCCAACAAACTAACAAACAAACGAACTAAGTAACCAACAAACCAACAAACCAACAAACCAACAAATCAACAAACCAACAAACCAACAAACCAACAAACCAACAAACCAACAAACAAACAAACAAACGAACCAACAAACCAGCAAACCAACAAACCAAGTAACCAACAAACCAACAAATGAACAAACCAACAAACGAAGAAACCAACAAAAGAACAAACCAACAAACAAGCAAACCAACAAACGAACAAACCAACAAACCAACAAGCCAACAAACCAATAAACCAACAAACCAACAAGCCAACAAACCAACAATTCAACAAGCCAACAAACCAACAAACTAACAAACCAACAAACCAACAATTCAACAAACCAACAAACAAACAAACCAACAAACCAACAAACCAACACCCCAATAAACCACCAAACTAACAAACAAACAAACCAACAAACCAACAAACCAAGTAACCAACAAACCAACAAATGAACAAACCAACAAACGAACAAACCAACAAACGAACAAACCAACAAACAAACAAACCAACAAACGAACAAACCAACAAACCAACAAGCCAACAAACCAATAAACCAACAATCCAACAAGCCAACAAACCAACAAACCAACAAACCAACAAACCAACAAACAAACAAACCAACAAACCAACAAACCAACACCCCAATAAACCACCAAACTAACAAACAAACAAACCAACAAACCAACAAACCAAGTAACCAACAAACCAACAAATGAACAAACCAACAAACGAAGAAACCAACAAACGAACAAACCAACAAACAAACAAACCAACAAACGAACAAACCAACAAACCAACAAGCCAACAAACCAATAAACCAACAAACCAACAAGCCAACAAACCAACAAACCAACAATTCAACAAGCCAACAAACCAACAAACTAACAAACCAACAAACCAACATGCCAACAAACCAACAAGCCAACAAGCCAACAAACCAACAAGCTAACAAACCAACAAACCAACAAACCAACAAACCAACAAACCAACAAACCAACAAACGAACAAACCAACAAACCAACATGCCAACAAACCAACAAGCCAACAAGCCAACAAACCATCAAGCCAACAAACAAACAAACCAACAAACGAACAAACCAACAAACGAACAAACCAACAAACCAATAAACGAACAAACCAACAAACCAAAAAACCAACAAACCAACAAACCAACAAACCAACAAACCAACAAGCCAACAAACCAACAAGCCAACAAACAAACAAACCAACAAGCCAACAAACCAACACCCCAACAAACCACCAAACTAACAAACAAACAAACCAACAAACCAAGTTACCAACAAACCAACAAATGAACAAACCAACAAACCAACAAACCAACAAACGAACAAACCAACAAACAAACAAACCAACAAACGAACAAACCAACAAACCAACAAGCCAACAAACCAACAAACCAACAAACCAACAATCCAACAAGCCAACAAACCAACAAACCAACAAACCAACATGCCAACAAACCAACAAGCCAACAAGCCAACAAACCAACAAGCTAACAAACAAACAAACTAACAAACCAACAAACAAACAAACCAACAAACCAAGAAACCAACAAACCAACAAACCAACAAACCAACAAACAAACAAACTAACAAACGAACAAACCAACAAACGAACAAACCAACAAAACAATAAACGAACAAACCAACAAACCAACAAGCCAACAAGCCAACAAACCAACAAACCAACAAACCAACAAACCAACAAGCCAACAAACGAGCAAACCAACAAACCAACAAACCAACAAGCCAACAAACCAACAAACCAACAATCCAACAAGCCAACAAACCAACAAACCAACAAACCAACATGCCAACAAGCGAACAAACAAACAAACTAACAAAACAACAAACCAACAAACCAACAAACCAAGAAACCAACAAACCAACAAACCAACAAACAAACAAACCAACAAACGAACAAACCAACAGACGAACAAACTAACAAACCAATAAACGAACAAACCAACAAACCAAAAAACCAACAAACCAACAAACCAACAAACCAACAAACCAACAAACAAACAAACCAACAAACGAACAAACCAACAAACGAACAAACTAACAAACCAATAAACGAACAAACCAACAAACCAAAAAACCAACAAACCAACAAACCAACAAACGAACAAGCCAACAAACCAACAAGCCAACAAACGAACAAATCAACAAGCCAACAAACCAACACCCCAACAAACCAACAAACTAACAAACAAACAAACCAACAAACCAACAAACCAAGTAACCAACAAACCATTAAATGAACAAACCAACAAACCAATAAACCAATAAACCAACAAACCAACAAACCAACAAACCAACAAACCAACAAACCAACAAACCAACAAACCAACGAACCTACAAAACAACAAACCAACAAACCAACAAACCAACAAACCAACAAACCAACAAGCCAACAAGCCAACAAACCAACAAGCCAACAAACGAACAAACCAACAAACCCAAAAACCAACAAACCAACAAACCAACAAACCAACAAACCAACAAACCAACAAACCAAAAAACCAACAAACCAACAAACCAACAAGCCAACAAACCAACAAACCAATAAACCAATAAACCAACAAACCAACAAACCAACAAACCAACAAACAAACAAACCAACAAACAAACAAACCAACAAACGAACAAACCAACAAACGAATAAACCAACAAACAAACAAACCAATAAACGAACAAACCAACAAACGAACCAGCCAACAAACCAACAAACCAACAAACCAACAAGCCAACAAACCAACAAACCAACAATCCAACAAGCCAACAAGCCAACAAACCAACAAACCAACAAACCAACATGCCAACAAACCAACAAGCCAACAAGCCAACAAACAAACAAGCTAACAAGCTAACAAACAAACAAACAAACAAACTAACAAACCAACAAACCAACAAACCAACAAACCAACAAACGAACAAACCAACAAACGAACAAACCAACAAACCAATAAACGAACAAACCAACAAACGAAAAAACCAACAAACCAACAAACCAACAAACCAACAAGCCAACAAACCAACAAGCCAACAAACGAACAAACCAACAAGCCAACAAACCAACACCCCAACAAACCACCAAACTAACAAACAAACAAACCAACAAACCAACAAACCAAAAAACCAACAAACCAACAAACAAACAAACAAACAAACCAACAAACCAACAAATAAACAAAGCAACAAACCAACAAACAAACAAACCAACAAACCAACAAACCAACAAATCAACAAACAAACAAACCAACAAGCCAACAAACAAACAAACCAACAAACGAACGAACCAAGAAACCAACAAGCCAACAAATCAACAAACTAACAAACCAACAAACAAATAAACCAACAAACAAACAAACCAACACGCCAACAAACTAACAAACAAACGAACTAAGTAACCAACAAACCAACAAACCAACAAACCAACAAATCAACAAACCAACAAACCAACAAACCAACAAACCAACAAACCAACAAACAAACAAACAAACGAACCAACAAACCAGCAAACCAACAAACCAACAAGCCAACAAACCAACCAAACAACAAACTAAGTAACCAACAAACCAACAAACCAACAAACCAACAAACCAACAAACCAACAAACGAACAAACCAACAAACCAACATGCCAACAAACCAACAAACGAACAAACCAACAAACGAACAAACCAACAAACCAATAAACGAACAAACCAACAAACCAAAAAACCAACAAACCAAGAAACCAACAAACCAACAAACCAACAAGCCAACAAACCAACAAGCCAACAAACAAACAAACCAACAAGCCAACAAACCAACACCCCAACAAACCAACAAACCAACAAACCAACATGCCAACAAACTAACAAGCCAACAAGCCAACAAACCATTAAGCTAACAAACAAACAAACTAACAAACCAACAAACAAACAAACCAACAAACCTAGAAACCAACAAACCAACAAACCAACAAACCAACAAACAAACAAACTAACAAACGAACAAACCAACAAACGAACAAACCAACAAAACAATAAACGAACAAACCAACAAACCAACAAGCCAACAAGCCAACAAACCAACAAACCAACAAACCAACAAACCAACAAGCCAACAAACGAGCAAACCAACAAACCAACAAGCCAACAAACCAACAAACCAACAATCTAACAAGCCAACAAACCAACAAACCAACAAACCAACATGCCAACAAGCGAACAAACAAACAAACTAACAAAACAACAAACCAACAAACCAACAAACCAAGAAACCAACAAACCAACAAACCAACAAACAAACAAACCAACAAACGAACAAACCAACAAACGAACAAACTAACAAACCAATAAACGAACAAACCAACAAACCAACAAGCCAACAAACGAACAAATCAACAAGCCAACAAACCAACACCCCAACAAACCAACAAACTAACAAACAAACAAACCAACAAACCAACAAACCAAGTAACCAACAAACCATTAAATGAACAAACCAACAAACCAATAAACCAATAAACCAACAAACCAACAAACCAACAAACCAACAAACCAACAAACCAACAAACCAACAAACCAACGAACCTACAAAACAACAAACCAACAAACCAACAAACCAACAAACCAACAAACCAACAAGCCAACAAGCCAACAAACCAACAAGCCAACAAACGAACAAACCAACAAACCCAAAAACCAACAAACCAACAAACCAACAAACCAACAAACCAACAAACCAACAAACCAAAAAACCAACAAACCAACAAACCAACAAGCCAACAAACCAACAAACCAATAAACCAATAAACCAACAAACCAACAAACCAACAAACCAACAAACCAACAAACAAACAAACCAACAAACAAACAAACCAACAAACGAACAAACCAACAAACGAATAAACCAACAAACAAACAAACCAATAAACGAACAAACCAACAAACGAACCAGCCAACAAACCAACAAACCAACAAACCAACAAGCCAACAAACCAACAAACCAACAATCCAACAAGCCAACAAGCCAACAAACCAACAAACCAACAAACCAACATGCCAACAAACCAACAAGCCAACAAGCCAACAAACAAACAAGCTAACAAGCTAACAAACAAACAAACAAACAAACTAACAAACCAACAAACCAACAAACCAACAAACCAACAAACGAACAAACCAACAAACGAACAAACCAACAAACCAATAAACGAACAAACCAACAAACGAAAAAACCAACAAACCAACAAACCAACAAACCAACAAGCCAACAAACCAACAAGCCAACAAACGAACAAACCAACAAGCCAACAAACCAACACCCCAACAAACCACCAAACTAACAAACAAACAAACCAACAAACCAACAAACCAAAAAACCAACAAACCAACAAACAAACAAACAAACAAACCAACAAACCAACAAATAAACAAAGCAACAAACCAACAAACAAACAAACCAACAAACCAACAAACCAACAAATCAACAAACAAACAAACCAACAAGCCAACAAACAAACAAACCAACAAACGAACGAACCAAGAAACCAACAAGCCAACAAATCAACAAACTAACAAACCAACAAACAAATAAACCAACAAACAAACAAACCAACACGCCAACAAACTAACAAACAAACGAACTAAGTAACCAACAAACCAACAAACCAACAAACCAACAAATCAACAAACCAACAAACCAACAAACCAACAAACCAACAAACCAACAAACAAACAAACAAACGAACCAACAAACCAGCAAACCAACAAACCAACAAGCCAACAAACCAACCAAACAACAAACTAAGTAACCAACAAACCAACAAACCAACAAACCAACAAACCAACAAACCAACAAACCAACAAACGAACAAACCAACAAACCAACATGCCAACAAACCAACAAACGAACAAACCAACAAACGAACAAACCAACAAACCAATAAACGAACAAACCAACAAACCAACAAACCAAGAAACCAACAAACCAACAAACCAACAAGCCAACAAACCAACAAGCCAACAAACAAACAAACCAACAAGCCAACAAACCAACACCCCAACAAACCAACAAACCAACAAACCAACATGCCAACAAACTAACAAGCCAACAAGCCAACAAAACATTAAGCTAACAAACAAACAAACTAACAAACCAACAAACAAACAAACCAACAAACCTAGAAACCAACAAACCAACAAACCAACAAACCAACAAACAAACAAACTAACAAACGAACAAACCAACAAACGAACAAACCAACAAAACAATAAACGAACAAACCAACAAACCAACAAGCCAACAAGCCAACAAACCAACAAACCAACAAACCAACAAACCAACAAGCCAACAAACGAGCAAACCAACAAACCAACAAACCAACAAGCCAACAAACCAACAAACCAACAATCTAACAAGCCAACAAACCAACAAACCAACAAACCAACATGCCAACAAGCGAACAAACAAACAAACTAACAAAACAACAAACCAACAAACCAACAAACCAAGAAACCAACAAACCAACAAACCAACAAACAAACAAACCAACAAACGAACAAACCAACAAACGAACAAACTAACAAACCAATAAACGAACAAACCAACAAACCAAAAAACCAACAAACCAACAAACCAACAAACCAACAAACAAACAAACCAACAAACGAACAAACCAACAAACGAACAAACTAACAAACCAATAAACGAACAAACCAACAAAACAAAAAACCAACAAACCAACAAACCAACAAACCAACAAGCCAACAAACCAACAAGCCAACAAACGAACAAATCAACAAGCCAACAAACCAACACCCCAACAAACCAACAAACTAACAAACAAACAAACCAACAAACCAACAAACCAAGTAACCAACAAACCATTAAATGAACAAACCAACAAACCAATAAACCAATAAACCAACAAACCAACAAACCAACAAACCAACAATCCAACAAACCAACAAACCAACAAACCAACGAACCGACAAAACAACAAACCAACAAACCAACAAACCAACAAACCAACAAACCAACAAGCCAACAAGCCAACAAACCAACAAGCCAACAAACGAACAAACCAACAAACCCAAAAACCAACAAACCAACAAACCAACAAACCAACAAACCAACAAACCAACAAACCAACAAACCAAAAAACCAACAAACCAACAAACCAACAAGCCAACCAACCAACAAACCAATAAACCAATAAACCAACAAACCAACAAACCAACAAACCAACAAACCAACAAACAAACAAACCAACAAACAAACAAACCAACAAACGAACAAACCAACAAACGAACAAACCAACAAACAAACAAACCAACAAACGAACAAACCAACAAACGAACCAGCCAACAAACCAACAAACCAACAAACCAACAAGCCAACAAACCAACAAACCAACAATCCAACAAGCCAACAAGCCAACAAACCAACAAACCAACAAACCAACATGCCAACAAACCAACAAGCCAACAAGCCAACAAGCCAACAAACCAACAAGCTAACAAGCTAACAAACAAACAAACAAACAAACAAACAAACTCACAAACCAACAAACCAACAAACCAACAAACCAACAAACGAACAAACCAGCAAACGAACAAACCAACAAACCAATAAACGAACAAACCAACAAACGAAAAAACCAACAAACCAACAAACCAACAAACCAACAAGCCAACAAACCAACAAGCCAACAAACGAACAAACCAACAAGCCAACAAACCAACACCCCAACAAACCACCAAACTAACAAACAAACAAACCAACAAACCAACAAACCAAGTAACCAACAAACCAACAAATGAACAAACCAACAAACGAACAAACCAACAAACGAACAAACCAAAAAACAAACAAACCACAAACGAACAAACCAACAAACCAACAAGCCAACAAACCAACAAACCAACAAACCAACTAGCCAACAAACCAACAAACCAACAATCCAACAAGCCAACAAACCAACAAACCAACAAACCAACATGCCAACAAACCAACAAGCCAACAAGCCAAAAAACCAACAAGCTAACAAACAAACAAACTAACAAACCAACAAACAAACAAACCAACAAACCAAGAAACCAACAAACCAACAAACCAACAAACGAACAAACAAACAAACTAACAAACGAAGAAACCAACAAACGAACAAACCAACAAAACAATAAACGAACAAACCAACAAACCAACAAGCCAACAAGCCAACAAACCAACAAACCAACAAACCAACAAACCAACAAACCAACAAGCCAACAAACGAGCAAACCAGCAAACCAACAAACCAACAAACCAACAAGCCAACAAACCAACAAACCAACAATCCAACAAGCCAACAAACCAACAAACCAACAAACCAACTAGCCAACAAACCAACAAACCAACAATCCAACAAGCCAACAAACCAACAAACCAACAAGCCAACAAACAAACAAACCAACAAACGAACAAACCAACAAACGAACAAACCAACAAACCAATAAACGAACAAACCAACAAACCAAAAAACCAACAAACCAACAAACCAACAAACCAACAAGCCAACAAACCAACAAGCCAACAAACGAACAAACCAACAAGCCAACAAACCAACACCCCAACAAACCACCAAACTAACAAACAAACAAACCAATAAACCAAGTAACTAACAAACCAACAAATGAACAAACCAACAAACGAACAAACCAACAAACGAACAAACCAACAAACAAACAAACCAACAAACGAACAAACCAACAAACCAACAAGCCAACAAACCAACAAACCAACAAACCAACAAGCCAACAAACCAACAAACCAACAATCCAACAAGCCAACAAACCAACAAACCAACAAACCAACATGCCAACAAACCAACAAGCCAACAAGCCAAAAAACCAACAAGCTAACAAACAAACAAACTAACAAACCAACAAACAAACAAACCAACAAACCAAAAAACCATCAAACCAACAAACCAACAAACGAACAAACAAACAAACTAACAAACGAACAAACCAACAAACGAACAAACCAACAAAACAATAAACGAACAAACCAACAAACCAACAAGCCAACAAGCCAACAAACCAACAAACCAACAAACCAACAAACCAAAAAACCAACAAGCCAACAAACGAGCAAACCAGCAAACCAACAAACCAACAAACCAACAAGCCAACAAACCAACAAACCAACAATCCAACAAGCCAACAAACCAACAAACCAACATGCCAACAAACCAACAAGCCAACAAGCCAACAAACCAGCAAGCGAACAAACAAACAAAATAACAAAACAACAAACCAACAAACCAACAAACCAAGAAACCAACAAACCAACAAACCAACAAACAAACAAACCAACAAACGAACAAACCAACAAACGAACAAACTAACAAACCAATAAACGAACAAACCAACAAACCAAAAAACCAACAAACCAACAAACCAACAAACCAACAAGCCAACAAACCAACAAACCAACAAGCCAACAAACGAACAAATCAACAAGCCAACAAACCAACACCCCAACAAACCAACAAACTAACAAACAAACAAACCAACAAACCAACAAACCAAGTAACCAACAAACCAACAAATGAACAAACCAACAGACAAACAAACCAACAAACGAACAAACCAACAAACCAACAAACCAACAAACCAACAAAACAACAAACCAACAAACCAACAAACCAACAAACCAACAAACCAACAAACCAACAAACCAACAAGCCAACAAACCGAAAAACCAACAAACCAACAAACCAACAAACTAACAAACCAACAAACCAACAAACCAACAAATCAACAAACAAACAAGCCAACCAAAGAGCAAACCAACAATCCAACAATCCAACAAACCAACAAACAAACAAACCAACAAATCAAAAAAACAAACCAACAAACCAACAAACCAACATGCCAACAAACCAACAAGCCAACAAGCCAACAAACCAACAAGCTAACAAACAAACAAACAAACACACTAAGAAACCAACAAACCAACAAACCAACAAACCAAGAAACCAACAAACCCACAAACAAATAAACCAACAAACAAACAAACCAACAAACGAACAAACCAACAAACGAACAAACCAACAAACCAATAAACGAACAAACCAACAAACCAAAAAACCAACAAACCAACAAACCAACAAACCAACAAGCCAACAAACCAACAAGCAAACAAACAAACAAACCAACAAGCCAACAAACCAACACCCCAACAAACCACCAAACTAACAAACAAACAAACCAACAAACCAACAAACCAAGTAACCAACAAACCAACAAATGAACAAACCAACAAACGAACAAACCAACAAACGAACAAACCAACAAACAAACAAACCACAAACGAACAAACCAACAAACCAACAAGCCAACAAACCAACAAACCAACAAACCAACAAGCCAACAAACCAACAAACCAACAATTTAACAAGCCAACAAACCAACAAACCAACAAACTAACATGCCAACAAACCAACAAGCCAACAAGCCAACAAACCAACAAGCCAACAAACAGACAAACCAACAAACGAACAAACCAACAAACCAACAAACCAAAAACCCAACAACCCAACAAACCATCAAACCAACAAGCCAACAAACCAACAAGCCAACAAACGAACAAACCAACAAGTTAACAAACCAAAACTTCAACAAACCACCAAACTAACAAACAAACAAACCAACAAACCAACAAACCAAGTAACCAACAAACCAACAAATGAACAAACCAACAAACGAACAAACCAACAAACGAACAAACAAACAAACAAACAAACCAACAAACGAACAAACCAACAAACCAACAAGCCAACAAACCAATAAACCAACAAACCAACAAGCCAACAAACCAACAAACCAACAATCCAACAAGCCAACAAACCAACAAACCAACAAACCAACATGCCAACAAACCAACAAGCCAACTAGCCAACACACCAACAAGCTAACAAACAAACAAACTAACAAACCAACAAACCAACAAACCAACAAACCAACAAACCAACAAACCAACAAACCAACAAACAAATAAACTAACAAACGAACAAACCAACAACCGAACAAACCAACAAAACAATAAACGAACAAACCAACAAACCAACAAGCCAACAAGCCAACAAGCCAACAAACCAACAAACCAACAAACCAACAAACCAACAAACCAACAAGCCAACAAACCAACAAACCAAAAATCCAACAAGCCAACAAACCAACAAACCAACAAACCAACATGCCAACAAACCAACAAGCCAATAAGCCAACAAACCAACAAGCGAACAAACAAAGAAACTAACAAAACAACAAACCAACAAACCAAGAAACCAACAAACCAACAAACCAACAAACAAACAAACCAACAAACGAACAAATTAACAAACGAACAAACTAACAAACCAATAAACGAACAAACCAACAAACCAAAAAACCAACAAACCAACAAACCAACAAACCAACAAGCCAACAAACCAACAAGCCAACAAACGAACAAATCAACAAGCCAACAAAACAACACCCCAACAAACCAACAAACTAACAAACAAACAAACCAACAAACCAACAAACCAAGTAACCAACAAACCAACAAGTGAACAAACCAACAGACAAACAAACCAACAAACGAATAAACCAACAAACCAACAAACCAACAAACCAACAAAACAACAAACGAACAAACCAACAAACCAACAAACCAACAAACCAACAAACCAACAAACCAACAAACCAACAAGCCAACAAACCGAAAAACCAACAAACTAACAAACCAACAAACCAACAAACCAACAAACCAACAAACAAACAAGCCAACAAACGAGCAAACCAACAATCCAACAATCTAACAAACCAACCAACAAACAAACCAACAAATCAAAAAAACAAACCAACAAACCAACAAACCAACAAACCAACAAACCAACAAACCAACAAACCAACAAACCAACAAACTAACAAACCAACAAACCAACAAACCAACAAAACAACAAACCAACAAACCAACAAACCAACAAACCAACAAACAAACAAATAAACAAACCAACAAACGAACAAACCAACAAGCCAGCAAGCCAACAAACCAACAAGCCAACAAACCAACAAACCAACAAACCAACAAGCCAACAAACCGAAAAACCAACAAACCAACAAACCAACAAACCAACAAACCAACAAATCAACAAACAAACAAGCCAACCAAAGAGCAAACCAACAATCCAACAATCCAACAAACTAACAAACAAACAAACCAACAAATCAAAAAAACAAACCAACAAACCAACAAACCAACATGCCAACAAACCAACAAGCCAACAAGCCAACAAACCAACAAGCTAACAAACAAACAAACAAACACACTAAGAAACCAACAAACCAACAAACCAACAAACCAAAAAACCAACAAACCAACAAACAAATAAACCAACAAACAAACAAACCAACAAACGAACAAACCAACAAACGAACAAACCAACAAACCAATAAACGAACAAACCAACAAACCAAAAAACCAACAAACCAACAAACCAACAAACCAACAAGCCAACAAACCAACAAGCAAACAAACAAACAAACCAACAAGCCAACAAACCAACACCCCAACAAACCACCAAACTAACAAACAAACAAACCAACAAACCAACAAACCAAGTAACCAACAAACCAACAAATGAACAAACCAACAAACGAACAAACCAACAAACGAACAAACCAACAAACAAACAAACCACAAACGAACAAACCAACAAACCAACAAGCCAACAAACCAACAAACCAACAAACCAACAAGCCAACAAACCAACAAACCAACAATCCAACAAGCCAACAAACCAACAAACCAACAAACCAACATGCCAACAAACCAACAAGCCAACAAGCCAACAAACCAACAAGCCAACAAACAGACAAACCAACAAACGAACAAACCAACAAACCAAAAAACCAACAACCCAACAAACCATCAAACCAACAAGCCAACAAACCAACAAGCCAACAAACGAACAAACCAACAAGCCAACAAACCAACACCCCAACAAACCACCAAACTAACAAACAAACAAACCAACAAACCAACAAACCAAGTAACCAACAAACCAACAAATGAACAAACCACCAAGCCAACAAACCAACAAACGAACAAACCAACAAATCAATAAACGAACAAACCAACAAACCAACAAACCAACAAACCAACAAACCAACAAACCAACAAACTAACAAACCAACCAACAAACAAACCAACAAATCAAAAAAACAAACCAACAAACCAACAAACCAACAAACCAACAAACCAACAAACCAACAAACCAACAAACCAACAAACCAACAAACCAACAAACTAACAAACTAACAAACCAACAAACCAACAAACCAACAAAACAACAAACCAACAAACCAACAAACCAACAAACCAACAAACAAACAAATAAACAAACCAACAAACGAACAAACCAACAAGCCAGCAAGCCAACAAACCAACAAGCCAACAACCGAACAAACCAACAAACCAACAAACCAACAAACCAACAAACCAACAAACAAACAAACCAACAAACCAACAAACCAACAAGCCAACAAACCAAAAAACCAACAAAAGAACAAACCACCAAGCCAACAAACCAACAAACGAACAAACCAACAAATCAATAAACGAACAAACCAACAAACCAACAAACCAACAAACCAACAAACCAACAAACCAACAAACTAACAAACCAACAAACAAACAAACCAACAACCGAATAAACCAACAAACGAACAAACGAACAAACCAACAAATAAACAAACCAACAAACTAACAAACCAACAAACCAACAAACCAACAAACCAACAAACCAACAAACCCACAAACCAACAAGCCAACAAACCAACAAACCAACAATCCAACAAGCCAACAAACCAACAAACCAACAAACCAACATGCCAACAAACCAAGAAACCAACAAACCAACAAACCAACAAACCAACAAACCAACAAACAAACAAACCAACAAACGAACAAACCAACAAACGAACAAACCAACAAACCAATAAACGAACAAACCAACAAACCAAAAAACCAACAAACCAACAAACCAACAAACCAACAAGCCAACAAACCAACAATCCAACAAACGAACAAACCAACAAGCCAACAAACCAATAAACGAACAAACGAACAAACCAACAAACCAACAAACTAACAAACCAACAAACCAACAAACCAACAAACCAACAAACCAACAAACCAACAAACCAACAAACGAACAAACCAACAAACAAACAAACCAACAAACGAACAAACCAACAAACCAACAAGCCAACAAACCAACAAACCAACAAACCAACAAGCCAAAAAACCAACAAACTAACAATCCAACAAGCCAACAAACCAACAAACCAACAAACCAACATGCCAACAAACCAAGAAACCAACAAACCAACAAACCAACAAACCAACAAACAAACAAACCAACAAACGAACAAACCAACAAACGAACAAACCAACAAACCAATAAACGAAGAAACCAACAAACCAAAACACCAACAAACCAACAAACCAACAAACCAACAAGCCAACAAACCAACAAGCCAACAAACTAACAAACCAACAAACCAACAAACCAACAAACCAACAAACCAACAAACCAACAAACCAACAAACGAACAAACCAACAAACAAACAAACCAACAAACGAACAAACCAACAAACCAACAAGCCAACAAACCAACAAACCAACAAACCAACAAGCCAAAAAACCAACAAACTAACAATCCAACAAGCCAACAAACCAACAAACCAACAAACCAACATGCCAACAAACCAAGAAACCAACAAACCAACAAACCAACAAACCAACAAACAAACAAACCAACAAACGAACAAACCAACAAACGAACAAACCAACAAACCAATAAACGAAGAAACCAACAAACCAAAACACCAACAAACCAACAAACCAACAAACCAACAAGCCAACAAACCAACAAGCCAACAAACGAACAAACCAACAAACGAACAAACCAACAAACCAATAAACGAACAAACCAACAAACCAAAACACCAACAAACCAACAAACCAACAAACAAACAAACCAACAACCGAATAAACCAACAAACGAACAAACCAATAAACGAACAAACCAACAAACCAAGTAACCAACAAACCAACAAATGAAGAAACCAACAAACGAACAAACCAACAAACGAACAAACCAACAAACAAACAAACCAACAAACGAACAAACCAACAAACCAACAAGCCAACAAACCAACAAACCAACAAACCAACAAGCCAACAAACCAACAATCCAACAAGCCGACAAACCAACAAACCAACAAACCAACATGCCAACAAACCAACAAGCCAACAAGCCAACAAACCAACAAGCCAACAAACAAACAAACTAACAAACCAACAAACCAACAAGCCAACAAGCCAACAAACCAACAAACCAACAAACCAACAAACCAACAAGCCAACAAACGAGCAAACCAACAAACCAACAAACCAACAAACCAACAAGCCAACAAACCAACAAACCAACAATCCAACAAGTCAACAAACCAACAAACCAACAAACCAACATGCCAACAAACCAACAAGCCAACAAGCCAACAAACCAACAAGCCAACAAACAAACAAACTAACAAACCAACAAACCAACAAACCAACAAACCAAGAAACCAACAAACCAACAAACCAACAAACCAACAAACGAGCAAACTAACAAACGAACAAACCAACAAACCAATAAACGAACAAACCAAACAAACCAAAAAACCAACAAACCAACAAACCAACAAACCAATAAACCAACAAGCCAACAAACCAACAAGCCAACAAACGAACAAACCAACAAGCCAACAAACCAACACCCCAACAAACCAACAAACTAACAAACAAGCAAACCAACAAACAAACAAACCAAGTAACCAACAAACCAACAAATGAACAAACCAACAGACAAACAAACCAACAAACGAACAAACCAACAAACCAACAAACCAACAAACCAACAAACCAACAAACCAACAAACCAACAAACCAACAAACCAACAAACCAACAAACCAACAAACCAACAAACCAACAAACCAACAAACCAACAAACCAACAAGCCAACAAACCAAAAAACCAACAAAACAACAAACCAACAAACCAACAAACCAACAAATCAACAAACAAACAAGCCAACAAACGAACAAACCAACAATCCAACAATCCAACAATCCAACAAACCAACAAACCAACAAACCAACAAACCAACAAACCAACAAACCAACAAACCAACAAACCAACAAACCAACAAACCAACAAACCAACAAACCAACAAACCAACAAACCAACAAACCAACAAACCAACAAACCAACAAACCAACAAACCAACAAACCAACAAACCAACAAACCAACAAACGAACAAACAAACAAATAAAAAAACCAACAAACGAACAAAACAACAAGCCAGCAAGCCAACAAACCAACAAGCCAACAACCGAACAAACCAACAAACCAACAAAACAACAAACCAACAAACCAACAAACCAACAAACCAACAAGCCAACAAACCGAAAAACCAACAAACCAACAAACCACCAAGCCAACAAACCAACAAACGAACAAACCAACAAACCAATAAACGAACAAACCAACAAACCAAAAAACCAACAAACCAACACCCCAACAAACCAACAAACTAACAAACAAACAAACCAACAAACCAAGTAACCAACAAACGAACAAATGAACAAACCAACAGACAAACAAACCAACAAACGAACAAACAAACAAACCAACAAACCAACAATCCAACAAACCAACAAACCAACAAACCAACAAACCAACAAACCAACAAACCAACAAACCGACAAACCAACAAACCAACAAACCAACAAACCCACAAGCCAACAAACCAAAAAACCAACAAACCAACAAACCAACAAACCAACAAACCAACAAACCAACAAATCAACAAACGAACAAACCAACAATTTAACAATCCAACAAACCAACAAACAAACAAACCAATAAACCAACAAACCAACAAACCAACAAACCAACAAACCAACAAACCAACAAACCAACAAACCAACAAACCAACAAACCAACAAACCAACAAACCAACAAACCAACAAACCAACAAACCAACAAACCAACAAACCAACAAACGAACAAACAAACAAATAAACAAACCAACAAACCAACAAACGAACATGCCAGCAAGCCAACAAACCAACAAGCCAACAACCGAACAAACCAACAAACCAACAAACCAACAAACCAACAAACCAACAAACCAACAAACCAACAAACCAACAAACCAACAAACAAACAAACCAACAAACGAACAAACCAACAAACGAACAAACCAACAAACCAACAAACCAACAAACCAACAAACCAACAAACCAACAAACCAACAAACCAACAAACCAACAAGCCAACAAACGAACAAACCAACAAGCTAACAAACCAACAAACCAACAAACCAACAAACCAAGAAACCAAGAAACCAACAAACCAACAAACCAGCAAACCAACAAACCAACAACCCAACAAACCAAAAAGCCAGCAAACCAACAAGCCAGCAAGCCAACAAACCAACAAGCCAACAAACGAACAAACCACCAAACCAACAAACCAACAAACCAACAAACCAACAAACTAACAAACCAACAAACCAACAAACCAACAAACCAAGAAACCAACAAACCAACAAACCAACAAACCAACAAACCAACAAACCAACAAGCCAACAAACCAACAAACCAACAAACAAATAAACCAACAAACGAACAAACCAACAAACGAACAAACCAACAAACCAACAAACCAACAAACCAACAAACCAACAAACCAACAAACCAACAAACCAACAAACCAACAAACCAACAAACCAACAAACCAACAAACCAACAAACCAACAAACCAACAAACCAACAAACCAACAAACCAACAAACCAACAAACAACCAAACCAACAAACGAACAAGCCGACAAACCAACAAGCCAACAAACCCACAAGCCAACAAACGAACAAACCAACAAACCAACAAACCAACAAACCAACAAACCAACAAACCAACAAACCAACAAACCAACAAACCAACAAACCAACAAACCAACAAACCAACAAACCAACAAACCAACAAACCAACAAACCAACAAACCAACAAACCAACAAACCAACAAACCAACAAACGAACAAACCAACAAACAACCAAACCAACAAACGAACAAACCGACAAACCAACAAGCCAACAAACCCACAAGCCAACAAACGAACAAACCAACAAGCCAACAAACGAACAAACCAACAAACGAACAAACGAACAAACCACCAAACCAACAAACCAACAAACCAACAAACCAACAAACCAACAAACCAACAAACCAACAAACCAACAAACCAACAAACCAACAAACCAACAAACCAACAAACCAACAAACCAACAAACCAACAAACCAACAAACCAACAAACCAACAAACCAACAAACCAACAAACCAACAAACCAACAAACCAACAAACCAACAAACCAACAAACCAACAAACCAACAAACGAACAAACCAACAAACCAACAAACCAACAAACCAACAAACCAACAAACCAACAAACTAACAAACCAACAAACCAACAAACCAACAAACCAACAAACCAACAAACCAACAAACCAACAAACCAACAAACCAACAAACCAACAAACCAACAAACCAACAAACCAACAAACCAACAAACCAACAAACCAACAAACGAACAAACCAACAAACAACCAAACCAACAAACGAACAAATCGACAAACCAACAAGCCAACAAACCCACAAGCCAACAAACGAACAAACCAACAAGCCAACAAACGAACAAACGAACAAACGAACAAACCAACAAACCAACAAACCAACAAACCAACAAACCAACAAACCAACAAACCAACAAACCAACAAACCAACAAACCAACAAACCAACAAACCAACAAACGAACAAACCAACAAACAACCAAACCAACAAACGAACAAACCGACAAACCAACAAGCCAACAAACCCACAAGCCAACAAACGAACAAACCAACAAGCCAACAAACGAACAATCCAACAAACGAACAAACGAACAAACCACCAAACCAACAAACCAACAAACCAACAAACCAACAAACCAACAAACCAACAAACCAACAAACCAACAAACCAACAAACCAACAAACGAACAAACCAACAAACCAACAAACCAACAAACCAACAAACCAACACCAACAAACCAACAAACCAACAAACCAACAAACCAACAAACCAACAAACCAACAAACCAACAAACCAACAAACCAACAAACCAACAAACCAACAAACCAACAAACCAACAAACCAACAAACCAACAAACCAACAAACGAACAAACCAACAAACAACCAAACCAACAAACGAACAAACCGACAAACCAACAAGCCAACAAACCCACAAGCCAACAAACGAACAAACCAACAAGCCAACAAACGAACAAACCAACAAACGAACAAATGAACAAACCACCAAACCAACAAACCAACAAACCAACAAACCAACAAACCAACAAACCAACAAACCAACAAACCAACAAACCAACAAACCAACAAACCAACAAACCAACAAACCAACAAACCAACAAACCAACAAACCAACAAACCAACAAACCAACAAACCAACAAACCAACAAACCAACAAGCCAACAAACCAACAAACCAACAAACAAATAAACCAACAAACGACCAAACCAACAAACGAACAAACCAACAAACCAACAAACCAACAAACCAATAAACCAACAAACCAACAAACCAACAAACCAACAAACCAACAAACCAACAAACCAACAAACCAACAAATTAACAAACCAACAAACCAACAAACCAACAAGCCAACAAAAGAACAAACCAAAAAGCAAACAAACCAACAAACCAAGAAACGAACAAACCAACAAACCAACAAACCAACAAACCAATTAGCCAACAAACGAACAAACCAATAAACCAAAAAGCCAACAAACCAACACACCAACAAACCAACAAGCCAACAAACCAACAAGACAACAAACGAACAAACCAACAAGCCAACAAACTAGCAAACCAACAAAACAAAAAAACTAACAAACCAACAAACCAACAAACCAACAAGCCAACAAACCAACAAACCAACAAGCCAATAAGCCAACAAACCAACAAACCAACAAGCCAACAAACCAACAAACCAACAAACCAAAAAACCAGCAAAACATGTAATCAACAAACCAACAAACGAACAAACCAACAACCAACCATACCAACAAATGAACAAACCAACAAACGAAAAAACCAACAAACGAACAAACCAACAAACGAACAAAACAACAAACAACCAAACCAACAAACGAACAAACCGACAAACCAACAAGCCAACAAACCCACAAGCCAACAAACGAACAAACCAATAAGCCAACAAACGAACAAACCAACAAACGAACAAACAAACAAACCAACAAACTAACAAACCAACAAACCAACAAACCAACAAACCAACAAACCAACAAACGAACAAACCAACAAACAAACAAACCAACAAACCAAGAAACCAACAAACCAACAAACCAACAAGCCAACAAACCACCAAACCAACAAACCAACAAACAAACAAGCCAACAAACCAACAAACCAACAAACCAACAAACCAACAAGCCAACAAATAAAACAAACCAACAAGCCAACAAACGAACAAACCAACAAACCAACAAACCAACAAACCAACAAAACAACAAACCAACAAACCAACAAACCAACAAACCAACAAGCCAACAAACCAACAAACCAACAAACGAAAAAAAAACCAACAAACCAACAAACCAATAAACAGACAAACCAACAAGCCGACAAACCAAAAAACCAACAAACCAACAAACCAATAAGCCAACAAACCAACAAACCAATAAACCAACAAACCAACTAACCAACAAACCAACAAACCAACAAACCAACAAACCAACAAACGAACAAACAAACAAACCGACAAACGAACAAACCAACAAACGAACAAACCAACAAACAAACAAACCAACAAACGAACAAGCCAAGAAACCAACAAGAAAACAAACTAACAAACCAACAAACCAACAAGCCAACAAACCAACAAACCAACAAACCAACAAACCAACAAGCCAATAAACCAACAAACTAACAAACGAACAAACCAACAAACAAACAAACCAACAAACGAACAAACCAACAAACCAACAAGAAAACAAACCAACAAACCAACAAACCAACAAGCCAACAAACCAAAAAACCAACAAACCAACAAACCAACAAGCCAATAAACCAACAAACCAACAAACGAACAAACCAACAAACAAACAAACCAACAAACGAACAAACCAACAAACCAACAAGAAAACAAACCAACAAACCAACAAACCAACAAGCCAACAAACCAACAAACCAACAAACCAACAAGCCAACAAAGCAACAAACCAACACACCAACAAGCCAACAAACCAACAACCCAACAAGCCAACAAACCAACAAGCCAACAAACGAACAAACCAATAAACCAACAAACCAACAAACCCACAAACCAAGAAACCAAGAAACCAACAAACCAACAAACCAACAAACCAACAAACAAACAAACCAACAAACGAACAACCCAACAAACGAACAAACCAACAAACCAACAAACGAACTAACCGACAAACCAAAAAACCTACAAACCAACAAACCAACAAGCCAACAAACCAACCAGCCAACAAATTAACAAACCAACAAGCCAACAAACCATCAAACCAACAAACCAACAAACCAACAAACCAACAAACCAACAAAACAACAAACCAACAAATCAAGTAACCAACAAACCAACAAACAAACAAACCAACAAACGAACAAGCCACCAAACGAACAAAGCAACAATCCAACAAACCAACAAACAAACAAACCAACAAGCCAATAAACCAACAAACCAACAAACCAACAAACAAACAAACCAACAAACGAACAAACCAACAAACGAACAAACCAACAAAAAAACAAACCAACAAACAAACAAGTCACCAAACGAACAAACCAACAATCCAACAAACCAACAAACAAACAAACCAACAAACCAACAAACCAACAAACCAACAAACCAACAAACAAAGAAACCAACAAACCAACGAACCAACAAATGAACAAACTAACAAACCAACAAACGAACGAACCAACAAACCAACAAACCAATAAACGAACAAACCAACAAACCAACAAACCAACAAACCAAAAAACCCAAAAACCAATAAACCAACAAACCAACAAATCGACAAGCCAACAAACCAACAAGCCAACAAACGAACAAACCAACAGGCCAACAAACCAACAAACCAACAAACCGACAAACCAACAAACCAACAAACCAACAAACCAACAAACCAACAAGCCAACAAACCAACAAACCAACAAACCAACAAACTAACAAGCCAACAAGCCAACAGACCAACAAACCAAGAAACCAAGAAACCAACAAACCAACAAACTAGCAAATCAAGTAACCAACAAACCAACAAACGAACAAACCAACAAACAAACAAACCAGCAAACGAACAAACCAACAAACGAACAAACCAACAAACCAACAAACGAACAAACCAACAAACAAACAAACCAACAAACAAATAAACTAATAAACCAACAAACCAACAAACCAACAAACCAACAAACGAACAAATCAACAAACGAACAAACCCACAAACGAACAAACCAACAAACCAACAAACGAACAAACCTACAAACCAACAAACGAACAAACCTACAAACCAACAAACCAACAAACTAACAAACCAACAAACCAACAAACCAACAAGCCAACAAATGAACAAACTAACAAACCAACAAACCAACAAGCCAACAAACGAACAAACCAACAAACCAACAAACCAACAAACCAACAAACCAACAAACCAACAAACCAACAAACCAACAAACCAACAAGCCAACAAACGAACAAACCAACAAGCCAACAAACTAACAAACCAACAACCCAACAATCCAACAAGCCAACAAACCAACAAACCAACAAACTAGCAAGCCAACAAACCAACAAACCAACAAACCAACAAATCAACAAACAAACAAACCAACAAACCAGCAAACCAACAAACCACCAAGTCAACAAACCAACAAACCAGCAAACCAAGTAACCAACAAACCAACAAACCAACAAACCAACAAACCAACAAACCAACAAAACAACAAACCAAGTAACCAACAAACCAACAAACGAACAAACCAACCAACAAATAAAACCAACAAACAAACAAACCAACAAACCAACAAACCAACAAACCAACAAGCCAACAAACCAAAAAACCAACAAACCAACAAACCAACAAGCCAATAAACCAACAAACCAATAAACCAACAAACAAACAAACCAACAAACGAACAAGCCACCAAACAAACAAACCAACAATCCAACAAACCAACAAACAAACAAACCAACAAGCCAATAAACCAACAAACCAACAAACCAACAAACAAACAAACCAACAAACGAACAAACCAACAAACGAACAAACCAACAAACCAATAAAAAAACAAACCAACAAACCAACAAACAAACAAGATACTAAACGAACAAACCAACAATCCAACAAACCAACAAACAAACAAACCTACAAACCAACAAACCAACAAACTAACAAACAAACAAACCAACAAACCAACAAACCAACAAACAAAGTAACCAACAAACCAACAAACGAACAAACTAACAAACCAACAAACCAACAAACCAAGAAACCAACAAACCAACAAACCAACAAACCAACAAGCCAACAAACGAATAAACCAACAAACCAATAAACCAACAAACCAACAAACCGACAAGCCAACAAACCAACAAGCCAACAAACGAACAAACCAACAGGCCAACAAACCAACAAACCAACAAACCGACAAACCAACAAACCAACAAACCAACAAACCAACAAACCAACAAGCCAACAAACCAACAAACCAACAAACCAACAAACTAACAAGCCAACAAACCAACAAGCCAACAAACCAACAAACCAAGAAACCAAGAAACCAACAAACCAACAAACTAGCAAATCAAGTCCCCAACAAACCAACAAACGAACAACCCAACAAACAAACAAACCAGCAAACGAACAAACCATCAAACGAACAAACCAACAAACCAACAAACGAACAAACCAACAAACAAACAAACCAACAAACAAATAAACCAATAAACCAACAAACCAGCAAACCAACAAACCAACAAACGAACAAATCAACAAACAAACAAACCCAAAAACGAACAAACCAACAAACGAACGAACCTACAAACCAACAAACGAACAAACCAACAAACCAACAAACCAACAAACCAACAAACCAACAAACCAACAAACCAACAAGCCAACAAATGAACAAACTAACAAACCAACAAACCAACAAGCCAACAAACGAAAAAACCAACAAACCAACAAACCAACAAACCAACAAACCAACAAACCTACAAACCAACAAACCAACAAACAAACAAACCTACAAACCAACAAACCAACAAACTAACAAACAAACAAACCAACAAACCAACAAACCAACAAACAAAGTAACCAACAAACCAACAAACGAACAAGCTAACAAACCAACAAACCAACAAACCAAGAAACCAACAAACCAACAAACCAACAAACCAACAAGCCAACAAACGAATAAACCAACAAACCAATAAACCAACAAACCAACAAACCGACAAGCCAACAAACCAACAAGCCAACAAACGAACAAACCAACAGGCCAACAAACCAACAAACCAACAAACCGACAAACCAACAAACCAACAAACCAACAAACCAACAAACCAACAAGCCAACAAACCAACAAACCAACAAACCAACAAACTAACAAGCCAACAAACCAACAAGCCAACAAACCAACAAACCAAGAAACCAAGAAACCAACAAACCAACAAACTAGCAAATCAAGTCCCCAACAAACCAACAAACGAACAACCCAACAAACAAACAAACCAGCAAACGAACAAACCAACAAACGAACAAACCAACAAACCAACAAACCAACAAACCAACAAACAAACAAACCAACAAACAAATAAACCAATAAACCAACAAACCAGCAAACCAACAAACCAACAAACGAACAAATCAACAAACAAACAAACCCAAAAACGAACAAACCAACAAACGAACGAACCTACAAACCAACAAACGAACAAACCAACAAACCAACAAACCAACAAACCAACAAACCAACAAACCAACAAACCAACAAGCCAACAAATGAACAAACTAACAAACCAACAAACCAACAAGCCAACAAACGAAAAAACCAACAAACCAACAAACCAACAAACCAACAAACCAACAAACCTACAAACCAACAAACCAACAAACCAACAAGCCAACAAACGAACAAACCAACAAGCCAACAAACTAACAACCCAACAGCCCAACAGCCCAACAATCCAACAATCCAACAAGCCAACAAACCAACAAACCAACAAACCAACAAGCCAACAAACGAACAAACCAACAAACCAACAAATCAACAAACCAACAAACCAACAAACCAGCAAACCAACAAACCAACAAGTCAACAAACCAACAAACCAGCAAACCAAGTAACCAACAAACCAACAAACGAACAAACCAATAAACCAACAAACAAACAAACCAACAAACGAACAAACCACCAAACGAACAAACCAACAAACCAACAAACGAACAAACCAACAAACCAACAAACCAACAAACAAATAAACCAACAAACCAACAAACCAACAAACGAATAAATCAACAAACGAACAAACTATTAAACGAACAAACCAACAAACGCACAAACCAACAAACCAACAAACCAACAAGCGAATAAACGAACAAACCAAAAAACCAAAAACCAACAAACAAACAAGCCAACTAACGAACAAACCAACAAGCCAACAAACCAACATCCCAACAAGCCAACAGGCCAACAAAACAACAAACCAACAAACCAACAAGCCAACAAAACAACAAACCAACAAACCACAAACCAACAAACCAACAAACCAAGAAACCAACAAAAAAACAAACCAGCAAACCAACAAACCAGCAAACCAAGTAACCAACAAACCAACAAACGAAAAACCAACAAACAAACAAACCAACAAACGAACAAAACAAAAAACGAACAAACCAACAAACCAACAAACGGACAAACCAACAAACCAACAAACCAGCAAACAAATAAACCAACAAACCAACAAGCCAACAAACGAACAAATCAATAAACGAACAAACCAACAAACCAACAAACCAACAAACCAACAAACCAACAAACGAACAAACCAACAAGCCAACAAACCAACAACCCAACAAACCAACAAACTAACAAACTAACAAACAAGCAAACCAACAAACAAACAAACCAAGTAACCAACAAACCAACAAATGAACAAACCAACAGACAAACAAACCAACAAACGAACAAACCAACAAACCAAGTAACCAACAAACCAACAAACCAACAAACCAACAAACCAACAAACCAACATACCAACAAACCAACAAACCAACAAACCAACAAACCAACAAACCAACAAACCAACAAACCAACAAACCAACAAGCCAACAAACCAACAAACCAACAACCCAACAAACCAACAAACCAACAAACCAACAAACCAACAAACCAACAAACCAACAAACCAACAAACCAACAAACCAACAAACCAACAAACCAACAAACGAACAAACAAACAAATAAAAAAACCAACAAACGAACAAACCAACAAGCCAGCAAGCCAACAAACCAACAAGCCAACAACCGAACAAACCAACAAACCAACAAAACAACAAACCAACAAACCAACAAACCAACAAACCAACAAGCCAACAAACCGAAAAACCAACAAACCAACAAACCACCAAGCCAACAAACCAACAAACGAACAAACCAACAAACCAATAAACGAACAAACCAACAAACCAAAAAACCAACAAACCAACACCCCAACAAACCAACAAACTAACAAACAAACAAACCAACAAACCAAGTAACCAACAAACGAACAAATGAACAAACCAACAGACAAACAAACCAACAAACGAACAAACAAACAAACCAACAAACCAACAAACCAACAAACCAACAAACCAACAAACCAACAAACCAACAAACCAACAAACCAACAAACCAACAAACCAACAAACCAACAAACCAACAAACTAACAAATCCACAAGCCAACAAACCAAAAAACCAACAAACCAACAAACCAACAAACCAACAAACCAACAAACCAACAAACCAACAAACCAACAAATCAACAAACGAACAAACCAACAATCCAACAATCCAACAATCCAACAAACCAACAAACAAACAAACCAATAAACCAACAAACCAACAAAACCAACAAACCAACAAACCAACAAACCAACAAACCAACAAACCAACAAACCAACAAACCAACAAACCAACAAACCAACAAACCAACAAACCAACAAACCAACAAACGAACAAACAAACAAATAAACAAACCAACAAACCAACAAACGAACATGCCAGCAAGCCAACAAACCAACAAGCCAACAACCGAACAAACCAACAAACCAACAAACCAACAAACCAACAAACCAACAAACCAACAAACCAACAAACCAACAAGCCAACAAACCAAAAAATCAACAAACCAACAAACCACCAAGCCAACAAACCAACAAACCAACAAACCAACAAACCAACAAACCAACAAACAAACAAACAAACCAACAAACGAACAAACCAACAAACGAACAAACCAACAAACCAACAAACCAACAAACCAACAAACCAACAAACCAACAAGCCAACAAACCAACAAACCAACAAACCAACAAGCCAACAAACGAACAAACCAACAAGCTAACAAACCAACAAACCAACAAACCAAGAAACCAACAAACCAACAAACCAGCAAACCAACAAACCAACAAACCAACAACCCAACAAACCAAAAAGCCAGCAAACCAACAAGCCAGCAAGCCAACAAACCAACAAGCCAACAAACGAACAAACCACCAAACCAACAAACCAACAAACCAACAAACCAACAAACTAACAAACCAACAAACCAACAAACCAACAAACCAAGAAACCAACAAACCAACAAACCAACAAACCAACAAACCAACAAACCAACAAACCAACAAGCCAACAAACCAACAAACCAACAAACAAATAAACCAACAAACGAACAAACCAACAAACGAACAAACCAACAAACCAACAAACCAACAAACCAACAAACCAACAAACCAACAAACCAACAAACCAACAAACCAACAAACCAACAAACCAACAAACCAACAAACCAACAAACCAACAAACCAACAAACCAACAAACCAACAAACCAACAAACCAACAAACCAACAAACCAACAAACCAACAAACCAACAAACCAACAAACCAACAAGCCAACAAAAGAACAAACCAAAAAGCTTACAAACCAACAAACCAAGAAACGAACAAACCAACAAACCAACAAACCAACAAACCAATTAGCCAACAAACGAACAAACCAATAAACCAAAAAGCCAACAAACCTTCACACCAACAAACCAACAAGCCAACAAACCAACAAGCCAACAAACGAACAAACCAACAAGCCAACAAACCAGCAAACCAACAAACCAAAAAAACTAACAAACCAACAAACCAACAAACCAACAAGCCAACAAACCAACAAACCAACAAACCAACAAGCCAATAAGCCAACAAACCAACAAGCCAACAACCAACAAACCAACAAACCAACAAACCAAAAAACCAGCAAAACATGTAATCAACAAACCAACAAACGAACAAACCAACAAACAACCATACCAACAAACGAACAAACCAACAAACGAACAAACCAACAAACGAACAAACCAACAAGCGAACAAACCAACAAACAACCAAACCAACAAACGAACAAACCGACAAACCAACAAGCCAACAAACCCACAAGCCAACAAACGAACAAACCAACAAGCCAACAAACGAACAAACCAACAAACGAACAAACGAACAAACCACCAAACCAACAAACCAACAAACCAACAAACCAACAAACCAACAAACCAACAAACCAACAAACCAACAAACCAACAAACCAACAAACCAACAAACCAACAAACCAACAAACCAACAAACCAACAAACCAACAAACGAACAAACCAACAAACCAACAAACCAACAAACCAACAAACCAACAAACCAACAAGCCAACAAACCAACAAACCAACAAACAAATAAACCAACAAACGACCAAACCAACAAACGAACAAACCAACAAACCAACAAACCAACAAACCAACAAACCAACAAACCAACAAACCAACAAACCAACAAACCAACAAACCAACAAACCAACAAATTAACAAACCAACAAACCAACAAACCAACAAGCCAACAAAAGAACAAACCAAAAAGCAAACAAACCAACAAACCAAGAAACGAACAAACCAACAAACCAACAAACCAACAAACCAATTAGCCAACAAACGAACAAACCAATAAACCAAAAAGCCAACAAACCAACACACCAACAAACCAACAAGCCAACAAACCAACAAGACAACAAACGAACAAACCAACAAGCCAACAAACTAGCAAACCAACAAAACAAAAAAACTAACAAACCAACAAACCAACAAACCAACAAGCCAACAAACCAACAAACCAACAAGCCAATAAGCCAACAAACCAACAAACCAACAAGCCAACAAACCAACAAACCAACAAACCAAAAAACCAGCAAAACATGTAATCAACAAACCAACAAACGAACAAACCAACAAACAACCATACCAACAAACGAACAAACCAACAAACGAACAAACCAACAAACGAACAAACCAACAAACGAACAAACCAACAAACAACCAAACCAACAAACGAACAAACCGACAAACCAACAAGCCAACAAACCCACAAGCCAACAAACGAACAAACCAATAAGCCAACAAACGAACAAACCAACAAACGAACAAACAAACAAACCAACAAACCAACAAACCAACAAACCAACAAACCAACCAACCAACAAACGAACAAACCAACAAACAAACAAAGCAACAAACCAAGAAACCAACAAACCAACAAACCAACAAGCCAACAAACCACCAAACCAACAAACCAACAAACAAACAAGCCAACAAACCAACAAACCAACAAACCAACAAACCAACAAGCCAACAAATAAAACAAACCAACAAGCCAACAAACGAACAAACCAACAAACCAACAAACCAACAAACCAACAAAACAACAAACCAACAAACCAACAAACCAACAAGCCAACAAACCAACAAACCAACAAACGAAAAAAAAAACCAACAAACCAACAAACCAATTTTAACAGACAAACCAACAAGCCGACAAACCAAAAAACCAACAAACCTACAAACCAATAAGCCAACAAACCAACAAACCAATAAACCAACAAACCAACTAACCAACAAACCAACAAACCAACAAACCAACAAACTAACAAACGAACAAACAAACAAACCGACAAACGAACAAACCAACAAACGAACAAACCAACAAACAAACAAACCAACAGACGAACAAGCCAACAAACCAACAAGAAAACAAACCAACAAAACAACAAACCAACAAGCCAACAAACCAACAAACCAACAAACCAACAAACCAACAAGCCAATAAACCAACAAACTAACAAACGAACAAACCAACAAACAAACAAACCAACAAACGAACAAACCAACAAACCAACAAGAAAACAAACCAACAAACCAACAAACCAACAAGCCAACAAACCAACAAACCAACAAACCAACAAGACAACAAAGCAACAAACCAACACACCAACAAGCCAACAAACCAACAACCCAACAAGCCAACAAACCAACAAGCCAACAAACGAACAAACCAACAAACCAACAAACCAACAAACCCACAAACCAAGAAACCAAGAAACCAACAAACCAACAAACCAACAAACCAACAAACAAACAAACCAACAAACGAACAACCCAACAAACGAACAAACCAACAAACCAACAAACGAACAAACCGACAAACCAAAAAACCTACAAACCAACAAACCAACAAACCAACAAGCCAACAAACCAACCAGCTAACAAATTAACAAACCAACAAGCCAACAAACCATCAAACCAACAAACTAACAAACCAACAAACCAACAAAACAACAAACCAACAAATCAAGTAACCAACAAACCAACAAACAAACAAACCAACAAACGAACAAGCCACCAAACGAACAAAGCAACAATCCAACAAACCAACAAACAAACAAACCAACAAACCAACAAACCAACAAACCAACAAACAAAGAAACCAACAAACCAACGAACCAACAAACCAACAAACCAACAAACCAACAAGCCAACAAACGAACGAACCAACAAACCAACAAACCAATAAACGAACAAACCAACAAACCAACAAACCAACAAACCAAAAAACCCAAAAACCAATAAACCAACAAACCAACAAATCGACAAGCCAACAAACCAACAAGCCAACAAACGAATAAACCAACAGGCCAACAAACCAACAAACCAACAAACCGACAAACCAACAAACCAACAAACCAACAAACCAACAAACCAACAAGCCAACAAACCAACAAACCAACAAACCAACAAACTAACAAGCCAACAAGCCAACAGACCAACAAACCCAGAAACCAAGAAACCAACAAACCAACAAACCAGCAAATCAAGTAACCAACAAACCAACAAACGAACAAACCAACAAACAAACAAACCAGCAAACGAACAAACCAACAAACGAACAAACCAACAAACCAACAAACGAACAAACCAACAAACAAACAAACAAACAAACAAATAAACCAATAAACCAACAAACCAACAAACCAACAAACCAACAAACCAACAAACGAACAAATCAACAAACGAACAAACCCACAAACGAACAAACCAACAAACCAACAAACGAACAAACCTACAAACCAACAAACGAACAAACCTACAAAGCAACAAACCAACAAACTAACAAACCAACAAACCAACAAACCAACAAGCCAACAAATGAACAAACTAACAAACCAACAAACCAACAAGCCAACAAACGAACAAACCAACAAACCAACAAACCAACAAACCAACAAACCACCAAACCAACAAACCAACAAACAAACAAGCCAACAAACCAACAAACCAACAAACCAACAAACCAACAAGCCAACAAATAAAACAAACCAACAAGCCAACAAACGAACAAACCAACAAACCAACAAACCAACAAACCAACAAAACAACAAACCAACAAACCAACAAACCAACAAGCCAACAAACCAACAAACCAACAAACGAAAAAAAAAACCAACAAACCAACAAACCAATTTTAACAGACAAACCAACAAGCCGACAAACCAAAAAACCAACAAACCTACAAACCAATAAGCCAACAAACCAACAAACCAATAAACCAACAAACCAACTAACCAACAAACCAACAAACCAACAAACCAACAAACTAACAAACGAACAAACAAACAAACCGACAAACGAACAAACCAACAAACGAACAAACCAACAAACAAACAAACCAACAGACGAACAAGCCAACAAACCAACAAGAAAACAAACCAACAAAACAACAAACCAACAAGCCAACAAACCAACAAACCAACAAACCAACAAACCAACAAGCCAATAAACCAACAAACTAACAAACGAACAAACCAACAAACAAACAAACCAACAAACGAACAAACCAACAAACCAACAAGAAAACAAACCAACAAACCAACAAACCAACAAGCCAACAAACCAACAAACCAACAAACCAACAAGACAACAAAGCAACAAACCAACACACCAACAAGCCAACAAACCAACAACCCAACAAGCCAACAAACCAACAAGCCAACAAACGAACAAACCAACAAACCAACAAACCAACAAACCCACAAACCAAGAAACCAAGAAACCAACAAACCAACAAACCAACAAACCAACAAACAAACAAACCAACAAACGAACAACCCAACAAACGAACAAACCAACAAACCAACAAACGAACAAACCGACAAACCAAAAAACCTACAAACCAACAAACCAACAAACCAACAAGCCAACAAATCAACCAGCCAACAAATTAACAAACCAACAAGCCAACAAACCATCAAACCAACAAACTAACAAACCAACAAACCAACAAAACAACAAACCAACAAATCAAGTAACCAACAAACCAACAAACAAACAAACCAACAAACGAACAAGCCACCAAACGAACAAAGCAACAATCCAACAAACCAACAAACAAACAAACCAACAAACCAACAAACCAACAAACCAACAAACAAAGAAACCAACAAACCAACGAACCAACAAACCAACAAACCAACAAACCAACAAGCCAACAAACGAACGAACCAACAAACCAACAAACCAATAAACGAACAAACCAACAAACCAACAAACCAACAAACCAAAAAACCCAAAAACCAATAAACCACCAAAACAACAAATCGACAAGCCAACAAACCAACAAGCCAACAAACGAATAAACCAACAGGCCAACAAACCAACAAACCAACAAACCGACAAACCAACAAACCAACAAACCAACAAACCAACAAACCAACAAGCCAACAAACCAACAAACCAACAAACCAACAAACTAACAAGCCAACAAGCCAACAGACCAACAAACCCAGAAACCAAGAAACCAACAAACCAACAAACCAGCAAATCAAGTAACCAACAAACAAACAAACCAACAAACAAACAAACCAGCAAACGAACAAACCAACAAACGAACAAACCAACAAACCAACAAACGAACAAACCAACAAACAAACAAACAAACAAACAAATAAACCAATAAACCAACAAACCAACAAACCAACAAACCAACAAACCAACAAACGAACAAATCAACAAACGAACAAACCCACAAACGAACAAACCAACAAACCAACAAACGAACAAACCTACAAACCAACAAACGAACAAACCTACAAACCAACAAACCAACAAACTAACAAACCAACAAACCAACAAACCAACAAGCCAACAAATGAACAAACTAACAAACCAACAAACCAACAAGCCAACAAACGAACAAACCAACAAACCAACAAACCAACAAACCAACAAACCAACAAACCAACAAACCAACAAACCAACAAACCAACAAGCCAACAAACGAACAAACCAACAAGCCAACAAACTAACAAACCAACAACCCAACAATCCAACAAGCCAACAAACCAACAAACCAACAAATTAGCAAGCCAACAAACCAACAAACCAACAAACCAACAAATCAACAAACAAACAAACCAACAAACCAGCAAACCAACAAACCACCAAGTCAACAAACCAACAAACCAGCAAACCAAGTAACCAACAAACCAACAAACCAACAAACCAACAAACCAACAAACCAACAAAACAACAAACCAAGTAACCAACAAACCAACAAACGAACAAACCAACCAACAAATAAAACCAACAAACAAACAAACCAACAAACCAACAAACCAACAAACCAACAAACCAACAAACCAACAAACCAACAAACCAACAAACCAACAAGCCAACAAACCAAAAAACCAACAAACCAACAAACCAACAAGCCAATAAACCAACAAACCAATAAACCAACAAACAAACAAACCAACAAACGAACAAGCCACCAAACGAACAAACCAACAATCCAACAAACCAACAAACAAACAAACCAACAAGCCAATAAACCAACAAACCAACAAACCAACAAACAAACAAACCAACAAACGAACAAACCAACAAACGAACAAACCAACAAACCAATAAAAAAACAAACCAAAAAACCAAAAAACAAACAAGATACTAAACGAACAAACCAACAATCCAACGAACCAACAAACAAACAAACTTACAAACCAACAAACCAACAAACTAACAAACAAACAAACCAACAAACCAACAAACCAACAAACAAAGTAACCAACAAACCAACAAACGAACAAGCTAACAAACCAACAAACCAACAAACCAAGAAACCAACAAACCAACAAACCAACAAACCAACAAGCCAACAAACGAATAAACCAACAAACCAATAAACGAACAAACCAACAAACCAACAAACCAACAAACCAAAAAACCAAAAAACCAATAAACCAACAAACCAACAAACCGACAAGCCAACAAACCAACAAGCCAACAAACGAACAAACCAACAGGCCAACAAACCAACAAACCAACAAACCGACAAACCAACAAACCAATAAACCAACAAACCAACAAACCAACAAGCCAACAAACCAACAAACCAACAAACCAACAAACTAACAAGCCAACAAACCAACAAGCCAACAAACCAACAAACCAAGAAACCAAGAAACCAACAAACCAACAAACTAGCAAATCAAGTAACCAACAAACCAACAAACGAACAACCCAACAAACAAACAAACCAGCAAACGAACAAACCAACAAACGAACAAACCAACAAACCAACAAACGAACAAACCAACAAACAAACAAAACAACAAACAAATAAACCAATAAACCAACAAACCAGCAAACCAACAAACCAACAAACGAACAAACCAACAAACGAACAAACCCAAAAACGAACAAACCAACAAACCAACAAACGAACGAACCTACAAACCAACAAACGAACAAACCAACAAACCAACAAACCAACAAACCAACAAACCAACAAACCAACAAACCAACAAGCCAACAAATGAACAAACTAACAAACCAACAATCCAACAAGCCAACAAACGAACAAACCAACAAACCAACAAACCAACAAACCAACAAACCAACAAACCTACAAACCAACAAACCAACAAACCAACAAGCCAACAAACGAACAAACCAACAAGCCAACAAACTAACAACCCAACAGCCCAACAGCCCAACAATCCAACAATCCAACAAGCCAACAAACCAACAAACCAACAAACCAACAAGCCAACAAACCAACAAACCAACAAACCAACAAAGTAACAAACCAACAAACCAACAAACCAGCAAACCAACAAACCAACAAGTCAACAAACCAACAAACCAGCAAACCAAGTAACCAACAAACCAACAAACGAACAAACCAATAAACCAACAAACAAACAAACCAACAAACGAACAAACCACCAAACGAACAAACCAACAAACCAACAAATGAACAAACCAACAAACCAACAAACCAACAAACAAATAAACCAACAAACCAACAAACCAACAAACGAATAAATCAACAAACGAACAAACTATTAAACGAACAAACCAACAAACGCACAAACCAACAAACCAAAAAACCAACAAGCGAATAAACGAACAAACCAAAAAACCAAAAACCAACAAACCAACAAGCCAACTAACGAACAAACCAACAAGCCAACAAACCAACATCCCAACAAGCCAACAGGCCAACAAAACAACAAACCAACAAACCAACAAGCCAACAAAACAACAAACCAACAAACCACAAACCAACAAACCAACAAACCAAGAAACCAACAAAAAAACAAACCAGCAAACCAACAAACCAAGTAACCAACAAACCAACAAACGAAAAACCAACAAACAAACAAACCAACAAACGAACAAAACAAAAAACGAACAAACCAACAAACCAACAAACGGACAAACCAACAAACCAACAAACCAGCAAACAAATAAACCAACAAACCAACAAGCCAACAAACGAACAAATCAACAAACGAACAAACCAACAAACCAACAAACCAACAAACCAACAAACGAACAAACCAACAAGCCAACAAACCAACAACCCAACAAGCCAACAAGCCAACAAGCCAAGAAACCAACAAACCAATAAACCAACAAGCCAACAAACGAACAAACCAACAAGCCAACAAACGAACAAACCAACAAACCAACAAACGAACAAACCAACATACAAAAAACCAACAAACCAACAAACCAACAAACCAACAAGCCAACACACCAACAAGACAACAAACGAACAAACCAATAAACAAACAAACAAACAAACCAACAAACGAACAAACCAACAAACGAACAAACCAACAAACCAACAAACGAACAAACCAACAAACCAACAAACCAACAAACCAACAAACGAACAAACCAACAAACAAACAAACCAACAAACGCACAAACCAACATACCAACAAACTAACAAGCCAACAAACGAACAAACCAACAAACCAACAAACCAACAAACCAACAAACCAACAAGCCAACAAACGAACAAACCAACAAGCCAACAAACTAACAACCCAACAGCCCAACAATCCAACAAGCCAACAAACCAACAAACCAACAAACCAACAAGCCAACAAACCAACAAACCAACAAACCAACAAATCAACAAACCAACAAACCAACAAACCAGCAAACCAACAAAACAACAAGTCAACAAACAAACAAACCAGCAAACCAAGTAACCAACAAACCAACAAACGAACAAACCAATAAACTAACAAACAAACAAACCAACAAACGAACAAACCACCAAACGAACAAACCAACAAACCAACAAACGAACAAACCAACAAACCAACAAACAAATAAACCAACAAACCAACAAACCAACAAACGAATAAATCTACAAACGAACAAACTATTAAACGAACAAACCAACAAACGCACAAACCAACAAACCAACAAACCAACAAGCCACTAAACGAACAAACCAAAACACCACTAAACAAACAAGCCAACTAACGAACAAACCAACAAGCCAACAAACTAACATCCCAACAAGCCAACAGGCCAACAAAACAACAAACCAACAAACCAACAAGCCAACAAAACAACAAACCAACAAACCACAAACCAACAAACCAACAAACCAAGAAACCAACAAACAAACAAACCAGCAAACCAACAAACCAGCAAACAAAGTAACCAACAAACCAACAAACAAAAAACGAACAAACCAACAAACCAACAAACGGACAAACCAACAAACCAACAAACCAGCAAACAAATAAACCAACAAAACAACAAACCAACAAACGAACAAATTAACAAACGAACAAACCAACAAACCAACAAACCAACAAACCAACAAACCAACAAACGAACAAACCAACAAGCCAACAAACCACCAACCCAACAAGCCAACAAGCCAACAAGCCAAGAAACCAACAAACCAATAAACCAACAAGCCAACAAACGAACAAACCAACAAGCCAACAAACGAACAAACCAACAAACCAACAAACGAACAAACCAACATACAAAAAACCAACAAACCAACAAACCAACAAACCAACAAGCCAACACACCAACAAGACAACAAACGAACAAACCAATAAACCAACAAACAAACAAACCAACAAACGAACAAACCAACAAACGAACAAACCAACAAACCAACAAACGAACAAACCAACAAACCAACAAACCAACAAACCAACAAACCAACAAACGAACAAACCAACAAACAAACAAACCAACAAACCAACAAACCAACAAACGCACAAACCAACAAACCAACAAACTAACAAGCCAACAAACGAACAAACCAACAAACCAACAAACCAACAAACCAACAAACCAACAAACCAACAAACCAACAAACAAACAAGCCAACTAACGAACAAACCAACAAGCCAACAAACCAACAACCCAACAAGCCAACAGGCCAACAAACCAACAAACCAACAAACCAACAAGCCAACAAAACAACAAACCAACAAACCAATAAACCAACAAACCAACAAGCCAACAAGCCAACAAGCCAACAAACCAACAAACCAACAAACCAAGAAACCAAGAAACCAACAACCAACAAACCAGCAAACCAAGTAACCAACAAACCAAAAAACGAAAAACCAACAAACAAACAAACCAACAAACGAACAAAACAACAAACGAACAAACCAACAAACCAACAAACGGACAAACCAACAAACCAACAAACCAGCAAACAAATAAACCAACAAACCAACAAACGAACAAGCTAACAAACCAACAAACCAACAAACCAAGAAACCAACAAACCAACAAACCAACAAACCAACAAACCAACAAACCAACAAGCCAACAAACGAATAAACCAACAAACCAATAAACGAACAAACCAACAAAACAACAAACCAACAAACCAAAAAACCAAAAAACCAATAAACCAACAAACCAACAAACCGACAGGCCAACAAACCAACAAACCAACAAACCAACAAACCGACAAACCAACAAACCAACAAACCAACAAACCAACAAACCAACAAACCAACAAGCCAACAAACCAACAAACCAACAAACCAACAAACTAACAAGCCAACAAACCAACAAGCCAACAAACCAACAAACCAAGAAACCAACAAACCAACAAAATAGCAAATCAAGTAACCAACTAACCAATAAACGAACAACCCAACAAACAAACAAACCAGCAAACGAACAAACCAACAAACGAACAAACCAACAAACCAACAAACAAACAAACCAACAAACAAATAAACCAATAAACCAACAAACCAGCAAACCAACAAACCAACAAACGAACAAATCAACAAACGAACAAACCCAAAAACGAACAAACCAACAAACCAACAAACGAACGAACCTACAAACCAACAAACAAACAAACCAACAAACCAACAAACCAACAAACCAACAAACCAACAAACCAACAAACCAACAAACCAACAAACCAACAAACCAACAAACCAACAAACCAACAAGCCAACAAATGAACAAACTAACAAACCAACAAACCAACAAGCCAACAAACGAACAAACCAACAAACCAACAAACCAACAAACCAACAAACCAACAAACCTACAAACCAACAAACCAACAAACCAACAAGCCAACAAACGAACAAACCCACAAGCCAACAAACTAACAACCCAACAGCCCAACAATCCAACAAGCCAACAAACCAACAAACCAACAAACCAACAAGCCAACAAACCAACAAACCAACAAACCAACAAATCAACAAACCAACAAACCAACAAACCAGCAAACCAACAAACCAACAAGTCAACAAACCAACAAACCAGCAAACCAAGTAGCCAACTAACCAACAAACGAACAAACCAATAAACCAACAAACAAACAAACCAACAAACGAACAAACCACCAAACGAACAAACCAACAAACCAACAAACGAACAAACCAACAAACCAACAAACCAACAAACAAATAAACCAACAAACCAACAAACCAACAAACGAATAAATCAACAAACGAACAAACTATTAAATGGACAAACCAACAAACCAACAAACAAACAAACCAACAAACCAACAAACGAAAAAACTAACAAACAAACAAACCAACAAACCAACAAACCAACAAACGCACAAACCAACAAACCAACAAACAAACAAGCCAATAAACGAACAAACCAAAAAACCAAAAACCAACAAACAAACAAGCCAACTAACGAACAAACCAACAAGCCAACAAACCAACATCCCAACAAGCCAACAGGCCAACAAAACAACAAACCAACAAACCAACAAGCCAAAAAAACAACAAACCAACAAACCACAAACCAACAAACCAACAAACCAAGAAGCCAACAAACAAACAAACCAGCAAACCAACAAACCAGCAAACCAAGTAACCAACAAACCAACAAACGAAAAACCAACAAACAAACAAACCAACAAACGAACAAAACAAAAACGAACAAACCAACAAACCAACAAACGGACAAACCAACAAACCAACAAACCAGCAAACAAATAAACCAACAAACCAACAAACCAACAAACGAACAAATCAACAAACGAACAAATCAACAAACGAACAAACCAACAAACCAACAAACCAACAAACCAACAAACGAACAAACCAACAAGCCAACAAACCAACAACCCAACAAACCAACAAACCAACAAGCCAACAAACGAACAAACCAACAAACGAACAAACCAACAAACCAACAAACGAACAAACCAACAAACCAACAAACCAACAAACCAACAAACGAACAAACCCACAAACAAACAAACCAACAAACCAACAAACGAACAAACGCACAAACCAACAAACCAACAAACTAACAAGCCAACAAACGAACAAACCAACAAACCAACAAACCAACAAACCAACAAACCAACAAACAAACAAGCCAACTAACGAACAAACCAACAAGCCAACAAACCAACAACCCAACAAGCCAACAGGCCAACAAACCAACAAACCAACAAACCAAGAAGCCAACAAAACAACAAACCAACAAACAAATAAACCAACAAACCAACAAGCCAACAAGCCAACAAGCCAACAAACCAACAAACCAACAAACCAAGAAACCAAGAAACCAACAACCAACAAACCAGCAAACCAAGTAACCAACAAACCAACAAACGAAAAACCAACAAACAAACAAACCAACAAACGAACAAAACAACAAACGAACAAACCAACAAACCAACACCCCAAAAAACCAACAAACCAAAAAACCAACAAGCCAACAAACCAACAAGCCAACAAACAAACAAACCTACAAGCCAACAAACCAACAAACCAACAAACCAACAAACCAACAAACCAACAAACCAGCAAACCAACAAACCAACAAACCAACAAGCCAACAAACCAACAAGCCGACAAGCCAACAAACCAGCAAGGCAACAAACCAACAAACCAAGAAACCAACAAACCAACAAGTCAACAAACCAACAAACCAACACACCAACAAACCAACAAACCAACAAACCAACAAACCAACAAACCAACAAACCAGCAAACCAACAAACCAACAAGCCAACAAACCAACAAACCAGCAAACCAAGTAACCAACAAACCAACAAACGAACAAACCAATAAACCAACAAACAAACAAACCAACAAACGAACAAACCACCAAACGAACTAACCAACAAACCAACAAACGAACAAACCAACAAACCAACAAACCAACAAACAAATAAACCAACAAACCAACAAACCAACAAACGAATAAATCAACAAACGAACAAACTATTAAACGGACAAACCAACAAACCAACAAACAAACAAACCAACAAACCAACAAACGAAAAAACTAACAAACAAACAAACCAACAAACCAACAAACCAACAAACGCACAAACCAACAAACCAACAAACCAACAAGTCAATAAACGAACAAACCAAAAAACCAAAAACCAACAAACAAACAAGCCAACTAACGAACAAACCAACAAGCCAACAAACCAACATCCCAACAAGCCAACAGGCCAACAAAACAACAAACCAACAAACCAACAAGCCAAAAAAACAACAAACCAACAAACCACAAACCAACAAACCAACAAACCAAGAAACCAACAAACAAACAAACCAGCAAACCAACAAACCAGCAAACCAAGTAACCAACAAACCAACAAACGAAAAACCAACAAACAAACAAACCAACAAACGAACAAAACAAAAAACGAACAAACCAACAAACCAACAAACGGACAAACCAACAAACCAACAAACCAGCAAACAAATAAACCAACAAACTAACAAACCAACAAACGAACAAATCAACAAACGAACAAACCAACAAACCAACAAACCAACAAACCAACAAACGAACAAACCAACAAGCCAACAAACCAACAACCCAACAAGCCAACAAGCCAACAAGCCAAGAAACCAACAACCCAACAAACCAACAAACCAACAAGTCAATAAACGAACAAACCAAAAAACCAAAAACCAACAAACAAACAAGCCAACTAACGAACAAACCAACAAGCCAACAAACCAACATCCCAACAAGCCAACAGGCCAACAAAACAACAAACCAACAAACCAACAAGCCAAAAAAACAACAAACCAACAAACCACAAACCAACAAACCAACAAACCAAGAAACCAACAAACAAACAAACCAGCAAACCAACAAACCAGCAAACCAAGTAACCAACAAACCAACAAACGAAAAACCAACAAACAAACAAACCAACAAACGAACAAAACAAAAAACGAACAAACCAACAAACCAACAAACGGACAAACCAACAAACCAACAAACCAGCAAACAAATAAACCAACAAACTAACAAACCAACAAACGAACAAATCAACAAACGAACAAACAAACAAACCAACAAACCAACAAACCAACAAACGAACAAACCAACAAGCCAACAAACCAACAACCCAACAAGCCAACAAGCCAACAAGCCAAGAAACCAACAAACCAATAAACCAACAAACTAACAAACGAACAAATCAACAAACGAACAAACCAACAAAACAACAAACCAACAAGCCAGCAAACGAACAAACGAACAAACCAACAAGCCAACAAACCAACAACCCAACAAGCCAACAAGCCAATAAGCCAACAAACCAACAAACCAACAAATTAACAAGCCAACAAACGAACAAACCAACAAGCCAACAAACGAACAAACCAACATACAAAAAACCAACAATCGAACCTACCAGCAAGCCAACAAACCAACAAACCAACAAACCAGCAAACGAACAAACCAAGTAAGCAACAAACCAACAAACCAAAAATCCAACAAACCAACAAGCCAACAAGCCAACAAGCCAACAAGCCAACAAACCAACAAATTAACAAACCAACAAACGAACAAACCAACAAGCCAACAAACGAACAAACCAACATACAAAAAACCAACAAACCAACAAACCAACAAACGAACAAACCAGCAAGCCAACAAACCAACAAACCAACAAACCAGCAAACGAAAAAACCAAGTAAGCAACAAACCAACAAACCAAAAATCCAACAAGCCAACAAACGAACAAACCAACAAGCCAACAAGCCAACAAACCAACAAACCAACAAACCAACAAGCCAACAAACGAACAAACCAACAATCCAACAAACGAACAAACCAACAAACCAAAAAACCAACAAACCAACAAACCAACAAACCAACAAGCCAAAAAACCAACAAGTCAACAAATGAACAAACCAAGAAGCCAACAAACCAACAAATCAACAAACCAACAAACCAACAAACCAACAAACCAACAAGCCAACAAACCAACAAACCAACAAACCAACAAACCAACAAGCCAACAAGCCAACAAACCAACAAGCCAACAAACCAACAAACCAACAAACCAAGAAAACAACAAACCAACAAAACAACAAACCAAGTAGCCAACAAACCAACAAACGAACAAACCAACAAACAAACAAACCAACGAACGAACAAACGAACAAACCAACAAACCAACAAACCAAGTAACCAACAAACCAACAAACGAACAAACCAAAACACCAAAAAACCAACAAACCAACAAACAAAAAAACCAACAAACCAACAAACCAACAAGCCAACAAACCAACAAACCAACAAACCAACAAGCCAACAAGCCAACAAACCAACAAGCCAACAAACCAAGAAACCAACAAACCAAGAAAGCAACATACCAACAAACCAACAAACCAAGTAACCAACAAACCAACAAACGAACAAACCAACAAACAAACAAACTAACGAACGAACAAACGAACAAACCAACAAGCCAACAAACCACCAAACGAACAAACCAACAAACCAACAAACGAACAAACCAACAAACCAACAAACCAAAAAACCAACAAACCAACAAGCCAACAAACCAACAAACCAACAAACGAACAAACGAACAAACCAACAAACGAACAAACCAACAAACCAACAAACCAACAAACCAACAAACCAAGTAAGCAACAAACCAACAAACCAATAAACCAACAAACGAACAAACCAAAAAACCAACAAACCAACAAACCAACAAACCAACAAACCAGCAAACCAACAAACCAACAAGCCAACAAACGAACAAACCAACAAGCCAACAAACGAACAAACCAACAAACCAACAAACGAACAAACCAACACCCCAAAAAACCAACTAACCAACAAACCAACAAGCCAACAAGCCAACAAACCAACAAGCCAACAAACCAAGAAACCAACAAACCAAGAAAGCAACATACCAACAAACCAACAAACCAAGTAACCAAGAAATCAACAAACGAACAAACCAAAAAACCATCAAACCAACAAACCAAAAAACCAACAAACCAACAAGCCAAGAAACCACCAAACGAACAAACCAACAAACCAACAAACGAACAAACCAACAAACCAACAAACCAACAAACCAACAAACCAACAAGCCAACAAACCAACAAACCAACAAACCAACAAACGAACAAACGAACAAACCAACAAACGAACAAACCAACAAACCAACAAACCAACAAACCAAGTAAGCAACAAACCAACAAACCAATAAACCAACAAACGAACAAACCAAAAAACCAACAAACCAACAAACCAACAAACCAACAAACCAGCAAACCAACAAACCAACAAGCCAACAAACGAACAAACCAACAAGCCAACAAACGAACAAACCAACAAACCAACAGACGAACAAACCAACACCCCAAAAAACCAACAAACCAAAAAACCAACAAGCCAACAAACCAACAAGCCAACAAACAAACAAACCTACAAGCCAACAAACCAACAAACCAACAAACCAACAAACCAACAAACCAACAAACCAGCAAACCAACAAACCAACAAACCAACAAGCCAACAAACCAACAAGCCGACAAGCCAACAAACCAGCAAGGCAACAAACCAACAAACCAAGAAACCAACAAACCAACAAGTCAACAAACCAACAAACCAACACACCAACAAACCAACAAACCAACAAACCAACAAACCAACAAACCAGCAACCCAACATACCAAGAAACCAACAAACCAACAAACCAACAAGCCAACAAACAAGCAAACCAACAAACCAACAAACCAACAAACCACAAATCCAACAAGCCAACAAACCAACAAGCCAATAAACCAACAAACCAGCAAACCAAGAAACCCACAAGCCAACAAACCAACAAGCCACCAAACCAACAAACCAACAAACCAACAAACCAACAAACCAACAAGCCAACAAACGAACAAACCAACAAACCAACAAACCAACAAACCAACAAACGAACAAACGAACAAACCAACAACCCAACAAACCAACAAGCCAACAAACCAACAAGCCAACAAACGACCAAACCAACAAGTCAACAAACCAAGAAACAAACAAACCAAGAAACCAACAAAAATACAAATTAACAAACCAACAAACCAACAAACCAACAAACCAACAAACCAACAAACCAACAAACCAACAAACCAACAAACCAACAAACCAACAAACCCACAAGCCAACAAGTCAACAAACTAACAAGCCAACAAACCAACAAACCAACAAACCAACAAACCAAGAAACCAACAAACCAACAAACCAACAAAAAAAAACAAAGAAGCCAACAAACGAACAAACCAACAAGCCAATAAACCAAAAAACCAACAAACCAACAAACCAACAAACCAAGAAACCTACAAACCAACAAACGAACAAACGAACAAACCAGCAAACCAACAAACCAACAAACGAACAAACCAACAAGCCAACAAAAGAACAAACCAACAAACCAACAAACCAACAAACCAATAAACCAACAAACTAACAAACCAACAAACCAAGAAACCGACAAACCAACAAACAAACAAACCAACAAACCAACAAACGAATAAACCAACAACCCAACAAACCAACAAGCCAACAAACGAACAAACCAACAAACCAAAAAACCAACGAACGAACAAACGAACAAGCCAACAACCCAACAAACCAACAAGCCAACAAACCAACAAGCCAACAAACGACCAAACCAACAAGCCAAAAAACCAAGAAACAAACAAACCAAGAAACCAACAAACAAACAAACCAACAAATCAACAAGCCAACAAACCAACAAACCAACAAACCAACAAACCAACAAACGAACAAGCCAACAAGCCAACAAACCAACAAGCCAACAAACCAACAAACCAACAAACCAAGAAACCAACAAACCAACAAACCAACAAAAAAACAAACAAAGAAGCCAAAAAACGAACAAACCAACAAGCCAATAAACCAAAAAACCAACAAACCAACAAACCAAGAAACCAAGAAACCAACAAACCAACAAACGAACGAACCAACAAACCAACAAACCAACAAACCAACAAACCAACAAACCAACAAACCAACAAACCAACAAACCAACAAACCAACAAACCAACAAACCAACAAACCAACAAACCAACAAACGAACAAACTAACAAGCCAACAAATGAACAAACCTACAAGCCAACAAACCAATAAGCCAACAAACCAACAAACCAACAAACCAACAAACCAACAAGCACACAAACGAACAAACCAACCAACCAACAAACTAACAAACCAACAAACGAACAAACCAACAACCCAACAAACCAACAAGCCAACAAACCAACAAGCCAACAAAGCAACAAGCCAACAAACGAACAAACCAACAAACCAACACACCAACAAACCAACAAACGAACAAACCAACAACCCAACAAACCAACAAGCCAACAAACCAGCAAGCCAACAAGTCAACAAACCAACAAGCCAACAAAGCAACAAACCAACAAACCAAGAAACCAACAAACCAACAAACCAACAAAAAAAACAAAGAAGCCAACAAACGAACAAACCAACAAGCCAATAAACCAAAAGACCAACAAACCAACAAACCAACAAACCAACAAACCAAGAAACCTACAAACCAACAAACGAACAAACCAACAAAGCAATAAACCAATAAACGAACAAACCAACAAGCCAACAAACGAACAAACCAATAAACCAACAAACCAACAAACCAACAAACCAACAAACCAACAAACCAACAAACCAACAAACCAACAAGCCAACAAACCAACAAACCAACAACCCAACAAAGCAGCAAACCAACAAACCAACAAGGCAATAAACGAACAAACCAACAAGCCAACAAACCAACAAACAAACAAACCAAGAAACCAACAAACCAACAAACCCACAAACCAACAAACCAACAAACCAACAAACCAAGAAACCAAAAAACCAACAAACCAACAAGGCAATAAACGAACAAACCAACAAACCAACAAACCAACAAGCCAACAAACCAACAAATCAACAAGCCAACAAACCAACAAACCAACAAACCAAGAAACCAACAAACCAACAACAAAAAAACAAAGAAGCCAACAAACGAACAAACCAACAAGCCAATAAACCAAAAGACCAACAAACCAACAAACCAACAAACCAACAAACCAAGAAACCTACAAACCAACAAACGAACAAACCAACAAACCAAAAAACCAATAAACGAACAAACCAACAAGCCAACAAATGAAGAAACCAATAAACCAACAAACCAACAAACTAACAAACCAACAAACCAACAAACCAACAAACGAACAAACCAACAAGCCAACAAACCAACAAACCAACAAACCAACAAACCAACAAAGCAGCAAACCAACAAACCAACAAGGCAATAAACAAACAAACCAACAAGCCAACAAACCAACAAACAAACAAACCAAGAAACCAACAAACCAACAAACCCACAAACCAACAAACCAACAAACCAACAAACCAAGAAACCAACAAACTAACAAACCAAAAAACCAACAAACCAACAAACCAACAAACCAAAAACCAACAAACAAACAAGCCAACTAACGAACAAACCAACAAGCCAACAAACCAACATCCCAACAAGCCAACAGGCCAACAAAACAACAAACCAACAAACCAACAAGCCAAAAAAACAACAAACCAACAAACCAACAAACCAACAAACCAACAAACAAATAAACCAACAAACCAACAAACCAACAAACGAATAAATCAACAAACGAACAAACTATTAAACGGACAAACCAACAAACCAACAAACAAACAAACCAACAAACCAACAAACGAAAAAACTAACAAACAAACAAACCAACAAACCAACAAACCAACAAACGCACAAACCAACAAACCAACAAACCAACAAGCCATTAAACGAATAAACCAAAAAACCAAAAACCAACAAACAAACAAGCCAACTAACGAACAAACCAACAAGCCAACAAACCAACATCCCAACAAGCCAACAGGCCAACAAAACAACAAACCAACAAACCAACAAGCCAAAAAAACAACAAACCAACAAACCACAAACCAACAAACCAACAAACGAAGAAACCAACAAACAAACAAACCAGCAAACCAACAAACCAGCAAACCAAGTAACCAACAAACCAACAAACGAAAAACCAACAAACAAACAAACCAACAAACGAACAAAACAAAAAACGAACAAACCAACAAACCAACAAACGGACAAACCAACAAACCAACAAACCAGCAAACAAATAAACCAACAAACCAACAAACCAACAAACGAACAAATCAACAAACGAACAAACCAACAAACCAACAAACCAACAAACCAACAAACGAACAAACCAACAAGCCAACAAACCAACAACCCAACAAGCCAACAAGCCAACAAGCCAAGAAACCAACAAACCAATAAACCAACAAGCCAACAAACGAACAAACCAACAAGCCAACAAACGAACAAACCAACAAACCAACAAACGAACAAACCAACATACAAAAAACCAACAAACCAACAAACCAACAAACCAACAAGCCAACAAACGAACAAACCAACAAACGAACAAACCAACAAACCAACAAACGAACAAACCAACAAACCAACAAACCGACAAACCAACAAACGAACAAACCAACAAACAAACAAACCAACAAACCAACAAACGAACAAACGCACAAACCAACAAACCAACAAACTAACTAGCCAACAAACGAACAAACCAACAAACCAACAAACCAACAAACCAACAAACCAACAAACAAACAAGCCAACTAACGAACAAACCAATAAGCCAACAAACCAACAACACAACAAGCCAACAGGCCAACAAACCAACAAACCAACAAACCAACAAGCCAACAAAACAACAAACCAACAAACCAATAAACCAACAAACCAACAAGCCAACAAGCCAACAAGCCAACAAACCAACAAACCAACAAACCAAGAAACCAAGAAACCAACAACCAACAAACCAGCAAACCAAGTAACCAACAAACCAACAAACGAAAAACCAACAAACAAACAAACCAACAAACGAACAAAACAACAAACGAACAAACCAACAAACCAACACCCCAAAAAACCAACAAACCAAAAAACCAACAAGCCAACAAACCAACAAGCCAACACACAAACAAACCTACAAGCCAACAAACCAACAAACCAACAAACCAACAAACCAACAAACCAGCAAACCAACAAACCAACAAACCAACAAGCCAACAAACCAACAAGCCGACAAGCCAACAAACCAGCAAGGCAACAAACCAACAAACCAAGAAACCAACAAACCAACAAGTCAACAAACCAACAAACCAACACACCAACAAACCAACAAACCAACAAACCAACAAACCAACAAACCAACAAACCAGCAAACCAACAAACCAACAAGCCAACAAACCAACAAACCAGCAAACCAAGTAACCAACAAACCAACAAACGAACAAACCAATAAACCAACAAACAAACAAACCAACAAACGAACAAACCACCAAACGAACTAACCAACAAACCAACAAACGAACAAACCAACAAACCAACAAACCAACAAACAAATAAACCAACAAACCAACAAACCAACAAACGAATAAATCAACAAACAAACAAACTATTAAACGGACAAACCAACAAACCAACAAACAAACAAACCAACAAACCAACAAACGAAAAAACTAACAAACAAACAAACCAACAAACCAACAAACCAACAAACGCACAAACCAACAAACCAACAAACCAACAAGTCAATAAACGAACAAACCAAAAAACCAAAAACCAACAAACAAACAAGCCAACTAACGAACAAACCAACAAGCCAACAAACCAACATCCCAACAAGCCAACAGGCCAACAAAACAACAAACCAACAAACCAACAAGCCAAAAAAACAACAAACCAACAAACCACAAACCAACAAACCAACAAACCAAGAAACCAACAAACAAACAAACCAGCAAACCAACAAACCAGCAAACCAAGTAACCAACAAACCAACAAACGAAAAACCAACAAACAAACAAACCAACAAACGAACAAAACAAAAAACGAACAAACCAACAAACCAACAAACGGACAAACCAACAAACCAACAAACCAGCAAACAAATAAACCAACAAACCAACAAACCAACAAACGAACAAATCAACAAACGAACAAACCAACAAACCAACAAACCAACAAACCAACAAACGAACAAACCAACAAGCCAACAAACCAACAACCTAACAAGCCAACAAGCCAACAAGCCAAGAAACCAACAAACCAATAAACCAACAAACCAACAAACGAACAAATCAACAAACGAACAAACCAACAAAACAACAAACCAACAAGCCAGCAAACGAACAAACGAACAAACCAACAAGCCAACAAACCAACAACCCAACAAGCCAACAAGCCAATAAGCCAACAAACCAACAAACCAACAAATTAACAAGCCAACAAACGAACAAACCAACAAGCCAACAAACGAACAAACCAACATACAAAAAACCAACAAACCAACAATCGAACCTACCAGCAAGCCAACAAACCAACAAACCAACAAACCAGCAAACGAACAAACCAAGTAAGCAACAAACCAACAAACCAAAAATCCAACAAACCAACAACCCAACAAGCCAACAAGCCAACAAGCCAACAAACCAACAAATTAACAAACCAACAAACGAACAAACCAACAAGCCAACAAACGAACAAACCAACATACAAAAAACCAACAAACCAACAAACCAACAAACGAACAAACCAGCAAGCCAACAAACCAACAAACCAACAAACCAGCAAACGAACAAACCAAGTAAGCAACAAACCAACAAACCAAAAATCCAACAAGCCAACAAACGAACAAACCAACAAGCCAACAAGCCAACAAACCAACAAACCAACAAACCAACAAACCAACAAGCCAACAAACGAACAAACCAACAATCCAACAAACGAACAAACCAACAAACCAAAAAACCAACAAACCAACAAACCAACAAACCAACAAGCCAAAAAACCAACAAGTCAACAAATGAACAAACCAAGAAGCCAACAAACCAACAAATCAACAAACCAACAAACCAACAAACCAACAAACCAACAAGCCAACAAACCAACAAACCAACAAACCAACAAACCAACAAGCCAACAAGCCAACAAACCAACAAGCCAACAAACCAACAAACCAACAAACCAAGAAAACAACAAACCAACAAAACAACAAACCAAGTAGCCAACAAACCAACAAACGAACAAACCAACAAACAAACAAACCAACGAACGAACAAACGAACAAACCAACAAACCAACAAACCAAGTAACCAACAAACCAACAAACGAACAAACCAAAACACCAAAAAACCAACAAACCAACAAACAAAGAAACCAACAAACCAACAAACCAACAAGCCAACAAACCAACAAACCAACAAACCAACAAGCCAACAAGCCAACAAACCAACAAGCCAACAAACCAAGAAACCAACAAACCAAGAAAGCAACATACCAACAAACCAACAAACCAAGTAACCAACAAACCAACAAACGAACAAACCAACAAACAAACAAACCAACGAACGAACAAACGAACAAACCAACAAAACAACAAACCAAGTAACCAACAAATCAACAAACGAACAAACCAAAAAACCATCAAACCAACAAACCAAAAAACCAACAAACCAACAAGCCAACAAACCACCAAACGAACAAACCAACAAACCAACAAACGAACAAACCAACAAACCAACAAACCAACAAACCAACAAACCAACAAGCCAACAAACCAACAAACCAACAAACGAACAAACGAAAAAACCAACAAACGAACAAACCAACAAACCAACAAACCAACAAACCAACAAACCAAGTAAGCAACAAACCAACAAACCAATTAACCAACAAACGAACAAACCAAAAAACCAACAAACCAACAAACCAACAAACCAACAAACCAGCAAACCAACAAACCAACAAGCCAACAAACGAACAAACCAACAAGCCAACAAACGAACAAACCAACAAACCAACAAACGAACAAACCAACACCCCAAAAAACCAACAAACCAAAAAACCAACAAGCCAACAAACCAACAAGCCAACAAACAAACAAACCTACAAGCCAACAAACCAACAAACCAACAAACCAACAAACCAACAAACCAGCAAACCAACAAACCAACAAACCAACAAGCCAACAAACCAACAAGCCGGCAAGCCAACAAACCAGCAAGGCAACAAACCAACAAACCAAGAAACCAACAAACCAACAAGTCAACAAACCAACAAACCAACACACCAACAAACCAACAAACCAACAAACCAACAAACCAACAAACCAGCAAGCCAACAAACCGACAAGCCAACAAACAAACAAACCAACAAGCCAACAAACCAGCAACCCAACATACCAAGAAACCAACAAACCAACAAACCAACAAGCCAACAAACAAGCAAACCAACAAACCAACAAACCAACAAACCAACAATCCAACAAGCCAACAAACCAACAAGCCAATAAACCAACAAACCAGCAAACCAAGAAACCCACAAGCCAACAAACCAACAAGCCACCAAACCAACAAACCAACAAACCAACAAACCAACAAACCAACAAGCCAACAAACGAACAAACCAACAAACCAACAAACCAACAAACCAACAAACGAACAAACGAACAAACCAACAACCCAACAAACCAACAAGCCAACAAACCAACAAGCCAACAAACGACCAAACCAACAAGCCAACAAACCAAGAAACAAACAAACCAAGAAACCAACAAAAATACAAATTAACAAACCAACAAACCAACAAACCAACAAACCAACAAACCAACAAACCAACAAACCAACAAACCAACAAACCAACAAACCAACAAACCAACAAACCCACAAGCCAACAAGTCAACAAACTAACAAGCCAACAAACCAACAAACCAACAAACCAACAAACCAAGAAACCAACAAACCAACAAACCAACAAAAAAAAACAAAGATGCCAACAAACGAACAAACCAACAAGCCAATAAACCAAAAAACCAACAAACCAACAAACCAACAAACCAAGAACCCTACAAACCAACAAACGAACAAACGAAGAAACCAACAAACCAACAAACCAACAAACCAACCAACGAACAAACCAACAAGCCAACAAACGAACAAACCAACAAACCAACAAACCAACAAACCAATAAACCAACAAACGAACAAACCAACAAGCCAACAAACCAACAAACCAACAAACTAACAAACCAACAAACCAACAAAGCAGCAAACCAACAAACCAACAAGGCAATAAACGAACAAACCAACAAGCCAACAAACCAACAAACCAACAAACCAAGAAACCAACAAACCAACAAACCAACAAACCAACAAACCAAGAAACCAACAAACCAACAAAATAACAAACCAACAAAATAACAAACCAACAAACCAACAAGCCAACAAACCAACAAGCCAACAAACCAACAAACCAACACATCAACAAACCAAAAAACCAACAAACCAACAAACCAACAAACCAACAAACCAACAAGCCAACAAACCTACAAGCCAACAAACGAACAAACCAACAAGCCAGAAAACCAGCAAACCAACATACCAAGAAAGCAACAAACCAACAAACCAACAAGCCAACAAACCACCAAACCAACAAACCAACAAACCAACAAACCAACAGTCCAACAAGCCAACAAACCAATAAGCCAATAAACCAACAAATCAGCAAACCAAGAAACCAACAAGCCAACAAACCAACAAGCCAACAAACTAACAAACTAACAAACCAAGAAACCAACAAACCAACAAACAAACAAACCAACAAACCAACAAACGAACAAACCAACAACCCAACAAACCAACAAGCCAACAAACGAACAAACCAACAAACCAAAAAACCAACGAACGAACAAACGAACAAGCCAACAACCCAACAAACCAACAAGCCAACAAACCAACAAGCCAACAAATGACCAAACCAACAAGCCAACAAACCAAGAAACAAACAAACCAAGAAACCAACAAACAAACAAACCAACAAATCAACAAGCTAACAAACCAACAAACCAACAAACCAACAAACCAACAAACGAACAAGCCAACAAGCCAACAAACCAACAAGCCAACAAACCAACAAACCAACAAACCAAGAAACCAACAAACCAACAAACCAACAAAAAAACAAACAAAGAAGCCAAAAAACGAACAAACCAACAAGCCAATAAACCAAAAAACCAACAAACCAACAAACCAACAAACCAACAAACCAAGAAACCAACAAACCAACAAACGAACGAACCAACAAACCAACAAACCAACAAACCAACAAACCAACAAACCAACAAACCAACAAACCAACAAACCAACAAACGAACAAACTAACAAGCCAACAAATGAACAAACCTACAAGCCAACAAACCAATAAGCCAACAAACCAACAAACCAACAAACCAACAAACCAACAAGCACACAAACGAACAAACCAACCAACCAACAAACCAACAAACCAACAAACGAACAAACCAACAACCCAACAAACCAACAAGCCAACAAACCAACAAGCCAACAAAGCAACAAGCCAACAAACGAACAAACCAACAAACCAACACACCAACAAACCAACAAACGAACAAACCAACAACCCAACAAACCAACAAGCCAACAAACCAGCAAGCCAACAAGTCAACAAACCGACAAGCCAACAAAGCAACAAACCAACAAACCAAGAAACCAACAAACCAACAAACCAACAAAAAAAACAAAGAAGCCAACAAACGAACAAACCAACAAGCCAATAAACCAAAAGACCAACAAACCAACAAACCAATAAACCAACAAACCAAGAAACCTACAAACCAACAAACGAACAAACCAACAAAGCAATAAACCAATAAACGAACAAACCAACAAGCCAACAAACGAACAAACCAATAAACCAACAAACCAACAAACCAACAAACCAACAAACCAACAAACCAACAAACCAACAAACCAACAAGCCAACAAACCAACAAACCAACAACCCAACAAAGCAGCAAACCAACAAACCAACAAGGCAATAAACGAACAAACCAACAAGCCAACAAACCAACAAACAAACAAACCAAGAAACCAACAAACCAACAAACCCACAAACCAACAACCCAACAAACCAACAAACCAAGAAACCAAAAAACCAACAAACTAACAAACTAACAAACCAACAAACCAACAAACCAACAAAGCAACAAACCAACTAGCCAACAAACCAACAAATCAACAAGCCAACAAACCAACAAACCAACAAACCAAGACACCAACAAACCAACAAACCAACAACAAAAAAACAAAGAAGCCAACAAACGAACAAACCAACAAGCCAATAAACCAAAAGACCAACAAACCAACAAACCAACAAACCAACAAACCAAGAAACCTACAAACCAACAAACGAACAAACCAACAAACCAAAAAACCAATAAACGAACAAACCAACAAGCCAACAAATGAAGAAACCAATAAACCAACAAACCAACAAACCAACAAACCAACAAACCAACAAACCAACAAACCAACAAACCAACAAACGAACAAACCAACAAGCCAACAAACCAACAAACCAACAAACCAACAAACCAACAAACCAACAAAGCAGCAAACCAACAAACCAACAAGGCAATAAACAAACAAACCAACAAGCCAACAAACCAACAAACAAACAAACCAACAAACCAACAAACCAAGAAACCAACAAACTAACAAACCAAAAAACCAACAAACCAACAAACCAACAAACCAACAAGCCAACAAACCTACAAGCCAACAAACGAACAAACCAACAAGCCAACAAACCAACAAGCCAACAAACCAACAAACCAACAAACCAAGAAACCAACAAACCAACAAACCAACAAAAAAACAAACAAAGAAGCCAACAAACGAACAAACCAACAAGCCAATAAACCAAAAAACCAACAAACCAACAAACCAACAAACCAACAAACCAAGAAACCAACAAACCAACAAACGAACGAACCAACAAACCAACAAACCAACAAACCAACAAACCAACAAACCAACAAACCAACAAACCAACAAACGAACAAACCAACAAGCCAACAAATGAACAAACCTACAAGCCAACAAACCAACAAGCCAACAAACCAACAAACCAATAAACCAACAAACCAACAAGCACACAAACGAACAAACCAACCAACCAACAAACCAACAAACCAACAAACGAACAAACCAACAACCCAACAAACCAACAAGCCAACAAACCAACAAGCCAACAAACCAACAAGCCAACAAACGACCAAACCAACAAACCAACAAACCAACAAACCAACAAACGAAAAAACCAACAACCCAACAAACCAACAAGCCAACAAACCAACAAGCCAACAAGTCAACAAACCAACAAGCTAACAAACCAACAAACCAACAAACCAAGAAACCAACAATCCTACAAACCAACAAAAAAAAAACAAAGAAGCCAACAAACGAACAAACCAACAAGCCAATAAACCAAAAGACAAACAAACCAACAAACCAACAAACCAAGAAACCTACAAACCAACAAACGAACAAACCAACAAACCAGCAAACCAATAAACCAATAAACGAACAAACCAACAAGCCAACAAACGAACAAACCAATAAACCAACAAACCAACAAACCAACAAACCAACAAACCAACAAACCAACAAACGAACAAACCAACAAGCCAACAAACCAACAAACCAACAAACCAACAAACCAACAAAGCAGCAAACCAACAAATCAAAAAGGCAATAAACGAACAAACCAACAAGCCAACAAACCAACAAACCAACAAACCCACAAACCAACAAACCAACAAATCAACAAACCAAGAAACCAACAAACCAACAAACTAACAAACCAACAAACCAACAAACTAACAAACCAACAAACCAACAAGCCAACAAACCAACAAATCAACAAGCCAACAAACCAACAAACCAACAAACCAAGAAAGCAACAAACCAACAAACCAACAACAAAAAAACAAAGAAGCCAACACACGAACAAACCAACATGCCAATAAACCAAAAGACCAACAAACCAACAAACCAACAAACCAACAAACGAAGAAACCTACAAACCAACAAACGAACAAACCAACAAACCAACAAACTAATAAACCAATAAACGAACAAACCAACAAGCCAACAAACGAACAAACCAATAAACCAACAAACCAACAAACCAACAAACCAACAAACCAACAAACCATCAAACGAACAAACCAACAAGCCAACAAACCAACAAACCAACAAACCAACAAAGCAGCAAACCAACAAACCAACAAGGCAATAAACGAACAAACCAACAAGCCAACAAACCAACAAACAAACAAACCAAGAAACCAACAAACCAACAAACCCACAAACCAACAAACCAACAAACCAACAAACCAAGAAACCAACAAACCAACAAACTAACAAACCAAAAAACCAATAAACCAACAAACCAACAAACCAACAAGCCAACAAACCGACAAGCCAACAAACGAACAAACCAACAAGCCAACAAACCAGCAAACCAACATACCAAGAAAGCAACAAACCAACAAACCAACAAGCCAACAAACCACCAAACCAACAAACCAACAAACCAACAAACCAACAATCCAACAAGCCAACAAACCAACAAGCCAATAAACCAACAAATCAGCAAACCAAGAAACCAACAAGCCAACAAACCAACAAGCCAACAAACCAACAATCCAACGAACCAAGAAACCAACCAACCAATAAACCAACAAGCCAACAAACGAACAAACCAACAAACCAACAAACCAACAAACCAACAAACCAACAAACGAACAAACCAACAACCCAACAAACCAAAAAGCCAACAAACCAACAAGCCAACAAACCAACAAGCCAACAAACGAACAGACCAACAAACCAACAAACCAACGAACCAACAAACGAACAATCCAACAACCCAAAAAACCAACAAGCCAACAAACCAACAAGCCAACAAACGACCAAACCAACAAGCCAACAAACCAAGAAACAAACAAACCAAGAAACCAATAAACAAACAAACCAACAAATCAACAAGCCAACAAACCAACAAACCAACACACCAACAAACCAACAAACCAACAAGCCAACAAGCCAACAAACCAACAAGCCAACAAACCAACAAACCAACAAACCAAGAAACCAACAAACCAACAAACCAACAAAAAAAACAAACAAAGAAGCCAACAAACGAACAAACCAACAAGCCAATAAACCAAAAAACCAACAAACCAACAAACCAACAAACCAACAAACCAACAAACCAAGAAACCAACAAACCAAAAAACCAACAAACCAACAAACCAACAAACCAACAAACCAACAAACCATCAAACAAACAAACCAAAAAACCAACAAACAAATAAACCAACAAACCATCAAACCAACAAACCAACAAACCAACAAACCAAGTAACCAACAAAGCCAACAAGCCAACAAACCAACAAGCCAACAAACCAACAAACCAACAAGCCAACAAACGAAAGAACCAACAAACCAACAAACCAACAAACCAACAAACAAACAAACCAACAAACCAACAAACCAACAAACCAACAAACCAACCAACCAACAAAGCAAGAAACCAACAAACCAACAAATCAGCAAACCAACAAACCAAGAAACCAACAAGCCAACAAGCCAACAAACCAACAAGCCAACAAACCAACAAACCAACAAACCAACAAACAAACAAACCAACAAACCAAGAAACCAACAAACCAACAAACTAACAAACCAAAAAACCAACAAACCAACAAACCAACAAACCAACAAGCCAACAAACCGACAAGCCAACAAACGAACAAACCAACAAGCCAACAAACCAGCAAACGAACATACCAACAAAGCAACAAACCAATAAACCAACAAGCCAACAAACCACCAAACCAACAAACCAACAAACCAACAAACCAACAATCCAACAAGCCAACAAACCAACAAGCCAATAAACCAACAAATCAGCAAACCAAGAAACCAACAAGCCAACAAACCAACAAGCCAACAAACCAACAATCCAACGAACCAACAAACCAACAAGCCAACAAACGAACAAACCAACAAACCAACAAACCAACAAATAAACAAACCAACAACCCAACAAACCAACAAGCCAACAAACCAACAAGCCAACAAACCAACAAGCCAATAAACGAACAAACCAACAAACCAACAAACCAACGAACCAACAAACGAACAAGCCAACAACCCAAAAAACCAATAAGCCAACAAACCAACAAGCCAACAAACGACCAAACGAACAAGCCAACAAACCAAGAAACAAACAAACCAAGAAACCAATAAACAAACAAACCAACAAATCAACAAGCCAACAAACCAACAAACCAACAAACCAACAAACCAACAAACCAACAAGCCAACAAGCCAACAAACCAACAAGCCAACAAACCAACAAACCAACAAACCAAGAAACCAACAAACCAACAAAAAAACAAACAAAGAAGCCAACAAACGAACAAACCAACAAGCCAATAAACCAAAAAACCAACAAACCAACAAACCAACAAACCAACAAACCAACAAACCAAGAAACCAACAAACCAAAAAACTAACGAACCAACAAACCAACAAACCAACAAACCAACAAACCAACAAACCAACAAACCAACAAACCAACAAACCAACAAACCAACAAACGAACAAACCAACAAGCCAACAAATGAACAAACCAGAAAAACCAACAAACCAACAAACCAACAAACCAACAAACCAACAAACCAACAAACCAACAAACCAACAAACCAACAAACGAACAAACCAACAAGCCAACAAACCAACAAACCAACAAACCAACAAACCAACAAAGCAGCAAACCAACAAACCAACAAGGCAACAAACGAACAAACTAACAAGCCAACAAACAAACAAACCAACAAACCAACAAACCAACAAACCAACAAACCAACAAACCAACAAACCAACGAACCAACAAACCAACAAACAAACAAACCAACAAACGAACAAACAAACAAACCAACAAACCAACAAACCAACAAACCAACAAACCATCAAACAAACAATCCAAAAAACCAACAAACAAATAAACCAACAAACCAACAAACCAACAAACCAACAAACCAACAAACCAAGTAACCAACAAAGCCAACAAGCCAACAAACCAACAAGCCAACAAACCAACAAACCAACAAGCCAACAAACGAAAAAACCAACAAACCAACAAACCAACAAACCAACAAACAAACAAACCAACAAACCCACTAACCAACAAACCAACCAACCAACAAACCAAGAAACCAAGAAACCAACAAACCAACAAATCAGGAAACCAACAAACCAAGAAACCAACAAGCCAACAAGCCAACAAACCAACAAGCCAACAAACCAACAAACCAACAAACCAACAAACAAACAAAGCAACAAACCAACAAACCAACAAACCAACAAACCAACAAACCAAGAAACCAAGAAACCAACAAACCAACAAATCAACAAACCAACAAACCAACAAACCAACAAACCAACAAGCCAACAAGCCAACAAACCAACAAGCCAACAAACCAACAAACCAACAAACCAACAAACCAACAAACAAACAAACCAGCAAACCAACAAACAAACAAACCAACAAACCAACCAACGAACAAACCAACAAACCAGCAAACCAATAAACCAATAAACGAACAAACCAACAAGCCAACAAACGAACAAACCAATAAACCAACAAACCAACAAACCAACAAACCAACAAACCAACAAACCAACAAACGAACAAACCAACAAGCCAACAAACCAACAAACCAACAAACCAACAAACCAACAAAGCAGCAAACCAACAAATCAAAAAGGCAATAAACGAACAAACCAACAAGCCAACAAACCAACAAACCAACAAACCCACAAACCAACAAACCAACAAATCAACAAACCAAGAAACCAACAAACCAACAAACTAACAAACCAACAAACCAACAAACTAACAAACCAACAAACCAACAAGCCAACAAACCAACAAATCAACAAGCCAACAAACCAACAAACCAACAAACCAAGAAAGCAACAAACCAACAAACCAACAACAAAAAAACAAAGAAGCCAACACACGAACAAACCAACATGCCAATAAACCAAAAGACCAACAAACCAACAAACCAACAAACCAACAAACGAAGAAACCTACAAACCAACAAACGAACAAACCAACAAACCAACAAACTAATAAACCAATAAACGAACAAACCAACAAGCCAACAAACGAACAAACCAATAAACCAACAAACCAACAAACCAACAAACCAACAAACCAACAAACCATCAAACGAACAAACCAACAAGCCAACAAACCAACAAACCAACAAACCAACAAAGCAGCAAACCAACAAACCAACAAGGCAATAAACGAACAAACCAACAAGCCAACAAACCAACAAACAAACAAACCAAGAAACCAACAAACCAACAAACCCACAAACCAACAAACCAACAAACCAACAAACCAAGAAACCAACAAACCAACAAACTAACAAACCAAAAAACCAATAAACCAACAAACCAACAAACCAACAAGCCAACAAACCGACAAGCCAACAAACGAACAAACCAACAAGCCAACAAACCAGCAAACCAACATACCAAGAAAGCAACAAACCAACAAACCAACAAGCCAACAAACCACCAAACCAACAAACCAACAAACCAACAAACCAACAATCCAACAAGCCAACAAACCAACAAGCCAATAAACCAACAAATCAGCAAACCAAGAAACCAACAAGCCAACAAACCAACAAGCCAACAAACCAACAATCCAACGAACCAAGAAACCAACCAACCAATAAACCAACAAGCCAACAAACGAACAAACCAACAAACCAACAAACCAACAAACCAACAAACCAACAAACGAACAAACCAACAACCCAACAAACCAAAAAGCCAACAAACCAACAAGCCAACAAACCAACAAGCCAACAAACGAACAGACCAACAAACCAACAAACCAACGAACCAACAAACGAACAATCCAACAACCCAAAAAACCAACAAGCCAACAAACCAACAAGCCAACAAACGACCAAACCAACAAGCCAACAAACCAAGAAACAAACAAACCAAGAAACCAATAAACAAACAAACCAACAAATCAACAAGCCAACAAACCAACAAACCAACACACCAACAAACCAACAAACCAACAAGCCAACAAGCCAACAAACCAACAAGCCAACAAACCAACAAACCAACAAACCAAGAAACCAACAAACCAACAAACCAACAAAAAAAACAAACAAAGAAGCCAACAAACGAACAAACCAACAAGCCAATAAACCAAAAAACCAACAAACCAACAAACCAACAAACCAACAAACCAACAAACCAAGAAACCAACAAACCAAAAAACCAACAAACCAACAAACCAACAAACCAACAAACCAACAAACCATCAAACAAACAAACCAAAAAACCAACAAACAAATAAACCAACAAACCATCAAACCAACAAACCAACAAACCAACAAACCAAGTAACCAACAAAGCCAACAAGCCAACAAACCAACAAGCCAACAAACCAACAAACCAACAAGCCAACAAACGAAAGAACCAACAAACCAACAAACCAACAAACCAACAAACAAACAAACCAACAAACCAACAAACCAACAAACCAACAAACCAACCAACCAACAAAGCAAGCAACCAACAAACCAACAAATCAGCAAACCAACAAACCAAGAAACCAACAAGCCAACAAGCCAACAAACCAACAAGCCAACAAACCAACAAACCAACAAACCAACAAACAAACAAACCAACAAACCAAGAAACCAACAAACCAACAAACTAACAAACCAAAAAACCAACAAACCAACAAACCAACAAACCAACAAGCCAACAAACCGACAAGCCAACAAACGAACAAACCAACAAGCCAACAAACCAGCAAACGAACATACCAACAAAGCAACAAACCAATAAACCAACAAGCCAACAAACCACCAAACCAACAAACCAACAAACCAACAAACCAACAATCCAACAAGCCAACAAACCAACAAGCCAATAAACCAACAAATCAGCAAACCAAGAAACCAACAAGCCAACAAACCAACAAGCCAACAAACCAACAATCCAACGAACCAACAAACCAACAAGCCAACAAACGAACAAACCAACAAACCAACAAACCAACAAACAAACAAACCAACAACCCAACAAACCAACAAGCCAACAAACCAACAAGCCAACAAACCAACAAGCCAATAAACGAACAAACCAACAAACCAACAAACCAACGAACCAACAAACGAACAAGCCAACAACCCAAAAAACCAATAAGCCAACAAACCAACAAGCCAACAAACGACCAAACCAACAAGCCAACAAACCAAGAAACAAACAAACCAAGAAACCAATAAACAAACAAACCAACAAATCAACAAGCCAACAAACCAACAAACCAACAAACCAACAAACCAACAAACCAACAAGCCAACAAGCCAACAAACCAACAAGCCAACAAACCAACAAACCAACAAACCAAGAAACCAACAAACCAACAAAAAAACAAACAAAGAAGCCAACAAACGAACAAACCAACAAGCCAATAAACCAAAAAACCAACAAACCAACAAACCAACAAACCAACAAACCAACAAACCAAGAAACCAACAAACCAAAAAACTAACGAACCAACAAACCAACAAACCAACAAACCAACAAACCAACAAACCAACAAACCAACAAACCAACAAACCAACAAACCAACAAACGAACAAACCAACAAGCCAACAAATGAACAAACCAGAAAAACCAACAAACCAACAAACCAACAAACCAACAAACCAACAAACCAACAAACCAACAAACCAACAAACCAACAAACCAACAAACGAACAAACCAACAAGCCAACAAACCAACAAACCAACAAACCAACAAACCAACAAAGCAGCAAACCAACAATTCAACAAGGCAACAAACGAACAAACTAACAAGCCAACAAACAAACAAACCAACAAACCAACAAACCAACAAACCAACAAACCAACAAACCAACAAACCAACGAACCAACAAACCAACAAACAAACAAACCAACAAACGAACAAACAAACAAACCAACAAACCAACAAACCAACAAACCAACAAACCATCAAACAAACAATCCAAAAAACCAACAAACAAATAAACCAACAAACCAACAAACCAACAAACCAACAAACCAACAAACCAAGTAACCAACAAAGCCAACAAGCCAACAAACCAACAAGCCAACAAACCAACAAACCAACAAGCCAACAAACGAAAAAACCAACAAACCAACAAACCAACAAACCAACAAACAAACAAACCAACAAACCCACTAACCAACAAACCAACCAACCAACAAACCAAGAAACCAAGAAACCAACAAACCAACAAATCAGGAAACCAACAAACCAAGAAACCAACAAGCCAACAAGCCAACAAACCAACAAGCCAACAAACCAACAAACCAACAAACCAACAAACAAACAAAGCAACAAACCAACAAACCAACAAACCAACAAACCAACAAACCAAGAAACCAAGAAACCAACAAACCAACAAATCAACAAACCAACAAACCAACAAACCAACAAACCAACAAGCCAACAAGCCAACAAACCAACAAGCCAACAAACCAACAAACCAACAAACCAACAAACCAACAAACCAACAAACCAACAAACAAACAAACCAGCAAACCAACAAACAAACAAACCAACAAACCAACCAACGAACAAACCAACAAACGCAAAAACCAACTAACCAACAAACCAACAAACCAAAAAACCAACAAACCAACAAACCAACAAACCAACAAACCAACAAACCAACAAACCAACAAACCAACAAACCAACAAACCAAATAAACAACAACCCAACAAGCCAACAAACCAACAGAATAACAACCGACAAAACAACAACCAACAAACCAGCAAACCAACAAACCAACAAGCCAACAAACCAACAAACGAACAAACCAACAACCCAACAAACCAACAAGCCAACAAACCAACAAGCCAACAAACGAACAAACCAACAAACCAACAAATCAACGAACCAACAAACGAACAAGCCAACAACCCAACAAACCAACAAACCAACAAACGCACAAACCATCAAACAACTAAACCAACGAACGAACAAACGAACAAACCAACAAAACCAACAAACCAAGTAACCAACAAACTAACAAACGAACAAACCAAAAAACCAACAAACCAGTAAACCAAAATACCAACAAACCAAGAAGCCAACAAGCCAACAAACCAACAAACCAACAAACGGACAAACCAAAAAACCAACAAACCAACAAACCAAAAAATAAACAAACCAACAAACCAACCAACCAACAAACCAACAAGCCAACAAACCAACAAACCAACAAACGAACAAACCAAAAAACCAACAAACCAACAAACCAACAAACCAACAAACCAACAAACCAAGTAACAAACAAACCAACAAACGAACAAACTAACAAACAAACAAACCAACAAACGAACAAACGAACAAACCAACAAACCAACAAACCAAGTAACCAACAAACCAACAAACCAACAAACCTACAAATCAACAAACCAAAAAACCAACAAACCAGCAAACCGACAAACCAACAAAACAACAAACCAACAAACCAGCAAACCAACAAACCAACAAGCCAACAAACGAACAAACCAACAAGCCAACAAACGCAAAAACCAACTAACCAACAAACCAACAAACCAAAAAACCAACAAACCAACAAACCAACAAACCAAGAAACCAACAAACCAACAAACCAACAAACCAAATAAACAACAACCCAACAAGCCAACAAACCAACAAAATAACAACCGACAAAACAACAACCAACAAACCAGCAAACCAACAAACCAACAAGCCAACAAACCAACCGACGAACAAACCAACAACCCAACAAACCAACAAGCCAACAAACCAACAAGCCAACAAACGAACAAACCAACAAACCAACAAATCAACGAACCAACAAACGAACAAGCCAACAACCCAACAAACCAACAAGCCAACAAATCAACAAGCCAACAACCGACAAAACAACAACCAACAAACCAACAAACGAACAAACCAACAACCCAACAAACCAACAAGCCAACAAACCAACAAGCCAACAAACGAACAAACAAACAAACCAACAAATCAACAAGCCAGCAAACCAACAAACCAACAAACCAACAAACCAACAAACCAACAAGCCAACAAGTCAACAAACCAACAAGCCAACAAACCAACAAACCAACAAACCAAGAAACCAACAAACCAACAAACCAACAAAAAAAAACAAAGAAGCCAACAAACGAACAAACCAGCAAGCCAATAAACCAAAAGACCAACAAACCAACAAACCAACAAACCAATAAACCAATAAACGAACAAGCCAACAAGCCAACAAACGAACAAACCAATAAACCAACAAACCAACAAACCAACAAACCAAGAAACCAACAAACGAACAAACCAACAAGCCAACAAACCAACAAACCAACAAACCAACAAACCAACAAACCAACAAAGCAGCAAACCAACAAACCAACAAGGCAAAAACGAACAAACCAACAAGCCAACAAACCAACAAACAAACAAATCAAGAAATCAACAAATTAACAAACCCACAAACCAACAAACCAACAAACCAGCAAACCAAGAAACCAACAAACCAACAAACTAACAAACCAACAAACCAACAAACCAACAAACCAACAAACCAGCAAGCCAACAAACCAACAAACCAACACACCAACAAACCAAAAAACCAACAAACCAACAAACCAACAAACCAACAAGCCAACAAACCTACAAGCCAACAAACGAACAAACCAACAAGCCAACAAACCAGCAAACCAACAAACCAAGAAAGCAACAAACCAACAAAACAACAAGCCAACAAACCACCAAACCAACAAACCAACAAACCAACAAACCAACAATCCAACGAACCAAGAAACCAACAAACCAACAAACCAACAAGCCAACAAACGAACAAACCAACAAACCAACAAACCAACAAACCACCAAACGAACAAACCAACAACCCAACAAAACAACAAGCCAACAAACCAACAAGCCAACAAACCAACAAGCCAATAAACGAACAAACCAACAAACCAACAAACCAACGAACCAACAAATGAACAAGCCAACAACCCAACAAACCAACAAGCCAACAAACCAACAAGCCAACAAACCAACAATCCAACGAACCAAGAAACCAACAAACCAACAAACCAACAAGCCAACAAACGAACAAACCAATAAAACAACAAACCAACAAACCACCAAACGAACAAACCAACAACCCAACAAACCAACAAGCCAACAAACCAACAAGCCAACAAACCCACAAGCCAACAAACGAGCAAACCAACAAACCAACGAACCAACAAACGAACAAGCCAACAACCCAACAAACCAACAAGCCAACAAACCAACAAACTAACAAACCAACAAACCAACAAACCAACAAACCAACAAACCAACAAACCAACAAGCCAACAAACCAACAAATCAACAAGCTAACAAACCAACAAACCAACAAACCACGAAAGCAACAAACCAACAAACCAACAACAAAAAAACAAAGAAGCCAACAAACGAACAAACCAACAAGCCAATAAACCAAAAGACCAACAAACCAACAAACCAACAAACCAACAAACGAAGAAACCTACAAACCAACAAACGAACAAACCAACAAACCAACAAACCAATAAACCAATAAACGACAAACCAACAAGCCAACAAACAAACAAACCAATAAACCAACAAACCAACAAACCAACAAACCAACAAACCAACAAACCAACAAACGAACAAACGAACAAACCAACAAGCCAACAAACCAACAAACCAACAAACCAACAAAGCAGCAAACCAACAAACCAACAAGGCAATAAACGAACAAACCAACAAGCCAAAAAACCAACAAACAAACAAACCAAGAAACCAACAAACCAACAAACCCACAAACCAACAAACCAACAAACCAACAAACCAACAAACCAAGAAACCAACAAACCAACAAACTAACAAACCAAAAAACCAACAAACCAACAAACCAACAAACCAACAAGCCAACAAACCGACAAGCCAACAAATGAACAAACCAACAAGCCAACAAACCAGCAAACCAACATACCAAGAAAGCAACAAACCAACAAACCAACAAGCCAACAAACCACCAAACCAACAAACCAACAAACCAACAAACCAACAATCCAACAAGCCAACAAACCAACAAGCCAATAAACCAACAAATCAGCAAACCAAGAAACCAACAAGCCAACAAACCAACAAGCCAACAAACCAACAATCCAACGAACCAAGAAACCAACAAACCAACAAACCAACAAGCCAACAAACGAACAAACCAACAAACCAACAAACCAACAAACCAACAAACGAACAAACCAACAACCGAACAAACCAACCAGCCAACAAACCAACAAGCCAACAAACCAACAAGCCAACAAACCAACAAACCAACAAACCAACAAACCAACGAACCAACAAACGAACAAGCCAACAACCCAAAAAACCAACAAGCCAACAAACCAACAAGCCAACAAACGACCAAACCAACAAGCCAACAAACCAAGAAACAAACAAACCAAGAAACCAATAAACAAACAAACCAACAAATCAACAAGCCAACAAACCAACAAACCAACAAACCAACAAACCAACAAACCAACAAGCCAACAAGCCAACAAACCAACAAGCCAACAAACCAACAAACCAACAAACCAAGAAACCAACAAACCAACAAACCAACAAAAAAACAAACAAAGAAGCCAACAAACGAACAAACCAACAAGCCAACAAACCAAAAAACCAACAAACCAACAAACCAACAAACCAACAAATCAAGAAACCAACAAACCAAAAAACGAACGAACCAACAAACCAACAAACCAACAAACCAACAAACCAACAAACCAACAAACCAACAAACCAACAAACCAACAAACCAACAAACGAACAAACCAACAAGCCAACAAATGAACAAACCAGAAAAACCAACAAACCAACAAACCAACAAACCAACAAACCAACAAACCAACAAACCAACAAACGAACAAACCAACAAGCCAACAAACCAACAAACCAACAAAGCAGCAAACCAACAAACCAACAAGGCAACAAACGAACAAACTAACAAGCCAACAAACAAACAAACCAACAAACCAACAAACCAACAAACCAACAAACCAACAAACCCACAAACCAACAAACCAACGAACCAACAAACCAACAAACAAACAAACCAACAAATGAACAAACAAACAAACCAACAAACCAACAAACCAACAAACCAACAAACCAACAAACCAACAAACCAACAAACCAACAAACCATCAAACAAACAAACCAAAAAACCAACAAACAAATAAACCAACAAACCAACAAACCAACAAACCAACAAACCAACAAACCAAGTAACCAACAAAGCCAACAAGCCAACAAACCAACAAGCCAACAAACCAACAAACCAACAAGCCAACAAACGAAAAAACTAACAAACCAACAAACCAACAAACCAACAAACAAACAAACAAACAAACCAACAAACCAACAAACCAACAAACCAACAAACCAACAAACCAAGAAACCAACAAACCAACAAATCAGCAAACCAACAAACCAAGAAACCAACAAGCCAACAAGCCAACAAACCAACAAGCCAACAAACCAACAAACCAACAAACCAACAAACAAACAAACCAACAAACCAACAAACCAACAAACCAACAAACCAACAAACCAAGAAACCAACAAACCAACAAATCAACAAACCAACAAACCAACTAACCAACAAACCGACAAGCCAACAAACGAACAAACCAACAAGCCAACAAACCAGCAAACCAACATACCAAGAAAGCAACAAACCAACAAACCAACAAGCCAACAAACCACCAAACCAACAAACCAACAAACCAACAAACCAACAATCCAACAAGCCAACAAACCAACAAGCCAATAAACCAACAAATCAGCAAACCAAGAAACCAACAAGCCAACAAACCAACAAGCCAACAAACCAACAATCCAACGAACCAAGAAACCAACAAACTAACAAACCAACAAGCCAACAAACGAACAAACCAACAAACGAACAAACCAACAAACCAACAAACCAACAAACCAACAAACGAACAAACCAACAACCCAACAAACCAACAAGCCAACAAACCAACAAACCAACAAACCAACAAGCCAACAAACGAACAAACCAACAAACCAACAAACCAACGAACCAACAAACGAACAAGCCAACAACCCAAAAAACCAACAAGCCAACAAACCAACAAGCCAACAAACGACCAAACCAACAAGCCAACAAACCAAGAAACAAACAAACCAAGAAACCAATAAACAAACAAACCAACAAATCAACAAGCCAACAAACCAACAAATCAACAAACCAACAAACCAACAAACCAACAAGACAACAAGCCAACAAACCAACACCCCAACAAACCAACAATTCAACAAACCAAGAAACCAAGAAACCAACAAACCAACAAAAAAACAAACAAAGAAGCCAACAAACGAACAAACCAACAAGCCAATAAACCAAAAAACCAACGAACCAACTAACCAACAAACCAACAAACCAACAAACCAAGAAACCAACAAACCAAAAAACGAAAGAACCAACAAACCAACAAACCAACAAACCAACAAACCAACAAACCAACAAACCAACAAACCAACAAACTAACAAACCAACAAACGAACAAACCAACAAGCCACAAAATGAACAAACCAGAAAAACCAACAAACCAACAAACCAACAAACCAACAAACCAACAAACCAACAAACCAACAAACCAACAAACCAACAAACCGACAAACGAACAAACCAACAAGCCAACAAACCAACAAACCAACAAAGCAGCAAACCAACAAACCAACAAGGCAACAAACGAACAAACTAACAAGCCAACAAACAAACAAACCAACAAACCAACAAACCAACAAACCAACAAACCAACAAACCAACAAACCAACGAACCAACAAACTAACAAACAAACAAACCAACAAACGAACAAACAAACAAACCAACAAACCAACAAACCAACAAACCAACAAACCAACAAACCAACAAACCAACAAGCCAACAAACCAACAAACCAACAAGCCAACAAACGAAAAAACCAACAAACCAACAAACCAACAAACCAACAAACAAACAAACCAACAAACTAACAAACCAACAAACCAACAAACCAACAAACCAACAAACCAAGAAACCAACAAACCAACAAACCAACAAATCAGCAAACCAACAAACCAAGAAACCAACAAACCAACAAACCAACATACCAGCAAGCCAACAAGCCAACAAACCAACAAACCAACAAACGAACAAACCAAAAATCCAACAAACCAACAAACCAACAAACCAACAAACCCACAAACCAACAAACCAACAAACCAACAAACCAAGTAACCAACAAACCAACAAACGCACAAACCATCAAACAACTAAACCAACGAACAAACAAACGAACAAACCAACAAAACCAACAAACCAAGTAACCAACAAACTAACAAACGAACAAACCAAAAAACCAACAAACCAGTAAACCAAAATACCAACAAACCAAGAAGCCAACAAGCTAACAAACCAACAAACCAACAAACGGACAAACCAAAAAACCAACAAACCAACAAACCAAAAAATAAACAAACCAACAAACCAACCAACCAACAAACCAACAAGCCAACAAACCAACAAACCAACAAACGAACAAACAAAAAAACCAACAAACCAACAAACCAACAAACCAACAAACCAACAAACCAACAAACCAAGTAACAAACAAACCAACAAACGAACAAACTAACAAACAAACAAACCAACGAACGAACAAACGAACAAACCAACAAACCAACAAACCAAGTAACCAACAAAACAACAAATTAACAAACCTACAAATCAACAAACCAACAAACCAATAAACCAACAAACCGACAAACCAACAAAACAACAAACCAACAAACCAGCAAACCAACAAACCAACAAGCCAACAAACGAACAAACCAACAAGCCAACAAACGCAAAAACCAACTAACCAACAAACGAACAAACCAAAAAACCAACAAACCAACAAACCAACAAACCAAGAAACCAACAAACCAACAAACCAACAAACCAAATAAACAACAACCCAACAAGCCAACAAACCAACAAAATAACAACCGACAAAACAACAACCAACAAACCAGCAAACCAACAAACCAACAAGCCAACAAACCAACAAACGAACAAACCAACAACCCAACAAACCAACAAGCCAACAAACCAACAAGCCAACAAACCAACAAGCCAACAAACGAACAAACCAACAAACCAACAAATCAACGAACCAACAAACGAACAAGCCAACAACCCAACAAACCAACAAGCCAACAAACCAAGAAACAAACAAACCAAGAAACCAACAAACAAACAAACCAACAAATCAACAAGCCAACAAACCAACAAACCAACAAACCAACAAACCAACAAACCAACAAGCCAACAAGTCAACAAACCAACAAGCCAACAAACCAACAAACCAGCAAACCAAGAAACCAACAAACCAACAAACCAACAAAAAAAAACAAAGAAGCCAACAAACGAACAAACCAGCAAGCCAATCAAACCAAAAGACCAACAAACCAACAAACCAACAAACCAACAAACCAAGAAACCTACAAACCAACAAACGAACAAACCAACAAACCAACACACCAATAAACCAATAAACGAACAAACCAACAAGCCAACAAACGAACAAACCAATAAACCAACAAACCAACAAACCAACAAACCAACAAACCAACAAACGAACAAACCAACAAGCCAACAAACCAACAAACCAACAAACCAACAAACCAACAAACCAACAAACCAACAAAGCAGCAAACCAACAAACCAACAAGGCAATAAACGAACAAACCAACAAGCCAACAAACCAACAAACAAACAAACCAAGAAACCAACAAACCAACAAACCCACAAACCAACAAACCAACAAACCAACAAACCAAGAAACCAACAAACCAACAAACTAACAAACCAACAAACCAACAAACCAACAAACCAACAAACCAGCAAGCCAACAAACCAACAAACCAACACACCAACAAACCAAAAAACCAACAAACCAACAAACCAACAAACCAACAAGCCAACAAACCTACAAGCCAACAAACGAACAAACCAACAAGCCAACAAACCAGCAAACCAACATACCAAGAAAGCAACAAACCAACAAAACAACAAGCCAACAAACCACCAAACCAACAAACCAACAAACCAACAAACCAACAATCCAACGAACCAAGAAACCAACAAACCAACAAACCAACAAGCCAACAAACGAACAAACCAACAAACCAAAAAACCAACAAACCACCAAACGAACAAACCAACAACCCAACAAAACAACAAGCCAACAAACCAACAAGCCAACAAACCAACAAGCAAACAAACGAACAAACCAACAAACCAACAAACCAACGAACCAACAAACGAACAAGCCAACAACCCAACAAACCAACAAGCCAACAAACCAACAAGCCAATAAACCAGCAAATCAGCAAACCAAGAAACCAACAAGCCAACAAACCAACAAGCCAACAAACCAACAATCCAACGAACCAAGAAACCAACAAACCAACAAACCAACAAGCCAACAAACGAACAAACCAACAAACCAACAAACCAACAAACCACCAAACGAACAAGCCAACAAACCAACAAGTCAACAAACCCACAAGCCAACAAACCAACGAACCAACAAACGAACAAGCCAACAACCCAACAAACCAACAAGCCAACAAACCAACAAGCCAACCAACCAACAAGCCAAGAAAAGACCAAACCAACAAGCCAACAAACGAACAAACCAACAAACGAACAAACCAACAAACCACCAAACAAACAAACCAACAACCCAACAAACCAACAAGCCAACAAACCAACAAGCCAACAAACCAACAAGCCAACAAACGAACAAACCAACAAACCAACAAACCAACAAACCAACAAACGAACAAGCCAACAACCCAACAAACCAACAAGCCAACAGAAGACCAAACCAACAAGCCAACAAACCAAGAAACAAACAAACCAAGAAACCAACAAACATACGAACCAACAAATCAACAAGCCAACAAACCAACAAACCAACAAACCAACAAACCAACAAACCAATAAACCAACAAGCCAACAAGCCAACAAACCAACAAGCCAACAAACCAACAAACCAACAAACCAAGAAACCAACAAACCAACAAACCAACAAAAAAACAAACAAAGAAGCAACAAACGAACAAACCAACAAGCCAATAAACCAAAAAACCAACAAACCAACAAACCAACAAACCAACAAACCAACAAACCAACAAACCAACAAACCAGCAAGCGAACGAACCAACAAACTAACAAACCAACGTACCAACAAACCAACAAACCAACAAACCAACAAACGAACAAACCAACGAGCCAACAAATGAACAAACCAGAAAAACCAACAAACCAACAAACCAACAAACCATCAAACCAACAAACCAACAAACGAATATACCAACAAGCCAACAAACCAACAAACGAACAAACCAACAAACCAACAAAGCAGCAAACCAACAAACCAACAAGGCAACAAACGAACAAACTAACAAGCCAACAAACAAACAAACCAACAAACCAACAAACCAACAAACCAACAAACCAACAAACCAACAAACCAACAAACCAACAAACCAACAAACCAACAAACCAGCAAACCAACAAACAAACAAACCAACAAACGAACAAACAAACAAACCAACAAACCAACAAACCAACAAACCAACAAACCAACAAACCAACAAACCAACAAACCATCAAACAAACAAACCAAAAAACCAACAAACCAATAAACCAACAAACCAACAAACCAACAAACCAACAAACCAACAAACCAACAAACCAACAAACCAACAAACCAACAAACCAACAAACCAAGTAACCAACAAGCCAACAAGCCAACAAACCAACAAGCCAACAAACCAACAAACCAACAAGCCAACAAACGAAAAAACCAACAAACCAACAAACCAACAAACCAACAAACAAACAAACCAACAAACCAACAAACCAACAAACCAACAAACCAACAAACCAAGAAACCAACAAACCAACAAACCAACAAATCAACAAACCAACAAACCAAGAAACCAAGAAACCAACAAGCCAACAAGCCAACAAACCAACAAGCCAACAAACCAACAAACCAACAAACCAACAAACCAACATACCAACAAGCCAACAAGCCAACAAACCAACAAACCTACAAACGAACAAACCAAAAATCCAACAAACCAATAAACCAACAAACCAACGAACCAACAAACCAACAAACCAACAAACTAACAAACCAAGTAACCAACAAACCAACAAACGCACAAACCAACAAACAACTAAACCAACGAACGAACAAACTAACAAACGAACAAACCAAAAAACCAACAAACCAGCAAACCAAAATACCAACAAACCAAGAAGCCAACAAACCAACAAACGAACAAACCAACAAACGAACAAACCAACAAACCAAGAAGCCAACAAACCAACAAACCAACAAACGGACAAACCAAAAAACCAACAAACCAACAAACCAAAAAATAAACAAACCAACAAACCAACAAACCAACAAACCAACAAACCAACAAACCAACAAACCAACAAACCAACAAAAAAAAACAATGAAGCCAACAAACGAACAAACCAGCAAGCCAATAAACCAAAAGACCAACAAACCAACAAACCAACAAACCAACAAACCAAGAAACTTACAAACAAACAAACGAACAAACCAACAAACCAACAAACCAATAAACCAATAAACGAACAAACCAACAAGCCAACAAACGAACAAACCAATAAACCAACAAACCAACAAACCAACAAACCAACAAACCAACAAACCAACAAACGAACAAACCAACAAGCCAACAAACCAACAAACCAACAAACCAACAAACCAACAAACCAACAAACCAACAAAGCAGCAAACCAACAAACCAACAAGGCAATAAACGAACAAACCAACAAGCCAACAAACCAACAAACAAACAAACCAAGAAACCAAGAAACCAACAAACCCACAAACCAACAAACCAACAAACCAACAAACCAAAAAACCAACAAACCAACAAACTAACAAACCAACAAACCAACAAACCAACAAAGCAGCAAGCCAACAAACCAACAAACCAACACACCAACAAACCAAAAAACCAACAAACCAACAAACCAACAAACCAACAAGCCAACAAACCTACAAGCCAACAAACGAACAAACCAACAAGCCAACAAACCAGCAAACCAACATACCAAGAAAGCAACAAACCAACAAAACAACAAGCCAACAAACCACCAAACCAACAAACCAACAAACCAACAAACCAACAATCCAACGAACCAAGAAACCAACAAACCAACAAACCAACAAGCCAACAAACGAACAAACCAACAAACCAACAAACCAACAAACCACCAAGCGAACAAACCAACAACCCAACAAAACAACAAGCCAAAAAACCAACAAGCCAACAAACCAACAAGCCAACAAACGAACAAACCAACAAACCAACAAACCAACGAACCAACAAACGAACAAGCCAACAACCCAACAAACCAACAAGCCAACAAACCAACAAGCCAACTAACGACCAAACCAACAAGCCAACAAACCAAGAAACAAACAAACCAAGAAACCAACAAACAAACAAACCAACAAGTCAACAAGCCAACAAACCAACAAACGAACAAACCAACAACCCAACAAAACAACAAGCCAACAAACCAACAAGCCAACAAACCAACAAGCCAACAAACGAACAAACCAACAAACCAACAAACCAACGAACCAACAAACGAACAAGCCAACAACCCAACAAACCAACATGCCAACAAACCAACAAGCCAACAAACCAACAAGCCAATAAACCAGCAAATCAGCAAACCAAGAAACCAACAAGCCAACAAACCAACAAGCCAACAAACCAACAATCCAACGAACCAAGAAACCAACAAACCAACAAACCAACAAGCCAACAAACGAACAAACCAAAAAACCAACAAACCATCAAACCACCAAACGAACAAACCAACAACCCAACAAACCAACAAGCCAACAAACCAACAAGCCAACAAACCCACAAACCAACAAACGAGCAAACCAACAAATCAACGAACCAACAAAGGAACAAGCCAACAACCCAACAAACCAACAAGCCAACAAACCAACAAGCCAACAAAACAACAAGCCAACAAAAGACCAAACCAACAAGCCAACAAACGAACAAACCAACAAACGAACAAACCAACAACCCAACAAAACAACAAGCCAACAAACCAACAAGCCAACAAACCAACAAGCCAAGAAACGAACAAACCAACAAACCAACAAACCAACGAACCAACAAACGAACAAGCCAACAACCCAACAAACCAACAAGCCATCAAACCAACAAGCCAACAAACCAACAAGCCAATAAACCAGCAAATCAGCAAACCAAGAAACCAACAAGCCAACAAACCAACAAGCCAACAAACGAACAAACCAACAAACCAACAAACCAACAAACCAACAAACCACCAAACGAACAAGCCAACAAACCAACAAGCCAACAAACCCACAAGCCAACAAACGAGCAAACCAACAAACCAACGAACCAACAAACGAACAAGCCAACAACCCAACAAACCAACAAGCCAACAAACCAACAAACCAACAAGCCAACAAAAGACCAAACCAACAAGCCAACAAACGAACAAACCAACAAACGAACAAACCAACAAACCACCAAACGAACAAACCAACAACCCAACAAACCAACAAGCCAACAAACCAACAAGCCAACAAACCAACAAGCCAACAAACGAACAAACCAACAAACCAACAAACCAACGAACCAACATACGAACAAGCCAACAACCCAACAAACCAACAAGCTAACAGAAGACCAAACCAACAAGCCAACAAACCAAGAAACAAACAAACCAAGAAACCAACAAACATACAAACCAACAAATCAACAAGCCAACAAACCAACAAACCAACAAACCAACAAACCAACAAACCAACAAACCAACAAACCAACAAGCCAACAAGCCAACAAACCAACAAGCCAACAAACCAACAAACCAACAAACCAAGAAACCAACAAACCAACAAACCAACAAAAAAACAAACAAAGAAGCAATAAACGAACAAACCAACAAGCCAATAAACCAAAAAACCAACAAACCAACAAACCAACAAACCAACAAACCAACAAACCAAGAAACCAAGAAACCAACAAACCAACAAGCGAACGAACCAACAAACTAACAAACCAACGTACCAACAAACCAACAAACCAACAAACCAACAAACGAACAAACCAACAAGCCAACAAATGAACAAACCAGAAAAACCAACAAACCAACAAACCAACAAACCATCAAACCAACAAACCAACAAACGAATATACCAACAAGCCAACAAACCAACAAACGAACAAACCAACAAACCAACAAAGCAGCAAACCAACAAACCAACAAGGCAACAAACAAACAAACTAACAAGCCAACAAACAAACAAACCAACAAACCAACAAACCAACAAACCAACAAACCAACAAACCAACAAACCAACAAACCAACAAACCAACAAACCAACAAACCAACAAACCATCAAACCAACAAACCAACAAACGAATATACCAACAAGCCAACAAACCAACAAACGAACAAACCAACAAACCAACAAAGCAGCAAACCAACAAACCAACAAGGCAACAAACAAACAAACTAACAAGCCAACAAACAAACAAACCAACAAACCAACAAACCAACAAACCAACAAACCAACAAACCAACAAACCAACAAACCAACAAACCAACAAACCAACAAACCAACAAACCAACAAACCAACAAACCAACAAACCAACAAACAAACAAACCAACAAACGAACAAACAAACAAACCAACAAACCAACAAACCAACAAACCAACAAACCAACAAACCAACAAACCAACAAACTAACAAACCAACAAACCAACAAACCATCAAACAAACAAACCAAAAAACCAACAAACCAATAAACCAACAAACCAACAAACCAACAAACCAAGAAACCAACAAACCAACAAACCAACAAACCAAGTAACCAACAAGCCAATAAGCCAACAAACCAACAAGCCAACAAACCAACAAACCAACAAGCCAACAAACGAAAAAACCAACAAACCAACAAACCAACAAACCAACAAACAAACAAACCAACAAACCAACAAACCAACAAACCAACAAACCAAGAAACCAACAAACCAACAAACCAACAAATCAACAAACCAACAAACCAAGAAACCAAGAAACCAACAAGCCAACAAGCCAACAAACCAACAAGCCAACAAACCAACAAACCAACAAACCAACAAACCAACATACCAACAAGCCAACAAGCCAACAAACCAACAAACCAACAAACCAACAAACGAACAAACCAAAAATCCAACAAACCAACAAACCAACAAACCAACAAACCAACAAACCAACAAACCAACAAACCAACAAACCAACAAACCAACAAACCAAGTAACCAACAAACCAACAAACGCACAAACCAACAAACAACTAAACCAACGAACGAACAAACTAACAAACGAACAAACCAAAAAACCAACAAACCAGCAAACCAAAATACTAACAAACCAAGAAGCCAACAAACCAACAAACGAACAAACCAACAAACGAACAAACCAACAAACCAAGAAGCCAACAAACCAACAAACCAACAAACGGACAAACCAAAAAACCAACAAACCAACAAACCAAAAAATAAACAAACCAACAAACCAACAAACCAACAAACCAACAAACCAAGAAACCAACAAACCAACAAACCAACAAAAAAAAACAAAGAAGCCAACAAACGAACAAACCAGCAAGCCAATAAAACAAAAGACCAACAAACCAACAAACCAACAAACCAACAAACCAAGAAACCTACAAACCAACAAACGAACAAACCAACAAACCAACAAACCAATAAACCAATAAACGAACAAACCAACAAGCCAACAAACGAACAAACCAATAAACCAACAAACCAACAAACCAACAAACAACAAACCAACAAACCAACAAACCAACAAACCAACAAACCAACAAACCAACAAACCAACAAACCAACAAAGCAGCAAACCAACAAACCAACAAGGCAATAAACGAACAAACCAACAAGCCAACAAACCAACAAACAAACAAACCAAGAAACCAAGAAACCAACAAACCCACAAACCAACAAACCAACAAACCAACAAACCAAGAAACCAACAAACCAACAAACTAACAAAACCAACAAACCAACAAACCAACAAAGCAGCAAGCCAACAAACCAACAAACCAACACACCAACAAACCAAAAAACCAACAAACCAACAAACCAACAAACCAACAAGCCAACAAACCTACAAGCCAACAAACGAACAAACCAACAAGCCAACAAACCAGCAAACCAACATACCAAGAAAGCAACAAACCAACAAAACAACAAGCCAACAAACCACCAAACCAACAAACCAACAAACCAACAAACCAACAATCCAACGAACCAAGAAACCAACAAACCAACAAACCAACAAGCCAACAAACGAACAAACCAACAAACCAACAAACCACCAAACGAACAAACCAACAACCCAACAAAACAACAAGCCAAAAAACCAACAAGCCAACAAACCAACAAGCCAACAAACGAACAAACCAACAAACCAACAAACCAACAAACCAACGAACCAACAAACGAACAAGCCAACAACCCAACAAACCAACAAGCCAACAAACCAACAAGCCAACAAACGACCAAACCAACAAGCCAACAAACCAAGAAACAAACAAACCAAGAAACCAACAAACAAGCAAACCAACAAATCAACAAGCCAACAAACCAACAAACGAACAAACCAACAACCCAACAAAACAACAAGCCAACAAACCAACAAGCCAACAAACCAACAAGCCAACAAACGAACAAACCAACAAACCAACAAACCAACAAACGAACAAGCCTACAACCCAACAAACCAACAAGCCAACAAACCAACAAGCCAACAAACCAACAAGCCAATAAACCAGCAAATCAGCAAACCAAGAAACCAACAAGCCAACAAACCAACTAGCCAACAAACCAACAATCCAACGAACCAAGAAACCAACAAGCCAACAAACCAACAAGCCAATAAACAAGCAAATCAGCAAACCAAGAAACCAACAAGCCAACAAACCAACAATGCAACGAACCAAGGAACCAACAAACCAACAAACCAACAAGCCAACAAACGAACAAACCAACAAACCAACAAACCACCAAACGAACAAGCCAACAAACCAACAAGCCAACAAACCCACAAGCCAACAAACAAGCAAACCAACAAACCAACGAACCAACAAACGAACAAGCCAACAACCCAACAAACCAACAAGCCAACAAACCAACAAGCCAACAAACCAACAAGCCAACAACCCAACAAACCAACAAGCCAACAAACCAACAAGCCAACAAACCAACAAGCCAACAAACGAACAAACCAACAAACCAACAAACCAACGAACCAACAAACGAACAAGCCAACAACCTAACAAACCAACAAGCCAACAGAAGACCAAACCAACAAGCCAACAAACCAAGAAACAAACAAACCAAGAAACCAACAAACATACAAACCAACAAATCAACAAGCCAACAAACCAACAAACCAACAAACCAACAAACCAACAAACCAACAAACCAACAAGCCAACAAGCCAACAAACCAATAAGCCAACAAACCAACAAACCAACAAACCAAGAAACCAACAAACCAACAAACCAACAAAAAAACAAACAAAGAAGCAACAAACGAACAAACCAACAAGCCAATAAACCAAAAAACCAACAAACCAACAAACCAACAAACCAACAAACCAACAAACCAAGAAACCAACAAACCAACAAGCGAACGAACCAACAAACTAACAAACCAACGTACCAACAAACCAACAAACCAACAAACCAACAAACGAACAAACCAACAAGCCAACAAATGAACAAACCAGAAAAACCAACAAACCAACAAACCAACAAACCATCAAACCAACAAACCAACAAACCAACAAACGAATATACCAACAAGCCAACAAACCAACAAACGAACAAACCAACAAACCAACAAAGCAGCAAACCAACAAACCAACAAGGCAACAAACGAACAAACTAACAAGCCAACAAACAAACAAACCAACAAACCAACAAACCAACAAACCAACAAACCAACAAACCAACAAACCAACAAACCAACAAACCAACAAACCAACACACCAACAAACCAACAAACCAACAAACCAACAAACAAACAAACCAACAAACGAACAAACAAACAAACCAACAAACCAACAAACCAACAAACCAACAAACCAACAAACCATCAAACAAACAAACCAAAAAACCAACAAACCAATAAACCAACAAACCAACAAACCAACAAACCAACAAACCAACAAACCAACAAACCAACAAACCAAGTAACCAACAAGCCAACAAGCCAACAAACCAACAAGCCAACAAACCAACAAACCAACAAGCCAACAAACGAAAAAACCAACAAACCAACAAACCAACAAACAAACAAACCAACAAACCAACAAACCAACAAACCAACAAACCAACAAACCAAGAAACCAACAAACCAACAAACCAACAAATCAACAAACCAACAAACCAAGAAACCAACAAGCCAACAAGCCAACAAACCAACAAGCCAACAAGCCAACAAACCAACAAACCAACAAACCAACATACCAACAAGCCAACAAGCCAACAAACCAACAAACCAACAAACGAACAAACCAAAAATCCAACAAACTAACAAACCAACAAACCAACAAACCAACAAACCAACAAACCAACAAACCAACAAACCAAGTAACCAACAAACCAACAAACGCACAAACCAACAAACAACTAAACCAACGAACGAACAAACTAACAAACGAACAAACCAAAAACCAACAAACCAGCAAACCAAAATACCAACAAACCAAGAAGCCAACAAACCAACAAACGAACAAACCAACAAACGAACAAACCAACAAACCAAGAAGCCAACAAACCAACAAACCAACAAACGGACAAACCAAAAAACCAACAAACCAACAAACCAAAAAATAAACAAACCAACAAACCAACAAACCAACAAACCAACAAACCAAGAAACCAAAAAACCAACAAACCAACAAACCAACAAAAAAAAACAAAGAAGCCAACAAACGAACAAACCAGCAGGCCAATAAACCAAAAGACCAACAAACCAACAAACCAACAAACCAACAAACCAAGAAACCTACAAACCAACAAACGAACAAACCAACAAACCAACAAACCAATAAACCAATAAACGAACAAACCAACAAGCCAACAAACGAACAAACCAATAAACCAACAAACCAACAAACCAACAAACCAACAAACCAACAAACGAACAAACCAACAAGCCAACAAACCAACAAACCAACAAACCAACAAACCAACAAACCAACAAACCAACAAACCAACAAACCAACAAAGCAGCAAACCAACAAACCAACAAGGCAATAAACGAACAAACCAACAAGCCAACAAACCAACAAACAAACAAACCAAGAAACCAAGAAACCAACAAACCCACAAACCAACAAACCAACAAACCAACAAACCAACAAACCAACAAACCAACAAACCAACAAACTAACAAACCAACAAACCAACAAACCAACAAAGCAGCAAGCCAACAAACCAACAAACCAACACACCAACAAACCAAAAAACCAACAAACCAACAAACCAACAAACCAACAAGCCAACAAACTTACAAGTCAACAAACGAACAAACCAACAAGCCAACAAACCAGCAAACCAACATACCAAGAAAGCAACAAACCAACAAAACAACAAGCCAACAAACCACCAAACCAACAAACCAACAAACCAACAAACCAACAATCCAACGAACCAAGAAACCAACAAGCCAACAAACGAACAAACCAACAAACCAACAAACCAACAAACCACCAAACGAACAAACCAACAACCCATTAAAACAACAAGCCAAAAAACCAACAAGCCAACAAACCAACAAGCCAACAAACGAACAAACCAACAAACCAACAAACCAACGAACCAACAAACGAAAAAGCCAACAACCCAACAAACCAACAAGCCAACAAACCAACAAGCCAACAAACGACCAAACCAACAAGCCAACAAACCAAGAAACAAACAAATCAAGAAACCAACAAACAAACAAACCAACAAATCAACAAGCTAACAAACCAACAAACGAACAAACCAACAACCCAACAAAACAACAAGCCAACAAACCAACAAGCCAACAAACCAACAAGCCAACAAACGAACAAACCAACAAACCAACAAACCAACGAACCAACAAACGAACAAGCCAACAACCCAACAAACCAACAAGCCAACAAACCAACAAGCCAACAAACCAACAAGCCAATAAACCAGCAAATCAGCAAACCAAGAAACCAACAAGCCAACAAACCAACAAGCCAACAAACCAACAATCCAACGAACCAAGAAACCAACAAACCAACAAACCAACAAGCCAACAAACGAACAAACCAACAAACCAACAAACCAACAAACCAACAAACCACCAAACAAACAAACCAACAACCCAACAAACCAACAAGCCAACAAACCAACAAGCCAACAAACCCACAAACCAACAAACGAACAAACCAAAAAACCAACAAACCAGCAAACCAAAATACCAACAAACCAAGAAGCCAACAAACCAACAAACGAACAAACCAACAAACGAACAAACCAACAAACCAAGAAGCCAACAAACCAACAAACCAACAAACGGACAAACCAAAAAACCAACAAACCAACAAACCAAAAAATAAACAAACCAACAAACCAACAAACCAACAAACCAACAAACCAAGAAACCAAGAAACCAACAAACCAACAAACCAACAAAAAAAAAACAAAGAAGCCAACAAACGAACAAACCAGCAAGCCAATAAACCAAAAGACCAACAAACCAACAAACCAACAAACCAACAAACCAAGAAACCTACAAACCAACAAACGAACAAACCAACAAACCAACAAACCAATAAACCAATAAACGAACAAACCAACAAGCCAACAAACGAACAAACCAATAAACCAACAAACCAACAAACCAACAAACCAACAAACCAACAAACGAACAAACCAACAAGCCAACAAACCAACAAACCAACAAACCAACAAACCAACAAACCAACAAACCAACAAACCAACAAAGCAGCAAACCAACAAACCAACAAGGCAATAAACGAACAAACCAACAAGCCAACAAACCAACAAACAAACAAACCAAGAAACCAAGAAACCAACAAACCCACAAACCAACAAACCAACAAACCAACAAACCAACAAACCAACAAACCAACAAACCAACAAACTAACAAACCAACAAACCAACAAACCAACAAAGCAGCAAGCCAACAAACCAACAAACCAACACACCAACAAACCAAAAAACCAACAAACCAACAAACCAACAAACCAACAAGCCAACAAACTTACAAGTCAACAAACGAACAAACCAACAAGCCAACAAACCAGCAAACCAACATACCAAGAAAGCAACAAACCAACAAAACAACAAGCCAACAAACCACCAAACCAACAAACCAACAAACCAACAAACCAACAATCCAACGAACCAAGAAACCAACAAGCCAACAAACGAACAAACCAACAAACCAACAAACCAACAAACCACCAAACGAACAAACCAACAACCCATTAAAACAACAAGCCAAAAAACCAACAAGCCAACAAACCAACAAGCCAACAAACGAACAAACCAACAAACCAACAAACCAACGAACCAACAAACGAAAAAGCCAACAACCCAACAAACCAACAAGCCAACAAACCAACAAGCCAACAAACGACCAAACCAACAAGCCAACAAACCAAGAAACAAACAAACCAAGAAACCAACAAACAAACAAACCAACAAATCAACAAGCTAACAAACCAACAAACGAACAAACCAACAACCCAACAAAACAACAAGCCAACAAACCAACAAGCCAACAAACCAACAAGCCAACAAACGAACAAACCAACAAACCAACAAACCAACGAACCAACAAACGAACAAGCCAACAACCCAACAAACCAACAAGCCAACAAACCAACAAGCCAACAAACCAACAAGCCAATAAACCAGCAAATCAGCAAACCAAGAAACCAACAAGCCAACAAACCAACAAGGCAACAAACCAACGATCCAACGAACCAAGAAACCAACAAACCAACAAACCAACAAGCCAACAAACGAACAAACCAACAAACCAACAAACCAACAAACCAACAAACCACCAAACAAACAAACCAACAACCCAACAAACCAACAAGCCAACAAACCAACAAGCCAACAAACCCACAAACCAACAAACGAGCAAACCAACAAACCAACGAACCAACAAACGAACAAGCCAACAACCCAACAAACCAACAAGCCAACAAACCAACAAGCCAACAAAAGACCAAACCAACAAGCCAACAAACGAACAAACCAACAAACAAACAAACCAACAAACCACCAAACGAACAAACCAAAAACCCAACAAACCAACAAGCCAACAAACCAACAAGCCAACAAACCAACAAGCCAACAAACGAACAAACCAACAAACCAACAAACCAACGAACCAACAAACGAACAAGCCAACAACCCAACAAACCAACAAGCCAACAAACCAACAAGCCAACAAAAGACCAAACCAACAAGCCAACAAACCAAGAAACAAACAAACCAAGAAACCAACAAACATACAAACCAACAAATCAACAAGCCAACAAACCAACAAACCAACAAACCAACAAACCAACAAACCAATAAACCAACAAGCCAACAAGCCAACAAACCAACAAGCCAACAACCCAACAAACCAACAAACCAAGAAACCAACAAACCAACAAACCAACAAAAAACAAACAAAGAAGCAACAAACGAACAAACCAACAAGCCAATAAACCAAAAAACCAACAAACCAACAAACCAACAAGCCAACAAACCAACAAACCAAGAAACCAACAAACCAACAAGCGAACGAACCAACAAACTAACAAACCAACGTACCAACAAACCAACAAACCAACAAACCAACAAACGAACAAACCAACAAGCCAACAAATGAACAAACCATAAAAACCAACAAACCAACAAACCAACAAACCATCAAACCAACAAACCAACAAACCAACAAACGAACATACCAACAAGCCAACAAACCAACAAACGAACAAACCAACAAACCAACAAAGCAGCAAACCAACAAACCAACAAGGCAACAAACGAACAAACTAACAAGCCAACAAACAAACAAACCAACAAACCAACAAACCAACAAACCAACAAACCAACAAACCAACAAACCAACAAACCAACAAACCAACAAACCAACAAACCAACAATCAAACAAACCAACAAACGAACAAACAAACAAACCAACAAACCTACAAACCAACAAACCAACAAACCAACAAACCAACAAACCAACAAACCATCAAACAAACAAACCAAAAAACCAACAAACCAATAAACCAACAAACCAACAAACCAACAAACCAACAAACCAACAAACCAACAAACCAAGTAACCAACAAGCCAACAAGCCAACGAACCAACAAGCCAACAAACCAACAAACCAACAAGCCAACAAACGAAAAAACCAACAAACCAACAAACCAACAAACCAACAAACAAACAAACCAACAAACCAACAAACCAACAAACCAACAAACCAACAAACCAAGAAACCAAGAAACCAACAAACCAACAAATCAACAAACCAACAAACCAAGAAACCAAGAAACCAACAAGCCAACAAGCCAACAAACCAACAAGCCAACAAACCAACAAACCAACAAACCAACAAACCAACAAACCAACAAACCAACAAACCAGCAAACCAACAAACCAACAAACAAACAAACCAGCAAACCAACAAACAAACAAACCAAGAAGCCAACAAACCAACAAACGAACAAACCAACAAACCAACAAACCAACAAACCAACAAACCAACAAACCAACAAACCAACCAACCAACAAACCAACAAGCCAACAAACCAACAAACCAACAAACGAACAAACCAAAAAACCAACAAACCAACAAACCAACAAACCAAGTAACAAACAAACCAACAAACGAACAAACTAACAAACAAACAAACCAACGAACGAACAAACGAACAAACCAACAAACCAACAAACCAAGTAACCAACAAACCAACAAATCAACAAACCTACAAATCAACAAACCAACAAACCAACAAACCAACAAACCAACAAACCAACAAAACAACAAACCAACAAACCAGCAAACCAAAAAACCAACAAGCCAACAATCGAACAAACCAACAAGCCAACAAACGAAAAAACCAACTAACCAACAAACCAACAAACCAAAAAACCAACAAACCAACAAACCAACAAACCAACAAACCAAGAAACCAACAAATTAACAAACCAACAAACCAACAAACCAAGTAAACAACAACCCAACAAGCCAACAAACCAACAAAACAACAACCGACAAAACAACAACCAACAAACCAGCAAACCAACAAACCAACAAGCCAACAAACCAACAAACGAACAAACCAACAACCCAACAAACCAACAAGCCAACAAACCAACAAGCCAACAAACCAACAAGCCAACAAACGAACAAACCAACAAACCAACAAATCAACGAACCAACAAACGAACAAGCCAACAACCCAACAAACCAACAAGCGAACAAACCAACAAGCCAACAAACGACCAAACCAACAAGCCAACAAACCAAGAAACAAACAAACCAAGAAACCAACAAACAAACAAACCAACAAATCAACAAGCCAACAAACCAACAAACCAACAAACCAACAAACCAACAAACCAACAAGCCAACAAGCCAACAAACCAACAAGCCAACAAACCAACAAACCAACAAACCAACAAACCAACAAACCAACAAACCAGCAAACCAACAAACCAACAAAAAAACAAAAAAAGAAGCCAACAAACGAACAAACCAACAAGACAATAAACCAAAAAACCAACAAACCAACAAACCAACAAACCAACAAACCAACAAACCAACAAACCAACAAACCAAGAAACCAATAAACCAACAAACGAACGAACCAACAAACCAACAAACCAACAAACCAACAAACCAGCAAACCAACAAACGAACAAACCAACAAGCCAACGAATGAACAAACCAGAAAAACCAACAAACCAACAAACCAACAAACCAGCAAACCAACAAACCAACAAACCAACAAAGCAGCAAACCAACAAACCAACAAGGGAACAAACGAACAAACTAACAAGCCAACAAAAAAACAAACCAACAAACCAACAAACCAACAAACCAACAAACCAACAAACCAACAAACCAACAAACCAACAAACCAACAAACCAACAAACCAACAAACCAACAAACCAACAAAAAAAAAACCAACAAACGAACAAACAAACAAACCAACAAACCAACAAACCAACAAACCAACAAACCAACAAACCAACAAACCATCAAACAAACAAACCAAAAAACCAACAAACCAATAAACCAACAAACCAACAAACCAACAAACCAACAAACAAACAAACCAAGTAACCAACAAGCCAAAAAGCCAACAAACCAACAAGCCAACAAACCAACAAACCAACAAACCAAAAAACCAACAAACCAACAAACCAACAAACCAACAAACCAAAAAACCAACGAACAAACAAACCAACAAACCAACAAACAAACACACCAACAAACCAACAAACCAACATACCAACAAGCCAACAAGCCAACAAACCAACAAACCAACAAACGAACAAACCAAAAATCCAACAAACCAACAAACCAACAAACCAACAAACCAACAAACCAACAAACCAACAAACCAACAAACCAACAAACCAAGTAACCAACAAACGCACAAACCAACAACAACTAAACCAACGAACGAACAAACGAACAAACCAACAAAACCAACAAACCAAGTAACCAACAAACTAACAATCGAAAAAAACCAAAAAACCAACAAACCAGCAAACCAAAATACCAACAAACCAAGAAGCCAACAAACCAACAAACGAACAAACCAACAAACCAACAAACCAACAAACCAACAAGCCAACAAACCAACAAACCAACAAACGGACAAACCAAAAAACCAACAAACCAACAAACCAACAAACCAAGTAACCAATAAACCAACAAACCAACAAACCTACAAATCAACAAACCAACAAACCAACAAACCAACAAACCAACAAACCAACAAAACAACAAACCAACAAACCAGCAAACGAACAAACCAACAAACCAACGAACCAACAAACGAACAAGCCAACAACCCAACAAACCAACAAGCCAACAAACCAACAAGCCAATAAACCAGCAAATCAGCAAACCAAGAAACCAACAAGCCAACAAACCAACAAGCCAACAAACCAACAATCCAACGAACCAAGAAACCAACAAACCAACAAACCAACAAGCCAACAAACGAACAAACCAACAAACCAACAAACCAACAAACCACCAAACGAACAAGCCAACAAACCAACAAGCCAACAAACCCACAAGCCAACAAACAAACAAACCAACAAACCAATGAACCAACAAACGAACAAGCCAACAACCCAACAAACCAACAAGCCAACAAACCAACAAGCCAACAAACCAACAAGCCAACAAAAGACCAAACCAACAAGCCAATAAACGAACAAACCAACAAACGAACAAACCAACAAACCACCAAACGAACAAACCAACAACCCAACAAACCAACAAGCCAACAAACCAACAAGCCAACAAACGAACAAACCAACAAACCAACAAACCAACGAACCAACAAACGAACAAGCCAACAACCCAACAAACCAACAAGCCAACAGAAGACCAAACCAACAAGCCAACAAACCAAGAAACAAACAAACCAAGAAACCAACAAACATACAAACCAACAAATCAACAAGCCAACAATCCAACAAACCAACAAACCAACAAACCAACAAACCAACAAACCAACAAACCAACAAGCCAACAAGCCAACAAACCAATAAGCCAACAAACCAACAAACCAACAAACCAAGAAACCAACAAACCAACAAACCAACAAAAAAACAAACAAAGAAGCAACAAACGAACAAACCAACAAGCCAATAAACCAAAAAACCAACAAACCAACAAACCAACAAACCAACAAACCAACAAACCAAGAAACCAACAAACCAACAAGCGAACGAACCAACAAACTAACAAACCAACGTACCAACAAACCAACAAACCAACAAACCAACAAACGAACAAACCAACAAGCCAACAAATGAACAAACCAGAAAAACCAACAAACCAACAAACCAACAAACCATCAAACCAACAAACCAATAAACCAACAAACGAATATACCAACAGGCCAACAAACCAACAAACGAACAAACCAACAAACCAACAAAGCAGCAAACCAACAAACCAACAAGGCAACAAACGAACAAACTAACAAGCCAACAAACAAACAAACCAACAAACCAACAAACCAACAAACCAACAAACCAACAAACCAAGAAACCAACAAACCAACAAACCAACAAACCAACAAACCAACAAACCAACAAACCAACAAACCAACAAACAAACAAACCAACAAACGAACAAACAAACAAACCAACAAACCAACAAACCAACAAACCAACAAACCAACAAACCAACAAACCAACAAACCAACAAACCATCAAACAAACAAACCAAAAAACCAACAAACCAATAAACCAACAAACCAACAAACCAACAAACCAACAAACCAACAAACCAACAAACCAAGTAACCAACAAGCCAACAAGCCAACAAACCAACAAGCCAACAAACCAACAAACCAACAAGCCAACAAACGAAAAAACCAACAAACCAACAAACCAACAAACAAACAAACCAACAAACCAACAAACCAACAAACCAACAAACCAACAAACCAACAAACCAAGAAACCAACAAACCAACAAATCAACAAACCAACAAACCAAGAAACCAAGAAACCAACAAGCCAACAAGCCAACAAACCAACAAGCCAACAAACCAACAAACCAACAAACCAACAAACCAACAAACCAACATACCAACAAGCCAACAAGCCAACAAACCAACAAACCAACAAACGAACAAACCAAAAATCCAACAAACCAACAAACCAACAAACCAACAAACCAACAAACCAACAAACCAACAAACCAACAAACCAACAAACCAACAAACCAAGTAACCAACAAACCAACAAACGCACAAACCAACAAACAACTAAACCAACGAACGAACAAACTAACAAACGAACAAACCAAAAAACCAACAAACCAGCAAACCAAAATACCAACAAACCAAGAAGCCAACAAACCAACAAACGAACAAACCAACAAACGAACAAACCAACAAACCAAGAAGCCAACAAACCAACAAACCAACAAACGGACAAACCAAAAAACCAACAAACCAACAAACCAAAAAATAAACAAACCAACAAACCAACAAACCAACAAACCAACAAACCAACAAACCAAGAAACCAACAAACCAACAAACCAACAAACCAACAAAAAAAAACAAAGAAGCCAACAAACGAACAAACCAGCAAGCCAATAAACCAAAAGACCAACAAACCAACAAACCAACAAACCAACAAACCAAGAAACCTACAAACCAACAAACGAACAAACCAACAAACCAACAAACCAATAAACCAATAAACGAACAAACCAACAAGCCAACAAACGAACAAACCAATAAACCAACAAACCAACAAACCAACAAACCAACAAACCAACAAACGAACAAACCAACAAGCCAACAAACCAACAAACCAACAAACCAACAAACCAACAAACCAACAAACCAACAAACCAACAAACCAACAAAGCAGCAAACCAACAAACCAACAAGGCAATAAACGAACAAACCAACAAGCCAACAAACCAACAAACAAACAAACCAAGAAACCAAGAAACCAACAAACCCACAAACCAACAAACCAACAAACCAACAAACCAAGAAACCAACAAACCAACAAACTAACAAACCAACAAACCAACAAACCAACAAAGCAGCAAGCCAATAAACCAACAAACCAACACACCAACAAACCAAAAAACCAACAAACCAACAAACCAACAAACCAACAAGCCAACAAACCTACAAGCCAACAAACGAACAAACTAACAAGCCAACAAACCAGCAAACCAACATACCAAGAAAGCAACAAACCAACAAAACAACAAGCCAACAAACCACCAAACCAACAAACCAACAAACCAACAAACCAACAATCGAACGAACCAAGAAACCAACAAACCAACAAACCAACAAGCCAACAAACGAACAAACCAACAAACCAACAAACCAACAAACCACCAAACGAACAAACCAACAACCCAACAAAACAACAAGCCAAAAAACCAACAAGCCAACAAACCAACAAGCCAACAAACGAACAAATCAACAAACCAACAAACCAACGAACCAACAAACGAACAAGCCAACAACCCAACAAACCAACAAGCCAACAAACAAACAAGCCAACAAACGACCAAACCAACAAGCCAACAAACCAAGAAACAAACAAACCAAGAAACCAACAAACAAACAAACCAACAAATCAACAAGCCAACAAACCAACAAACGAACAAACCAACAACCCAACAAAACAACAAGCCAACAAACCAACAAGCCAACAAACCAACAAGCCAACAAACGAACAAACCAACAAACCAACAAACCAACGAACCAACAAACGAACAAGCCAATAACCCAACAAACCAACAAGCCAACAAACCAACAAGCCAACAAACCAACAAGCCAATAAACCAGCAAATCAGCAAACCAAGAAACCAACAAGCCAACAAACCAACAAGCCAACAAACCAACAATCCAACGAACCAAGAAACCAACAAACCAACAAACCAACAAGCCAACAAACGAACAAACCAACAAACCAACAAACCAACAAACCACCAAACGAACAAACCAACAACCCAACAAACCAACAGGCCAACAAACCAACAAGCCAACAAACCCACAAACCAACAAACGAGCAAACACCAACAAACCAACGAACCAACAAACGAACAAGCCAACAACCCAACAAACCAACAAGCCAACAAACCAACAAGCCAACAAACCAACAAGCCAACAAAAGACCAAACCAACAAGCCAACAAACGAACAAACCAACAAACGAACAAACCAACAAACCACCAAACGAACAAACCAACAACCCAACAAACCAACAAGCCAACAAACCAACAAGCCAACAAACCAACAAGCCAACAAACGAACAAACCAACAAACCAACAAACCAACGAACCAACAAACGAACAAGCCAACAACCCAACAAACCAACAAGCCAACAAACCAACAAGCCAACAAAAGACCAAACCAACAAGCCAACAAACCAAGAAACAAACAAACCAAGAAACCAACAAACATACAAACCAACAAACCAACAAGCCAACAAACCAACAAACCAACAAACCAACAAACCAACAAACAAACAAACCAACAAACCAACAAACCAACAAACCAACAAGCCAACAAGCCAACAAACCAACAAGCCAACAACCCAACAAACCAACAAACCAAGAAACCAACAAACCAACAAACCAACAAAAAAACAAACAAAGAAGCAACAAACGAACAAACCAACAAGCCAATAAACCAAAAAACCAACAAACCAATAAACCAACAAGCCAACAAACCAACAAACCAAGAAACCAACAAACCAAAAAGCGAACGAACCAACAAACTAACAAACCAACGTACCAACAAACCAACAAACCAACAAACCAACAAACGAACAAACCAACAAGCCAACAAATGAACAAACCAGAAAAACCAACAAACCAACAAACCAACAAACCATCAAACCAACAAACCAACAAACCAACAAACGAACATACCAACAAGCCAACAAACCAACAAACGAACAAACCAACAAACCAACAAAGCAGCAAACCAACAAACCAACAAGGCAACAAACGAACAAACTAACAAGCCAACAAACAAACAAACCAACAAACCAACAAACCAACAAACCAACAAACCAACAAACCAACAAACCAACAAACCAACAATCAAACAAACCAACAAACGAACAAACAAACAAACCAACAAACCTACAAACCAACAAACCAACAAACCAACAAACCAACAAACCAACAAACCATCAAACAAACAAACCAAAAAACCAACAAACCAATAAACCAACAAACCAACAAACCAACAAACCAACAAACCAACAAACCAACAAACCAAGTAACCAACAAGCCAACAAGCCAACGAACCAACAAGCCAAGAAACCAACAAGCCAACAAGCCAACAAACCAACAAGCCAACAAACCAACAAACCAACAAACCAACAAACCAACAAACCAACAAACCAACAAACCAACAAACCAGCAAACCAACAAACCAACAAACAAACAAACCAGCAAACCAACAAACAAACAAACCAAGAAGCCAACAAACCAACAAACGAACAAACCAACAAACCAACAAACCAACAAACCAACAAACCAACCAACCAACAAACCAACAAGCCAACAAACCAACAAACCAACAAACGAACAAACCAAAAAACCAACAAACCAACAAACCAACAAACCAACAAACCAACAAACCAACAAACCAACAAACCAAGTAACAAACAAACCAACAAACGAACAAACTAACAAACAAACAAACCAACGAACGAACAAACGAACAAACCAACAAACCAACAAACCAAGTAACCAACAAACCAACAAATCAACAAACCTACAAATCAACAAACCAACAAACCAACAAACCAACAAACCAACAAACCAACAAAACAACAAACCAACAAACCAGCAAACCAACAAACCAACAAGCCAACAATCGAACAAACCAACAAGCCAACAAACGAAAAAACCAACTAACCAACAAACCAACAAACCAAAAAACCAACAAACCAACAAACCAACAAACCAAGAAACCAACAAATTAACAAACCAACAAACCAACAAACCAAGTAAACAACAACCCAACAAGCCAACAAACCAACAAAACAACAACCGACAAAACAACAACCAACAAACCAGCAAACCAACAAACCAAAAAGCCAACAAACCAACAAACGAACAAACTAACAACCCAACAAACCAACAAGCCAACAAACCAACAAGCCAACAAACCAACAAGCCAACAAACGAACAAACCAACAAACCAACAAATCAACGAACCAACAAACGAACAAGCCAACAACCCAACAAACCAACAAGCGAACAAACCAACAAGCCAACAAACGACCAAACCAACAAGCCAACAAACCAAGAAACAAACAAACCAAGAAACCAACAAACAAACAAACCAACAAATCAACAAGCCAACAAACCAACAAACCAACAAACCAACAAACCAACAAACCAACAAGCCAACAAGCCAACAAACCAACAAGCCAACAAACCAACAAACCAACAAACCAACAAACCAACAAACCAACAAACCAACAAACCAGCAAACCAACAAACCAACAAAAAAACAAAAAAAGAAGCCAACAAACGAACAAACCAACAAGACAATAAACCAAAAAACCAACAAACCAACAAACCAACAAACCAACAAACCAACAAACCAACAAACCAAGAAACCAATAAACCAACAAACGAACGAACCAACAAACCAACAAACCAACAAACCAACAAACCAGCAAACCAACAAACGAACAAACCAACAAGCCAACGATTGAACAAACCAGAAAAACCAACAAACCAACAAACCAACAAACCAGCAAACCAACAAACCAACAAACCAACAAACCAACAAACGAACAAACCAACAAGCCAACAAACCAACAAACCAACAAACCAACAAACCAACAAAGCAGCAAACCAACAAACCAACAAGGGAACAAACGAACAAACTAACAAGCCAACAAAAAAACAAACCAACAAACCAACAAACCAACAAACCAACAAACCAACAAACCAACAAACCAACAAACCAACAAACCAACAAACCACCAAACGAACAAACCAACAACCCAACAAAACAACAAGCCAAAAAACCAACAAGCCAACAAACCAACAAGCCAACAAACGAACAAATCAACAAACCAACAAACCAACGAACCAACAAACGAACAAGCCAACAACCCAACAAACCAACAAGCCAACAAACCAACAAGCCAACAAACGACCAAACCAACAAGCCAACAAACCAAGAAACAAACAAACCAAGAAACCAACAAACAAACAAACCAACAAATCAACAAGCCAACAAACCAACAAACGAACAAACCAACAACCCAACAAAACAACAAGCCAACAAACCAACAAGCCAACAAACCAACAAGCCAACAAACGAACAAACCAACAAACCAACAAACCAACGAACCAACAAACGAACAAGCCAATAACCCAACAAACCAACAAGCCAACAAACCAACAAGCCAACAAACCAAAAAGCCAATAAACCAGCAAATCAGCAAACCAAGAAACCAACAAGCCAACAAACCAACAAGCCAACAAACCAACAATCCAACGAACCAAGAAACCAACAAACCAACAAACCAACAAGCCAACAAACGAACAAACCAACAAACCAACAAACCAACAAACCAACAAACCACCAAACGAACAAACCAACAACCCAACAAACCAACAAGCCAACAAACCAACAAGCCAACAAACCCACAAACCAACAAACGAGCAAACCAACAAACCAACGAACCAACAAACGAACAAGCCAACAACCCAACAAACCAACAAGCCAACAAACCAACAAGCCAACAAAAGACCAAACCAACAAGCCAACAAACGAACAAACCAACAAACGAAAAAACCAACAAACCACCAAACGAACAAACCAACAACCCAACAAACCAACAAGCCAACAAACCAACAAGCCAACAAACCAACAAGCCAACAAACGAACAAACCAACAAACCAACAAACCAACGAACCAACAAACGAACAAGCCAACAACCCAACAAACCAACAAGCCAACAAACCAACAAGCCAACAAAAGACCAAACCAACAAGCCAACAAACCAAGAAACAAACAAACCAACAAACCAACAAACCAACAAACCAACAAACCAACAAGCCAACAAGCCAACAAACCAACAAGCCAACAACCCAACAAACCAACAAACCAAGAAACCAACAAACCAACAAACCAACGAAAAAACAAACAAAGAAGCAACAAACGAACAAACCAACAAGCCAATAAACCAAAAAACCAACAAACCAACAAACCAACAAGCCAACAAACCAACAAACCAAGAAACCAACAAACCAACAAGCGAACGAACCAACAAACTAACAAACCAACGTACCAACAAACCAACAAACCAACAAACCAACAAACCAACAAACGAACAAACCAACAAGCCAACAAATGAACAAACCAGAAAAACCAACAAACCAACAAACCAACAAACCATCAAACCAACAAACCAACAAACCAACAAACGAACATACCAACAAGCCAACAAACCAACAAACGAACAAACCAACAAACCAACAAAGCAGCAAACCAACAAACCAACAAGGCAACAAACGAACAAACTAACAAGCCAACAAACAAACAAACCAACAAACCAACAAACCAACAAACCAACAAACCAACAAACCAACAAACCAACAAACCAACAATCAAACAAACCAACAAACGAACAAACAAACAAACCAACAAACCTACAAACCAACAAACCAACAAACCGACAAACCAACAAACCAACAAACCATCAAACAAACAAACCAAAAAACCAACAAACCAATAAACCAACAAACCAACAAACCAACAAACCAACAAACCAACAAACCAACAAACCAAGTAACCAACAAGCCAACAAGCCAAGGAACCAACAAACCAACAAACCAACAAACCAACAAACCAGCAAACCAACAAACCAACAAAAAAACAAAAAAAGAAGCCAACAAACGAACAAACCAACAAGACAATAAACCAAAAAACCAACAAACCAACAAACCAACAAACCAACAAACCAACAAACCAACAAACCAAGAAACCAATAAACCAACAAACGAACGAACCAACAAACCAACAAACCAACAAACCAATAAACCAGCAAACCAACAAACGAACAAACCAACAAGCCAACGATTGAACAAACTAGAAAAACCAATAAACCAACAAACCAACAAACCAGCAAACCAACAAACCAACAAACCAACAAACCAACAAACGAACAAACCAACAAGCCAACAAACCAACAAACCAACAAACCAACAAACCAACAAAGCAGCAAACCAACAAACCAACAAGGGAACAAACGAACAAACTAACAAGCCAACAAAAAAACAAACCAACAAACCAACAAACCAACAAACCAACAAACCAACAAACCAACAAACCAACAAACCAACAAACCAACAAACCAACAAACCACCAAACGAACAAACCAACAACCCAACAAAACAACAAGCCAAAAAACCAACAAGCCAACAAACCAACAAGCCAACAAACGAACAAATCAACAAACCAACAAACCAACGAACCAACAAACGAACAAGCCAACAACCCAACAAACCAACAAGCCAACAAACCAACAAGCCAACAAACGACCAAACCAACAAGCCAACAAACCAAGAAACAAACAAACCAAGAAACCAACAAACAAACAAACCAACAAATCAACAAGCCAACAAACCAACAAACGAACAAACCAACAACCCAACAAAACAACAAGCCAACAAACCAACAAGCCAACAAACCAACAAGCCAACAAACGAACAAACCAACAAACCAACAAACCAACGAACCAACAAACGAACAAGCCAATAACCCAACAAACCAACAAGCCAACAAACCAACAAGCCAACAAACCAACAAGCCAATAAACCAGCAAATCAGCAAACCAAGAAACCAACAAGCCAACAAACCAACAAGCCAACAAACCAACAATCCAACGAACCAAGAAACCAACAAACCAACAAACCAACAAGCCAACAAACGAACAAACCAACAAACCAACAAACCAACAAACCACCAAACGAACAAACCAACAACCCAACAAACCAACAAGCCAACAAACCAACAAGCCAACAAACCCACAAACCAACAAACGAGCAAACCAACAAACCAACGAACCAACAAACGAACAAGCCAACAACCCAACAAACCAACAAGTCAACAAACCAACAAGCCAACAAAAGACCAAACCAACAAGCCAACAAACGAACAAACCAACAAACGAACAAACCAACAAACCACCAAACGAACAAACCAACAACCCAACAAACCAACAAGCCAACAAACCAACAAGCCAACAAACCAACAAGCCAACAAACGAACAAACCAACAAACCAACAAACCAACGAACCAACAAACGAACAAGCCAACAACCCAACAAACCAACAAGCCAACAAACCAACAAGCCAACAAAAGACCAAACCAACAAGCCAACAAACCAAGAAACAAACAAACCAAGAAACCAACAAACATACAAACCAACAAATCAACAAGCCAACAAACCAACAAACCAACAAACCAACAAACCAACAAACCAACAAACCAACAAACCAACAAACCAACAAACCAACAAGCCAACAAGCCAACAAACCAACAAGCCAACAACCCAACAAACCAACAAACCAAGAAACCAACAAACCAACAAACCAACGAAAAAACAAACAAAGAAGCAACAAACGAACAAACCAACAAGCCAATAAACCAAAAAACCAACAAACCAACAAACCAACAAGCCAACAAACCAACAAACCAAGAAACCAACAAACCAACAAGCGAACGAACCAACAAACTAACAAACCAACGTACCAACAAACCAACAAACCAACAAACCAACAAACGAACAAACCAACAAGCCAACAAATGAACAAACCAGAAAAACCAACAAACCAACAAACCAACAAACCATCAAACCAACAAACCAACAAACCAACAAACGAACATACCAACAAGCCAACAAACCAACAAACGAACAAACCAACAAACCAACAAAGCAGCAAACCAACAAACCAACAAGGAAACAAACGAACAAACTAACAAGCCAACAAACAAACAAACCAACAAACCAACAAACCAACAAACCAACAAACCAACAAACCAACAAACCAACAAACCAACAATCAAACAAACCAACAAACGAACAAACAAACAAACCAACAAACCTACAAACCAACAAACCAACAAACCAACAAACCAACAAACCAACAAACCAACAAACCATCAAACAAACAAACCAAAAAACCAACAAACCAATAAACCAACAAACCAACAAACCAACAAACCAACAAACCAACAAACCAAGTAACCAACAAGCCAACAAGCCAACGAACCAACAAGCCAACAAACCAACAAACCAACAAGCCAACAAACGAAAAAACCAACAAACCAACAAACCAACAAACCAACAAACAAACTAACCAACAAACCAACAAACCAACAAACCAACAAACCAACAAACCAACAAACCAAGAAACCAACAAACCAACAAATCAACAAACCAACAAACCAAGAAACCAAGAAACCAACAAGCCAACAAGCCAACAAACCAACAAGCCAACAAACCAACAAACCAACAAACCAACAAACCAACAAACCAACAAACCAACAAACCAGCAAACCAACAAACCAACAAACAAACAAACCAGCAAACCAACAAACAAACAAACCAAGAAGCCAACAAACCAACAAACGAACAAACCAACAAACCAACACACCAACAAACCAACAAACCAACCAACCAACAAACCAACAAGCCAACAAACCAACAAACCAACAAACGAACAAACCAAAAAACCAACAAACCAACAAACCAACAAACCAACAAACCAACAAACCAAGTAACAAACAAACCAACAAACGAACAAACTAACAAACAAACAAACCAACGAACGAACAAACGAACAAACCAACAAACCAACAAACCAAGTAACCAACAAACCAACAAATCAACAAACCTACAAATCAACAAACCAACAAACCAACAAACCAACAAACCAACAAACCAACAAAACAACAAACCAACAAACCAGCAAACCAACAAACCAACAAGCCAACAATCGAACAAACCAACAAGCCAACAAACGAAAAAACCAACTAACCAACAAACCAACAAACCAAAAAACCAACAAACCAACAAACCAACAAACCAAGAAACCAACAAATTAACAAACCAACAAACCAACAAACCAAGTAAACAACAACCCAACAAGCCAACAAACCAACAAAACAACAACCGACAAAACAACAACCAACAAACCAGCAAACCAACAAACCAACAAGCCAACAAACCAACAAACGAACAAACCAACAACCCAACAAACCAACAAGCCAACAAACCAACAAGCCAACAAACCAACAAGCCAACAAACGAACAAACCAACAAACCAACAAATCAACGAACCAACAAACGAACAAGCTAACAACCCAACAAACCAACAAGCGAACAAACCAACAAGCCAACAAACGACCAAACCAACAAGCCAACAAACCAAGAAACAAACAAACCAAGAAACCAACAAACAAACAAACCAACAAATCAACAAGCCAACAAACCAAGAAACCAACAAACCAACAAACCAACAAACCAACAAGCCAACAAGCCAACAAACCAACAAGCCAACAAACCAACAAACCAACAAACCAACAAACCAACAAACCAACAAACCAGCAAACCAACAAACCAACAAAAAAACAAAAAAAGAAGCCAACAAACGAACAAACCAACAAGACAATAAACCAAAAAACCAACAAACCAACAAACCAACAAACCAACAAACCAACAAACCAACAAACCAAGAAACCAATAAACCAACAAACGAACGAACCAACAAACCAACAAACCAACAAACCAACAAACCAGCAAACCAACAAACGAACAAACCAACAAGCCAACGAATGAACAAACCAGAAAAACCAACAAACCAACAAACCAACAAACCAGCAAACCAACAAACCAACAAACCAACAAACCAACAAACGAACAAACCAACAAGCCAACAAACCAACAAACGAACAAACCAACAAACCAACAAAGCAGCAAACCAACAAACCAACAAGGGAACAAACGAACAAACTAACAAGCCAACAAAAAAACAAACCAACAAACCAACAAACCAACAAACCAACAAACCAACAAACCAACAAACCAACAAACCAACAAACCAACAAACCAACAAACCAACAAACCAACAAACCAACAACAAAAAAACCAACAAACGAACAAACAAACAAACCAACAAACCAACAAACCAACAAACCAACAAACCAACAAACCAACAAACCATCAAACAAACAAACCAAAAAACCAACAAACCAATAAACCAACAAACCAACAAACCAACAAACCAACAAACAAACAAACCAAGTAACCAACAAGCCAAAAAGCCAACAAACCAACAAGCCAACAAACCAACAAACCAACAAACCAACAAACCAACAAACCAACAAACCAACAAACCAACAAACCAAAAAACCAACGAACAAACAAACCAACAAACCAACAAACAAACAAACCAACAAACCAACAAACCAACATACCAACAAGCCAACAAGCCAACAAACCAACAAACCAACAAACGAACAAATCAAAAATCCAACAAACCAACAAACCAACAAACCAACAAACCAACAAACCAACAAACCAACAAACCAACAAACCAAGTAACCAACAAACGCACAAACCAACAACAACTAAACCAACGAACGAACAAACGAACAAACCAACAAAACCAACAAACCAAGTAACCAACAAACTAACAATCGAAAAAAACCAAAAAACCAACAAACCAGCAAACCAAAATACCAACAAACCAAGAAGCCAACAAACCAACAAACGAACAAACCAACAAACCAACAAACCAACAAACCAACAAGCCAACAAACCAACAAACCAACAAACGGACAAACCAAAAAACCAACAAACCAACAAACCAACAAACCAAGTAACCAATAAACCAACAAACCAACAAACCTACAAATCAACAAACCAACAAACCAACAAACCAACAAACCAACAAACCAACAAAACAACAAACCAACAAACCAGCAAACCAACAAACCAACAAGCCAACAAACGAACAAACCAACAAGCCAACAAACGAAAAAACCAACTAACCAACAAACCAACAAATCAAAAAACCAACAAACCAACAAACTAACAAACCAACAAACCAACAAACCAAGTAAACAACAACCCAACAAGCCAACAAGCCAACAAACCAACAAAACAACAACCGACAAAACAACAACCAACAAACCAGCAAACCAACAAACCAACAAGCCAACAAACCAACAAACGAACAAACCAACAACCCAACAAACCAACAAGCCAACAAACCAACAAACTAACAAACCCACAAGCCAACAAACGGACAAACCAACAAACCAACAAATCAACAAACCAACAAACGAACAAGCCAACAACCCAACAAACCAACAAGCCAACAAACCAACAAGCCAACAAACGACCAAACCAACAAGCCAACAAACCAAGAAACAAACAAACCAAGAAACAAACAAACCAAGAAACCAACAAACAAACAAACAACAAATCAACAAGCCAACAAACCAACAAACCAACAAACCAACAAACCAACAAACCAACAAGCCAACAAGCCAACAAACCAACAAGCCAACAAACCAACAAACCAACCAACCAACAAACCAGCAAACCAACAAACCAACAAAAAAAAACAAAAAAAGAAGCCAACAAAGGAACAAACCAACAAGCCAATAAACCAACAAACCAACAAACCAACAAACCAACAAACCAACAAACCAACAAACCAAGAAACCAATAAACCAACAAACGAACGAACCAACAAACCAACAAACCAACAAACCAACAAACCAGCAAACCAACAAACGAACAAACCAACAAGCCAACAAATGAACAAACCAGAAAAACCAACAAACCAACAAACCAACAAACCAACAAACCAACAAACCAACAAACCAACAAACCAACAAACCAACAAACCAACAAACGAACAAACCAACAAGCCAACAAACCAACAAACCAACAAACCAACAAAGCAGCAAACCAACAAACCAACTAGGGAACAAACGAACAAACTAACAAGCCAACAAACAAACAAACCAACAAACCAACAAACCAACAAACCAACAAACCAACAAACCAATAAACCAACAAACCAACAAACCAACAAACCAACAAACCAACAAACCAACAAACCAACAAAAAAAAACCAACAAACGAACAAACAAACAAACCAACAAACCAACAAACCAACAAACCAACAAACCAACAAACCAACAAACCAACAAACCATCAAACAAACAAACCAAAAAACCAACAAACCAATAAATCAACAAACCAACAAACCAACAAACCAACAAACCAACAAACAAACAAACCAAGTTACCAACAAGCCAACAAGCCAACAAACCAACAAGCCAACAAACCAACAAACCAACAAACCAACAAACCAACAAACCAACAAACCAACAAACCAACAAACCAACAAACAAACAAACCAACAAACCAACAAACAAACAAACCAACAAACCAACAAACCAACACACCAACAAGCCAACAAACCAACAAACCAACAAACCAAGTAACCAACAAGCCAACAAGCCAACGAACCAACAAGCCAACAAACCAACAAACCAACAACCCAACAAACGAAAAAACCAACAAACCAACAAACCAACAAACCAACAAAGAAACTAACCAACAAACCAACAAACCAACAAACCAACAAACCAACAAACCAACAAACCAACAAACCAAGAAACCAACAAACCAACAAATCAACAAACCAACAAACCAAGAAACCAAGAAACCAACAAGCCAACAAGCCAACAAACCAACAAGCCAACAAACCAACCAACCAACAAACCAACAAACCAACAAACCAACAAACCAACAAACCAGCAAACCAACAAACCAACAAACAAACAAACCAGCAAACCAACAAACAAACAAACCAAGAAGCCAACAAACCAACAAACGAACAAACCAACAAACCAACAAACCAATAAACCAACAAACCAACCAACCAACAAACCAACAAGCCAACAAACCAACAAACCAACAAACGAACAAACCAAAAAACCAACAAACCAACAAACCAACAAACCAACAAACCAACAAACCAAGTAACAAACAAACCAACAAACGAACAAACTAACAAACAAACAAACCAACGAACGAACAAACGAACAAACCAACAAACCAACAAACCAAGTAACCAACAAACCAACAAATCAACAAACCTACAAATCAACAAACCAACAAACCAACAAACCAACAAACCAACAAACCAACAAAACAACAAACCAACAAACCAGCAAACCAACAAACCAACAAGCCAACAATCGAACAAACCAACAAGCCAACAAACGAAAAAACCAACTAACCAACAAACTAACAAACCAAAAAACCAACAAACCAACAAACCAAGAAACCAACAAATTAACAAACCAACAAACCAACAAACCAAGTAAACAACAACCCAACAAGCCAACAAACCAACCGACAAAACTACAAACAACAAACCAGCAAACCAACAAACCAACAAGCCAACAAACCAACAATCGAACAAACCAACAACCCAACAAACCAACAAGCCAACAAACCAACAAGCCAACAAACCAACAAGCCAACAAACGAACAAACCAACAAACCAACAAATCAACGAATCAACAAACGAACAATCCAACAACCCAACAAACCAACAAGCGAACAAACCAACAAGCCAACAAACGACCTAACCAACAAGCCAACAAACCAAGAAACAAACAAACCAAGAAACCAACAAACAAACAAACCAACAAATCAACAAGCCAACAAACCAACAAACCAACAAACCAACAAACCAACAAACCAACAAGCCAACAAGCCAACAAACCAACAAGCCAACAAACCAACAAACCAACAAACCAACAAACCAACAAACCAACAAACCAGCAAACCAACAAACCAACAAAAAAACAAAAAAAGAAGCCAACAAACGAACAAACCAACAAGACAATAAACCAAAAAACCAACAAACTAACAAACCAACAAACCAACAAACCAACAAACCAACAAACCAAGAAACCAATAAACCAACAAACGAACGAACCAACAAACCAACAAACCAACAAACCAACAAACCAGCAAACCAACAAACGAACAAACCAACAAGCCAACGAATGAACAAACCAGAAAAACCAACAAACCAACAAACCAGCAAACCAACAAACCAACAAACCAACAAACCAACAAACGAACAAACCAACAAGCCAACAAACCAACAAACCAACAAACCAACAAACCAACAAAGCAGCAAACCAACAAAGAAGCAAACCAACAAACCAACAAGGGAACAAACGAACAAACTAACAAGCCAACAAAAAAAAACAAACCAACAAACCAACAAACCAACAAACCAACAAACCAACAAACCAACAAACCAACAAACCAACAAACCAACAAACCAACAAACCAACAAATTAACAAACCAACAAACCAACAAAAAAAAAACCAACAAACGAACAAACAAACAAACCAACAAACCAACAAACCAACAATCCAACAAACCAACAAACCAACAAACCATCAAACAAACAAACCAAAAAACCAACAAACCAATAAACCAACAAACCAACAAACCAACAAACCAACAAACAAACAAACCAAGTAACCAACAAGCCAAAAAGCCAACAAACCAACAAGCCAACAAACCAACAAACCAACAAACCAACAAACCAACAAACCAACAAACCAACAAACCAACAAACCAACAAACCAACAAACCAAAAAACCAACGAACAAACAAACCAACAAACCAACAAACAAACAAACCAACAAACCAACAAACCAACATACCAACAAGCCAACAAGCCAACAAACCAACAAACCAACAAACGAACAAACCAAAAATCCAACAAACCAACAAACCGACAAACCAACAAACCAACAAACCAACAAACCAACAAACCAACAAACCAAGTAACCAACAAACGCACAAACCAACAACAACTAAACCAACGAACGAACAAACGAACAAACCAACAAAACCAACAAACCAAGTAACCAACAAACTAACAATCGAAAAAAACCAAAAAACCAACAAACCAGCAAACCAAAATACCAACAAACCAAGAAGCCAACAAACCAACAAACGAACAAACCAACAAACCAACAAACCAACAAACCAACAAGCCAACAAACCAACAAACCAACAAACGGACAAACCAAAAAACCAACAAACCAACAAACCAACAAACCAAGTAACCAATAAACCAACAAACCAACAAACCTACAAATCAACAAACCAACAAACCAACAAACCAACAAACCAACAAACCAACAAAACAACAAACCAACAAACCAGCAAACCAACAAACCAACAAGCCAACAAACGAACAAACCAACAAGCCAACAAACGAAAAAACCAACTAACCAACAAACCAACAAATCAAAAAACCAACAAACCAACAAACCAACAAACCAACAAGCCAACAAACCAACAAAACAACAACCGACAAAACAACAACCAACAAACCAGCAAACCAACAAACCAACAAGCCAACAAACCAACAAACGAACAAACCAACAACCCAACAAACCAACAAGCCAACAAACCAACAAACTAACAAACCCACAAGCCAACAAACGGACAAACCAACAAACCAACAAATCAACGAACCAACAAACGAACAAGCCAACAACCCAACAAACCAACAAGCCAACAAACCAACAAGCCAACAAACGACCAAACCAACAAGCCAACAAACCAAGAAACAAACAAACCAAGAAACAAACAAACCAAGAAACCAACAAACAAACAAACAACAAATCAACAAGCCAACAAACCAACAAACCAACAAACCAACAAACCAACAAACCAACAAGCCAACAAGCCAACAAACCAACAAGCCAACAAACCAACAAACCAACAAACCAACAAACCAGCAAACCAACAAACCAACAAAAAAACAAAAAAAGAAGCCAACAAACGAACAAACCAACAAGCCAATAAACCAACAAACCAACAAACCAACAAACCAACAAACCAACAAACCAACAAACCAACAAACCAACAAACCAACAAACCAACAAACCAAGAAACCAATAAACCAACAAACGAACGAACCAACAAACCAACAAACCAACAAACCAACAAACCAGCAAACCAACAAACGAACAAACCAACAAGCCAACAAATGAACAAACCAGAAAAACCAACAAACCAACAAACCAACAAACCAACAAACCAACAAACCAACAAACCAACAAACCAACAAACCAACAAACGAACAAACCAACAAGCCAACAAACCAACAAACCAACAAACCAACAAACCAACAAAGCAGCAAACCAACAAACCAACTAGGGAACAAACGAACAAACTAACAAGCCAACAAACAAACAAACCAACAAACCAACAAACCAACAAACCAACAAACCAACAAACCAATAAACCAACAAACCAACAAACCAACAAACCAACAAACCAACAAACCAACAAAAAAAAACCAACAAACGAACAAACAAACAAACCAACAAACCAACAAACCAACAAACCAACAAACCAACAAACCAACAAACCAACAAACCATCAAACAAACAAACCAAAAAACCAACAAACCAATAAACCAACAAACCAACAAACCAACAAACCAACAAACAAACAAACCAAGTAACCAACAAGCCAACAAGCCAACAAACCAACAAGCCAACAAACCAACAAACCAACAAACCAACAAACCAACAAACCAACAAACCAACAAACCAACAAACCAACAAACAAACAAACCAACAAACCAACAAACCAACAAACAAACAAACCAACAAACCAACAAACCAACACACCAACAAGCCAACAAGCCAACAAACCAACAAACCAACAAACGAACAAACCAAAAATCCAACAAACCAACAAACCAACAAACCACCAAACCAACAAACCAACAAACCAACAAACCAACAAACCAAGTAACCAACAAACGCACAAACCAACAACAACTAAACCAACGATCGAACAAACGAACAAACCAACAAAACCAACAAACCAAGTAACCAACAAACTAACAATCGAAAAAAACAAAAAAACCAACAAACCAGCAAACCAAAATACCAACAAACCAAGAAGCCAACAAACCAACAAACGAACAAACCAACAAACCAAAAAACCAACAAACCAACAAACCAACAAACCAAGTAACCAATAAACCAACAAACCAACAAACCTACAAATCAACAAACCAACAAACCAACAAACCAACAAACCAACAAACCAACAAAACAACAAACCAACAAACGAGCAAACCAACAAACCAACAAGCCAACAAACGAACAAACCAACAAGCCAACAAACGAAAAAACCAACTAACAACAAACCAACAAATCAAAAAACCAACAAACCAACAAACCAACAAACCAACAAACCAACAAACCAACAAACCAACAAACCAACAAACCAACAAACCAAGTAAACAACAACCCAACAAGCCAACAAACCAACAAACGAACAAGCCAACAACCCAACAAACCAACAAGCCAACAAGCCAACAAGCCAACAAACGACCAAACCAACAAGCCAACAAACCAAGAAACAAACAAACCAAGAAACAAACAAACCAAGAAACCAACAAAAAAACAAACAACAAATCAACAAGCCAACAAACCAACAAACCAACAAACCAACAAACGAACAAGCCAACAACCCAACAAACCAACAAGCCAACGAACCAACAAGCCAACAAACGACCAAACCAACAAGCCAACAAACCAAGAAACAAACAAACCAAGAAACCAACAAACAAACAAACCAACAAATCAACAAACCAACAAACCAACAAACCAACATACCAACAAACCAACAAGCCAACAAGCCAACAAACCAACAAGCCAACAAACCAACAAACCAACAAACCAACAAACCAGCAAACCAACAAACCAACAAAAAAACAAAAAAAGAAGCCAACAAACGAACAAACCAACAAGCCAATAAACCAAAAAACCAACAAACCAACAAACCAACAAACCAACAAACCAACAAACCAAGAAACCAATAAACCAACAAACGAACGAACCAACAAACCAACAAACCAACAAACCAGCAAACCAACAAACGAACAAACCAACAAGCCAACAAATGAACAAACCAGAAAAACCAACAAACCAACAAACCAACAAACCAACAAACCAACAAACCAACAAACCAACAAACGAACAAACCAACAAGCCAACAAACCAACAAACCAACAAACCAACAAACCAACAAAGCAGCAAACCAACAAACCAACAAGGGAACAAACGAACAAACTAACAAGCCAACAAAAAAACAAACCAACATACCAACAAACCAACAAACCAACAAACCAACAAACCAACAAACCAATAAACCAACAAACCAACAAGCCAACAAACCAAGAAACAAACAAACCAAGAAACCAACAAACATACAAACCAACAAATCAACAAGCCAACAAACCAACAAACCAACAAACCAACAAACCAACAAACCAACAAGCCAACAAGCCAACAAACCAACAAGCCAACAACCCAACAAACCAACAAACCAAGAAACCAACAAACCAACAAACCAACAAAAAAACAAACAAAGAAGCAACAAACGAACAAACCAACAAGCCAATAAACCAAAAAACCAACAAACCAACAAACCAACAAGCCAACAAACCAACAAACCAAGAAACCAACAAACCAACAAGCGAACGAACCAACAAACTAACAAACCAACGTACCAACAAACCAACAAACCAACAAACCAACAAACGAACAAACCAACAAACCAACAAATGAACAAACCAGAAAAACCAATAAACCAACAAACCAACAAACCATCAAACCAACAAACCAACAAACCAACAAACGAACATACCAACAAGCCAACAAACCAACAAACGAACAAACCAACAAACCAACAAAGCAGCAAACCAACAAACCAACAAGGCAACAAACGAACAAACTAACAAGCCAACAAACAAACAAACCAACAAACCAACAAACCAACAAACCAACAAACCAACAAACCAACAAACCAACAAACCAACAAACCAACAAACCAACAATCAAACAAACCAACAAACGAACAAACAAACAAACCAACAAACCTACAAACCAACAAACCAACAAACCAACAAACCAACAAACCAACAAACCAACAAACCATCAAACAAACAAACCAAAAAACCAACAAACCAATAAACCAACAAACCAACAAACCAACAAACCAACAAACCAACAAACCAACAAACCAACAAACCAAGTAACCAACAAGCCAACAAGCCAACAAACCAACAAGCCAACAAACCAACAAACCAACAAGCCAACAAACGAAAAAACCAACAAACCAACAAACCAACAAACAAACAAACCAACAAACCAACAAACCAACAAACCAACAAACCAACAAACCAAGAAACCAAGAAACCAACAAACCAACAAATCAACAAACCAACAAACCAAGAAACCAAGAAACCAACAAGCCAACAAGCCAACAAACCAACAAGCCAACAAACCAACAAACCAACAAACCAACAAACCAACAAACTAACAAACCAACAAACCAGCAAACCAACAAACCAACAAACAAACAAACCAGCAAACCAACAAACAAACAAACCAACAAACCAACAAACCAACATACCAACAAGCCAACAAGCCAACAAACCAACAAACCAACAAACGAACAAACCAAAAATCCAACAAACCAACAAACCAACATACCAACAAACCAACAAACCAACAAACCAACAAACCAACAAACCAACAAACCAAGTAACCAACAAACCAACAAACGCACAAACCAACAAACAACTAAACCAACGAACGAACAAACGAACAAACCAACAAAACCAACAAACCAAGTAACCAACAAACTAACAAACGAACAAACCAAAAAACTAACAAACCAGCAAACCAAAATACCAACAAACCAAGAAGCCAACAAACCAACAAACGAACAAACCAACAAACGAACAAACCAACAAACCAAGAAGCCAACAAACCAACAAACCAACAAACGGACAAACCAAAAAAACAAAAAACCAAGAAACCAAAAAATAAACTAACCAACAAACCAACAAACCAACAAACCAACAAACCAACAAACCAACCAACCAACAAACCAACAAGCCAACAAACCAACAAACCAACAAACGAACAAACCAAAAAACCAACAAACCAACAAACCAACAAACCAACAAACCAACAAACCAACAAACCAAGTAACAAACAAACCAACAAACGAACAAACTAACAAACAAACAAACAAACAAACCAACGAACGAACAAACGAACAAACCAACAAACCAACAAACCAACAAAACAACAAACCAACAAACCAGCAAACCAACAAACCAACAAGCCAACAATCGAACAAACCAACAAGCCAACAAACGAAAAAACCAACTAACCAACAAACCAACAAACCAAAAAACCAACAAACCAACAAACCAACAAACGAAGAGACCAACAAATTAACAAACCAACAAACCAACAAACCAAGCAAACAACAACCCAACAAGCCAACAAACCAACAAAACAACAACCGACAAAACATCAACCAACAAACCAGCAAACCAACAAACCAACAAGCCAACAAACCAACAAACGAACAAACCAACAACCCAACAAACCAACAAGCCAACAAACCAACAAGCCAACAAACAAACAAGCCAACAAACGAACAAACCAACAAACCAACAAATCAACGAACCAACAAACGAACAAGCCAACAACCCAACAAACCAACAAGCGAACAAACCAACAAGCCAACAAACGACCAAACCAACAAGCCAACAAACCAAGAAACAAACAAACCAAGAAACCAACAAACAAACAAACCAACAAATCAACAAGCCAACAAACCAACAAACCAACAAACCAACAAACCAACAAACCAACAAGCCAACAAGCCAACAAACCAACAAGCCAACAAACCAACAAACCAACAAACCAACAAACCAACAAACCAACAAACCAACAAACCAACAAAAAAACAAAAAAAGAAGCCAACAAACGAACAAACCAACAAGACAATAAACCAAAAAACCAACAAACCAACAAACCAACAAACCAACAAACCAACAAACCAACAAACCAAGAAACCAATAAACCAACAAACGAACGAACCAACAAACCAACAAACCAACAAACCAACAAACCAGCAAACCAACAAACGAACAAACCAACAAGCCAACGAATGAACAAACCAGAAAAACCAACAAACCAACAAACCAACAAACCAACAAACCAACAAACCAACAAACCAACAAACCAACAAACGAACAAACCAACAAGCCAACAAACCAACAAACCAACAAACCAACAAACCAACAAAGCAGCAAACCAACAAACCAACAAGGGAACAAACGAACAGACTAACAAGCCAACAAAAAAACAAACCAACAAACCAACAAACCAACAAACCAACAATGCAACAAACCAACAAACCAACAAACCAACAAACCAACAAACAAACAAACCAACAAACCAACAAACCAACAAACCAACAAACCAACAAACCAACAAAAAAAAAAACCAACAAACGAACAAACAAACAAACCAACAAACCAACAAACCAACAAACCAACAAACCAACAAACCAACAAACCATCAAACAAACAAACCAAAAAACCAACAAACCAATAAACCAACAAACCAACAAACCAACAAACCAACAAACAAACAAACCAAGTAACCAACAAGCCAAAAAGCCAACAAACCAACAAGCCAACAAACCAACAAACCAACAAACCAACAAACCAACAAACCAACAAACCAACAAACCAAAAAACCAACGAACAAACAAACCAACAAACCAACAAACAAACAAACCAACAAACCAACAAACCAACATACCAACAAGCCAACAAGCCAACAAACCAACAAACCAACAAACGAACAAACCAAAAATCCAACAAACCAACAAACCCACAAACCAACAAACCAACAAACCAACAAACCAACAAACCAACAAACCAAGTAACCAACAAACGCACAAACCAACAACAACCAAACCAACGAACGAACAAACGAACAAACCAACAAAACCAACAAACCAAGTAACCAACAAACTAACAATCGAAAAAAACCAAAAAACCAACAAACCAGCAAACCAAAATACCAACAAACCAAGAAGCCAACAAACCAACAAACGAACAAACCAACAAACCAACAAACCAACAAACCAACAAACCAACAAACCAACAAACCAACAAGCCAACAAACCAACAAACCAACAAACGGACAAACCAAAAAACCAACAAACCAACAAACCAACAAACCAAGTAACCAATAAACCAACAAACCAACAAACCTACAAATCAACAAACCAACAAACCAACAAACCAACAAACCAACAAACCAACAAAACAACAAACCAACAAACCAGCAAACCAACAAACCAACAAGCCAACAAACGAACAAACCAACAAGCCAACAAACGAAAAAACCAACTAACCAACAAACCAACAAATCAAAAAACCAACAAACCAACAAACCAACAAACCAACAAACCAAGTAAACAACAACCCAACAAGCCAACAAGCCAACAAACCAACAAAACAACAACCGACAAAACAACAACCAACAAACCAGCAAACCAACAAACCAACAAGCCAACAAACCAACAAACGAACAAACCAACAACCCAGCAAACCAACAAGCCAACAAACCAACAAACTAACAAACCCACAAGCCAACAAACGGACAAACCAACAAACCAACAAATCAACGAACCAACAAACGAACAAGCCAACAACCCAACAAACCAACAAGCCAACAAGCCAACAAGCCAACAAACGACCAAACCAACAAGCCAACAAACCAAGAAACAAACAAACCAAGAAACAAACAAACCAAGAAACCATCAAAAAAACAAACAACAAATCAACAAGCCAACAAACCAACAAACCAACAAACCAACAAACCAACAAACCAACAAACCAACAAACCAACAAGCCAACAAGCCAACAAACCAACAAGCCAACAAACCAACAAACCAACAAACCAACAAACCAGCAAACCAACAAACCAACAAAAAAACAAAAAAAGAAGCCAACAAACGAACAAACCAACAAGCCAATAAACCAACAAACCAACAAACCAACAAACCAACAAACCAACAAACCAACAAACCAACAAACCAAGAAACCAATAAACCAACAAACGAACGAACCAACAAACCAACAAACCAACAAACCAACAAACCAGCAAACCAACAAACGAACAAACCAACAAGCCAACAAATGAACAAACCAGAAAAACCAACAAACCAACAAACCAACAAACCAACAAACCAACAAACCAACAAAGCAGCAAACCAACAAACCAACTAGGGAACAAACGAACAAACTAACAACCCAACAAACAAACAAACCAACAAACCAACAAACCAACAAACCAACAAACCAACAAACCAACAAACCAACAAACCAACAAACCAACAAACCAACAAACCAACATACCAACAAACCAAAAAAAAAAACCAACAAACGAACAAACAAACAAACCAACAAACCAACAAACCAACAAACCAACAAACCAACAAACCAACAAACCATCAAACAAACAAACCAAAAAACCAACAAACCAATAAACCAACAAACCAACAAACCAACAAACCAACAAACAAACAAACCAAGTAACCAACAAGCCAACAAGCCAACAAACCAACAAACCAACAAGCCAACAAACCAACAAACCAACAAACCAACAAACCAACAAACCAACAAACCAACAAACCAACAAACCAAAAAACCAACAAACAAACAAACCAACAAACCAACAAACAAACAAACCAACAAACCAACAAACCAACACACCAACAAGCCAACAAGCCAACAAACCAACAAACCAACAAACGAACAAACCAAAAATCCAACAAACCAACAAACCAACAACAACTAAACCAACGAACGAACAAACGAACAAACCAACAAAACCAACAAACCAAGTAACCAACAAACTAACAATCGGAAAAAACAAAAAAACCGACAAACCAGCAAACCAAAATACCAACAAACCAAGAAGCCAACAAACCAACAAACGAACAAACCAACAAACCAAAAAACCAACAAACCAACAAACCAACAAACCAAGTAACCAATAAACCAACAAACCAACAAACCTACAAATCAACAAACCAACAAACCAACAAACCAACAAACCAACAAACCAACAAACCAACAAAACAACAAACCAACAAACCAGCAAACCAACAAACCAACAAGCCAACAAACGAACAAACCAACAAGCCAACAAACGAAAAAACCAACTAACAACAAACCAACAAATCAAAAAACCAACAAACCAACAAACCAACAAACCAACAAACCAACAAACCAAGTAAACAACAACCCAACAAGCCAACAAACCAACAAAACAACAACCGACAAAACAACAACCAACAAACCAGCAAACCAACAAACCAACAAGCCAACAAACCAACAAACGAACAAACCAACAACCCAACAAACCAACAAGCCAACAAACCAACAAGCTAACAAACCCACAAGCCAACAAACGGACAAACCAACAAACCAACAAATCAACGAACCAACAAACGAACAAGCCAACAACCCAACAAACCAACAAGCCAACGAACCAACAAGCCAACAAACGACCAAACCAACAAGCCAACAAACCAAGAAACAAACAAACCAAGAAACCAATAAACCAACAAACCAACAAACCTACAAATCAACAAACCAACAAACCAACAAACCAACAAACCAACAAACCAACAAAACAACAAACCAACAAACCAGCAAACCAACAAACCAACAAGCCAACAAACGAACAAACCAACAAGCCAACAAACGAAAAAACCAACTAACAACAAACCAACAAATCAAAAAACCAACAAACCAACAAACCAACAAACCAACAAACCAACAAACCAAGTAAACAACAACCCAACAAGCCAACAAACCAACAAAACAACAACCGACAAAATAACAACCAACAAACCAGCAAACCAACAAACCAACAAGCCAACAAACCAACAAACGAACAAACCAACAACCCAACAAACCAACAAGCCAACAAACCAACAAGCTAACAAACCCACAAGCCAACAAACGGACAAACCAACAAACCAACAAATCAACGAACCAACAAACGAACAAGCCAACAACCCAACAAACCAACAAGCCAACGAACCAACAAGCCAACAAACGACCAAACCAACAAGCCAACAAACCAAGAAACAAACAAACCAAGAAACCAACAAACAAACAAACAAACAAACCAACAAATCAACAAACCAACAAACCAACAAACCAACAAACCAACAAACCAATAAGCCAACAAGCCAACAAACCAACAAGCCAACAAACCAACAAACCAACAAACCAACAAACCAACAAACCAGCAAACCAACAAAACAACAAAAAAACAAAAAAAGAAGCCAACAAACGAACAAACCAACAAGCCAATAAACCAAAAAACCAACAAACCAACAAACCAACAAACCAACAAACCAACAAACCAAGAAACCAATAAACCAACAAACGAACGAACTAACAAACCAACAAACCAACAAACCAACAAACCAGCAAACCAAGAAACGAACAAACCAACAAGCCAACAAATGAACAAACCAGAAAAACCAACAAACCAACAAACCAACAAACCAACAAACCAACAAACCAACAAACCAACAAACCAACAAACGAACAAACCAACAAGCCAACAAACCAACAAACCAACAAACCAACAAACCAACAAAGCAGCAAACCAACAAACCAACAAGGGAACAAACGAACAAACTAACAAGCCAACAAAAAAACAAACCAACAAACCAACAAACCAACAAACCAACAAACCAACAAACCAATAAACCAACAAACCAACAAACCAACAAACCAACAAACCAACAAACCAACAAAATAAAAATCAACAAACAAACAAACAAACAAACCAACAAACCAACAAACCAACAAACCAACAAACCAACAAACCATCAAACAAACAAACCAAAAAACTAACAAACCAATAAACCAACAAACCAACAAACCAACAAACCAACAAACAAACAAACCAAATAACCAACAAGCCAAAAAGCCAACAAACCAACAAGCCAACAAACCAACAAACCAACAAACCAACAAACCAACAAACCAACAAACCAACAAACCAACAAACCAAAAAACCAACAAACAAACAAACCAACAAACCAACAAACAAACAAACCAACAAACCAACAAACCAACATACCAACAAGCCAACAAGCCAACAAACCAACAAACCAACAAACGAACAAACCAAAACTCCAACAAACCAACAAACCAACAAACCAACAAACCAACAAACCAACAAACCAACAAACTAACAAACCAAGTAACCAACAAACGCACAAACCAACAACAACTAAACCAACGAACGAACAAACGAACAAACCAACAAAACCAACAAACCCAGTAACCAACAAACTAACAATCGAAAAAAACCAAAAAACCAACAAACCAGCAAACCAAAATACCAACAAACCAAGAAGCCAACAAACCAACAAACGAACAAACCAACAAACCAACGAACCAACAAACCAACAAGCCAACAAACCAACAAACCAACAAACGGACAAACCAAAAAACCAACAAACCAACAAACCAACAAACCAAGTAACCAATAAACCAACAAACCAACAAACCTACAAATCAACAAACCAACAAACCAACAAACCAACAAACCAACAAACCAACAAAACAACAAACCAACAAACCAGCAAACCAACAAACCAACAAGCCAACAAACGAACAAACCAACAAGCCAACAAACGAAAAACCCAACTAACCAACAAACCAACAAATCAAAAAACCAACAAACCAACAAACCAACAAACCAACAAACCAACAAACCAACAAACCAAGTAAACAACAACCCAACAAGCCAACAAACCAACAAAACAACAACCGACAAAACAACAACCAACAAACCAGCAAACCAACAAACCAACAAGCCAACAAACCAACAAACGAACAAACCAACAACCCAACAAACCAACAAGCCAACAAACCAACAAACTAACAAACCCACAAGCCAACAAACGGACAAACCAACAAACCAACAAATCAACGAACCAACAAACGAACAAGCCAACAACCCAACAAACCAACAAGCCAACAAACCAACAAGCCAACAAACGACCAAACCAACAAGCCAACAAACCAAGAAACAAACAAATCAAGAAACAAACAAACCAAGAAACCAACAAACAAACAAACCAACAAATCAACAAGCCAACAAACCAACAAACCAACAAACCAACAAACCAACAAACCAACAAGCCAACAAGCCAACAAACCAACAAGCCAACAAACCAACAAACCAACAAACCAACAAACCAGCAAACCAACAAACCAACAAAAAAACAAAAAAAGAAGCCAACAAACGAACAAACCAACAAGCCAATAAACCAAAAATCCAACAAACCAACAAACTAACAAACCAACAAACCAACAAACCAAGAAACCAATAAACCAACAAACGAACGAACCAACAAACCAACAAACCAACAAACCAACAAACCAGCAAACCAACAAACGAACAAGCCAACAAGCCAACAAATAAACAAACCAGAAAAACCAACAAACCAACAAACCAACAAACCAACAAACCAACAAACCAACAAACCAACAAACCAACAAACGAACAAACCAACAAGCCAACAAACCAACAAACCAACAAACCAACAAACCAACAAAGCAGCAAACCAACAAACCAACAAGGGAACAAACGAACAAACTAACAAGCCAACAAACAAACAAACCAACAAACCAACAAACCAACAAACCAACAAACCAACAAACCAACAAACCAACAAACCAACAAACCAACAAACCAACAAACCAACAAACCAACAAACCAACAAAAAAAACCAACAAACGAACAAACAAACAAACCAACAAACCAACAAACCAACAAACCAACAAACCAACAAACCAACAAACCATCAAACAAACAAACCAAAAAACCAACAAACCAATAAACCAACAATCCAACAAACCAACAAACCAACAAACAAACAAACCAAGTAACCAACAAGCCAACAAGCCAACAAACCAACAAGCCAACAAACCAACAAAAAAACAAACCAACAAACCAACAAACCAACAAACCAACAAACCAAAAAACCAACAAACAAACAAACCAACAAACCAACAAACAAACAACCAACAAATCAACAAACCAACACACCAACAAGCCAACAAGCCAACAAACCAACAAACCAACAAACGAACAAACCAAAAATCCAACAAACCAACAAACCAGCAAACCACCAAACCAACAAACCAACAAACCAACAAACCAACAAACCAAGTAACCAACAAACGCACAAACCAACAACAACTAAACCAACGAACGAACAAACGAACAAACCAACAAAACCAACAAACCAAGTAACCAACAAACTAACAATCGAAAAAAACAAAAAAACCAACAAACCAGCAAACCAAAATACCAACAAACCAAGAAGCCAACAAACCAACAAACGAACAAACCAACTAACCAACAAACCAACAAACCAACAAGCCAACAAACCAACAAACCAACAAACGGACAAACCAAAAAACCAACAAACCAACAAACCAACAAACCAAGTAACCAATAAACCAACAAACAAACAAACCTACAAATCAACAAACCAACAAACCAACAAACCAACAAACCAACAAACCAACAAAACAACAAACCAACGAACCAGCAAACCAACAAACCAGCAAGCCAACAAAAAAACAAACCAACAAGCCAACAAACGAAAAAACCAACTAACCAACAAACCAACAAATCAAAAAACCAACAAACCAACAAACCAACAAACCAACAAACCAACAAACCAACAAACCAAGTAAACAACAACCCAACAAGCCAACAAACCAACAAAACAACAACCGACAAAACAACAACCAACAAACCAGCAAACCAACAAACCAACAAGCCAACAAACCAACAAACGAACAAACCAACAACCCAACAAACCAACAAGCCAACAAACCAACAAACTAACAAACCCACAAGCCAACAAACGGACAAACCAACAAACCAACAAATCAACGAACCAACAAACGAACAAGCCAACAACTCAACAAACCAACAAGCCAACAAACCAACAAGCCAACAAACGACCAAACCAACAAGCCAACAAACCAAGAAACAAACAAATCAAGAAACAAACAAACCAAGAAACCAACAAACAAACAAACCAACAAATCAACAAGCCAACAAACCAACAAACCAACAAACCAACAAACCAACAAACCAACAAGCCAACAAGCCAACAAACCAACAAGCCAACAAACCAACAAACCAACAAACCAACAAACCAGCAAACCAACAAACCAACAAAAAAACAAAAAAAGAAGCCAACAAACGAACAAACCAACAAGCCAATAAACCAAAAATCCAACAAACCAACAAACTAACAAACCAACAAACCAACAAACCAAGAAACCAATAAACCAACAAACGAGCGAACCAACAAACCAACAAACCAACAAACCAACAAACCAGCAAACCAACAAACGAACAAGCCAACAAGCCAACAAATAAACAAACCAGAAAAACCAACAAACCAACAAACCAACAAACCAACAAACCAACAAACCAACAAACCAACAAACCAACAAACGAACAAACCAACAAGCCAACAAACCAACAAACCAACAAACCAACAAACCAACAAAGCAGCAAACCAACAAACCAACAAGGGAACAAACGAACAAACTAACAAGCCAACAAACAAACAAACCAACAAACCAACAAACCAACAAACCAACAAACCAACAAACCAACAAACCAACAAACCAACAAACCAACAAACCAACAAACCAACAAACCAACAAACCAACAAAAAAAACCAACAAACGAACAAACAAACAAACCAACAAACCAACAAACCAACAAACCAACAAACCAACAAACCAACAAACCATCAAACAAACAAACCAAAAAACCAACAAACCAATAAACCAACAAACCAACAAACCAACAAACCAACAAACAAACAAACCAAGTAACCAACAAGCCAACAAGCCAACAAACCAACAAGCCAACAAACCAACAAAAAAACAAACCAACAAACCAACAAACCAACAAACCAACAAACCAAAAAACCAACAAACAAACAAACCAACAAACCAACAAACAAACAACCAACAAACCAACAAACCAACACACCAACAAGCCAACAAGCCAACAAACCAACAAACCAACAAACGAACAAACCAAAAATCCAACAAACCAACAAACCAGCAAACCACCAAACCAACAAACCAACAAACCAACAAACCAACAAACCAAGTAACCAACAAACGCACAAACCAACAACAACTAAACCAACGAACGAACAAACGAACAAACCAACAAAACCAACAAACCAAGTAACCAACAAACTAACAATCGAAAAAAACAAAAAAACCAACAAACCAGCAAACCAAAATACCAACAAACCAAGAAGCCAACAAACCAACAAACGAACAAACCAACTAACCAACAAACCAACAAACCAACAAGCCAACAAACCAACAAACCAACAAACGGACAAACCAAAAAACCAACAAACCAACAAACCAACAAACCAAGTAACCAATAAACCAACAAACAAACAAACCTACAAATCAACAAACCAACAAACCAACAAACCAACAAACCAACAAACCAACAAACCAACAAAACAACAAACCAACGAACCAGCAAACCAACAAACCAGCAAGCCAACAAAAAAACAAACCAACAAGCCAACAAACGAAAAAACCAACTAACCAACAAACCAACAAATCAAAAAACCAACAAACCAACAAACCAACAAACCAACAAACCAACAAACCAACAAACCAACAAACCAACAAACCAAGTAAACAACAACCCAACAAGCCAACAAACCAACAAAACAACAACCGACAAAACAACAACCAACAAACCAGCAAACCAACAAACCAACAAGCCAACAAACCAACAAACGAACAAACCAACAACCCAACAAACCAACAAGCCAACAAACCAACAAGCTAACAAACCCACAAGCCAACAAACGGACAAACCAACAAACCAACAAATCAACAAAGCAGCAAACCAACAAACCAACAAGGGAACAAACGAACAAACTAACAAGCCAACAAACAAACAAACCAACAAACGAACAAACCAACAAACCAACAAACCAACAAACCAACAAACCAACAAACAAACAAAACAACAAACGAACAAACAAACAAACAAACAAACCAACAAACCAACAAGCCAAAAATCCAACAAACCAACAAACCAACAAACCAACAAACCAACAAACCAACAAACCAACAAACCAACAAACCAACAAACCAAGTAACCAACAAACTAACAAACGAACAAACCAAAAAACCAACAAACCAGCAAACCAAAATACCAACAAACCAAGAAGCCAACAAACCAACAAACGAACAAATCAACAAGCCAACAAACCAACAAACCAACAAGCCAACAAACCAACAAACCAACAAACGGACAAACCAAAAAACCAACAAACGAACAAACCAACAAACCAACAAACCAAGTAACCAATAAACCAACAAACCAACAAACCTACAAATCAACAAACCAACAAACCAACAAACCAACAAACGGACAAACCAAAAAACCAACAAACCAACTAACCAACAAACCAACAAACCAAAAAACCAACAAACCAACAAATCAACAAACCAACAAACCAACAAACCAACAAACCAAGTAAACAACAACCCAACAAGCCAACAAACTAACAAAACAACAACCGACAAAACAACAACCACCAAACCAGCAAACCAACAAACCAACAAGCCAACAAACCAACAAACGAACAAGCAAACAAACCAACAAACCAACAAACCAACAAACCAGCAAACCAAAATACCAACAAACCAAGAAGCCAACAAACCAACAAACGAACAAATCAACAGACCAACAAACCAACAAACCAACAAGCCAACAAACCAACAAACCAACAAACGGACAAACCAAAAAACCAACAAACCAACAAACCAACAAACCAACAAACCAAGTAACCAATAAAACAACAAACCAAGTAACCAATAAAACAACAAACCAACAAACCTACAAATCAACAAACCAACAAACCAACAAACCAACAAACGGACAAACCAAAAAACCAACAAACCAACTAACCAACAAACCAACAAACCAAAAAACCAACAAACCAACAAATCAACAAACCAAAAAACCAACAAACCAACAAACCAAGTAAACAACAACCCAACAAGCCAACAAACCAACAAAACAACAACCGACAAAACAACAACCAACAAACCAGCACACCAACAAACCGACAAGCCAACAAACCAACAAACGAACAAACCAACAACCCAACAAACCAACAAGCCAACAAACCAACAAGCCAACAAACGAACAAACCGACAAACCAACAAATCAACGAACCAACAAACGAACAAGCCAACAACCCAACAAATCAACAAACCAACAAACCAACAAGCCAACAAACGACCAAACCAACAAGCCAACAACCCAACAAGCCAATAAACCAAAAAACCAACAAACCAACAAACCAACAAACCAACAAACCAACAAACCAAGAAACCAATAAACCAACAAACGAACGAACCAACAAACCAACAAACCAACAAACCAACAAACCAGCAAACTAACAAACGAACAAACCAACAAATGAACAAACTAGAAAAACCAACAAACCAACAAACCAACAAACCAACAAACCAACAAACCAACAAACCAACAAACCAACAAACCAACAAACGAACAAACCAACAAGCCAACAAACCAACAAACCAACAAACCAACAAAGCAGCAAACCAACAAACCAACAAGGGAACAAACGAACAAACTAACAAGCCAACAAACAAACAAACCAACAAACGAACAAACCAACAAACCAACAAACCAACAAACCAACAAACCAACAAACCAACAAACCAACAAACCAACAAACCAACAAACCAACAAACAAACAAACCAACAAACGAACAAACAAACAAACCAACAAACCAACAAACCACCAAACCAACAAACCAACAAACCAACAAACCAACAAACCAAGTAACCAACAAACGCACAAACCAACAACAACTAAACCAACGAACGAACAAACGAACAAACCAACCAAGCCAACAAACCAAGTAAGCAACAAACTAACAATCGAAAAAAACAAAAAAACCAACAAACCAGCAAACCAAAATACCAACAAGCCAAGAAGCCAACAAACCAACAAACGAACAAACCAACAAACCAACAAACCAACAAACCAACAAGCCAACAAACCAACAAACCAACAAACGGACAAACCAAAAAACCAACAAACCAAGTAACCAATAAACCAACAAACCAACAAACCTACAAACCAACAAACCAACAAACCAACAAACCAACAAACCAACAAAACAACAAACCAACAAACCAGCAAACCTACAAATCAACAAACCAACAAACCAACAAACCAACAAACCAACAAAACAACAAACCAACAAACCAACAAACCAACAAACCAACAAACCAAGTAACCAATAAACCAACAAACCAACAAACCTACAAATCAACAAACCAACAAACCAACAAACCAACAAACCAACAAACCAACAAAACAACAAACCAACAAAACAACAAACCAACAAACCAGCAAACCAACAAACCAACAAGCCAACAAACGAACAAACCAACAAGCCAACAAACGAAAAAACCAACTAACCAACAAACCAACAAATCAAAAAACCAACAAACCAACAAACCAACAAACCAACAAACCAAGTAAACAACAACCCAACAAGCCAACAAACCAACAAAACAACAACCGACAAAACAACAACCAACAAACCAGCAAACCAACAAACCAACAAGCCAACAAACCAACAAACGAACAAACCAACAACCCAACAAACCAACAAGCCAACAAACCAACAAGCTAACAAACCCACAAGCCAACAAACGGACAAACCAACAAACCAACAAATCAACAAAACAGCAAACCAACAAACCAACAAGGGAACAAACGAACAAACTAACAAGCCAACAAACAAACAAACCAACAAACGAACAAACCAACAAACCAACAAACCAACAAACCAACAAACCAACAAACCAACAAACCAACAAACAAACAAACCAACAAACGAACAAACAAACAAACAAACAAACCAACAAACCAACAAGCCAAAAATCCAACAAACCAACAAACCAACAAACCAACAAACCAACAAACCAACAAACCAACAAACCAACAAACCAACAAACCAACAAACCAAGTAACCAACAAACTAACAAACGAACAAACCAAAAAACCAACAAACCAGCAAACCAAAATACCAACAAACCAAGAAGCCAACAAACCAACAAACGAACAAATCAACAAACCAACAAACCAACAAACCAACAAGCCAACAAACCAACAAACCAACAAACGGACAAACCAAAAAACCAACAAACCAACAAACCAACAAACCAACAAACCAACAAACCAAGTAACCAATAAACCAACAAACCAACAAACCTACAAATCAACAAACCAACAAACCAACAAACCAACAAACCAACAAACGGACAAACCAAAAAACCAACAAACCAACTAACCAACAAACCAACAAACCAAAAAACCAACAAACCAACAAATCAACAAACCAACAAACCAACAAACCAACAAACCAAGTAAACAACAACCCAACAAGCCAACAAACCAACAAAACAACAACCGACAAAACAACAACCAACAAACCAGCAAACCAACAAACCAACAAGCCAACAAACCAACAAACGAACAAACAAACAAACCAACAAACCAACAAACCAACAAACCAGCAAACCAAAATACCAACAAACCAAGAAGCCAACAAACCAACAAACGAACAAATCAACAAACCAACAAACCAACAAACCAACAAGCCAACAAACCAACAAACCAACAAACGGACAAACCAAAAAACCAACAAACCAACAAACCAACAAACCAAGTAACCAATAAACCAACAAACCAACAAACCTACAAATCAACAAACCAACAAACCAACAAACCAACAAACGGACAAACCAAAAAACCAACAAACCAACTAACCAACAAACCAACAAACCAAAAAACCAACAAACCAACAAATCAACAAACCAAAAAACCAACAAACCAACAAACCAACAAACCAAGTAAACAACAACCCAACAAGCCAACAAACCAACAAAACAACAACCGACAAAACAACAACCAACAAACCAGCACACCAACAAACCAACAAGCCAACAAACCAACAAACAAACAAACCAACAATCCAACAAACCAACAAGCCAACAAACCAACAAGCCAACAAACCAACAAACCAACAAACGAACAAACCAACAAACCAACAAATCAACGAACCAACAAACGAACAAGCCAACAACCCAACAAATCAACAAGCCAACAAACCAACAAGCCAACAAACGACCAAACCAACAAGCCAACAAACCAAGAAACAAACAAACCAAGAAACCAACAAACAAACAAACCAACAAATCAACAAACCAACAAACCAACAAACCAACAAACCAACAAACCAACAAACCAACAAACCAACAAACCAACAAGCCAACAAGCCAACAAACCAACAAGCCAACAAACCAACAAACCAACAAAACAAGAAACCAGCAAACCAACAAACCAACAAAAAAACAAACAAAGAAGCCAACAAACGAACAAACCAACAAGCCAATAAACCAAAAAACCAACAAACCAACAAACCAACAAACCAACAAACCAACAAACCCAGAAACCAATAAACCAACAAACGAACGAACCAACAAACCAACAAACCAACAAACCAACAAACCAACAAACCAGCAAACCAACAAACAAACAAACCAACAAGCCAACATATGAACAAACCAGAAAAACCAACAAACCAACAAACCAACAAACCAACAAACCAACAAACCAACAAACCAACAAACCAACAAACGAACAAACCAACAAGCCAACAAACCAACAAACCAACAAACCAACAAAGCAGCAAACCAACAAACCAACAAGGGAACAAACGAACAAACTAACAAGCCAACAAACAAACAAACCAACAAACGAACAAACCAACAAACCAACAAACCAACAAACCAACAAACCAACAAACCAACAAACCAACAAACAAACAAACCAACAAACGAACAAACAAACAAACCAACAAACCAACAAACCACCAAACCAACAAACCAACAAACCAACTAAAAAAGTAACCAACAAACGCACAAACCAACAACAACTAAACCAACGAACGAACAAACGAACAAACCAACCAAACCAACAAACCAAGTAACCAACAAACTAACAATCGAAAAAAACAAAAAAACCAACAAGCCAGCAAACCAAAATACCAACAAACCAAGAAGCCAACAAACCAACAAACGAACAAACCAACAAACCAACAAACCAACAAACCAACAAGCCAACAAACCAACAAACCAACAAACGGACAGACCAAAAAACCAACAAACCAACAAACCAACAAACCAAGTAACCAATAAACCAACAAACCAACAAACCTACAAATCAACAAACCAACAAACCAACAAACCAACAAACCAACAAAACAACAAACCAACAAACCAGCAAACCAACAAACCAACAAGCCAACAAACGAACAAACCAACAAGCCAACAAACGAAAAAACCAACTAACCAACAAACCAACAAATCAAAAAACCAACAAACCAACAAACCAACAAACCAACAAACCAACAAACCAACAAACCAAGAAAACAACAACCCAACAAGCCAACAAACCAACAAAACAACAACCGACAAAACAACAACCAACAAACCAGCAAACCAGTAAACCAACAAGCCAACAAACCAATAAACGAACAAACCAACAACCCAACAAACCATCAAGCCAACAAACCAACAAGCTAACAAACCCACAAGCCAACAAACGGACAAACCAACAAACCAACAAATCAGCGAACCAACAAACGAACAAGCCAACAACCCAACAAACCAACAAGCCAACAAACCAACAAGCCAACAAACGACCAAACCAACAAGCCAACAAACCAAGAAACAAACAAACCAAGAAACCAACAAACAAACAAACCAACAAATCAACAAGCCAACAAACCAACAAACCAACAAACCAACAAACCAACAAACCAACAAGCCAACAAGCCAACAAACCAACAAGCCAACAAACGAACAAACCAACAAACCAAGAAACCAGCAAACCAACAAACCAACAAAAAAACAAACAAAGAAGCCAACAAACGAACAAACCAACAAACCAACAAACCAACAAACCAACAAACCAACAAACCAAAAAACCAACAAACCAACAAACCAACAAACCAACAAACCAACAAACCAAGAAACCAATAAACCAACAAACGAACGAACCAACGAACCAACAAACCAACAAACCGACAAACCAACAAACCAACAAACCAGCAAACCAACAAATGAACAAACCAACAAGCCAACAAATGAACAAACCAGAAAAACCAACAAACCAACAAACCAACAAACCAACAAACCAACAAACCAACAAACCAACAAACAAACAAACGAACAAACCAACAAGCCAACAAACCAACAAACCAACAAACCAACAAACCAACAAAGCAGCAAACCAACAAACCAACAAGGGAACAAACGAACAAACTAACAAGCCAACAAACAAACAAACCAACAAACCAACAAACCAACAAACCAACAAACCAACAAACCAATAAACCAACAAACAAACAAACCAACAAACGAACAAACAAACAAACCAACAAACCAACAAACCAACAAACCAACAAACCAACAAACCAACAAACGAACAAACCAACAAACCAACAAACCAACAAATCAGCGAACCAACAAACGAACAAGCCAACAACCCAACAAACCAACAAGCCAACAAACCAACAAGCCAACAAACGACCAAACCAACAAGCCAACAAACCAAGAAACAAACAAACCAAGAAACCAACAAACAATCAAACCAACAAATCAACAAGCCAACAAACCAACAAACCAACAAACCAACAAACCAACAAACCAACAAGCCAACAAGCCAACAAACCAACAAGCCAACAAACGAACAAACCAACAAACCAAGAAACCAGCAAACCAACAAACCAACAAAAAAACAAACAAAGAAGCCAACAAACGAACAAACCAACAAACCAACAAACCAACAAACCAACAAACCAACAAACCAAAAAACCAACAAACCAACAAACCAACAAACCAACAAACCAACAAACCAACAAACCAATAAACCAACAAACGAACGAACCAACGAACCAACAAACCAACAAACCAACAAACCAACAAACCAACAAACCAACAAACCAGCAAACCAACAAATGAACAAACCAACAAGCCAACAAATGAACAAACCAGAAAAACCAACAAACCAACAAACCAACAAACCAACAAACCAACAAACCAACAAACCAACAAACCAACAAACGAACAAACCAACAAGCCAACAAACCAACAGACCAACAAACCAACAAACCAACAAAGCAACAAACCAACAAGGGAACAAACGAACAAACGAACAAACTAACAAGCCAACAAACAAACAAACCAACAAACCAACAAACCAACAAACCAACAAACCAACAAACCAACAAACCAACAAACCAACAAACCAACAAACCAACAAACAAACAAACCAACAAACGAACAAACAAACAAACCAACAAACCAACAAACCAACAAACCAACAAACCAACAAACCAACAAACCAACAAACCAACAAACTATCAAACAAACAAACCAAAAAACCAACAAACCAATAAACCAACAAACCAACAAACCAACAAACCAACAAACCAACAAACCAAGTAACCAACAAGCCAACAAGCCAACAAACCAACAAGCCAACAAACCAACAAACCAACAAGCCAACAAACAAAAAAACCAACAAACCAACAAACCAACAAACCAACCAACAAACAAACAAACAAACCAACAAACCAACAAACCAACAAACCAACAAACCAAGAAACCAAGAAACCAAGAAACCAAGAAACCAACAAACCAACAAATCAACAAACCAACAAACCAAGAAACCAACAAGCCAACAAGCCAACAAACCAACAAGCCAACAAACCAACAAACCGACAAACCAACAAACCAACAAACCAACAAACCAACAAACAAACAAACCAACAAACCAACAAACAAACAAACAAACAAACAAACCAACAAACCAACAAACCAACATACCAACAAGCCAACAAGCCAACAAACCAACAAACCAACAAACGAACAAACCAAAAATCCAACAAACCAACAAACCAACAAACCAACAAACCAACAAACCAACAAACCAACAAACCAACAAACCAACAAACCAACAAACTAACAAACCAAGTAACCAACAAACCAACAAACGCACAACAACTAAACCAACAAACCAACAAACCAACAAACCAACAAACCAACAAACCAAGAAACCAATAAACCAACAAACGAACGAACCAACAAACCAACAAACCAACAAACCAACAAACCAACAAACCAGCAAACCAACAAACGAACAAACCAACAAGCCAACAAATGAACAAACCAGAAAAACCAACAAACCAACAAACCAACAAACCAACAAACCAACAAACCAACAAACCAACAAACCAACAAACCAACAAACGAACAAACCAACAAGCCAACAAACCAACAAACCAACAAACCAACAAACCAACAAACCAACCATCCAACAAACCAACAAACCAACAAACCAACAAAACAACAAACCAACAAACCAACAAACAAACAAACCAACAAACGAACAAACAAACAAACCAACAAACCAACAAACCAACAAACCAACAAACCAACAAACCAACAAACCAACAAACCATAAAACAAACAAACCAAAAAACCAACAAACCAATGAACCAACAAACCAACAAACCAACAAACCAACAAACCAACAAACCAACAAACCAACAAACCAACAAACCAACAAACCAACAAACCAGCAAACCAACAAACCAAGTAACCAACAAACTAACAAACGAACAAACCAAAAAACCAACAAACCAGCAAACCAAAATACCAACAAACCAAGAAGCCAACAAACCAACAAACGAACAAATCAACAAACCAACAAACCAACAAACCAACAAGCCAACAAACCAACAAACCAACAAACGGACAAACCAAAAAACCAACAAACCAACAAACCAACAAACCAACAAACCAAGTAACCAATAAACCAACAAACCAACAAACCTACAAATCAACAAACCAACAAACCAACAAACCAACAAACGGACAAACCAAAAAACCAACAAACCAACTAACCAACAAACCAACAAACCAAAAAACCAACAAACCAACAAATCAACAAACCAAAAAACCAACAAACCAACAAACCAACAAACCAAGTAAACAACAACCCAACAAGCCAACAAACCAACAAAACAACAACCGACAAAACAACAACCAACAAACCAGCACACCAACAAACCAACAAGCCAACAAACCAACAAACGAACAAACCAACAACCCAACAAACCAACAAGCCAACAAACCAACAAGCCAACAAACCAATAAGCCAACAAACGAACAAACCAACAAACCAACAAATCAACGAACCAACAAACGAAGAAGCCAACAACCCAACAAATCAACAAGCCAACAAACCAACAAGCCAACAAACGACCAAACCAACAAGCCAACAAACCAAGAAACAAACAAACCAAGAAACCAACAAACAAACAAACCAACAAATCAACAAATCAACAAACCAACAAACCAACAAACCAACAAACCAACAAACCAACAAACCAACAAACCAACAAACCAACAAACCAACAAACTAACAAACCAAGTAACCAACAAACCAACAAACGCACAACAACTAAACCAACAAACCAACAAACCAACAAACCAACAAACCAACAAACCAAGAAACCAATAAACCAACAAACGAACGAACCAACAAACCAACAAACCAACAAACCAACAAACCAACAAACCAGCAAACCAACAAACGAACAAACCAACAAGCCAACAAATGAACAAACCAGAAAAACCAACAAACCAACAAACCAACAAACCAACAAACCAACAAACCAACAAACCAACAAACCAACAAACCAACAAACGAACAAACCAACAAGCCAACAAACCAACAAACCAACAAACCAACAAACCAACAAACCAACCATCCAACAAACCAACAAACCAACAAACCAACAAAACAACAAACCAACAAACCAACAAACAAACAAACCAACAAACGAACAAACAAACAAACCAACAAACCAACAAACCAACAAACCAACAAACCAACAAACCAACAAACCATAAAACAAACAAACCAAAAAACCAACAAACCAATGAACCAACAAACCAACAAACCAACAAACCAACAAACCAACAAACCAACAAACCAACAAACCAACAAACCAACAAACCAACAAACCAACAAACCAGCAAACCAACAAACCAAGTAACCAACAAACTAACAAACGAACAAACCAAAAAACCAACAAACCAGCAAACAAAAATACCAACAAACCAAGAAGCCAACAAACCAACAAACGAACAAATCAACAAACCAACAAACCAACAAACCAACAAGCCAACAAACCAACAAACCAACAAACGGACAAACCAAAAAACCAACAAACCAATAAACCAACAAACCAACAAACCAAGTAACCAATAAACCAACAAACCAACAAACCTACAAATCAACAAACCAACAAACCAACAAACCAACAAACGGACAAACCAAAAAACCAACAAACCAACTAACCAACAAACCAACAAACCAAAAAACCAACAAACCAACAAATCAACAAACCAAAAAACCAACAAACCAACAAACCAACAAACCAAGTAAACAACAACCCAACAAGCCAACAAACCAACAAAACAACAACCGACAAAACAACAACCAACAAACCAGCACACCAACAAACCAACAAGCCAACAAACCAACAAACGAACAAACCAACAACCCAACAAACCAACAAGCCAACAAACCAACAAGCCAACAAACCAATAAGCCAACAAACGAACAAACCAACAAACCAACAAATCAACGAACCAACAAACGAACAAGCCAACAACCCAACAAATCAACAAGCCAACAAACCAACAAGCCAACAAACGACCAAACCAACAAGCCAACAAACCAAGAAACAAACAAACCAAGAAACCAACAAACAAACAAACCAACAAATCAACAAACCAACAAACCAACAAACCAACAAACCAACAAACCAACAAACCAACAAACCAACAAGCCAACAAGCCAACAAACCAACAAGCCAACAAACCAACAAACCAACAAACCAAGAAACCAGCAAACCAACAAACCAACAAAAAAACAAATAAAGAAGCCAACAAACGAACAAACGAACGAACCAACAAACCAACAAACCAACAAACCAACAAACCAACAAACCAGCAAACCAACAAACGAACAAACCAACAAGCCAACAAACCAACAAACCAACAAACCAACAAAGCAGCAAACCAACAAACCAACAAGGGAACAAACTAACAAGCCAACGAACAAACAAACCAACAAACGAACAAACGAACAAACCAACAAACCAACAAACCAACAAACCAACAAACCAACAAACAAACAAACCAACAAACGAACAAACAAACAAACAAACAAACCAACAAACCAACAAACCAACAAACCAACAAACCAACAAACCAACAAACCAACAAACCATCAAACAAACAAACCAAAAAACCAACAAACCAATAAACCAACAAACCAACAAACCAACAAACCAAAAAACCAACAAACCAAGTAACCAACAAGCCAAAAATCCAACAAACCAACAAACCAACAAACCAACAAACCAACAAACCAACAAACCAACAAACCAACAAACCAACAAACCAAGTAACCAACAAACTAACAAACGAACAAACCAAAAAACCAACAAACCAGCAAACCAAAATACCAACAAACCAAGAAGCCAACAAACCAACAAACGAACAAATCAACAAACCAACAATCCAACAAACCAACAAGCCAACAAACGGACAAACCAACAAACGGACAAACCAAAAAACCAACAAACCAACAAACCAACAAACCAACAAACCAAGTAACCAATAAACCAACAAACCAACAAACCTACAAATCAACAAACCAACAAACCAACAAACCAACAAACGGACAAACCAAAAAACCAACAAACCAACTAACCAACAAACCAACAAACCAAAAAACCAACAAACCAACAAATCAACAAACCAACAAACCAACAAACCAACAAACCAACAAACCAAGTAAACAACAACCCAACAAGCCAACAAACCAACAAAACAACAACCGACAAAACAACAACCAACAAACCAGCAAACCAAAAAACCAACAAGCCAACAAACCAACAAATGAACAAACCAACAACCCAACAAACCAACAAACCAACAAATCAACGAACCAACAAACGAACAAGACAACAACCCAACAAACCAACAAGCCAACAAACCAACGAGCCAACAAACGACCAAACCAACAAGCCAACAAACCAAGAAACAAACAAACCAAGAAACCAACAAACAAACAAACCAACAAATCAACAAGCCAACAAACCAACAAAGCAACAAACCAACAAACCAACAAACCAACAAGCCAACAAGCCAACAAACCAACAAACCAACAAACCAACAAACCAAGAAACCAGCAAACCAACAAACCAACAAAAAAACAAACAACTAAACCAACGAACGAACAAACGAACAAACCAACAAAACCAACAAACCAAGTTACCAACAAACTAACAAACGAACAAACCAAACAACCAACAAACCAGCAAACCAACATACCAACAAATCAAGAAGCCAACAAACCAACAAACGAACAAACTGACAAACCAACAAACCAACAAACCAACAAACTAACAAACCAACAAGCCAACAAACCCACAAACCAACAAACGGACAAACCAAAAAACCAACAAACCAACAAACCAAAAAATAAACAAACCAACAAACCAACAAACCAACAAACCAACAAATCAACAAACCAACAAACCAACAAGCCAACAAACCAACAAACCAACATACGAACAAACCAAAAAACCAACAAACCAACAAACCAAAAAACCGACAAACCAACAAACCAACAAACCAACAAACCAACAAACCAAGTAACCAACAAACCAACAAACGAACAAACCAACAAACAAACAAACCAACGAACGAACAAACGAACAAACCAACAAACCAACAAACCAAGTAACCAACAAACCAACAAACCAACAAACCTACAAATCAACAAACCAACAAACCAACTAACCAACAAACCGACAAACCAAAAACCAACAAACCAAGAAACCAACAAACCAAGAAACCAACAAACCAACAAACCAACAAACCAAGTAAACAACAACCCAACAAACGAACAAACCAACAAATAAACAAACCAACGAACGAACAAACAAACAAACCAACAAACCAACAAACCAAGTAACCAACAAACCAGCAAACGAACAAACCAAAAAACCAACAAATCAACAAACCAAAAAACCAACAAACCAACAAGCCAACAAACCAACAAACGAACAAACCAACAAACCAACAAACGAACAAACCAACAAACCAACAAACCAAGTAACCAACAAACCAACAAACCAACAATCCAACAAACCAACAAACCAACAAACCAACGAAACAACAAACCAACAAAACAACAAACCAACAAACCAGCAAACCAACAAACCAACAAGCCAACAAACGAACATACCAACAAGCCAACAAATGAACAAACCAACAAACCAACAAACGAACAAAACAACAAACCAAGAAACCAACAAACCAACATCTCAACAAACCAACAAACCAAGTAAACAACAAGCCAACAAGCCAACAAACCAACAAGCCAACAAACCAATAAACTAACAAGCCAACAAACGAACAAACCAACAAACCAACAAACCAACAAACAAACAAACCAACAAACCAACAGACCAACAAACCAACAAACCAACAAACCAACAAACCAACAAACCAACAAGCCAACAAACCAACAAACCAACAAACGAACAAACCAAAAAACCAACAAACGAACAAACCAACAAACCAACAAACTTACAAACCAACAAACCAACAAACCAACAAACCAAGTAACCAACAAACCAACAAAAGAACAAACCAAAAAACCAACAAACCAAAAAACAAAAAAAACAAAAAACCAATAAGCCAACAAACCAACAAACGAACAAACCAACAAACCAACAAACGAACCAACCAACAAACCAACAAACCAACAAACCAAGTAACCAACAAACCAACAAACCAACAAACCAACAAACCAACAAACCAACAAACCAACAAACCAACAAACCAACAAACCAACAAACCAACAAAATAATAAACCAACAAACCAGTAAACCTACAAACCAACAAGCCAACAAACGAACAAACCAACAAGCCAACAAGCGAACAAATCAAGTAACCAACAAACCAACAAACCAACAAACCAACAAACTAAGTAACCAACAAACCAACAAACCAACAAACCAACAAACTAAGTAACCAACAAACCAACAAACGAACAAACCAACAAACAAACAAACCAACGAACGAACAAACCAACAAACCAAAAAACCAACAAACCAACAAACCAACAAGCCAACAAACCCACAAACCAACAAACGGACAAACCAAAAAACCAACAAACCAACAAACCAACAAACCAACAAACCAACAAATCAACAAACCAACAAACCAACAAGCCAACAAACCAACAAACCAACAAACGAACAAACCAAAAAACCAACAAACCAACAAACCAAAAAACCGACAAACCAACAAACCAACAAACCAACAAACCAACAAACCAAGTAACCAACAAACCAACAAACGAACAAACCAACAAACAAATAAACCAACGAACGAACAAACGAACAAACCAACAAACCAACAAACCAAGTAACCAACAAACCAACAAACCAACAAACCTACAAATCAACAAACCAACAAACCAACTAACCAACAAACCGACAAACCAAAAACCAACAAACCAAGAAACCAACAAACCAAGAAACCAACAAACCAACAAACCAACAAACCAAGTAAACAACAACCCAACAAACGAACAAACCAACAAATAAACAAACCAACGAACGAACAAACAAACAAACCAACAAACCAACAAACCAAGTAACCAACAAACCAGCAAACAAACAAACCAAAAAACCAACAAATCAACAAACCAAAAAACCAACAAACCAACAAGCCAACAAACCAACAAACGAACAAACGAACAAACCAACAAACCAACAAACCAACAATCCAACAAACCAACAAACCAACAAACCAACGAAACAACAAACCAACAAAACAACAAACCAACAAACCAGCAAACCAACAAACCAACAAGCCAACAAACGAACATACCAACAAGCCAACAAATGAACAAACCAACAAACCAACAAACGAACAAAACAACAAACCAAGAAACCAACAAACCAACATCTCAACAAACCAACAAACCAAGTAAACAACAACCCAACAAGCCAACAAACCAACAAGCCAACAAACCAATAAACTAACAAGCCAACAAACGAACAAACCAACAAACCAACAAACCAACAAACAAACAAACCAACAAACCAACAAACCAACAAACCAACAAACCAACAAACCAACAAACCAACAAACCAACAAGCCAACAAACCAACAAACCAACAAACGAACAAACCAAAAAACCAACAAACGAACAAACCAACAAACCAACAAACTTACAAACCAACAAACCAACAAACCAACAAACCAAGTAACCAACAAACCAACAAAAGAACAAACCAAAAAACCAACAAACCAAAAAACCAAAAAACCAAAAAAACCAATAAGCCAACAAACCAACAAACGAACAAACCAACAAACCAACAAACGAACCAACCAACAAACCAACAAACCAACAATCCAACAAACCAAGTAACCAACAAACCAACAAACCAACAAACCAACAAACCAACAAACCAACAAACCAACAAACCAACAAACCAACAAACCAACAAACCAACAAAACAATAAACCAACAAACCAGTAAACCTACAAACCAACAAGCCAACAAACGAACAAACCAACAAGCCAACAAGCGAACAAATCAAGTAACCAACAAACCAACAAACCAACAAACCAACAAACTAAGTAACCAACAAACCAACAAACCAACAAACCAACAAACTAAGTAACCAACAAACCAACAAACGAACAAACCAACAAACAAACAAACCAACGAACGAACAAACCAACAAACCAAAAAACCAACAAACCAACAAACCAACAAGCCAACAAACCCACAAACCAACAAACGGACAAACCAAAAAACCAACAAACCAACAAACCAACAAACCAACAAACCAACAAATCAACAAACCAACAAACCAACAAGCCAACAAACCAACAAACCAACAAACGAACAAACCAAAAAACCAACAAACCGACAAACCAAAAAACCGACAAACCAACAAACCAACAAACCAACAAACCAACAAGCCAAGTAACCAACAAACCAACAAACGAACAAACCAACAAACAAACAAACCAACGAACGAACAAACGAACAAACCAACAAACCAACAAACCAAGTAACCAACAAACCAACAAACCAACAAACCTACAAATCAACAAACCAACAAACCAACTAACCAACAAACCGACAAACCAAAAACCAACAAACCAAGAAACCAACAAACCAAGAAACCAACAAACCAACAAACCAACAAACCAAGTAAACAACAACCCAACAAACGAACAAACCAACAAATAAACAAACCAACGAACGAACAAACAAACAAACCAACAAACCAACAAACCAGGTAACCAACAAACCAGCAAACGAACAAACCAAAAAACCAACAAATCAACAAACCAAAAAACCAACAAACCAACAAGCCAACAAACCAACAAACGAACAAACCAACAAACCAACAAACGAACAAACGAACAAACCAACAAACCAAGTAACCAACAAACCAACAAACCAACAATCTAACAAACCAACAAACCAACAAACCAACGAAACAACAAACCAACAAAACAACAAACCAACAAACCAGCAAACCAACAAACCAACAAGCCAACAAACGAACATACCAACAAGCCAACAAATGAACAAACCAACAAACCAACAAACGAACAAAACAACAAACCAAGAAACCAACAAACCAACATCTCAACAAACCAACAAACCAAGTAAACAACAACCCAACAAGCCAACAAACCAATAAACTAACAAGCCAACAAACGAACAAACCAACAAACCAACAAACCAACAAACAAACAAACCAACAAACCAACAAACCAACAAACCAACAAACCAACAAACCAACAAACCAACAAACCAACAAACCAACAAACCAACAAACCAACAAGCCAACAAACCAACAAACCAACAAACGAACAAACCAAAAAACCAACAAACGAACAAACCAACAAACCAACAAACTTACAAACCAACAAACCAACAAACCAACAAACCAAGTAACCAACAAACCAACAAAAGAACAAACCAAAAAACCAACAAACCAACAAACCAAAAAACCAAAAAACCAATAAGCCAACAAACCAACAAAAGAACAAACCAACAAACCAACAAACGAACCAACCAACAAACCAACAAACCAACAAACCAACAAACCAAGTAACCAACAAACCAACAAACCAACAAACCAACAAACCAACAAACCAACAAACCAACAAACCAACAAACCAACAAAACAATAAACCAACAAACCAGTAAACCTACAAACCAACAAGCCAACAAACGAACAAACCAACAAGCCAACAAACGAACAAATCAAGTAACCAACAAACCAACAAACCAACAAACCAACAAACTAAGTAACCAACAAACCAACAAACCAACAAACCAACAAACTAAGTAACCAACAAACCAACAAACGAACAAACCAACAAACAAACAAACCAACGAACGAACAAACCAACAAACCAAAAAACCAACAAACCAACAAACCAAAAAACCAACAAACCAACAAGCCAACAAACCAACAAACGAACAAACCAACAAACCAACAAACGAACAAACCAACAAACCAACAAACCAAAAAACCAAGTAACCATCAAACCAACAAACCAACAAACCAACAAACCAACAAATCAAAAAACCAACAAAACAACAAACCAACAAACCAGCAAACCAACAAACCAACAAGCCAACAAACGAACAAACCTACAAGCCAACAAATGAACAAACCAACAAACCAACAAACGAACAAACGAACAAACCAACAAACCAACAAACCAACAAACCAACAAACCAACAAACCAACAAACTAACAAACCAACAAACCAGCAAACCAACAAACGAACAAACCAACAAGTCAACAAATGAACAAAGCAGAAAAACCGACAAACCAACAAACCAACAAACCAACAAACCAATAAAACAACAAACCAACAAACCAACAAACGAACAAACCAACAAGCCAACAAACCAACAAACCAACAAACCAACAAACCAACAAACCAACAAAGCAGCAAACCAACAAGGGAACAAACGAACAAACTAACAAGCCAACAAACAAACAGACCAACAAACCAACAAACCAACAAACCAACAAACCAACAAACCAACAAACCAACAAACCAACAAACCAACAAACCAACAAACCAACAAACCAACAAACCAACAAACCAACAAACAAACAAACCAACAAACGAACAAACAAACAAACCAACAAACCAACAAACCAACAAACCAACAAACCAACAAACCATCAAACAAACAAACCAAAAAACCAACAAACCAATAAACCAACAAACCAACAAACCAACAAACCAACAAACCAAGTAACCAACAAGCCAACAAGCCAACAAACCAACAAGCCAACAAACCAAAAAACCAACAAGCCAACAAACGAAAAAACCAACAAACCAACAAACCAACAAACCAACAAACAAACAAACCAACAAACCAACAAACCAACAAACCAACAAACCAACAAACCAAGAAACCAAGAAACCAACAAACCAACAAATCAAGAAAACCAACAAACCAAGAAACCAACAAACCAACAAACCAACAAACCGAAAAACCAACAAACCAACAAACAAACAAACCAACAAACCAACAAACAAACAAACAAACAAACAAACAAACCAACAAACCAACAAACCAACATACCAACAAGCCAACAAGCCAACAAACCAACAAACCAACAAACGAACAAACCAAAAATCCAACAAACCAACAAACCAATAAACCAACAAACCAACAAACCAACAAACCAACAAACCAACAAACCAACAAACCAAGTAACCAACAAACCAACAAACGCACAAACCAACAACAACTAAACCAACGAACGAACAAACGAACAAACCAACAAAACCAACAAACCAAGTAACCAACAAGCCAACAAACCAACAAACCAACAAACGAACAAACCAAAAAACCAACAAACCAACAAACCAAAAAAGCAACAAACCAACAAACCAACAAACCAACAAACCAACAAACCAACTAACCAACAAACCAACAAACGAACAAACCAACAAACAAACAAACCAACGAAAGAACAAACCAACAAACCAACAAACCAACAAACCAACAAACCAACAAACCAACAAACCAACAAACCAACAAACTAACAAACCAGCAAACCAGCAAACCAACAAACGAACAAACCAACAAGTCAACAAATGAACAAACCAGAAAAACCAACAAACCAACAAACCAACAAACCAACAAACCAATAAACCAACAAACCAACAAACCAACAAACGAACAAACCAACAAGCCAACAAACCAACAAACCAACAAACCAACAAAGCAGCAAACCAACAAGGGAGCAAACGAACAAACGAACAAACGAACAAACGAACAAACCAACAAACGAACAAACGAACAAACGAACAAACGAACAAACGAACAAACGAACAAACGAACAAACGAACAAACGAACAAACGAACAAACGAACAAACGAACAAACGAACAAACGAACAAACGAACAAACAAACAAACCAACAAACGAACAAATCAACAAACCAACAAACAAACAAACCAACAAACTAACAAACGAACAAACGAACAAACGAACAAACCAACAAACCAACAAACCAACAAACCAACAAACCAACAAACCACAAACCAACAAACAAACAAACCAACAAACCAACAAACCCACAAACCAACAAACCAACAAACGAACAAACCAACAAACCAACAAACCAACAAACGAACAAACCAACAAACCAACAAACCAACAAGCCAACAAACCAACAAACCAACAAACCAACAAACCAACAAACCAACAAACCAACAAACCAACAAACCAACAAACCAACAAACCAACAAACCAACAAACCAACAAACGAACAAGCCAACGAAACAACAAACGAACAAACCAACAAACCAACAATCCGACAAACCAACAAACCAACAAACGAACAAACCAACAAACGAACAAACCAACAAACCAACAAACCAATAAACGAACAAACCAACAAACCAACAAACCAACAAACCAACCAACCAACAAACCAACAAACCAACAAACGAACAAACCAACAAACCAACAAACGAACAAACCAATAAACCAGCAAACCAACAAACCAACAAACCAACAAACCAACAAACCAACAAACCAACAAACCAACAAATCAACAAACCAACAAACCAACAAACCAACAAGCCAACAAACCAACAAACCAACAAACCAACAAATCAGCATACGAACGAAACAACAAAACAACAAACGAACAAACCAACAAACCAACAAACCGACAAACCAACAAACCAATAAACCAGCAAACCAACAAACCAACAAACCAACAAACCAACAAACCAACAAACCAACAAACCAACAAACCAACAAACCGACAAACCAACAAACCAACAAACCAACAAACGAACAAACCAACAAACGAACAAACCAACAAACCAACAAACCAATAAACGAACAAACCAACAAACCAACAAACCAACAAACCAACCAACCAACAAACCAATAAACTAACAAACGAACACACCAACAAACCAAAAAACCAACAAACCAACAAACCCACAAACCAACAAACCAACAAGCCAACAAACCAACAAACCAATAAACCAACAATCCAGCAAGCCAACAAACCAACAAACCAACAAACCAACAAACAACTAAACCAACAAACCAACAAACCAACAAACCAACAAACCAACAAACGGACAAACCAACAAACCAACAAACGAACAAACGAACAAACGGACAAACGAACAAACGAACAAACGAACAAACGAACAAACGAACAAACGAACAAACGAACAAACCAATAAAACAGCAAACCAACAAACCAACAAACCAACAAACCAACAAACCAACAAACCAACAAACCAACAAACCAACAAACCGACAAACCAACAAACCAACAAACCAACAAACCAACAAACCAACAAACCGACAAACTAACAAACCAACAAACCAACAAACCAACGAACGAACAAACTAACAAACCAACAAACCAACAAATCAACAAACCAACAAACCCACAAACCAACAAACCAACAAACCAACAAACCAACAAACCAACAAACCAACAAACCAACAAACCAACAAACCAACAAACGATCAAACCAACAAACCAACAAACCAACAAGCCAACAAACCAACAAACCAACAAACGAACAAACCAACAAACCAACAAACCAACAAACCAACAAACCAACAAACCAACAAACCAACAAACCAACAAACGAACAAACGAACAAGCCAACGAAACAACAAACGAACAAACCAACAAACCAACAATCCGACAAACCAACAAACGAACAAACCAACAAACGAACAAACCAATAAACGAACAAACCCAAACCAACAAACCAACAAACCAACAAACCAACAAACTAACCAACCAACAAACCAACAAACCAACAAACGAACAAACCAACAAACCAACAAACGCACAAACCAATAAACCAGCAAACCAATAAACCAGCAAACCAACAAACCAACAAACCAACAAACCAACAAACCAACAAACCAACAAACCAACAAACCAACAAACCGACAAACTAACAAACCAACAAACCAACAAACCAACGAACGAACAAACTAACAAACCAACAAACCAACAAATCAACAAACGAACAAACCAACAAACCAACAAACCAACAAACCAACAAACCAACAAACCAACCTACCAACAAACCAACAAACCAACAAACGAACAAACCAACAAACCAACAAATGAACACACCAATAAACTAACAAACCAACAAACAACTAAACCAACAAACTAACAAACCAATAAACCAGCAAACCAACAAACCGACAAACCAACAAACCAACAAACCAACAAACGAACAAACGAACAAACGAACAAACGAACAAACGAACAAACGAACAAACGAACAAACGAACAAACGAACAAACGAACAAACGAACAAACGAACAAACGAACAAACGAACAAACGAACAAACGAACAAACGAACAAACGAACAAACGAACAAACGAACAAACGAACAAACGAACAAACGAACAAAC